>JBANSL010000008.1:15450372-17870372 GCA_037127255.1 Persicaria tinctoria
CTTCAATCCTGTCCTTTTACTCATCCTCGACAAAGATTCTGTGCAAGAAATCTCTGAACCTTTTCGAGTAGAGCTTCGGATCCACAGCCGAAATGGAGGCGGGATCCGCTTGCAAGGACTTGTAAGCATGTTCAATCTTTTTGCTGATATCATAGTCTTGGAGGATGTCAATGATACCAAAGTAAAGGATCACATCGAACACCTCACCATTGCCATCGCGTATCTGTATGCGTGGGGTGCCTGTACAGGGCGGAGTGGCTCCTCCACCACTGCGTTGGGTCCCATTACTCCTAACACTGCCCGACTGGTCAAACTCAATCCTCGGCATTTGCTCTGCCCGTGCTGGCATGTTCGCTCCCAGCCGAATGAAAGGTCTCCTGCGAAATATTAGAATAATGTAACAAGGACATGG
Organism: Persicaria tinctoria; assembly: GCA_037127255.1. Classification (NCBI taxonomy): domain Eukaryota; kingdom Viridiplantae; phylum Streptophyta; class Magnoliopsida; order Caryophyllales; family Polygonaceae; genus Persicaria; species Persicaria tinctoria. Next base: position 15,450,785 of record JBANSL010000008.1, read on the forward strand.
TAAACATATTTAAATAGTCGACGCCCACGACATTTTTATAAACAATTGAACTGGTAAGCATGGGATAGCTAATTTGCTCTTTAAAAGAATACAAAGATGAAGACAGACTATGAACAATTTTTAATATTGCAGGCAATCGTGTATGCAAGATCATTTAGTTGACCATAATTTAACCTAATATTCCAGACGTCTGTGTCGTTTTCTTGCGGGGAATTTCACACAACGTGCATAGGATAAACAAAAGATATCCTCGGCTGCAATCATGAACTCCATGTCAGCTGTGGACTTGGAGAAACAACCGAGGAATTATAGGTAAGGAGGATTAGTTACAACCGAGTCATCATGGTCAACAAATTGTGCGAATTATTGTGGACGTAGTATACAAAGTAGTTAGAAACTACTACACAACTCAACCAAGTTTTAATCTATGTAGTATGACAGCAAAAAAATGCCAGTAAAGAGGTATGGTCTTATTTTCGTCCAGAAATTTGAGAACTGTCAAGGTCTTATTCGATAGATAATATCAGGCATTTATACTGTGCTTGATACTACTAGCAAAGAGGCTTAGGTAACATATTCGAAACTAATGGACCAACAGACCAGGATCAAAGCAGCATGGAAAGACAAGAAAAACAACTAAACAAGACTAATTTATATAGGCAAAGTTGCATTTGTCAAAAAAATACTTACCGTCCATCCATCATCCATCCTGTATCGGGAGGCTCGGGTTTAAATAAGTTTTGGTCTTGACGAGGACTCTTATTACTGGCTTTCCCTAAGAAAGGCGGAATCACATATCATCAGGACTCGCGCAATGTCAGTTTATCTTAACAAAGCAAAGGTTAGCAAAGGGAAGTAATACCATTAGGTGACTCCACCATCTCATTGCTAGAACAATCATCGCGAAAGTGTACGCCGATTAGTAGACTGTAATCCATGATTCTCTCTGCTTCCAAAAACTCACAGTCTCTATTAACTTGGCTGGAAGGACACAACAAAGAGTAACATATCATTGTAAGGTCAAAAGCACCAAATTCGGAGTATAGGAAGTATATATGACTAACTGACTAAGCTAACCTGATAAGTTCTTGGAACCAAGATTTCTGCAAGCGAAACACGAAGTTGAGATCAAGGTCCTTCAGTGTAGTCGTCTCATCAATCTCGTCTTCACGTTTGTCAATTGACCGACCGTGGGAAGACCCTTTCAGATCAAATCTTTTGTGAATTCGGTAGTCTGAATGGAATAAATTGCCCATCACAATGAACCGAGTCTGAAGGGTTGAAATCAGAGACATAACCAACTTTTAATAACCAGGTTTAGTAGGATCTATCAGTAGTGAATAAGCATCTGCGGAACACACAATTTTCCCGGCCCCAAACAGATAAACTATCGTCGTCTTTCATAAACATACCTTTGCCCCACCAGTGGGTTTAACGCAATGCACGCCGAAGAACTTTGTCACTAGGGTATTTTTGTACTTGCAAACATGTTGGTAGTAGCTCGGAAGCATTCGTATAAGAACCTGGTATGATGAATAACCAGCATCATATTCAGCAAAGATTCGAAATAAATTCCATCAAAATGGACTACATTACATCAAGGATTTCCATCTAACCTTGACTTCAGACTTCCTGACCGTCTTTATCATAAACTGATCATCTTGTGTAAGATAAAATGAGCTTCCACTCTTCCCGGGCGAAGAGAACTCCCTTAGAGCATCACTCCCACAAATCGCCAGCATGTATTCAGCTGGATCGATTCCGAACAACAGCCTCAAGTATCTGCACAAATTCAAACAACAATGAAGATGAATTCCAGAAACAATAATTCGGAATACCAGGAAATGAAATTCCAATGTAAACCACCTGAACACCATAGGACAGTAATCCTTCCACTTGAAGTCCACTGATTGATGTGGAGGCGTCGATTTCGATCCTTCAGGAGGAAACCTGGTCCAGTACTTCTCTCTGGGCTCGAAATCAGATGGCTTTAGCTCTCTAGCTTTAGACGCATGCTTCCCAACTGAATGCCTGCCACATTTATACAAATCAAATCGGGTTTTCCGATACCTTGCATCAAAACTAACATCAGACAGATTGTTACCTGATACCCAATTGCAAATTAAGCATCAACACATAGTTCTTGTGGCCTCTGGAGATTGTCTGTCCGGGTTTCTTAACCTGATCATCTCCACCACCATACCAGTAAGGCCTAGGGCTTAAGCTACTGCAATGCCGTACTGTGAATCGATCACCATCACCATTGCAAGATGGAGTCTTTGCATCTCTACACATCTTACAGACCTCCAGATTATCGACTATGTCACAAGTTATATCCCCACCCTCTTCCTCGTCCTCCTCCCATATACAGATCCTCGGGAAATTGACTCTTCCATCCAGAGAAACCCTAATTTTGGCCTCCGGCGAGACCTGATCTTCCTCCATCTCATTCCCCCAATTGCCTGCATAGGTGCTTCCATCGGAAGCCCTAGTGAAAACCCCAGCCCCCTTTGGATCCCCGTTCTCCCAAAATCCTTCGTATTTGTTCCCGTTCGCCCAAAGCAAAACCCCCTTTCCAGAAATTACGCCGTTCCTCCACTCGCCGTGGTACACATTCCCGTTTTTCCACACGTATTTGCCCTCGCCGTCCTGCAAATCGTCCTTCCAGAGGCCCTCGTAGACGTCGCCGTTCGCGTAGAGCTTCTCGCCATTGCCGTGTTTCTTGTCGAGCTTCCAAAGGCCCCTGTATGTGTCACCGTCGGCGCCGGTGAAGGTCCCGAATCCGTGCATCCTCCCGGAGCGAAACTCGCCTTCGTAGGTCGCCCCTGACGGCCACGAGAACCGCCCTTTCCCAGTGGCTTTCCCCCGCCGCCACTCCCCCTCGTACATGCACCCGTCGGACCAGAGGTACTTCCCGGTGCCGTGTGGTGCTTTCCCGAGGAAGGTCCCGGTGTACAGATCGCCATTCTGTAGGGCCTTCTCGACCTGGACCGGAGTTGCCAGGTCGGCGGAGATCGTCGGCGCAACTCGCCGGAGACTCGGTCTGATCCGATTCCGGCTCTGATGAGTCTGGATCACCAATACCTCCTCCTCCTCTTCTTCATCATCATCATCTTCATCCTCCTCCTCCTCCTCATCTTCCTCGCTCCGATCGGCGATTTCCGCAACAGCTTGTAGCTTCTGCTGCATTTCGCTGAGTTTCGATGTTAAAGGAGACAACTTTATAGAAAAAAGAGCAAATGAGATTTGCTTGTAGTCGAGTTCCAAGGTCAAGGTAGGAATCGCCGGCGCCGGCGGGTTACGTCGGAGTTTCAATTTGCCTAAATTTGAAAAGCAATCAGCAAGGGGGACTCTTTTTTGATGAGGTGTGGGTTGTCTTTCTCTTTGAGGGTTTGCTTTGGGGGGGATGGGGAGAACTGTTTGCTTTGAGAAATGGGTTTGGGGGAATCCGACAGAGAGGAAGATACCCAGAGGAGAGAGAGTGTGTGAGAGGGCGCCATGTTTCTGGAAATGGGCCAACGTTGAGGCCACTACATAACAAGAAAATCCCACTAACAAATTTTTGTAGGGTAAATTGCATGAAATCACCCTTAAAAATTAGGGAAAATCATGGAGCAATGAAGTTATAAATTACATAAAATCATCTATAAATTTGGTTTTCTTTTAAGGAATCACCTGCAATTAGATTCGTCAATCGGGTCGGGTTGGGTTCAGGTCGAGTATTGAGCAGATCAGGTTTCAGATCAATCAGGCAACGGGTAGTGTGGGGTTGTCCCGATTTCAGGTTAACCCAACGAGTTAAAAAACTCGAGCTTTTTATAAAAAAAAATTAATAATATTAAAATATTATCAAAATTAAACTATAATATCAATTTGTCAAATTAAACTAAATAATAATAATATTATAATTAAATTTATAAATATTATTATATCAATATTTGATAAATATTTTAAGCATAAAAAAATAGTATCATATTTATACAAATAAGTGTTCTAAAATCTAAACATACTATAATTATAAAATATATTATCAAGTCTCAACTCTAAAATTGTATGACGAGTCCGTGTAGGGTCTATGTGATGCTTGTGTGGCGTCTACATAGTTCGACTCATGGGATCGATTTTGACCCAACGGGTCATCAAGTCTCAACTCTAAAATTACCGGATCACTAGGTCGTTTTCGGGTCCCATGTCTAAAACACCGGGGTCAAGTCCAAAAAATTGTTGGGTGTTCGGGTTCGTTTTTTCGGATCGAGTCATGTTTTGACATGTGTAACTGCAATCCTTTTTAATATAAAAAATTGATCAAAAGTGATAAAATAACACTATTCATAAATATTTAATAAATACGGAGTATATGTTTTAACAGGTTTAATTTGATAATGATTTCACTTTTTTTTACTCCATTTTTTAGTAATAGATGTTGTTTGATTTTTTACAGTGTTTTCTAAAATATAAAAATATATAAAATATTACTTTTTTTATTCATTTTAATATGTGTGAAATTATAATATTTTTTTGATATTTTATAGTATAGTTTTTTCCTTCCTAAAAAAAACACACTGAAAAATCAAACAATATTTATGGTTGGACAAGGAGAGTATAATTATCGAGCTATCAAACAGAGAAAAGTTGATAGGGTTTTGGAAAACTGTCCGGGCGGCAGCGCAAGTTGCCTTTGCTCAGATCTATGGCAGACCCCATCCCGACGGTGCCGCCACCCACCCACTGTTGTCACCGGTCTTCTCTCGACCAGATCCCCCGGATTTGGTGTCAGATTCGGCACTCCTCTCTCCGGATATGTTTGTCGACTTCTCCGGTTGATGTCGGTGTTCCGACGCCGGAGTTGAGAAACCCTCTTCGGAGCCCCTAAATCTCCTCCGGGAGCCCAAATCTCCTTCGGGAGCCAAAACTCACACCCTTCGGGGACTCGTTAGCCTTCTTTCTACACCTCTCGTCGCTGGATCTGGTTGCCGAGTCCCTTAATCACCGCTTTTGGTTTCTGATTGCAGGCGCTGTGAGATCTTCTCACGCTCTTTCTTTTGGTTGGGATCGTTCCGATCCCGACTGGGTTGGTCGATCTAGCCCTATGTGCAGCAATTTGGGGCTTTTTGCTATCGGAATCCCTAATTGATTTTCTTTGTGTTGATCGCTCTTTGTCGATCACTTGATTTTCTCTGGTTCTCCGACTGATCTTCAGCCGCCTCTTCCTCTCTTCATCTGAGCGGGCTCTTCGGAACCCCATTCCCTCCTCCTCCTCGGAGCTACTTCGAATTCGGCCTATTCCGGTGTCGCCTCCGATGGTGGTTGGTCCTACTCGGTGTCCGCTCTCCCGTTGGGTGCCGTGGTCCTTCTCCCCTCGCTGGTTGTTCTGGGTGGTGCGTTGTGCGCGGCCTGCCGATTTCGTTTCCACTCGACTTCGCGTTTGTGCTTCGTCTCTTCTACTCAGGGCTCCGGCTACACCCGCACCTCCTCCGACGAGCATCTGTCTGGCCGTCGTCGGTTTCGTGGCTGCTGGCTGGATTGCCCTGTCGCCTCGGCTGTGGGGGGTGGCGCTCAGGCCTTGCCTTCCGACGTCGGCACTCTGCAATCCCTAGCTATTTCCGGGCTCTGGCTTTCTTTGGCATCCGGGCTTGCCTTGGGCCCGAAGGTGGCCCGAGCTTGTTGGTTCGCCTATTGACGGGCTGTGTTTCGGGCCCAAGGTTATGCCTTGGGCCCGGGGCAACCCGTTTTGATGGTTAAAAATAAAAAAATAAAAATATATATAACATAACTCGTGTAATTAAATTCCGGAATTTTCTTGCGCTCTTCATCATCTTGCGGTCGTGCTTCACTTTCTCGGGTTGGTTGGAGTTCTGTCTGTTTGGATCCGTGGTTAGTTTCGGTTGAGGAGCAGTTCTGCGGCCCTGGTTGATCGAAGTGATCGTGTTGGTGGTGTTCGTGGTCTCCGAAGATCCTTCATCTAGGTGGAGGGAACGTCGTGTGATCCACACTTCCCCAGGAGTCGTCTTTGCCCTTTGTGGATTACTGCTTTCCGTCTTTCCGGCGGTGAGACATCGTGTCAGCTATGCTGTCCCATGCGCTCGCTATCCACTGCTCCATGCCGGGTCTCCCTCTTCTCGCTGCTGTGTCCGCTGGTGTGCTTTGGGTCTGGGGATTTTCCGGGTTTTTTGTGTAGTTCTTTATTGTATTAGGTGTCTGTTTTATGTTTTCTTGCTGTTTTTTCCTTTGCTATGTTGTATGTTTAGACGGCTTGCCGTCTGCCGACTTTGTCGGCCTCTCGAGGTCCGGGCCTGTCCGGTCTCGAATTATTTCCTAATCAAAAAAAAAAAAAAAAAAAAAGAGTAACATTTTCATTGATAAAAAAAGACTGCGGGTGTTCTTTAAATGAAAATCAAATTTATTTTTAGAAAATATGGCTTTGGTTTTTGTTGAACAATCCTCTTGCTGCTGTGACCCATTGGTTCCACTTCCACTACATGAATAATTGTATGTATATGATGATCTACTAATAAAGATTACTTTTCTTGTGTTTTCCAACTATACCAGCCTTTAATTAGTTCAAAGATAAATAAATAAATAAATCCTAGTGTTTTATTTGTCTAACTATATATGTATAGAAATAGTTTTTGAGTAAATTGGAACTTTTATCTAAAATAAAAAGACATTCCCAATCCCACCAGTTTCAGCCACTTTATTGAAACTATATATAACTTTATAAGGTAATGTAGCTTCAGCTAATTGTATGGTCAAGCAAGTAAAATCCAAAGATGACCAATATATACTGACCATGAAAAGAGCAAGTAGATTGTATGGTCAAGCAAGCTAAAACAAGTTAAAAGTTTTGTTCTTTTCTTTCTTTTCACTGATATATGGTTTGTGCTTGTTTGGGACCAAGTCCAAAAACAGGCAGTGGAAATGTGAATAGTTGCTGGGGTAAACCAAGTCAGCAAGCATCACAAGAGGCTCCTTTGGCTTTTGCTGTCACAATTTGTATTCATCTTGGGAGTGGCAAGGTTAACAATCCCAGTCGGGTCCATGGCGAGGATGGTGGGGCACTCGGAAAGCAGTGTCATCAGATCATGAGAGGCCTTGAAGACACTATGTAGTAAGTAGTACATTGTGAAGACATTGTGTTTACAAAGTGCATATGCAAACCATATAGCAACTAACAAGTAAAATGTGAAGTCACAGACGCCACATCCGGATGTTGGCATTGATAAAATGGCATGTCATATGATCACAAGATTTGATTCAAACAACTATTTTGTGAGCAAACCAATTTTGACACATCTAGACGGCCCTCCTCAAGTTCATTTACTCCGGATTTTGTCAATGTGAGCTTTCATGTTGTGTTCAACTTTCTGAGCACTTGCATTGATTCATGGACCATGTAAAACCTCTCCAAGGTTTCAGCCTGAGTCTTTGAGAGCTTCTCTTCGTCCTCCAATTGGCGCTGCCTCAAATCTGGAAGTAAAACAAACAAGATTAATCCAAGATCAGTTGGAACAAAATTTTAACATAAACAAGTTACAGTACCTTAGGTTTGGCTATGCATCCTCCATCTGGTGCTTTGTAGCCATTTTGTTTAGCTTCTTCGCCACCTCAAAATCTTGATCACCCAGGTGTAACCAGTAGAGCTTGATCGTCCTGGAAGGCTTCACTGGGCGGTCCTAAAACATATCTGCCTGAACAGGCTGAGTCCTCACATGCCTCGGTGTTCCTAACATCATGAATGGGTAGTCACTTTCAACATCTCAACAACATTTGCAGCTTGCTTCATGTTTTCCAGTTCTACCAGCGCAGAACGGGCTATTACATTGGGCTCTGTATAGTTTGGGATAAACTGAGTCTTGGTTACGGTACCATACTGATCTAACGCGGATTTGATGACCGAATCAGTAACCTGTGGTGAGAGACTGTCGAGGTAGACAGTGCGTTTCACCTTTGCTTCAAAGGCACTGAATGTTTTCTCAGCTTTCGAAGCCATTGGATCATTGAAGTACTATCAAAATCTGCAAGGAAAACTTGGTAAAGATAAAATCATACCAATCAAACAAACACTTCAAACTATACATAACATCACAAAAAGGGCTAATAAAAAAGATAAATGCTGTTACATGAATATTTTTATCTGTGCAGAATTTAATCTCACAACAAAGTGTCAAACAGAACTACAACAAGACCCACAGTGCACCGGGTTAAGTTCATCGGGCACTGCTTGGTTGGTGTCTAGAATGAGTCAAGCGCGGTTATAGGATGACAGCAACCGAATATCTATCAAAATCTGCAAAGAAAACTTGCATCTAGTAAGTCAAAGCGCACAGAAAAAACATACCAATCAAGCAAACACTTCAAAGTTCAAACCATACATAACATCACAAAAAGGACTAATCAAAAAGATAAATGCTGTCACACAGAACTACATCAAGACCCGGCCCACAGTGCATCTGATTAGGCTCATCGGATATGGCTTGGTTGGACTCTAGAACGTGTCCAGCAAGGTTATGGGATAATAGCACCCGAATATCTAGTACAATAGTATGTTGCAGATGTTACAACCAGACAGACAGCAACAGAGATGAAATCTCTTCAGCATCATGTTAAGCACATCACTTAAGGCCAGGCAAGGAAAATGCCGCCACCAGATCAACCCAAACAAGCACAAAGTATGTAATTTTAATCTAACACCGCAGTGAGTGGCTGTTCCAAGATTCAAGAACACAACAATGAAAAATCAACGCAGTTCAGTACTGTAATGAACTCATCGTCCAAGAACGAACTCAATTTCCAAAGAAAACGGAAAAGAATCAAACTCAGAATGCAATTGCAGGCGACTTATTTCAGAGAAGAGCGAAATTACGATCTAATTTTGCATCTATACAAGAAATTGCAAGTAGGGAAGGTCAGACTAAACCCTAGATGTTCGGAGAAAACCCCCAATTGACAGGAACTGGTAATCGATTAGGATTAAAAAAGAGGTTACATACAACAGGAAATAGCGATCGGGGCGTGATTGTGTGATTGACGAGCACGCACAGGCGGAGGAGGACGGCGATGCGATTCGCGGGAAAAAAGCTTCACTTTGTTTAGTCGATCGATATAGAAATTGACAAGACACTATTTTTATGTTTAATACAGTAAAAATGTATAAATGCCCCATAATTGCAGATCAGTTTATACAGTGTCGATGATCTGATCACTTTATTTACCCTTGCAAACAAAGTTGAATTTTTTGTGTTCAATTCACTTAAAACCCCAAATAAATTGAATATGAACAACCACACTTCGTTCACTACCAGAGTTAATTTGATGGAGAAAAAGAAAAACCCATAGATCAAGAATCAAGAATCGAATAAAAGGAAAAAGAAAAACCCACAGATCAAGTGTTGGAGAAGACAAATTTTCCATTCAAACAGAGAGTACTGTTGGTCCATTAATCTCTTTAACCTTTTTCAGACAACAGATCGAAAAAAGGTGAGATGGTCTCATTGTTTAGAAGGTGGGCCCAGCTGAGGAAGAAGGCGGGGAGATGAGCCAATGAGGGTTGAGTACTCATCAAACAAAGATCGCAGCTGCAGAGATTCGTTCCGGCGGTTGGCCGTTAACTCCCTTTAAGCAATCAGATCCGTTGTTAGTTAGGTTGGAAAACGCGGGAAACGGCAATGACATCCAATCAGAGCCTTCCACGTGGCTACTCCATCATGGATGCGGCACCAGATCGAGTATAAGCTTAGGATTTTTAGATTTTATCACCTCCCACAAAAGGGAATACTGGGTTTTGATAAGAGATAAGGCTCCATTTGACAAAATCAAATACTCCCTCCGTTCAACAAAACTTGACGTTTTACTATTCATGCACGCTTTTTTAGGAGCTAAAAACTATATAAAATATTGACTTTTTAAATAATTTTTTTAACAATTTTGTAGTTATTATTAAGAAGTACAAACTTGTTAAAAAAAATTTTAAAAAAAATGAATATTTTATATAGCTTTTATCATTCTAAAAAAGCGTGCGTGAATAGTAAACGACAAGTTTTGTTGAACGGAGGGAGTAGCTTTTTGGAGCTTATTGTTTTGATATTACATAGTCTTAAATGAAATAAATATATATAAGATTTTAGTTTAATTATACTTTGAAATCTAAGCTTTTAAACAACTACTTGTCAAAGCTTTTCGGAGCTTTTATTTTTGTATTCACAAGTTTTCATCCGCTACCCTAACAGTTAGAGTTACCAAACACTATACTAGCTAGCTTAACCTATACTTAACACAAATAATTCAATAGCTTCAACTACCCCGTCAGCTTCAGCTACTCCAACCGTTACCATTTTGTCAAACACACCCAAATTGTCTTTTCATACCAAATAAAATCTAATAAACCTCAATAATCTATCGAAAAAAGCTTATAATTATTACTAAAATTCTAAAATAATTCTCTAAAATCCAAAAAATTGAAAATTTGCAACTGCTTTCTTGAGCCCTATACACATCCATATAGTTTATATATGAACTAATGTTGCATAATAAGCTAAGTTTAGGATCCTTTGGGGAAATAAACAAAATAAAGAGAGCTTGAAGTGAAAGACAAGAAGAATAAGTGGGAAGGTGGGCACTCCAAGAAAAAAAGAAAGCAAAAGTTGCAAGAGAGGGGTGGCAATCCTTCTCTTTCATACCTTTCTTTTTGTTCTTTTCCTTCCATTGATGCCTTCTCCTCCATTTTTAGCTTTCTTTTCACTTCCTTTTTAATCTTAACCCCACACCCTCTCTATACTTTCCTCCAACCCTTGATTCATCCTTCCTTAATTCCATCTCCTTCTTCGTTTTCGTCTTTGTCTTCGATCTTCTTGGATCTTGGTGACAATGTCTTCTGTTTCATTGCCACCCGGATTCCGGTTCCACCCCACCGACGAGGAGCTCGTATCCTACTACCTCAAATACAAGATCAACGGTATGAAAATCGATCTCGAGGTCATCCCTGAAGTTGATCTCTACAAATATGAGCCATGGGACCTCCCAAGTAAGTCCCCAACCTCAACCTAGCTAGGATACTTCTTTTTTCACATAGTGTGGTTGATGATCATTTATATATGTATGTATGTGCAGACAAGTCTTTGTTGCCAAGCAAGGATATGGAGTGGTACTTCTTCAGCCCTAGAGACCGCAAGTACCCGAACGGATCGAGGACTAACCGTGCCACGAAACTCGGGTATTGGAAGGCGACAGGGAAGGATAGGCGAGTTAACATGCAGACGAAGGCGATGGGGACGAAGAAGACTCTTGTTTACTATAGAGGGAGGGCTCCTAATGGCATCAGAAGTGATTGGGTCATGCATGAATACCGCCTTGATGAGAGTGAGTGTCAAGCTGCCTCTGGCTTGCAGGTATATACTTGTCAATCTCTTGTTAGCATATGTTGACTAATGATCAATGTCTCAAAATTTAAGAGAGAAAATTATGCATCTTTTTTAGAATACGTCAATAGGGTATTTCTGAGTGACCCATGAGAGGTGTATATATATACTGAAGTCCGTTAGGACTCGGGATTAGGAGCTGTGTCCTGCGCTAATAGTCTAGTAAGGCGAGTGGGATTTCATCCTAAAACCAATTGGCTATAAAAAGAGTAACTCGCTAGCTTATAATATACTCCCTCTGTTAATTAAAACTTGTCGTTTACTATTCATGCACGCTTTTTTAGAACGATAAAAACTATATAAAATATTAACTTTTTTTTACATTTGTTTTTATAAACTCATACTTAATACTACTAAGTATGATATTGTTTAAAAAAATTATTAAAAAAGTTAATAATTTATATAGTTTTTAACACCTAAAAATGCGTGCGTGAATAGTAAAACGTCAAGTTTTAATTAACGGAGGGAGTACTAAGCATTCTTTGTTCATATTGTTGAGGTGAGACTCTTTTGGTCTCTTCACATCTTTGGTGGATTTGGAGATCTTTAGTCTTTACTTGTATATGTTGAAGTAAACCAAGTTAGGGTTTGATAATGTATTTATCTTTGATTTATTAAAACTTTGGAAAATGAATTTTTTTGTTGTTGGATTATCTTTTGTATGAATTCAAGATTACAAGAATGAAAAGGTTGGATATTCTTTGCTAATGAAACACCCTTATTATTCTTTTCTTCTGAACAAACCCTAACTTTTTTCCCTTTTGTAAAATGCATTCTTTATACTGTTCTATAGGATGCATATGCACTGTGCCGGGTGTTCAAGAAGGCGGCTATAACCACAACAACCGACGCTCCGTCTCCAAGGATCGGAACTCAGTGCACCTACACGAGCACGAGCCAGACGTCCAATAGCGAACGATCATCCAATGTGGACATCTACCATGAAGCAAGATGTGATTTTTACGAGAGTTCAGACTACTCGGTCCCTATCGAGAATTGCTCGCCCACCAACATTACTCCTCATTTCGGGGCGAGCTCTTCCTATGATAATCTTCAGGACATGGATCAAGACCGGCAATGGATGCAGTACTTGGCTAACGACGACGCTTTCACCTTCCCAACGCCCTCTTTTCAACACTATGGTCACATCTCTTATCCCCCTTCCAAGGTATATCTATAGAGGTTGTTAGTGCACCTTACCCAAAAAGTTGTTTATCAGCTAGAATAAGCTAATTTGATCCTTTTCTTGTAAGCTAGGTTGATATTGGATTGGAGTGTGCAAGAATGCAACACCGGTACACCATGCCAACGATGGAGGTCGCGGCACCTCCACATTTCAGCGGTCCTTTTAGCTCTATAAACGATGTATCGAGGAACGAAGGCGATGATATTCTGCAGGAGATACTCTCAGTAGCTCAGGCCTCACAGGATCTTATAAGTCCAAATGACAACATTTACAACTATCAGATGAGTCACATTGATTCTATTGAGATCAATGGTGGAAACTATGAGTTCGGATCCGAAGGGGTGGTTCGGTACTCAGACCTAGTGGTCATGTCAGAATCGGATCTCGAAAAGGTACTAGTTCAATTCGGATTATGACGAACCAAATTTCGGGTTATGATGCATTATATATTGATCGATTTTCTGGATCAGAGTTTTGCTGGGGAGTGTCATGAAATGGCTCCTTTGGAAAATCTTTCGGGTTTTCGACACGAAAATGAGAGACAAGGTATATACAAAAATGTGTCCATTTAAGCTATAGCTAATGTAAAAGCGTTACTATGATGTTTATGTATGTGTAAAAACGTTATTGCCCAGGCGACGATAAAGGCGAACTCCCACTCGAGGACACGAACAAGGACGTCGACAACTCCTCAAGGGCTCCGAGCCATGAGGTGTTCGAGGAAGTGGAAGTGAACCGCGACTTGTATGTATCGACAAGAGGGCTAACTCAGACGCACTTCCACCGTGTGCAGCCTTCAAGAATGGTCCAAGTCCGTCTACACAAACCACAACAACAACAACATGTACACCAAAGGGTTGAAATCGAGGGTCGAGAAGTCGAAAACGAAGAGCAAAGAGTTGGATGCATTGTTATGCAAAGGGGGAGGATTAAGGATGGCTTGATACCAACTTCAATGTGGCCTCCTCTTACCATTGCTTTGGCTGTGTGTTTCTATTTGGGCAAAATCTTTTGCAGCTTGTTGATTAATAGCTTTGTTTATTATTTGTAATTAATATAGTAATTTACCATTTTTTTTAACCCTTCAAATTTTATTAATAGTCATTTGTTGAAATAACAATTATTTGTAATTAACAATATTTATCTAATTGTAATATCCATTGATTGATCAATCAAATTACAAGTTTGTTTCATTTCAGCCAATTAATTTGTCCATATTAGAAGTGAAATTAAATAAAATTAAAAAGAAAAAATTTGTGGCTGCTGGGATTCGAGCCCAGGTCTCCACGGCCACAACGTGGAATTCTAACCACTAAACTACAGCCACATTTATATCAATAATTCCAAAAGAGTAAATATCTATCAATAAGGTTTTTAAATATCAATTTCTAATTGAAATTAATACAGTACATACTTAAATACGGAGTATTAACTATGCGAAAAATAAATAAATTTGGGTGGATTTATTAAATTTTGGTAGGGGCAAATAACAGATGCAAAATTAAGATAGCAAAATCATACAAAACAAATTTGAGTAGGCCATCAACCTTATATAATGAGCTATTTCTTTATCTGATCGAAATCACAATTTATATAGAAAGGTGGAGGTATATATTATATGATACAACAGGAACTTGGCATCCTTAAAAACTACCTACACAGTTATGCCAGAAAGCAAGGGAAAAACTGTTTCTGTTTCACTCAAAACCTCACTTGCTTTGCACTTTGCTGTCATAGAAACCAAAACTTTGCTATACACACTAAGATGTGCACTTCAATTTCTTACACTGACACAGTTAATTTAGGAGCTACCGACTACATATATTTAGGCATGGTTAATGACAGTTCGGGCTATAGGCAAAGGCGCGTTCTTTGCATCTCATTCTCGGATAAGCTTCTCTTGTATGGTACAAACGCCCTTGTGTATTGCTCTGAATTAGATCTCTTCAAGCTGGCGTTAGCTTCAGTTTTCGTGTTATTGAATGGAAATGGCATGCCTCCAGAGAAAGCCCGTATGGGGACAGGGGCTGAAGGGCCGACTTCCATGGCCTGTGCTGTGTTGTCAAACAACAAGGTCTTCCCAAACAGCTTAACACTTTTGGTTGGAGTTGCCTCAGTTGATTCCTCCTTGATCAAGAAACTGTCTTTCGGAAAAAGCTCCAGTTGCTGCATCGTCCACATTAAAAGAAGGGTGTCAGAAATGAAAATGAAAAGGCATAGGCGATTTCATAAACAGAAACTGAGTCTGGTGAATCACAGGGTTCATACCGAAGACATAGGTGCATCTGATTGTGATGCATTCTCTTGCACAGTAGGATTGGCTTCTGACATCAAGTAAACATCGTGTTTGTTCATCTCACGAGGTGATGTAGGTGATGAATTTCCATCCAGCATGCCTGAATCTGCAGACCCTACAGTTTCTGAAACAAACGCAGACAAAACTGAAGTTGGGGACTGCTGTTCTTGGTCAACCGTTGAGGAGTTTGGAGATGTAGACGTTGCTTGCTGCTCCTGGAGAAACACATCGGTTTTGGCAGGAAGAGCAAGCTTGCGAGGATATGGGTGCATTGGTTTCTTTTTCGGACGAGGTGGAGGAATCTCAATGGGCATAGTTGAGCTACACTGACTGCTCTTAGATTCACGAACCACCTGAGCAGAAGACAAAGGCCAAATCAGAACCTCATGCCTCGAATTATATTAACACATCTCATGTAATTGCAGTGATAGGTTGGAGACAAGACCTTGGAAAAGAACTTCTGGGCGTGACTCCGAATCTGAACTGCAGTCTTGGTACCGACATGATCTGTTAAAAAGGCTAACACCGATTAAAAGACGATACAACCTAAATCATTATGTTTCGAAGTAAGAAAACATCAAGATTCCGAGGCATTACCCTCTATCTTTCTCCAAGCACGGCCATACAGTTTAAGAGCCTCTATGAACTTCTTGTGCTCTTCGTCTGTCCATCTCTCTCTTTGTTTTGTTATCGTGTACGGTTTCCTGATCTGCACATATTAAGCCGAAAGGCAGTGAAGTGTCAGCCGGTGGTTAAAATGTCAATCCCAAATCAACTAAAAAAAGCCTTTGAAGACAAGAAAAGGGCATAACCTTTGGCACATAGCCTCCATCTGTTGTGGTTAGCCCTCCATCATTCAACAAAGTCCCGTTTCCTCCCGGAAAAAGTGCACTAGAATCGCCATCATCGCTGTGTTCCTGAGATTGCAGCAACAATTGGAAAAAAGAATTGATCAGTTTCTTCCCAACTGTTTCAGTTACAGAAACAAAAACCACTCTTATTAGCATAGCAGCTCAAGAACTAACTTTTCAAGTGTCAGCTAGAATACTACCATTTCCAAATTGAGAAATTAAAGTGAAATTTCATCAATTAAAAGCAACAAAGAAGATCAACGCAACCTGTCGATTTCTGAATTCCCTCTTTATAGATCATTTATGAAGGGGTCCAAACAGAAACACTCTTTTTTATGTCCTCCAACCAAAATATCATTAACTTTCCTGTACGATTTTTTATCTTCTGAAAATTAGATTGTTTGATTCTGCACCAAATCCAAAAGAAAAACAACAACTAGGACAAAAAAGTAGAAAATCCAGAAACTACAATTTACCAATTAGATCCGATCAATCATAAAGATATACTCCTTACCAATATCAATCAAACAGAAATTAAACGTCCAGGAGGAAGAGGGAAGAGTAACAGTAAGAGTCGTACTTGAATCGTCATAATTGAGCTGAAGAAACTTCAAAATCTGTCTGAGCCTCCGATCTCTCTCGAGTCTATCTCCGATTCACTGCTTTAATTTAACTCAAAAGCTTCCAAAACCTCCTCCGAAAGCCTCAAAACTCCAGAAACGAGCTTTGTTCGAGCTCGGAAATCCAAGCTACTCAATTCGGTAATCAAGCAGATCGGAAACGCTTGTGTTCAAATCGAAGACAAGCACAAAAAATTCACCTAACAATCTCCAACCGAAAACTCAGCGGAGATCCGAGAGAGAGAGAGAGGGGAGGATGAGAACGAAGAAATTTGGAGCTTCTGAATTTGGGGATGAGAGGAGAAACAGAAATTGGGAATTAAATTACACAATTTTATAGACATTTTATTTATTTATTTATTTATCCAAACAGCGAAGGCTCGAGAAGAGCGTGGAATTGTGGCTCACGTTGAATTGTTGAAAGTGCGCCCTGGACACGTGGCCTATTGTGGGTCCCGTCTCTTCGGACTTTTAATTTGTGTAGCTGTCGCAATTGAGAGCACGCGCCGAATCGGGCGTGGAGATATTACTGGCCACAAGCTTATGGACACGTAGCACATGCACTTTGCTGCTTTCAACCATTTCCAGATCAGGATATACAGTAGATTATACATAGTACTCCGTATTTTATAATTTTTAATATGGATAATGAAATTTGTCAAATTTGGTTTTTTTTTTTTTTTTGATACAAGCGAGAATTTGGAGGTGTCAACCTCGGTTGTACCACCACCCAAGAGCGTCCTTGCGGACGAGAGTTTGAAACTCTAAATCAGTACTGTAAGACGACGAGCCGGACCCCAAGGCCATATGAGTGAGTCGATCAGCCGCTCTGTTCGCCTCTCTAAAAATGTGGGATGCAGAAGACGTCTCGAAACAGCGAAGTAGATGGAGAGCATCTGATATAAGCATTTCGATCTCCCATGGAGTCGACCACACACCGTTAATCGCATTCACAATCGCGAGGTAGTCTCCCTCCACCGCAACTCTTCGAATCCCCAGTCTTCGCGCTTCTAGCAACCCAAGCTGCAGCCCAACTGCCTCAGCCTGGACCGCAGACGTCATCCCACATCTACTAGCATTGCACGCAATCACCCTACCATCCTCATCTCTGATAACAAAAGCTGCAGAAGCAGAGCCAGATAACGATTTAGCACCATCAAAATTAAGTTTAAAGATACCATGCTCAGGTTTACGCCATCTAATAGTATTCTTTTTGCGAGGGTTAACTCTAGGTTTGACTCTTATTGTCTTTCCATCATCTTCATCTGAGTCATCTTGTTTAGTTTTTTTCCAGTTTTGCATGTGGTGTTTGATTATGGCTACCAGTTCATCTGTTGTTCTTAAGCTCTAGTTTTCAAAAATAATCTTGTTTCTTTTCGTCCAAATGCACCACCAGGAGAAAACCAAAATAGTCTTCTGCTCATGGTTTAGCTGTCGAAATATTTCGTTGGTGATGGTCTTTATACTTTGATTACTTTTGTCAGCATTTGTTATTTTTCGTTCAATATCTCTATCCAAAGATCCAATGGTTCTTAAAGTTGTCTGGCACTCCATGAGGAGATGGGTAGCGTCTTCCTCCCTAGCGTTACAGAATATACAATCCATGGGCGTATGAATCCCTTTGTTTCGAAGTCTAGCTTTAGTAGGTAATCCGTCCAATCCTACTTTCCATAAGAAGTTTCTTATCTTTGGTGGACAATCAACTTTCCATATATCAGAGAATAATTCTATCTCATTGTCATTTGATTTTGTGATTAGTTTTATGGCGCTTGAAGTTGAGAACCAGCCATTGGAGCTATGTTTCCAATAGAGTCTATCTTCAATCTCCTGCGAAGGTAGGGGGATACTCGTAATTATCTCTACAAGGTCCGTAGGTAAAATTTCTCGGATCTTTTGTACATTCCATGTCTTATTTGGTAAAATGTAGTTTTCAACTCTTTCTTGATCATCAATCTGATGGATTAGTCTGTGGTCCTTAAGTTTTCTATCATCATTTAGCCATTTGTCCGTCCAGAATTTAACCGTCTTTCCATTTCCAATTTGCCAAATGAGCCCATCGCAGAATTCATCCTTTAGGTCTATTAGCTTGGCCCATTGCCACGACAAGTTTTTCTTTCTTTTATAATCCCAAATTTGGTCTTCTTTTAAATATTTTTCTCGAATTATTCTGACCCATTGATTGTGGGGTTCCGCAAGGATTTTCCATAATAATTTCATTTGTAGGGCTTTATTCATGTCTTTTGTTTTGTTGAAGCCCATACCTCCTTGTCTTTTTGATTTGCAAATTTTGTCCCAACTTAACAATGGTTTATATTTTTCGTCCTTATTCCAAAAGAAACATCTGTTTATTCTATCTAGTTCATTGTGCACACTTGTCGGAAGCATAAAGTTTTGCATAACGTAATTGGGTTTAGCCATAAGATTCGCTTTTATTAGAACTGCCCTTCCTTGCTGGGAAAGGGAGTTCGCTTTCCATTTTGTCAACTGCATTTTCGATTTTCCAACAACATCTTCAAATGTTTCTTTGTTAACCCTACCATTTATAATGGGGCATCCTAGGTATTTGTCCAAAGCTACTTGGTTCATTATAAGGAGAGTGCTTTGGATTTGGAGTTTTTGGTTTGCGGATACACCTTTTGTTACTTGGAACGCAGATTTGTTGAAGTTTACTTTTTGGCCCGAAATTTGACAATATTCATCGATAATCTTTTTCACTTTAGCACACGATTCCTGAGATGCTTTGGCAAAAATCATGATATCATCCGCAAATGAAAGGAACGGAATCCGTGATCCATTTGGGGTCATTTTAAATCCAATGGAGTCTGTTGATTCATGACATTGTTGTTGTAATTTCCTGGCAAGGATTTCTGCGCCTATGATAAACAGGTAGGGGGATATGGGGTCACCCTGTCGGATCCCTCTTTGAGGGAGAAAAGTCTCGGTTGGTTCATCGTTCACTAATACTGAAAAAGACACAGTCTGAATACATTCGCTGATCCACCCCACGAATCTAGAAGAGAAACCAAATTTCTCCAAGACCGCAAAGAGAAACCTCCAGTCAACTCTATCGTAAGCTTTTTCCATGTCAAGTTTTATTGCAATCCATCCCTGTTTTCCTTTTCTTGTTCGGAATGAGTGAAAAATTTCATGAGCTATAAGCACATTGTCCTGAATAGCTCGATCGGCCACAAAGGCTCCCTGAAGTGGGTGAATAATTTTCCGTAGAACCTTTTTCATTCTTTCAGCAAGAATTTTGGCAATTGCTTTGTAAATAGTTGAACATAGGCTAATTGGTCTATAATCGTTAGTAGTGGAAGGGTTTTCACATTTCGGAATTAGGGTGATAAATGTCTGGTTTATTTGGCGCAACATCTTCCCTGAAGAGAAGAAACCTTTGATGGCCTTGGTTATCGATGGTCCAACAATGTCCCAATATTTTCTGTAGAACTCTGCTGTCATCCCGTCAGGTCCCGGGGATTTGTCTTTACCGATGGAGAAAAATGCATTTTTTATTTCATAATTGGAAACCGATTTGGTTAGTTCTTTGTTATCTTCCAAACTTATCTCCCTGTCTACCAGGGTTAAATAGTCCTGCAGTAGCCTGTCATTGATACTTTCTTTTTTGAATCTTTTTTCGAAATCGTCTTTAATTTCTCTTCTAATATTATCTTCCCCGACTATTTCTGTGCCCTCTTGTGTTCTAATTCCCCTTATAATCTTTCTGTTTCGTCTGCCGGAGGCTACTCTATGGTGGTATCCGGTATTTGAGTCCGAAAGTTTTAAATGTTTCGTCTTTGCTCGTTGACTCCAATATTGCTTATGATAATACAGAAGTTGGTCTTTTTTCTCTATTAATTGTATTTGAAGTCTAGTATTGTCTCGTGTCTCTCCTTGATTGCTATTCACTCGTAGTTTTAGAAGTTGTGTCTTTTTCATAACATTAAACATGTGAGATCCTTGGTATTGTGTTCTCCACGCTTGAGTTACTAAGTTCTTGTAATCTTTTCTCGTTAGCCACATTTTTTCAAATTTGAAAGGCCGCGCCTTTCTCCTATTGTCTACTTCAAGTTGTACAGAGATTGGGCAATGGTCTGATGTCGAGAAGGCGTGGTTTCTTGTTGCGATGTTTGGATACCATTGGATTATTTGATCTTGAACCAGGGTTCTGTCAAGTTTCTCATAAATATTATTCACATCAAATTTGTTTTTCCTCCAAGTAAATTCATTGCCAACAGCTGGAATGTCAAGTAAGTTACATTGGTCTTTGAATAATAGTAATCGCTCAAATCGGGAGGGGTGTGGGTTATTACCACCACTCTTTTCACTTGTACTTTGGATCTCATTAAGGTCACCCAGCAAAATGACAGGGATTGTCAAGTTTTGGATATGGGTCGTTAAAAGCTGCCAGAAAGAGGCCTTAGCTGACTCTTGGGGAGGAGCATAGACAAAACAAACTGCAAATGTTATTCTTTTTCCCGTGTTTTCAATTTTTAAGGTAATGAAACGCTCTTCTTTTGTCATAACAGAGACTAAACAATCTTGCAAACTGTAATTTTTCCAGAGCACGCAGATCCCCCCAGCCCTATCAGAAGTCGGGCTGAAGCAGATAGCATCAAAACCAGCACCTTTCCAAAGAGCATCTGGGGGCTGGGATTCCGCTTTGGTTTCTAATAGGGCTAGGATTTGAATGTTCTCTATTTTACACATTGTTTCAATGTCTATCCATCTGTTTCTAATTCCACAACAATTCCATGAACATATTTTCATTTTGGCCATAGAGAACTGATATTTGTCTGGTTTGGTCGTTCCCCATTTTCTGTGGTCTTTTCTTTTTGTTTTGCACGCCGTTTGATCTTTGTCCAGGCTTTCAAGTTGCGTTTAGTGTAGTGGATGTTTGCTCTATAAACTCCGGGTTTGATTCTGATTCGGTCTATCACCTGAAAACTAGCAAAAAACCAGGAGTTGGCAGCTGGGCTATACGATTCGATCAAAGTTAGTGCTAGTAGTTTGGGCATATGACATATTATTCTTTCAATTTTTGTTCTCCATTCTAGTTTCTTATTAGTATTGATTGCCTGGAAGCGCATCCCATTCCAACTATCACATTCTTTTCGTGGTTCAGATGTATTTGTCAGGTTTTCACATTTGTTCAATATGGGTTCATTGCTTCGGTTGTCAAAATCTTCAGCAAAAAACCCAAGAAAACATCGAGGGTGCCTGCAAAACGGTAAGAACAAGAAGATACCAGCCAAGGAAACACAAGTAACAAGGTGAAAATCAAACCATCCAACATTGTCTGCAAAGGTTTCACAACAGTTACTGAACTTACTGTGAAACATGTTTGTCTTGAACCTGCTTGTTTTGTCCTGTTCACCAAGTCTGTGTAGGGATACCAAAATACACAGAATAAAGAATTTGCTCATTTTATCCTTGTCATCAAGTTTCCAATTGGTTCTATTACATAGAAACAAAAACAACCTCAAAAGAACTAGATCTAACAGGTTACATAGTGCAGTCCATTGATCTGACAAGAGTTGGGTCATTAAGTTTTCAATTGGGTTCAAAGGGTCCTGGTTTGGGTTCATTTTGTTCGGTTGCCTTTGGCGGTGCCTTTGAAAAAGGGACCGAAAAGGGCTGTCGGCATCAGTAGAGCCCCTCAAACATACATGGAGCTTCAAGCCAGCCCACCTAGACAACAAACACCACATACAAGGAATACAATAACACATCCAGCTCAATGAAACCAAAGAAACACACGACAACTCAAGGAAAAAATTCAGTAAATAAAGATAAAGGATCTTGTAATCCAGGGGCCAAGACACAAAATCAAGGGTCCAAATTTGTCTTAGTTTCCTGAGGATCCATTCATATTCAAGTGTCCAAGCTGAGGTATTCATACTTCTTAGAACTGGAAAATCAATTTCACAGTAACAAAGGTGAAAAACATCGATAACTAAGAATTCAAAACTAACTACTAAGTTGCATATCCAGGATACCAAGATCCTATGATCATAATTAGAGGCATAGAGACTGTAGTTCCATGTTTAGGTGATATGAATTTTCATTTTTCGGAAAATATAAACAGATAACCAGTAGATCCCATCAAAGTAATCCCCAACACAAAGGAGGATTATACAAATGAAATTCAGGGATCTAAAAAGGTGTATCTTAAAACTCTGGGAACATGACTTGGTAGAGTCAGGAGGAGGCAATTCAGATTTAGTGCAAGAGACTTCATTTTCCCAATTCACATGGCCTTGGTTCTCTACTTCTTTAGTCAAATTGATTCTATTGAGCACAAAAATAATCATACAGATTAATAAAACACGATTCAGACCACACGAATAACAATAAGAATCAATTGTTGTCCCAACAGAGTGCACAGAGCACAGGTTTATCAAATTCAAGTCGCATTTGACATTAAAATTCAGACTATCAAAGGTTAAGACTCCAGTTACCGGGATCATGAATCGACAGGCCGAAAGGATAGTTCGAGAGTCTTCTATTTGGGTACAAATAGACACTATCTTCATAGGGTGCGAGGGATTCAAGATTCTTCTCCCATGGGTCATGTTTTCAATTGGGTCATTGCTCTTATTTGCTTCAAGCCAGAAGGCTTTTTTGGATCTTAACTTGTTTTTTCCTAGCAAGAAAGCAAAGTCGGAGCAATAAGTTTTCTGGGGGCCATTTCTTCTATGACAGTTGATTAAATTATTGGGAAAGCTTTCAATATAATGAAATAAAGATTGCATCTTCAATAGATCAAGTTCAATGTTGTAACTAAACCACTTGTAAAGATAGAAATCAAAGGAGTACGAGAACCTGGCAAAGGGTATTACAGCAGCCAAACTCGGGACAACCGATTCAACAGCACCCCGCCCCACAGCACACGGGAGAGAGGAAACCGAGAAACCCCGCCACCATAATCGCCGCCGCTTCCATTTTGACCGCCTGCACCAGAAAAGTCGACCATAGATTGCTTTAAGATTCGCCTTCGCATAAACCTCTTTCGGATTTTTTATTTCGGTTTTACATCTAACGTCGCTTTGTTTTTTCTCCTTTGTTGTCTTCTTTTTCCTTGACTGGATCCTCAAGCTTGCATCAGGAGAGGCGCCAAAGCGGACCTCCCGGCTCGATTTCGCAAGGCCTTCTCTTTCATCACCTTTTGTCTCTCGCTTTTTGATTTCATTGAGTAGCATCTCCTTCGATTTGACGAAGAGAGCCATGGATCTGCAAACATCATCATCATTCTCGACAAGCCTCGGCGCTTCGTCGGCAACAGGGTCTTCGCTCTTCCGGCGTTGGTCATTGAGGCGGCGGCGGCGGGTTTGGTGTCTAGGGTTTCCCTGTCTGGGATTCTCTCTCTCTAGCCTCTCTCTCATGCTTCCCTTGTCAAATTTGGGTTTATCCTGTGGTAGTACTCCGTATAAGATTGGCATTTACCACTTTTTCTTTTTCTTTTTTTTTTTGATTAGGAAATAATTCGAGGCCGGACAGGCCCGGACCTCGAGAGGCCGACAAAGCCGGCAGACGGCAAGCCGTCTAAACATACAACATAGCAAAGAAAATCCAACATGAAAACATAAACAATCACCTATTACAACAAAAGAACTACACAAATTAAACCCGAAAAACCCTAGACCCTAAGCACACAAGCGAACACAACAGCGAGAAGAAGGAGACCCAGCAAGGAGAAGTGGATAGCGAGCGCATGGGACAGCAAAGCTGACACGATGTCTCGCCGCCGGAAAGACGGAAAGCAGAAATCCACGTAGGGCAAAGACGACACCTGGTGAAGTGTGGATCACACGACGTTCCCTCCACCTAGATGAAGGATCTTCGGAGACCACGAACACCACCAACACGATCACTTCGATCAACCAAGGCCGCAGAACTGCTCCTCAACCGAAACTAACCACGAATCCAGCACACAGAACTCCAACCCACCCGAGAAAGTGAAGCACGACCGCAATAGTACGAAGGGCGCAAGAAAAATCCGGAAATTATTTACAAAAGTTATTTTATTTTTGACTTTATTTTATTTTATTTTTTAACCATTAAATCGGGCTGCCCTGGGCCAATGCATAACCTTAGGCCCAATTTTTCTATGGATCAACTTTGGGCCCAAGGCAAAACCTTTGGCCCAAAGGACATGTCATGGGCTTAAGATTCGGGCCCAAGAGTCCAAGGAAACCCTAAGCCAAAGTAGCCAGCAATAGCCTATCAATAAACCTTCTGATGGAAAACGCCGCCTCTCCGGCTACACCAAACCAGGAAAGGGATGGCGGAACACCAGGGAGGGGGGGATTCACAGCCGGGCCAACCCAAGCCAGAGCCATGGCGCCGGCAGAGAGGCGGAGAGGCCGAGAAGGTGTGACGTTGAGAGGGTGTGACCGAGGAGCCACGAGGCGGAGGAGAAACCGCATGGAACCAAATCAGAGAGCCTAAGAGGGCAGGCGGGGAAGTGGCGCCGCCGAAGACAGCCAGGGAGGTCGATAGCCGAGCCGACAACGGCACCGAACAGCCCACCGGCGGGGGAGGAAGCAAGAGAGAGAGATTCGTGCCCAGGATTTCGAAATCGAAAGGGAGATTTGAGATTTAAAGTGTAGACGATTGAGACAAACACTCAAATCAGAGAAAGAGACCACCAGTAAACACGATTCGTGCCCTGGATTTTGCTTTCTGAAGTCGCATCGGAGACAGAAAAGATTAAAGCCCCGGCTGAACAAGCACCTCAATCAACCACGACACCACCGGACAAGGAGCACCGCAGTCGAGAAGAAGACCTAACCTCCGAAGAGGGATTAATTGCCTCCGAAGAGGGTTTGATGGCCTCCGAAGAGGAGTTAATTGCCTTCGAAGAGGGTTTGATGGCCTCCGAAGAGGAGTTTTCAGATCCGCCGACAAGAAATCCGGGAAAGGGATGGCTCTCTCTCTCTAGAGAGTTAGAGAGAGGAGAGAGCGTTTGTTTTGGTCTACAACTCGACAGAAGCTCTGTTTATACCGAACACATATAGCATTTACCACTTTTGGTTGAATTGTATAGATGCCATAATAAATTATCCTAGAGTTTTGTTATTTCTTCTTAAATATATAATCTTATAAAAATACAATATTTCATCATGTTAAGTATTTGAGAACGGAAGAGGTAAACTTTGCCATGGTTTTCTCACCGTAGGGATTGGGAAATTCAGTTTCGACATATCTATTAGGAAACTAACTATCTCACAAACCATCTTACTTATAGTGCTTTTTCTTTTCTAGGCATGGTTTTCTTAGAGTTTCCACTTGTTGTCTTGATTGAGATTTTGTTAAGTACAAGGGGCTATGAAAACCCATTTGTATATCATTTAACATTTCGACTCGTGGTCTTCGAAAAAAATTACTTCCCTGGGAGCACTGTTCTAAAAATCGCGTCTAAGCGCCGCCTAGATGCTAGGCGACCTCCCTCAGCCTAGAGCTAAATGGTTGTCTAAGCACGCCTAGGCGTCCTCCTGGGCGCCGCCTAGGCGCTAGGCGACCCCTCACCGCCTAGGATCCGCCTAGCGCTTTTTAGATCACTGCCTTGGAGCGAGGGTTTTCGCGCTCGGTTGCTTACGGAAAAAAAATATATATTTTGGAATAGTTTTTCTAACGTATAGTATTACATACTAAATTGGAGTAAAAGATTTCATGGATTTTAATCGATGTATTTTGGAAATTAATTTATTACTCCCTCTGTTTCAAAATAAAAGTCGTTTGTCTTTTTCTGCACGCTTTTTTAGGAGATAAAAACACTATAAAATATTATTTTTTTGATCAATTTTTTATAATAATTTCATACTTAGTAGTCATAAGTATAAATTTATCGAAAAAAATTCATTAAAAAAATAATATTTTATATAATTTTTATCTCATAAAAATGCGTGTAAAAAAGTCAAACGACTTTTATTATGAAACGGAGTGAGTAACAAATATAAATAAAGTAGTGGCAGCGGCAAGAATTTCTAGAGGGGGGCAAAACTTTTGCTTCGGAAATTTTGTTCTCGTATATATAATAAAGAATTTTTTTTTAAATTATTTAAAAAAACCATAAATTGTGTTGTGGTATGAAAATGATATTTTATTACAAAAATTCATACAATAAAATTTAATGTTTTTTCATATATAGATGTAGCATGATTAATACATTTTTAAAAATAGTGAAAGAAAATTATAAAAAATTTAAAAAATAGTATGTCATTTGTAAATTATGGGAAAAATTTTGATAGGATTGAAAAATGTGACAAAAAAACCCATAAAATTCATAATAATAAAAGTTAGAATAGTTTTTTTAAAATGTATGTGTAGAACAATGAATAATCTTATGGAAAAATTAAAAGAAAACTATAAAATTTGATTTAAATATGACATTTATAATGAAAAAATTTAAGTAGGAATAAAAAAAACAACGAGGTTTGAACTCATGACCTATTGCATTATTTATGATTCATCTCTTTTCTTTACCAATAAATTGCTAGACAACTTTTATATTATTTTTAACAGTTTTTTTTTATTTTTTAACCTTAATTTTTTTTAAATACTGTGTTTCTACCGCCGGAGGGAGGGGCGTTCCCCCCGGCTTGGGTTGTGACCGCCACTAAAATAAACCATATTAGAAAAATACACTAAATTTAATTTTTAAACCCTATGAAAATATTAATAAAGGTTGCTAAAATAATTGAAATTTGGATATTTTTTAAATCAATATATAATACTAAAGGAGAAGTCACCTAAGCCATGTGGCGGCTTCTCCTTTAATGTAGGTTTTTTTATGCAGGGGACTAATTGATTTATGTTAATTAATTATTAATTGATTAATAAAATCTAAACAAACTTATTTTCCGAATAATAAAATCTAAATAAAATTTATTTCCCGAATAATAAAAAATTTGTTTTAATTGATTTATTTGGATTCCACCTTATCTAATTTAGAGAATATAAGCAAATCTTAACTAATTAGAAAATCTTTTAATATTTTAAATCTGTTTTTTAATAAAAGATTTAAACGGATAATGAGATCTCATATTTCCCCCAAAAATCTCATGTATATCTATATTTTTTTTTGTAAAGAAATAGTTTAAAAATCATGCCTATTTAAAATGAGGCTTTGTTAGTTTCATTACTTCTTATAAATTCTAATGTACGTTTCTTGATTTTACAGGTGGTATAATGGTTGTCTCTCTTGGTTTTCCGCAACCACGGTTCGTGAGCTATTCATCTCGACGTTTAGTGATACCTTTCATTTTAAGTTAGTTTTCTCCTATAGACCGAAGCCTTCTTTTTTTGCTTTTAATTTGAATTGTGATTTTTTGTTTGTGTAATTTCATGAATGCTTTCAGCTAATAATCTTCTCTATATATTAGTCAGTGACAAACAATAAAGGTAAGACACTCATTGAGAAGAATAATAGGAAGTTTTGAAAAAAAGGTACTTTAAATATTATTTATTTATGTGTTTGTGCGATTCATTTTGGTTTGATTGAGTTCAATCAATTGATGATGAAGTTCATTAATCACGTTTGTGCGGATTAGTTTAATTTTGATCGTTTTAATTGAGTTCAATCAACTACTTTTTTTTGTCAATAATAATTACAATAATAATCTAAATAAGCATGATAATGTCACACACATAGTGTTACATTCACTATACACATATGACCATTTTAAATTAAAAAAACGCCCGTACAAAGTGCGGGTACTAAACTAGTATAGACTTATGTGAGAAAATCCATTATATAAAAAAAACATTTAAAGTTTAATTTAATAATTAAATCTTTCCAAAAAAAATCAAAGTTAATTTCGTAACTTATATTTTAAGTACATAGAGGTTTTTTTTTTATAGTGATAATTGCTACATAAAAAAGTGTGAAAATAAATTAGAAACTAGGGGTGGGCATGAGACGGGACGGGACGGGATTGGGGTAATCCCGCGTCCCGTCCCGCGTATTTTTTACGGGACGGGATTGAATAATTTTTTTTCAAATCCCGCCGGGTCTTATCCCTCACGGGACGGGACGGGATTTTTCCTTCGTAAAAATAATAAGTTAAAAAAAATCCACTTATCTAAAAAAAAATAGGGTAAATTGAAGTATTACATAATAATCCTTATGCATGTAATAGCAAGTTCCTCAGCTAAGACAACAGTAACTAGAAACAAAAGCCAACATCAGCTTTTTTTGGTTAAAAACCAACAGCAAGTAGGGGTTTTTTATGAACTTTTTTTATTTCTTATATGTTTTATTATTATTTTAAATTTTAAATTTTGGGTTTCAATAAATGTTAAGATACTATAATATAAATATATTCTTTTATGTTTTTATTAATTTTAATTATATATATATGCGGGACGGGATTTGCGGGACGCGAACTCTCCATCCCGCGTCCCGTCCCTCGTAATTTTTGCGGGACGGGATCGGGACGGGATTGAAATATTTTTTTCTAAATTCCACAGGGATCGGGACGGGATGTGGGACGGAATTTGCAGGATTTGTGCCCACCCCTATTAGAAACAATCCATTAGTGTTGGAAATGACCTCAAAATAGGGAAGCTGAGTAGCACAAAAGCAAGCTTGATTTGAAAACAGAAGCTTGCAATGTTGGAGTATGCTCACAAGTCACAACCTACCAAACAATCTTACTCCATTAATTACAAGATATTGGAAATCAAATTAATAAATATCCACTATCCATTCCAGGGCACACATGCCCCATAAACATAGGGAAAATATCGGCTCTATATTGGAAAAATATTCCACTTATTTTGAAAATTATTTATGTTTTTAAAAAAAACTTAATTACAGCGACTTTTATAATTTAAAAACAAAAATATTTTAATCTATATTTTTAACTTAACTAAATTATAAACCCGCTCTGATAGATTCATGTGAAAACGGTTTATATTTTATAATCTAGTTAGAGTTAAAAAAAAAAGTGAATTGAAATATATAGCTTTTCTTTTTAAAATTTTAAAACTATTATAAATATATTTTTTTCTTGACAATATAAATAAACCGTAAAATAATTTGAGGTTTATTGTCACCGGTTTGTCTGATTTTTTTTTTTTAATAGATGAAAAGAATTTAGGACATGCAAGACGATCATAGCTGACCATATATAGCGTCATTTCGAGCGAGATATCAAAATTCTGAATTGTGCTTCAAATCATCGTCGGCAAGGATATGGTAAGCCATATGCGCAATTCTATCTGCAACTGTATTCGCTTCCCTGAAAATATGACAAATCGAAACTGAATTAACT
This sequence comes from Persicaria tinctoria, assembly GCA_037127255.1. Classification (NCBI taxonomy): domain Eukaryota; kingdom Viridiplantae; phylum Streptophyta; class Magnoliopsida; order Caryophyllales; family Polygonaceae; genus Persicaria; species Persicaria tinctoria. The sequence continues at coordinate 15,480,429 of JBANSL010000008.1, forward strand.
AAGTAAAAAATACTTCATATTTGTTGCTAGAAGTTCGATGATCCAAGGCGTTTATGACGGTGAGATTGTCTCCTTATATAGATGTTATGAATTTCAATCTGTTTTGCTCTTAGAATCCCATTGGCCATTGCGAAGACCCAAGGCCTTAACGTAAAGAATAGACATACCGTCATTGAATTTACAAGCTCATGACCAATTGTTGACAGATGATTGAATCATCTTATTGAACTCTGAATCAATTGGGATTGTTGCATTTGAGAAGATGATCTTATTTCTGAAAAATCAGACAGTCCACCATCTTGTCGCCAAGAGGCTTTTGTTTTTATTATTTAATATGTTGTCAATAAGCTTAATTATTGGTATGATATCTCTAGATTGGTGGATTAGAGCTTGGACATCATGTTGATCAGCCCGTGTGAGTACCCCATGAAGGGTACGTGCTTGACATTCTAAGAACAAGTTAGTTTCATCTTTGGTTGCATCATTAAAAAACACACAGATATTTGGAACCGGCACACCCCAAAGCGTCAATCTGACCTTTGTAGGGAGGTCAAGTTGACAAAGTTTTCACATGAAATTTTTAACCTTCGGTTGAGTATCAAGCTTACAGATTCAGTCAGTAACTTCTTCCCCCACCATTCTATTTTGAGAGATTAAATTGTAGGCATTCGATATGGTAAACTAGCCGTTTTTATCTTACCACCAGTAGAGTTTGTCTTTAAAATATAGTAATTGGTTGGAAGCGGAATGGAGATAATGTCATCAATCTCCATCAATTTGTTTGATTTATGGAAAATACTACTGCTCCGTATGGACTATGGAGTATCGAACTAATTTACTTAAATAAAAAATTATATACTCCCTCCGTCTAAAAATACATTGCCTTTTAGGCTCTTGCACGCGAATTAAGGAATCTATTTTACCTCTTAATTACTACCTACACATCTAAAAACTTAAAATGTACTTTAAGGTAATAAAGTAAAAAAAAAAAGTACTTTAGATGTAATAATTAATACCTACACATCTAAAAGTCCATGTATTTCCGACAAAATTTCGAGACCTAAAAGGTCATCTATTCTTGGACGGAGGGAGTAATAGTTAGTCCATCTCCCGACTTATCTAGGCTCTCGATTTCTCTAAACTTGTCTAGATAATCGATTTTTTTTCTTTATATACAAAAAAAAAAAGAAAAAAAAAAGGAAGAAGTAATGAGAGGGTGAGGTGCCGATGTGTAATTAGTGGGTGAGGAGAGAGGAACGTGTCCATCAATCACATCAAAGCGACTGCTTGTTGGCACTCGCGAGTGCACCCACCCGCACCCCCACAAGATTATTTCTCCTTTTTCCCTTTTTTTTTTCCTGATGGAGAAATTTTTGGAGGATATTTAATCGTATGTTTTGTTTTGTATTTTTCTTTCGCAACAAATTGAAAATAAAATAATAAATGCTGTATTTTCTACAAATAAATAAATAAATAAATATCTACAGCTTCCAAACCACACATGACGTACCCTTGACCCTTTATGTGCATTCAACCCTTCATCATCCTCAAGGGTTATCTTTAATCATCCCCAATTGAATACTACGTATTTGATAATACTATGGAGTAATATTTTGTAGGGAAAACTAATTAAAATACCCTTATATTTGGGGTATGGTAAAAATATATTTTCAATTTTGTACTAAAAATTGAAGAGGCTGACAAGACAGCCTACATAAATTTTTTTGACAATGGTTTTCTTTAACGACTTCCTTAGGAAAAAATAAAGAGGTTGTTGGGAATAGTCGTGGTTGTTAATTTGATGCAATTTTTACGGGATTAGTTACTTGGTTGAATCAATTTCGTTTTTCGGGTTTAATTTTGTTGTCAGTTTATATTTTTCTGAGGAAATCGTTTAAGAAAACTCAATTTTAGTGCTAATTTGTAAAAATGTTTTCACATAGGTTGTCTTGTCGGCATTTTTGACTCGCGAGAATACCCATGTTAATATATTACCATTACTCTCAAAGGTCGGGATATTTTTATTAAATTTGAAAGTTGATGATATATTTTTACCATACCCCAAAAGTTAGAGTATTTTAATTAGTTTTCCCTATTTTTGAAAATATACTTTATCTAAACAAAACCCTATCAACTAGTACTACGATGAGTTGATTCTAAAATAGTTACTACGTACACTCTGTATCAACATATTTGATATTTTTCAACAAAAAAAACATATTTAATATTTTAATTTATTGTTATGAAAATACTTACTAATATTTACTCCGTATCTTATTTGTATACTTTTAATTAGAGTATACTACTATTTAAAAAAAAAGAAAAGAAAAAGAATGTATAGTTTTCGTTAATACTCCGTATGTGTGAATTTATTACTGTAAAACATTAACTATTTTAATTTTAAAAATTATTTTTAACATTAGTGTTTTCATCTCATAAACTATGTTACACGGAAACAGAAACGGAAATCGGAAGGGAAACGGAAATGGAAACGGGGAAACGGCAATCCAAATTTTGTAGGAAACGGAAACGCCGAGGAAACGGCAATATGAATTATATGTTCATTTAAAGGTCTAAATAAGAGCAATAAACATATCACCAAGTTATACACATAGAATGCAACATTAGGCTACAAATTGAAATGTTCAATACTGTGATATACAATGTCCTTTACGCCATTAGCTGCAGATCGAGTCGGTTTGTTGGCTTTGTTCAACACTATAATTTCCGCTAGGACCACTACTCGCATTTGAGGATGACATAGTTAAAGTCGAGAGGGAGAGAGCACTGAGCAAGTGAGAGTTTACCTAGAGAGCACACCGAGCAGAGAGAGAGTCATCGGAAGGGAGGAGAGGAAGGAAGACAAAAAAATGGGAGAGAATGAGGTGGCAAGGCTAGAGGGAAATGAGAGTTTCAGATGGGATGAAGGAGAAACATGTTTTAGAGTTTGGTTGTTTATTTTTTTTTCAATTATAAAGTTAGTGGAAATGCCATCTAGAAGGCAGAAACGTTTCTGGTCAACGAAACGGTCAAAATTTCTGACCTCTCAGAAACGTTTCTGAGGTGTTTTCGCGGAGTTTCGGAGTTTTTTCATATCTAAAAACGAGAAACCGCTATGAGATGGAGTTTCGGGGTATCATAGCTCATAAATACGGATTACTCCGTAGTCCGTACTGAAAATAGAAACTCTAGTACCCTAGTAAAATACTCCCTCCGTTTCCTTTTAAATGACTTTTTCAAGTCATGCACGTAGTTTTATAACGATAAAAACTATATTAAATATTAATATTTTAAAAATATTTTTTTAATAATATTATACTTATCATCAATAAGTATGAGATTGTCGAAAAAAATATTTAAAAAAATTATTATTTCATATAGTTTTTCACACCTTAAAAAACGTGCATGAATAGTAAAAAGTCAATTAAAAGGAAACGGAGGGAGTATTTAAAAAGAAAAAAGAAAAAGAAAAAGAAAAATGAGCTAAAGTCAAATGGGGTGCGTGAAAGCTGTCATTCAATATGGAGGTGGGACCCGGGCAGTGTGCTTTTTGGCCACATCATCGTTCGCGGAGGTGCTTTTTTCAATTTTTAATTTCACGTATATTGCCGCCAAGAATTTAATCCAACGCCACGTGTAATCGCGGAAAGAGAAAGCGAAAACGGATAATATTTCGACTGTCCTGAACCGCTCATTAAAATTACATTTAAAAAAAAATTAAAAAGGAGTAGCTATGACATTTTCTTGGCCACAAATCGGGTGTTGTTGGTGACTTCACCTCTAGGAAGTAGGAAGGACGTAAAGGGAGATATAAAAGAGTACGATTTTTCTATAGAATAAGGTACTAAATTTGGAATTTTTTAAAATTTTTACTTAATCCGTCCCACACTAGTTGTCTTTAGACTATTCATGTATGTATTTCAATAAGCTAAAAACTATATAAAATATCTATTTTTTAATTAATTTTTTAAAATATTTCTATACTTATTAGTAATATGTTTGATATTATTTAAAAATATTTAATAAAATGTTGATATTTTATAGTTTTTAGCTTCTTAAGAAAACGTGCATAAATAGTACTCCCTCCGTCTCAAAATTCATGTCATTTTAGCCTCGTGGACAAATTTTAATAAAAACACTCATCCATCAATCAACATCGTCATTCCACTAACTTTTTCATTAATTTTATTACCCACTGTATTTTTTAACCAATCAAAACCTTTAAAAAAATCAACAACACACAACCTTAGAAAACCTAAAACGACATCTATTTTGATACAACACTAAAGAGCTAAAATGACATCTATTTCGAGACGAAGGGAGTAAAAGATATCTATTGTGGGATGGAGGGAGTATTAGTTTAGCATTTTTTTTTAATTAGATTATTAGGTTCATTTGTCTCTTTTTTTTTTGTAGTAAATGTTTTTCAATTTACGATTTTATCCTATGCCCTAAGGGCATAGGATAGAAAAGCCAATAAAAATATTTTGTATGTTATATTTTCTAACAAAAAAAAAACATTATATTTTTATAGAAAGATGACTAAAAATAATACTCCCTCCGTTCCATAATACATGTCCCTTTCTTTTTTGACACGTTTTTTAATGAGCGAATAACTCTATAAAATATTATTTTTTTAATTAATTTTTTTATACAATATGATACTTATTAGTACTAAGTATCATATTATATAAAAAAATTAATTAAAAAAACAATATTTTATAGAGTTTTTCGTTTATTAAAAAGCGTGTTGAAAATGAAAAGACCATGTATTATGGAACGGAGGGAGTATGAACTATCAGGCGTGAACAAAAAACAATACGAACTTTAAAATTTATTGACTCGTGTAAACTATATATGTTCATATATATTAACAAAAAATAATATGGTTTAAAATTTGTGCTAAAAATGAAATAAACAAGAAAGTTGATGATATATTTTGTAATTACTTTCCAAACTATATCTCAACTTCTTCCTCCTCACCCATATTGTCACCTGTGCACCAACAACCTGCAACTTTATGGAAAGGCGACGAAGACATCATCAGCGTAATAGCAATCGGTGGTAACATGTTGAAGAACCATTCCGAAACGGTTCACTGGAAAGGAGTTGTGGGTAGTACCCATAGGTTCCCAGTTCGAAACCCGAAATGACCGCTCTTTATTCACCAATTCAAGGTAACATGTTGAAGGCGGCGACTGGCAAGACGAGTCCATTGGTGGAGAAAGTGGCTTGAGTCAACTTCGTTGATCTCCTACCTCTGACCTGTTGTGCGCAAAAGCTTGGTCTCCCATGGCGATTTCACCAGTTCAACTTCAAATCACACATAATCAACACCCATCTAATCAGAAATTTAATTTATAATGCGATGACATAGAAATTGATTGGTTGAATTTCAAATTCTTCTCCAATTCAGTTCAAATTCAAAAACCCTATAAATTTATCGCCATTGGATTGGGAAGGAAATCAACGCTCTTATCATAAATTGAGCATAGGTGAGCTTTACACATTTGGGATTAAGGTGAAATTGTGTTCAATTCAATGCTTAAGATTCACCTTCACGATGACCTTATGGGAAAAAAAATCGTCATTTTTTAACCTCTATATGCCATTGCCAACTACCTCAAGCTTTCAAATTAATCTATATAAATTGCAAATAATCGTAGAAATATTTTTCTTAAATGAAACACTCGAATCTCAACATTTTCGTTCTATCAAACATTATATTTGAATCCCTCTCGAATCCCCGATTCGCATCGCCGACAACCCCAATGCATGACAATTGGAGCTAGCCATCAGTAGTCATCTTATCCCCCGAAAGACTGAAACTCGACTCGCCTCACCACCTGGTCCTATTACTGTTATTTGTGTCGATGCCGCCTAACTTTGTCGTCTCTGAGTTCTCTCCAGAGTGCGGCAATGACAATGGTGAGGAGGAAGGAGTCTAGGTGTGTGTTTGAAAATTAATTACTATATATCACCAACTTTCTTGTTTATTTCATTTTTTTTAGCACAAATTTGAAATCATACAAAGTATTATTTTTGGTTAATGTAGACATAGTTTGTACACGAGTTAGTAAATTTAAGGTTCAAGTTATTTTTTATTCACACCTGATAGTTCATATTATTTTTAGTCATTTTTCCTATTTTTGAAAGTGTAGATAAAAGAAATGCAATTATACGAGTTTTTGGGTCATTTTATAATCTCATAATTGCGAAAATAACTAGAGTTTTACGAAAACTTACTTGTGTTTTAATGATTATATATATCATTTGCCTTTATTGTTGAATATTTTGTTGATTTTCAATAAAAACATGGTAGTTATTGCTATTTTTCGCAATCGTAAAAGTTTATCTATATCACAGAACATGGTTTTTATAAATTTGAACACTTTTTACGAAAACTTCAAAACGCATGTCTTTAGGTTAAAAAATAAATAATTCATCAAAAAGTTATGTTAACTAGGGAATAGATATGAGTTGATTTTTTTTTAATATAAACTATGCACAATGTCTTCAAATTTGCTTTGGATATTGAAACTTTAAATAAAAACACACGTTTAAAACACTTTTAAGTATTTTAAGACAAATAGAATAAGCTTCAACATCAAATATTTTGAACATTAAGGTAAGATTATTTAATGCAATTTTCCCTCATTGTTGTGAGAATAAATTAAATGGTCTTTCTAAATTATGATAAAACTTCTAAATTGACACCAAAAAATCTATTAAAAATGATTAAAAATAATTAATTTTTGAAAAATATTTTTTAATATAGATGCTTAACTTAGGTCTAACTTCTAAGGGAATAGGTTAGAAGAACCGAAAATTAAAATTTTTTAGTATTAATTTTTTTTAATGGAGTAACAAATCAAATTTAACATCATTAGGAGTTATGGGTCCAACATTGACTTCGATCTACACTCATGCATAAAAGGAAAAAAAAAATACTACTAACTCCGATCCAAAAAGGATGTCGTTTGACTTTTTAACAAGTATTTTAAGGAGCTAAATACTATATAATATATTAACTTTTTTATTATTTTTTTTATAATCTAATACTACTTATTACCAACAAATATTAAGTGGTAAAAAAATAATTTAAAAAAAGTTGATATTTTATATAGTTTTTAGCTCCTTAAAATACGTGTTAAAAAGTTAAACGACAATATTTTTGGATCGGAGGGAGTAATATTGATTTGTAAAGAAATCACTATTCATATATGAATTGTAATTGGATTGAATAGACCTTTAAACTCAACCTCATTAACAGTATTGATTGGGCTAAAGGCTGAGCAGATCCTAAATGGGCCCGAAATGTAGGGCCATTGGCGCAATCAATACTTAATTGGGCTTTAATTTATGGCCCAAAACATTTTTAGTTTTGTTTTATGGGTATTTTGAAGATATCTGAGGCAATCATGGATTCATGGATGATGTTATATTCTTGCATCTATACATGGTTGAAGCATACTCTATAGACTATAGACGAGTTAGTTTACCTATTCGTGCTATTCGTGTGAGCCCAATCGTGTTCCCGATCTCCGCGTATTGAAGATCTATTATATCATGTGTCTGGATCGATAGGCTTTCATAAAAATTCTCGTAGAATCGAGACAAATATGGGCCAGACTCCATATAATTTGATCAAATCCCTTTTTATGGTCTTAGGGTGGAGAAATGAAACGGGTAAATTCTCTCTTCATCCAAAAATCAATCATATATAGGTCTCGATTTAGGATTCTATTTCATCACGAGCCTAAAACCTTTGTCAGACCGTGACCCCTGGATGTCAAAGGCGTCCGTGGGTGATCTCATAGTTTCTACGAGGTGGAGACGATGGGGTCGGTCCATGTATTTTCCTTCATTTTGTTGCATTTCGCTCAAAGGGTTGAAGGGGGTAAGTGTATCAGTCTTTTTGCCAGGGTCAACTTGATCCTCCTTCCCTAGGATCCTCTCAGTGTTAGTGTCGACCCAATATAGTGCTTACACCGTTGGTGTTCTTTTCGATTTCTACGCATTTCACCGTTCTACCGAAAATTCCCTCTGCCTCTACTGTACACCAGCTTGGTAGTTTCCACCACCTGTCTAGGATTGAGCCCTGAAATTTTATGGCAGACTCAAAAAGCCTCTTGCAAACGCTCCAAGTCACGCATTTTGATCAGGTCTCGAGTCTAGACTCCTTAATCATGTCTTGCCCTGATATCATAATGTGGTGTTGAGCCAAATGACCAAAGGACGTGTTTGCCCATTGATCAAAGGCAATGATCGCTGTTGTAATTGATTGTATTGCATACACAAAACATATAAATCATACTAAGCAAAATAATAGAAGATCTTAGTAAGCATACATGTATAATAATTAAAAAAAAATGTGCCTAGGAAATGAAGTAAAGGTGTACAAGCACACCTTAAAATGTGGACATTGCAAGAGATTAATGTGTTATTGTCTTGTTCTCCATAGGCCCACAAAACTCCACCGTTCAGCCATCTTAGTTACTTGTGGTGTTCTATTCTCGTCCACTTTACTTTTATTTATCGTTTCACACATCTAATCGTCTTATGTGAACACGAGTAGCTATAGTTCGAATTCGACTCGTACTCGTTTAAATATGAACACAATTTTAAGCTCGGTCCGAAGCTTAGGTCGTTCGAATTAAACTCGAATAGCTCGAATTTTATAAAATTTCTAAAATTTTCATTAAGTTATTGTATAATGAGCAAGTAGAACTGCTAAAAGCTCGAAAATAGCTCGGTTTGAGCCCGTTCATTTCCTAAACGAGCCGAGTATGAACACATTTTTAAGCTCGAATTAAAATTTCGGTTCGATTTGAGCTTGTTCATATCCTAAATAAAATGAATATAAATAGACAATACTCGGCTTGTTCCACTCGAATACATTATTATACATCCCTATAAATAATAAGTAAAAGTAAACAATGGAAGTGATGGTCATATTTTTGAACGTTGAAATTGCTGAGGAAAGACACTTATCCAAGTGGTGGTCATGTTCTTTTTATAAAGGAAAACGTTGCAATCCTTAAATTAGTCGACGAAGAGATAAAAAAAAAAGTCGATCATGTTTGTATAACTTTGTTGGAAAAGAGAGAAGTTATTATAAACTTGTCCTTGATGAGAAACAAAATCTAATTCTAAAAATATAGTACGAGTATTATTTACTATTCGCACACGTTTTTATCAAATTACTCTCTATTTCAAAATAAATATCGTTTGACTTTTTACGTACACCTTTTAATATAAGAATGTAAAAACTCTATAAAATATTATTTTTAATATATTTTTATAAATTGATACTTATTACAAATGAGTATGAAATTGTTAAAAAATGATTAAAAAATAAATATTTTATAGAATTTTTAGCTCCTTAAAAACGTTCACTAAAAGACAAACGACTCTTGTTATGAAACAGATGGAGTATTGAAAAGTATTATTTAAAAGAATGTTTTCAAAAATTAATACTCCGTATTTTAATATTTTTTATTATCTAGAAAAATATACTCCCTCCGTTTAAAAATATAGGTCTTTTTAGGTTTGAAATTTTGTTTAGAAATATAAGTCCTTTTAGGTTTTCGAGGCATTGGGATAAGAGAAAAGTAACTTTTTGAGTTGTTTTGTGAAATGTTATTGGTTGATAGTGATAGTGGATAATTAATGAGGGGTATAAAAGTAATATTTTTAGACTTTTCTTAATATGTGTGCAAAAGTCTAAAAATGACTTATAATTTTGAACGGAGGGAGTATATTTTACCGAATAAAAATAGTTTTTTTTTTTAAAAGGCCCAATCTTTGTCCTTCTTACTAGCACTCACGAAATGCCACGTGTATGTTAAGACCAAAGTTTTCCCGTTTCTTCATGATCGTCGTCCTGATAACGTTATCTCCACGTGTCACGCTGCTGATGAGTGATCCTCGATTTCCCGCACTTTTCATATTGTTTGGATTGGGGCCACTCTCGGAAATTGCCGGCCATGAATTCCGGGGCCGGGCCGGGCCTTGGTAGACCCGGATTGATCGCCCTTTGACCTGCCGAGTGCCGACCTCCCAAGCTCATGTCTTTACTAGAGTACCACTATCACCTAATCAAAGATTTACACACTAATCTAAAGCATACAGCATACTCCAATTAGTTAGTGCTTAATTCGTATAATCAAACTACTTATTGGCACTAACAAAAGACCCCCTAATCTGTACAGTGTACACAATTAGCGAAGGCACACATTTAAGACCAGTAAGATCGATACGGATTACGGAGTACTATATATCTATGGGTTCGGGTCCGGGTCCGGGTCCGGGTCGGGAATGTATCGAATTCCCATCCAATTCATTTCAACGCAACGCAACGCACTCAAAGAGAGAGAGACACGACGAAGCAAAGCTACAAATTTCACCGAAACGCCCAGAAGAAGCACGAAGAAGACAGATTGGGACCCCTTTGGTGGGTCAGATTCCACAACCAGTGAAGGAGAGGGAGAAAGTTGGAATCTTTTTTCTGGGTTTTCACTCAATTTGGGAGTTTGGACTGTGGAGGGTTTTTGGGTTTGGAGATGGGGTTTTATCCTCTTGGATCCGCAAAGCTCGAAGCTGATAGGTTAGGTTTTCAACCTCAAAACCCCTCATTTTGAATTATCTTGTTTTTTTTTATCTATTTGTTAAATTCCATCTCATTTTCATCTACCATTGCTCTTCCTGAATTTAAAAAATAGGGAGATTGTTTGACTCTTCTTGAATTAAACAATTCAACACTCCACTACTATAAATGGATTGTTCAGCTTAATTATTATAATTATTGGTATATTTTTAATTCATTTTGTGGTGCTGTAAAGGTCTCCAACTTTCCTTGTTCTTCTAAATGATAGAAAAAGAGGGATTTTTTAAATTGATGTGTATAAGTCTACTATAAGATATGCTTTACCTGTTTTTCAAATCTTTGCAAATCATGGTATCTGATTGGTTTTTTTTTCCCAACCTTTTGGTCTGCAGATAAGAACTCATACTTTGCTTGATTTCAATTTTGACAAAACCCTATCTGTTTGCAAGCAAAGGGCTTTGGTGAATACATTGGAACATGTCTGTTGCTTTGTTATCAGAGCTATACAATGGCCTTGGTTCAGTGGATTATGTATCCACCCGAAATCTCGATTCGTCCAGGCTTTTTTCTCGAACTCCCAGCTCGGTTTCTGCTGGGAGATTGAGGAGATACAAGTGGAAGTTTGAATCTCCTCTCAAGGTGGAGAGGATACAAGTGTACTCGAGTATGGTGGTGAACCCATCTGGCGAAATGGCTGTCTCATCGGAGCGAAAGGTCTATGATGTGGTTCTCAAACAAGCAGCTTTGGTTAATAGGCAATTGAGATCCAAGACTGATCTTGGTGTGAAGCCTGATATAGTCCTTCCTGGGACACTTGGCTTGTTGAGCGAAGCTTATGATCGGTGTGGTGAAGTTTGTGCCGAGTATGCGAAAACATTTTACTTGGGTTAGGTTCCACTTAGTTTCCCAATTGTTGTTTTATAGGGACATTGTTGATGATCTGTATTTGATTGGTTTTTGGTGATTTATAGGAACATTGTTGATGACCCCTGAAAGGAGAAGAGCTATTTGGGCCATATATGGTGAGTAATTTACCAATAATTTTCGGTTGAAGATCATTCTTGTCTTTTGCATTCATGATTGAAAGTGTCGTTGGCTACGTGGTAGTTCGTCATCAGATCAATGATTAGCTGTGAAGTTAGAAAGTGTTCTGATTCATGTGATTAAGTATAAGCAAAATATGTGACTAAGTCTACGCGAAATTTGATGGGACTCTTCTTTTACCTGTATGTTTTAAGTACTGGTATGCAATCTAACCTGTCTGACTGCGTAGATCACTGATTAGATTCGCATTCTTAGGTTCGTTCGGTCCTATACATTCAAGAGCATGTCTTGCACCACTCCTATTTCATTGATGTGGAAGAAACTTAAATAAACTTGTAAGACACCATGAATTTCAGTGGACAATTTGATCATTTCTGATAGAACTAGGAAGAAGATGCCATCCTTATCCTCTCTATGTATTTTATGCAAATGATTCGCATGTTGGCTGTTAAGGTTACTCTGATTCTTATACATGAGTGTTCAGTGTGGTGTAGAAGGACGGACGAACTAGTTGACGGACCAAATGCTTCGCACATAAACCCGACTGCTTTGGATAGGTGGGAATCAAGATTGGAAGATCTTTTCCAAGGCCGCCCATTTGATATGCTTGATGCTGCCTTGTCTGATACTGTTACCAAATTCCCAATTGACATTCAGGTTTGTGTGCATATGATCTTTTCCGAGACCCGCCCATTTGATGACTCTTAACTTGCACCTGCATTCCAAAATGCAGCCCTTCAAGGATATGATAGAAGGGATGAGAATGGATCTAAGGAAATCCAGATACAGCAACTTCGACGAGCTGTACCTCTACTGTTACTATGTAGCCGGAACTGTTGGGTTGATGAGTGTTCCGGTAATGGGCATTGCACCCGAATCAAAGGCCTCAACAGAGGACGTCTACAATGCCGCCCTAGCATTAGGGATCGCGAATCAGCTCACTAACATCCTTAGAGATGTCGGAGAAGAGTTAGTCCATTCACACACATCTTGACCTGTTTTTAGATGCTGTTTGCTCCTTCATTTCACACTCGCGACCTAATTCTGTTCATTTGGTACCAGTGCAAGTAGAGGACGGGTTTATCTGCCACAAGACGAGCTGGCTGAGGCAGGGCTCTCGGATGAAGATATATTCGCTGGGAAGGTTACTGATCAATGGCGGACTTTCATGAAGCGACAGATCAAGAGAGCTCGGATGTTCTTTGACGAGGCAGAGAAAGGTGTAATGGAGCTGAGTTCAGCCAGCAGATGGCCGGTAAATTCACAATTTTACGCCTTCAACCTTTGAATCCTAAAATTGGCTTTATACTGATCAAAGTAAGATATATTCCGTATCGATATAGTTGATAAGTATCAAGTTAGATATGCATCTCAAATAAGTTACATATGTTATATCTGTATCTATGTATCTCAATGAGATGCATATCTAAATATTTGTCTATGCATCTGAACTGTAACAAGTTTTCGAAATGGCCTGCAGGTTTGGGCATCATTGTTGTTGTACCGCAAGATACTGGATGAGATCGAAGCCAACGACTACAACAACTTCACGAAGAGGGCGTATGTGAGCAAAGCGAAGAAGCTCGCCGCCTTGCCAATCGCCTACGCAAGATCGGCCATGGGCTCATCTAGGCTGTCTGGTTTAACCAAGTCATAGAACTCTCAGTCTTGCCTCCAATTGTTGTAGATTATCATATAATTGTACATGTTACAAACTGAATACCAAAATCTCAAGTGTTGGTATGATTATTATTATTATTACTCCGTAATTCCGTATTATTATTGTGAATTTGTCATAGCCATAGATCATTATCTTCTTCTTTTTCTTAGTCCGGTTTGATCGGAAACATCTACTCTATATCTCGATTGTCCCTATCACTTATAAACGACTCCATGTTATCTCGATTGAAACAATTAGGCTTAGGCTCATTATCAATGTATAATAATATAATGAAAATGTAGAGTTTATTTCATTAAGCCTTAGGTTTTGTACATTTTATGTAACATGTAATATGTGTAATGTGTGTATATTATATGGGCTATGATTGAAATGTGGAATTGGGTCAAGTTAGGCTCGGTTTTGGGTGTTAGCTTAATAAGCTGCCAAACCGAGTTGGGCCCCAAAACCCGTTGAGCCCAACTGGCCCACTCCTTCTTTTGTGAAAGTTGAGCCCGGTCTTCAGCTTGTGTGGAACGTTGTGTATTGATGCTAGGATTCCCTCGTGAGCTCGCATATATAAGCTCATTACCTTCTACCTATTTGTTACCGTTGAAGCTCTCCGTCTGGTAAGTCTAAAGAGAGAGAGCGAGCGCCAGGAAACCCTAGCGCCGTCGTATCCCGTTCGGGAGCGTCGCTTCTTCCTGGCTCCGGTGGTCGTCTCCGGCGCTTGTCTTGGTGGTCGATCTATTGTTCCTCTGCAGACCTACCTTCGACGAAGATCTTCTTCGTCTTGCTCTTGTTTCTTCATCAGTGTTTTATGGTTTCTTGTTGTTGCATGTTCTTCTTGCTTTTTTGTGTTTGTGTTACTCTGTAAGCCCTTGAACATTTGAGTTAGTGGATTTCGAGTCCGATTTGGAGGCCCCGATGACGTAGGTCATTTGGACTGAACCTCGTAAAATCGTTGTGTTCTTTGCTTGAGTTTCTTTCGCTTCCGTTTATCTGATTGTCGAACTTGTATTGGTTGAACATCTACTACATCAAATTGAAGGAATTGTGTCCTTTAATAAAATGTGCAATGACTAAACATGGAATAGGACGATTGATAGAGATATACAATCCGATTATTTTAGGAGTCGTAGTGCTTTGCTAGAAGCCAACTGCGATTAATGGTGTTAAAACGGTTTAACTCCATGACTATTATAAACGGGTCCTATGAGGTCACACACTTTGAGTTGACGGACTGGATTAACAGAATTGATGATTGATTAGTAATATATATATATATATGTTATATATTATTAATAATAAATATTATTTATTTAAGAAATAAATAAATGTTAGTTATTTAAGAAATAACATTCCGTAAACTTGTTATGGGTGTACATAACCCTTTTGGTCTGACCTAATTAATATACTCCTAATTAATATGGATTAATGGAGAGTTAAATGGGAAAAGACGTTTGCATGTATGCTTTCATTTTGGACGTTTCATTTTTATAAACGGATGTTCAGTTAAAAGCTTGGCAAACTATTCAAAGGGGGAGGGATACAGAGAATACATTAGATTTGCTAAATTTTCTCAAAGTGCATACCGAGCGAGAGCAACAGTAGAAAAACAAAAGGAAATCAAAGTGTTGATTTCAAAAGGTTGTTCACGTACCACCATCATCAATCCCAAGCAATTCGATTGCTAGTCTTTTGACCTTCGTCCTAGCAGTCGAAGGCTAAGGAGATCTACACACCGGGCTCGTGTGGACTAATTAAAGAAGTCACGTTTGGGGCTTTCGATCTCTTCCGATTCCAACCAGATTTGATCCGGTTCACGCATCAAAGGTATATACTCTAAACAATAATTGATCTATCAATTATGCATGAAGATCCTACGATTAGATGTTTAGATATGATCTGAAATTCCGCTAAACGCATCTAATTATCATTCAATTGGTATCAGAGCCATCTTGCATAAATTGATACGATAAATAGATTAATTGTTAATTTTTGATGCGGATCTTGATTTAAATTGATGGTAAATTATATATGGATAAAATGTAAAATTGAAATGGAGATTTTGATGAATTGACAGATGAAATTGTATGAATTGACATGGAAATAGAATACCACCGATCCGAATCGGTGATGGAATCGAAACGGTGGATGATTTCCGAGTGTATATTTGGCCAGATCTCAAAATATACTTGATATAACATATTTGCCGCAAAATATTTGGTTGTAAAATATTTGCTGGTGAATTGAGATTTTGCCCATTAAATTAAGATGAATAATATTATGATATTGTTTATTTTGATTATTTCCTAAAAGTTAGGTAATCCCACTTAAGATTAATATTTGATATTATATCTTTTTCATACAATTTAATCCAATTATTACATTTTATGGTTAATATTGATTAATGCCATATAAGGATTTAAATTTTAAATTGAGATTAATTATCATGCTTGTTTTATATTATGATATATTGCTTGCATATATAAGGTGACTAGTATGGCCCATAAATACGATCTGCGCATCGTTATGTTTTTTTGTACACGATCTGCGTATCGTTATGTATTTTTGTATTTAATTTTCGGTAATTAGATTATTAGGAAATATTGTAATACAAGAAGAAGAAGACATAAGAATTTCAAGGATGGAGATCCATGAAGGATGCGAGGGTGGAGACCCATGAAGATTAGATCTTTAAAATTTTGCATCGTAGGGGCCATACTAGGATCACAATTATTGCATTTTGAATGCTTTATTTTAAGTTTTTATATTGTCTTTATTTATGGCATTTTTTCACTTATAAATAAAAGACAAATAAAATACTTAAGTTCCAAAGGTAAATTGGGGCAATGCCTTTCCATATCATAACCCATTCAGTTCTGGATTTTTGGTTGGATGGGCTTCACAAAAGTGAGGGTGTCTTTCCATAATCTTGGACTAATGAGGGTGAATCTATACGGGGGTTCATAAACCTTGATATGGTTGTACCCAACAAGAGACCAAAAGGCAAAGTTTTGGGTCTTGAGGCATGGGGATGATTTTACATTGGATGTGGATCATCAACCAAGAATTATAAGGAGTTATAATTAGTAATTGTTACTTACCTTGAACACACAAGACTTAAGGCAATGCAAAAGTACGTTGGGTCTTGTCTGGAATAGGATCTTGGAATCATTTTATTCACAGGGAACGATAACAACTTGAATAAAATGCGCATTTACTTATTTTAAAGGTGTTTAATTTTAAGTAATTTGCATTTCGAACATATACTGATTTGCATGTCATTTCCTTTTATATATAGGCATTATGTCGAACGATAATTTGAAATTCACCCTGCGCTCAATTGTTGAGAAGAACAAATTGAATAGAACAAACTTTCTCGATTGGGAAAGGAATCTGAGAATTGTTCTCAGGTCCGAAGGGCGTGAGGACGTCCTGAACACCCCTATCCCTACTATCACCGACGACTCATCAGATGAGGAGAAGGTGACAGTAACGGAGTTAAAGAGTGAGTCTTTGCCTGTTACTTGTTTGATGCTAGCAGGCATGGAACCTGACCTTCAAAAGAGGTTTGAACATCAGGATGCCTACACTATCATCTCCAACCTGAAAGTACTGTTTCAGGAACAGGCAAGGATTGAACGATATGAAACTCACAAGGCTATACTGGATAGCAAGCTTGTGAAGGGAAAGCCAGTTGGTCCCCATGTGTTCAACATGATCGGACTTTTTAGCCGTATGGAAACACTGGGCACCCCATATGACCAAGAGTTGGCCACATATATCGTCTTGCACTCATTACATGATGGCTTTGCCTCATTCAGGATGAACTACCATATGCATGGTATTAAGAAAAACCTGAACGAACTCCATGGTATGCTCAAAGCTGCTGAGCAAAATACTCCCACTGATAACAAGAAGGAAGTTCTTAACGTCAACAGAGGGAAAGGGTTCAAGAAGGTAGCCAAGAACAAGAACAATACCCAAGGGAAGGGCAAGGAAGTTGCAAAACCTAAGGGTGGTGAGAAGCCAAGGGTGGCTGCAGACCATGATTGTTTCCACTGTAAGGCTAAGGGACACTGGAAAAGAAACTGTCCCAAGTACCTGGAAGACAAGAAGAATGGGACTTTGAGTTCCAACACTTCAGGTATTTATGTTATTGAATTACTGTCAACCAATGTCCTCACATTAGATAATGGTCCTACTTGGGTATTAGATACCGCATGTGGTGCTCACATTATTTCAAATGTGCAGGGACTAAGAAATAGGAGACAAGTGAAGAAAGGGGAGATAGACCTACGTGTCGGAAATGGAGCAAGTGTTGCTGCACTTGTCGTGGGAGATTTTAGTTTATCTCTTCCTTCTGGTTTAACCTTAGAACTAAATAATTGTTATTTTGTTCCTAGCATTACAAAAAACCTTGTTTCGGCTGCAGTAATTTATTCTGAAGGTTTTAATTTTAGCACTACAGATGAAGGTATAATTATTCACAAGAATGATATCTTCTATGCTCGTGCTCAAGATATTAATGGAATATTTGTATTCGACCTTACAACAGAATCTTATAACATAAATACAAAAAGGCAAAAATCAAGTAAGTTGAGTGAAGCCTACCTATGGCACTGTCGTTTGGGTCACATCAGTTTAAACCGCATGAAGAAGCTCCATAAAGATGGACTTCTAAAAGACGTGGATTGTGAATCCATTGATACATGTGAGTCATGTTTGATGGGCAAGATGACAAGGTCACCTTTCAAAGGAACAAATGAAAGGGCTACTGAGCTATTGGGCATTATACATACTGATGTATGTGGGCCAATGAGTACAGAAGCTAGAGGTGGCTATAAATACTTCATCACATTTACTGATGACATGAGTAGATATGGATATATTTACCTTATGTCACATAAATCGGAATCCTTTGAAAAGTTCAAGGAATTTCAAAATGAGGTAGAGACTCAAACTGGCAAGAAAATAAAAGCACTTCGATCAGATCGTGGTGGTGAGTACTTGAGCCATGAATTTGATCATCATTTGAAAAACTGTGGGATAGTAACACAGTTGTCTACTCCAGGAACACCACAGCTTAACGGTGTATCTGAAAGGAGAAACAGGACCCTGTTAGACATGGTCCGATCTATGATGAGTTTTGCTGACCTTCCGGTATCCTTCTGGGGATATGCCCTCACAACTGCCGTACTTACACTAAACAGGACTCCGTCTAGAGCTGTAGACAAAACTCCATATGAGATATGGACTGGAAAGGTTCCAAAATTGTCTTTTATGAAGATATGGGGATGTGAAGCTTATGTAAAGCGTTTACAAACGGATAAGCTTGCCCCTAAATCAGATAAATGCTATTTTATAGGGTATCCAAAAGGTAGTTTTGGATATTACTTCTACAGTCCCGCTGAACAAAAGGTGTTTGTTGCAAGGGATAGTGTCTTTTTGGAAAGAGAGTTCATTTCCAATAAGTCAAGTGGGAGAAATATTCATCTTGAACCAGTTCATGATGAAGAGCAACAAACTCAACAACGAGATGACATAGATGATGTCGAGGACGAGTTGATGGTTTTGGAAGGCCAAGGGCCCCAAATCATCCAAGAACCGGAACAAGAGGATCCACAAACAGTTGTGGAAACTGTTCCAGCTCCAGTTGTTGAACCAGTTGAACCCACCCGTAGATCAGATAGGCCAAGGGTACAACCAAGACGTTATGATGATTTCATCTTGAATGTAAACCATGATGTTCTTCTGTTAGAACATGATGAGCCTAATACCTATAAGCAAGCAACGACGGGTCCAGACTCCAAGAAATGGCTTGAGGCCATGAGATCCGAAATGGATTCGATGTTTGAAAATCAAGTGTGGGACTTGATAGATTTGCCAGATGGGGTAAAACCCATAGGGAGCAAATGGGTTTTCAAACTCAAGACAGATAAGGATGGAAAGGTATCTGTATACAAGGCAAGATTAGTTGCCAAAGGTTTTAAACAGATTCATGGTGTAGACTATGATGAGACCTTTTCACCAGTTGTCATGATAAGATCCATTAGGATAATCCTTGCTATTGCGGCCTATTATGATTATGAGATTTGGCAAATGGATGTCAAAACCGCCTTCCTGAATGGGTTCTTGGAAGAGGATGTGTACATGACACAACCAGAGGGTTTTGAAGATCCAAGTGATGCAGGGAAGGTATGCAAGCTTAAGAGGTCTATATATGGACTTAAGCAAGCATCAAGGAGTTGGAACTTTCGGTTTGATGAAAAGATCAAAGAGTTTGATTTCATTAGATGTGAAGAGGACCCTTGTGTATACAAGAAGTTTAGTGGGAGTAAAGTGGTCTTCCTAGTCTTGTATGTGGATGACATATTACTTATTGGGAATGACATTCCGATGCTAGAGTCCGTTAAGGAGTGGCTGAAGAAATGTTTCTCAATGAAGGACTTGGGAGAGGCAGAGTATATACTTGGAATAAAGATCTATAGAGATAGATCTAAGAGATTGCTTGGATTGAGTCAGGGAACTTATATAGATAAGATTCTCAACAGATTCAAAATGCAAGATTCCAAGAAAGGGTTTTTACCTATGCAACATGGTATATATCTTAGCAAGAAGCAGTGTCCTAAGGCACCTGCTGAGCTAGAGAAGATGAGTAAGATTCCTTATGCTTCTGCTATAGGATCTATCATGTACGCTATGGTGTGTACACGACCTGATGTTGCATATGCTTTGAGCATGTGTAGCAGATACCAATCGAATCCAGGAGAGGCACATTGGTGTGCAGCTAAGAACATCCTGAAGTACTTGAGAAGAATCAAGGATGATTTCTTAGTATATGGGGGTGATGACGAGTTGATCGTACAAGGCTATACTGATGCAAGCTTCCAGACTGACCGAGATGGCTTTGAGTCTCAATCGGGATATGTTTTCATCCTTAATGGAGGAGCTGTGAGCTGGAAGAGCTCCAAACAAGACACAGTTGCCGATTCTACGACAGAAGCTGAATATATAGCCGCTAGTGAAGCAGCTAAGGAGGCTGTCTGGATGAGGAAGTTCATAGATGAACTCGGTGTTGTTCCTAGCATTTCAGGGCCTATTGACATCTATTGTGACAACAATGGTGCCATAGCTCAAGCCAAGGAACCGAGTTCAAGCTCCAAATCCAGACACGTTATGAGGAAGTATCACCTTATTCGACGCATAGTCACTGAGGGTGACATTAAGATGTGTAAGGTGCATACAGATGACAACATTGCAGATCCATTGACAAAGCCAATGCCTAGGCCCAAGCATGATAGTCACACTAGGGCTAAGGGTCTCAGACACATTGGAGAATGGCTTTGAGATTGCTTTCTATTACATTTTATGTTTAGAGTGTTAGACACTATGTTTATGTTCGACTGGATGATTTTATGATATATGATATTTCATCTTTATTTATATATTGTGTTAAGCGATAATAAATAAAATGTCCAAATAATTCGTAGTTCGCAAATGGGCTTATCTGAAGTGTTTTGGTGAATGAAACCCCATTAAGTGAAATGCAGTTATGAATTATTGAAAGTCCGTAGTCCGAAATCATCAACTTGGACATAGATGATTTTATTAATGACTATATTGTAATTTGACTGATAGCGCCAGGTTTCATGGGCTATAGGGACATGGAGATGTCTAGTCAATTACATATATATGTATGGATGATACATATAGGACAGACCCACCTTAAGACTCTACAAAAGGGATTGCAGAGTTTTAAGTTAAACCATGATTAGTAGATTCCTCAGACATGAGTATGTTATGGTCTCTCTTGATGATTGGTATTTCTTTGACACGGCTAAACGCTTTCCGTAACAGGGAGTTATAAAGGTCGTAGTTAGGATTGCCAAAAGTTGAGTGGGAGTCATAGTCATACAAGACTGGAGATGTCCCCCTTCTTCATGCATACTGTGATGCATCGAAAAGGAAAGGTGTCTAGGCCACTTGAAGAGTGAGAACTGAAAATGCATGGCCATGCTCGGATGGATTATTTGTAATCATCCGTTTAATTGACAGTTCAAACTCGGAGTTCAAGAAACATATTTGACAACAGATATGAATGTCACCATATCATCAAATAAGACATTAAGAGACACGAGTATCTTATATTGCACACTTGTTTAAGGACAAGTGGGAGATTGAAGGAATTGTGTCCTTTAATAAAATGTGCAATGACTAAACATGGAATAGGACGATTGATAGAGATATACAATCCGATTATTTTAGGAGTCGTAGTGCTTTGCTAGAAGTCAACTGCGATTAATGGTGTTAAAACGGTTTAACTCCATGACTATTATAAACGGGTCCTATGAGGTCACACACTTTGAGTTGACGGACTGGATTAACAGAATTGATGATTGATTAGTAATATATATATATATGTTATATATTATTAATAATAAATATTATTTATTTAAGAAATAAATAAATGTTAGTTATTTAAGAAATAACATTCCGTAAACTTGTTATGGGTGTACATAACCCTTTTGGTCTTACCTAATTAATATACTCCTAATTAATATGGATTAATGGAGAGTTAAATGGGAAAAGACGTTTGCATGTATGCTTTCATTTTGGACGTTTCATTTTTATAAACGGATGTTCAGTTAAAAGCTTGGCAAACTATTCAAAGGGGGAGGGATACAGAGAATACATTAGATTTGCTAAATTTTCTCAAAGTGCATACCGAGCGAGAGCAACAGTAGAAAAACAAAAGGAAATCAAAGTGTTGATTTCAAAAGGTTGTTCACGTACCACCATCATCAATCCCAAGCAATTCGATTGCTAGTCTTTTGACCTTCGTCTTAGCAGTCGAAGGCTAAGGAGATCTACACACCGGGCTCGTGTGGACTAATTAAAGAAGTCACGTTTGGGGCTTTCGATCTCTTCCGATTCCAACCAGATTTGATCCGGTTCACGCATCAAAGGTATATACTCTAAACAATAATTGATCTATCAATTATGCATGAAGATCCTACGATTAGATGTTTAGATATGATCTGAAATTCCGCTAAACGCATCTAATTATCCTTCACAAATTGGTATCAGAGCATGTGTTTTGATGCTAGAGCTTGAGTGTCCTCTTTCCAACCTTTTTGAATCTTCATAGATCTCAGAGAGCGAAAATTGATGCAGGAAGCGGGTGGGCCTATATAGGGTGTATCGCCTGGTGCCATTCCCCCCTGCATGACGCATCAGATCCTGTTATTAGATTGTGTGAAACCCTGTGTGAAACCTTGTGTGTTCTTCTGAGTTTGGAATCTTTGGATCTTGGTTATGCTTGAGTTTTTTGTTAACAAAATCTTCAGATCTGGACTTAATTGTTTGGATTTAGGATTTCTTGAAGAACTATAAGCTCTTAAATAACTTTGGGATTCTTGGTCTTGCTGAGTTACTCTCTGCAGTTGTGTTTGTGCTTGCTTTAGCTAAGGTCTTCTTGGTTATTCTTTAAGCTAATTTGTTTTTCTTTGCACTTGCTGACAGTTTGTTTCCCATAGTTGAGTCTTCTATTCGTATCAAGCCCTATGATGGGTTTTCTAACTTTTCAATGTGGCAATTAAAGATGAAAGCTGTTCTTATCAAAGAAAAATGTTGGTTACCCATCAATGCAGTATATCCAAGTACTGTAGATGAGGAAAAGAAGATGGAAATGGGCTTGATGGCACATAGTGAGATTATGATACGCCTTTCTGATGAGGTTGCACGACAGGTTATGGGTAAGAAAACAGCCAAGGAGTTGTGGGAGACCCTTGAGGGGTTATACTTGGTAAAATCTCTCCCTAGTCGCATTAATAAAAAAATGGATGTGTCTGCTTCTCTGAATGATAAATTGATAACCTTGACAAGTTCTTGAACATGACTCAGGATTTAACTAGATGTGGTGATGATATTTCTAATTTGCATCAATCTGTGTTGTTGTTAAATTCTTTACCTTCTCAGTTTGATACTTTTAAATATGCTATTCAATTCAATCGTAAGGATTTGAATAAAAAGGAAATTATAGAGTCTATTGTTCAGAAAAATGATGCCATGAAGGTGTTTAAATCTAAACAGGAAGCTAAGTCTGAGGCTTTAATGGCTAGGGCTAAATTTAGAAAGGAAAGAAACAAGAACTTTAAGAAAAAGGATGACAATGCTAAAACTAATAAGCCTCCTTCTAATAACAACAAAGGTAAAGAAAAAGTGTCTGAAAATGTGCAGGATAACAACCCTAAGAAAAATGTGAAGTGTTATTACTGTGATAAAACTGGACACTATGAGAAAGATTGTTATAAGAAAAATAAGGATGAGGCTAGGAAAGAGAAGTCTGGTGTCTCTGCATTGTTTGAAGCTGGTTCTTGTTCTAAGCATGAATAATTGCCTATTTGTAATGATTCTGCATGTGATGATGTGTGGATCCTTGATTCTGGTTGCACTATGCATGCTACACCCGATAAGAAATGGTTTGATCATCTTACCTTGATTGGTGAAGGGGATGTTTTGTTGGGTGATCATCATGTTGTTTCTATTAAAGGGGTGGGTTCTGTGCCTTTTCTCATGTTTGATAACCAGATTAGGTTTATTTAGAATGTTAGATATGTGCCTGATTTGAGAAGAAATCTGCTATTTGAAAGTGTGTTTGATGATATGAGATGTCATATTAACACTTATTTGGGAAATAAAAGAGTTTCTAAAAATGGGAAATTCATGATTCAAACTGTGAAAAACGAAAGGTCTCTATCATGTTATTGCTAGGTCTGCTTTGAAACATCATGCTTATGTTGCTTCTGTTTTTATGTCTAATGTTGAAACTGCTTTGTGGCATAAAAGATTAGGACATATTGGAAACAATGGTCTGTTACAACTTTATAAAACTGACGTTCTTAAACTTAAACCTGCTGAATTGGATATGTGTGATGATTGTCTGCTTGGGAAGCATACTAGATCTAAGTTTGATAAGTCTAGTTTCATTGCTGAGCATCCTTTACAGTATATTCACTCTTATCAGTGGGGCCCTCCCCAAGTTGATTCTTTTTCTGGCATGAAGTATTTTATGTCTCTCATTGATCACTTTAGTAGATATGTGTGGATTTATCTGTTAAAGGTTAAAAGTGATGCTTTCATTACCTTCAGAACAGGAAAACCAGTGTTGAAAAAGAATTTGGTTATGTGGTTAAGTGTTTAAGAACTGATAATGAGCTTGAATTTTGCAACTCAGACTTTGATGCATATTGTAAAGAACATGGTATTAAGAGACACTTGTCTGTTCCTGGAACTCACCAACAAAATGGCATTGCTGAGAGAATGAATAGAACTCTACTTGAAAAAACCAGATGCATGCTTATTTCTTCTGGCATTAAACATTCTGTTTGGGGTGATGCTATCATGATTGCTTCATATTTGACTAATAGATCTCCCTCCTCTACTGTTGAGTATAAAACCCCTTATGAGCTGTTATATAAAAGAAAACCTAACTTGAGTTACTTGAGACCTTTTGGATGCAATGTGTTTTCTCACAAGTCTGATGGAAAACTAATTGCTAGATCTGAAAAAGGTGTTTTCTTGGGGTATCATGAGGGAGTTAAGGGGTATAAGATCTTATTGATTCAACCTGGTGCATATAAAGTCATTGTAAGCAGAAATGTGGTGTTTAAAGAGACTGAATTTTATTTCAAGTCTAAGCTATCCACTGCAGCTCAGCCTGATGAAAGTGTGAAGGCATTTGAAGCCGCAACTGGCACCCCTTTCTATGTGCCTGAAGCTCAGACTCCCCTCTTGGAGTTGAAGGATGGTTCTGAAAATGATCAAGTTCAACCCCACGGGGGTCAAGTAAATGAAGGAGCTAATGATGGCGGTGAGACTGAAGCTTCATCTTCTTCATCCTCTTCTAGCTCCTCTTCTGATTCTGATTCTGATACTGGGAATTTGGTTTCTGATGACACTGAGGATGCTATCTTAGTCAACTTGGATGGTCAGCCTTTGACTGATTACCAGTTGACTAGAGATAGGGAGCCTAGGACCAAGAAACCAAATCCTAAGTATGCAGAGTCTAATGTGGTTGAATTTGCTCTTATGATTTCTGAAGTCATAAATTCTTACACTTCTGGTCTTTATGAACAAGCTGTTAAGTGTTCTCATTCTGATCTTTGGCTTGCTGCTATAAAAGATGAAATTGATTCTATGCATGCTAATAAAACCCGGACCTTAGTTAAAAGACCTAAAGATAAGAGGATTATTGATTGTAGATGGGTTTATAGGATCAAATCTGGTTCTACTGCTGATGACCCTCTTAGGTATAAGGCCAGGCTTGTAGTCAAAGGCTTTACCCAGAAGAAAGGTGAAGATTATAATGAGATATTTGCCCCTGTTGTTAAATATATAACTCTGCGTTTCTTGCTTGCCATTGCTGTTGTTTATGATTTTGAAATTGAACAAATGGATGTTAAGACAGCTTTCTTGCATGGTGATCTGTATGAAACAATTTATATGAAACAACCTAAAGGCTTTGTGGATGATAAAAATCTTGATTATGTGTGTTTGCTTAGAAAATCTATATATGGCTTGAAGCAATCTCCCAGACAGTAGAACATTAAGTTTCACACTTGCATGCTTAAATTGGGCTATTATAGATCTAAGTTTGACACTTGCTTGTATATGAAGGGTGTGAGAACTGCTGAGCCTATCTATGTTTTGCTATATGTTGATGATATGTTGCTTGTGTGCAAAAATATGACCAAAATTAAAGAACTTAAAAAGGGTCTTAAATCCAACTTTGATATGAAAGACCTTGGTGCAGCTAAAAGAATTCTTGGAGACATTATTAGAAATAGAAGGAAAAATCAGATCATGCTATCTCAATCTGATTGTATTGATCATAAAGTTTTAGAAAGGTTTAATGTGATATGTGTTAAGACATCTTCTATACCTCTTGGTGCTCATCTTGATCTGACTAAAACTGTTGATCCTCTTTCTAAAAATGAAGCTTCTTATATGAAAAAGGTTCCTTATGATGCTAATGTGGGTTCAGTTATGTATGCTATGATCTGTTCTAGGCCCGATTTAGCTTTTGTAATAAGTGTTTTAAACAGGTTTATGTCTAACCCCGGTGAGAAGCATTGGGTTGCAATGAAATTCTTGTTGAGATATTTGTGTGGCACAAAAAATGTTGATTTGGTCTATGGCAGACACTCAGTTGTAAGCCTTCAAGGCTATGTGGATGAAGATTATGCGAGCAACAAAGACAATAGGAAGTCTACTACTTCTTACATGTTTACATGGCCAGGAAACTGTGTTTCTTGGATATCACAGTTGCAGCCTATAGTTGCTTTCTCATCAACTGAGGCAGAATATATAGCAGCTACTGAAGCTGCCAAGGAAGCAATATGGCTACAAGGTTTGTACAGGGAGATTTCTGGAAAACCTTGGACTTCAACTATTAATATTGATTCTCAATCTGCTTTATATCTTTGTCGTGACCCTATGTATCATGAAAGAACAAAGCATATAGATGTGAGATATCATTTCATAAGAGAAAAGGTTGATAAGAATATTATTAAAGTTGTTAAAATAAGTGGTGATAAGAATCCTGCAGATTTTGGGACTAAGATTGTTACATCTGATAAGTTTGTGTTCTGCAGGAATTTCTTCCACCCGGAGGATCCCACTTAGTTTGGTGTTCCAAGGTAGGTTGGGCTTGAGAAGGATCGGTTACCCCTAAATCCAGATGGCTATGAAGCTCCAACTCGCTGCATATCCAAGATATGCGACTTAAAGAAATACATGGGCATATTGTAGAGTTTATTTCATTAAGCACTTAGGTTTTGTACATTTTATGTAACATGTAATATGTGTAATGTGTGTATATTACATGAGCTATGATTGAAGGGTGGAATTGGGTCAGGCTAGGCTCGGTTTTGGGTGTTAGCTTAATAAGCTATCAAACCGAGTTGGGCCCCCAAACCTGTTGAGCCCAACCGACCCACTTCTTCTTTTGTGGAAGTTGAGGCCGGTCTTCAGCTTGTGTGGAACGCTGCGTATTGATGCTAGGGTTCCCTCGTGAGCTTGCTATATAAGCTCATTACCTCCTACCTGCTTGTTACTGTTGAAGCTCTCCGTCTGGTAAGTCCAGAGAGAGAGAGAGAGAGGAAACCCTAGCGCCGCCGTAACCCGTTCGGGAGCGTCGCTTCTTCCTGGCTCTGGTGGTCATCTCCGACGCTTGTCTTGGTGGCCGATCTGTTGTTCCTCTGCAGACCTACCTTCGACGAAGATCTTCTTCGTCTTACTCTTGTTTCTTCTTTAGTGTTTTGTGGTTTCTTGTTGTTGCATGTTCTTCTTGCTTTTCTGTGTTTGTGTTGCTCTGTAAACCCTTGAACATTTGATTTAGTGGATTTAGGGTCCGATCTGGAGGCCCCGAGGACGTAGGTCATTTGGACCGAACCTCGTAAAATCATTGTGTTCTTTGCTTGAGTTTCTTTCCCTTCCGCTTATCTGATTGTCGAACTCGTATTTGTTGAACACCTGCTACATTAGAAATTAAAATTGTCCAGAAAGGTCATCCTTGCGATCGATTTTTATGATGTATATTTTTTGAAAATCATTTTTTTCTGGGTTTTAAATCACTACATCTATCATATTCATAGCTATGAAGTTTAATTTTTTTCTGACCAACTGATGTCTATTTTCGAGTTTTTTTAGATTTCAAACAATTTTTATAGTCTCCATCTTTTTAAATTAGTCTGTATATGTATCTACCAAGTTTTTGGGCCTTGAATCATTACATACATTATACATGTATCTATCAAGTTTTTCAATATTATTGGAACAACGAATATCTATTTTTGAGATTTCAAGTGATTTCTGTAATCTATAAAGCATTTGAAAAAAATTCTAAAATCACCACATACATAAAAAAATACATGTATTTACTAAGTTTCAGTTTTTTTTTTAGCATAAAGATATCCATTTTCAAGTTCCAATTTTTTGGCCTTTCATCATTGCATACATTCTAACATCATACTACTACTTATTTATACCAAGTTTTACTATTTTTAAAGCAGTGAATAATGAATATACCATTTAAAAATGTATAGCTTTTGAAAAATATTAAAAACTAGTATAGTTCCCGCGCCATGGCGCGATTTTTAAAAAATAAATTGATATTATACCATTTAATAAATTATTATTTAAATATTTTGAAGTAAACATATAAAAACAAACTCACAAAAGTAAGATATAATAAGCTCAATCAAGATTGACTCCATTGTGATAGTATCGAATATTTGCAAATAGACACATATTTATATTAATTTAATATTTTGAATTAAACCCATTGATTATTTTAAAGATGAAAATCAATTGGAAGAATTAAAAGGGGGGAGAAAAAATGATTAGTTAAAAATAAGATAATTAAAGTAAAAATAGAATTAAAGGAAAAAGAAGAAAAAAGGATAATTAAATTAAATGAAAATTAAAATTAAAGAGAAAAATAGGATTGGTCAAAATTCCTAAAATCACTCTAAGTGTGACACGTCAGCCTAAACTCTTCTAAATGAAGAGTTTATATATAGATAAGTGAACTCGAAAATTCAATTTCTTATGCAACTAAATGGAACAAAGAGTGGACAAGACGATTCATACTACTTCCCCCGTGCTCAAATAAATGATTTTTTCAAGTCTAATGTGGTTTTTAGGGCAGTAAAAACTATATATAATATCAATTATTTAATTAAATTTTTTAAAATAATATCATACTTATTTTAAAAAGTATGATATTATTAAAAAAAATTATTATTTTATATATTTTTTGTCATTTAAAAAAACGTACCTTATTTAAAAAAGGTCACTTATTTGTAAACGGATGAAGTAGTATATTATGAAATCGATAGATTTGAGATATTTAAAAAGTTAATTTCAGTAACTTGTTCACATGGAAACATGCCACATTTTGTTAACCTAGTTTTAAATCAAACCATCACATGTCTAAATACCTAAAAAAAGATTGATGTCTTCCCCCCTTCTCCTCAAATCGGGAGATAATTTTTTTTTTTTTGTTTTATTAGGTAAAATTTTGAAGGTCGGACAGATCTGACTCATCGAGAGACCGACAAAGTTGGCAGATGGCGAACCATCAAACGAACAACCAAAAATACAGGAATACAGATAACAAGCGAAATGAAACAAGCAGAAATAAGTTCTACAACAAAACGTCCCACAAAGACCAACACCAAAAAAAGTTGAGGAAGCCGCCGAAGAACGAAGCCACGCACCACCGAACAGTAGCACCGCGGACCAGCGGTACAACAGGACTCTAACTCCTATGGGTAGTGCAGACGAACTCCAAGGAAACTCTATCCCGGATACAGAGACGTCCTGAGCGCACCACCTCGACCCCAGTCAGACCCGACTCTAGACTCTACGCCCCTAACCAAGCAAAAGATCTCAGATAAACATCGGAAGCCGAGCCGCAAGCTGCTCGAGCAAAACGCCAACAAAATTTCACCTACAAGAATATCGACAAGCCCTTGCGGGATTCAGTTTAACCCTTTCGGGTGGGTTTACTCAAACTCTTTCGGGTGGGTATTGCAAGCTTTTTTGTAAAGCCCATTTTCTTTGTTATTTGTTTCTCAATATTAAAAAGAAAGGCATAAAACTTTTTTTTTCACGATTTGCGTTAATGTGTAACTAGTGGTCGCAACGACCAAATGTCAATTGATCGTTGCGACCAATTCTTTTCTTACAAAATCAGACATGGTCGCAAGTTGCGACTCGCAACGGCGAGGTACAGTATGGTCGCATCGAGTTTTGATGAGTTACTATTCCACTCGTTTTTAATCGATTCAAGCTCGATCTCATTTTGCTCTTTTTTTCGACTCGAGTTCAAGCTTGTCTTAATCCAACTGCTTTGGATAAGTTGCACCTATTCAAGGATATGAATCATTAAGGATCTATGAATAGTTGCAACTTATAGGTTGGATTAAGACAAACCCTACAATAAAAACAACCCAGTATATCCCGTGATGAGGCAAGGTATGGACGATCAAGACAACCCTAAGCTTATCAATCTAGGGTTCCATTGAGAATAAGGGCTTAATGGGTATATCAAAAAACTCATACGGCATTTATCATAATCTTAAAGAGGATCATAATGTTAACAACAATAGGCTAGACTCCAACAAAACAACACCCGTCTACGACGACGAAACGACGAGGCCAGCCTCACCGGCTAACATAGTTTTGCAAGCATCATTGTCATCATGTACCTAAAACCAAAGCTACAAAAGAGCAAAGCAGATGCAAAAATAAAGGAACCTGATTCACAATTTGATTTATGCAGATCAAGCAATAGACGAATCGGGCCTCGTCCCTTTCGACAATGGTGTACTTTTGACTCGGATGATCATGGAGCGAGGTCCAAGAAACATACCCTAACCTGTCTTCGTACTGCCATTCGTCAAAAAACCGCTCCATCCTCTCAGGTTAATGATTCGGTGTCTTGATTTTCCAACTTCTGCATATCCTCCGGGGAGAGTATCTTGATGTACCACACATTGTTCACGAATGACCTGCACAGAGAAGTCGAGGCAAGATATAATTTTGTAGGGAAAATATGAACTAAACGGCGAGGAAACTTTATGATCATGAGGACTTACTCCCAAGGGTCATCGCCAAGGAGAAGTAACTCGTTCTCCCTGTCGACAAATACAAGCTGCCAGCCTGATCTTAGAGGGTCTTCTAACTTGCCCTCTATCCCGAACATCTGACCCAGCTCCTCTCGCAGCTGATGATAGCTGCTGAACTGGGAGATGTCCAGTGAACGCCCAACCGATCCTGATTTGTACACCTATCCATGAGAAAACACTACATTGTCTCGTCAGCCTGACATAGCAGGAGTAAAACATAGAGGTGCAAATAGGCGGGCTCGTACCTTGACAAATGTTGGGGTCGTGGTCGGTATGTCAACCTGCTCCGTGCTCTGCAGCTCAGGAGAGCTGACCATACCACTATACAGAGAATTCTGGAACCCAGAAGCCCCCGACTGAATGGAGCCAACGCCTGCATCAGTAGGAGTTCCGAAACCCGTGTGCATTGTCATGGGAAACAGTAGCCCAGATGAATCCACATTGGTATTGAACAGATTATGATGCTGCATATCCAACCCAACATTCCCGGGAACCAAAGATGTGTCCTTCCCGGGATATGGTGGGAGTGACATAGAATCAGCATAAGCATTGAGAGGCGAATAGGAGCTCAATGATGTCAGCGAATGCTGATGTTGATGCTCGATCATTCCTGGGTTCTGATTAACATTCGTCATTTGCAACAGATTTCTCGCCCCTTCAGGACGCTTTGAGCCGGGAATATCAGACACGGGTGAGTGAGATGCGGAAAGCTCAGAACACGCGCCCATGACGTCGGTTTTTGAGAATGACGAGCGTATACCAGAATGTAGCCTTTGTTGTTGGATTTCATTCTGCGACAACTGTTGAAACGCTTCTTGTGGTGTACAGTGCTGTTGGCTGGATGACCCTTCTTGCTGTTTATAAAACTCTTGGGGCAGCATACCCTGCGGCATATTATCTTTTGACATTTGTTGCCCGTGCAAGATCTGTTGTGGAACAGACTGCTGCATTAGCTGCTGCTGCTGCAGAAGGGGAAGTTGGCTGCTCGACTGCTGAAGGTGCTGAAAGGGCTGCTGCTGGAACTGCAACAGCTGAGGGCTCAG
Source organism: Persicaria tinctoria (assembly GCA_037127255.1). Taxonomy (NCBI): domain Eukaryota; kingdom Viridiplantae; phylum Streptophyta; class Magnoliopsida; order Caryophyllales; family Polygonaceae; genus Persicaria; species Persicaria tinctoria. The sequence goes on from JBANSL010000008.1 coordinate 15,512,487, forward strand.
AGAATCCATTCCTCGGAAATTCTGAAAGCCAGATGACATCATCATGGCTTGGTACTGAGGATTTTGACTACCAGCCGCCAGTAATTGGTCAACTCTAGGCTGCATCCATGGCAGTGTTCCCAGGGACTGGAAGTTCAATGAGTTCAGGCCTTGCTCTGCAGCATCTCCTCTTAGCCACATTAAGCTATTTGTCGGATCATCCATGCCGCCTGCACAGAAACAATTGAAACAGGAAGATTATGTGACAATAACCTCATAGGCGATAGATTCAAAGGAAGTGGATTAAGAGAGATAAATGCCTTGCAAAGATGAAGCTCCACCATGCCAGGGTCTTTTCAGCCTAAGAGGAAATAAAGACGGGTACATAGGAAAAGTTGTCAAGGGCTCAATTTCCCATAGTGATACCCGTGGCTGCCTCTCACCAGCAGTTGACTCGTCCCAACCAACCTATGTATCAAAACAGAATCACAGAAAGCCAAGAAAAATACAGATTGAAGTTATGATTTTACACAATACTGAGCATATTAATACAATTCCATAACATCTGCCAACTGTGAATTTGATAGCCAAGAAAACGGTGGCTTGCAAGGAAAGAGCATGAAAGAATAAATTACAAAAGGGAAAGCTGCACATTATTCTAGTATCTAACAATTGTAAATATTAAAAAGCTACAACTCCGCTGTCACAAGAGTAACAGCAGCAGCAGCCAGCAGCTGTTAAACCTATCCAAAATATTACATTGACGAAATCAGGAGTATAAGAAAGCTTTTAATCCAATCCAGTGAGGATAAAAATGAAGCACAGGCAACAGTTACCTTTACGGATCTCCAGTGAGAATTTGGCCAGCGAACAGGATCTAGGTCACTAACTGCCGTGATTGTACCCATGTATCTGGAAAAAGAAATTCCAGCATGAGTAGTTGATAAATCTACAAGTAGAAGGGTAAGAAGCATATGTTTGCAGTGATGTAATTTAACCCATTACTTCAGAAGAGATGTTATAATCACAATTACTTCAGAAGCGATGTTTTCAATAAAGAACGTCATGTTAAGAAAATTCCAAGGCCATTGAGGCTCAAAGTTACCATAGTGTGTACTTCCAAAGTGATAAGCATAAACCTACTCCTGCTAGCCAGGTTATCAATGAGAATACACTATACAGTACCTTCGAACACTTGATTCTTCGGTCTCAAACAGCATCCGAAAACGCATCCCCACAGAAACTCGGGTGTGAAATACAGCTTTAACATACTTTGAAAGGGGTATGACAAACTCATATGGACTTGCCCTATACAGAACATAGGTGTATCAGAGAATGAAAAGGCAGAATACAACTCTTTCGAAATATCTTTACAGGTAAATAAGATGTTACCAACCTTGGATTATAAAAAATGGTAAAACAACTATTAGTGGCAGCAGCATGGGCAGCAGCTGCAAGGAGTCCGATGTGCATACTATCACTAGATATAACAGACGATGGCATCACATTCTGTGGTCGAGTAGCATGGCGGATACCCAGAAAAAGCTGATTCTTTTCGTTCCTAAATATATGAAGGACAACAATTATTCCCTCCCTCTATTTTTACAAAACAAAATATCATCGTAGATAAAATTATAGGTACCAGATGAAAAGAACGGAATCCCCAGCAACAAGTCTTTTGGCACTGACAAAAACACTCCACCCAGTTGTAAGAAGATGCCGTTTGGGCTGTCCTGCATGATAAATGGAGATGTTATCAACATATGCCAAGGAACAATTATTCAAACAACGAATATAGGATATCTTAAATCACCTTAAACAGTTCAACTCTCAGTAAGGACCACAAATATATATTATCTATAACTTCAACATTCTTAGTCATGTCAACAAAAGAACGCATGTTGGAACATAGCTAATGTAGATGAGTTGAGTATTGTCACATCTTTCAGATGACTATTAAAGAACACATTCAAGTTCAGCTTAATGTATCGTTAAAAGTTCCAAAGTGAAAATTTAATTTTGGTAGTGTAGCCTAATTAAGTTCATGATCATTAAAGATATCTAGAGACAGTTAACGATCCAAAGAGGCTTGGAAATATCGTATTTCAAGGAAATTATTTGTTCCTGCCAAATTGATCCAACCTTTTGAAAAAATCTACACAAAATGAGGTCTAAAACATCCTATGGAGCAAAATTACCGACAATATGTAAGTATTAATGAAAAGCAACATATTCAAACAAATACAATAGACACATTCTTTAACTGACTTCTTCTAAACTATTCCTTGCAAACTGAAGCAGGTCGAATTTTTCGGTCAAATGTCTATCAAACTCTTTCGTAGATTTCTGTCAAGTCCAGTTGAATCAAACAAACATATACCTCGAAAAATATGTTTGAACTTCCACTCAACATCATGAAGATCTCTTGCAATTAGCTCCTGGCACGGTGGCTGCTGAGTATAGTCCTAGGAGAAACAAACAATAGATGAGGTTAGAAATGAACTTTGAGAGGATGAGGGTCACTTTAGGGAAGAAACTACCAGTGGAGGGAAAACTTTTTCAGCTGCACGGCGTGGCACAGAGAACCCCCCATGTGTGCTTGTATCACTGGCCGTTAAGGTTTTGCAGAAGTAATTGGTCGGCTGCCTATTCGGGATTCCTAGCTCCACCGGAAGATATATATCCTTCTGCTCTTGCTGTGTAGTATATGAGACAAATAACTATATTAGTTGCAAAACAATACAAAGTCATCCTGCAAATTTGGAACAAAAATAGCACAATTCGTATACCGGAGACAATGGTTGAAGGGTCATCTGTGCATAGACTTCATCCGTTTCCACATCCGCCTGCAAATCCACCACAATGAACCCCAATATTAGCCACAATCTTTAACTGCGAAATTTCCACTCCACCTTCACCGCACTACTACGATCAGCTAAAAGATCATTTTAAATAAGATCGGCATTCAATTCAAAGAGCGGGATATCAGGACAAACATGCATTGTGACATTGTGAAGTTGGCAGATCAACTGCGGAGGCAGATTCGGGTAGTTAGGGATGTGACCATCAATGTCTTTATTAGTTGAAGCAGCAACCTGAAGATCAAATTGCTAACATTACAAGCTGCAACTTATACATCACAAATCAACCATTAGGCCCATTATAAAGAAGAAACAAGAACACATGAAGCTTGGAGATAGACCTGTTCACTATGACCCTGAGGAAAGTAGACCACCCGGCTGCCTGCAGTTGGAAGGCACACCAGGGGCCCAGCACAAGCATGCCACAGTTCAGAATTCAAACACTTTTTATCCCCTCCTGCCATAATTTCAACAACAATTTGTCAAGGAAACCAGAGAAATTGACTTGCTTAAGGTGCAAATATAGATTCAAGAGCAAACATATAAATAAATGGATTTCATTTTTTGAGAGAGCGATTCCACACAATGAAAAATAAATTAACAATGAGATCAGAAGGTAAGGAGAAAGAATGGAATACCTTCATGATTTTGCTGACTAGACCCTGATGTAGAGAGCTTCATATCACAATAACAACAACACACAAACTTACCCTTTTGGGGCAAAGGAAAAATCTAACTTAAGCAATATCCCCACTCATTCCCTAAAGAAATTCCCCATTCCAACCATTCATTTTTGCTAATTCTCACTGAACTACTCTCTATGCCCAGCCACATTACTCCCCTTCATCAGCCAGCCCAGAAAACCAAACAAAAAAGAAGATTAAAAAAAAAGAGGCGGTCTCAGCTCACTTCCAGTGGCCACACCCACCACCAGTACCACCCACAACTACAAGGCTCCCAAAAGCTAAAACCCCAAACATAAAACACCAAAATCAAAAAAGGACTCAAAGGGTAGTGGCGAAATCAGAACCCTAAAACTACCCACCTCACATTCCATATCAGTATATCACCAGGAGCAAAACCCAGGGCTTGAAATGGGCAAAACAAGCTAAAGATCGCAACTTTAAAGTCCTCAGATGCTCAGATTGCTACAGCAAGCCAAACCCAGTTTCCAATAACGCCCAGAAGTAGTCTTTCATGGGTGATTTCACTATCTCACTTTTGGGGGTATCTGAGACACCCAAGTGTACAGAAAGGATGAAAGAAAGGCGGAGAACGTGTGGCACTGTGGCTTATTAATAAGCGAACTCCGACCAGAGCTGGTCCTGGCAGCAGAGATGAGAGAGAGAGGGAGAGAGGGGGGATTGAAAAGGGTAGAAAGAGAGAGGGAGGAGAAAGGGGTGAATGTAGAGATGAAGTGGGAAACGAAATCAGGGCCGTAGAGAGAGAGGGGAGGGATGAATAGAGGCCGTGGGATGGAGGGAGTGCTGGTGATGCTCCACTGAAATGACAGCAAGCATGTGCCCCCATCCTTCAGTGGTCGTTTTCACAAAGCAAATATCTCTCCCCCACTCTCCCCTCTATTCTATTATGGTGATTCAATTCGATATGGTGAGGCTTTTTTTCTAATGTTTGGTTAAATAATTTTTTTTTTTTGAGCTCAGTTAAAGAATTTTAGGTTCCTATAAATTGATTGAAATTTATAATAGGTGTGAAATATGGGTTAAAGAACTATGAAATATTGTAATACTCCCTCCGTTCATAAATATAAGACCACTTTACTTTTGCACGTATTTTAAGAAGTAAAAAATTATATAAAATATTATTTTTTAATTAATTTTTTTCACAATATAGTATGTATTATTAATAAATATTATATTACGGAAAAAACTTTTGCAAAATAATTAATATTTTATATAGTTTTTCACTCATTAAAATACGTGTAAAAAGTCAACAATCTTATATTTGTGAACGGAGGGAGTATAAAGTAGTACTCCCTCCGTTTCATAATAAGAGTCGTTTGACTTTTTTACACGCATTTTTATGGGGTAAAAACTATATAAATTACTCCCTCCGTTCGGCAAAACTTGTCGTTTACTATTCATACACGCTTTTTTAAAATGATAAAAACTATATAAAATATTCATTTTTTTATAAATTTTTTTTAACAAGTTTGTACTTATTAATAATAACTACGAAGTTGTAAAAAAAATTATTAAAAAAAATAGATATTTTATATAGTTTTTATCTCCTAAAAAAGCGTGCATGAATAGTAAAATGTCAAGTTTTTCCGAACGGAGGTAGTATTATTTTTTTAATGAATTTTTTTTGATAAATTTATACTTATGACTACTAAGTATGACATTATTAAAAAAAAATTGATAAAAAAAACAATATTTTATAGTGTTTTTATCTCCTAAAAAAGCGTGCAGAAAAAGACAAACGACTTTTATTTTGAAACAGAGGGAGTATTTGTTACCCGCGCGAGTTTTATTAATAAATTATATTTGATTATATTAACTATATTAAGATTATTTTTTTTACTGAATTTTATGTGAAGATTAAAATAGTTTACTTGAAAAAAATTTAATAAAATTTTTCAAACAATCATAAAAAATAATAGGTTTCGTAACGAGTTAAGATATAAGGTTGAGAATCAATATAAATATTTTGATGATAAGATTTTGTTATTCAATAGTATATGATTAATTAATAATAAATATAATGAACTAAAATAATAAATCTTAATGACTAACGCTAAAATAATTCAAGATACAATATTTATAAAATAACTCATTGTAAAATGATAGATTTTGTGACCACCTAAGATATGAGATATATTGACACATAGGATGACCCGTGGATAAAATAGATTCATTGTTTAACGTGGCTTAAATATATTGGATCATCGTTAATTGATGTGTCAAAAAATCGGGTCAGATTGCACCAGGAGACGACACATGGACGAATTGCATTAGGTGAGACTTCAGGTCTCTGTTTTCGTATATTATATAGATAGATTTGTATAGAGTGGAAAATTATTGGTTATTATGAGTGATAGTTTTGTTTTTTCATATCAAATAAACTTCAGTAATCCAAGTTTTTCGTTTAAAATTCAAAATAATTTTCAATTTTAATAATACAAAATATGTGTTCCCAACTTACCATACAATATTTATCACTTTAAATTTTAACCGACTTAAGAAACCTCATAAACAACCATGTGAGAATCCCAATGACTCTCGATATATTAAGATTTTGTCGTCTCTTTAGGGCTCGTTTGGTTGAACACATGAAGTAAAATTCCTGAGAACTTACTTCTCATAAATTGAACTCCCGTAAAATGTACTTCCCATGAATTGAAAAAAGTTGTTTGGTTGAATATTGGTTTTTAGAAATATAAATAGGAAAATAAAGAAAATGATATTATTAAAAAATGGTGGAAGTTGAACTTACCTAGCCCTCCTATTTAAGTGAACTTCCTACAATTTAGAGGAATCGAAATTCCTGAAAAGTTGAATTCTTGTGTCTTTCTGTCAATCAAACACATGAATATATCCTACTTCCTGGATTTTTAACTAAATAACCAAACGAGACCTAATATAATCTATATAAGACATACATTTCAGCCTAACCCTCTCGTTTGTTTTTGGTAGATAAATGTAATGGTTTACCTTTATGAATTTAGTCAATATTTAAATTAATATTGTATTCATTAGTCGCTATTTTAACCATTACCCTCTTTTCTCCATTTTTCATACAAAATTTGTTACGTTTTCCCACATTTCATTCCTTAATTTTACACTGGATAACTATTCTCCCTACAATGCTCTAATCATTTCTCTCACCCCCTTCTCTACGCTCACAAAAAATGATAATCATGTACATCTTGGATGTGTTTTCTTCTCCCTCCCCCAACACCACCCCTACCTTCATTTAGGAGGTCCACCTCCTCTCCATCCCCTACCTCCCATCACGAAGGGCGTGTTTTCCGTCGGACGAGCTCCACCCTCATTTAGATAAACCACCCCCTCCACCCCTCCTACCTAGGGGTGGGTACAAATCCCGCAAATCTCGTCCCGTCCCGCATCCCGTCCCGATCCCGGTGGGATATAGAAAAAAAAATTCAATCTCGTCCCGCAAAAATTACGCGGGACGGAAATTTCAAATCCCGCAAATCCCGTCCCGTCCCGCACATATATAAAATTATATATATATTATATATTTAATTGAAATTAATAAAAAAAATTATAAAAATATATTACATTATACCTTAACATTTATTTAAACCCAAAATTTAAAATTTAAAATTTAAAATAATAATAAAAACAGTAAAAATATACTCAGTATAAGAAATGGAGTAAACAGTTTGCTTGTTGGCCTAATGGCCTTTAAAAAAAAAACACTTACAGTAAGAATATACTGTATTATATTATGCTTAATGTTATGCTTTTGCATGAGTTAACATTTACAGTATTGTGGTTTGCATGAATTATGGATGGATTGATTTTTTTTTTAAAAAAAACTTACTGTTATTTTTGGACTATTTTTTTTTTTTTTTTATGAGGGACAAATCCCGTCCTGTCCCGATCTCGTCCCGTAGCGTAAGGGATAAGACCCGGCGGGATTTGAAAAAAAAAATTCAATCCCGTCCCGATCCCGTCCCGTAAAAAATACGCGGGACGGGACGCGGGATTACCCCAATCCCGTCCCGTCCCGTCCCATGCCTACCCCTACTCCTACCCCCTCTCACAAAGGTGGGAAAAATTCCCCATCTCCACCCCATTTTTGCCTACTTCCACCCCCCTCCACCTCTTAAAAAAGAGGTAAAGAAAACACCCCACAAGATAGTTTTTTCTCCCCTGTCTCTACCCCATTTCAGCCACCTCCACACCCCTCCACCCCTTAAAAAAGCTTTCATAAAACAGGCCCTTTATATATAAAATTTAATTTCTTTCATTTCTATCCTATCATCTAAAAACAAATGAGCCCTAAATTTATCTCATACCAAGGAATAGATTGAACAATGTATCAAGTTGATTAAATATTAATCTCATAGTTAATCAAATTGATTTATTAGTGTATTGTGTGAGAAAAATATCGAAGAAAATGAATTAATCAATACTCTCCTTGTTTTTTTTAACTATGTGATTTTTATTATTCATGTATGTTTACCGAATATATGGCCATAGATTAGAATTATTGGAGGAGGCGGATTGAAGCAGATGATGTTTAACTGTGTTTTCGATCTGTGTGCCTTGGTTTGTTTATTTCCATAGTTGCGTAGACAGGTCGAGATATTGGGTTGTTGTTGTATGTAAGTTTATTTGTGATTATGATTATGAAATTATTATTTTTAAAAAAAATTAATATTGTACATAATTTTTTATCTTAATAAAACACAAATAATAAAAGTCATGTATTAAAAACAAAAAGAGCATATAATACTATGTATAACTTATTAATGGTGTTATATGATTAACGAGGTGTTTCACGACTTATGCTTCATTTGGCAAAATATATGGGAAGATAGGAATATCATAATCTTCAAAAACAACAATAAAAACAACCTTGATAAAAAAACTCTAACCAATATAAAGGACGGGAAAGAAGATCAAAATATAAAGGCACCAATACAAAGGAAGAGGGAAGGCCGACATATTAAATGTAAAAAACCACATGAGGAGGTTTACAAAATAAATGTCGATGGATTAGTTAACCCCAGTAATGGAGAATGCAAAATTGGAGGTATAATTAGGGATTGGATTGGAAAAATAATTGAAAATTTACAATAACAGATTCCGAAGCGATCAATACTCTTAACTGAATCTCTTGCGGTTTGTTTGGGGTTAGAGTTAGCCTGCACTAGAGGATGGGAGCGCGTGATAGTTGAAGCCTTGAAGAAGATAGCCTTATGGTGGCCAATGCAATCAATGATCCTGCTAAAGTTCCATGGGAGATCCTTAGAGTTATTGAGAAGATCGGAAGACTTCGAGTAACATTCACATTAGCAACTTTCTGCCACTGCTTTAGAGAAGCAAATTCAGCAGTTGATCTTATTACTAGATGTGACTCTATATGTAACTTGTATACATTCCCTTTGAATAGGGAGCTTTCTACCATCATTCGAAATGATGATCAAGGATAATTTTTCTGCGTAAAGACGTCTTAATTATTGCCTACTATACAAAAACGAGATGTTTCACGAAGGGTGTATATAGACATAACTTCTATTGGGTGATGGGTTTTAAGGACGAGACATTGGATTGAGAGATCATGATTGGATTTCTTGTAGTTTAATTGTTTTTTTTTTTAAATGTAATCAAATTTTTTTCATCGGTACAAAAAGTCAAAATGACTTTTATTTTGAAACGGAGAAAGTAATAATTACAACATATAATAATTAATAAATCGCAAATTCGAATCCTCTCTCCCCTTGTATTATAAGACCATCCGCAACCATGGGGAAACCTCTTTCCCTTTTTTTTCCCATCTTCCTATCACAATTTTACAACTTATTTATTTTTTGAGTAAATTACACATAACCACCCATAAATTATGATACTTTTCACATAACCACCCATAAAAACTTAAATTACATTAAACCACCCATAAATTAGTTATATTTTCATAAGACCACCCACTCATTAAACCTCTATTTGTTTTATTTAAAAAGACAAAAATACCCTTAATTCAAGCTTATTTGTATTTAATGCAATGATTTGTTTTCATGAGACTTCCCATTTGTTAAATAATCCGATTTACTTTTACCCTTTTAAAAATATGATATATTATAATAAAAGTATTCATATTCGACTAATTTGCCAAATGTATACCAGATCATTCAAAAATTCCCTAACCTAATTACTCATAATGGAGCGTTCTCAACATCTGACCACTGCCCCATTTCAATATCTCTTGAGTGTGGCTCGATTTCCAAAGCGCCTCCGTTCAAGTTTGAGAATGCTTGGCTTCAGCGGAAGGATTTCAGAAACATAGTTAAACAATCTTGGCGTGCTAATTGTTTGGGCTCAACTATGTATCAGCTGTTGTTCAAACATAGAATTCTAAAGAAAAAAGCTAAGGAATGGAATAAACGAACCTTCGGAAATATTTTCCGCCAATTAAAGGAGGTGGAAACTGAACTTCTCCAGATTCAAGATTCGGTTTTGGGAGGTAACAACAGGTTAACTAACAATAGAGAAAAGCATCTCATTAAACAAAAAAAAAAAAGAAAAACTACTTCTTTACCAAAAAAACTTTTTGGAACCAAAGAGCCAAGACAAAGCATCTTAAACTTTCTGATTCGAACACAACCTACTTTCATCGGGTTGCTTCGGGTCGGAGACATAGGAAACAAATCCGCAATATAACTTCTGTTGAAGGAACCTTGATAATAGGAGAATAAAATATTAGAAATGAAATTAAGAGTGATTTTGAAAAAAGATTAAAAAAGGAGCCGATTGATGATAGACTCCTACAAGAAATGTTAAATCTAATCCATCCTTCAATTACCCCTGACGAAAATAATTACCTTATTCGACACCCATCTAATAATGAAATTAAGGCAGCTGTTTTCAGCCTTGGCAATAACAAATCGCTTGGCTCAGATGGTTTTACAGCAGAATTCTATAAGAAATACTGGGACATTGTTGGCTTATCTATCATAAGAGCTGTAAAAAGTTTTTTCCACTCTGGAAAAATTCTCAAACAAATAAACCATACATTCATATCACTACTGCCAAAGCGGGATAACCCTACCAATACTAGTCACTACCGCCCAATCAGCTTAAAATTATTTCAAAAATTTTGACAGAAAGAATCAAAACAATTATCGGTAAATTAATTCACCCACTACAAGGTGCCTTTGTGTCAGACAGGGCTATCCAAGACAATGTCCTAATAGCGCACGAAATCTTCCACTCTTTCAGATCGTGCAAGGGTCGGGAGGGATGGTTGGCAATAAAACTTGACATGGAGAAAGCGTACGATACAGTTGATTGGAACTTCATAAGAAAGGTTTTAGAAAATTTTGGGTTCCACCCTACTTCCATTACGTGGATTATGGAATGCGTAATGACTGTGTCTTTCTCTGTACTGGTCAACAACGGTCCTACTGATATGTTCTTCCCCTCTCATGGCTTGCGTCAAGGGGATCCTCTATCTCCTTTCCTGTTTATCTTAGGGGCAGAAATTTTAGCTCGAAAACTCTCAGAAGAAACAAATGTGGAAAACAGTCCTATTGGATTTTCCTTCGGTAGGAGTGGACCTAGGGTCCCCTTCCTATCCTTTGCCGACGACATCATTATTTTTACAAGAGGCAGTGCTGCCGCGGGACAAAAAGTTAGGGAAATAATTGATTCATACTGTAAAGTTTCTGGACAAAAAGTCAATTATCATAAATCTAGCTTCCAAGCCACAAAAAGGAATTTTGAACTCTAGGATATCAGAACTTAGCAGTTGCTTGAGTATTACACATGAAAACTCATTAGAAAAATACCTTGGATGTCCGATCATTAACGGCAGAGTAAACAAACACACTTTTGAAGACATCATATGTAAATCTAAAGAGCAACTAAGTAAATGGCGAGCTAATGCTCTATCACAACAGGGACGTGCAATCCTAATTAATACAAACTTATCAGCCAAACCGTTGTATACAATGCATAACTTTTTGTTACCCTCATCAATACATAAAGAGCTTGACCAGATTAACAGAATGTTCTTTTGGAATAAAGATCTACAACACCATCCGCTTATTAGCTGAAATAAGATTTGCAGACCAAAAAAATATGGGGGCATTGGGCTTAGGAAATCAAAAGAGATGAATGAAGCCTTTCAAATGAAACTACTTTGGAAAATTTTGGCTGAACCAGAAAATGTCTGGGTGTCTCTCATTAAACATAAGTATCTTCGTTCAGCTAACATCCTTGCATACGTAAAAAGTGGAGATTCTTCATGGCAATGGGCCAAACTGACAACTCTTATAGATAAATTTAAGACTAGCCTTATATGGTCAGTAGGAAATGGTTCATCTATCAAATTCTGGACGGATAATTGGATCACAACAAGCTCTCTGCTAACTAGGGATGATTGCCCCCAAATTTACAACATAGAGGAAACTTTGAGTGACTATATTTTAGGTGGTAGATGGACGGAAAAACTTAGCGATACATTACCAAATGACGTAGTCAAAGAAATCCTGGACATTCCACTTCCCATTTCCCCCTTCTAGGATCACTTATATTGGTGGCCTGATAGAGCTGGTTGGTTCACCACGTCAAGCGCATATAAGCTAATCACAACTCAATCCTCACTGAGCATAGACAATAACGCCTGGATATGGAATTTGGATATTCCGCATAAGATCAAAAATTTTCTATGGAAAGTATGTCATAATGGCCTCCCTACTGCCTCTAGGCTAGCTCAACGTGGGACTTCTGTACCTTCCACCTGTCAACTGTGCAACTGTGCAGTTGAAGATGACGTTCACTTCTTATTAGAATGCCCATATGTGAGCTCTCTCTTTCTCTTACCTACACATGTAAACTCAACCATATCCAGTATGACAAATCATTCATGGGATATAAAACCTATCTTTTCAATCATCGGAAACAAGCTTACATCCGTGGCCAAGGTGGAGCTTGCCTTTTCTTGGTGGACGGCTTGGTACATTCGAAACCAATTTGTTTTTAGACAGGTCCCCATACCTCATAGAGAACGTTCATTACGTATCATTAAAACCCATAAGGAAAATTGGAGTAAAACAGCTCACTTTGAGTATTGCTTAGATGAGGACTTCCCCCTACGCACACGATTCTCCAAGAATACAAGGACGAAAAGAAAGCATGGTAACATTACTTGGCGAAAACCCCCTAGGGGTACTTTCAAGTTAAATTTTGATGGATCCACAATCTCAAGCAATGATAGCTCGGCTGGAGCCGTAATCCGGGACTGGGAAGGATATCCGATACACATTTGTTATAAAAAACTTGGCAAACAAGTCCTTTGAAAGCGGAAGCTCTTGCTCTTAAACTAGGAATCCAAAAGGCGCTACAACTCCGTATCAATAAACTCCACATTGAAGGTGACTCCATGATAATCATAAACTACCTAAACAAAACATCAACGTGTCCTTGGGAAATCGAACTGATTTTATCAGATGTTAAATTTCTACTATCGACGTTGAAAGAAGTTTCCTTCTTTCATGTTCCCCGATTAGGCAATAGAGTGGCTGATAAGGTTGCACACCTTTGCCACTCTGCCTGGGGTGTCGATATTAACAACGATTCTGGTCTTCTAGACCTCATCCGTAAGGATGCCATCGGGTAGAGCTCGCTCGCCCGAATTCTTTCCTAATAATAATAAAAAAAATTAATAAATTATGGAATCCAAACACATCCTTAATTTGCCTTAAATTTTTTGTTTACCAAAGACGAACTTGTCTATTTTGCATTATAAACATAATACAATTGGAATCCAAACAATTATATACAACATCTTTCATTTACAAAGTACAAATAAATAAGCTTGAATTAGGGGTATTTTAGTAGTTTTAAACAAAACAAATAGAGGTTTAATGTGTGGGTGGTCTTATGAAAACAAATCTAATTTATGGGTGGTTTACTGTAATTTAACTTTTTATGGGTGGTTATGTGAAAAGTACTATAATTTAAGGGTGGTTATGTGTAATTTACCCTTATTTTTTTGTTTAAAATAATTTTCACTTTTTCTATCTCTTTCTAAAAGTTTTCCTTTACAACCATGGGAAACCTCTTTTACCTCTTTTTAAATTTATTTTCACTTTTTCTTTTCCTTTATATCTTTCCCTTTATTATATGTGTATCATCATATATTATTGTGAATTATTTTTATTTATAATGTTATAAATAAATAAAAATAGCAAGTAGTTAATATAAATATATTTTATTACATCTAGATTAAAATAAAAAAAAAGTTAAAAACATATTTTATTGTGAACAACAACTTCTTCGTTCTCTTGTACTTGATGGACTTGCCTTGCATCTCCGGTTCCTTGAACACCCGGAGAATACTCAAAATGTTGTTGGTTTGGAAAAAAAAAAAGAGGATTGAACACATTGGTAGGATTATGTGGGGTATAATTTGGATATTCGGGTGTTGAAGAATTGTTAAACATTTGCAACATCGCTTGAAATTGAGGATTTTTGAGCAAATTTGGATCAAAAGGCATATTTGGAATGTGTGGATTATTTGGATTATTGTGATCCATGGTTAAGAAAATATGTGCAGCTACAATAGATCAAGATGAGATTATATATATGATAAAATTGGGCTCAAATTATAGAAAAAAAAATAAACCATTGAGATATTTTATTTTTTAAAATAATGAAATATAAATATATTTTTATTTCATTTTAAATCCTATTACAACTACTAAATCTAAATTTAAAATATATCAACCTACTTTATCATAAAAAAAAATAGAAAAGAGCTTTCCCTGAGCTTACTTTTTAGCAACCTTAAGGTTGCTAAGACCATCCGCAACCATGGGGTAACCTCTTTCCCCCCTTTTTCCCCATCTTCCTATCACAACTTTACAACTCATTTATTTTTTTCTTTAAAATAATTTTTATTTTTTCTACCTCTTTCTAAAAGTTTACCTCTACAACCATGGGAAACCCCTTTTACCTCTTTCCAAATTTATTTTCACTTTTTCTTTTCCTTTATATATATCTTTCCCTTTATTATATGTGTATCATCATATATTATTGTGAATTATTTTTATTTATAATTTTATAAATAAATAAAAATAGCAAGTAGTTAATGTAAATATATTTTATTACATCTAGATTAAAATAAAAAAAAGTTAAAAACATTATAAATTTATTTTCACGTTTTCTTTTCCTTTATATCTTTCCCTTTTCGGTTGGACTTCGAGTGACACTCCCTTGAACACTCGGAGAATGCTCAAAATGTTGTTGGTTTGGAAAAAAAAAGGATTGTACACATTGGTAGGATTATGTGGGGTATAATTTGGATATTCGGGTGTTGAAGAATTGTTAAACATTTGTAACATCACTTAAAATTGAGGATTTTTGAGAAGATTTGGATCAAAAGACATATTTGGAATGAGTGGAGTATTTGGATTATTGTGATCCATGGTTAAGAAAATAGGTGCAACTACAATAGATCAAGATGGGGTTATATATAGGATAAAATTGGGCTCAAATTATAGAATTTTTTTTTTAACTAATGTGATATTTTATTTTAAAAAATAATGAAATATAAATATATTTTTATTTCATTTTAAATCCTATTACAACTAATAAATCCAAATGTGAAATATATAAACCTACTTTATCATAAAAAAAATTACAAAAGGGAAGAGGTTACCTCTCTGTACCAAGATAACTCCTTCCCCCTTTTATCTTAAGGTAGAGGCCACAACCATGGGCTTACCTTTTAGCAACCTTAAGATTGCTAAAACACATGGTTGCTCATGCTCTAAAACCCATGGTTGCTCATGCTCTAATGGTCTAGTAACGATGGGGAAAAAATTCATACAGTAATATTTACTGTGTATTTTAGCTAAAATGGACGATTGCCCTATGAAATATCCAATTAAGTCTCATGTTTTCATACATGTTTTGTCATCAAATTATTAGATGGTGCACTATTAAATAAAAAATATACTTGAATCACTTCTTTAATAGACTTTAATAAATTGTTAACTTATACAGGTTGAAGATTCATTTAAGACAAAGCTTAAACATTAATGACTAATAGTTCAGTAAAAGGTCATACTAGCCTATCTAGTACAACGACTAAACGATAAGAACAATGCAAATAAATTAATATAAAAATCATACTGAAACGGTGGCACAAGTTAGATCAAACAAAGTTACAAAACCAATACTTTCCTTTGTAAAATATGTTATTACTATTCCTGTACATACGGTAAGGTAAAATATCCATTTTTTATTATTATTTTTTCAACAATT
The DNA here is from genome assembly GCA_037127255.1 of Persicaria tinctoria. Classification (NCBI taxonomy): domain Eukaryota; kingdom Viridiplantae; phylum Streptophyta; class Magnoliopsida; order Caryophyllales; family Polygonaceae; genus Persicaria; species Persicaria tinctoria. The sequence goes on from JBANSL010000008.1 coordinate 15,528,310, forward strand.
TCACACTTATTACTAATGAGTATAAAATTGTGGAGTTCATTTCCCTTATTTGAAAATATATCTTTGGAGTCGGGTTAGCAACATCTTCCAATCTCCCATATTTTAAACTTGTATTAAAAAAAAGTATGATTTTTTTTTTTAAATTAGATATTTTATATAGTTTTTATTATTATGAAAAAATGTGTATAAATGATAAACGATATGTTTTGACGAACGGATGGAGTCATATTTATCGGACATCCTACATCAAAACTCCATAGTTCATATTCATACTTCATCTCAAAGCTATGGACACCAAACGATGAGTCAACTTAATCTTTCACGAGTTAGGTTCATAAATCAATACTACATCCGATCCAAAAAGGATGTCGTTTGACTTTTTATCACATATTTTGAGAAGCTAAAAATTATATAATATATTAACTTTTTTTTATTATTTTTTTATAATCTAATACTTAATTACCAATAAATATTAAGTTGTAAAAAAATAATTTAAAAAAAGTTATATTTTACGTGTTAAAAAGTCAAACGACATCCTTTTTGGATCGGAGGGAGTACCTCATTTGCATAGATTTGACTTGTTCTAGAATCGAGTTGCATATTTTAAAAAGAACTTGTTCTAGGGCCGAGTTTCATTTGACTTGAAGTCATGACTCATGAGTTCAATTCGTATTACTGTAATTATTTACTACATTATTACACCAAACCACCAAACTCAATTTTGATCCCATTTTGCAACCAAACCTTATACATTATTCCACCAAACGCCACCTTAAAATATTATTATTTAATATAAAAAAATCCATACATAAAATCCGAGTAGGAGAGTAATTCAAATTGAAAACAAAGCAGTCGTTATCCCCACCTCCATATCTTACTAAGTACGGAGTTCGTCAAATAATTTTAGAGAGAGGAATCACATAGAAAGCAACGTGACCCCATAACCTATCTTTTTTCCCAAGATTATTATTTTTATTATTATTTTTCCCCATTTTAAAAAGGGAATAAAATCTTATTCCTCAAAAATCAAAACGAATCATAAAAATTTTCAAGAGGGGGGACACCAAAAATTAGAAAGGGAAAAAAAAATACCCTTAAAAAAGGAGGCAAAAAAAAATCATAGTCCACAATCGCCCACCATTCGACTAGGATTAGGATAGGTTTAAAAAGTAGTCCATTATGCAATGTAGGATCCCATTTATGCCTATGTAACTTTTTTTTTTTAACTTGTAATTATTCAGATTCAAAATAAAGAAGATTTTATCGAGCCTTACTAACTTAGCTGGTAATATAATATGTAATATTTTCACGAGTTCGTATCCCAATTCCCTTCCCACAAGGCCATAAACGTAAATGTCTACCAATTAAATACAAAAAAAATATTGTTTATTTTAGAAAATAAATAAATAAAGAGCAAGCTAGGGGCAATATGGTCTTTTTGTTAGTAACGGTGGAGATGTAATATTATAAATAATTATACTTTCTAGCACTTGATATTTGCAATTTTTCAATTTGCATCCGAGCTTTGTTATTTAATGTTTTTTTAAAACACAACTTTCAAAACACTCAAGGATTTGACTCAGTCAATGATCTTGGGCAAACACTTTCCTTCCCATAACACTTGCATACTCATAAATTCTCAACAAGACAAAAAATAGTATTCATAAAATAGTCCATATATTCTTATCGCAAGGACTAGTAATAGTTTAGTAGTACTAAAATAATAATAATACAGATATTATATATATATATATATATATATATATATATATGTAAAGAAATTAAACCCCAATAATACATTCTCCAAAATGTTCATTCATTAGGAGAATGAATGGTCATCTAAAAGCTTAATAGTCCGTACATAAGTTGTCTGTGTCGAACACACTTTGATGGAGGGCTTTAAAGCTTTTAATAACCCGGATCAGGTGCAAGAAATCAGAATCTAGTCCAAGATTTGAACCCTAAAACGAGGAGGAAAAAAGGGGGGAACAACAAGCAGCAAACACTCAGTTTGCTTTTGGTTCAAAATCAGGTCCACAAAATCCAATTAACAAAAATCAAATCAAACAAATTAGCCTAAAAAAGCTTTCTAATAATAATAATAATACCCATGCTTTGGCTAAAATGATTTTGGCAGCCCCCATTAACAGCCCATGTCCAGAAAACATTAAAACTTCAGAAAAAGGAAAAGAAAACAAGAGTGATTATGATGTTTCTTAGCATTCCTCAAACAAATTATGCTTCCTTAACAACATGCTCCTAATTAGTGTGATCATGCCCTTAATGTCTCAACAACCTGGAGCACTGAATCATTGCAAATCAATGGATTAACAGTTGGAAGTTATAACAGTCAAAACACAACCCGAACCCGAAAAAAAAACCCGGCTTGGATAATTTTAGGGCTAGGGTTGTAAAGCAGCATACCCACATGATACCCTTCATACCAGACAATTTTCCTGAAACTAAAAGTAACCCAACCTGCATTGCAAGATCACACACAGTGGATCTATCTCAAGGTATTAATACAGTAAGAAACTATTTACCCTTGATGAGAGGGGATTGATCAAAGTTGACTGGTTGGATTGCAGCATTATACAAGGTAGCAACCCCTGTTGTCTGTTGTGTGTTCCAAAAGAGAACTGTTTGTGCATAGGATCATAAAGCATCTTCATTGCTTCCTGAACCCCTGCAGTTTCATCAAGTGATCTGTTGAGGCCTGCCAATCACCTGTGCCCTACAATGCTTGAATTGAAAGGCCTGCAAATCACTAAATTTAAATGTATCTCAATTCAGAGGCCTGCCAAACAAAGTGGTTGCCCAATCTAATTCATAGACAGAAATATTTGTTGAAATTATCAATCATAACATTTAACTTACATCAAACTTCATTGGATCATTACTCAAAATCTTTCAAAAATGACAGAAATGAACTTCAAATATTTTATCTCAAAGAAGAGTTTAACAATCAAGCAACAAAATTGAGCAGATGTTGACTTGCCTAGATTACATGAATCTCTACCCACTTTCAATCTTCTTTCTTAAGGAAATTGCAATACAAAAGACAGTAGCTTCTCCTTGCATTTTCTCATACACATCATCACACATTTCACATCGACTTCTTGTGGAACACATGCCAACCAGAATTCAATGAACAATGTCATTAACAGCACACATCAGAGCTGTTCTACCTCTACCAGTGGAGTCATGGCAAGGAAGAAGAAAAAGACATTGCCTTTGGAAATTTAGAACGCAAACTTATCTAACAACAGGATGAATAATTGAGAGAAACAAGTGTTTAGGGTAATTAGTATACCACTCAGGTTGTAAGAGTTTGAGTGACAACTCCATCAGCAACCACGGAAGCTTGACGATTTCTCCTTGCAGGGCGACCCTGCTTCTTCAAGTAAGATGAATTCCACTCTCCTCCATCCTGTGCATAGTAATCCATAGGATACTCAGTCACCTCGTCTCCACAACAACCGCTCTTTTGCATCCCATTGCCACAACCGCCATTGGAGCATTCAACTCCAGCACAAACACCATCACCAACACCAGCTCTTTTCTCCCACCAGCCAGGGATCAATCCGAGAGCAATCTCACCCTCGAATGGATTCAAAAGGGGCTTCTCGAAAGCTTCCCCCCAATCAATGGACAGCCGAGGACACGCAATCTGAACCCAGGCATCAATGGAGTCCTCAAATAGCGCGATCCTCGCAGGGGACATCTCAGACATCAAAATGACAGTCCAATCCAGGCCTTTCTCTTCCATCTTCTCCTCCAATCTCGTGAGTATCCTCGGATTTCCTTGCCTCCCTAGAGTACCAAGCACAATCCCCCAGCTCTTTGCCTCCCTCGCCTTCAGAATTGCAGTCATCCTCGAATTCTTCATTCCCTTGTGATCATACTCCTCCAAGAACAGCCTCCCAATGTAAGGATCATAGCGGAAAGCCCTAATCCTAGGGTTTGCAATCATGAAAGCTTCCAAATGAAACCTCCCATCAGCAACGAAGATCAACACGACATCATCCCAATCGCAATCCCCAAACGAGCTCTTCGAGATCGAAGGGGCAGTACATCCAAGCACCTCCCCGGCGGATAACGGCTTCGACTGAGGAACCAAAACCCTAAACCCTAATTTCTCAAGATCGACCTTGGCAGCCCTAATCGCACCCCCGAACTGAATCGTACCAGCTAGAACGAGGTTTTTGGTGCCAAAATCGTTAATTAGCGTTGTTTTAACGAGGCGATCGACATCAATTGCGATCTCGACGAAGACGTAGAGGCAGGGGATAACAGTCTCATCGACGGGGACTAGGCAGCTGTGTCCGTAGTGGATGAGGAGATCGGCGCCGAGGGCGGCGGCGGAGAGATCGTCCACGCAGCAAGCTCCGTAAGTGACGTCGCCTAGGACGAAGCAGTCGGCGACCTCGGCGAAGGAGGTGAAGATGTCGGCGAGGGCGAGGGAGTACAGGAGGAGGCCCTCGGGGAACTGGAGAGCGATTCGCTTGGCGCCGGAGGAGAGGATGCGATGGACGCACTTGTGGATTTCCAAGTTGTAGTTGGAGGGGAGGGCGGCGATGGCGGCGTTGAGGGCGGCGTTGTTGAGGATAGTGTCCGGGATTTGGTTCTTGACGAAACGTTTCGGCGGCCGCTTGGTGGCGGTAGTTGTGGACAGTGATGGCTGAGGGGCGGCGGAGGAGGACGAGGACGCCGGCGGTTGCTGGTGGAGGGAAACGAGTTCGGCTCCGTTGGTGGTGGTCGCCTCCATGTTTGGGGTTTCAAGGTCTGTAACAGGAATTCTATATTTCAGTATTTGTTATTTTATTTTATATTTGGGCTATCTGTTTGGACCATATAGGGTCTTCTGTTAGTGGGCTTTAACCCATTTACATTTTGCTATTACTGTTGAACTATCAGCAACCTATATGTACTGAGTTAAGCAGCAGTAATCGACAATCATGAAATTACAGAAAACCTTCCCAACCTCTAAACTCTCTCAAATCCAAACCTCAATTGCTTCCTCCTCATTCGAATCAACTCTTCTATCTCTATAGTTGATTTCTAGGGTGGGTCACCCTCACCTTCGAACTCGAATCCGAGTTTCTAGGTTGAGATCTATCCCCAAATTATCAATCGGTTATCTCAATTTCGTCAATGGAGTTGAAGAACGGAAATCCCGTCTCAAGGTCGGTTGGTTTTTGCTTCCAAGCTGATAATGGTAGGGAAGCTGCCCTTATTAGGGCAAAACTACATAAATGCTTTTATTATAAGAAAAAAAATATAAATTTGTACATTTGATTTGATAACACAAATTTAACAGATACTCCGTATCTTTTTTGAAGTGTTCTTTTTTTTTGGTCAGGAAGGGGGCAATTGCCCATTTATTCAACTACTGTAAAAACATGAACATCATTCGCTGGGGACATAGCCCTGTCTGAATCAATAAGGGAAGTGATAAAACTAGGTGGGTGGTCTAGCACCATGGGAACATTAACCTCCTCCGGAGATGTGAAAGCTTGTTTTGCGAGCAAGTCTGCCACCCTGTTCGCCCTTCTGTCGATCTGCTGGACATGGATCGAGCAACCCGGTGCCCTGATAAGCTGTTGGCATTGATGAACCAGCAGCAGATCCGCATGAGCCTCCGGCGGGTCATCCAAAAGCAAATTGTAAACCACCGATGAGTCTGTTTCGAGCTGAACATTTCGGGTTTCAGAGCTGAGGCAGTGGCGAATACCATGGGCAACCGCCATTAGCTCCGCCCGAATAGCCGAACAGATACCCAACTTCATATAAAATCCTTGCAGAAAATTTCCCAAGCTGTTCCTTAGAATACCACCACAGCTCGCCATTCCCGGGTTTCCCCGAGACGCTCCGTCCACATTGAGCTTAACATAGCCTGGAGGGGGTGCCATCCAATTCATGATCCGACCGGGGTTGATGTTTGAATTCAGAGGATTTACGAGGCGCTTGTTCCCAACCAATTCGAAGAGCGATGCCGACGTAATCGCTCTCTTCGACAGTTGGGACAACTCCTCTAGCTCGCCTCTGAATACTTTCTCATTCCTCCTCTTCCAGATCAGCCATATGAAATACCCAAAGCGAGAACTCCAAGAATCCTCCTTCTTGAGGTTGCTATGAATCCACTCCTTCACATCCTGGTTAAAGAAATGGCCAGGTAAGTCGTGGCCGGCCAATTGGGACCAAGCCACCTTAGTGTCTGCGCAGTCCCGCAGCACATGGATTACTGTCTCATCCTCTCCACATAGGTGACAGGCTGCAGAGTTGGTGAGTTTTCGGCGGAGTCGCGTGGCGTTGCAGAGGATACTCTCATGAGCTGCCAAGAACAAGAACTGCCGTACTCGTTGAAAGTATAGATTAATTGAACTTATTGACACAAATTAGATCACATGAATTTAAGGTTTGTTTGGTTAGAGTTAACATCGATTTCTATAAAGTCACATTCTCTAAATGAGCCAATAGCCTCGAGTACGTGCCTGGGCGTGGACTCAGGTAAGTCAAGAGCCCGGCCATTTTTGCCAGGTTAGAGGCGATTCCTTAGCGAAAATGACTTCAGTACAAACACTAACCACTTTCTCTGGGCTCCGAGGAAAAGAGCATTACAATTGAAGTTTCACATTCACAAAATGGCAACAACTATTTGATAACTCATAAGCTATTGGATTCGAGTTACATGGAAAGCTCGCCGTGATAAAGGCTGCTAATGTGTGATACTTGAGCAAACTCTACAACATTTTGACGTGAATTGATCGGATACCTCCTTAAAAGGGCCAAAATTCACGTTCAGGCTTTTTCACCAAGATTTGGTTGTACTCGGGCCTTGATGTCTGCAACCAGTTGACCATGTAATCAGCAATTTGATATATGTAATAGAACAATTAATCAGTGAATGTGGTACAACCATAAACACCATTATTATGAATTTAGCCATGTTTTTGGGATGATCAACAAATTATATTCATGCTAGAACAGATGCTGAGATGCAAACATAATGCTTAAAATCTGGAGTTGGGTGATAACGAAATTGATGAACAGCAACTGTATCATCATAACAAATGAAATCCAAATAGACCCGATTATGTATGCACCCACAAGTCCACAATCACAGTTGAAAACACTTCCATGAAAAAATGCAAATACTCATAACTGGATCATGCAGGTTATATAAACCATTTTTTTTTTCTTTCAGATTCAGCCACTGAAAGATTAAATTCACATGGATTGTAGAACTTGTAACATTGTTTTCGCAAAGTTAGAATCATAATCAGTAAACATGGTAATGCTTAGCTGCTACAGTCCTAGAAACGGTCTGAGTTTAATTGCAAAAGCATAAGCAAAGAAAACAGATGATTGGCTGCTACAGATGACACAAGTATCACCAAAAACAACATTCGCAGCAATGATCTGAGGTTACACAAGGATATGAAAAAAGCGATATGAGATCATATAATATATAGTTTCTGTTCTATTGGCTAAAGCTTAATTATAATATAATGAATGTAGCCGGGATCAAGATACTTTATCCCTCGATTAAGCAATGTCACAATCAGCTGAGTTCTTGCAAGCAAAGGCATGCCATATGACACTAGATAAAATTGACTTCAAGAATCTATCCAACTCAAACATGAAACTCCTCTAATGTCAGTCAATCAACTAAAACAACATGGCAGTCCCTCACATCCAAAATCTGTTTTCATTCAATCCATAAATAGTCAGCAATTCATTTTAGAGTCCCCAAATCCCCAATTTTAAATCAGATCAACAGAAACAACTCTGTTGTCAACACTAATCTATCCCCTAAAGCTTTTTATGCTCAATTCATAATTTCCCTCTCTTCCACTACCACAAGAGAATCAACAATCGCGCGAAAATATTCCCGCGAAGGCCCGAGATCGCAGTCAATTTAATAAAACAGCTACTAGATTATCAGAATCCACGACAACTGGTTCAAAATTAGACCTAGAACAAGATCACAGAACACTCAAAATCATCCAGATAAGGGACGAATTCGAGAGGCCCAAAGGGAAGCAAAAGGAGGGAGCTAGAAACTTACAAGATCCTTGAAAAGGAGGAAGACGATCAAGAAGAAGAGGACGAAGAGTATTTCGAACTCCGCCAGACGTATGAAAGCGAACACCGAGCTCACCGCCTTCGTCAAGCCCGATCCATCGCGCCTCTTCGCTCCGCCACCAATCCCTTTCCCCCTCATCTCCCTCTCTCTCTCTCTCCAGATCTGAAAGAAGCCGGACTTCGCCAATTCGGATCGAGGTTTACTATCTACTCGAATATTGACCAGGTCAAAGTCGGAAAAAGTAGGCCTTCAAGTGGGAGAGTGGTCCTGTTGGGCCGTTCAAGTGGGAGAGTAGCCCTGTTGGGCCCTGTTGGGCTGTTCAAGTGGGAGAGTGGCCCTGTTGGGCCGTTCAAGTGGGATAGTGGCCCTGTTTGGCCGGCACGGCCCATTAATGGGTACTCTCTCCCTCTAAGGGTGTGTTTGGATTCCATTGCATCTATATAAACTCTTAATTTAGAAGAGTTTAAGATGATGTGTCATTCTTAGAGACATTTTAGGAGTCTTAACTAATCATTATTATTTTTTTCATTTTTTATATTTTCTTTAATTCTCTTTTTTTATTCATTTTCCTTTAATTCTCTTTTTTCTTTTATTTTACTAACTATCTATATCTATATAAACTCTTAATTTAGAAGAGTTTAGGATGATGTGTCATCCTTAGAGACATTTTAGGAGTCTTAACTAATAATTATTATTTTTTTCATTTTTTATATTTTCTTTAATTCTCCTTTTTTATTCATTTTCCTTTAATTCTCTTTTTTCTTTAATTTTACTAACTATCTATATCTATATCTATATAAACTCTTAATTTAGAAGAGTTTAGGATGATGTGTCATTCTTAGAGACATTTTAGGAGTCTTAACTAATCATTATTATTTTTTTAATTTTTTATATTTTCTTTAATTCTCCTTTTTTATTCATTTTCTTTTAATTCTCTTTTTTCTTTAATTTTACTAACTATTGGGCTTAATTCAAAACATTGAATTTAATCTAATATAACTATTGGGTTTAATCAAATTTATTTACTAACTATTGGGTTTAATTCAAAACATTGAAATTATGGATTATGATTTATGAATTATGACACATCACAATTAAACAATGTTATAATGATATTGATATTATTATTACTAAGTAATTTAAAATATCTATATTTATGTATTATATTCTACATAAGATTTTTTTAAAAAATTCCTGAGATAATTATAAGATACATTTATTGTAAAGTTTGTTTTTATGTTTTTTATCTGAACATTTATTAATATTTTTATATATTATATTTTAGTTTTAAAAAAAACGCGCTATGGCACGGGAATCGTACTAGTTTTAATTATAATTCAATTATTTTACCTCGTTTTATGTGAGCGTTTGGTTGTAATAATAAAATTTTCGTAAAAATCGAGGTAAAACCGTAATTTAATCAAATAATCACATAAATTGAGATAAAATAATTGCATTATAATTAATACATCGTGGAATAATTGAACTCACTATAATTTAAACACCTTAAAAAATTTGTTAATCAAACAGTCTTATCATTTTGCATTGTAAACATAATGCATTTGGAATCCAAACACACCCTAAAAAAACGTTTGCTTTTTTTTATACGTTTTTAATACTAGTATAACTCCCGCGACAAGACACATTTATATAAAAAAAAATAACTAAACATATGTTATAGTAGATACGTTATAGTTGTACGAATTGTAAAAAAGTAATTACCATGAAAAACCACACATATGTACTTAAAATGTCTCTTTGAAGACGCTAACATTATGCACTTGATTCCGGCCAGGGGCAAGGGGCGCGCACCCCCCTCTAGCGCAAAAAAAAAAATTAAATCAAATGAATTGAGGGTTTTCGTTAATTTATTTGAGATTTTACGTATTTTATTGAATTGATTTTATTGAAATGTTGAATTGATTTGGAGAATTGAAATGGATTGGTTAGATTAGGGATTGAGATTTAAGGATTGAAATATGAATTGGGGGTTTTTGTTAATCAATTCGAGATTTTATGAATGTTTATACACTTTATTGAATTGATTTTGTTGAAATGTTGAATTGATTAGGAGAACTGAAATAGATTTGGTAGATTAGGGTTTGAGGATTGAAATAAGAATTGGAGTTTTTTGTTAATTAATTCGAGCTTTTATGAATGTTTAACACTTTATTGAGTTGATTTTGTTGAAATGTTGAATAGATTAAAGATTTGGAGAATTTACAGGGATTTGTTGGATTAGGGTTTAAGATCTGAAGATTGAAATATGAATTGAGGGTTTTTGTTCATTTTGTTTGCTTTATTATTTGTGTCTTGGTTAATTTGTTATTTGTGTTTCATTGACTCTTCAAAAAAAATTACAAGCAATTTTTATGGGTTGAATGCTTAATTGAACCGAACAAACACATTTCTTCAAATAATTTTTTTAGAATTTTTTTTAAATATATTTACTAAAAAAAATCCCTTCGAAAAAAAAATTCCGCCCCCCTCTCCAAGAAATCCTGCGGCTGCCACTGATTCCGACAATGTTGGAATATCTTAGGAGCCTAAGTAATTTAACTTCACGAAGGATTCGAATCGTATCAAAAGTATGCTAAAAAAGTGACCTCTACTTTTTTTTTTACCTATGTGGGAAAAAAAAATGATTTTTTAAAAAAAGAAAAAAAAATAAACGAAAAAAGAATTTTGAATTGAAAGAAGAATAAAAAAAATAAGATAAAAAATTTGTAATTGGTTGAAATACCTGCAATCTTATATGGGGATGAGTAGAAAGATAGGGAATATCACGCATTGAATTGAGAAAAACTCTCTCCTCTCTCTAGATTTCTAGAGAGAGGGAGCTTGCAAAATCCCTTCGGGGTTGAAATCTCTTCGATGAACCCTTGCCTGATCATGTTGGTTTCTTGATCGGTGCTCCTAATCGACCATCGGTTCAATTGTTCTGGGCGTTTGTTTGCCCGGATTGAGTATCCCTAGCCCGATTTGATTTATTCTTCGATCGAGCCCCTAACTCCCCTCTACTCTCATCTCTTTCGATGCTCTTCAATGGAGTTTCTCCCTGGTGTTGTACTAATATAAATCTTTAGTTGTCAAACAAATATTGAAATTGATTTGGGGCTTTTGGCATTTCGTGCTTCTTGCTCCTGATTTCAGTAGATCCATAGCCCCTGGTGCTTCTGAATCCCTTATTCCAAACCTCCGGCAAGTGCGCTCCGTGGTGGTGCCTGGTTGCCGGTTCCCCTCCGTCAACAATCCCGTTCGGTGGCGCCTGGTCGATGGTGGTTTTCGTCCTCGGATCCCTGGTCTGGGGTGTTGCTGTCGTCGTCAGTCGTTGTCGCCGTTTCTGACCACCGAGGACTGAGCCTCCGATCTGGGATTCCAACAACAGCCTCCTCCACCTGGCTCCCTCAGGTTTCGACAACTACAACCATTCAGGCTGCTCGCCCTCTCCCTGACGCCGGTCCCGCGCTGCCGTCCTCGGTCCGGTGGTGCCGCTGCTCGTCCTCAACCCTTTGTCCTGTCTAATCTCGCCCTTGCCAGTTGCCCTGACATTTTCGTGGCGTGCAAGTCGCAAGTTTGCCCTTGCACGCCAAGCTACAATAAAAAAAAAAAAATCAAAGGAAAAAATGGGTTTATCGATTCATTTATATTTATTTAATATAAAACTCACCCGAAAGGGTATTGAAATCCCGAAAGGGTTTGAGTAAATCCATCCGAAAGGGTTTGAGTAAATCCCGTAAGGGCTTGACGATATTTTTATAGGTGAGGAAATTCCGAATTGGATCCGTAGTGTTTGGCAGGTTGCCGAATTGCTTGGTGGTGCGATGGTGGGGCTTTCGAGACTAGCAGTTTCAGAGCGGTGTTTCTTCTTATTTGTCGACGTGCGAGAGGTCGTGGACGTGATCGAGACCTGATGGCTCATTGACAGAGTCCAAATCTGAGGTTTGCACTTAGTTCCCCAGGGATCCCTGCGTTGCCTCTACTAACTGATGGATGAGTTGCTGCACACAGCTTCGGTTCTTTCATCATTTGCTAGTCTTTGCCTTTATTTTCACTCTTGTAATTTGTCAGCTCTGCCTTATTGTTGGTTATGTCTTTAGCTTATTTTGACGGTTTATCCGTCGCCGAGTTCTTCGGCCTATCGACCCCCGGGCCTGTCCGGGCGTCGAATTCTTACTTAATCAAAAAAAAAAAAAAATTATATGGGGATGAGTGTTGGCCGTTTATGAAAGCGCAAGAACAGAGACTTATGGTGGCAGACTGACGGAGACGAGGATGCTCAGATGGAGGAATGATTGTACTAGACTTGACAAGATCAGAAACGAGGTTATCCACGAAAAAGTAGGGGTAAGCAATATCCGAGGTAAGTTACGGGAATAAAGGCTTCGTTGGTTTGGTCATGTGCAGACGAGAGATGTGAGTGCGCTAGTGCGTAGGTGTGATAATTTGGATATTGATAGAGTAAGACGGAGAAGAGGGAGACCAAAGAAAAATTGGAGAGAGGTGATCAGACAAGATTTTGCCCTTTTGAATCTCAACGAGAGCATGATTAGGGATATGGTGCAGTGGAGAAGCATCATCGAGGTCAGAAAGGGTTGAGTTAGAACTCAAAGGAGTGGCAAAAATCGTATACATTCCCCTATTTCTCACACCATGCCTTTTCCTAATCTCCTCTATTCGTTTGTTATACTTTTATTTTTGGTTGTGCTATGAGTTTATGCAGGTGGACCACTAGGAAACACTCTCTCGACTTGGTCGGGGAAAGAGTGCGTACAACTTGACCCCCCAGACCCTGCTCATGCGGGATAAGCTGATAATGCTGTTGTTTTTGTTGGTTGAAATACCTAAAAAAAAGGTAAGAACGAAACATAAACAACAACTGTTCTATTTTAAGAGTGTATATAGATATAGATATAGATATAGATATAGATATATATATAGATATGGATATAGATATAGATATAAATATAAATATAAATATAGATATAGATGAGCTAAAAACTCTATAAAATATCATTTTTTTCTATGAACGATATTAAATATGAAATTAATTTTTAAAAATAATAAAATAATCGATATTTTATATATTTTTTTATGAGGGGTGCGCTCCGGTGAAAACCAAAATTGCGGTAAAAACCTATGAGGACTGACTTTTTAGCCCGATTCACTTGCATTATAGCCCGGTTATGAATAGAACCGATCTATAAAGTCACAAACTTTAGCGCAGTTTTGAATAAAACCGAGCTATAAAGTCACTATGTAATTTTAAAACATGAGTTTTTTAGTACGATTTTTATGGTTGACCGAACTATAAAGTCATGTGTTATTTTAAAACTAGAGTTTTTAACACGATTTTTAGGTTGAACCGAGTTGTAAAGTCACTGTGTAATTGAGATTTTTAGCACATGCTTCAAATAAATCAAGCTATAAATTAGTCATCACGGTTTTTACCACAATTTAAGATTTTCACCCGAGTCAATCCCTTTTTATCATTCTTACAAAAAAAAAACATGTAAAAAGTAAACTATTTTGAGACAGATTAAGTATTAAACCATCAACCACCTTATAAATGGTAAAAATTGTTCGTTACATTAACCATTATTTATATATATATTAAAAAAAAACTCATACATAAGTTGTCAATAACTTATAAGCCGTCATCCACCCTGTAAACCACTACTCATTAAAAATGACTTGCATCTCAAATGCTCAACCTTGCATATTTTTTTTATACAAGGCAATGATTTGGGGATGGTCAATCGCGGTTGAACCATCGTCCAATAACGTCCTGATGAAATGACATCGTCAATGTCATCAGACATCAGCTCAGTGACAAACGATGTATAGAAGCTCAAATGCGCCAGTCTGTCGGCAACATGGTTCTCCTATCTGAAAGTGTGTAATAAACTAATACTCTTGAACGTGCGGCAGAGGCCGAGGGCATCCGAAACCTCCATCCTAATCTCCCAATGACATCGCCAGATCCCCTTCAGAAGTTGATTAGCATCAAGCAACCTCCCTCCACCTCAAGCCGAGAAAGAGCTCTCAACCTTGCATATTGGTTAAATGAATGTAGAGCAATAATTTGAAAAGGAGGGAATGAGGGATGGAGATCAGTAGATCACCATCTCCATGCTCATGCTCATTAAAATCAGGTCCCGACTACATTTATATGGCCGAAGAAATACTGAATTGGACATTAAAACTAACAGTCTCTCGATAATTTTGATAAAAACTTCTATAAAATTGATTAATATATATAAAAATCTATAATTTTTTTTATATTTAACCTTAATGATATTTCCATTTTTCCATAATTCAACATTTACTCCGTATTAACAATAAAATATCATTATTTATCTCTAATCTGTTCCCTTTTGGTGTGTGTATATATATAAATTAACGATTTGAATCGCAAAAATCTCAATTAACCAAACGGTCAAAACTCATAAGTGTAGCAACTAGGAAGGAATGAAGGATCCATTCCCCCCGGAATGCCATCAATGTGCTTGAAAACCCAATAAATCTACTTCTCAACAGTTTTGCGTGGTCCTTTTACAACCCACAAATGCTTTTTGATATCTACTTAGTAACTTCAAATTGATCGATCAGTTGGGGTATTAATGGCATCAAGACATTCCATTTCCACCAATGGAGGTTATGATCTCTGAAATTTTGAGAAACCCGATGCATTGAGTTTATTTTGTTTTTTAGGAGTAGTTATAAGGTTACTACGTTAGGTCCAATGTGAAATGATTGTTTTTTCTCCCAACATATAATCTATCTTTAAAATCCCCATCAAAAAAAAAATCTATCTTGAAATTAGACTTAGGCAAACGAGGACGTGGACCGGACTTGAGATGAGTTTTACATCAGCACTCATGGGGTTACCCATCCCTCTCTCTCCTCGTAATATTTTGACACCTCACTTTTCACTAACTCTACCCCATCCTTTAAGAATTTTAACTTTTATCCCACATCCATAAGTTTACCCCATTATTATTTTTTGGGTTAATTGCGCTAAATATCCCGACCTGTATGGATAGTTGCATTTAATATCCCGACCTTGTAAGATTTCACGAAATATCCTGACCTTTGGTGTTAGTTGCGCTCTCTACCCTATATAGATTTCTTAAATTAAAAAATTACATAAATAATGGAAAAATTACACAAAATCACCCATATTCATAAAATATTTTCAATAAACTTAACCCCTAATATATTTAACCCCCCCCCCCCCAAAAAAAAAAAAAACCAAAAATCATTTCTAATAGATAACATCTACTCCCATAATTATTATAATTATTGAAAATAATTAATTTTATTATTTTTCTTCATAATATATGTTATAAAAAAATCTATGTTTATATATACCGATCTAAAAATGTGGATTTGTACATATATTCTCTATATATTATTATTATTATTATTATTATTATTATTATTATTATTATTATTATTATTATATATTCTTTTTGGTCCATATTATTTTATATACACTAAAACTAATACATAACATCTTATGTGGAATCTTGTGATTGAATCTTAAGAAAATATTTCTCATCTAAATTCCACAGCATTAAAAAAAGATTCTATAAAAAAATGCTAACTATACATATATGGAATATAATACTTTTAAAAAATAAAATAAAATATATTTTTTTAAAAAGAAATAGTAAAATATGGAGTATATGATAAATATTTATAATTAATAAAGATATGATAAACATATATTAAAAATAGGAAAATTTGGTATATACTCATGAAAACTTGATTAATTGGGCATATAATATGGTACTTACATATTAATCTTACATAAATTATAACTATGGCTTTATAAAATAAATTTTTAAGGAATATAAAATATAATAAGAAACAAGTTTATTTTTAAATAATCGATCTTATTTTAATTTTTTAGAGCACGCATTTTTATATGTTTGGTATAAATTTCCTTTTTATTTTGATTAAAATAGGGATTGTTGAATTTTTTTATATAAATATGGGTGCTTTTGTGCAATTTTTCCATTATTTGTGTAATTTTTTAATTTAAGAAATCTATCTAGGGTAGAGAGCGCAACTAACATCAAAGGTCAGGATATTTCGTGAAATCTTACAAGGTCGGGTTATTAAGTGCAACTATCCACAAAGGTCAGGATATTTAGCGCAATTAACCCTTATTTTTTTAACTTTAATTATACCCCACCACATATTTTAACCAATCAAAACTTAACCCACTTAATAAAAAAAATAAAAAACCTCACTTTTTTTAATAAAATAAAATAAAATAAGATGGGGAAGGGGATGGGTTTAACCCATTCCACTAGGGTTACCCCTTCCAGTGGCGGATCCTGAACTTGTTGATTGAGGGGGCGGAAAATTACGATAAAAAATATTATATGTAAATTTAAACTCTAATTTTTATTTTCTGAAAAATCATCAATATTATATATCCTGAACTTGCATGATATATTTCATGGTTTTCAAATATTTCAATAAACCTCCTAATTTGAAGTTCTCGAATATAGTTATATTATTAAGATATGAAATTAAAAAATAATAATTACAATAAAAATATATCGGTTTGGTAAATAGTGTAGGAAATATTATAATCCAGTGCTGAAATTTGAAACACTTATAACTTTTTGCTCAGATATCGGATTTAAGCTTATAATATATCAAATCGAAGCTATCGACGAGAGGAATATGTTTGTTAAATTTCATTTTCGATTGGGGGGGGCGACTGCCACCACTGGCCCTAAAGAGGATCCGCCTCTGCCCTTCCCCTTGGTGGAATGGGTTTTAGCCTACACCCATGGGTTTACCCCATAGGTGGGATGGGGGAGGGAAAAACCCATGGGTTCTGATGCTCTTAGTCAAGAGACTATCCCGGTGTCGCAGGTGTGGCCCATGCTAAGCCAGCTTTAAGGGTTGAATACTTGAAAGTTGAATGTCATGTCCAAGTCCGTCCAGCATTGTTGGCGCGGACAGCTTGCGGCCTGCGGGTACCCGTAGACAGTGAGAGAAGATGAACTCCTTGCCAGTGAAAAGGGGATAAAGTTTAAGGGCTCGTTTGGTTTAAATTTTAGAAAAGTAAAGGAAACTTTAATGAATGTAGTCTATTTATAGCCTAAGATACATTGTTAAAAATTTTCATCATTACATTATTCTCCCAACTTTTAATACAAAATTGATTTTGTTTTCCCCCATTTCAATCACTCATTTCAATAAGGGGTAATCATATTCCTTATACTCCTCTAATTATTACCACTTATATCTTATTTTTCATAAAAAAAATAGCATTATTCTTTTGTCTAGATATATTTTCCTATATAAAAATTATTTTCATTCCGTTTACCTTTCATATTTATATCAAACCAGCTCTAAGAGGGAGTTAGGCAACCTAATACATGGAATGAGAGGAACAATGGAGGGCTTCACTCCTTCCTACAGGGCCTAGCATGTGCTCCCAATTGATGGGCTCCCAATTTTTGTTTTGGGTGGGAATGTTTTGGCAATTTATTACTAGCAAGTGCTCCCAATTTTATGTGTTTGGTATAATGCATGGTTTTCGCCCTCTATTGATTTTTTTTTATCCCAATGAAAATACCAAAAAAAAAAATAGATGGAGACAAAGATTGAACCCGAGACCTCATCCCCACCTCTTTACTCCTCCTCACCACTATGCCACCCGACTTTGGTGATCTTTGCTATTTTGTTCCTAACGGTTTGGGATGCTATTAATACTATTATAAGGTGGGAAGTCAACGCTACCTTGTGTATATATAAGTCCATCCTTCAATTCCATCTTTCAAATCCTCAATTCAATCAATCTCTTCTTCCCACCCAATTTGGTCGATTGATTTTTCCTGTGAGTTGATTTCTCACAAAAGGGAGCAACCACCATGGATGAATTGGGTCCCCGGCCGGCAAACTCCTCGCCGCTTACGCCCCTCACTTTCCTAGAGCGCGCCGCCACCGTCCACGGCGACCGCCCCTCCATCATCCACAATGATGCCGTGGTCTCTACTTGGCAAGACACCCACCTCCGCTGCCTCCGCCTCGCCTGCTCCCTCCGCCATCTCCTCGGCATCCAGCCCCGCGACGTCGTCTCCACCTTTCTCCCCAATATCCCCGCTATGCTCGAGCTCCAATTTGCAGTCCCCATGTCCGGCGCCGTCCTCAACAACCTCAACACCCGCCTCGACCCCCGCATCCTCTCCGTCCTCCTCCGTCACTCCTCCGCCACCGCCCTCTTCCTCGACTCCTCCTTCCTCCCCGTCATCCTCTTTGCCCTCTCCCTCCTCCCCGACTCACACACCCCTCCAGCACTGATCATCGTCCACGACGGCCCCGGCCAAGTGCCCGATCCCGGCCCGGGGCTCGTTTCCTATACATACGAGGATCTTATAAATCGGGGCGACCCGGGCTTTGAATGGGCCCGGCCCGAATCCGAATGGGACCCGATCGTGCTAAACTACACCTCAGGGACGACGTCGGACCCGAAGGGGGTTGTCCACTCGCACCGGGGCACGTTCATAATGACGTTGGACTCGATAATCGGGTGGCCTCTGCCGGAGGGGGCGGTGTACCTATGGACGCTACCGATATTCCACGTCAATGGGTGGACCTTCGCGTGGGGGGCGGCAGCGGTGGGGGCGGCGAGCGTATGCATGAGGAAGTTCAACGCCGGGGACACCTACGCGGCGATCCAGCGTCACGGTGTCACCCACATGTGCGGGGCGCCGGTGGTGCTCAACATGCTGTCAAGGGCGGCGGAGGCGCGGAGACTGGATCGGCCCGTGCAGATACTCACCGGTGGGGCGCCACCACCCGCAACCGTGCTTTTGAGGGCGGAGGAGCTAGGGTTTGTGGTCAACCACGGGTACGGGATGACCGAGACGGGCGGGGTGGTGGTGACTTGCGCTTGGAAGCCTAAATGGAACTCGTTTCCGGCCACCGAGCGGGCCAAGCTTAAAGCAAGGTAACAAATAAGCACTATTTTTTTCTTAACAGCCAAGAAATAGATCGACACAACGAAGTCATCAAAAGATAGCTTAAAAGACAGTACTGTCAAAAAAAAAAAAAAAAAACAACTAAGATTCCAAATACATATAAGTTAAAGAAGCTAAAAATTAGCCCTTGCAACTTGAGATATGGTTCCGCCAAATCAACACTCAATTGAATTCAACTTGTTAGGTTCTGTCTCCCTCCATTAAAATTACATCTCATACTTAATTTTTTTTAAAAAAGCTAAAAATTATATAAAATATTATTATTTTTATATAATTTTATATTAAATTATGAAGAAAAAATAATGAAAGAAATAAAAATTTTATAATTTTTATCTTTTTTTACAAATGTACCAAAAAGTTAAACGACATCTATTTATGAATAGAGTTAGTAATTAATTTAGCCACTGTATCAAAAATAATAAAAAAAAAACCAATGTAAATGTCATTTAAGTTAGTATTTTGGATTTTTTTTCAATTTGTCTATTGTGTGTCCTAAAGACATAAAATACTTTATTGAGAAATAAAACTCTAAAAGAAAATGAGAAATTCAATAATCTAATTTAAAAATGACTAAACCGAGTGTATTTAGGGGAAATAATTTCCAATTTAATTTCTTATTCAATGCCCCTAGGAAATAGCATAAAAAAAACAGTTTCTTTTTATATAGTTCTTATAGCTTTTTAGTATTTTACCCACGGTTATCGGTAATGTTGTTATGGACCTTACATTACACGAGTTGCACATGTATCATGCTCATAATGATCATTCATTGAAGCAAGACCAAACTCTCATAAAATGCACATGTTATGTGGGAGATGTGTGTGCTCCTAAGGCCCAAATATACCGAGTGTCGGCAAAGACCCAAGACCAAACTCTCATGGTCCAAGTTGGAAGCCCAATTTGCAAAGCCCGTTGTCTATGTTCACAAGGAGGCCCATTGAGCTTGACCTCATTCATTTTGATGTCTATTCCTTAGGCCTAATACCATCTCCGACCGCTTTTCCAAAATTATTTAAAAATAAAAAAAATAAAATATATATTTTTTAAATTATTTTTAATTCAACTATCAAATGGCTTTTTCATTTTCAAGATTTGGAAAATTATTTAGCTTTGAAAAATATTGCAGATTTAGAAAAACATTTCTATTTTTTCAGCGCTTTCCCCTTTTGGAGAATATGATACATGGAGAATCTGTTAGATAAAAAAACGACTTAAAATTTTCTAAAATTCCCAAAATAGAGAATCTATTAGAGATCCTCTAGGTACTCTAGGTACTTGTCATTAAACCTTTTTTGGGCTCCCTACGTGACAAGGTTGGGTACTTGTCTTATTCTTATCTAATAAAATTGGGAGTGATTGGAGGTAGTTATAGATAGTTATGAGGCAGTTTTTTTTTTAACCGGAAAGAATTCGACTACCGGACATGTCCAGTGAGTCGAGAGGCCGAAAGATCGGTAACGGACAAACCGTTATGAAAAGAAAAACGAAAAATACAAGACTAAACAACAGAGACCAAGCACCACAAACAAACTAGAGAAAGAAGCTCAGAACTAACGAAGGCGAACGATGTTGGAATCCAGACTAGTTCCTTACCTGGTATAAAAAAAAGTAATTAATTTAACCCATGTGTCTAAAAAAACAATGTAAAAATCATATATAAGTTAGGATTTTGGATCTTTTCTTTTTATGTACTTCTTATAGTCTTTTTATGTAGTTCAATGAATGAGCATGATACGAGTTGCACATGTATCATGCTCATTCAATTCATTGAAGCGAACATGGAGGCTTAAACGTAAAATGCACATGATATGTGGGAGATGTGTGTGGTCCTAAGGCCCAAATATACTGAGTGTCGGCAAAGGCCCAAAATCAAAGTCTCAAAGTGACAGTGCAAGTTGGAAGCCCAATGTGCAAAGCCCGTTGTGCTATGCTGACAAGGAGGCCCATTGAGCTTGACCTCATTCATTTTGAGGTCTATTTCTTAGGCCTAAGTACAGGCCCATGAAACCTTTTTTGGTACCTAATTAAATTGGAAGTGATTGGAGGTAGACACGACGGCCACGGGTCCGACCCGCCGGGTCGACAACCCGGGGAGGGTGACCCTAACCCTGACCCGGGGTTGGGACGGGTCGGCGGGTTGGGTGACCCGGCGGGTCAGACTGCCGGGTCGGCCACGTGGCACCAAATCAGGTACCCAACGAGTTTTGTGGGTCGACCCGCCGGGTCAACCATTTAAAAAAAAAAAAATGTTTTAAACCCAAAATAAAACTCAACTCAAGTCTTTCACCACACTTTCGAAATGGAAAGATTTAAGGTTGACAAAACATGGTATGTGGGAAGATATATATAGATATCTTCATTCCACTCCCATTATTTCATCACACTTTAGATGTGGGAAAGAAAAGGTTGGATTGTGGGAATGACAAGTAGGGTATGAGGATCTATATATAGAGAAAATAGAGGTATGTAGCCCACTTTCGATGTGGGACAGAAATATGAGATATGAAAGAAAATGTGAGAAATTGATATTTAAGTATATGATGTAAAATGTAATGTAATTAAAGTCTTTGAATTATATGGTGGAATATAATGTAATTTAAGTATTTGGATTATATGATGTAACATATAATAATATAATTAAAGTGTTTACCTCTTAAGATTTAATGAAATGAATAACACATGGTGATGAAACATCATGATACAATATATCAAGTTATGTTGGATTAATCTTTCTATTTAACTTAATTGATAGTTGTGTTGATCCATTAATCAATCATAAGTATTTTATTTTACTTGCATTATTATGTTAATTTCTTGATCAATGATTTCAAATCTAGGTTTTTCTTCATATAGATATGTTAAGCTTTCTCGTTTAATGTTGAATTAGCCACATGTTGTGTATACACTTAATGATGATGTTATTAGAATTATATACTTGGGTTGCTTATTATGACGTACATGAAAAGACACATTGAAAAAGTATTGCCAATATTATATTTCATTCTTGTGTTTGAAAATCCGAAGTTCTATATCATTTTGAAAATAAACGAAAACTCGACATTAAGGATACTATACAAGTGTAACGACTTTATCAATAACAATATTTGTATTATTTGAAATTATATCATAAAGACTCCTAACTTAGTATCATATAGAATGATATAGAATGATTTATAAGTATAGATTGACATTAAAAACCGAATGATAGAGATTGAAGACATGGTGTATTTTATAGTTTCTACCATTGTTCTTGTCCCACATTGAAAACTAGAGGAAAATGGGGGTGCTAAGTCTATAAAAGGAGAAGCATGGGGGTGTTAAGTCTCACATTGCCATTGCATATTACATTATGTAATATTATGAATTATGAATTATGAATTATTCTAATAATAATTTATATAATTTACATAATAATAATTATAAATTTATTTTATTAAAAATAAATTTTTTCAAAAAAAAATATTTTAAAATGGTGGGTTGACCCGGCGGGTCGAACCGGGTCGGACCCGCCGGGTCACGGGTTATCTTTTCCCCGACCCTAACCCTGACCCTCAACTCGAGCTGACCCTTGGACCCGTGGACCCTGACCAGACGGGTCACCAACCCGGCGGGTCACGGGTCGACCCGCCCGACCCGTGACCCATGTCCATGTCTAATTGGATGTAGTTGTAGATAGTTATGAGGCAGTTGGCCTTGACCTTATTCATTTTTTTTTGGTAGAAGACTTGACCTTATTCATGATAACCATCCTCCAAGACCTAAGATAAAATCGGTGGCTAGCTATATAAAGGCATGGCCACACATGGTGATGTTCAACTTCAAGATCAATTTTAAACCTCAAACACAACTACACAATAGTTTGAGTACGCCTTGGCTCTTATATCAAAGGAGATTTCATGGAAATCCTTTGACAATAGAGGTAAAATACTTGTTTAGAAACATTCTCCGATCGGTTGGAGTCACAAAGTTGGCAAACAAATTATTGCCAAATAACATACAAAAAAAGCTTATTCCAATATTTGTGTTTTGTATTCAGAAGGGAGATCGACTATTTTAGCTTCGATTTGATATATTATATGCTGAAATCCGACACCTGAGTAAAATGTTATAAACATTTCAAGACTGAACCGTTATTTATTTTTCACATCAGTTAACAAATCGATATACTTCAATCGTAATTATCATTTGTTAAATTTTGTAACTTAATACTATAATTAAACCTGAAAACTTCAAAGTAGCATGCTATATTACAATATTTGAACACTGTGAAATAAAGTATGCACGGTTTATATTTTTTATTCTAGTTACACATTGATAATAATAATGATTTTTTCAGGGAAAAAATTACGGTTTAATTTTTCGCCCCCTTAACAAACAACTTCAGGATCCGTCAATGTTGCATATTACAATATGCTATCATCTATTCGGTATGAAGTAAAATAGTAAGCTGATTTATATATGTTTGGTGTATTGTGAAGGCAAGGGGTGAGAACAATTGGATTGACAGAAATGGGCGTGATTGACTCCAAGACGGGGAAGAATGTGAAGCATGACGGGCGATCCACCGGAGAGGTCGTGCTCCGTGGCGGAAGTCTGATGCTAGGCTACCTCAAGGATCCGGCGGGAACGGCCAAGTGCATGGGCGACGACGGGTGGTTTCGGACGGGCGACATCGGGGTAATGCACCCTGACGGGTACCTTGAGATCAAAGACCGATCGAAAGACGTGATCATCAGTGGCGGAGAGAACATTAACAGTATCGAGGTCGAGTCGGTGCTTTACAGAAATCCGGCCGTGAATGAGGCGGCGGTGGTGGCGCGGCCGGACGAGTATTGGGGCGAGACACCATGTGCTTTCATTTGTTTGAAGGCTAATTTGGATAAGAAACCGACGGAATTGGAGATTATGGAGTATTGCAGGGCAAATATGGCGCATTTCATGGCTCCGAAGACGGTGGTTTTCATGGATGAGCTTCCCAAGACGTCCACCGGAAAGATCCAAAAGTTTGCCCTCAGAGACACTGCGAGAGCCATGGGTACTCTCGTCAAGGACCTCTGATTTTTCCCCATATATCACCATGAATAGAGATCGATTGCTACTTACTAGAGGTGTACCGAGTTTGCATCCCCATAACCCTTATACACTTACACTCGGTAATACAGTACTTAATTCTTTCGGATATAAATTTACCTTAAAAAATTTATATTTATACTCTATATATTTATATTAGCAGGTTTATAAAATTTTATTTTGAAAATATATATTTTAGAAAAATAAAAAAAAAATTGTAAAATAATCAATCTTTTAATTATCCATAATTTTTAATAATATTTTTTCATAATAAAATTTTATAAATATGTCAATATAAGTGTATAGAATATAAATATAAATTTTATAATTTTTTCAATATGAATTTATATAAAAAATAATTAAGTGTAATACCGACGTTACCGGACGATTTAAATTTATTATTATGTTTGATGCTTTATGACATTTAATTATTTATCTAGTTTTGGATTTTTATATTATTTTTTGTTGTTTTCTTTATTAATGTCCCATGTGTATATTAATCTTGTGATATATATGGAAATGCTATATATGGGCATCAAGTACGGTGCTATATATACTCAACACGAACGAATTCTGGATTCATTTGAACCACATTATGATGCGTGTTTCAGCACCATTTGCGTCTAACATTAAAAACCTACGAACGGATCGTTCATGTGTAAGTGTAACATATTCATGTGCACGTGTGTCGCCCAGGGCATAAAGGGCATGATGACTTGACTTGACGTCATCCTCACCTTCCTCCGGCTTATCACCGACAGTCTGTTCAGGGTTCCAAACGCTAGAGGAAGAGGAGCAGGTAAAGAGAGGCAATTTCAGATCCTTCAACCTCCCATCCCGACCACACCCATCATACAAGGTGGAAAAAGTGGATATTTGATCCATGGCTACTTGTAGCTTGTGTAGATATGGCCGGATGTTAAAACTACGAAGAAATTAACCGAACCCAACCAAACAGTTAAGAGTGTAGGACCCACACATAACAGATTGCCGTCTCCTACCACCTCACCCAACAATCTCCCCCATCAATGTGCTTGAATTACCTACATGTACGTTCTTCCCGCTGGTTTTGTGTGGTCCTATGGCTATCGGCCCCAAAATGCTTGTTGATATCTACTTATAACCTCCAATTGATCCATCAATTGGGATATTCATGGCATCAAGGTGGTCCACGTTTGGTTTTTCTGCAACTGGAGGTTTTGATCTATCTATCTCGAAATGGGAGTTTTATAAAGTGGGGAATCCATTGTACCTCGCTCATCTTGCAATTCGATCTTTAAAATCCCCAATTCGCTCGATCTCTTTATCACACTCAATTCGCTCGATCGATCTTCCCTGTCAATTCTGAATTGATCTCCCTCAAATTAATCGTGCAACCACCATGGATGAATTGGGTCCCCAGCCGGCGAACTCACCACCTCTTACGCCGCTCACCTTCCTTGAGCGCGCCGCCACCGTCTATGGCGACCGCGCCTCCATCATCCACAATGACGTCGTCGTCTCCACTTGGCAAGACACTCACCTCCGCTGCCTCCGCCTTGCCTCCTCCCTCCGCCATCTCCTCAGCATCCAGCCCCTTGACGTCGTCTCCACGTTCCTCCCCAACCTCCCCGCCATGCTCGAGCTCCAATTTGCAGTCCCCATGTCCGGCGCCGTCCTCAACAACCTCAACACCCGCCTCGACCCTCGCACAATCTCCATCCTCCTCCATCACTCCTCCGCTGCCGCCCTCTTCCTCGACTCCTCCTTCCTCACCGTCATCCTCTCCGCCATCTCCCTCCTCCCCAAATCACACCCACCTCCAACCCTGATCATCGTTTTCGACGGGCCCGGTCGGAAGCCCGACCCCATCCCGGGGCTCGTTTCTTACAACTACGAAGATCTTATCAATCGGGGCGACCCGGGCTTCGAATGGCCCCGGCCCGGGTCCGATTGGGACCCGATCACGCTAAACTACACCTCCGGGACGACGTCGGAGCCGAAGGGGGTGGTCCACTCGCACCGGGGCGCGTTCATAATGGCGTTGGACTCGATAATCGGGTGGCCGTTGCCGGAGGGGGCGGTGTACCTATGGACGCTGCCGATGTTCCACGTCAATGGGTGGACATTCGCGTGGGGAGTGGCGGCGGTGGGGGCGGCGAGCGTGTGCTTGAAGAAGTTCGACGCCGGGGACACCTATGCGGCGATCAAGCGCCACGGTGTCACCCACATGTGCGGGGCGCCGGTGGTGCTCAACATGTTGTCAAAGGCGGATGAGGCGCGGAGGCTGGATCGGCAGGTGCAGGTGCTCACCGCGGGGGCGCCGCCGCCGGCTACAGTGCTGCTGAGGGCGGAGGAGCTAGGGTTTGTGGTCAATCACGGGTACGGGCTGACCGAGACGGGCGGGTTGGTGGTGACGTGCGCTTGGAAGCCCAAATGGAACTCGTTTCCGGCCACTGAGCGGGCCAAGCTTAAAGCAAGGTAACAACATAACGTAACATTGTTAATTTTAATTTGTTTATAAATAATGGTTTCAATTTAGGTAACAATTAAATCAACAAACTTCGTTCAATCAAGTCTTTGTTTGAACAACTCTGACAAACATCTCCCTAAAAAGAGTTAAACAAATGAATAATTCATCGGCCTCTAACTCCGGAATGGGGTGTCAAAATGTCATCTCACCAAATCAAAAACACACACTATTTTCAAAAATTCTCAATTCAAATCCGAATTTTTTCATGACAAAATCCATCCATTTAATAGTCATAAAACAACAACAATTAAAATGACGAGTTAAATACGGAAAAGATCAAAAGTTTCTTGAAAATTGATAGAGAAAGTTGGGCAGTCCCATGGTGGAAAATGAAGGATTGATTGTCATCATAAAGTGTAGAAAATCATGAAGTTTCATTGAATTAAGCCCCTTCAATGCGTCTTCATCTATTCCGACTTTATTCAATGCATCAGGAAAACTGTCCATATTTCGGATTGTTGGATTATTGCCAATTCGGATTATTGTTGGATGATTTCAGTATTTTGGTCTTCATAAAAGATGTAGTCCTTCGAATTATCTTTCTAAAAAGTACTCATGGACCTCCATCGGATCAATATATCCCATTTTATGACTGAAACATTAAGCATCGTCAGAAGAACTTGAATCACATCACTTGGTCTCTCATACAAGCTTTCATTCGGTACGTATCAACTCAGTTTTCTGCTATTGAGAAAGTGATTCAAAGTGATAATGCAATTGAGTTAGGTTCTAGTATTAAAGCAACCGAGTTCCTTACTTCCAAAGAGATCATTCATCATCAATCTTGTGCTTACACTCCTCGGCAAAATGGAGATGCAGAGCTTAAGCACATGCATTTACTTGAGGTATGTAGAGCTCTGCTATTCCAATCTCATTGTCCTTTATCTTTTTGGGGAGATTTCTTGTTGACTGCCACCTACCTCATCAACCGATATCCCACTCTAATTCTACAAGGTGTGTCTCCCTATCAAAAGTTACTTGGGTCTTCTCTCTCTATATCATCTTAGAGTATTCGGGTGTCTTGCCTTTGCTTTAACACCCAAACCTCGGAGGGACAAAATACAACCTCAAGCTAATCCCTATGTATTCCTTGGGTATCCATTTCACAAGAAAGCCCACAAACTATACAACCTTCAAACTCAGAGAATTCTCATTTCTGAATATGTTATTTTTCAAGAAAATATTTCCCCTTTCAGCAATCCTAAATTCATCCCTTCTTTGTTTACCCTTTCTTATATTTGACTAATTTGATACAACCTTGCCTTCATCTGCTACTCCATCCCAACCCTAACTGGCTGACCCATCCACTTCATCTTTACCTAAGGGAAATCTACTCGCCCTCACAAAACTCCATCTCACCTTCATGATTATTTATGTGAAAGTTCTTGTTTCTATACTTCTACCACACCCCATTGCTCCAATCTAAACCTTTTGCCTTGTTGCACATACTCATTCCCATGTGATAGAGAACCATTGTTCTATTAAGATGTTGTTCAATCTTTTGACTGGAGGCATGCTATGGATTTGGAGATTTAGGCCCTACAAAGTAACAATATGTGGTCTATTCTTGATCTTCTTGCAGGCAAGCGACCTATTACTTCTAAATGGGTGTATAAGTTGAAATACTAGGTTGATGGTTCTCTTGAACATTATAAGGCTAGTCTGGTCATTAGACGTTGTTCTCAGAAGTTTGGGATTGATTATTCTGAGACTTTCTCTCCAGTAGTCAAGCTAACAACAATTCATTGTCTTGTGGTTATGGTTGTGAAGAGGAAATGGCCCATGTCTCATATTGATGTGGACAATGTGTTCCTTTATGGGAACATAGACATAGAAGTTTATATGATGATCTGTCATGGCTTCACCTGCATCCGGGCAAAGTTTTTCCACTCAACAAGCATTAAGAGAATGATATACTCACTTGTCTAATGCTCTTTTAACCAAATGATGAAAAACGGGAAAAAAAATATTTGAGTATTTTATAAGATAAGATAAGAGGTAAGACCATCTCCAACTTCTCCAAAATTAGGAAATAAAATACATATTCTTAAAAAAAATGTTCAAACTCAAACAACTTTCTAATTTTGAAGACTTGGATTATCATTTAATTTTTTTTAAAATAATGTACATTTAGTGACGCATCTCTATTTTTTCTGTTATTTTTCTATTTTGGAAAATGAGATGAAAAAGTATATCAAAATTCTTTAAAACCTCTAAAACTCTCAAAATAAAAAATATATCAAAATAATCTACGACAGAGGGATAAGTTTACATACAACAACCTTTTATTTGGATTCATATTCAACTACCTTTTATTTAAGTCAGGGTTCAGATTCAACTAATTAACTTTTATATATAGCAAGGTTACCAGTATGTTGATTAATAATACCTTAAAAATAATTTTAGAAAAAGTCAAAATAATTTTGTCAAGATTTGCGACATGGACATGACTTTTTTTGGGCCAAGAAAATGAAATGAGATTTTATAGAGTTTACAAATAATTATATGAGTAGAACTGTAGAATTAATGATCAATAGATCTGAGATAAAAAAAAAATTGATCTAATTCACTCAATCTGAATTCAACTAATAACATAAAAATTATACTATTAATTTTTGTTAAATCTTTTTTACAAAGATTAAATATTGCCATTTGGGTAAATGAGTAATTGTTTATCCCCACAATTCAACTTTGTGGAATCTAAACATTTTATAACTTTATATTTTTATTTGTAAGTTGGTAGGTAGGGTGTTCACATGACAAAGTAATAGTTGCTCAAAACATTTTATAACTTTATATTTTTATTTCAAAATGTGTTGAGTTCCAGTTAATATTATCAAACACTTTTTTCAATGTATTTGTATTGTAATTATTTTAATTTCATATCCAAAATAACGCATCTTTTTATTTATTTCTTTCTTTGTAATTCAAGATTCTTATAATATCATTTTTCATACCAAGTGACGATTATACTACATATAATAACATTGTTCCTTGATAAAACCGTATTGCTTTATAAGGAAAAATGCATGGTGGATAAGCATAATACGTGTTAGATCCAATCTATTGGAAGGATAAATACTATTTTATGATTTAAATAATTCGTTCCATCCGTTACCATTTTTTTAATCTATCCTTTACGTGTATATGATAACTTATCATGTTTAAATCTTATATTTCTTATTCATTAACAAAAACATGTTATTTACTATTTACGCACCTATTTTATAATAGTAAAAACTATATAAAATATTAACTAGATGATTATTTTTATAACCCTTTTAAATAAAAAAACCTCTAACTATCTCTTTACCTTTCCTTTATATTTTTGTTTTGATCATTGACCGGAAGATTAATGATGTTGGTGACATGTATATGGTGATAACTTTTTTTTTCTTATATTTTTTTTAAGAGTACAATGTCACCACCATTATCAGTATCACCAACGATGGTGACAACCTTTTTTAGGTGTCAATTTTTTTGCCCCGTCATCGCTGATGATGACACATATGTAGTGACAACTTTTTTTAATGTTAATTTAACCATTGACTATACGTCACCATGCATGGGAGTATGGGACTACCACTACGATATTATTACCCCTTAAAATTATCACAAATACAAAGTATCACACAAAATTGTGTCACAAATAAGTATAAAAACTCACCAAGCCGTAGGATCACAGTTAGACCTGTCAAAACACAACCCGACCCGAACGCCCGGAAAATTTTCGATCCGAAAAATCGGAAATTTTCAGGGTAATCTGGATTTCGATCCGGTAGTTTTGACCCGATTTACCCAGTTGATATGATTTATAATTAAATATAATTAATTTTTTATATATATAATTAAAATTTATCGCAAAATTATCAAATCATGATTTTTTAATTTAAAAAAGAAAAAATTGACAAACCCGAAATCGACCCGAAACCCGGTCAAACCCGGCATCTAGTCAACCCGGAAATACCCGGAACCCCTTTTACTCGAGACCCAAAGTGACCAGATCCGAATCCGACCTAAATAACCCGTTTGACAGGTTTAATCACAGTAAATACTTATAATATTACCTAAATATAGTGTCATCAAAACACAATACTCCGTACAACCCAATGATAATATAAATTGCAAGAATCACATATTTTAGTTGACATAAAATGTAAGATAACAAAAATTCTTATTGTAACTATACACAATTTCATTCCTTAAAATTTCAATGCCATTACAGGCATAATAAAAGCCATTACAGACTTACAGTGTAGATATACATACGACATAAATGGGTTGTTTCAAACCAATACTGAAGCAGAAAAGAGGGGAAATTATTAACCAGAAGTTGCACAAAAGGATAAAAGAAGGAAACATTAGTATTATAACGGACAAAAGGATAAAAGAAAGAAACATTATTGTTATTCTCGATTCTTATCCTATGAAAGACATATAATAAGAAGTTAAATTAGAAAATATATCCCCTAGATAAATTAAGTTTAGACGTTTAGCCATTTTTAAATTATAATTATTGGATTTATCCATTTTTTTTAGAGTTTTCTTTTTCAATGAAGTATTCTTATCTTATACTCGCTCCGATCGAAAATAAATAATGATTTAGAGATTTGTACAAATATTAAGAAATGTCACTTCCACCTTTAAATACCCCATTAAATAACTTTTACTCCCTCATCACATTTATTATGCAGAAATGTGATTGGTTAAAAAAAGTACAATTTTTGTTTTGAAGCAAGATAAGAATTCGGTTCTCTAGACAAGCCTAGAGAAACCGAGAGACCGGACAAGCCGGTAGATTGACTAACCATCATATACAACCAAAGCAAATAACCGAAGCAAATGACAGAAAGGAAATAACACGAAACAAATGATAGAAATGAAAATGTGAAAATAAAATAAAAGTACTAGCTATCCTACACCGTAAAACAAAAGCAACACGACAAACAAATCAATCAGCTAACGGAAGACGCACACAGACAGCTCTGGGGACACAAGCGGACATCTCAGATTATGGACTCTGAAGAGCCATCAGATATCGATCGCAAATCCACGACGTCTTCGGATACAGCAAATCAAACACCGTTCACATGAGACCTGTATCACAACAAGAACAACACAACACACCAGGTAGTAAAACCAAACCCAAGCCAACCCATTGCTCAATAAAAAAAACCCACACCGTTTCAAGCCCTCAAGGACGATAACGAGATCGTAAGCGACTACTAGGTAGTCTAAATTAAGGCGATTGAGACGGGACAAAGCAAGAAATTGAAACAACAATCCAAAGGCATAGGAAAGGAAGGACGAACTGGAAAGGAGAAACCCTAAGAAGGCGTTATTACAAAGCCTGTACCAAGGACCACTAAGTGGAGCCGCTGAAGCTGCCGGAGAACCGAGGACGGAGCCGAGTCAAGAGTCAAGGGCGACCTCGAAGGAGGAGCCGAAAGCAAGGCGAAATCAAGCAAAAGGAGGCGGAGGAGGCCGTAAACAAGGTGGCCAAGAGAGGCGGCGGAAGACTGGTGAGGGCGACGGGCTGACGGAGCCGAGAAATCCACTACACCGGTCGTAAAACCAGGGCGGAGCCGAGGTAGGAGGCGAGAGCAGATCTGCGGGGATTGGGGAACCATCATGGAGGACGGGACCATGGAAGCGGACGCCAGAGGGGCTGAAGACAGGTGGTGGTTGGAGAGCAGCGGCCTAAAGGTCGGTGACCGATGAGCCAGGTGGAGGCTATGGAGACAGGCACCGACGAGAGATTGCAGAGTCGGTGGCTAGGGCGGCGACAAAGCGGGCGGCGGGGCTGTGGAGGTGGTTATTATTAGTGCAAAAGTAAAAAAGAGTATAATTATTATTTTTAAAATATTAAATATTGTTGATCAAATTTCACCTTTTAAAACATCAATTTCGACAATAAATTGAGGATTCACATTCGCTAAGTTCATCTTTATATTCACTAGGATTCCAAATTAAAAAATGCACTAAAATTCAAGAACTCGCTAATTTATTGAGATATATGAAGAAACTAAAAAAAGTCCCACGTTAAAAAGATAAAAGATAAATGAACAAACTTTAGTATAAAAACTAGTGAATTACTTCCCCTAAAATCTCAATCAACTTATGCGCTACATCTTTGATATATCCATAGCGGATAAACCGACCTACTTAACTATGGACATAAACCAATGAACTCTTGTCCTAGTGGTAAAAGTGAGGTGCTTCCGTGTGTCTCACTACCATGAGGTCAAGAGTTCAAATCCCACTATGAGCAATTTGTGGTATAGTGGGTACTCATGCCTTGGTTTACCTTGGCATGGATTAGCCTGTCTTGCGGCTTGTCACTTGGCTTACCCGACTCGAGTGCTTTACAGGCTAGTGCTCGGGCCGTGGAGGATTAGTCGATAACCTCGGAACCTCCACGTCTAAAAAAAAAAAATCTATGGACATAAAATTACTGTATAAGTTTTCATGTACATCTATAATACTATGGATTTCTGGTCCCACAACTGGGCCTTCCAGGAGCCGTTAAGTTCCAAGACGGTTAACCCCATCCCATATAATCTCAAAGGTATTTCGGTCGTTCAATTCATCACCAATCGTCATTGGAACATAAGGTGCATTAATGACTCATTGACGAATGTTCTGGAAAAAGATGTTATCAACCACATTATTGGTATAACTCTGCCGACTAATCCAATCACGGATCGACTGTATTGGGGACCCAGTAAAAATAGTTGGTTCTCCACTGCCTCAGCCAACTCCTTCCTTTCAAAGAACGCCAAGTTGCCAGATTTTGATTGTGGTTGGATCTGGTCTCTCGATGTGCCCTCTAAAGTGCGACACTTCTTATGGAAAATCGCTCGTGATGGTCTACCGACTAAAATCAGATTGCTAAAATCACATATGGCTGTACTTGCGGGTTGCGCTTTCTGTGGAAACACAAACGAATCAGGTGATCACCTTCTTTTACACTGCCCTATGGCTACAGATTTACTAAAAGCGCTACGACTACACATCCCGGGGCATATTACTGCCGCTGTTGGCATGGGCAATGTGATTCCGCTCACCAAGATAAAATGTGCGATTGGACCCAAAAAGTTTGCCGCTCTAGCCTCGGCATGGTGGGCCTTGTGGTTCTTTAGAAATCAACTCGTTTTTTAGCACACCAACAAGGTATCTATCAACGAGATATTGCTATTCCATAGTACAACGGTACACTGCTGGGAACAGTCAAAAGTTTTAGACGACGACCCGACGAACCCACTGAACTCTAACCCTCAGATTCACAGCTCTATAAAGCGTAACGGTTCAAAGGGTTCTTCGCACATTGGTCGGAGCCAAAATCGATCTGGGAATTGGGATAAACCCCCACAAAATTGTTATAAGCTCAATTTTGATGGCTCGGTCCTCCCGAGTGGCAAATCTTCTTATGGGTTTGTCATCCGTGACTCTGCTGGTTTGGTAGTCTCTGCTGGCAGGTCAGTTTGCACCCATATATCGGTGATCTATGTCGAGAACCTCGGTCTCAAGATGGGCTTGCTACGAGCAAAGGAGCTACAACTTTCGAAACTTCTGATCGAAGGAGATAACTTACTGGTTATAAAAGCTCTACTTGGGGATTGGAAATGCCCCTGGGCAATAGAGATGCTACAAGCTGATATTCTATCTGATATCTCGTCATTTACTTATATTGCTATTCGTCATGTTTTCAGGGAATCTAATGCGGTGGCTGACTACCTTGCTCGTAGTGCCCATGCATCCCCTGCCGACGTCAGCTGGGAGGATGATCCAGAACTGCTTGTTCTCGTCCGGAAGGACGCGCTAGGAAGTGCCTCTGCTGCGACCGACCCGACCTAATTCTTATCTTGCGTCAAAAAAAAAAAAAAAATACTATGGATAAAATGCAGAAACTCTGTAATATTTTACTTGAATAAGAAATGGTCAAAAAGCGTAGGACCCACACATTACCATATCCTTTCACCTCACATGATAAATCTCCAATACTCCCGTAAACACCGTCACGATCACTATTCACTAGTCCATAGTTATCGAGTCCAAATATACCATTACACTTTAATACGAGTACTTTTTTTATTCAATAATTACACTTTAATACTGTTTACATCATTTTAATTATTTTCATTTATTTTGAATAACGGTCAATCACAAATACGTGTTACACCGAGAGGTGAGGTAAGTATAGAGATGATCTCGATTCGTAGTGGCCGGTCCAATCCTCATCCTTTTCAACGCCTGCCAATGACATAAACCTCATCCTCCAATTCCTTAAAATCCCCAATTCGATTAATTCCTTCTTCACCCCCAATTCCATCCATCTTCTCTCTACTAGATTAATTGAACTCTCGATCGCAATCGGAGATCCACAATGGACGAATTGGGTCCCCGGCCGGCCAACTCCCCGCCGCTGACACCCCTCACCTTCCTTGAGCGCGCCGCCACCGTCTACGGCGACCGCCCCTCCCTCATCCACAACGACACCGTTTTCTCCACCTGGCGCGACACCCACCTCCGCTGTCTCCGTCTCGCCTCCTCCCTCCGCCACGTTATCGGCGTCCGCCCCCACGGCGTCGTCTCCGCCTTCCTCCCCAATATTCCGGCCATGCTCGAGCTCCACTTCGCCGTCCCCATGTCCGGCGCCGTCCTCAACAATCTCAACACCCGCCTCGACCCCCGCACCATCTCCGTCCTCCTCCGTCATTCCTCCGCCACCGCCCTCTTCGTCGACTCCCCCTCCCTCCCCCTCATCCTCTCCGCCCTCTCCCTCCTCCCGGAATCGCATCCCCGTCCAACCCTGATCATTGTACGCGACGAGCCCGATGGGCCCGGAAGGAAGCCCGACCCCGGCCCGGGGATCGTCTCGTACGACTACGAAGATCTCATCGATCGGGGCGACCCGGGCTTCGAGTGGGCCCGGCCCGAGTCCGAGTGGGGCCCGATCGTGCTAAACTACACCTCCGGGACGACGTCGGACCCCAAGGGGGTGGTCCACTCGCACCGGGGCGCGTTCATAATGGCGTTGGACTCGATAATCGGGTGGCCGCTGCCGGAGGGGGCGGTGTACCTGTGGACGCTGCCGATGTTCCACGTCAACGGGTGGAGCTTCGCGTGGGGGGTGGCGGCAGTCGGGGCGACGTGTGTGTGCTTGAGGAAGTTCGACCCGGCGGACACCTTTACGGCGATCCAGCGCCACGGTGTAACCCACATGTGCGGGGCCCCGGTGGTGCTCAACATGCTCTCAAACGCGGTGGAGGCGCGGAAGCTGGATCGGCCCGTGCAGGTTCTCACCGCAGGGGCCCCTCCGCCCGCGTCCATACTTATGAGGGCGGAGGAGCTAGGGTTCGTGGTCAGCCACGGGTACGGACTGACCGAGACGGGCGGGTTGGTGGTGACGTGCGCTTGGAAGCCCAAATGGAACTCGTTTCCGGCCACCGAGCGGGCCAAGCTTAAAGCAAGGTAACAACATAACGTAACATTGTTTAAATGGTTCGGATCGATTAACTTCTTATATTAATTTGTTTATAAGTAATGATTTCCACTTAGGTACCAAACCAACACACGTAACTTGGCTCAATTTGTTATGTAATTTGATTAATCGAAATGACAAACAAATCGACATTCAAGCTCACCAAAAAAAAACAAAAACAAATCGACATTCATAATACACGTTAGAATAGGTCAAAACGGTTTTAGTCAAGTTCTATAGTCACGACACGAGTTAGACTGTTGTTAAATAATTATCAGTCAATTTAGGGGTATTATTTAAAAAAAAAAATGAAGCCGAATATGACTTTATAGTTTTTTTAAAACGTTGAGTTTCGAGATTGTCAACTATGCCTCCACGAATTCGAATCCTAACATACAAAAGACGTGAATCACTAAAGTGATAAACCACCATAAAGACTCAGTAAAGTCAATGAAAACTTAAACAATTACTTAAATGTGTAACTACTTAAATGTTAAATGTGTAAGTAATGAGATTTGAATTATTCACCTCACGACTCAGTAAAGTCAATGAAAACTTAAACAATTACTTAAATGTGTAAGTACTTAAATGTTAAATGTGTAAGTAATGAGATTTGAATTATTCACCTCACGACTCAGTAAAGTCAATGAAAACTTAAACAATTACTTAAATGTGTTTAAATGTGTAAGTAATGAGATTTGAATTATTCAACTCACATCAAATATTGAAAGCGACAGGTCACAGGTCACAACTCACAACTCACAAGCACTTTTTTGTTTAAAAAATATTTTTAATTTTTTTTTTCTTTAAGACAGTACGGAGTAATAAATAGTAGGGTGGTCACAAATCCCGCAAATCCCGTCCCGTCCCGATCTCAGTGGGATTTAGAAAAAAATATTTCAATCCCGTTCCGATCCCGTCCCGCAAAAATTACGCGGGACGGGACGCGGGACGGAGAGTTTGCATCCTGCAAATCCTGTCCCGTCCCGCATATATATAATTATAATTAAAAAAATATAAGAATATATTTATATTATATATTAGCATTTATTTAAAACCAAAATTTAAAATAATAATAAAATATTAAAAACATATAACAAATAAAAAAATTAACGCTAAGAAAAAAACAGTACGTATCATTGCAGATTTATACTGTGTTACTTGGCAAATATCCAATTCATTACAGACTTGCTCTATTCATTACAGACTTGCTCTTTTGTAATGGGCTTTGGTAAGATTTCATGATTTAAATTTAATTTGCATCTTTGTTGCTTGGTATTTTTGGATTTAATTGGACTATTTTTTAAATATTTTTTTATGAGGGACAAATCCCGTCCCGGGAGGGACAAGACCCGGTGGGATTTGAAAAAAAAAATACCAATCCCGTCCCGTCCCGTCCCATCCCCACCCCTAATAAATAGTTGTGTTGTTTTGATGTGTGGTCCTAATTTGTTTGTGTGAATTATTTACCCCATGTTTTGAGTGCTTGGGTAATTATTGGGAGTATTTATTTCTCGCCTATTCAACAAAAACATGTGTTTAGTTTTTTGTTTAAATGATAAAAACTACTCCATTCGTTTTCTTTTAATTGATTCTATACTATTTATGTATATTTTTTAAGGTGTGAAAAACTATATAAAATAGTAATTTTTTAAATATTTTTTTCAATAATCTCATACTTATTGGTGATGTATAATATTATTAACTTTTTTAATTAAAATATTAATATTTAATATAGTTTTAACCGTTCTAAAACTACGTGTTTAACTTGAAAAAGCCACTTAAAAGAAACGGATGGAGTATTAAAATATCTAATTTTTTTTATATTAATTTCATAGTTAATATTAATAAGTATACAATCATTAAATTTTTTATACTTAATTTTTTTATAAAAATAAATATTTTATATAGTAATTGTCATCCTAAAAAATAACGTATCTAAATAATAAATGACATTAATTATAAAGCTAACTTATGTTTGGTGGTTGTGAAGGCAAGGGGTGAGAACAATTGGATTGACGGAAATGGACGTGATTGACCCCAAGACGGGGAAGGGCGTGAAGCGCGATGGACAATCTGCCGGAGAAGTCGTGCTCCGTGGCGGAAGTTTGATGCTAGGCTACCTTAAGGATGCCTCGGGAACGGCCAAGTGCATGGGTGACGACGGGTGGTTCCGGACAGGCGACGTTGGGGTAATGCACCCTGACGGGTACCTTGAGATCAAGGACCGATCGAAGGACGTGATCATCAGTGGTGGAGAGAACATTAGTAGTGTGGAGGTCGAGTCGGTGCTTTACACCAACCCGACCGTGAACGAGGCGGCGGTGGTGGCGCGACCGGACGAGTATTGGGGCGAGACCCCATGTGCTTTCATTAGTTTGAAGGCTAATTTGCCGAAGAAACCGACGGAATTGGAGATTATCGAGTATTGTAGGGCGAAGATGGCACGATTCATGGTTCCGAAGACGGTTGTGTTCATGGATGAGCTTCCGAAGACGTCCACGGGAAAGATCCAAAAGTTTGTTCTTAGAGACACCGCGAGGAAGATGGGCTCGTCGAGGGCTAGCCGATTGTGAAGCGGGCTCGTAATCGTATCGAACACGGGTGAAGTTGTTCACAAACACGATCAATTGTTGTTTGTAGACTTATGTATACGGTTATCCATTTTAGTAATAAATAGACTTGCACTTTACCTATACAAATAACAGGGCCGTGCCAACGTTTTGGGGGGCCTGTTATAAAAATAAAAAAAGGAGCAAAACAACCTGGATACTTGGATTGAGCGACTAGACTATAAGCTTTTGTCGAAACTGAATCATCAATTCTCTCAAGCTTTAAAATCACCCGAAAAAAACAGTCACTTGAATGTCAAATTTCATATCAAAGAAACCCTAAATTATAAAATTTCAATCTCAATCGAAGCCTTACCTTCTTTCTGCAGCATCTCGGCATTCGGCATCCAGGTTGGAAGGAAAAACTTTTCAATTTCAATCGCAAGCTATGTGAAAAGGGTGAAAGACTGAAGATAGAGGGAGCAAATTGAGAAGCCGAGTAAAGAGAGATACCACAAATTGTTGATTTGCGGAAACTTATAATTGCAAATCTCATATTATTCCCGTTTTAATTTTGCACTCCTACAATTAATGAAGTTTGGGAATTGGGAAATTAAAAGGGATTGCACCCTTTCATTGATGATGTATTGAGGTTAGGAAAAAGATGAATTGTTTGCTCTTTTACTGGTAGAAGGTGGAGAACGGAGAAAACGTAGCTTTTTTCTTTCTTTCTTTTCTTACGTCTTTTTTCCTTTTCTTAAAAAAAATGGGTAAAGCTGACTTTGGGCTAAGGAGGGAGAGTTATGGGCTTTTATTACCCAGTAATATATATACCTACAAACATATACGACACCCCAACATTTTTGGGGGCCATGTTCGAGCGAACCGGCTAAACCGTGTGAAACACGAGCCTAACAAATAAATAAATTATCAACTTCTATTTGGATGGTAGAAAGTTTTCTTACAAATCCAAAATTTTTTAAAATCTCCAAGAGAAAATATCAAAACACAAGGTGAGAGTTTGAAAAATATGAGAGGATTGTCAATATTGGATTTAGTGATTTACTAAAGGCAAACTAAACAGACTTTCACGATATTCATATTCCGAAAAACATAACAAAACCACATAAACTCAAAATAATAGAGCTGAAATGAATACGGATGTTAGAGATAAACACCTAAGTCGAATCCATTTCGTACCAGGTTGAGATCTCCTAGTCTACAATTATGGTCCATTATGTATTTATGTAGTCTGTATCGCTTGATTAGATGTTCTGAATTATTTTACTACTTTTCTTAATAAATGAGATAGATTTATAATTATTTTCAACCAATAAAAAATGGACTAGAAAAAAGACCATAAAAGCGGACTAGAGGATTATCACCGTTCCATATCCGCTTTATTAAAATTTCACCATTCGATTGAGTTTGTCCATATAAACCAAATACTATATTATAATCTGTATTGAGTAATGTGTCGGTATCAATCACACGTTGGTGTAGTGGTTGTGAGGCTACATCTCATGCCAAGAGGTTCGAAGTTCAAATCCCTTTGGAAATATAGAGTCGCTTGTAAGTGGGAGGATCGACTCCTCAAATGAGACATAGTACCCGATTCAAATATAAAGCGGTTAAGTCGATCCAACTGAATTAAGGAAAAAAGATGTGTCGGTAGTTTACCACTTTACCCCCACAAGCTAAGCGGATCCTCATCATTGGGGGGGGAAAAAAAGAGCCAAAATGCGGACTCTAGAGGCATGGTGCAAGATTTGGTTGTAAGATATATATGGAGAAACTCTAATTTTTCGGCTAACTATGCGACTAGGTGTACATCTAGAATTTTTTTTAGGTAGATGCAACTTTATGTTATTTTTATAAGAAATAATTTTTATAGAAATATATAAATAGAATATCTTACATAAATTTGTAAGGAAACTTATTATTATTTAATTATAAAATATCAAAAAATTATAATTTTAAAAAAATGAAAAATAGATTTAGCGAAAATTAAATGAAAATATATGTGTCTATTAGAATGAATAAGGATCGATTGAATTCCATTTAAAATGGGATAAGACCCAGTGTATCGATCCGCCCCTAAATTGTGCACGGCCCCACCCTTGGGATGTGTATTTATCCTAACGGAGGTCTATGGGGAGGGAATGATGACCTTCGTCTCAAAATTTAGGTTGTTTGACTTTTTGGCACGTTTTTTAATGTGTTAAAAACTCTTAAAATATTGATTTTTTTTCAATTTTTTTTTTTAAAAATTGAAACTTATTATTAATAAGTTTGAAATTATTTTGAAAATTTTGAAAAAATAATAATATTTTATAGAGTTTTTAACACATTAAAAAGCGTGCCAAAAAGTCAAACGACATAAATTTTGAGACGGAGGGAGTATAATACGGAGTATACTGTAATATGTAGAGATCTGCCCCACATTTCTTTAAAAAAAAATTAAAATAATACTCTTTTCATTAATTAAAACATGTCGTTTTAGGGTGTAAATCTTGTTAATAAAAACATATCATTTTATATATTTTGTTATTCTCTTTACAAAATTACCCTTGTAATAATTAGATGAGTTTTAGTTGTAGTTTTCAAGAAAGTAAAAAGTAGAATACTCCTAATTATGGGTATAAATATATTTTTGTTTGTATTCTTAAAAAATGTGTAGATTTCTAAAATAACAAGTTTTAATTAACGGATGAAGTATCAAATATCAACATTAAAAAAGATACGAATTTTAAAATTAAGAATTTCATATACAAACTACCGACTTATTAATCTAAAATAATATAGACGTGTTTTTCGATGAATTCCAGCCAAAATTACAATGTATATGTTAGAATTAAATATATGTAGCATAATTTTTTTAGGGTAAATTACGCCACTAGTCCCTAACGTTTCGTACTTTTTTCTTATTAGTCCCTAACCTTTCATTCATTTCATTTAAGTCCTTAACCTTTTATACCCATTTCATATTAGTCCTTAAGCTTCTATTCATTCCATTTAAGTCCCTAACCTATTGAATTCGTTGCACTATTAGTCTAAGTTATTTTTAAATTTGAAAAATAAAATTAGATATTTTTTTTTTAAAAAAAATTTAGACTAAATTGTAATTTTTAGGTGAATCTTTAAGATTGGTTAAGAAAAATAGAAAAATTTTAATTAAATAATCGGGTAAATTACGCCACTAGTCTCTAACGTTTCGTACTTTTTTCTTATTAGTCCCTAACCTTTCATTCATTTCATTTAAGTCCTTAACCTTTTATACCTATTTCATATTAGTCCTTAAGCTTCTATTCATTCCATTTAAGTCCCTAACCTATTGAATTTGTTGCACTATTAGTCTAAGTTATTTTTAAATTTGAAAAATAAAATGAGATATTTTATTTTTTTAAAATAATTTAGACTAAATTGTAATTTTTAGGTGAATCTTTAAGATTATTTAAGAAAAATAGAAATTTTTTAATTAAATAATCCCGTTGGTTATATTTTAATGATTATTTAATTAAAATAATCCTTAAAATATAACCAACGTTTCATACTTTTTTCTTGTTAGTCCCTAACCTTTCATTCATTCCATTTAAGTCCCTAATCTTTTATACCTATTTCATATTAGTCCTTAAAATTTTATTCATTCCATTCAAGTCCCTAACCTATTAAATTTGTTGCACTATTAGTCTAAGTTATTTTTAAAATTGAAAAAAAAAAGATTTTATTTTAAAAATAATATATACTTAAGTAATTTTTAGGTGAATGTTTAAGATTGGTTAAGAAAAATATTAAAATTTTAATTAAATAATACGGAGTATTTCATAAACTTCTAAATATAATAATAAATAAATAAATAAAATAAGTTCATTTTATAGTGTGGTTAATTAATAAAAATATAGATAAATTAACGTTATAAATTTTTAGTATTTGAAATCTACTTCATTTCCACTTTCTAAAATTAAAAACCTCCTGTTTGTGCATTTTTTGTTAAAATTTATTTATACCAAGATTACTATTTCTAATTTTTTTAAATTAGAATAAATTGGAAATTTTTAGGAGAATGCCTAAAATTGGAAGATTTTAAATAATGAACATTTCTAATGTTAATTGATTGAAATTATTGTATTAAATAAATTGAACCACAATATTTTGGAAAAAATTGATTTTTTTTTGGACAAAGGGGTGTATTTTTACTAAAAATTATAAATTATAGGTATTAAAAATAAATTAACAATGGGATTATTTAAGGGTAAATTACGCCACTAGTCCCTAACGTTTC
The DNA here is from genome assembly GCA_037127255.1 of Persicaria tinctoria. Classification (NCBI taxonomy): domain Eukaryota; kingdom Viridiplantae; phylum Streptophyta; class Magnoliopsida; order Caryophyllales; family Polygonaceae; genus Persicaria; species Persicaria tinctoria. Next base: position 15,571,311 of record JBANSL010000008.1, read on the forward strand.
GTACTTTTTTCTTATTAGTCCCTAACCTTTCATTCATTTCATTTAAGTCCTTAACCTTTTATACCCATTTCATATTAGTCCTTAAGCTTCTATTCATTCCATTTAAGTCCCTAACCTATTGAATTTGTTGCACTATTAGTCTAAGTTATTTTTAAATTTGAAAAATAAAATTAGATATTTTTTTTTAAAAAAAAATTTAGACTAAATTGTAATTTTTAGGTGAATCTTTAAGATTGGTTAAGAAAAATAGAAATTTTTTAATTAAATAATCCCATTGTTAATTTATTTTTAATACCTATAATTTATAATTTTTAGTAAAAATACACCCCTTTGTCCAAAAAAAAAATCAATTTTTTTCCAAAATATTGTGGTTCAATTTATTTAATACAATAATTTCAATCAATTAACATTAGAAATGTTCATTATTTAAAATCTTCCAATTTTAGGCATTCTCCTAAAAATTTCCAATTTATTCTAATTTAAAAAAAATTAGAAATAGTAATCTTGGTATAAATAAATTTTAACAAAAAATGCACAAACAGGAGGTTTTTAATTTTAGAAAGTGGGAATGAAGTAGATTTCAAATACTAAAAATTTATAACGTTAATTTATCTATATTTTTATTAATTAACCACACTATAAAATGAACTTATTTTATTTATTTATTTATTATTATATTTAGAAGTTTATGAAATACTCCGTATTATTTAATTAAAATTTTAATATTTTTCTTAACCAATCTTAAACATTCACCTAAAAATTACTTAAGTATATATTATTTTTAAAATAAAATCTTTTTTTTTTTCAATTTTAAAAATAACTTAGACTAATAGTGCAACAAATTTAATAGGTTAGGGACTTGAATGGAATGAATAAAATTTTAAGGACTAATATGAAATAGGTATAAAAGATTAGGGACTTAAATGGAATGAATGAAAGGTTAGGGACTAACAAGAAAAAAGTATGAAACGTTGGTTATATTTTAAGGATTATTTTAATTAAATAATCATTAAAATATAACCAACGGGATTATTTAATTAAAAAATTTCTATTTTTCTTAAATAATCTTAAAGATTCACCTAAAAATTACAATTTAGTCTAAATTATTTAAAAAAAATAAAATATCTCATTTTATTTTTCAAATTTAAAAATAACTTAGACTAATAGTGCAACAAATTCAATAGGTTAGGGACTTAAATGGAATGAATAGAAGCTTAAGGACTAATATGAAATAGGTATAAAAGGTTAAGGACTTAAATGAAATGAATGAAAGGTTAGGGACTAATAAGAAAAAAGTACGAAACGTTAGAGACTAGTGGCGTAATTTACCCATTTTTTTTAGAATAATCACTTTAATTTATATCGAAAATAATTCAGAATAGAGGGAGTGACAAATTTGATCAGATATTTTCAGTTGGCAAACGTGAGCCAACTATGCCATAACCATGTTGTCATCCTTCTCAAAAAAATGTTGTCGAACATCCTCCATTTTGACCGATGTTTTATCTGTTAACCCCTTCAACTCAATTCGTCTACCTTCCCTCATGAATGAAATCTGCATCTTGTCATAATCAAACAAGACTGGACTATAGTTTCTCATCCAATCACCACCCAATAGAAGATTACGCTTCCCTCGCCTCATCATCCGTGTTCGATCTAGGGTTTCTACTTCGAATAGCTATCGACAAACTCAAGTAAAACGATAAACATGCATAAACGAGAGACACAAAGCTTTGTTTACGCGGTTCGGTTTCCCTACATCCGCGGAACCTCAGGAGGGGAGGTTCGCCCAATTTCACTAAGCAACCAAAGGTTCAAGACAGGTTACAAAGGTTCTAGATGCACTGGATCTAAGACGCGATTCTAACAAACAAGGACTAAGAAGATAAACGAGGAATAGGGTTAGAGAAAGTCCGTGAAGGACACCGAGAAATCTCAGGGGAGATTTCTCCTTGCAGAACCCTCCATTCTTCTTCTTCTTCGTCAACCAAGCAGGTACTCAGGTAGCATCAACCCAGGAGAGCACCCTTGAAGAGAATCGCCGACGTTGGGTGGCAGGAAAGCCGGACCCTTGTGTTTTTCTCCCAAACACTAATCTCCCCTTGGCTTACCAGAGAGAGGAGACGATGCTACAGTTCTCAAAGGTATCCTGAAGAGAGCATATATAGGGTTAGGGTTACAACGGTCGACAGAGGGCCAAGAGAGCTGGGCTTAGATTTGGGCCAGATGGAATAGGCCCAAATCTCGCATAAGCTCAACCCTGCAAGCAACCATTACAAACAGGCCCAAACATACAACTCTAATAAGGCATAACCACACCCAGCTTCACCTTATGGCTCAAGGCTAGCCATTGGACCTAATCATGGTGCAACCATGGGTCCAATGAGCTTTTCCTTGACCATGGCAATGGCTAAGTCTAGTTGAGCCTATAGAGAACCTGTCCTAGACTCCTAGTGCATCTTAAGAACCAAATAAACCAATGTCTTGTTCTTTACAACTTATTACAAGGATTACAAAACATAACAAATGCCCTTATAATCCTTGTGATATAGTTCCTTCTTTGGCCACCAGTAGTGAATTGGGATCCCTTCCAGTCCGTCGGCGGTTCATGTACAACTAAGGCACTTAGTTTCTCTCCCATATATGCAGGAAGTTCCTGCAAAAGGAGAATTTGTCAGCTGTGACAATCTTAGTACCAAAGTCAGCAGGATTAAGGTCTCCCTTAATCTTCTTCACATCTATTAAATTCTCTTCAACCTGAACACGGATGTAATGGTGCCTCACATCTATGTGTTTGGTCCTTTCATGGTAAACATGATCCTTACACAAGTATAAGGCACTTTGGCTATCCATATGTAAGACAGGTAAGAAAGAAATAGGGAAGATTTCACCAAGTATTCCAGCCAGCCAGGAAGCTTCTTTAGCTGCCTCAGTTGCAGCAACATACTCAGCCTCTGTAGATGACAGAGCTACAACTGATTGTAGCTGTGACTTCCATGATATACAGTTACCAGCCCAAGTGTAGACATAGGATGAAGTTGATTTCCTATCATCTTTATTTCCTGCATAATCAGAATCAACAAACCCATGCAAATCATGCTTTGAAGCATGTTCACCAAACACAAGGCAGTAATTTTTGGTGCCACAGAGGTATCTAAGTAAATACTTCATGCCTTCCCAATGAGCATTACCAGGGTTAGACATAAATCGGCTAAGAACACTTATAGCAAATGCAAGATCAGGTCTAGTGCACAATATGGCATACATGACAGACCCAACAACAACATCATAGGGAATTTTAGACATCTTTGCTTTTCAGCTTCTTCAGTGGGACAGTGCTTTTTAGTTAGGTCTAAATGCCCTCCTAAGGGAATACTTGTGGGTTTAGAACAATTCATATTGAATTTATCTAGCACCTTCTGCACATAATCACTTTGAGAAAGCCACATCAGTTTCTGTTTCCTATCTGTAGTGATGTTAATGCCAAGTATTCTTTTAGCAGCTCCTAGATCTTTCATATCAAAATGCAATTTTAAGTCCCTTTTTACAGCAGCAATGAGAACTTTAGAGTTGCACAGGATAAGGATATCATCAACATACAGGAGCACAAACAAGGGAGTTTTAGACTTAACACCTTTAAAGTACAAGCAAGTGTCATAACTACTTTTCTGGAAACCAAGTTTCTTCATGCAAGAGTCAAATTTTAAGTTCCATTGCCTAGGACTCTGCTTTAAACCATATATAGATTTCTTAAGGAGACAAACATGATCAGGTTTATTAGCATCAACAAATCCTTTAGGCTGACTCATATAAATGACCTCATGCAAATCACCATGTAAAAAGGCAGTTTTGACATCCATTTGCTCCAAGTCCCAGTCATAAACAGTGGCAACAACAAGCATTAACCTCAATGTTTTATACTTAACCACAGGTGCAAAAATGTCATTGTAGTCAATTCCCTCTTTTTGAGTAAAACCCTTAGCCACTAATCAAGCTTTGTATCTAGGTGGTTCATGAGGTTTTACACTTTCCTTTAACTTGTAGACCCATTTACAATCTATGATCCTAACATTTTTAGGTTTAGGAACTAACACCCAAGTTTTGTTCACAAGCATAGATTGTAACTCATCTTGCATAGCTTTTAACCAATACTTAGAATTAGCATTTTTCATAGCCTGGTCAAAAGTTTCAGGAGTATAAGATCTAACAAGTTCAGCAGAAATGAATGCAAACTCCACCAAATCAACATCTTCCAGATCAACAAAATTGATATACCATCTATTAGGTTTAATTGCCCTAGGTTCTCTATCTCTAGTGAGTTGATAGTCACTGTAATCAGGGATATGATGCACAGAAGTATCATTCACAGAGGACTCTCCAGACTGAGAGTTTGAGAGAGAGGAAGATGAACTTACTTCCCCACCAGATTGGTGGGGTGAATGCACTTCATTTCCATCACCATGTTTGGTTTGAAGGAAGCTCTGAGTCATGCTCCCCACCATGAGAGGAGCTATCTTCAGGGAAGGAACCATCCTCATCATCTGGAGGTTGGATGGCTTCATGAGGTAAGAAGAAGTTTGGTAGATCCTCAGCTGTTCCAGGGGTACCTGCACACTCATCAGAGCTTATCAGTTCAACTTTATAATGGTAAGCATTCTCATCAAAAATCACATTTCTTGAAGTTATTACTTTGAAACCATGAGGTTGTATGAGCAATAACTTGTAACCCTTAGTGCCCTCAGGATATCCTAACATGACTGCCTTTTGGGCCCTTGGTTGCAACTTGCCTTGTGACACATGTGTGTAGGCAGTGCATCCAAAGGGCCTAAGGTGTGCCAGATCAGGCTTTTTCCCAGACCACAACTCCTGTGGAGTCTTAAACTCCACAGCAGAAGAAGGGCACCTATTTATGAGGTATGCAGCTGTATTGACAGCCTCACCCCACAAATAAGGTTTCATCCCAGCACTGAATAACATGCACCTTGCTTTTTCAAGCAAGGTCCTGTTCATTCTCTCAGCAACACCATTTTGCTGAGGTGTGCCAGGGACTGAGAAATGCCTTTTGACACCATAATGCTTACAGAAATCACTAAATGCATGATTACAGAATTCTAAGCCATTGTCAGTTCTTAAACATTTCAGTTTATGGTCAAATTCATTTTCAACATGCAATTTCCAAGTCTTAAACACATCAAAAGCTTCAGTTTTTGATTTAAGCAAATAAACCCACACCTTTCTTGAGTAATGATCTATAAAAGATATGAAATATTTTCTACCCCCTATAGTATCAATCTGAGCAGGACCCCACAAATCAGAATGCACATACTCAAGAGGTTTAGTTGCAACATAAGAAGACTTAGGAAAAGCATGTCTAGATTTCTTACCATAGATACAACCCTCACACAGTTTCAAATCAACAGGTTTAGAATTAATCATGCCAGATTTAAACAGGTGATTCAAACCATTAAAGCCAATATGACCAAGTCTAGAGTGCCAAAGTTTTGTATGATCAAGTGCCACACCATCCTTAACAGTGGTACAGTTCAATTCAGGAGTGCCTATAACACAGTATAGCCCTCTTTTCTTGATACTGCGTATAAGTGTAGTCCCATTTTTAGAGACTTCCTTAATTCCACTGTAAGTGTTAATGTGATACTTAGAATCATCCAAAATAGATTCAGACATCAAATTTCTCTTAAGGTCAGGCACCCACCTGACCTTTTGGAGAACTCTGACTTTCCCATCAAACATTCTAATAGGCACATTTCCAATACCCTTAATAGACAAAGCAGTATCATCACCAAGCAAAACATCACCACCATCATACTCAGAAAAAGAACTAAACATAGATCTATCAGGAGTAGCATGAATAGTGCAGCCAGAGTCTAAAATCCAAGTATTAGCAGGCACCTCAGAAGAGCACACAAGCAGTTGATGGGAATAATCAGTTTGTTGTTCAAGAACAGCAGCAATTTCCTTTTTCTTCTTATTTTCATCAACTTTTTTCTTTTTATAACAGTCTTTAATAAAATGCCCAGGTTTGTCACAATAATGGCAATTTTTGTTACTGTTACCTTCCCCAGAAGAACTAGACTCATCTTTTTCCTTATCTTTCTTCTTAGACTTCTTGTTATTGTTTTTACTCTTAGCCTTAGTAAAGAGAGCCTCAGATTTGACATTGTTTTCAGCTTTCTTTTCATTTTTGGTTTTGAACACTTTCATAATCTCATTTTTCTCAATAATAGACTCAAGGATTTTTTCTTTACTTAAGTCTTCATTATTGAATTGTATCACATCCTTAAAAGTGTCAAATTGTGAAGGCAGAGAGTTTAATAACAAAACAGCTTGATGAGTATCTTTAACCTTATCATCACATCTTTCAAGCTCTTGAGTAAGTCTAAGAAATTTATCCAAGTTTTCATTTAATGACAGGTTAACATCCATTTTAAAGGTGAACAAACGACACAACAAAGATATCTTTCTAGGCAAAGACTTAGTCAAGTAAAGAGACTCAAGTGCCTCCCAGAGAGTTTTAGCAGTAGTTTTACTCACCACCTGACGAGCTACGTCGTCAGCTAACCTGATCATTATCTCTGAATGAGCTTGCTCATCCATTTCAGACTTGGAAGCATCTGTTGTGCCAACAGGATAGGCTTCTTTCACAGCCTTCCAGCACTTCTCCTTTATCAACACAGCCTTCATTTTGACTTGCCACATGGCAAAGTCAGTGGACCCATCGAAGGGTTTCATCCTCACAGTGTTCTCTGCCATAGAAAAACACAGATCTAAGTTAGAAATAACTTAAAAGTAAGGAATAAAAGCAATGAAGGCTAGATCTAGGAAACCCTAAAGTAAACAAAGCTATTTTTTGGTTTTTCTTGTTACTGAAGAACAGAAAACACAAAAAACAAACTAAACAAAGACAGTAAACCCTAGATCCAGCGGAAGCTCAAAGGATCAAGGCCGGTTCAACTTCTTTTCGTGAACGAAAAGAGAGTCAAGCCTAGGCTCTGATACCAATTTGTTCGATCTAGGGTTTCTACTTCGAATAGCTATCGACAAACTCAAGTAAAGCGATAAACATGCATAAACGAGAGACACAAAGCTTTGTTTACGCGGTTCGGTTTCCCTACATCCGCGGAACCTCAGGAGGGAAGGTTCGCCCAATTTCACTAAGCAACCAAAGGTTCAAGACAGGTTACAAAGGTTCTAGATGCACTGGATCTAAGACGCGATTCTAACAAACAAGGACTAAGAAGATAAACGAGGAATAGGGTTAGAGAAAGTCCGTGAAGGACACCGAGAAATCTCAGGGGAGATTTCTCCTTGCAGAACCCTCCATTCTTCTTCTTCTTCGTCAACCAAGCAGGTACTCAGGTAGCATCAACCCAGGAGAGCACCCTTGAAGAGAATCGCCGACGTTGGGTGGCAGGAAAGCCGGACCCTTGTGTTTTTCTCCCAAACACTAATCGCCCCTTGGCTTACCAGAGAGAGGAGACGATGCTACAGTTCTCAAAGGTATCCTGAAGAGAGCATATATAGGGTTAGGGTTACAACGGTCGACAGAGGGCCAAGAGAGCTGGGCTTAGATTTGGGCCAGATGGAATAGGCCCAAATCTCGCATAAGCTCAACCCTGCAAGCAACCATTACAAACAGGCCCAAACATACAACTCTAATAAGGCATAACCACACCCAGCTTCACCTTATGGCTCAAGGCTAGCCATTGGACCTAATCATGGTGCAACCATGGGTCCAATGAGCTTTTCCTTGACCATGGCAATGGCTAAGTCTAGTTGAGCCTATAGAGAACCTGTCCTAGACTCCTAGTGCATCTTAAGAACCAAATAAACCAATGTCTTGTTCTTTACAACTTATTACAAGGATTACAAAACATAACAAATGCATAACTTTGGATACGAAATGTTGTTAAACATGGCAACTTATTGAAATATGTTTAGTTTTTAAACATGCATAACTTTGGATACGAAATGTTGTTAAATCAAGATTTTGGATTGGATCGAAAGAATGTCTTAGCATTCAATTGTATAATCGAATTGTAAGATCGTAAGATTCTACCGCATGATTTATTTATTTTTAAAATGAAGTTAATATAATGAGACTAGTATCCTAAGGGTATTGTACTTAAGTTAAGATATTCTGGCTAAGTTTTGTAATTAGGAGAAGTTAGTGGGAGATGTCTATATATACTCCCGCCTCCTAACAACCAATGTAACAACTTCTTCTTCTGTTATTTGATCTATAGAAATCTCTGGTTTTCTCTCTGATTTGATTCAATGCAAAGCTTCACATGGTATCAGAGCAATTGAAGCTTTGATTGTGTTTTTCGTTCTCGCTGTGTGCGATTCTCGCTTGGTGCGAAGTTTGGTTGCTGGTTCTTAGTGATTTCAGCGTTTTGCGAAAGATTCAATGGCGGATGAAGGTCTTTCTGGAGTTCTTGGAGGTGGAGGTGTTCAATTGAACACCGATTCGAATGGAAACACGAATGATCCTCTCGCTTTGGCCAATTCGGACAGTCCTGGAGCGCAATTGCTGGCATTCCAGTTCTCGGGTTCGAATTTTCTGGGCTGGAGCCGAGGTATTCGGCTTGCGCTGGGTGCGAAGAACAAGCTAGGGTTTATTGATGGTTCTTGCGGGATGCCTCCGATTGGAACGGTTGATGGACAAAGGTGGATCCGCGCCGATTACATGGTGCGCTGCTGGATCTTGAATTCAATTGTGAGTTCTATCTCTGAAAGCTTCATGTGCGTGACGTCTGCGAAGGAGCTGTGGACGGAACTTTATGAAAGGTATGATCAATCGAACGCCCCTTTGATTTTTCAATTAAGGAAAGAATTGATTCATATCACAAAAGGGGATAAGACCATAGCTGAATATTTCAACAAACTCAAGCGAGTTTGGGATGAATTGCAAAGTGTAGAAGGTAGCACTAGCTGTGAATGTGGGGCTATGGCGGCCTGCACATGTCAATTGGCAAAGAAGGTTCTTGATTCCGAGGGAAGGAATCGACTAATGCAGTTCTTGGTCGGTTTGGGAGAAGGTTATGAATCTGTCTGCAACAACATTCTAGCTACAGATCCCTTGCCTACACTCAACAAAGCCTATTCTCTGGTTCAATAGTTTGATGGTGGTAGAGGGGTAGCTAGTGGAGTTCAGTCTGAGAACATGGCTTTGGTTGCTGCTAGGAGAGGGATGGGTCAGAATGATAGGTTCCAGGGTCCCAAGAAAGATCCAAAGAAGGATAACAAGGACAAGATTTGTTATCATTGTCGCTCTAAGGGTCATATAATGGAAAATTGCTTCAAGCTGCATGGTTACCCTGAGTGGTATAAGGGTCCTAGAGATGGTAGGCCATCTGCAAACAATGCCTTTGAGACTGAAGGGGAGTTGGAGACTCCTTTAGAGGATGGTGATGGTAAGAGTTTGGGGTCTCATATTGCTGCTAACAGTGCTGGCTCTAACTTGCTGGGAGGGAAGATGGATTCATCTCTTGTCAATGCTCTCTGTCAAGAACTGTTGAAGGCTATGCAAGAGAAGAGTCAGGTGAACTGTGCAGCTGTGACCAATATGGCAGGTAACTCTCATTCCTATAATTTGGCTTTGTTGGCTAGATTTACTAAAGATACTGATTGGATAATAGATACTGGTGCAACTGATCACATGACTGCATATGAGTATCTATTATTTGATAGGAAGTTGCTCAGTAAACCCATTAATGTTGGTATGCCTGATGGTAATGTGTCTGTGGTTAGTGAGATAGGTACTTTGCGTCTTAATGATAAAATTGTCTTGCATAATGTGTTGTTGGTGCCTAGTTTCAAACATAATCTTTTATCTGTTGGTAGATTGGTTGAGGATTCTTGTCTTGCAGCCATCTTTACTGCCCATGGTTGGTTTTTCCAGGACCTTGGCACTAATCAGGTCATTGGTTCTGGATCCAAGCTTCATGGACTGTAAAAGTTGCAATCTGACAACATACAAGCTGAGCCTATCAAGATCAATACCAGTTGTTTCCCTACTTTAGATAAATTTGTTTCAAGTACTTCTAATGTATGTAATGTGAGTAAGGATTTGGAGTTACAACAACTTTATTTTAGGTTAGGCCATGCATCTTTGAGCAAATTGATTCATTTACATGGTCTTCCTTCTAGACATTTACCTAGTTGTGATACTTGTGTTTTAGCAAAAATGCACAAATTACCTTTTCCTGTGAGCAATTCTTTGTCTGATGCTTGTTTTGATTTGTTACATTTGGACATTTGGGGTCCTTATAAAGTGAAAAGTATGATTGGTTCTTCTTATTTTCTTACTGTCATGGATGATAAAAGTAGAGTTACTTGGACATTTTTTATGGCCAACAAGACTCATGTGTTTCAAATTTTATCTTCATTTATCTCCTATGTACAAACACAGTTTAATGTCACTATCAAATGTTTTCGAAGTGACAATGGTACTGAGTTTATACAGAAGGATTGTGCCCTTTTATTTGCCTCTAAGGGTATTGTACATCAAAGGAGTGCTCCTTACACTCCTCAGCAAAATGGCAAAGTGGAAAGAAGGCACAAGTATTTGATTGAAACTGCACGTGCCATTAGAATTCATGCTAATCTACCTCAAAGGTTTTGGGGAGATTGTGTTTTAGCTGCCACTCATATTATAAACAAATTACCTGCTGCTAATTTGCAATGGAAATCCCCTTTTGAAGTTTTGTTTGGTCATCCTCCATCCATGGATGAATTAAGGACCATTGGATGCTTGTGTTATGCCTTGAATCCTCATTCAAAGCAAGATAAATTTGGATCTAAGGCTTTCAAGTGTATTATGATTGGTTATCCTTTTGGACAAAAAGCATATAAACTGTTTTGTTTGGATACTCAGAAATACATTGTTAGTAGGCATGTTCAGTTCTTTGAAGACATGTTTCCTTTTAAAGAAGATCATGATGTTGTCACTGAGACTTCTGCAAAATTGCAGCTTCCTATGGTAAGCCCTTCTGATAATTCAGACTTGGTTTTCAATGGTCAAAATGTGGAATCAGGTTCTCTTTTACCTTCTTACAGTAACAATGATCAAAATAGTTTACCTCCAAGTGATATTGTTATTAGTGATACTAACAGTTCTAATGAGATTACAGGATCTCCTAATTTTAGCAATGACATCCAATCTCTTGACACCACAGTGGTTGGTCCCCAACAACATGAGGTGATACAACCAAGAAGATCTGGTCGAGTTCATCAACCTCCTACAAAGTTAAAGGATTTCTTATGTTCTTCAATACCAGCTACTAACTCATTTTCTCAAATTTTTTTATCAGTTGCTCTTGGTGATACTAATCTTTACTCAGGTGATTTTTTAAGTTCTTTTGTGAGTATGGTTCAGGTTCCCGAGCCTCATACATATACACAGGCTAAGAAGGATCAGAACTGGGTAGAGGCCATGGACAAGGAATTATTGGCCTTGGAGAAGAATAAAACTTGGATCATAACTGACTTACCTCCTGGTCAGACAACTATTGGCTCTAAGTGGGTATTCAAGCTCAAATACAAGCCTGATGGCTCCATTGAAAGGTATAAGGCAAGGTTAGTGGCTAAAGGATACAATCAGGTAAAGGATAAAGATTACAAACATACTTTCTCTCCTGTTGCAAAGTTTACTTCAGTTAGATGCATTTTAGCTCTTGCAACTGTTAGAGATTGGCCCATACATCAGTTAGACATAAACAATGCTTTTTTACATGGATTTCTTGATGAAGAAATCTATATGAAACCACCTGATGGTTACACTAAAGCTGATTCAGGTCAAGTGTGTCTATTAAAAAGATCACTTTATGGCTTGAAACAAGCTAGTAGACAGTGGAATGTAGAACTTACAAAATTCCTCGTTTCACTGGGCTATGTTCAATCTAAACAAGATTATTCTTTATTTATTAAAAAGGTTTCCAAAGGTATTGTAACTGCCCTTGTCTATGTAGATGATTTATTGTTGACAGGAGATGATGAAGGTGTGATTATCACAACTAAAGAGCTCCTGCACTCAAAGTTCACCATCAAAGACCTTGGGCAAGTTAGGTACTTCTTGGGCATGGAGATCTCAAGGTCATCTGTTGGCATGACTGTTCACCAGAGAAAGTACATTCTGGACCTCCTGAGAGACACAGAAATGTTGGATTCCAAGGCAGCTGTTTCTCCACTTCCCAGAGGATTAAAACTGTCTCCAGAAGAAGGAATTCCAATGGATGAACCCGAAGCATACAGAAGATTGGTGGGCAGGCTTCTTTTCTTGAATATGACAAGGCCTGATTTGTCATATGCTGTGCAGCATCTATCTCAGTTCATCAGTTCTCCTAGATTACCTCAGTACCAAGCTGCCATGCATGTTCTGAGATACCTCAAAGGAACTCTCAATGCAGGGCTTTTCTACTCAAAGGAATCTACATTGGACTTGGTGGCTTACTCAAATGCAGACTGGGGTTCCTGTGCTTACACTGCAAAGTCCTTATCTGGCTATTGTATGATGCTTGGCAAGAATCTGATATCCTGGAAGACTAAAAAGCAGAAAACGGTTTCAAAATCATCCACGGAATCAGAGTACAGAGTTATGTCCTATGCCTCCAGTGAGATGGTTTGGCTTGATGGATTGTTTGCTCAACTCCAAGTAATCCTTCCTCGTCCCATACCTCTGTACTGTGATAACAAATCAGCACAACACTTGGCAACTAATCCAGTCTTCCATGAAAGAACGAAGCACTTGAGGATTGACTGTCACTTTGTGAGGGAGCAGCAACATGATGGATTCCTTCAAACACATCATGTGCCTTCAGCATTACAGCTAGCAGATCTTATGACAAAAGCTCTAGGAGAGTCTCAGCATCGATTCTTGGCAGTCAAGTTGGGTATGGCATTTGACACACCATCTCCAACTTGAGGGGAGGGTAATGAGACTAGTATCCTAAGGGTATTGTACTTAAGTTAAGATATTCTGGCTAAGTTTTGTAATTAGGAGAAGTTAGTGGGAGATGTCTATATATACTCCCGCCTCCTAACAACCAATGTAACAACTTCTTCTTCTGTTCTTTGATCTATAGAAATCTCTGGTTTTCTCTCTGATTTGATTCAATGCAAAGCTTCACATAATATGTTCTATATTATAGTTAAATATTATGTTAAATAAAACAAAATTGCCCATGAAAGGTGTAAAATTTTAAAAATAAACTAAATACTTCATATAATATAATTATAAACTAACCAAATATATTAAAATTCTTACCTTTAACGTGCGGATATTATAAATTTCTCATAATAGACCTTTTGGTGTGATCGAAAGCTATCGATGAGAGACACATATATAACAAATTTGATATTTTTTTATTACAGGGGCCTTAAAGGATAACCTCTACTTACACTATAAATGGCAAATGTGAAGCTTGCAAGTTGCAATTCCAGTTTTTGATTGAGGAAGATAAATCATGTAACAAAGGGTAGGGCTTTGTTAAGGGTTAGGTAGATCATGCCGTGTACTTAACCTTACCGGTACAACGGTACTCGAATAGTCGAATTTGGTATATGCACTACGATCACTTCATTTCATACCATATTCACAAGAACTTGTGCCTCTCCTTTGTACTTTCCATCCAAACACACAATGGCAACTCCTCGCCTCGCAATTGATTGTCTCATTGCCTTTGCAATCCTCCTATTCTCGACGACGATGGTATCCGTGGGGCTCAGTGGCGGAGCCAGAAAATTTTCGGAGGGGGGCACAGTACGATATAGTTTTGGATTAAAGTGACGTAAAGAGTTATATATAATACGATAATAAATGATGCTATTTTAAGATAAAATATCATCGGTTTTTGATAAAACAATATCATTTTTTTTCGCACCTAAAAAAAGAAATATAAATATATAAATAAAATATTCGAAAAAAATGAACTAAATAAGTATAGAAAACGCAATATAATAAACATTAAGTTAAGATTATGGTTGTTATATGAGCTAAGTAGCTCAAGTTTTGCTCAATAAAAGCCGCTCGAGCATCATTTACAAATGAGTTAATTATGAGAACATTTTTATGATTGATTCAAAGCTGACCTCGGCTCGACTGAAACTAAAATAGCACGAATTTTGTGAAATTTACAGATATTCTTTTAATTTACTATGTCATGAGCAAGTAATGTTGCTCAATAAAAGCCGCTCGAGCATCATTTACAAATGAGTTAATTATGAGAACATTTTTATGATTGATTCAAAGCTGACCTCGGCTCGACTGAAACTAAAATAGCACGAATTTTGTGAAATTTACAGATATTCTTTTAATTTACTATGTCATGAGCAAGTAATGTTGCATAATACTTGGGAAAAAGACTCAGCTCGATCAAGATTGTTCATTTACTAAACAAGTCGAGTATGAGCTCAAAGTTCAAATATATGTTCGACTCGAGCTTGACTTGTTTCTAAATGAGCTAATTAAATATAATGAAACAATACTAGACTTGTTTGACTCGAATAACAACCCTAATTAATATAGAGTATAACTTGTTGCACTCATAACATATAATAATGTATAACCAGATATAAAAAATTTAAACTTGTGTAATTTTTTATCTGATTGTCGAAATAATTAGTATAACCTCGCATTTCGAAGCTCTTGAAATGAATTATAGTATGTAAATGTTAATTTAATTAAAATATAAAAGCATTATAGTCTATTGAAACAAAGTAAAAGTGATTAACATACCCTTAATTTTAAAACATTCATAACTTTTTGCTCAGATGTCGGATTAAGGCGTATTATATATCAAAACGAAGCTATCGACAAGGAGAATACACCTAAGTAGTTCGTCAAATGAGAGAGGGGGCACGTGCCCCCTATTCCCCCCTCAGCTCCGCCCCTGGCGGGGTTGACACTTCCGCTCTACCATAAACTGCATCCCAACCTTTCTCATCATTGGGTGGCGATCGCCGACGAGTATCTTAAGCAAGCTCCCTACAAAGGGGAGATCACCCCCTTTTAAGACCTTTGCCGCGTTCGACACTGGTAGCAAAATCACCTGTCTACATGAACGGGGTGTGAATACGAGCGGATACCTTGCGACCGATGTGTTCACATTCATGGATGCCGGGGCTCGATCCTGAAACAAGGCTGAAAGTTAGTCTGCTTGGTGTAGGAACCCGAAACTTCGGGTTATTCAGAAATGGGCGGGAGCAAATCGGGCCACCGGATGTACTCGGTATGTCTGCCGGAGCAAACCCGTACCAGCTGGAACTCAAGTTCGAAACCGAGGTATTCTCCTACTGCATCCCCGACGACATCAACCGCCCCAGGTATGTCAAATTCGGGACAACTGCGGAGTTTTCGGGGCCATCGGTGAAGCTTGATTTCCATGAATTGTTCTGTGTGCTGAATCTAACGGCCCAATCGTTCAACGGTCGGACATTGGAGAACCCGAAAAGGCCCAGCTGGGAGGGGTACAAGATGATTATCGGTACCGGAACTCCAGTATCGAGGCTCGATCGGGACATACTCGAGGCCATCTTACCGGAACTGGAGGAGTTGTTCGATGACGATGACTCGGAGCATTTCAGCCATGAGCGGTATAGGATGTGTTGGGATGATCTCTCGCCGGAAGACGAGGTAGTCAAGAGCTTGACGATGGCATTCCATTTCGGGGATGTTGAGTTTAAGCTTTACCAGCCACAGATTTGGATCCGGCTGAGGGTGAGGACACTACAAAAAAAAAATTGCTTTTGCTACCAAACTTAGAAACGGCAAGAATTTCCCGTCACAAATAGGGGGTTTTGGCAACGGCTATGCAACAGTGTCAGCGCCGTGGCACAAATTTGTGTCAGATGGGCATAGCCATCGCTACCTTTTGCTACGGATGGATCTTGCCATTGCTAATTGTTAATATCTGAAACGCCCAAAATGTATCCCTTTTAAACTCATTTGTTGATTGGAACCCTAGAGTCTTGCCTCTCTCTTCCGCCACTTCTTTCTCTATCTTCTCCCAGATCTACTGATTGTTCCCTTACCTTCCTTCTAAAACTCGGCCCCGTTCACATCCATTCTCTTCCTCACCATTAGATCTGCAAGAGCTTCGTCATCTTCGTGCACCTCGCCACCAACATCGCAGCTTTCCTCCCCTCCACACACCAGGCCTGAGAGTCTGAGACCACATGGACGTCGGCCATATCATGCAGCCCTCTCTTTGCTCACTCTTTGCTAAAACGCCGGATCTAGGCCGGGCTTGAACCTCCTCTTCTGTCGCTTCCATTGTCGCCAATTAATTCAATTTCGTTTTCAGATCGGTTAGTCACTCATCTGCATCTCCCTCTTGTTGATTTTAGTTACAGTCCTTGAAGAGATTCAAGCATATATCTCAGCCTCCCTATCTTCTTTATAAGCGCAACTGTGTTTGGGGTTTGACGTCTAGCATACGCCTAACCTTATTCAAGCCATCTCGGAGCTGCGATGAACCGTGAATTTCTCGAAGTCCTTATCTCCTCGACGGAGATTTTAGTAAGTTATCAAAACTCTATAATTCTAAAACTATCAATGTTTAGTTAGGATATTTTTGTGTGTTTGATTAATTTAGGTATTCACTCTCAAACTCAAGTCATATATGTGAAATTATTTGATTGATCTCAGCATATATGTAATTTTCAAGAAAACATTCGTTCGACTGTTTTTACAATTTCTGAATTTCATTCATTTTATTTGCTTTGAAGAAAAATTATTCACCTTAACTACGCTTTGACCAAACCCGTACTTTTGAAGGCTGAGACCTAGTGTGGTGGTGTGATTCACCACTAAGAACATTCAAAAATTGAACCTACAAAGGATAAAGGCTAAGGAAATGTGAAGACTAAAATAAATTTCTATCTTGTTGACCTTGTTGCCGTGAGAGAATTTTTATTAAGAAACATTACATTTGCTTCCTCAATTAGAATGTGCTATCACTATATCAGTAAAGATTGTGAAAATTCGTACTGATTGTATTGCATCTTAAAAAGAACACATCTTATATTCAATTTTGAACAAGAAAAATTGAATCTTAAATCTTCCCTTAATTAGTATACTAAGGAGTTGTTTTGGATTTGATTTTTTTTAGTAGCAAGTATTTGTTTTGGGTTTGATATTTTTGCATTTGCATAGTGCCGAATGAAACAAAATTTAATGAATTGCAAGATGTTTTGACCTTGACTACTTATCTCATTTTCTCTGGTTTCCCCTTGGTTGGTGTGGATTGTTGTTTTTGCTAATCTATTCCTCATGGATCTGTTTCTTTCCTCTTATGATTGGATTTGGACTTTTTTTTCTTTTTGATATACTATGTGTCAAGTTTAAATATATTATGTGTCAAGTTTCATTTCTTTTGATAGAAAATGATGCATTATGTTTGGATAGACTTTTGCTTAATGTGTTGGGTGATGAGTGTGTAGATTTTATTTAGTTCATTGTGCTCATTCTCCTTTTTTCAGGGCATTGGCCATCAAAAAGGAAATGAACAGTTTGAGAAGGTTTTGATGGGTCTTTTACGAAGAATACTAGACTCTAACAAGCGTGTGCAGAAAGCTGCATGTTCAGCATTTGCGACACTAGAAGAGGTGCCCACTCATAATTTTATCCCGTCTTTATAAATCGGATAGGTATTTTTTGAGATTTTAATAACTTGAAAATATCAGGTATATTTTAGGCATATTTTTTGTTCTCCCAGTGCTCTCGGGATATATATGATAAGATTATTAATGATTGAGTTTTTCTTTGATGCGCTAATGAACTTCTCCTTGCACTTTTATTAATACTTTGTGTAGAGGAAGAATCTGAGAATTATCTATGATGCTATTGGCACTTAAGCAAATGTTGTTGGTGCAAAGTTAAATAAGGTGGGGATCTATGGATCTTTTCTTGTGTGTGTGTGTGCGCGTGCGCGTGCACGCTTATTACACATTGAGGCATCAATAATTAGTTGCTTTGTTGTTCTTTGCAGCCTGCATACATGGAAATCCTCATGCCGCCCTTAATTGCTAAGTAGCAGCAACTTTCAGATTCAGATTAAATATATCTTTCTGTTGTTGGAGTGCCTTACTTCTATAGCCCAGGTATCTATTGAAATCGTAATTGTAGTCATTTTTGCAATGTTGTGAAAATACCAAAATGTCAATGGAGTTTATTTGCAGTTGTGTAGATAAATGTTAACTGAATAGTGGAGTTTTAACACGTTCCTTAAACTTTTGTATCCTGTTAGAATGAAATCTTGCCTTTTTGCTAGTGGTTACATCTTCTATAGATAATGACACAAATGGCCATAATTTCTGCAGGAAACTTTTTTTGCTACCAGTGGAACTACATGAATCCTTTTCACCTTATGCTGGTGAGTGGTATTTTCCAATGCTGGATTTATGATTTCTCTCTCGCTTACATGCATAAACTCTCTTTTTATGTGAAGTGTTAGAAATAAGTTGTTGACGTCATGTTCTTACATCATTCAGGCTTTATAAATAGCCTTTCTGTAACTGATTCTGTTAGACAATCAATACACACTTCTTGCTCTTCGTTCATTTTTCTGTTGCTCTCTCTGAGTTGTGCTCTAGCTCATCTATGTTGATCTCTTGGATCTGATCAAGTCAAGAGAAGATCGAATTTGTGTTCTAGCTTATAAATTATACATATGGCATGTTCCTCATCTGTGTTGCTCTGCTCAGCTCTGCTCTAGCTTATAAATTATACATATGGCATATGTTCCATCCTATTAATCGTATGACATTTGTACTTGTTTATGGCGTAATACTTGAATTCGTATTCTTGATTGGTTTTCTATTATATATAGCACACGTCAAGTGTTCGTCGCAAGGAGTCAATCAATTATCGAATGAGGAAGCTGACAAAGAAATTAGTGAAGAAGAATCACTTGGGCAACTAGACTAGTAAGGAGATTAAGCCTGTGGTAGTGTATGCTTTTGGTCATTCGAAACATCACAAGTATATTACATACTCTTATGTACGTTCTCAATGAAGTTGAGGATTACTCGATCTTTTGGTGTATAAAAGGTGATGTTAATCGATTGAATACAATGTGGATTGTGGACCTTTGTATATCGTAATGTAATGATAGGTGATTTCACTAAGCTTGTTCATTTTGGTTTTTGAATGTTGTTACCCTGATTTAGGAAATGAAAACAGAGGTGCTACATAGGGGTAGATTATAACAAAAACTGAATTGTCACTCTTTTACCATGGCATATGCGGTCGCAAAAGAAAAGGATATTTTGCACTAGAATAAAAACGGCGGGAATAATTTGCCACGGCACGTGGGGTTGCAAAATGGCATTTTTATGTTGGGAAATGGTATATTATTTGCGACGGCACATGGGGTCGCAAAAATGCAGTAACAAACTTGGCAACCTCATGGCCACGGCGTTCTTCCGTCGCTAACGACCATTTGCTACCCTAGGGCTAGCTACCCCTAGTTTGTTGTCGCCTAGCCGTTGCCAATACTTTTTTGCGACGGTAAACCTGCTTTTTGCGACGGTTTTGAGCCGTTTCTAATGCAATTTTTTTGTAGTGGGAATGCATTGGACATCTACTGCTTCAACATGGTTGAAGACAACTCTGGTTTTATGAGGGATTCGGTACTCGGATCGATGCAATCAACCAACAAGAAAACCCTAGGCCTTTCGTAGTCCAAATCTTCCATGTACAAGGGACATTGGCTATAAATAGGAAGCAACCCTCTTCCTTTTGTAAACATCCAAGCAATTCAAGCAACAAATTAAAGCCGATCTTGAGTTCCCACACAAGCTTTCCCAAAGCCTTAAAACGTACCCCTTTCAAAGTTATTAGTCATATTCCTTCCGCAAAACTTAAGGCTTGACTTATTCACGAAAATTCTTAGCCATCTTCCTTCCACAAAACTTAAGCCTTGACTTAATCACTTAGTCAAGATAAGTGTCTAAGAGCCACACGACAAGCATACAAAGTAAGTCGAGTTGTGTCATTAGGGTGTTCATAATTATGTTCGAATCGAATTTTTGGATCGAACCAAACTTAAGATTTTAGGTTCGATATTAGATTCATCCATTTTAAAATTTCGATTTTTGATTCAGTTTAGTCTAAACAGCCCTAACAATAACATGTATATACATCCTGCAACGAAGTTGGGCCTGGAAGGTCAGAATGTATAAAAAGTTACACTGAACTGTAAGTGTTTGGAGAACTGAGTCCTTAACGGATCTCAGAGGCCTACTCCTGTATATATATATCAATGGGTAAAAATCATGAGGGTACAATCGTAACTGTACATGATATGGACACATATAAATAATATAATGCTAACATCCTCCCTCAGTCGCAGCTAGAGGTGAGTGAATAGCAAGACTAGAACGAAAAGAAGTAAAAAGAGGAGTAGGTAATCCTTTTGTGAAAATGTCCGCATACTGATGTGCAGAAGGGACATGAAGAACTCGGACCTGGTCTAGGGCGACCTTCTCTCTGACGAAATGGATGTCAATCTCTATATGCTTCGTCCGCTGGTGCTTAACCGGGTTCGACGAAAGATAAACAGCGGAGACATTGTCGCAGTAGACTAGTGTAGCCAATTGAAGGGGAACCCAAAGCTCGCAGAGAAGATTGCGGAGCCAACATGTCTCAGCCACGATACTCAGCCTCGGCACTCGAGCGGGAGATGGTGGCCTGACGCTTGGAGGACCATGAGACCAGATTGTCGCCAAGGTACACTGCGAAACCAGATGTGGAGCGGCGAGTCTCAGGACAACCCGCCCAATCAGCGTCAGAATAGGCGGTGAGGAAGTCAAACCGGCTGCGATCGAGATGTAATCCCATGTCAGAGGTGCCCTTGATGTACCGGATTATCCTCTTGAGCGCCTGAAGATGGTGCTCGCAGGGATCATGCATGTATAAGCAAATCTGTTGAAAGGCGAAGGCAATGTCCGGCCTGGTGAATGTCAGATACCGGAGAGCACCGGCCAGACTGCGGTAGGCGGTAGGATCCTCAACCTTAGGACTGGAGGCAGCGTCGAGCTTGGACTTGCAGTCGACAGGGGTGGTGGCGGGCTTACAAGACGTCATGCTGGCTTTGTCGACGATCTCGAGAGCATACTTCTGCTGATGAAGAAACAATGCAGTAGGAGTGCGTGACACAAAGACACCAAGGAAGTAGCTCAGGGAACCGAGATCAGTCATGGCAAACTCCGAACGCAGCAGGGCCATCAGCCTAGACAGGAGCGATGTAGAGGAAGCGGTGAGCATAATGTCATCGACGTACAGGAGAAGATAGGCGGTGTCAGACCCTAAGTGGAACACAAAGAGGGAGTGATTAGACTGACTGCTCTGAAATCCAATGCCAGTGAGGTATGTGGCGAATCGCTGAGGCGCCTGTTTCAACCCATAGAGAGACTTCCGGAGAAGGCGGACGTGAGATGAGCGGGTGCGATCATAGAAGCCTGATAGCATGCATTTAGAGAGTTATAATAGGTTGCATTTAGCTTAGTTATGATGCATATCATGCATGGTTTAAGTATAATTTGCATATTTGTTCTCTGTGTGGTTGGAGTCGGAATCTACATGTTTTTATTGATTATTCCAGGTAATCGTGGATCCGAGGAGGAGACATAGGTTGATAACGCATTGGATGAGAATGTCTAGTTGATCGAAGAAGCTTACATGAAGATCTCAAGAGGTCCTGAGAAGAAGAAGCGAACCTAAACGAAGAACAAGTCTGCAGAAGTTGTCGCCAGACATGCTGAACTTGTTTTGCACTTTCTGGAGGCCTCGGTTGTCCGATCGACTATTATGACCATGCGTTGGAAAGCTCTTTCAGAGAGCTACAACTTTCATGTTGACGTCGAGAGCTAATTCGAGACGGAATTTTCGGGAAAACCCAATGCAGCGTCCGCCGCATAGTTTGCTGCGCCCGCCGCCAGGGGCGTTATTCATGCGGCGCCCGCCGCACGGGTCATCGGCGCAGCGCCGTTTTGAGAAAAACCCTAGTTGTTCTATTTTGTTTGGAGGGCCGACTTGGATGTTTTATTAAGCCACTTTTATGTTATTTTTCATAACTTCTATTCTATTCTTACGTTCTATCAGACAATTAGAGGGAGAGCGATGTTCGCCATGGGCGGCTAAACTCTCTTCGTTCTACTTGCAATTTGAAGCTTTATTTGGATTGAATTGTGAGTTTCTAATTCTTGTTTCTTATTTCCTATATTGAATGTTTCGACTTCTTTGTGCTTGAATGTTTGATTGTTTTATTCTATCTCGACTGATCAACTTGGTAGAATCAATTCAATTGCTAGGGTTTTGTAGATTCCTGATTGCGAACCTTAACCCAAGTGGCAAACTTATCCCTTTAGGGCTGATTGAACTAATTGGATGGGTAGGAAGTTGGATGTGTTGTTAAATCCCTCTTTAGGGACTGCAAATACCTTGGCTAATCTCTGGACTTAAAGCTATCAATTGGATTAAATCCTTCTTTAGGGACTGTTCGATTGATAAGGGTTTCTAGGACTGATTGGACTAGTAACTATATTAGGTCGGGACAAGGGCATTCATAGGAAACCTAAAAGGACAAGAGGAAGTTACAATATCAATTCAACCAAATAAAGTGGATAGTTGTAGGTAGAGCGATCTTCTCTAAATTATTTTGCATCAATTTTGTTTATAGTTTATTTTGTTTTCTTTCCAATCTCAATCAACCAAAAACCCTCCTTTCTACTAATTGGTAAATACACAT
This sequence comes from Persicaria tinctoria, assembly GCA_037127255.1. Taxonomy (NCBI): domain Eukaryota; kingdom Viridiplantae; phylum Streptophyta; class Magnoliopsida; order Caryophyllales; family Polygonaceae; genus Persicaria; species Persicaria tinctoria. The sequence continues at coordinate 15,594,080 of JBANSL010000008.1, forward strand.
TGTTGAGAAATACTTGATTCTCTGTGGGATCGACCTCTTACTTGCTTGCTATACTAGTTTGTAGGTTTGAGTTTTATTTTGATACGGTTTATGCGACTAAAAACCGCTCATCAAAGCCTGCGGCTGATGCATATACACAGTCTCTTGAAGGTTGTCGTGAAGGAAGGCATTCTTGACGTCAAGCTGATGGATAGGCCAATCCTTGGTAAGGGCGATACTCAGAACCGTGCGGATGGTAGCCGGTTTGACGACCGAGCTGAAAGTCTCATAACAGTCAACCCCAACCTCCTGCGACTTGTCGTTGACCACTAGGCGAGCCTTGTGTCGCTCAAGAGTCCCGTCTGACCTGTACTTATGCTTGAACAACCACATGCAATTAATGATATTAGTGTCCCGAGGCCTTGGAACGAGGTTCCACGTGCCGTTTTTTATAAGAGCATTAAACTCATCCATCATGGCGGGGGATGGAGTGATGAGGTTGTATTTGGGGTTAGGTTTGAAGATCCCGGACTGAGACCGGGTCTTCATGGATTGGGCGGAGGGTGCGGGCGGAGGCGGGGGGTTAAGTGGGACTGCCTGCGGGGGGGAAGGAGAGGGGCGTGGTTTGCGGCGGGTTGTGATGCGGGCGCCGCCAGGGGAGGAGACCCCGCAACATGGGGTGCTGCGCCCGCCACATGGTGCTGTGCATGCCGCCAATCAAAATGGGCGGGGGTTGGTTTGTTGCGGGCGTTCTTCCGGATGAAATCTTATGATATATTGATATTGATTGAGACCGAAAGGAAATTGCTATCCAATTTAGGCACATTTGATATGAGACCAAAGGGAGATTTGCAATTACATTAGACATCTTACCTTCACATAGAATTGGAAATTGTTCGGGTAAGACTACATTTTGGTCTATTGAGGATTCATCGTGAATAGAATCCCAACCCTAGAATATCTTTTATATACGTATAATTTATCGATATTTATCTCTTTCAATTTTAGAATCCCAACCCTATGATATCTTTTATATACGTATAATTTATCCTTATTTATCTCTTTCAATTTTAGATTCTTTTGAATCGTTTGTCACTTCTGGGTTTGGTTTAACTGATTTAAAGTTTACAATTGACTCCACTGATCCTTGTGATATTACATTTGAAGTACTACAATTGACACTGTATTACTACAGGGATGGTTTTGGCAACATCAGATGACCGATCGACTAACATTTTCTTGCATTTTCCGTGTGTTCAAGAGATATTGTAGCAATTTATGAATTTTCATAGAATCTACTCAATTCAGACTTGAGGACAAGTCTTTCTTAAACGGGTGGGCATTGTTATTAATGAGCTGAGCCTAGTCTGATGGGCCTTCGGCCCATGAACAGATATAATCATAGGCTTATATAAAGCCTTGTAACAATCCGAACCGGGCATCAGAAAATCAATAAATACTCAAGGGAAGCGTTATTGGGCAAAACATCATATCCGGGTAAAAAGATTCGCTTGTTTAGAGCGTTGTTGTTGTATTTTGCACCATCTTTGTGTTTTATATTTGTTTATAACGGTTATCCATCTGTCGACTTGTCGGTCTTCGAGGATTAAGTTTATCTGATCTCGAATTTTTACCTAATCAAAAAAAAAAAATCATACCCGGGTTCAACTAATTGGTTTCATAATGAAACTTTATTTAGCTTATAGGCTACTAGCACACAAACACCCTTATATACGACCAGAAGTCACGAGTCTTTCATTAGTAGACAACAAACATATATATCATCTATTAGAGATTGGTATTGTGAGGCATTTAACCTTTTTTATTGACCCTTGGCCTACCTAAAGTCGGGTAGGTCCAAACTGGTTTAGAAAATAAAACATTACATGATGTTTACAACAATATTGTCCACATTCAATCCGATTCCGATCCCATCCTTAATCTTACAAGCCCCCTTCACAATCTGCTCGTGCTCGACGAGCCCATCGCTCGAGCGGCATCTCTAAGGACAACCTTTTGGATCTTGCCCGTAGACGTCTTCGGAAGCTCGTCCATGAACACCACCGCCTTCGGAACCATGTAATGGGGCATCTTCGCCCTACAATACTCGACGATCTCTGCCTCTGTCGGTATCTTAACCAAACCAGCCTTCAAGCTGACGAACGCGCACGGCGTCTCTCCCCAATACGGGTCCGGGCGTGCCACCACAACCGCCTCATACACGGCCGGGTTAGTGTACAACACCTACTCCACCTCCACGCTATTGACGTTCTCTCCGCCACTAATGATGACGTCCTTCGACCGGTCCTTGATCTCAAGGTACCCGTCGGGGTGCATTACCCCAACGTCACCCGTCCGCAACCAGCCGTCATTCCCCATGGACTCGGCGGTTGCCTCCGGGTCCTTGAGGTAGCCTAGCATCACGGTGACGCCGCCGCCGCCGACTTCTCCGAGGGACTTGCCGTCGCGCTTCACGCTCTTCCCTGTCTTAGTGTCAATCACGTCCATTTCCGTTGTTCCGAGTGTTCTCACCCCTTGCCTTTACACATCAAATCTCAATCGATCAACTTCATCCAACAATTAGTTGTCACAAAAATTAGCTTTGTTACCTTTAGATGATGCCTAAATTGTTTAGCATAAAGGTTACATCACTATTAATTACTAAACATGGGCAAAGGTGTTGGACATTTGTGAATCTTTGTTTGATTGAGCCTATGACGTATAAGAAATTAGTATAGGTTTATGAACTTTATGGTGTTTTTAAATTTAATATTTGAGAATTTCATTAATTAATAGTTATTTATAGAATTTATTTTTTAAGACAGTGATTTATTAATACTCCATCCATCTCAAAATATAGTTAATTTAAAATTTCAACACTTTTTTTAATGTTAAAAAGGGTATAAAATGGAGTATTATTTTTTTTTAAATAATATTATACTTATTATTAGTGGCGGAAAAAAATTTTAAGAATTTTTTTTTCCATGTATGAAAACATAATTTTTATGTTTAAATATATTAGAAAAAGTTTAAATTTGTGATTTAAATAGACATTTTTATGGAAAAAAAATTAAAGAACTACAAAAGAAATAAAAAATGAGAATTATTTTTATATCTATATATATATATATAAAATTTAAAAAATATATTGAAAATGATCTTAAATTTTTTATTTAATTATACATTTTTAGTAGAAGAAATAAATTTTTTATGTTTAAATATATTAGAAAAAGTTTAAATTTGTGATTTAAATAGACATTTTTATGGAAAAAAAATTAAAGAACTACAAAACATTAAAAAAATGAGAATTATTTTTATATCTATATATATATAAAAAAAAATTGTTACAAAATATATTGAAAATGATCTTAAATTTTTTATTTAATTATACATTTTTAGTAGAAGAAATAAAAGTTAAAAAAGAAAGAAAGAAGAAGGTAGTGAGATTTGAACTCATAACCTTAAGTTAATAAATCTTCTTCCTCCTAACTAAGTTAAATTGTCTCACTCCTTTTACACTCTTTTATCTAAAACTAGTAAAAATTACCAAAAAAAATCCCAAAACATTATTTATTTTTACCGTTTTTATTTTCTGGGGGTTTAGGGGCGCTTGAGTGCTTCACCCACCTCAAGCCCCCTGGATCCGTCAATGCTTATTATATACTTCGTATTTATTAATCATATATGGTTATCATATTTTTCAGTACAGAGTATTTTTTGAAAATCTATTCTATTTTATTTTGAAAAATTATAATGTTTAATTTTGGTTTCTTTGAGAATCTATAGTAAATAATTGTTTAATATTATTTTTTTTGCCGTAAAGCAACATGTCACCGTGCATATTTATAACTTTTTGATCAGGCCTTTCTCCTAAGGTTAGAAATTTGTGGATTTTAAATATATACCGTGCTTTGAGGCTTGCACGCTCGGTGGCGGGAAGCGAGTCCCACATCGGTTTCCAAGCACAGGTAACCACCATCCCGCCAGTCTCGGTCAACCCGTAGCCGTGGCTGACGGCAAACCCTAGCTCCTCCGCCCTCATCAACACCGCCGGGGGTGGCGGTGCACCCGCAGTGAACACGTGCACCGGCCGCTCAAGCCTCCTTGCCTTTGCCGAGTTCGACAACATGTTCAGCACCACCGGCGCCCCACACATGTGGGTCACGCGGTGTCGCTGAATCGCCGCATAGATGTCGCCGGCATCGAACCGCCTCATGCAGACGCTCACCGCCCCCACAGCCGCCACCCCCCAGGCGAAGCCCCACCCGTTGGAGTGAAAGATCGGCAGCGTCCACAGGTACACCGCCCCCTCCGGCAGCGGCCACCCGATGATCGAGTCCATCGCCGTGATAAACGCGCCACGGTGTGAGTGGACGACCCCCTTCGGGGTCGACGTCGTCCCGGAGGTGTAGTTTAGCGTTATCGGGTCCCATTCGGATCCAGGGAGGGCCCATTCGAAGCCCGGGTCGCCCCGATTGATAAGATCCTCGTAGTCGTAGGAAACGGGTCCCGGGCCAGGGTCGGGCTTCCGGCCGGGCCCATCGCGGACGATGATCAGGAATGGAGGTGGGTGTGATTCAGGGAGGAGGGAGAGGGCGGAGAGGATGAGGGGGAGGTGATATATTACATAGGTTTCATATTGTATAGTGGGCTAAAAGCCCGTTAAGACCCAATACCTGTGTAACCTATATATATATATATGTTATATCAATGAATATCAATGAATGGAAACCCTCAAAGGAGGACTTTACATCAATTCCGCTATTCTACATGGTATCACAGTCTTTTCTTCCTAACGGAACCCTAAATTGATCCTCCCTCTTCCTCCGACCTTCCTCCTCACCGCCTTCTCCCTCTCCAAGGCCACCGTCGCCGGATCCGCCCTCCTCGGATCCCCTACACCGCCTATCCGAGCTCCCTCCTTCAGCAGCATCCACCGCCGACCACCTCCCACACCAGATCCGGCACCCCGCCATTGTTTCCGGCCACCCTCGAGCCCAGATCCGGCCTGCTGAACCCCCAATCCACCCTCGAGCCCCAGATCCGGCCACCTCCGCCACCCCCCACACCCTCTCTCTCGACCGCCGCCAATCCCAAATCCGGCCCTTTCTCTTCGATACCTCCCCCGCCGACACTCCCTGCAGCCGCCGAACTTCACCGAGCCCCGATTCGGTGACCCCGTGCCCGACCTCAACCGCAACCCTCCTCCCCGTCTCTGTACATGTTTCAACGGAGAAGAAAGAATCACTTTTGAAGAAATTCCAAAAACAGCCTTTGTGTTCTCCTATTTTCGTTTCTGACCCTAACTTAATTATTTATTAAGTTAGGTGGCATAAAAAAATAATAATAATAATAAAAAAAAAATCTCTTACCATGGCTCTCTACAATCACCAACATCACGCCTTCTCTGGATACTCTAGATATCCTATCCCTCGACATGCCGGTCCTCAAGCCTCTCTGACATCGCCTGACCCAGGCTATCTTCCGCCAGCTCTGCATCACGCATTCTCCTCTACGCAGCCGACATCTTCAGACTCTTCTTGGTACATGGACACTGGTGCCACCTCCCACATGACGAACTCCTCAGGTAACCTCTCCTCTATTTCTTTTAAGGGCCCTGCCCACTCTATTATCGTCGGAAATGGTGGTCGTCTTGCCACTTCGGGAATTGGCCACGCCAAATTACAGACCCCAACCCACCCACTACACCTCAACAATGTCCTTATTGCCCCAAAGATTGTCAAAAACCTTATCTCTGTCCGTCGGTTCATTACTGACAACAATGTTTCCCTTACGTTTGATCCCTATAGTTTCTCTGTGAACGATCTTACTACGGGGGTTACTCGCATGAGATGTAACAGCACCGGGGAGCTCTACCCTGTCACACCACCTCCTGCGTCCAGTCAGTCGTATCCGGTCGCCCTCTTGGCATCATCATCCAGCCTGTGGCATGCACGCCTGGGCCATCCCAGCGCTGCCGTTCTAGATGTCCTCCGTTCCCAGAACCTTGTCGCCTGTACTAAAGACCCACGCTCTGGTTTATGCTCTTCCTGCCAACTAGGCAAACATGCCAGACTGCCGTTCCAACGGTCTTTGACCTCTACCCTTTCTCCCTTTGATATCATTCATAGCGACATTTGGACCTCTCCCGTGCCTAGCAAGGAGGGTCACAAGTACTACCTCTTGTTTCTAGATGATTACACTCATTACTTATGGGTCTTCCCGTTGCATTTCAAGTCCCAAATGTTTCCTATTTTTGCCAGATTCCATACCTACATCAAAACACAATTCCATATGTCCATCAAATGTTTCCAATGTGACAATGGTCGTGAATTTGACAACAAAGACTTTCACTCCTTCTTTGCCGCAAATGGGATCTCATATCGCTTGTCTTGCCCCTATACTTCTCAGCAGAATGGCAAGGCAGAACGAATCATCAGAACCATTACCAACATGATGCGCTCTCTCCTCTTCCACGCATCTATTCCCCTTCCCTATTGGCCTCACGCCTTATCCACCACATGCTATCTCCTAAACATTCTCCCTTCCACTACCCTACACAATCGCTCGCCAGCTCAGACACTTTATTACGCCGAGCCTAGGTATGATCACCTTCGTACCTTTGGTTGCCTGTGCTTCCTTAATCAGGCATCCACCGCCCCACACAAGCTTCACCCTCGCTCTACCCCTTGTGTCTTTCTTGGCTACCCGTCTGATCATCGCAGTTACATTTGCCTCGATATCAAGACTCACAGGATCATTCTCTCACGTCATGTCACCTTTGATGAGTCGCGATTTCCCTTCGCATCTCCCACACCTCCTGTGTCGTCGACAGAGTCTGAGTCACCATTCCCTCACTTCATTCTTCCCCAGAGCTCTCCCGGTGCTCCTGCGTCTCCCCCACCTCCCCCGCCACCATCTACCACCAGACCACACACCCGCAGCGTCTCCGGTGTCTTTCGACCCCGTCAGATCGTATCCATGACCACCACCCATCACCCCGCTATCCACCTCCCATCACCCCGCCAAACAACCTCGTCTCACCTACGTGCGACGGCCACCGCATCAGCGCCTCCCCTACGCGCGGCGGCCGCAGCATGGCATGCTGCGCCCGCCGCAACCCACTTTGCAGCGCCCGCCGCAAGAAACCCGCCCCTGGCGGCGCCTGCCGCATCTGCCCCCACCGCCCCCTCCTCCCCTTGCTTACCCTCTTCTGCCCCCATCCTTCCCGACTCCCATTCACCCTCTGCCTCCACCCAGACCTCCCTCTCCCCCGTTCCCACCTCCCACAAAACAGCCCTCCTCGACCCGAATTGGCAGGCGGCTATGCTCGACGAATACAGGGCCCTTACGAAGAATGGTACTTGGGTTCTTGTTCCTCGCCCTCCTGAGGCGAATGTCATTCGCTGTATGTGGCTCTTCCGTCACAAGTTCCGCTCTGATGGGACATTGGAGCGCTACAAGGCCCGTCTGGTGGTGAACGGTAGATCTCAGCAGGCAGGTATTGATTGTGATGAGACCTTCAGCCCTGTGGTCAAGCCTGCCACTATTCAAGTGGTCCTGAGTCTGGCTCTGTCACGCAACTGGGGCATCCATCAGCTGGATGTCAAGAACGCCTTTCTGCATGGTCATCTGAATGAGACGGTTTACATGTTTCAGCCTCCGGGGTTTGCTGATGCTGAGCGTCCAAAGCATGTCTGTCTCCTCAAGCGCTCTCTGTATGGTCTGAAACAGGCTCCACGGGCATGGTTCCAGCGGTTTGCCTCTCATCTGCTCCGCTTGGGTTTCACTGGCAGCCGATCGGATACGTCTCTGTTTATCTATCGCAGAGGCTCGGACTTGGCTTTCCTGCTGCTCTATGTCGACGACATCATTCTCACCGCCTCCTCTGATGCTCTTCGAACGTCCATCATCTCGAGGTTGAGTGCGGAATTCGCCATGTCTGATCTGGGTCCGCTGTCTTACTTCTTGGGAGTTGCTGTTTAGCGGCATGCGTCTGGTCTCTTTCTCTCACAGAGTAAGTATGCTGCTGAGATTGTTGCTCGGGCTAAGATGGTCAACTGTAATCCCGTCGCCACCCCAGTCGATACATCCAACAAGCTCAGTGCTCATTCTGGTCCTTTGGTTGACGATCCGACATTGTATAGGAGCCTCGCTGGTGCTCTTCAGTATCTCACTTTCACCAGGCCTGATATCAGTTATGTCGTTCAGCAGATCTGCTTGTTCATGCATGCCCCTAGGGAACCTCACTTTCAGGCTTTGAAGCGGATCATTCGGTACATCAGCGGCACCCTTGAGCTCGGCACCACCATCACTCCTTCCTCTAAGCTTGACCTTGTGACTTACACTGATGCGGATTGGGGTGGTTGTCCAGACACACGTCGCTCCACGTCTGGTTACTGTGTCTTCCTCAATGACACTCTTGTGTCCTGGTCAGCTAAGCGTCAGTCCGTCGTGTCTCGCTCCAGCGCTGAAGCCGAGTACAGGGGCGTTGCCAACGTTGTCTCCGAGTGCTCTTGGCTCCGCAATCTCCTGCTTGAGCTACGATGCCCCTTGCAGAAGGCCACTCTGGTCTACACTGATAACGTCTCCGCCGTCTACCTGGCTAGCAACCCAGTCCAGCATCAACGCACGAAGCACATTGAGCTTGATCTCCACTTCGTCGGGGACAAGGTTTCCATTGGACATGTCCGCGTTCTACATGTCCCGTCCTCTTATCAGTACGCTGATATATTCACCAAGGGTTTACCTAGACAGTTGATCATTGATTTTCGTTCCAGTCTCACTGTACGGACACCTCCCGTTTCGACTGCGGGGGGTTTGATAGATTACATAGGTTTCATATTGTATAGTGGGCTAAAGCCCGTTAAGACCCAATACCTGTGTAACCTATATATATGTTATATCAATGAATGGAAACCCTCAAAGGAGGACTTTACATCAATTCCGCTATTCTACAGGAGGGAGTGGGAGTCGAGGAAGAGGGCAGCGGCAGAGGAGTGGCGGAGGAGGACGGAGATGGTGCGGGGGTCGAGGCGGGTGTTGAGGTTGTTGAGGACGGCGGCGGACATGGGGACGGTGAATTGGAGCTCGAGCATGGCGGGGAGGTTGGGGAGGAAGGCAGAGACGACGGCGCGGGGTTGGACGCCGAGGAGATGGCGGAGGGAGGAGGCGAGGCGGAGGCAACGGAGGAGGGTGTCCCGCCAAGTGGAGACAACTGCATCATTGTGGATGATGGAGGGGCGTTCGCCGAAGACGACGGCAGCGGGTTCAAGGAAGGTGATCGGCGTAAGCGGCGGGGAGTTTGCAGGACGGCGGTAAAGCCCGTTCATGATAGCTAGTGATCAATAATGTACTTATATACTAATTGAAGAGTTTAATGGAGAGGGAGGATACATCCCAAGGGCTATATAGAGAGAAAATGTGAATCCGATGTCACTATATAATACTAAGTCCCCTTAGAAATATTTGATATTTGATTTTCTGCACGTATTTTTAGACCTAAAACTATATGAAATAATTAATCTTTTAATTAATTTTTTTTCCATAGAATAAATATTAAACCATGGAAAAAAATAATCAAAATAAATAAGATTTTATATAGTTTTTAGTTATTAAAACTACGTGCACTAAAGTCAAACATCACATATTTCCGACCGAATGGAGTATATAAATTGCCACATGGGTAATGTTGGTAAATACCAATAACTACAGAGATAATAATTATTGTTGAGAATACGAAGTAGGTGGGTAAATCGGTTTTAGGATGGAATCCGATTTGATTATTTAACAATTACAATAGAATTATAAGTAATTTCCGTCAACACTACTAAACTACAAGGATATATAATTCTCATAAAGAAGTTAAATTGTCTTTATAATTCATTGCTCTTTTTATATTTAGAATTAGTAAAAATTTCATACACTTTTTTATTCCGGACGAGGGGAGTTTAGCTACGTACCGAGCTCCCCTTGATCCGCCGGTGGGCAGAAGTAGGTGCTTTATGAGTTTCCATTATCCCTGAGATGATGACGCAGAAGACATTAATACTTCCATAGTTCCATGCTTCATATGAAAATCTACTCGATTTGCTTCATATGAAAATCTACTCGATTTGAGGGAGGATCTTTACTATTCCCAGAAATTTCATCTGCTTTGATTTGAGAGTTTCTACTAAGTATTTTTTAAGTGCCAAATACTTGAATCAAATAAATGATACAAATGGAAGTAATCAGGAGAAAAAGAGTGATACATCCACTGGAGCTATTTCATATACCAATTTGTCTCCGACAATTTTTAATATATATATTTTTTTTGGCGAAATCGCAGGAAACCACCCTTTAAATAGGGTAGTTTGCAGGAAATCACCCTTTAAATTTATTTTTGCAGCAAACCACCCTTTAAATATTGTAGTTTGCGGCAAACCACCCTTTAAAATACATTCATTTAAAAAACACCACCCATCATCACTTTTCATTAAAAATTTATCAAGTAAATCGAAATTACCTTTTTACCCCTTAATATATATATATATATATATATATATTCTTTTAAGGATGTTAGAAAGAAAATTTTGTTATATTTTTGCGTTATCAATATAGCGATTGTAACCTTATTTAAAATATTTAACTAAATATAATATCTTAAGGATTTTTAAAATATATAATTGTAATTGAAGCTCATTGATTAAAATACCTAAAAATAAGTTGGTTACAGGGTTCTAAAAAAAAAGTGGGTTATGTCAAATCATCACAAAGACTTATATATTAATATATAGTAGATATAGATGACACATCATCTTAATTAAATTTTTATAAATTAATATTATATATAGATTTATAGATTTAATATAATAAATAAAGATTTAAATATATATTCCAATGATTTCAAACATAATGTTTGAGAAAAGAAAAGAAGAGATTTCAAATGTAATGTCATTCATTAAATTGAAATTATAAGCATACAAATACAATTTATTTTCTTTCTAATAACCTTGAAATATAATACTCCCTCCGTTCAAAAATAGAAGTTTTTTTAGGCTTAAATTTTTTTTTAGAAATATAAGTCCTTTTAGGTTTTCTATGCATTGGGTTAAGAGAAAAGTAACTTTTTGATTTGTTTTATGAAACGTTATTGGTTGTTAGTGGTTGTGGATAATTAATGAGGGGTATAAAAGTAACACTTCTGTGCTTTCTTTAATATGCGTGCAAACCTCTAAAAGGACTTATAATTTTGAACGGATGGAGTATATATATTTTTTGTTTGGGGGTTGGGGGGGGGGGGTAAAAGAGTAATTTTGGTTTAATTAATAGATTTTTAATTAAAAGTGTTGATGGGTGGTTTTTTTAAATGAATGTATTTTAAAGGGTGGTTTGTTGCAAACTACTATATTTAGAGGGTGGTTTGCCGCAAAAATAAATTTAAAGGGTGGTTTCCTGCAAACAACCCTATTTAAAGGGTGGTTTCCTGCAATTTCACCTTTTTTTTTTTGTCAATACAATTTTTAATATATTAATTTGTCTTTTTTGATGTATATATAGAAACGGTATTTTTAACTTACACTCTTGTGTCAATAGGTTAAAAATTGTGATTATGAAATATTTTCTAGAAAATAAAGCATAAATCATAATAAAGCAATTTATTTTATAAAAAACCTAAACTAATTTAATTTTAGTAAATCTTACCAAAGTAGTTCTAAACCTATACCATTAAAGTATATGTGGAAAAAAAAACTAATACGGAGTATAAATAAGTGAATAATAAATGACATTTTATTGAACTAATGGAGCATGTGATTGAAATTTCTTAATGTCATGTTAAAAGTGTATTGATAAATTTTATTTTTAAAAAACAAAAAAGGGTTTTGCTTTACTTTGGATCACCACAATGATACTATCTTTCAATAAAGGGAATGGGGGAAACCCTCACATTGTTGGCTGAAAATATATGAAACTCTAAATCAATTTTCTACTTAAAGATATATTATGGGTATTCCGATCAAAACTTCCATTTGAACTACTTTCTACTTTCTAGTGCTAAATTGCTCAATCAAAGTGGTATTGTAATATGGCATGTATCATGCGAAATACCGAAATGGCGATCAAACCTTGTACATTGCCAAAGTCTCACCCCGACTAACCATCAATCTTCGGATGAAAATCATGTGCTTCAGATGAATGATCCTGGGCAATGAACTTTGCTGCAAACTGTTTGAGTTCCTGAATCCTAATCTACGGAGCTTCTAAGGGATGTCGAAAGGAACAAGTTGAAGATGGTTAGATGAATATGATCTCCTCCTCAAAACTTATCTCACCTCTTATTGATGTTGCAATCAGAAGAGGGTCTGAGAGTACTGTCACCCGGTGCTTGCTTGCCCAAGAGGGAAAACTCCTGCCCACAAACCATTAATGCAACCGACCTCAAGCTGAACAAGCCCACTGACACCAGATATCCCTTCTCAATCAAATTCAGAGCACTGATAACCCATCAGTAATGCTCAAGGGTTCTGCATTTCCCATCCACATAAGATCCAAAAGATAGATGACATAGCCATTCGAAACATAAAGGTACCTTGGCTCCTTCATGCTTGACCTTAATTTCTGCTCGAACAACACCAAAATTTAATCTAAAATCAAAATTGGAAAATGCATATAAAGAAATGAAGTTAAAAGAGTTCAAAAAACTTGCAATCTTCAGCTTACAATTTCAACTCAACATTTCCAAAGTTGGTATCATTTAACACAACAAATCCAATCACGATTTTAAACAGTTTCAAGCAAGTATCATGTCCAGTTCCATTAATTTTTTATATAAAAAAAAGGGAATTAAGAGATGCAATCATTATAGGTTACTGTATCAGTAAACCATCAAGCCACAGATCAAGTATACCCATACCCACCTTCTTTGGAAGCTCCTTTGAACTTGCCACCATCAATGGTATCCCGGGGTATCCAGACCTGCGTAAGATTGAAAAAGTGCTCGACATCATAGAGAATCAACTAAATATACAGTTAGGCAATTTAACCCAACTTATGCAGCCTAATTTAACAAAAAAAAAATGTCAAGTGTTACATGTTATTGCAATTCCACATTAACACACTCCCTATAAAAATGACTACAAGGTAGCACTTGGCTTGGATGCTTGATGCAGTTAGGAAAGTCTCTTAATCAAGGGAATTAACAAAATTATACTGTCCAAAAACAAAGTTTATTCGAACCTGTGAAAAATGAATGGACCAGTATTTATCCGAGTATATCCATAGATTGAAGATTCAAATGAACTTGTACTCCAACAATGAATACAGCTTCCCTTGATATCTTCAGACTCAAACAGATAGGGGCTTTAAAATGCATTTGCATTCTCTGGTTTCTCTTGTTGCTGACATGTGTCCTTACTCCCCAAGCTCGTAGGCTCTGATAACAGCCCATGGCGTCCCAACATAACCAGATCAAGTAACTTTCTTCTCGCCTCATAAACAGGATTCGGATCAATCAAACGCCCCCTCTCGTATGCCTCCCTCAGGAACACCGTATGCCTCTTCCCCTTGATCGATAAATAAAACATCCCGGGGTGATCAAGAAACAAATCCCTTATGTTGAAGTCGATCCCAAAACACTTCCTGAAATGACTAATCTTCTCCACTTCAACCATCTTCTCCACCGTCAAGCTCATGAACTCGTGAATGATTGCAACTGCCCTCTTCTCCAATCTCATCATCTGAGTCTTTGAGCTGTTCTTCTTGCTACCAACCAAATCCTCATACGGGCCAATATATGGCAATTTTTGCCACTCTTTCACCCTCTCCTTGAAGCTCTTTTTCAATTTCATCCCAGAAGGAAACCCTTGGTTGAAGCTATACTGCAGTTCGGTCCTATTGAGCTTAGAATCTTCCTTGCAACACTCTATCACCCTCCAATTCTCCACTGCGGCTGTAAAGTGCCCCCTCGGATATTGCTGTACAAGCTTCAAGACATGGGTATTAGGCTCATTCCCATCTCCAAGCTCAAATAAATTGGGATTTTTCGCAATCACCGAATCCTCGAAATGTTCAGGAAGACCCAATTCCCTCCAAACCTTGAAGACTGCCCTAAGTGGCACCGATTTCGACAAAGACATGGAAAGAATCCGAACCAGCCGATCCACAACCAAATCCAGTGACTTATCAATGGCCTGTGCTTCAACATCTGCAATCTCAACTGCCCTATCAGTCAATTTACAAAAAGGCATCAACTTTTCAGGATCATAGTAAATTTGGAAGATGTGAGGGTATTTCCGGAGGAAATAGGGGGCACCCCGGTTGAGGTGAAGCTTCTGGGAGAGCCTGGAGAGGAAATCGAGTGACACGGAAGGCGGATTTCGATTAGGGTTTGCGAGGATTAGGTCGTGGATGGCAACCACTTTGACGAGGTTCTTGTAGTGGTCCATGAGCTTCTCAAGGGTTGCGTCTCTAGCCCTAGAGGCCACGTACTCGCCAGATGTGGTTTTGGGGATGGAATTGATTCGAAAAGGGTGGCCATTGGGGTTTCTCATAATGAACTTAAAGAGCTGATTCGCCATTTCAATTCTCTAATTCACCCTTCCATTTAACTAAAAAACTAAACCTTGATCCAAATTTGTGGCAAATTCAACGGCAATTGGTATTATTGAGAAAAAAAAGGATGAAACAAAAGGGAAGATTGAGAGGGGAAGGGGCGCTTACTACGACGGCGTTCACTTTCTCTCTCCTGATTCTTCTGAACTAGTGTGTAACACAGGAGTGGAGGCAGTGAGGCAGGGGGGCGTGGATCGGACCGGGATAGATCTGAAACTATATTGATCTGAAGTCGGATTGAGTGCTTACCAATAGACGGACGGACAGCCGTACCGACGGAGGAGAGTGATGCTGGGGCTGAGACGGGTGGCAGTGGCTAGTGGCAGACCCAACATTTTTGTTTGGAGGTCTGGAAATAAAAAAGGCGATAATAAATTCATCTTACGAGTCCATTGCTACAAAATACAAGTTTAATACTATAGACCATCGTAAAAATGAAAACCCAATCCAGCCCTAAACTACGCGCGTACACGCGCCCCCAATTCACCCTACCCTTGGTTTGCAACCGCCGCCATGATTTCCGATTGCCCTCCGTCTCGGCCAAAAGCCACCAGCTCCCCGCTCCCTTCTCTGATTACCCAACAGCCCTGGGTCTCGCCTCCGGTCCGCTTGTGGCTCTCCGAAGTGCCAGTGCTTTTCTCCACCAAATCCCTCCGTCTGGAGGAAACCCTAGCCGGGCCTACAATCGGGAGGCTGAGTCCTCTGATTGGACCAAGCCGGTCACTTCTGGAGCCACTTGCAGTAACCTGCAGACCTATGACCGGGCATTATTTAGATGTGAAGGGACCGTGTGGTGGGCGGACGGTGCGGGTCGCTTCTTGCTGTGGCGTGCTTGGTTGCTCTCCTGGCGTCCGCCGCTCCCCTTTCCGCCCTGTAGCTCGTTTGCGCACTCGGTAAGTTCTTCTCCTTTCACCATTGCACCAACACTTTGATCTATTGCCTACCAGCAACAACTGTTTTTAAGCATCTTCAAGGGATGCTATTGGGATTCTCATCCCGTTCTCAATCTACAATCTGGTCTTTATAAACTGTTACCCTATAAATTGGGATCTGTTGGTTTTTTATGGATTCACAATCCTCCTTCAATTACCTGTGTGTTTTTAAACAATATGATTATTAAAAGCCTTGGATTACCAATTTACATTACCATGTTTGTCTGCCCCTACAAAAAGTTCTTATGCACTCCTTGCTTCCGGTTACGGCCAATTTGGATCTTTCGCTTACTGGGTCCTGCTTCCTTCTGTTTGTGTGGGTGCTGGCAGCACTGGTCTCGTATGGTCTCTGCAGGGTGGCGTTGTGCTTGGCTTGGCTTCGCTTGTATCCTGTTCGCTCATATTGGACGTTCTGCTGCTGCGTTTTATAGCTCACAAGCCTTGCAAAACTTGTACAAATTTGCTCTCAAGCCTTACAAGGCACACTTTCATAAAAATCTTACAGATGCTCGCAAGCCTTGCAAGGCTCTTTTATTACATGGATGTTATATCACACGATTGCTTATTTGTATTACTAAACCTAAATTATACAGTCCAATCTTCAGCAATGTTGTGCTATCGCACCTTGGTCGTGAACTGATGACTAGAAATACCCATTGTTATGACAACAAATATGGCTTACAAGCCCACCACCAAGTGTGGATTAAACTTTTGAAGCCCCATAAGGAAACTGTAGACTTGACTAATTATGTTCATTATATCTCTTACAAATTCTTTATCATTTCCTTGTCTACTGACAAATGCAAAGTTGGGGAGTACCCCTTTTTTGTAAGAAATCATGCTTGTATGAACTTTACATGTTCACACTATAACTCAAATGGTAACCATAATTGTAACCACTCATGTAATATTCGGCAATCCTTCGATCAGATGACAACCGCTTACGCTACCTCGGTCTTGTTTCTTCAATTATATTTGCACTGCCATGTGTTGAAAGTGTCGCTCGGGCTCCGACAAGATTCTAAGGATACTTTCAATAAAACTTCATACCTTCACCAAGGTTTCTTATTGGCTTTTGCCAGTAATTTTAGCACACAATCACGAATCTTACAAGGTTTTTCATGAATATATGCTCTTGGAACTGTTGTGGTATGAAAAAACGCAATTTTTGGACCAGTACAGAACTATTTTGTAAAAATAATTATATCAATGTCTTAGCACTCATTGAAACAAAAACCAGTATTCCTCCTCCGGATTACTCTTGGAGAAAATGCGGATTCTCCAACATCGCCTTTGACCCGGCCATTGGTTTCTCTGGCGGGATCTGTCTACTATGGAAAGATCTCTCCCCAGCTGAAGGGGAAATTTCCCTTGTATCTGTCAACCATAGATTTATACATATTAAGTATCATGACGCGGTGCTGAACAGATCCTTTGCTCTTATATTTGTTTATGCTCCACCGAACCTTGCTGCAAAGGACGGCTTTTGGGATTCCCTTATTATGTATACCTCCCATCTCACCGATCCCTTCTGTCTTATTGGCGACCTAAACGAAATTGCCATTCCTGGAGATAAATTGGGTGGTATTACACCGGCTAACAACCGTTTCACAAGAATCCAACACATCGAAAGTACTCTCTTGCTTCATGACATACCAACTCACGGGGGCATATATACATGGCAAAAGAAAAAGACTGGCTCCCCGAATAACAGTTTTGCTAAACTGGACCGTCTGCTTGCGCAGAGTGACATCATCGATCTATATGATGGCCTAAGGGTGAAAATACACCCCTTCACAAACTCGGACCACGCTCCAATATCCATTGATTTACGATCACATACGCATTTACACAAGAAACCGTTCCGATTTGAATTAGCTTGGACCACAAAACTGGATTTTAAAAATATTGTTAAACAAGCTTGGCGCGATAACCCACAGGGTTCAAACATGTTTAAATTGGTGAAGAAAACCACCTTGCTTAAGAAACTGGCCAAGAGATGGCATAAGCAAACCTTCAATAACATTCACAAACAACTTTACCAAACCGACGAGGAAATCATGCGCCTGCAACAGATTTTAATTAAGGAACACAGACCAGACATCTTTAAACGACACAATAGATTACAAAATAAAAGAGAAAGACTGCTTGATTTTCAGAGGCGTTATTGGAGCCAAAGAGCAAAACTCAAACACACCAAACTAAACGATACAAACTCTGCTTATTTCCACCGGATCGCCTCAGCCAAGCGGGGGAAAAAAATTATTAAACACCTAACTTGAGATTCGGGTTTGCACCTCACGGACCATAGCTTAATTAGAACTGAGTTTGTCTCCAGTTTCCAGGGACGGTTTAAATCTTCGTATAACCACGACTTCTCCTTTACAGACGACCTCGATGTCATCGGACATGAAATTTCAGATGAGGATAATTCAATCCTAACCTCTGCTGTTACAAATGGAGAAATAAAACATGCACTGTTTTCAATAAAAGCTGATAAGACACCGGGGCCGGATGGTATGCCGGCAGGTTTCTACCAAACATACTGGGACATTGTGGGACCATCCGTCATAAGGGTCGTTAAGGCTTTCTTCCAATCAGGGAAATTGCTACGACAAGTTAACCACACCTTCATCACCCTCGTACAAAAAATTGATAACCCTGATTCGGTTAATCATTTTAGACCTATCAGTCTATGTTCTACAGTCTACAAAATAATATCAAAAATTATGACAAATAGATTATCAAAAGTTTTCGACAGACTCATTCACCCTCTACAGAGTGCATTCACTAAGGGTAGAGCCATTCAGGATAACATTCTGATAGCGCACGAAATCTTTCACTCTTTCAGAATCTCAAAAGCAAAGTGTGGCTACATGGCAGTCAAACTGGATATGGAAAAAGCGTATAACAGAGTCGAATGGCCTTTCCTGTTTGCAGTTCTGGAAAAGTTCGGGTTTGATGATAAATTCATACTTTGGATTAAAGAATGTGTACAAACAGTTTCTTATTCTGTTCTTATTAATGACGAACCATCAATGCCTTTCCAACCATCCAGAGGTCTTAGACAGGGTGACCCTCTTTTTATTCTCGTTGCAGAGGTACTGGCTAGAACGCTACAGCGAAAGGCAACGATTTCAAAAGAACTTGGGTTCTGCCTCGGAAATCCGCGGAATAAGATCCCGTTTCTGGCTTTTGCTGATGATATTATGTTGTTCGGAAAAGCTAACCAGGCTACTTGTAACAATCTTTCGAACATTATCCAGCGTTTTTGCCTCATCACGGGCCAAAAAATTAATCTGCACAAATCTAGCTTCCAAGTGTCTACTGCAACTACTACAGCGGCCATACAAACTATATCCACTTCACTTGGTATCCCGCAAACAAACAGTCTTGAGAAATACCTTGGCTGCCCTATTATTAATGGAAGGGTAAATCGCGATACTTTCGCGGATGTCATTCTGAAAGCTAAACAACAACTTTCTAAATGGAAAGCTTCAACTCTTTCTGCTGAAGGACGAAAGGTCCTCATCAAGTCCAACCTCAGCGCACAACCCCTCTTTATTATGCAAGCTTTCATGCTTCCGCAGTCAATTCTGGGGGAGCTTGATAAAGTCTACAGACAATTCTTCTGGAATAAAAGACCAACCTCTTCTCCTCTTGTAAGCTGGGACAAAATCTGCTCTGACACACTAGAAGGTGGCTTAGGCTTATACAAAGCCGAGACTATGAACTTAGCTTTACAGATGAAATTACTGTGGAAAATTATTGCGGAACCCACCAATATCTGGGTGAGTATTATCTCTGCAAAATACCTAAAAGGAACCCCGTTGATGGATTATGATAAGAAAGGAAACACCTCGTGGCAATGGTCCAAATTGGTGACCATAAGACATCTGTTCAAGTCGGGCCTTCGTTGGTCTATCGGTGATGGACGAACGGTCAAGTTCTGGAAAGACAACTGGGTTCTAAAGACCCCCTTACTAGACTCGGCATTATCACCAATCAATCATACTACAGCGAATTGGTCGGTTGATCGCTTCATAACAACTGATAAAAAGTGGGATGTTGAATATATTCAAAATGAGTTACAGAACATACTCGCTCCAGCAACCATAAAGAATATCATTGACACTAAATTACCAGATAATAATTTCTCTGACAGACTCTATTGGGGCCCGAGTAGAAATGGCTGGTTCTCGACTAGCTCAGCCACTTCTATCATCCGACTGCATGATGGTGACGCCAGTTTCGATTGCCAGTGGCTGTGGAAACTTGACATCCCACAAAAAATCAAACATTTTCTTTAGAAGATTTCTCGCGATGGCCTACCAACTACTGATAGACTACAGCGGATACATGTCGCAGTGCCTTCGGGCTGCTGCTTCTGTGCCTGCACCACGGAATCTACCCATCACCTTTTTGTTACGTGCCCCATGGCCCTTGCACTAACCGCGGAGCTGCGAATTACCATTCCGACACTTAATGGTATAGACAACCACTCGAAACCCAATACTATTCTCTCCTCCATCTATAATGAGGTTGGCAAGGATAAGAAGTGTTCTTTGGCATTTTCTTGGTGGGGTCTTTGGTTCTTCCGTAACCAAATAACCTTCCAACGTGCGGCGACGACTACTTATCGGGAAATCGCACTTTTCTGTCACTCTAGTCACAATAATTGGAAGGACCGTTTTGATACACAAGTTGCCAGCAAAATTAATACTACCTCGACATCCTCGCAGGGAGGTGCTGTCGGGGAAACAAACTATAGAGTTCCAAGGGCTAGTATGCAAAGGTGGGACAAACCCCCACATGGCTATCACGAACTAAATTTTGACGGCTCCCATCGCCAGTCAGGACAAGCCTCCTATGGTTATGCAATTCGGGACCATCTTGGTCAGCTGTTTGCTATTGGTTCGGGTAGGTGTAACAACACGTCGCCGGTTTTCGCCGAATCCATGGGCCTACACATGGGTGTGTCTAGGGCTAAGGAGTTGGGAATTCATAATCTCCTTATAGAGGGAGATTGTTTGGTCGTCATAAAGGCTCTCCTGGGGGACTGGACGTGCCCTTGGAATATCGAGCTGTTGATGACTGATACGACTTTAAATCTCCGTTCCATCTCTAATGTTGCTATTCGTCATATTTTTCAGGGAATCTAATGCAGTGGCTGACAGGATTGCGAGTCTGGCTTACTGCTGCCCTGCCGATGATAGCTTGGCCACAGATCAGGATCTTCGGGTTCTCGTCCGCTCGGACGCTCTGGGAAAGAAGCCTGCTCGTCGGCGTCTCTCCTAATTCTTATCCTACTTCCAAAAAAAAAAAGTTTAATACTATAGACAAGTTATTGATCCTAAGTCACTTTTGAATAGGTAACACCAAAAACAACTATATTCCAACCATTTTCTATCTTTTCACCACCTTTAAAGGAAACTTCTCTTTTGTTTTCCAAATGAACGTAATGGGAAATCATGTGACATAGGTTGACAAAGATCATGTTCTATAATGAGTTTCCGCAATATCTAGTCACTAATAATAACATATTCTTTCTCCAATCGAGCTCTTTTTTCGCTATGTCTATCATCTCAAGAAACATCTTGTTCAACCGCAATCACATCAACATTATGAGATGGATTAGGAATCTGGTTGGTTGAAGGAGATGAAGATCCAGCACTTTGAATAGATGACTTGATCGAATAATAAACTTGTCCATATTTTATACTCCTATAAAAAAATCTATAAACCACTACTCCAAATCACAATCCACACACTATTTTTCCCAGCAACAATAACAATTCATAAACCACAATTTCAAATCTCAAAGTCACAAATTCATTTCTCACAAACACAACCATAATTTCAAATCACAAACCACAAATATATTTCTCAAAACCACAAATTCTAATCACAATTTTTAGAAATTTATTATCAAGAACCTTTCCCAAATTGATTCTCAAATCCACAAATTATAATCTAAATTGATTCTCGTCTCAACCAATTGAACTTAAAAACAATCAAATTAACAAGTAGAGGAACAAAACTAATAACTTGAAGGTCTAGATCGAGGAAGAACGCGGCTCTGATGTGCAGCCTATGCGGGAGAAGGGAGTGTAGTGTAGTGTGGGGTTCACCACCGACTGCCGAGGGCTGGGAGGATGTCGGTGGATCGGCTGGAGCCCGGACGTGGAGCTTGCGGCGGAGGAGGCGGCAGCTTGGGGACTTCGGACTCGGCTCTCTCTATCGCATTTCGCCTTCGGGCCTCTCGCGTCTCTGTGCGTTGTGTTACTGTGTAAAAGAGAGAGCTTTTCTTTTGAAGTTTTGATGTTAAAAAAAAACAGGAATCGAACCTGTGTTGACACGCTCCAATTTGTTTTTGTCCCATATCCCACCGCACTTATATTTATTTCAAGAAAAAAAAAGTCGATGTATAGGGGGGCTTCAGCCTTCACTCTCAGCCACTCCAAATCTCTCACACTCTCACAGATTTGTCACCGACGAGTAGGTGGATGAGAAAGGACTTGTGGGTAGTACCCATAGGTTTCCGGTTCGAACCCCGGAATAGCCGCTCTTTATTTATCAATTCAAGGATGAGAAAGGAATGACTCACTGATCAGTCACTGGAAAGGACTTACGGGTAGTATTCAAAGGTCTCCAGTTTAAACCCCGGATATGACCGCTCTTTATTTACAAATTCAAGGATGAGAGGGAGTTGAGAGAGAATGGATATGACCGTTCTTTATTTACAAATTCAAGGATGAGAGAGAGTCGAGAGGGGTAGTGATGGATGAGAGAGGGGTTGAATGTGGTTTGTACTTTACCTGTTACGGGAAGTGAAAAGTGTAAATGAGAAATCAGCGGTGAATTTATTTTTTATAAGGGAAAATATTTAACTGCTTGATTTTTTTAAGAGATCGGACGGATCGACAAACAGGATAATCATGATACAAGACAAACGAAAACACTAGACAAAAATAAAATGGTAGTAACGGGCTGAACCCGGAAGACTAAAAGTGGAGCCTAGGCCAAACTAAAATCATCCAATAGAAAAAGCAGACAAAAAATCAAGTCAAACACCGTCATAGTGGCAAACTTGTCAAAGGCTTTTACCTTCTTAAATTTTTTTACTAAAACTCAAAAGTAAAGGAGTTGATAGAAAGAAAAAAAAGTTATGGTATGAGATCCAATTCAAAACCGTAAATTTCATTTCGATCCAACTTTTAAATAGTCTTGGGAGAAGAGAGGGCACGTGAGAATAGAGATGAATACAATTCACCGTTTTTATTATAAATATATTAAAATGTTTAGATTTTTTTATTAGGTAATAATTCGGTTGGAAATCCTAATTGATAGCATCCCGACGGATGAGATCTAAAAGATCTGGATAAGACTTCAGTGTCAACCCGTTCACAAGACGGTCAAGGTGTGCAACTTTATCAGCCACCTTGTTACCCTCACGGGGGCACATGGGAGAAGGAGATATCCCAAATACTTGCAACATACCTTTGATATCTCCCATAATCAATTCAATTTCCCAGGGATAAGGGCCTTTTGATTTAAGATGATTTATGACAATCTGATAATCCCCTTCGATAATGAGCTTTTGATAATTATTTTCCTTTGCAACAATAATTCATTCTCTAAGAGCGATCGTCTCCGCCATAAGCGGAGAAATAGCACCTAATTCATTATAACCTAGCTAGTTTAATAGCATCTCCCACCCATTTCCTTATTATAAATCCTGCATTAGCTCCTCCAGCTCCACTTATAGCTCAATCGAAATTTAATTTCAGATAACCATTCACCGGCTTCCTCCATTTGACATTCTTTCTGTTTAGTTTACGACATGAGGAAACTTTATAGCCAAATGTCATTACTCCATCATCTATTTCATCCATTGCTGCCCTTCTCCAATTTTCCATGACAGATTTCAGGAAAGATTGTACCTCTATTTGGGAAGGTCCCTTTAGGTTTCTGTAACACCAGATAGACATCCATTTTATTGCCATTTCCTCCTTTTCTTTTTTATTCAAGCACTGACCTAGACTTTCAATTATAGTCTTGTCGTTCCTATTTTGATAAGAGAGGTTGTTGATCACTTCTGCACATTTTCCAGTTTTTAAGAGTGGTCTTTGCCCAAAAGGACAATTTGTGAATAAGTAAACCTCATCTTCCCCATATGAATTACAGAAACCGCAAACATTCAGAATTGATGCTCCTCTACTGCTTAATCTATCCCTAGTAGGCAATCCATTCTGAGAAATTTTCCAAAGAAATTCTTGATTTTAGGCAACGTTTTCACGCACCTTCCAAATCCCATTACATGGGTTGTCATCAAATTCATAAGAGATTGATAGCACTAGATGTAGTAAACCATCCTTGTTTGTCCATCCTCCAGTACAATCGGTCCGACATCTGGTGGACGGAAAGAGGTATATCCATTATTCGTTTTACCTAACCAGAATCCATAACTTCTTCTAGTTTTTCTTCCCACCATTTCCCATTCAATATGAAGTTGCTAACACGGGCATCAAAATCAGTAATCTGCGTGGAATTAACCATATTAATGAGAGGTTTTAAAGAAATCCAAGGGTCCTTCCAAAACCTAACAATTCTACCATTCCCAATAGACCAAATTAGTCCGTCTTTAAATTTATCGATTAGTGAAGCAGCATTTCTCCATTTCCAAGAAGAGTTTTTGACCCTTTCATAATTTAAGATGTCATTTTCTCGTAAATACTTATGCTAAATAATTTTTACCCATATATTATATGGTTGTGCAAGAGTTTTCCATAGTAATTTCATATGGAATGCCTCATTCATCACCTGAGCTTTTCTAATACCCAACCCACCTTTCCTCTTTGGTTTACATATTTTATCCTAGTTTATAAGTGATTTATATTGAAGATCTTTATTCCTGAAAAAAATTCATGTTTATTTGGTCCAATTCTTTATGCAATGATGATGGGAGCATAAAACTTTGCATTGCATACAACGGTTTAGATGTTAAATTGGAGTTAATGAGAATTGATCTACCTTGCTGAGAAAGGGAGTCTACTTTCCATTTTGCTAATTGATTTTTAGCTTTACTTATTATGTCTTCAAAAGTCGTTATGTTGACTCTTCCATTAATAATGGGACATCCTAGATATTTTTCCAGTACCCTCGTATGAGGAGTTTGTAAAGAGTTTTGTAGTAGCTGAATTCTTGAGCTGGGAACACCCCATGTTGTCTGAAATGTTAATTTGTGAAAATTCACCTTTTGTCCTGACAGTTTGCAGTATTCATCTATTATTTCTTTAACTTTCAGACTGGCGTTCAACGATGCTTTAGCAAAAATGATAATATCATCTGAAAAGGCAAAAAAACGAACCTGGTGGCCATTATGCCCAAAGTTAAATCCTATTTTACTCATTGGCATTGAAGATTCTTGATGTAATCTTCTTTCTAGAACTTCCGCTCCCAAAATAAATATGAATGGGGAAATAGGGTCACCCTAACGAATTCCCCTAGAAGAGACAAACAACTTCGTAAGCTATTCACAAGGACTGAGAAGGAGATTGTCGAAATACACTCTTTGATCCAACCTACGAAAGTTGGGTGGTGATAGCATGCATTTAGGTAGGCATGTTAGGATGCATTTAGCATGATTTAGATGTGCATAACGTATAGTTTAAGCTAGAATTGCATTTATACTTGTGTTGTTGGTGGAGTCGGAATCTACACGCTTTTATGGATTATTTCAGGTATATGTGGATCCGACGAGGAACGAGGAAGCTCATGGATGAAGGAAGAGTGAAAAGGAGGAGGAAAAGTGAAGAGCCTGGGAGCGGAATCGAAGTTAGAGAGCTTAAGTAAAGAACAAGTCAGCAGAAGTTGTCGCCAAACATGCTGAACTTGTTTCGCACTTTCTAGAGGCCTCGGCTGTCCGATTGACTATTATGACTAGGGCTGTTATATGATCTGAACAGCTCGAGCTCAGCTCGAGCTCGGCTCGAAAAAGCTCGAGCTCGGCTTGTTCAAAACCCCTAAACAAGCCGAGCTTGAAGAAACTTTTAAGCTCGAGTCGAGCTCGAGCCGAGCTCAAAAGCTCGTGACTTTGACAATATTTGTCTTAGGGCAAATAAGGCCCAATTATTTTTGTTTGGAAAATAAGGCTCAATTGTTTTTTTTTGAATGGAAATAAGGCCCAATTTACCCAAAGCAAATTCATCCGTGTGTGTCTCTCTCTTACTAGCCTCTCTCTCTCTCAGTCTCTCGTTTGTACTGGTACGGGAAAACCTAGCCTCCCCCATTAAGTTTCGGGGGATTTTGCAAAATAGCCACGAAAATGGGCTTATTTTGCGAAATAGCCGCGTTTTGGGACATTTTTGCAAAATGGACGCAATATAATCCTTTTTCTCTCTCCTGTTCTAAATTTTCTCTCTCCCGTCCAAATCCTCTCCCCGGACCTCTCTCGCTCTCTTCTCCCCTCATGCCAGATCTGGTTCGACTGCCTCCAACGGAAACAATTTCCGATGACTATGTTTCTGGAAGAGGCCTCGCTAGGACAACGATGACGATGTTTCTCCAACGCCGGAGGCGGTGGCGACGACGTTTCTCCAACGCCGATGTTTCTCCAACGCCGGACGACGACGACGATGTCAAGCTCTCTCCGACGCTGTCTCTCCTTCGCCTCCTTCGTGACGCTCTCTCCTCCTACGCTCTCTCTGCTGCTAAACTGCTCGCCGATACCGCCGGTCTCTCCGATCCAATCAAAAGCACCGATTTTGACGTTCCTCAAATCGAATCAAGTAAGTATAGCATGTTAGAATCTGGATTGAAATCACAGAAGGCGCAAATTTTCTTCGATTTGTTAACGTTTCTGAGTAGATTCCGAAGTATACAATTGAATAGAGTAATCAGTGCAATGGAATCATGGAAAATTTGCGCCGAATGTGCAAATTTTCTTCGATTTTTTAAGTGTTGGAGTCGATTTTGAGGTCTCAAGGTGTTTGTGTTTATGTTTCTTTGCCAAATTGCACTGTGAAGGCTTTGAAATTGAGCATACATGTGACAGATTTTGCTTCCAACTGATTGATTTTGTGCAAATTTTGTCTGTGATTGCCTTCGATTTTGTATTTGTTTAGCAAGGCTCATGTTAAAAACCTGCACATCTGCCATCGATTTTGTCTGTGATGTGCAAATTTTGTCTGTGATTGCCTTCGACTATTTTACTTATCAATCGATCGAAGATCGATTGATAAGAAAAATCAATTGTTGATGAGAGTTTTATGGTTTTTATGTTGTTTTAGCTACTATTTTAGGTTGCTTTGTGCAAATTTTGTCTGTGTGAGTGCAATTGATCTATGTGATTGCAATTGATCTATGTGAGTGCAATGGAATCATAGAAAATTTGCGCCTTCGGCGCAAATTTTCTTCGATTTTTGAAGTGTCGGAGTCGATTTTGAAGTCTCAAGGTGTTTGTGTTTATGTTTCTTTGTCAAATTGCACTGTTAAGGTTTTGAAATTGAGCATACATGTTACAAATTTTGATTGATAAGGAAATTGATCTTTGATTTTGCTTCTTTGCTTGTAGGATCACCGTCGATCAAAAGTTTCAGTTCAACAGTTTGTGACTTGAACTTATCAATCGATCGAAGATCGATTGATAAGGAAATCTTTGCTCTACTTTGCTGGTTATTGGCTGATACTATGTATCATTTACTACCCATTTTGGGTCCTTCAGAGTACAAGGTGAGCAACTTGATTCAATATTGGCAATATTCTTTGGGCTCTTTGGATGCTTATCTGCCCTTGTACTTGACTTGCAAATTTGGTTTTCCTTGTATTTTTTGCTTCACACATTTGATTTATCAGCTTCTACACTTTAAGTTCTATAAAAAAAAAAGAATTATTCAAATTAGGTGCATAAAAAAGAATTATTCCTGTTTACATATTTTGAAGGTGAAGAGGAGCATGAAGACTGAGCTTGAAGAATCCAGATGAATGCAATGGAAGGTGTACTGTTATGCACATGGATTAATTTACTGTCATAATTTGCAGGGATTTGGCTCAAATCAAAGGGTGCCCAGCAGCTGCTGCTGAAATAGAATGCAAGTGCATTTGTGTGATTTGAGTTAATCGTACAGGTTTGATTTTTAATATCCGATATTTGTTTGAAAGAGGAGAGAGTTGGATTTGTGTCTGTGTTCAACATTTTTAGGTTTTTGCTATGCATTCGGATCCTCACGTGCTCCTATGTTCTGGTTCTTGCTGACATCTACCAATGTTTTACTCATAGTTTTGTTTTAGCCTATCAGTATTCTGAAGAACATGATCTTTATTTTCTGATCTAATGAATCAGTTGATGCATGCCTAGTGTGATGACATGGTTTTTTTCCTAGGTTTGCTGATGCTTGCTTAGTGTGCGGACATGATTTTTTTATCTTATTTATACCAATGAGCTCAATATCTGTTTTGTTTTGTTTTAAAGTTTGCAAATAACTCTCCATGGTAGCTTTGACTTTCAGATTAGGTTGATCTTGGAAATTAATGGAATCGAAAATGGGATTCTCATACTCATATCTCTCTGTTGAAGTAGATGTAACGGCCTGGGATTGTAATTCCCGAGTTACGTTTCGAGGGATAAAACCCCTTGTTAGGATCTTGCGCTCCGAGTAAAAGTTGAAGGTTTGAAACCGAAGATTTGTAGTTTAAAGCGGGATTTCGCACCCAAATCCGGAAGGTCCGTTGGAGACCCCGGGGTAAACCCTTGTACCCGTCCTAAGTCTACAATGCGGAAAATCCTTTATCATGCAAAGGGCATAAATTCTGAAAACGATACAACGAGCGCCACGGCAGAGCCGGGTCAAACCAGAATATAAGTAGGGAGAAATCCCAAAAGCATGAATTTGGTGAAGTCAGGTTTCAATACTCACTCTCCGCCATAGGAATGGACCCCGTCATAATAGCACAAAATCAAGCATTGTATCGGGTACCTGAAACTATACCACTAAGTCAGGCCAAGAGTCCGCCCGCGGGTCCTCTGACCGCGCTGAGGACATATAATATGCCTATACCTAGAATAAAGGATGCCTTCATGTAGTACTGGAATATTAACCACACTATCATGTTCCTAATTCACATGTGCATAATATTAAGTAAGGCCTTAACAAAGAATACCAAGTGGTATATCCCTCTTCTACCACCCCCCCCCCTTCCAGGTAGGGTGGAGACTGGCCAGTTCGATACTATAGCATATCAAATCTCATCATCATATCGCATCTCATGCTCATCTCGTATCTCATGCTCATCTCGTATCTCGTGATATATATATATATATAACTCAAGGAGGGCAACACCCGATGAAACTGGGCTGCCCTATGACCCTAGAAAGGACTCTAGGACTCACAGACAATGGCCGTTCTGTATTCAAACGCATACAGAATAAGAATGCTCATTCGTAAGTGCAATTCCTAAGCATGATACTACATGGCATGCTCTTATGCATATGAAACACCTACATACAATATGACACATCAGGCAGGAGGTACTGGTTACTGAGTAAGCCCCGGAGGTACTTACCTGGCTAGCAGATCGGCAATAGAAGAATCCAGCACACAGTAGTCACAATCACAGAGTATCACCTAGTACATAATGGAATATACATAAGTCTACATCCAACTATTAAGCACTCAAGCACACCTCAATCATTAGAACAAGTAACATATTATGAAAGTCATTTCATCGCATCATTCGCTCCTCAAGACCCCATCGTCATAATTATCAAAATCATTTCCGCATGTTCATATACATCATTTCCGCATATACCTCAACGATTCATCAAAACCATAAGACATAATTTGTGTGATATAAAATCCTACTAGATCGTCATAATTATCCAACATTTAATCTCATATAATAATTCACCACAAGTCATGCTATTAGTCATACATATCATATTGTTAGTCAAACGATCATATTATCATGCTAGTTAGTCATCGAATAAGTCTTATTCCCAAGTGAGTCTCAAAACTGTTTTAAATCCCAGTTAAATAGTTAAGTATTCCGACCCTTGAAATTACTCGCCAAATTCCCTTTTAAAATTATTTATTAGATTACTTTCCAACCTTGAAATTCTTTTCCAAATTATTCATAAATATTTAAGTTCCAATAATATATTTTAAATCTCAAATAGTATTACATGATATTTTAAATACCATTTATTTAACACTTTTATAAATTATTTCCAAATCCCCAAAAATCCCGACCATTTTTTTATTTAACAAATCAACCCTTATAATTCTCCCAAAATATATTAATTTAAATACCGCTAATTAATTAAATAATAAACAGATAACTCAAACCGAACCGAACCCAACCGAACCCCCAATTATTAATCCCAACTTGGTTATATAACAAAATATATATATATATATATATATAAGTGAGGTGGGGTCCACGGGAGCCATCCTCTTCCTCCAAATTCGAAGAAGACCCCCGGCCCGCCATGGCGCCTATGCTTCCTCGATGCGCCTCGGCTCCGCCAAGCTCGACCTTGTTCGCGGCCAGCTCCTCGGCTCTCGCTCATCCTAGCCTGCTCAGCCTCGGCTCGGCCTCCTGCTCACAGCTCGCACCCGCTCGCCCTTGCTCCTCGCTCGCTCGCGCTCTCGGATCGACGTTGCTCGCTCACGCCTCTCTCTCGAGCTCACCGGAGCTCTCGAGCTAACCCAATCGTCCCGCACTCAGCCCTCGCTCACTCCCGACTAATCTAAACATCGAATACAACACAGATTCTAATCGAGAAGGGAAGGAAACGGTGGAAGCTCACCGAGGATGTTTGCGACTTCGGAGCTATCGATTGGAGTTCTGGGCATCGTCGGAGGCTTGCGGTGGTTC
Organism: Persicaria tinctoria; assembly: GCA_037127255.1. Lineage (NCBI taxonomy): Eukaryota > Viridiplantae > Streptophyta > Magnoliopsida > Caryophyllales > Polygonaceae > Persicaria > Persicaria tinctoria. Next base: position 15,624,460 of record JBANSL010000008.1, read on the forward strand.
GTCGGACCTGCATCGGACATGAGTGAGCGTGATGGTAGGGCTCGAGAGTGGTTTGGATCGCAAACGAGGGAGAATGACTTACCGGAAGGTTGGTTCACGATCAAACGGACGGGGGATCTTCGGAGGCTCGTCGATGATGCCAAAAGCTCCGGGGGCGGCTGCGATTGCTCTTCGATGAAAGAGGAGGCGGCAAGGATGACAACGACGATGAAGGATCACCGAGGCGTGGAGTGTGGCAATGGCGACGAGAGGAGGAAGTTGATGTGTTGCTCGGGTGCAGCTCTGGTGGCGTCGAAACAGGGGAACCCGAGGGGTGGTGCTGACCCGCTGCTGCTGGAAACGGAGAGAGAGACTTGAGGGCACTTGACTCAGCTTCAATGGGGAATGGGAGGAGGCGACGAGCAAGGTGGGTGGCGTAATGGCGTTGGGGTTCCCGACTCTCGACAAAACAGGGGCGAGAGATGGACGAAACGCTGACGGTGAGAGATGGTGATGGATGACAGAAAGAGAGGGATGTTGATGAATGAAAGAGAGTTGGTGAGGATGACAAATGAAGACTGACGGGGTATGGGGGTGAATGAAGACTGACTGAGTATGGGGGTGAAGTATGAATTTGGTTAAAGTCTTAGTCAAATAAATACCCGAAAGTAATCCCGAATACGCGAATTTTGAATCACGAAATTAGTTTTCGAATGTTAGTTTTTCCAACTCTCACTTTTTCGATCAATTAGATTTTTATAAAAAAAAAGATATTGCCATCCGATAATTATTTTGAATTTTCGAGGTAAAAGGATGAAAATTATTCGTCAAATTTTATATTCCGGTCGGAATCCGCTAAACGATTTTTAATACCGATTAAATTTCATTTTTAATTCTCTATTTCCGAAAAATTAGGATTTGAAAATCCGAGCCTTTACATCATCCACCTCTAAAAACAAGTCTCGTCCCCGAGACTAAAATTATCTTAAAATAGGGGATGAAGTTTGAAATCGGTGAGTCCAATGATCATGTCATTGATCCCGTAAGCACCTCATAAGTGCCCCTATGAGATCCTCACAGTACCATTGTCGTGATCATAATATTCCCAACAGACCGTAGCAAGGATGTAATATGGGCCTCTACCACATCCTTACTCCGACTTTTTGGCCATATCATAACTCAAAACATAATAGTGTCACCACTAGGTCATAGCAAGTAATCTACAGGTGCCCCATAAAACACTTGTATCTACTTCGTGGGGCGTTATAATGAAAACTAGGGTCGCATTAGTTTCTTAAAATCCAAGTTAGTTTCTTTTGAAACACCATTTAAAATCCTTTGAATCCGATGTTACTCAAGCAATTTCAGAACTCAAGAGGTGGAATCATCCACCTTTAAGGCTAACCCCATATTTCCTTCCTAGGTTCCAAGTCAGAGTCAAATTTCACCAATCTGGTTCTAGCATCTTAGCAATTCGAATTCAGGACATCATATAACACAACAATCATACAACATAGCAATCGCATCACACATTCCTAACCAGGTCATACTCATGTCACAGACAGTCACATACCATAACATATCTAGCATCGTATCATATATTGTAGGATTTATCACATCATCTCACGGATGTTACACACCATATCAATCAGATAAGCACATCATACTCATTCTAACTACCAAGCGTCATCGCATTAGAGGCAAACAGCTGCTTCCGTACAATAGCATTCTATCGAGTTCAGGGATAACTATGTTAGTACTAACAGTTCCCTATTGTCAACAGCAACACATCAGAGAATCAACATCGTCTATAGCATAGAATTCGCACAACATTCGGCTCCAAGTAAAGTGTACACTAGATCACTATCTAAGGAGAATCTGCCTTACACTACCAATCATGACGAGACACTACCACTACTCACCATCCCTTGCACTAAGATCAACTTCACCGAGGTCTACCAACTCAATCCACTAACAGTTATAGGCGTCATTGTATCCTGCTCACATACAACCTTTCTAGCCTCATAACTATTCGCAATCAAGGTCGAATACCCAAACCAACTACAAGGTATCCCAACTCCTATGCCATCAAGCCATCTAAGGGCCAATCCACTTCGACATCCCGATCTCAAGTCCTACCTTTCACTCGACTATCATCTCCTAAAGAGACATTGCGAATCACCTTGCTAACTAAATCATAATCCCCACGCCACTAACTACTCTCACTAACCATCCACCTGTAAGGACCCAACTCATGCTGACCATCTCACACCTGACACTCCCGACCAATTCTAATGCAGAACTCAACTAGTGGTACTCCCAACCACGAATCACCATGACCATCAAGCCGACCCACTCTAGATCCTCTTTCCGGCATACTGTACCTAGACTAGTTCCCTTAACTCCGCACGTTTCTCCAAATTTTCTCATATCGCGCTTCCTTAAACTTCGAAATCTCTACCACTTAAACCATTATTTACCGATCATCATTTTCACCGAATTCCTATGACATCCTCGTCCGAATTTCCTAAGCACCGCAACTTCACCAACCTTCAAAAATCTCTCTAGCGTCCTCAATACCTTCTGCTTCGCCTAGTTCCCAAATCCATGCGCATAATCTCTCTATCTCAATCTTAAGCCTACAGTCTTACTAGGAATCTAAACTACATCATTTCATAGCTACCAGCCTTTCCTCGAAGATTCATCTCACATCCCCAATTACCTCACTAGCCACAATGGCCTCCACTCATAAATCTCGATTCATTCCCTGTGCCAAAATCCTCCAACAACGCATCTAGAAATCATTCACTCATAAATTCCCCAAGCATTACCAATTCTATCTAAACAACCCCCCAAATACTCATCACACGAACAACCCTGATATGAACAACCAAATATCTCCGATTGATAATTTCCCAACCAACCTCATACTACTTTTTCTAGGAAATTCCTCAACCTCATCCCTTACCGAAATCGCCCCCACTCCCAGTACACATCACCTAGTCCCATATTCTACGATTCCTCAGACATTCCTTAATCGATCATCCTCGACCCCGCCCACGATCCGCTCATAGACTATCTAGACACCTTCCTTAGCACACCAATCCGTCTCACAACACCTCCCATCAAGAATCCCCCGATCAACTCCTAGTTTTCCCATCCACCTCTAGAACTATTCTAACTACCTCTACCCACACCCAATCTCTGGATCTCCCTAATGAAACTAGTCCAGACCTCAGTCAACCACTCTCTTATACTACCCGCAAACACTACCTTCCTAGACTACCACTTCTCACTAGGACATATCCCTCAAAATCTCGCCATACTTGCCCCACTGCTCACCTAAGAACTACCTGGAAGCTCGTCTATACTCACAGGCCACTATCTTTCACACATCCCAACTCACTCGGCTCTACCCAAGCTAACGCATCCTTTCTGCACCCCATCTCACACGATCAAAGACCCAATCCGAATACCTTAATCTACCTGCCACTTTCCAACCCGTCTCACTGAAGAATCTCACGAGTTAAGCTCAAGAAGAAAGCACTCCCATACATATAACCCATAACTTACTCACTCGCAATTCAGTATACCAAGCACCAAGGCACATTGTCATAGAAACAAGTTAGTGAGGCAATCATTGCTACCAATTTAGCACATCCGTCATCACGCATTCAATTATTTCAGTTCTAGGCCTACCAGAAAACATCAATTCCGATTAGTATAGAAGAATCCACAATTTGAATTAATAATGCTCTTCCTCGTGTCTGCTGGAATGAATCTGTTAACGTTTGTCATCTTCGAAGAATATTCGTCCTTGTTGCCATCGGTGACGTTGTTCCTAGGGCCTAAGGGGTCAGGGACCCATCACACTTCCGTTGCGCCGCTCCAGTGCCACTTGGTCGTCAGTCCTTCTTGCATATCAGCGCTCATCGAAGGATCGTAAGGGTTAAAAGTTACGAAGATAGGGGAGAGAGAAGGGCGGACAACACAATTCCTTAAGAGTTCAAACATGGACCAGGACTAGGGACGACGAGACCAAGGATAAGATCCCAACCCGAGAGTTACAACGACGCCCTTATAATTATGGCACACAAACACATAAAAATCAAGAGATATCATCACATTATTTCACACTAGTATGCACCTATTGTTGTGAGCCTAATTTGCCATGTTTTACACTATCATTTATATCAATTTCTGCATACATTGCATACATTTGGGTTAGAACAATACAGAATCTGTGTAGTTTACACTTATTTGCAATATATGGAGGTCTACACAAGTTTTTGTTATATTTCGCAGAAATTGGACGCACTTTGAAGCTTAAAGGAAACTCATGGAGAAGCTAAGGATGTTGCAGCCGGAGAAAACGCCATTTTTCACCATTCTTCGTTCTGAATCAAGTTTTGATGTCTTCATGAGAGTTGTAGCCCTCGGAAAGAGCTTTCCAACGCATGGTCATATGCGTCAATCCGACGAACGAGGACTCGGGAAAGTGCGTTTCAAGAACAGAGCAGAAAGCTGAGAAAACTCTACTCGAGATCGACAAGACTCTACTCGATCTCGACGAGCCATGGTCGAGCAGACCTGGTCGAGCAGAGCTGATCGAGGACACTGAGTCAGAGACAACCCGACTCCCGGAACCCTACTCGATCTCGAGTACCCCTGGTCGAGATAGACGAGCCATGTCCGGAGTCGACGAGCTGTGCCGAGCCGAGAAGCCGAGGACGAAGACGCAGACCACCTCTACTCGACCTCGACGAGCCCTTGTCGAGATCGACGAGCCCAGAGTCCAGATTCGGAGCCCATCGAGGAGATCCGCTCGAGAAACCCTAGTCGGCAAGCCAGTCTACTCGAGGTCGACTAGGTCTACTCGACATCGACGAGCGCCAGGAGCCATGTCCGAGTCCGTCGAGCACCAGCTAGCCGAGATGACGAACCAAGCCAAGTCGACCAGGACCCCTACTCGAAGTCGATTAGACCTACTCGAGGTCGACGAAGCTTCCAGAGCCGAATGACGCGGTTCGACGAATCCTACTCGACTTAGGGTTGCTTGGGCGCGAAGTTGCTGAAATCTATCCTAATCTATCAAGATACATCATGAAGAGAAGAAGATCTATCCATGGAAGATTTTAGATATATTTTCCTATTTTAGATTTAATTATGTTATATCATTTATTTATCTTTAAGGCTTTTAGATATAATCTTAGATATAGATTTAGATAGAGATAGAAGATCTTTTCCTAGATTAGCTAGGGAAGGATAGCTATAAATAAAGCCTAGGGGGCTCAGTTTTATGCATTCAATTTCGAAGAGAAGTAGTTAGTTCCATTCAGATACAGTTAGGAGTTTGAGGTTTTTAAGGTTTTGGCGGTTTACGAAAGTTGATTGCCAGGATTGTAAAGGCTTTGAATTTAGTTTTAATGCAAGTTTCTTTCATCAATTCAATGTCTGCAATTGCGATGAGGCGTGAGTAGTCCACCCACTTCTGGGGCTGGGGTGAGCCCGACGGTGGCCATGTGAGGCGATGCGATAAAAGGTCAGATCTTTTCATGCGATTTGTCTTCTATCCCTATAAGCATGATTCTTTTGCGAGAGTTGAAAGTGATCCTTGTTTGTGTTATTGAAGCGAAAGTGATCTTAATGCAACTTGGATTAATTATGTGAAAAGGGTTAGTAACAATTAGGGTTTATGCGAAAGCCTCTATATGCCTAGTTGTTAATAACGAAAGTTATTTGATGGAAAGCATGATCTTTTATGCCTTTATGTGTTGTTTTGCATGGTTATCGTTGTGGTGTTGAAACCCTAGCCTTGGAGGTCTTTTAATATATTGATTTATTTCGTCGAATTTCTAAGTTCTGTCTTTAAATTTGCAAGTTTTAAAGTTTCTGTCTTTTACTGTTTCTAGTCGACATAGACGAGTGTCTAGTCGATCTCGAGTTACTGTTGTCGAGGTCGAGTAGAAGTTAGTCTGTGTCGAGATAGGTTTTGTTCTGTCTTCATTGATTTTCACTTTCTGTCGAGCTGTGTTTGTCGATCTCGAGTTGACCTTAGTCGAGATCTAGTTGGCTTCTGCTTGTCGAGTGGTTTGCATTTGCTTTATTTTCTGTTTTCAGTTACTGCTCTTGTCGAGATAGAGGACAGCTTTGTCGAGATCGACAAGCTTCTGTGTCCTCGAATTACTTTCTGCTTTGCTTCCATCTTTGCTTTGCTTTTATTTCTGTCTTTTGTTATTTACTTTAGTTGCCCTTGCCGGGATTATTTGTTTCTGCTTCTGTGTTTGTTTCTGTGTTTTTCCACTGCTGCTGTGAGAATCTGATAGCTACCTGAGAACTGCTGACGTGCTTCCTCGTGGATTCGATCCTGACTTTTCTCTTAATACAACGGGAGGAAGTCTTGTATTTATTTGCTGAGACAGGGGAGTCTATCTGAACTTTATTTGATATCTATTTCAATACTTGACCAACTCTTGCAACAACAAATTGGCGCCGTTGCCGGGGAAGCAATCAATCGCGCCTTAGGTAGTCAGTTCTCACTATTTCTTTGAGTTAGTTTGCAGGTGTATGCGTCGTTCTGGTCAAACACCTGAGTTTAACGCTTTAGACGAACCGGAACGCCTATTCCACATCCGAGCTAAACTACAAAGAGCCATGTCGGCCGCTGAAACACAGGAGCAGCTGATACAGAGGCTTACCAGGGATCTAGCCGCCAGAGATGCTGCTCTAGCCACCAACAATGCTGCCCTCGCCGCTGAGAGAGCAGCAAGGGAACAAGCACAAGCTGAGCTTGCCCAGTACCCAACCACTGCAGAGGATTACATGCATCCAACACTCGTCGTGCCTGAATCGGCGATTCTAATCCCTGAAAACTCTTTTGAAATTCGCACTCAATTTCTTATAGAGCTTAAAAATAATGCCTTTTACGGCAGATTTAATGAGTGTCCTCTTGAATATATTACTAACTTTCATGATATGTGTCGTACACTTGCAGAAGGCACAACTCTGGAATATGTCAAGATGAAATCTTTTCGCTGGTCGCTCGCTGGACCTGCACTGAAATGGCTGGAAGGGCTGAAAGCAAGATCACTCACAACCTGGGCCCAAGTAGAGCAAGAGTTTCTGAACAAATTCTTCCCACCTGCCAAAACAGCACATCTCCACCAGAAAATCACCGCCTTTAAACAGCAAAAAGGGGAACCACTGGCAAAGGCATGGGAGCGCTACAAGGAACTTCTGCGATCTTGCCCTACTCATGGACAGCCGCCCTACATCATTCAGGAGATCTTCTTCAACTCTCTGGATCAAGTCACTAAGGACAGAATCAACAATTATACTCGCTATGAGTATCTAACAATGCCGCCAAGTGACGCATGGGGAGTACTGGAGAAGCTTACTACCTACGACAACAAGTATGGGTCTACTGTAACTTATGAAGAGAACCCATACGCCAGGCCAGCACCATCCATGCCCCTCTATGAGCCATCAAAGGAGATCGATCCAGATGTCAGGGAGCAATACTACAGAGACCAGAATAGGAAGCTCATCAAGCAAGTCAAATATCTCTCTATCAACCAGCCTTGCATAGAATGCGGATCGCAAAGGCACACCACTCCTGAGTGCCCACACACAGAACAAGTCAAGATGGCAGAGCATCATGAGGAAGCAGCCTACGCAGGGGGTCCAAATCGCTACATGGGGGACCAACGGTTTCAGCAACCACAATGGAACCAGGGAGTCCCTAGGAACCCCCCGCCCTACAGAGCTCCAGGACATCCTGAAAGGGACCAGAAAAAGGATGATATACAGACAGTCCTGGAGGAGATGCGGAGGAATCATGCTGAAACTAGGCAATCTTTCAACTCCGTCTATACTCAGATGCAAGGTGTCAACTCTAGGCTTGGGGAAATTGATATCTGGCGGAAATCAGTTGATACACAGATTGGTCAGCTAGCAGCAGCAATCCCCAAACAGTCAGGCGCTCTCCCTGGATCTTCAGAACCAAATCCTAAGGGAAAGACTGGACACATCGCTGCCGTAAAGCTAAGGAGCGGCCATCAACTTCGAGAGCCAGAGGTCGGGGAGCAGCAGAATGAGGAACAGCAAGTCAACCTCGACAAGACAGTAGTCGATCTCGACAAAGCCGTGGTCGACCTCGACAAAGGACTTGTCGACCTCGAGGAGAATCTTCAGAAATCTTCGTCTGCACAGCCCAGCAACTCGACGTCACCAAAACTGGTCGATCTCGACAAGAGGGTAGTCGATGTCGAGGAGCCTCAGGTCGAAAAATCTGCAGCAACTTGATAGCATGCATTTAGGTAGGCATAATAGGTTGCATTTAGCTTATTTAAGATGCATTTCATCCATGATTTGATTACAATTTGCATATTTGCTCTCTATGTTGGTGGAATCGGAATCTACACGTTTTTATTGATTATTTCAGGTAATCGTGGATCCGAGGAGGAGACATGGGTTGATAACGCATTAAATGAGAATGTCTAGTGGATCGAAGAAGCTTACATGAAGATCTCAAGAGGTCCTGAGAAGAAGAAGCGAACCTAAACGAAGAACAAGTCTGCAGAAGTTGTCGCCAGACATGCTGAACTTGTTTTGCACTTTCTGGAGGCCTCGGTTGTCCGATCGACTATTATGACCATGCGTTGGAAAGCTCTTTCAGAGGGCTACAACTTTCATGTTGACGTCGAGAGCTGATTCAAGACGGAATTTCCGTGAAAGACCAATGCAGCGCCCGCCGCACAACTCCGACATCTGTTCTGGCTCCGAAAAAGAAGCTGCCTTTCCCCACGAAATCTCTAAAGGATCCAGCGGAGAAAAAGTTTCAGCGCTTCATCAAGATGCTTCAAAAGCTGAATGTCACCATACCCTTCACAGAAGCTCTCAATGAAATGCCGTCCTATGTCAAATTCCTGAAGGAGATTCTGAGCAAAAAGCGATCGATGACAGAAATCACAGAGGAGTGCAGCCATCTGGACATATTGGAAAAGAGGCCGGATCCAGGTAAGCTTGCTATAACTATTGGATTTGGCCCATACAAAATTAATGCCCTATGTGATCTTGGAGCTAGTGTCAGTATTATGCCTTTAACGATTTGGTCCAAGATTAAGATAGGTGCACTGGAGCCTGTGGATGCTAGACTGTATATGGCCAACAACACGGTGGTCATTCCAACAGGCATGGTGGAAAATGTCCCAGTACAAGTAGGTAAATTCTTCGTTCCTGCTGATTTTTTAATTATTGATATGCAAGAAGATCCTGCTTGTCCAATTATTCTAGGGAGACCATTCTTGGCGACGGTGGATGCCAATATAAGCGTACGGAAAGGGGTACTCACTTTCAACATCAGCGATGAGGTGATTGAGTATTCCTTCAACAAAACTGAACAGCATACGGGTCCCATGGAAGAGGTCAAATCTATCTCAGCTGGCTACATCACCTGCGGGGAACCAACGATCAGGAATATGACCCCTGAGGAACTGGAAAAGAGGGACATGGAGGCCCAGGTGGAGGAGATCATGGCAATCCTTAAGGAGAACAAAGGAGCCAAGTATGGGGTCAAGCCAGGTCTACTCGAGGTCGACCACATCCTCATCGAGGTCGACCAAAACTCGGGGAGCTCCGAGCCTGCTCCCTCGACACAGACTCCACCAGACGGACAACCTTCGTCGATCTCGACTAGGCTTGTCGAGGTCGACCACCCCTCGGAGAGCCCAGGGCCTTCCTCCTCGATGAGCAAGCCACAGGAAGGAGAAGGCTACTCGACCTCGAGTAGCCTAGTCGAGATCGACAAGACCAGATCTTCCTCGACGCCGCCTTCTTCGACTACGCAGCAACCAGGAGGAGAACCCTCGTCGACCTCCAGTAGCCTTGTCGAGGTCGACCACCGCCAGACTTCACCAGATCCGTCTTCCTCGACCAGATCACCACCAGAGACAGAGTCCTCGTCGAGGTCAAGTACGCTTGTCGAGGTCGACAAGATCAGTTCTTCCTCGACTTCTGATTCTTCGACCAGACCACCACCAGAGCCTGCAGTCTCGTCGATCTCGAGGAGCCCTAGTCGAGATCGACTAAACACCGTGGTGCCCGATTCCGTTTCCGCAAAGGTAAGTCAAGGTATGGATCTTTCTTCTCCTATTTCCATCAAAGATTTATCTATACATGGGAGAGGCCTGCCTTGGTATGTGCGATTGTGCAGGATTTCCAATGATGAGCCTAAGGAGTATGAAGTTGGAGACAAGCTCTATGTCTCTAAATCAAAGGACCATTGGTTTCCCAACAAATTCAACAAGAAGCGGATGGGACCGTTCGTAGTGAACAAGATCCATTCTGGAGGATTACAGCTGATGGACAAGAATGGAGTCTTATTTGAGGCCCAAGCTACATGGGCCCTGCAGATGCCACCTTGAGCATTAATGAAAGTCGGCCTAGCGACTATAAAATCTAGAGCATGTACATAAACTTTTTAGGACATTTGAGACTTTGTTTTTGTTTTTGCTATTATGGGTATATGTCTTCTACTTTTTCAGGTCAATGGATAGAACCAAAGCTTACTCGGACTAAGAGGTGCTCCATTCAAAATTTTGCAGCTCTGCACACATGTCTTGTGAGTTTCTTTCTTTACCCTTTACATTGTTTTTTTTTATATACAGTGAGGACACTGTAATGTTTAAGTATGGGGTGGGGGAAGAGCTTACTTTGTGCATATTTGCCATATTTGATCATATTTTACATATATATGCATTATTTCTTTGAATTGCTACATGGCTATTTTGGAATGCATTATTTGATTTATGTGCCTATATGCATGTTTTCCAAAAATTTGAGAAAAATGACCCCCATTGAAAATTTTGAATAAATGTCATGGAAGCTTATATGGAACTCGACGATGCAAAATTAGATTCATTAGAGATATAGCATGAAATTGCCTAGTAAAGGGAAGTCACAATGAAGTGCATTATTTTCTTGAAAACCATGAAAGGAGGTAAAATTTGAATTTGCTTTTGACATGTTGCATGATAAGATGATGGAGGACTTTATATTTCCATATAATGCTCATATTGGTTATATCCTAGCCTTACCTATGCTTACGCATCACAAAAGCCATAATATGCCTTATTTCATATGTCGCTCCACATAACCTAAATATTTGCCATTCTTTACCTTATCCGGGGATTATGTTGAGAATGATGTTACATTATGGAGATGTTATATGGTGTTTTGTGTTGTTATTATCATTATTGGAGTTTGGAAGGAATTTGTTTGAAATATATGGAAAATTTAAGGAGTGAAAGAAAATCCAATCACCTCAGGAGATAAAGGTAGATTGACCCTGCTCTCTAAGATAATAGTTTGGAGAGATGGGACACATTGTGAGGAGTCCAAAGCACTAAGTATCCGGGGCCATTCATGACACCCATGTTTGTGACTCGCGAGAAGGCAGTGCTGAGGTTAGAGAGGTAAAAGCATTATTATTGAAAAAAAAGCAATATGAAAGGTGATGAATCAAATGGAAGAAGGAATGTGGAAATTCAGTTTGGAAAATACTCCATTTCCCCGGATCATAAAAGCACCACATTGCAAAAAAATTGCCCACCTTTTCACCTTTTACCAATTTACTCCTTCATGAGCTTAAATTAAAGTCTTCTTGATTATTAAGGCTTTGTCACTTATGAATGTTTTTGCATAACCCTCCTTTTGTGAATAGATGTTGCTTTTGTATAATTGCACATGCATGGATCTGTGACACTAGTACCTTTTCGAGGATGGTAATTGATTGCAGGGGACATATGAGAATGAATCTAAGATGTTGAGAGTTTGAATTCTTCCCCTGAATGACAAATAAAAGTATTGCTTGAGGACAAGCAAGCTTAAGTATGGGGTGTTTGTTGTGAGCCTAATTTGCCATGTTTTACACTATCATTTATATCAATTTCTGCATACATTGCATACATTTGGGTTAGAACAATACAGAATCTGTGTAGTTTACACTTATTTGCAATATATGGAGGTCTACACAAGTTTTTGTTATATTTCGCAGAAATTGGACGCACTTTGAAGCTTAAAGGAAACTCATGGAGAAGCTAAGGATGTTGCAGCTGGAGAAAACGCCGTTTTTCACCATTCTTCGTTCTGAACCAAGTTTTGATGTCTTCATGAGAGTTGTAGCCCTCGGAAAGAGCTTTCCAACGCATGGTCATATGCGTCAATCCGACGAACGAGGACTCGGGAAAGTGCGTTTCAAGAACAGAGCAGAAAGCTGAGAAAACTCTACTCGAGATCGACAAGACTCTACTCGATCTCGACGAGCCATGGTCGAGCAGACCTAGTCGAGCAGAGCTGATCGAGGACACTGAGTCAGAGACAACCTGACTCCCGGAACCCTACTCGATCTCGAGTACCCCTGGTCGAGATAGACGAGCCATGTCCGGAGTCGACGAGCTGTGCCGAGCCGAGAAGCCGAGGACGAAGACGCAGACCACCTCTACTCGACCTCGACGAGCCCTTGTCGAGATCGACGAGCCCAGAGTCCAGATTCGGAGCCCATCGAGGAGATCCGCTCGAGAAACCCTAGTCGGCAAGCCAGTCTACTCGAGGTCGACTAGGTCTACTCGACATCGACGAGCGCCAGGAGCCATGTCCGAGTCCGTCGAGCACCAGCTAGCCGAGACGACGAACCAAGCCAAGTCGACCAGGACCCCTACTCGAAGTCGATTAGACCTACTCGAGGTCGACGAAGCTTCCAGAGCCGAATGACGCGGTTCGACGAATCCTACTCGACTTAGGGTTGCTTGGGCGCGAAGTTGCTGAAATCTATCCTAATCTATCAAGATACATCATGAAGAGAAGAAGATCTATCCATGGAAGATTTTAGATATATTTTCCTATTTTAGATTTAATTATGTTATATCATTTATTTATCTTTAAGGCTTTTAGATATAATCTTAGATATAGATTTAGATAGAGATAGAAGATCTTTTCCTAGATTAGCTAGGGAAGGATAGCTATAAATAAAGCCTAGGGGGCTCAGTTTTATGCATTCAATTTCGAAGAGAAGTAGTTAGTTCCATTCAGATACAGTTAGGAGTTTGAGGTTTTTAAGGTTTTGGCGGTTTACGAAAGTTGATTGCCAGGATTGTAAAGGCTTTGAATTTAGTTTTAATGCAAGTTTCTTTCATCAATTCAATGTCTGCAATTGCGATGAGGCGTGAGTAGTCCACCCACTTCTGGGGCTGGGGTGAGCCCGACGGTGGCCATGTGAGGCAATGCGATAAAAGGTCAGATCTTTTCATGCGATTTGTCTTCTATCCCTATAAGCATGATTCTTTTGCGAGAGTTGAAAGTGATCCTTGTTTGTGTTATTGAAGCGAAAGTGATCTTAATGCAACTTGGATTAATTATGTGAAAAGGGTTAGTAACAATTAGGGTTTATGCGAAAGCCTCTATATGCCTAGTTGTTAATAACGAAAGTTATTTGATGGAAAGCATGATCTTTTATGCCTTTATGTGTTGTTTTGCATGGTTATCTTTGTGGTGTTGAAACCCTAGCTTTGGAGGTCTTTTAATATATTGATTTATTTCGTCGAATTTCTAAGTTCTGTCTTTAAATTTGCAAGTTTTAAAGTTTCTGTCTTTTACTGTTTCTAGTCGACATAGACGAGTGTCTAGTCGATCTCGAGTTACTGTTGTCGAGGTCGAGTAGAAGTTAGTCTGTGTCGAGGTAGGTTTTGTTCTGTCTTCATTGATTTTCACTTTCTGTCGAGCTGTGTTTGTCGATCTCGAGTTGACCTTAGTCGAGATCGAGTTGGCTTCTGCTTGTCGAGTGGTTTGCATTTGCTTTATTTTCTGTTTTCAGTTACTGCTCTTGTCGAGATAGAGGACAGCTTTGTCGAGATCGACAAGCTTCTGTGTCCTCGAATTACTTTCTGCTTTGCTTCCATCTTTGCTTTGCTTTTATTTCTGTCTTTTGTTATTTACTTTAGTTGCCCTTGCCGGGATTATTTGTTTCTGCTTCTGTGTTTGTTTCTGTGTTTTTCCACTGCTGCTGTGAGAATCTGATAGCTACCTGAGAACTGCTGACGTGCTTCCTCGTGGATTCGATCCTGACTTTTCTCTTACTACAACGGGAGGAAGTCTTGTATTTATTTGCTGAGACAGGGGAGTCTATCTGAACTTTATTTGATATCTATTTCAATACTTGACCAACTCCTGCAACAACACCTATCTCAAGGAATATCGATTTACGCATTCATAACATGTTCATATAATCATCTTTATATGTGCGCAGAACAAGCTAGCAACTTATCATTTCATTCACCAATCATGCTTGACAGACTAAGAACATGTATGCACAGACTGACATGGGACATATATGGCCCAAGTTATGCAAGATCTAGCAAACATCACAGGATATTATATGCATGACGTATCACTCATTTAGATACACAATTAAGCAAGTCATAATATTATGGAAAGCATGCTAAGATGTACCCTAAAAATCATGCTAAGGGTATGGTCAGTTCATGCAGGGTTGGTACAGCAACTATCTCATCATATACATCCATATTCGCATAGTAAGACTAGGACGTCACACAATCATACGAGGGCCTATAACTGGGAGGTATATGCTTTACATGATACTAGAAATACTCATCAAACATGTAAACAACCAATGAGGCCCAATTAGGTTAATCTGGCATGCTAAGTCATCCAATTCACGTTTTATACATGCAACGAGAGTTGAACACACTACCATGGACCTAGTTCATAGGGAGACAATAATCATGGGAATTCAATACATACGACATATACATCCACTCATAAATGCAACCATGCAAGGTACGAGGCAAGTCATGCTGAATTATACCAATATACAATTTCATGAAATCACAAGGAGGGTATCATTATAACTTGACATAATTCTCTAAGGGAAATCACCGACTCTTCACCCTGTTTCCCCGTGGGACACTAGTATGACTCGTTTGGTAGAACACGAAGACATTTACACTGTTTCGAGAGAAGATGGTAGAATTCGTGTTTAGACTCTTTTGGCAAGGAGACACGGTTGACCATTACGAGACTCGAGAGGGATGACTCCATAAGACAATGCACTCCTAACTCAGAATATTGTCGATCATCAACCTCAGATAACTCTCACATCATACATAATCCCCGGAAGTAGTTAGTTGACCAACCCAATTGCCCGTAGAGAATGTTGACATTAGGTATGAGACTAGATGAACATCTATGGTTGGAATACAAATAGGATTCAAGTCAAGAGGAACGGACACTCTCAACCCTTACTAACACATCCAAGTGCTTTGGTGGGACGGACGATGGAATCGGGATTATTAAGGGGGTTGTACTATGGAAGAACTATTCCGACAAGACAAAAAATTTGATTACGTAAGGACAAGGTTTCCTCCCGCTATCCCATTTAAACATACAGTCATTCAACACATGATTTAAGTCAAGGGATACTGATTAGTTCGCTACCCTAAGCACAATAGAGCACTTATCACGGAAGCAATCAACAAGATTAATATGATCCCCTTCAAGGAGGATCGCCCTCGGGCCCAATTGCATATATGTATATATATAAACGTAAGCATAGAGACGATCTATGCCGTCCTTCGAGGGACGGCTGACCGGAGGGGCAAAACCTCACGGCCTCCTAACTCAACACTCCAACCTCTGTGGTGTTCCTTGGAGTCTTCTAGGCCCATCTGTAAATAAAAGCTAGTATTTTGCCTACCGTTCCCAGAGTTCTACATCCATAAGGGATGTCTATCGCTTTAGTCCATACCCACGAGATTGTTTCCCCTTTATTCATTTTAGGTTTTAAGTCCAATTAAATTCATTTTGCCCTTTTTAAAATATTTTCCAAAACCGTTTGAAAACATTGGGCGATTTTCAAAACCTCTTCAACCTATTGTACTCGGATTGCAAAACCTCAGCTCTGATACCACCTTTGTAACGGCCCGGGATTGTAATTCCCGAGTTACGTTTCGAGGGATAAAACCCCTCGTTAGGATCTTGCGCTCCGAGTACAAGTTGAAGGTTTGAAACCGAAGATTTGTAGTTTCAAGCGGGATTTCGCACCCAAATCCGGAAGGTCCGTTGGAGACCCCGGGGTAAACCCTTGTACCCGTCCTAAGTCTACAATGCGGAAAATCCTTTATCATGCAAAGGGCATAAATTCTGAAAACGATACAACGAGCGCCACGGCAGAGCCGGGTCAAACCAGAATATAAGTATGGAGAAATCCCAAAAGCATGAATTTGGTGAAGTCAGGTTTCAATACTCACTCTCCGCCATAGGAATGGACCCCGTCATAATAGCACAAAATCAAGCATTGTATCGGGTACCTGAAACTATACCACTAAGTCAGGCCAAGAGTCCGCCCGCGGGTCCTCTGACCGCGCTGAGGACATATAATATGCCTATACCTAGAATAAAGGATGCCTTCATGTAGTACTGGAATATTAACCACACTATCATGTTCCTAATTCACATGTGCATAATATTAAGTAAGGCCTTAACAAAGAATACCAAGTGGTATATCCCTCTTCTACCACCACCCCCCTTCCAGGTAGGGTGGAGACTGGCCAGTTCGATACTATAGCATATCAAATCTCATCATCATATCGCATCTCATGCTCATCTCGTATCTCATGCTCATCTCGTATCTCGTGATATATATATATATATATATATATATATATATATATATATATAACTCAAGGAGGGCAACACCCGATGAAACTGGGCTGCCCTATGACCCTAGAAAGGACTCTAGGACTCACAGACAATGGCCGTTCTGTATTCAAACGCATACAGAATAAGAATGCTCATTCGTAAGTGCAATTCCTAAGCATGATACTACATGGCATGCTCTTATGCATATGAAACACCTACATACTATATGACACATCAGGCAGGAGGTACTGGTTACTGAGTAAGCCCCGGAGGTACTTACCTGGCTAGCAGATCGGCAATAGAAGAATCCAGCACACAGTAGTCACAATCACAGAGTATCACCTAGTACATAATGGAATATACATAAGTCTACATCCAACTATTAAGCACTCAAGCACACCTCAATCATTAGAACAAGTAACATATTATGAAAGTCATTTCATCGCATCATTCGCTCCTCAAGACCCCATCGTCATAATTATCAAAATCATTTCCGCATGTTCATATACATCATTTCCGCATATACCTCAACGATTCATCAAAACCATAAGACATAATTTGTGTGATATAAAATCCTACTAGATCGTCATAATTATCCAACATTTAATCTCATATAATAATTCACCACAAGTCATGCTATTAGTCATACATATCATATTGTTAGTCAAACGATCATATTATCATGCTAGTTAGTCATCGAATAAGTCTTATTCCCAAGTGAGTCTCAAAACTGTTTTAAATCCCAGTTAAATAGTTAAGTATTCCGACCCTTGAAATTACTCGCCAAATTCCCTTTTAAATTTATTTATTAGATTACTTTCCAACCTTGAAATTCTTTTCCAAATTATTCATAAATATTTAAGTTCCAATAATATATTTTAAATCTCAAATAGTATTACATGATATTTTAAATACCATTTATTTAACACTTTTATAAATTATTTCCAAATCCCCAAAAATCCCGACCATTTTTTTATTTAACAAATCAACCCTTATAATTCTCCCAAAATATATTAATTTAAATACCGCTAATTAATTAAATAATAAACAGATAACTCAAACCGAACCGAACCCAACCGAACCCAACCGAACCCCCAATTATTAATCCCAACTTGGTTATATAACAAAATATATATATATATATATAAGTGAGGTGGGGCCCACGGGAGCCATCCTCTTCCTCCAAATTCGAAGAAGACCCCCGGCCCGCCATGGCGCCTATGCTTCCTCGATGCGCCTCGGCTCCGCCAAGCTCGACCTTGTTCGCGGCCAGCTCCTCGGCTCTCGCTCATCCTAGCCTGCTCAGCCTCGGCTCGGCCTCCTGCTCACAGCTCGCACCCGCTCGCCCTTGCTCCTCGCTCGCTCGCGCTCTCGGATCGACGTTGCTCGCTCACGCCTCTCTCTCGAGCTCACCGGAGCTCTCGAGCTAACCCAATCGTCCCGCACTCAGCCCTCGCTCACTCCCGACTAATCTAAACATCGAATACAACACAGATTCTAATCGAGAAGGGAAGGAAACGGTGGAAGCTCACCGAGGATGTTTGCGACTTCGGAGCTATCGATTGGAGTTCTGGGCATCGTCGGAGGCTTGCGGTGGTTCGTCGGACCTGCATCGGACATGAGTGAGCGTGATGGTAGGGCTCGAGAGTGGTTTGGATCGCAAACGAGGGAGAATGACTTACCGGAAGGTTGGTTCACGATCAAACGGACGGGGGATCTTCGGAGGCTCGTCGATGATGCCAAAAGCTCCGGGGGCGGCTGCGATTGCTCTTCGATGAAAGAGGAGGCGGCAAGGATGACAACGACGATGAAGGATCACCGAGGCGTGGAGTGTGGCAATGGCGACGAGAGGAGGAAGTTGATGTGTTGCTCGGGTGCAGCTCTGGTGGCGTCGAAACAGGGGAACCCGAGGGGTGGTGCTGATCCGCTGCTGCTGGAAACGGAGAGAGAGACTTGAGGGCACTTGACTCAGCTTCAATGGGGAATGGGAGGAGGCGACGAGCAAGGTGGGTGGCGTAATGGCGTTGGGGTTCCCGGCTCTCGACAAAACAGGGGCGAGAGATGGACGAAACGCTGACGGTGAGAGATGGTGATGGATGACAGAAAGAGAGGGATGTTGATGAATGAAAGAGAGTTGGTGAGGATGACAAATGAAGACTGACGGGGTATGGGGGTGAATGAAGACTGACTGAGTATGGGGTGAAGTATGAATTTGGTTAAATTCTTAGTCAAATAAATACCCGAAAGTAATCCCGAATACGCGAATTTTGAATCACGAAATTAGTTTTCGAATGTTAGTTTTTCCAACTCTCACTTTTTCGATCAATTAGATTTTTATAAAAAAAAAGATATTGCCATCCGATAATTATTTTGAATTTTCGAGGTAGAAGGATGGAAATTATTCGTCAAATTTTATATTCCGGTCGGAATCCGCTAAACGATTTTTAATACCGATTAAATTTCATTTTTAATTCTCTATTTCCGAAAAATTAGGATTTGAAAATCCGAGCCTTTACAGTAGATTCCTCACAAATGAAAATATTAATAAGATGTAGCTTCAGGCTTTCAAGTTTAGAAAACATTTAGGTATCTAAGTGACCACTGATTTGGTGTTTTTGACTATGCTTTTTTACTTAAGACTTCTCTTTGCAGCATAGTTTTTGATGATGCTTATTGGCCTTGTGCTCTTGCTCATTCAAATTGGTTCCATACTAATATTATTTTTATTTCCCTCATTCACAGATCTCTTTGTAGGTTTCCTTCTGCTGAGTGATTCTTCAAGCAATGTTCGTTTGATTTGAATGGTTATACTGATGATGGATAAGATGATGGTGTAGATGATATTGCCAGAGAAGTTAATGGCTTTGAATCTTTCCTATGCAAATGAATTTCCTTCTGTCAGCAATGCAATTTTGTGCGCCCGAGCATCAATGCTCCTATAGGTTAGTTGTATATAAGATTGAACAGTTGATGAGCAATGGCAATAGGTTCTGACTTGTGAGGAGGTTACTAGAATGTGAAGTTTTACTTATAGCTGATTTCTTTTTTGTTTGAGATCAATGAATTAGCAATTCATGCTAATGGGATGGTGCTTGTGCCATTTTTCTCAAAACTAATTTCTACCTTTGTGTCATTGCTTAATTTGCTTCTGAATTCTGTGTTTTTTCATCTTTCAGGAGGCTGCTCAAAGGTTGGAAGCATCTAGTAAGCACATCTCACCCATCTCTATGTATTCTTTGTTGACCTATATTTTATTCCTTGAGAGACAAAATATTACTTGAGAACTAGCTCTGTGATGAATCAATTGGAAAAATGGGTTTAAAAGTCACTTTGAATATCTATTCGAGGTCGAGCGATCGAGCGATGAAGAACTAGCTCTGTGATGAATCAAAGGTTTAAGGCATTTTGATGAGATCCTAAAGGAGGCGGATGGAGTAATCCTATCTCGAGGGAACCTCGGGATTGACCTGCCTCCAGAGAATGTGTTTCTGTTTAAGAAGTCTGATGCACATAGGTGCAACCTAGCTGGAAAGCTTGTGATCATCACCAGAGTCGTCGACAATATGACTACTAATCTACGACGAACTCGTGCAGAAGCCCCTGATGTCGCCAACGCTGTTGTTGATGGTATGTAACCTCACTCAATAGGACTTTTAACCACTATTAGGCGCAATTCGCTGACTCTCTGTCTTTCAGGAGCTGATGGCATACTGCTAGGTGTTGAAACCTTCCAAGGGATTTACCCAGTTGAAGCAGTTCAAATCGTTAAAAGGATTTGCTACAAAGTGAGCAAATATAACTTTCCGAATCCACAATCACCATTTGCAAGAGTTTGTTATGCTCTAAGGAATGCCCAAACTGTTGAATATATACTAAGAGGGTGACTAAGAGGCTCTTCAACGCCGGGAACAATGTCACCACAAACAAACTCCAAAACCCCATTTTGACACTGTTGTTATAATTGTGCTTCTTTGGATGCTAGGTTGTATACTTTACAGAATGTGTATATATATTTAGTTCTGGTGTTTCATTTCCTTGTGCTTTTATGCAGCATCAATGAAGCTGAGAAAAGGAAAGTGGTTGCTTTCTATTTTAAAAAAATGTGACTAATTTTTAAAAGCAAAACAAAAGATGACTCCACCTAACCTAGCTAGTGTTATTTGATGTATATGTATGCATCGAAACTAAATTTGATGTTTTTTTAAAAAAAAATACTACCAGTACAATTATTGTATCATTGGACAATTTTTTAAAAATAAAAAATTAATAATATTACCAATTAATATTATAAAATATTAATAAAAGTTATGATAAATAAGAAAAATAGAATTGATTAAAAAATAACATATAGTTGAGCAATTTTACTCTATTGATGAGCAAAAATAAGACCGTATTGTGCAATAATCTATTAAAAAAAGTATAAAATTATATTTACAAAAAATAAGATTACGTGGAGACACAATTTCACAAATATCGATTGTTGTACAAAAATAAAGAACTGTTGAACAAAAATAATAACATGTTGTGCAATAATCTATTGAGAAAGTATGAAAACATATTGAGAGAAAAAAAAATCATGTTGAGAGTCGTGCAACTTTTACAACAGAGTCGTGCAACTCTTAATACAAAGTCGTGCAACTCTTACAACAGAGGCGTGCAACTCTTAATACAAAGTCGTGCAACTCTTACAACAGAGTCGTGCAACTCTTACAAGAGAGTCGTGCAACTCTTACAACAGAGTTGTGCAACTCTTAAAACAGAGTCGTACAACTCTTACAGGAGAGTCGTGCAACTCTTAAAACAAGAGTCGTGCAACTCTTTAAAAAGAGTCGTGCAACTCTTACAAGAGAATCGTACAACTCTTAAAACAAGAGTCGTGCAACTCTTAAAACAGCGTCGTGCAACTCTTGCAACATATTCGTGCAACTCTTCCAACATAGTCGTGCAACTCTTACAACAGAGTCGTGCAACTCTTGCAACATAGTCGTGCAACTCTTAAAACAGAGTCGTGCAACTCTTGCAACATAGTCGTGCAACTCTTACAATATAGACGTGCAACTCTTACAACATAGCCGTGCAATTCTTAAAATAATATTGAGAGAACATAAAATCATGTTGAGAACAATTTCAGAAATCTCGATTGTTTTGCAAAAAATAAACTATTGTTGAGCAAAAATAAGAGTAAGTTGTGCAAATATAAGAGGACGTTGTGCAAATTTAATCATAAGTTGTGCAAATATGACCCTAGTCTAGTTTTTATTTATTTTATTTTTTTAACTTTTTATCGTGCAAATATAAGAGTACTTTGTGTAAATATAACCATAAATTGTGTAAATATGATCCAAGTCTAGTTTAGAGTTGCACTTTTTTCCGTGTCAGCACTTTTTTTCCCATGTCAGCACTTTTTTTAGAGTTGCACAAGCATGGATAACAATTTCACAAAGAATCGAAGAAGCACATGACAAATGAATCATAAGCCGATCAAATGATGTCGAACAATTCTATCAAGCATGGACAACAATTAAAACAAGAGTCGTGCAACTCTTACAACAGAGTCGTGCAACTCTTACAACAGAGTCGTGCAACTCTATAAATATAAAATATTATTCTTGCACCGTTATTTTATTATTATTCCAATATTTTTGCGCACAAATTAATATTATTCCAGAAAATAGTGCAGAAATAAATACTATATGTGCATTTTATAATATGAGAAAATAAGTATAAAAACGATGTCGGCACTAAAAATACACATAAAAACGATGTCAGCACTAAATATTTTTGAAACTCTATTCTTCCTTTTCAGCTTCTATACGAAGCTTCTTGTTGTTTTATTGAATTGTTAATGATTTTCTAAGAATTGAGCATAGAGGTTGTTAGTGTTATGAAATGTGGAAGATTTGCATCCCATTTCCTGCCTGTTTCTGTGAGGACAAACCAGAAGATATTGAGGAAAGGACAACTCGCAGCAAGGCTACTCATCGAAACTCTTAAAAAGATGGCTTGCTTATTTGAAGTCATTATAGCGGTGGACCAGTAAATCTCCCGTCCACAGACGAAAACAGAGTTTTAAACAATTTCATCCAAAAGAAGAAAAGGCAAAAGGAAAGTTCTCTAGGAATGCCATTATCACAAACATCTAGCTTATATAGCTGCAAAATAACTTCAGGAAGCCAACCATCTTATGAGTTGTAAAATCAGGTCTTACAAAGCTTACAGAAACTCGAATCCATTGCAACACCCACACTAAGAATTGTCCCCACGTCTCCTTTATCACAAGTGATCAAAGCTTTACGTACTATCCCTGCTTCAGTTGATCCTGCTACCTGTCCCGACTCTCATGCGCGCCTGAAAGATGCCATAAGAGAGGCAAGAGGAGAGAGCTTAAAATTAGCAGACTTTTCATCATGAACAAACCTTAACAAAAGAGATGCAAATTCTATACACTGGTCCTAATTTACCTCCGTCTCAAGAGGGGAAATGGAGTAAAAACAAACTTAAAAAGTTTCAAGAGGTTACTCTTTTGGAGAAATGGAGTTAAAACACATTTGAACATTGAAAAACAGAAACCATTTGTAAAATAAAAAGAGAAAAGGCTGATCACATTCCGTAATAGCTAGCAAAATATGTGAACTCCATTTAACTAGACAGGAGATGAAAAGCTATATTAGCTTCAAAATGACAGGGCTTATGAATTTAGTATCTGAGATTCTGTTTCAGGTAGTCATGGACAACTTGACTTCATGGTGCATTCATTACACCATGAAGAGTATTATGCTACAAGCAGGGCAAAGGAATTAATAGCATAGCTACTCACCCTTAATTGTAAATAGACACATAAATCATCTTAACCCACCATCAAGTAAAGAGGAAAAGGAAACCAATAAATCATAACCAAAGAGAAAATACAGTTTTCTCCCAAGTAATGTTGCTTGGTTGCACAGGTTCGACGTGATTTATTTTTCAATTCACATCAATATTTTTTCCCTATTGGATCATCCCCCTGTTTTATAATGCGTTAAGAAGGCTCATCTGATCTAATTGTTCCCGGTTGAGCAATATGCAATAGGTCATGAAAAATAATGAGGCACCCAAAACCAGAACTCTGCAGTGCACTTGGTAAAAGTACATTAGGATAAGAGAAGAATTGGTGTCTTACTTTTTCAAAAAGTTGTCCATGTCAATGCCAGTTTGGGCACATAACAAATCATGTCTCACCGCCATCCATAAGAAGGTACCTCACTAAATCCTGGTACACATCAGCTTCCTCTGCGACACGGATGACGTCTAAGAACTGTGTAGTATCGTTTGCACGAATGAATGACTCAATAGCATCACTGACTAGCCTTGCAAATTCTTCGTCGGTCCTCCATGCTGTTATGTCCTCTGCAGTCAAATTGAGAGATAGATCAAGTTTGAACATGTTCAATTTGATAAGAACAGAAGCTCGTCAATAGTGCATAATTGATCAAAACCTGAGATGCTGTCTTTTCCAGAAAACTATGGAACGAGCTAGCAGAAGTTCATCAGGGTTTAGGACTATGACAGTTCAACTTTAAATGCTAGTGTTATTCTGAGACATCTCATTCGGTCAGAATTTCCATCTCATATTTTATCACGTGTTTTAGCTTATGATACCGAAGGGAATTATGGATGCTTGTATATCCATGTTAAATTTTGTATCCCAGTTCATGAGTCGTATTCAACAGTTCACAAGTCATAGTCCAATTTCTCTTGTGACAAAATGAATCATACAAACCTAGATAATACGGATTAGTATATTCATACTAAAAGAAACTAAGAAGCTGTAAGAGGGACTAAGAAGCTGTAGAGTCTAATATGGGTTGCATTCTTCAACTTATTACCTTGTGAGAGCGTTGCAAGAATAAATAACTAGGAACTAGAATCAGTGTGGCAGAGAAAATAAGAGACTTGACATAACATTTTAGTCAGTATGTCATGACTGAGAAAGTTGATTCCACACCACATTTCATCCCATTTTTTATAATTCATTCCCCACAAAGGCCTCCTTATTTAACATAATATAGAAGAGAAAAGGACCATACCTTAACTTTCTTAAATATATCTCTGAGTCCTAATTCACGGAGGATTTGCTCCCGAAGTCTGCAGAGAAGCTAAGAACAGCACAAAACAGTGAAAAGAAAAGCCCATCATCAGCATCTATTATGAATATATATCTAAAAGCAGATATAATAATACTTGAAGAAAAAATGAAGTTGATTATAAAACACTGCTTACAATGCAATCAGGAGGTCCACCGTGACTTTCTGGATCTTTCTTGAAGTCTTCAAGTATGTCAGCATACCTTCAAAAGCACATGTCATGAAAAATTAACTAATGAAATTAGTTTACTTCTTTAAAGGCAGTACCAAGTATCAACATGCAACTGTTGGAGATACCCTTTTTTTTTCCTTCTCTTCTCTTTGGCACATGACAATTTAAACATGTACAAATTCAAAGTAGAAGAAACAATTTTCAAATTCCCTAAAAAAATTTCTTTGCATGAATCTCTACTCATATATAACTACTTAACTAGGATAGACAGAGAAGCGATTCTTTATCCCCAAAATATAATTAACGAATGTTCAGAACAATAATAACACATAAACCTCGAATATACTTTGGTAAGAAAATATCACAAAAGATGTGCCTTAGAACTCAAAACATGAGAAAATTACATTAGATATCTAATTTTAGAGAGCTATTGTCATATTTCATTGTTGAATTATCATTAGAGCTGAATAAAGAGATCAAACAATGTCAAAACTAAAAGTTGCGCAACTCAGTCTTAGAAGTTGCACAACTCAGTCTTAGCCTTAGAAGTTGCACAACTCAGCCTAAGAAGTTGCACAACTCAGCCTCAGAAGTTGCACAACTCCGCCTTAGAGTTGCACAACTCCGCCTTAGAGTTGCACAACTCCGCCTTAGAGTTGCACAACTACGCCTTAGAGGTTGCACAACTCCGCCTTAGAGGTGCACAACGCGGCCTTATAGTTGCACAACGCGGCCTTAGAGTTGCACAACTCTCTCGAAAGCTCTTTTGGCGCCTCCAATCCAACATCAGAATTTTACAATTTTGTTAAGTACTATTTCCAATGATGCAATCATGAACATTGAAGATAAACACTTAAAAGAACCAGAGCATTACGAAGAAATAGAGCTAACCTTTACGCTCATCTGAAGCATCATGGTATTCCTCCTCTGCTGCTCCTTCCTCTTCAGCTTCAGCCATTGTCGCTATATCATCACCAGCAGGATTTCCATCTTTCTCATCAGGGTAACGGACAACCACCACTGGGCAAACACATTGATGCACATAGTAGTCGCTGACACTCCCAAGCCTACCATTGCCTCCTCGTCTCGTTGCACCAAAACCCCAGCTTCCCCATGATAACCGCGTTGAAGCCCAACCTTTCAACTTCTAGACACAACCTCTCCTTCATGTAATGATCCTTAACAATATGTATCTTGTAAGGAACCTGCCAAATATTATAAATAAGAGAACCATTTGAGCTATTCCATCAATCAAAACAGGAAGAGATCACTATTTGTAGTTCTTCAAGTAATAAGCAATAACAAATTAAATGCACATAAAGCACCACATGCTCCTAGTGATACCCAAGATTGGAAGGAGTTGTTGCCATTTTGACACACACACACATGGCTCCACGAAGTGCGGAAATCATCGAGAGCTTGGGTACGCAGAGTTTCGGAAAATATCGAGAGCTTGAGATCGGAAAATATCAAGAGCTTGAGAGCGGAAAAATTATAGACTAAAGGTCATACCTAGAATCAATTTTAAATCTGGTTATAATATACAAAAAGTTAAACCAATTTTAAATCTAAGGTGAACAAATCAATCCTGGAGATCTATGCTTCTAAGTTAGAAAAGTCAAGGCAAGTCACAAATGAAGCACACAACAACAAATACATGCTGAGATTGAACTTCACCATCACAATGAAAATCCATGCCCAAATCAGCACACAGCAGACAAGCATAGCAAGCCAATTAAATCAAAATTTCGGCCCCAACCATAGCATAGCAAGCAACAAGCAAATTAAATTGCAGCAACAAGTACAGCTCAAGAGAAGGAGAACTAAGCTCAAGAGAGCTCCACATGTAACCTGAACAATCAGAGCTCATGAGAAGGAGAAACCTGAACAATCAATTGACAGAGCAAGCAAATCGAGATCAACAGACCAACATAGAGCAAGCAAATCGAGGGAGCAAGCAAATAGAGATCAACAAAATTGCTGCAGGCCAACACAGAGCAAGCAAATCGAGATCAACAGACCGAGATTGACAGACGAGAAGGCGATTGCAGGCCACATAAAATGGTTCTAACTAAGGGAAAAGCAATCAGACTTACAATTCGAGACACAAGGCAGCAGCAACAACTAATTAGGGATGTCCATGATCTTGTCCTCGACCGGCTTCGCACAATCAGGAGGTTGATGGAGCAGACGGAGACGATGATGGAACGAGGAGCGAGGAGCTCGGGCCTGGATCGCCACTCTGCGAAGTGTTGCTCCTCATCAGCGAATACGACTAGGAATGAGGTGCCATGGCCGGCGACGAGGGGAGCGGCGGCAGGTGGACGGCGGGATGGAGATGGCGAGAGAGTGAGAGAGAGCGATGGAGACGGAGAGAGAGAGCGCGATGGAGACGGCGAGAGAGAGGGAGGTTAGAGAGAGAAATCTAACATTGAATTAGGGTTTATATTGCGTCTATTTCGCAAATTTGTCCAAACCCACGTCTATTCCGCAAATATGTCCAATTATTGTGCCCATTTCGCAAATTTTTTCTTAAGTTTCTACGGGTTTCTCTCTCCTACCCTTCCCCTGCCTGTGCACTCTCTGTCCGAGTCTCCCCGATAGTCGATGTCCCCGACCATCTCTCCGAGTTTCTTCGTCTTCGTCTCCATCTCATGCTAACAGATTTCAGTCTCTTCGTCTTCGTTCAATGGAGATCGAGGGCTTCCGCTCGCTCGTTCTACTTGTTTACTGAACAACTGTCTACTGAATCAGGTGTGTTCTCGTCGGCAGTCTCGATTATTCCCGACGACAGGCTCTATTCCTCCTTCCTCTAAAGTTATTGTCGGCTGCAGCGTCAATTTGGTGTTTCAATTTTTTTTTTCTGTTATTTTCATTTGAATGAAGAAGAATTGAGGCTGTTGATTTGAAATGAAATTGTTTGTGTCTAATTTGTAAAAGTTTATTTGCGATTCTTGTTAAAATTAAGACGAATGGGTACTATCATGGAATGAAGATGAAATCGTTTCAGATGGGTTTTTGTAATTGCATCTATTTCATCTACGAACCAAGCTTGAACGAGCTCGAACAAGCTCAAATGACGAGATCAAACGAGCCTTAGCTCGTTCGTTCCGCTTGTTCGAGCCTACACAAGCCGAGCTCGAGTTTACCCCTGGGCTCGCGAGCCGAGCTTGAACACCAAAAAAAGATCGAATAATTTTTGGGCTCGAGCTCGGCTCGGCTCGTTTCCCGAACGAGCCAAGCTTGAACATGTCAAGCTCGGTTCGTTCGGCTCGAATATCACCCCTAATTATGACCATGTATTGGAAAGCTCTTTTTGAGATCTACAACTTTCGTGTTGACATCGGGACCAAATTCGAAGAGGAAAAATCGTTGTGAACAGTAAAAGTCGCCCCGCGACCTGAAGCTCTGACGAAGTATTTCGCTGATCGCCTGGCCACCTCGCGGCCTGGGTTGGCTGCCCCGCGGCCTCTGCAGAAACGTCGAATGTGCTGAATGGGCTTTTTATCTCTTTGATTAGGTTTTTATAATTATTATTTGGTCGACTCTCTTGAAGCTAATTAATGACTATTAGGGTTATTTTCTTAGACATCTAATTCTTTAGTTTTATGCACTTGGGAACCCTAGAGGGGAGCCTCCATGGCCATGGAGTGCTAAACTCTTCCGTTTCGTCTATGGATTGAAGCTTTGGTTTGATAAAGTTGTGAGATTTCTATTCTTGTTCTATTTCTATTGATTCGTATTGATTCTTTTGCGAATATTGTTGATTTCTTCTAGTCCATACAACTAGTTGAGATTATTGCTAGGATTTTGTAGATTCCTCGTAGCGAACCTTAATCCATAGTGGCAAGCATGCCTTTTTAGGACTCGTAGGACTAAACTGGCGTGTAGAGAATCAATTATATGTTAAATGTTGACTCGTAGCTTGGTGTTGCATGTATCCTGGTTAATCATTAATCTTAATGCTACTATTAGGTTAAATCTTGACCGTGTTAGGGTTATCTAATTAGTAAGGGTTACTAGGACTCGTAGGACTAGTAATTTACACAAGATCGGGACAGGAACAATAATAGGATGAAAAGATAACTTGAAGAAGAATTGAGGATCAACTAACCAAACTAAAGTGGATATTTGTAAATGAAACTATTTTCTCAATTGTTATCTCTACTAACTTGTTTATAGTTTATTTTCTCATCTTCAATCACCAAAACCCCTCTTTCCTACTAATTGGTAAATATACATTGCTTAGGAATACTTAATTCTATGTGGGACCGACCTCTTACTTGCTTACTATACTAGTTTGTAGTTTTGAGTTATACTTTGATAGGATTAACGACAGTTTCCTCCTGTTAGGTGGAAGCCAAATCTTTGCAATACTTCTATCGTAAAGTCACAATTTAACCAATCATATGCTTTTTTCATATCAAGTTTGATAGGCATCCAACCTTCTACCCCCTTTCATGTTTTAAAAGAATGAAAAATTTCATGAGCTATCAAAACATTATCCTGAATAGCTCTATCTGCAACAACTGCTCCTTGTAGGGGATGAATTATTTTTCCTATAACCTTTTTTAGTCTTTCTGTAAGTATTTTTGATATAATTTTATAAAGAGTTGTACACAAACTAATTGGCATGTACTTAGTTACTAGTTGTACTAGAGTTATCTACCTTAGGAAGTAATGAGATAAATGTATGATTTATTTGTAGAACCCTTCCAGAAAGAAAGAAACTTTTCAATGCTCTAACTAGGGATGAACCCACAATGTCCCAGAAGTTCTTATAAAATTATGCAGTAAATTCGCCGGGCCCCAGAGACTTATTTCTTCCCAAACTAAACACCGCATTTTTCACTTCACTATTGAGGACAGGTTTTATGAGTTCACAATTATCTTCATCGCTTATTTCTGGTGTTATCAAATCTAACTGGCTACTCCCCACAAAATGGTTTCTACTTTCTTTCCTAAAACGTTATTCAAAGTCATATTGAATCTCGTTATTGATGTTTTCTTCACCTATTATTTGAGTACCATCTTCGGATATAATATGTCTAATTACTTTTCTGTTTCTTCGCCCTGATGCTATTTTGTGAAAATACCCTGAATTAGTATCTGTCAGTTCATATATATATGCTTGGTTTTCACCCTTTGGCTCCAATATGTTTTATGAAATTTTATTAAAGCTTTTTTTTTCCTTAATAAATTTCTTTGTTTAGTTGTTGTGATAGCATCAGATCTGTGACTAAGATTTCCTTGGATGAGAATGAGTTCATTTTCTACCTCCCTTAATTGTCTAAAAATATTCCCAAAAGTTTTATGATTCCAAGCTTTAAATGTTTTCTACACTAAGATTTATAATAATTGTACAATGATCGGAGGACGAGAACACATGATGGGCAATGTGAATAGTCGGAATACAAGGATCTCATTTTGGACTAGAACTCTATCAAGTCGTTCATGAATTTTGTCCGGTCTATCTTTCCTTTTTCTCCATGTAAATCGATTCCCAATAAATGAGAGATCAACAAGTTCACATTTGTCTTTAACTTCCGCTAATCTTTGAAGTCTCCCTAAGGAAACTTCTGCACCACCAACCTTATCCTCACTTGAGACTATATCGTTCAAATCCCCCATCACAAAGCTCGGGAGACTGGAACAAGTTATTTTGTCAATGATTTCTCCCCGGAAAAGAGGTTTATCGCGATCTTGCGCAGGAGCATAAACAAACTGAATTTGACACCGAAAGTTTAGATCCGAGTTAGAATATATAGCACAAATTTGGCGTTGACTATGGTGGCCTATTGTAATAGTTTCATGGGTGAGTAATTGAGATTTCCACATTACCCCTATACCTCCAGATTTGCCTATCGCAAGCACCCAAAATGCTTCATCAAAACCTGTTGATTGCCGCATTTTATCTTATGGAATTTTATCCGATTTAGTTTCCATTATCGCCATCACTTGTATTCCCTTAATATTACAGAATGTACCAAGTTCTGCCCAAAAATTTGGTCTCCCCATCCCTCTTACATTCCAAGAGCCAACTTTCATTTCACTTTTTGGTTATCCCTTTCACTAATAATTTTTAATTTCTGAAGAAGATTCAGGATTAGTTGCCAAGTTAGGATCTACTTACTCATACAGAAAAATGCTTAGAAGTGGTCGCAGGTCATACCCATTGGGTCGACGGATTCGACCTAATATGCCACGGGTTGGAAATCCCTAGTCTAGACCCTAACCCGCTTTCACCACATGTTGATGGGTTATTCCACTGACCGAGAAGTTTCGTTCTGTCTTCGTTGTCCTCAGTTTTTATGGATTAGGATCGTCTGTTCTTCTAGTGACTGTTTGTTTGCCGTCTTTGTTTTGCACTATTTTATCATTATGATTGTATGTTTGACGGTTCGCCGTCTGCCGACTTGTCGGACTCTCGATGAGCCATATCTGTTTGGCCATCGAATTATTACCTGATAAAAAAAAATTGACAGACCAATTCACAATACAACTCCTACTATGTTAATAGCTCCTCCTCCTCCTCTTCCTCACCAGTCACCCAGACTTGCACCTCCGACCTCAACATCACCTCCCATCCTCTCCTTACAACTCAACTTCTCTCGCTTCTCCTCCCTCCCCTCCTCCTCTAATGTTTTCGAAAACCTCTTCTCTCACACCTCCACCAGTACTACCGCCTCCCTCTCCGACATTGTCCACCAACATGGCTCGTCCCCACCCTCTTCTAGACAGACAACTGCACTCCCCCCTCCCCAACCACCGCGGCTTACTCAATATCACCTTCAACCCCTCCAACGGCGTCGTTTCTATCCAACTCCTAATTGCCCCAATCTCAATCCTAACCCTAATTCCCATATTTGGTGTCATCGATGAGATGAACATCGGCAAGCCGACCCTAGCATCACTACGTTTTAAATACAAGTACATCATTTTGGGGTAAAAATCAATTGAAGTGCTAAAAGTAGTAAGTTTTAAAAAATTGTGTAGGAAGGGCTTGTTTGGTATCGATATTAAGATATTAGATATAGATACTGATAACGATATTTGATATCAAAATATGGATATGAGATAATATCAATATTATACGGATATGAGTTTGATATCTTTATTTGGACGGGAGAGGTGAAGCAAATGAAAACACGAAGAGAGAGTGAAAAAATCAAAAGGACTGATATACCCCGATTTATACCCATACTTGATATCAATATCTCCACTTACGGTATGTACCTAACACTAGGGATGGATATCATATAATAATTAATATCAAATTTTCCCAAGCACAAATATAGATAAAGGGATATCAAATTGATATCCACGTGTGACTCCTGATATGCCGCTGGCCTACGGTGCTGATTCAGAGTTGTGCTTGACTTCATCTTTCGTATATGCCCTCGTCTTGTTCAGTTTAGTTGTGTTTTGTCTCGCCTTTGTAGAGTTTTTGCCTGTTTCTTGCACCAATTTTGTATTTATGTTTGTTTTGACGGTTACTCGTCTGCCGACTTGTCGGCTCTCGAGGTTCAGGTATGTCTGACCCCGAATTCTTTCCTAATAAGAAAAAGAAAAAAAGAAGGAAAGAAACATATACCATGGAAGGTTACCTAAAAACAAACATTAGCAATGGGGTGCGGCCGGTGCGCTTAAAATTAAGCGATTAGCTAGCTAAACCCATTTAAAACTTAGGGTATCATTAGTGGTTATTGAAAATTTTAAGGTTTATTCTTTATAATATGGGTATAATAGAGTTTTAAAGAAAAATTTTAGGGCTAATTTTTACAATTTTAAAAGTAGTGGATAAATTTTATAAAATTTTACACATGAAAAAAATATACACCAACATACACCTGGTGCATGTGTATCATCCTCCCTAATTAGTCCCTTATCAAAAACCCGCTACCTAAAGCACCATCGTTGTTTATTTATTTATTTATTGAAACCATCCTTGCTACAGTACTTTGTAAAAAATAGTATGATGAAATAGTATTTATATGGCCAATCTTATTAAAATAATTCAACATTTCAAGGATATTAAAAAAACATTGCCAATTGCTCAAAATAAAAAACATTGCCAATTTTTTATTGTAAGAAAAATAATGAGGTGGTAACGTATGAAGTATCTCAATTTTTTTCTAACCGTAAATATTTGGTAAAAAATAATGATTTATATAATCAATGAAATTATGAATTTAATGCATTTGGGATGATATTGAGTTGTTACAAATTACAATGAGAATTATATTATTTGGCCGATTTCATATTAGTGTGGTTGACCAGATTTATGATCGGAAAAAAAAATAATTAGAATATTTATTACCAACTCCCTTCAATGTTAAGTTATTTTTCTGTAATTGTACATAAAATCTACTTCCCGTCGTAACAAATGTCACCAACTTTAATTTTAACTTAATCACGGTTTATATAAAAACTTAAATGACTCCTACCAAAAAAAAAAAAACTTAAATGACATAATTTTTCGGCAAATGGTAGGATGATTCAGTAACAAAATTAAACGCAAATAGATTAAATGCTTGAATTATGATCTATAATTTTGAAAGTTTGAATTGTGAGTCTAAACTAAGCACTGCTATTCTTTTAATTTAATTAAAAAGAAATACCCATGATCTTTTTCAGTTTAATTTTGCAATTACTACTCCTAATCTTAATTACCACATTATTAGCTGTTGGTCAATAATTCATATTTCACATACATGAAAATGTGTTTTGGGCTAAATTGTGGAACGTTCCGGAAGAATGTGGAATGTGGCGGAAGTCTCCGGAATGTGGTGGAATATTCTAGAAACGTACGGAAGAGTGTGGAACCTTATGGAAGGTTCCAGATGCTTGAAGAGTCTTGAGCCGTCTAGACTCGCGAGGAGTTCTCCGGGATGTTTAGAGAATGCCCCGAAAAGGCCTAGAAGCTTGCGGGGAGTTCTAGGTTAGGAAGTTTCTAGACTTATCTAGGTAGGATAAGTTCTAGAGTTTTGGATGGGATGTAATGGCCTATAAATAGGATTGGTAGGCATTTGTGTGGGAGCGAGCGGGCAAGGTGAGTGCTCCTCCAAATGAGTGTGAGCATGTGAGGTGTTGTGTAGCCTAGTATGTGATCGATCGAGCACGAGGGCATCTCGATCACATACTAGTGAGAGTGAGAGTGAGTGTGAGTCCTAGTGTGAGATCGATTGAGAATGAGGGTGTCTCGATGATACACTAGAGTGTGTGGGTTGGTCAGTAGGTGTGATCGATTAAGCATGAGGGCGTCTCGATCACACGAGTGTGGGATCCACCGAAGAGTGAGGTTAGTCTCTTGAGTCGAGCGGTGTATGTGAGTCTTGTATTTGTGAGAGGTGTACTTGTGTACATGATATATAATACAAGTTCTCATTGATAAGTGGAGTCTGATCCATCCGAGTCACACGTGATCGAGTGAGTAGCTACCCCGGTTTTTTCCCCAACAGTGGTATCAGAGCCAAAGGTTACGAAAGTCGTCGGAGTCGAAAATCGGGGTAGCGTTTGTTGGTGGAAGGATTCCGCGTTGACGTGATGGCATCAGGCTTGTCGGAGGTGTTCGAGAATCCACTCTTTGACGGGAAGGCCAACTTCACATAAGGAGGGAGAGTGTGTGTCATGCACTCTGGTGGAGGAGAAGCTCGTCTCCAAGTGTGAGGGAGGAGCCATTATGAGAGAGACATGGTGACCTGAGATGGAGAGCACAATTGCACGTCCATGTGGAGATGATTGACGTGTGTGCTATAGTAGGGAGAAGGGTCACATGTTGTGTGATGTTCGCTATTGAGGGAGGACGTGATGAGAGAGACGTCCTTGCGAAAGAGTGGTGTTGGCTCCTACAATGATGTGGTTGATGATGTTGAGGATGATGGTGTCCACTTAGTAATAGATGGAAAGGTTACTAAGTCGGCTAGATGGATGGTGTCGTCTTATGTGCAGTGTGTTGGGATCAAGCATTTTTGAGACCTTGAAGATGGGTGGAGAGTTTAGTCCCTTAGCTTAGTGGATGGTGAGAAGCTGGAGGGTACATGTGACGCTCTTCACGAAGAGAGGGTACAAGGTGTCATGAGAAGGAGCTTGATCAAGGGCAGACGACACTAATCGAGAGGAATGTTTGCTTCCTTGAAGAACACGTCGTGATGGGGGAGATGCCACGACATTGGAATCAAGGAGTGAAGGAAAGAGAAGATTGAGAATGCTATGGAGGTATGTGAAAATATGAATTAAGGGAGGAATTGTTGGTCAATAATTCATATTTCACATACATGAAAATGTGTTTTGGGCTAAATTGTGGAACGTTCCGGAAGAATGTGGAATGTGGCGGAAGTCTCCGGAATGTGGTGGAATATTCTAGAAACGTACGGAAGAGTGTGGAACCTTATGGAAGGTTCCAGATGCTTGAAGAGTCTTGAGCCGTCTAGACTCGCGAGGAGTTCTCCGGGATGTTTAGAGAATGCCCCGAAAAGGCCTAGAAGCTTGCGGGGAGTTCTAGGTTAGGAAGTTTCTAGACTTATCTAGGTAGGATAAGTTCTAGAGTTTTGGATGGGATGTAATGGCCTATAAATAGGATTGGTAGGCATTTGTGTGGGAGCGAGCGGGCAAGGTGAGTGCTCCTCCAAATGAGTGTGAGCATGTGAGGTGTTGTGTAGCCTAGTATGTGATCGATCGAGCACGAGGGCATCTCGATCACATACTAGTGAGAGTGAGAGTGAGTGTGAGTCCTAGTGTGAGATCGATTGAGAATGAGGGTGTCTCGATGATACACTAGAGTGTGTGGGTTGGTCAGTAGGTGTGATCGATTAAGCATGAGGGCGTCTCGATCACACGAGTGTGGGATCCACCGAAGAGTGAGGTTAGTCTCTTGAGTCGAGCGGTGTATGTGAGTCTTGTATTTGTGAGAGGTGTACTTGTGTACATGATATATAATACAAGTTCTCATTGATAAGTGGAGTCTGATCCATCCGAGTCACACGTGATCGAGTGAGTAGCTACCCCGGTTTTTTCCCCAACATTAGCACTCAAGCTATTCACACCCAGGTGACATTTGGCCGTGAACTTCATCTTCATCAGCTTCAGCTTCCCCATCTTCAGCCTCACCGGCACCTCACCCCAAATCCCCAGGGGTATCCCGCCGCTGGCCGTTTGCACCGCCAGTAGCTCCGCTACAAGAGCCGTCGAATTATCGGTCTTCCCCGACATCGCCACCTGAATGACGGTGGTGTTGCGGTGGCCCTGGAAGAAGACCGGCAAGGAGCCGCGGCAGAGGTCGGTGGAGTTGAACGAGACGGCGAGGAGGCTGCCGGGGTCGTAGTAGATGCCGATGCGCTTGTTGGGGTTGCGGGCGGTGAGGTCCACGGTGAGGGCGGCGGTGGAGGTGGTGGAGGAAAGGCTGAGGGAGGTGACGCGGATGCCGTCGATGGTGTAGTGGGGTATCTTCGGGTGGAAGGCGAGGAAGAGGACGGCGGCGAAGACTACGACGAGGAGGATGCATAGGGTGCAGCAGATGTAGCGGCAGAGGCGCCGGCGTGGTGGTGGTGGAATGGTCGCTTCGTGATCTCCATGATCATCGGACTTGACTGAGGAGGATGGGATTAGGGGAGTGGACGGCGGGGCACCAGGCGGCACCGCCTCAGGAAGTGGATATGGATGTATTTTACTTGTATCAGCCATGGTCAATTAAGTTCTTATTCATGTTATATGTGTGTCTATATATACTCATCTATAAGAAGTTTTCGGGTGTACACACCACTTATATATGGTACTTATAAGTGTATATCAATCTTATCATATGCACAAAGATATATTATTAATCTATTTGCTCACGATTATTCAATTATTTTCATATGATTAAGGGTTCGTTTGGTTTAACACGGGAAGAACAATTCCCAGGAAGTTACTTTTCGGAAATTCACGTATTGCACTTTTTGGGAATTGAAAAAATATGTTTGGTTGGATTTTAAAGTGTAGTAATTAAAATAGGGAAATTGAAAATTACCTAGGGGGAAGTAGGTAAGTTAAATTCCCTTGAAATTGAGGAATTTAAATTCCTGTTAATTTAACTTCCTGAGTTTTTCGGTGACTAAAACTTCAACCAAACACATATATTTCATCTACTTCCTGCGTTTTTCAGTTGCTAACCAAACGAACCCTTATGTAATTATTCGGTTGTACAAATGGTGTAAATAATGTAAATTTTATTTTAACGAATTATTGCTCAATATCAGTGAATAATCTTCCAATACTATTAAATAATCAGAAGTTACTTTTAATCTTATTTGTTGATATTTTTAATTCAATGGTCCAGACATATTAATATTATACACTATATAAGGGTTGTGTATGTATAATAGATATTAAATTATTAATACGGTCATTTTTTTATTGGACCTATAATATAGTTTCAAATGTGTCAATGTAGGAATTATAGGGTCAAATAAATGGGTATGACGTGTGTTAAGTCTAACTTGAGTTGGTGATTGATTTTATCGAGTTTATGCAAAGTTGGAACAAGTTAATGTAGTTCTATACTTGGCCAAATAATTTACTATTGGGAATTTTATTTGTATATTTTTATAATCGTATAATTAT
Organism: Persicaria tinctoria; assembly: GCA_037127255.1. Lineage (NCBI taxonomy): Eukaryota > Viridiplantae > Streptophyta > Magnoliopsida > Caryophyllales > Polygonaceae > Persicaria > Persicaria tinctoria. The sequence continues at coordinate 15,662,047 of JBANSL010000008.1, forward strand.
TCTTATAAGTATGTAATTATATATTAAAAAATATTAAACATTTATTATTTTATATAGTTTTAATCAATATATATATATATATATAATAAATGATACATTTTACCGAACAGAGAGACTATATTATATAGTCCTATGTATGTAAAAAAGACGGTAATTACATGATTGGGCGATAAAAATCATAGATGTAACTAAATAATTGATCCAAAAATTTTTTAAACTAATATTTAATTTTTTGGACACCTTTAATAATTCGAGTTTTAAAATTTGTTAGTTTATCTTATTTATTGATCCTCTATTTGTTTAAAAAAAAAAATCATTCCGAAGGGACTATATTTTAAATATTTTTTATTAGGCAGCCCTAAACTTTGATATCCGCCAAAAAGGAAATTAAAGGAGAAAATGTTTTATGTTCGTGGATGGTCATTACTCATTAGTCTTATTTGGAGCCTTGGAGGGATATGAATTTAGTAGGAGTAGGACGCTTTCAAACAATTTGAACTAAGGTCCCGCAGTCTCGGTCGGAATTTTCCGATTTAGTTATTTTGAATATCAATTAATATTAAAAAAAATTTAGACAATGCCACTGCAAAGTGCAAACCTTTCATAGATAACAATTCATTCATTTTCGTCTTATTATATAGTTTATTTTTGTTTGTTTCGATGCATTTTTTATTTTTTTCTATTTTACTGTATATTTTGGCGGGTTCTATTTACCGATTCATCGACCTCTCAAAAAATTAGGATAATCTAATATCGAATCCTTACTTAATAAGAATAATAATAATTCATTTATTGTTTTTCATTCATTAATTAGGATAACCAATGATGCACATAACCCCCATATAACCACAAATAAAAATGATAAATTCGTATAAGGGCCCAACCTAATAATAGTAAGCCTACTCATCACGTACTCACGTAGTTACATAATTCATTATTGATTCATTTTTTATTTATTTACTCCATCCGTTCTAAAATATATGTCATTTGACTTTTTTGACACGTTTTTTAAGGAGTTAAAAACTATATAAAATATTAATTTTTTTAAATAATATCATACTTAATATTAATAAGTACAATATTATTTTTAAAAAAAAAAATTAATATTTTATATACTGTAGTTTTTAACTCATTTAAAAACGTGTCAGAAAATCAAACAATTTATATTTTAGAACAGATGGAGTAGTAATAAATACTACTCCAAGAAGGGAAACTAAACTTGATATTCGAGACTAGATTGTTAGGTAGTTACGTGCTTCTAGATCAGTTTGAAATGTAAAAATCTGATGTAAAATGGTTGAACTAGGCACCTCACACCTCCTTATACAGCATTAGTTTGACTTGTGGACGCATTAAAGATACATCGATCAAGTATAAAAATAACACCTACAATAAATGTGTTGCTACAAGCAGTGTTGACGAGTTATTGATCACAGTTTTTGGCTTTTTGCAAATCTCAAACTACAATTAGATCGGGTATTATATGCCCCATTTAAGGGGTAACCCTCTCACTTACCAGAGTTTTCATGTTTTTAAGAGAACTTAAACAATACAATACTGTAATCCATAAACACCCTTGAGATGTAATTACCCACTCCACTCCTAATTGCAAACAAAATTTATTTATATCCAATAACTTTTGACCTAACTAAACTAAGGCAGATGAATCCTGAGTAGCATACAATCTCAAAATCTCTATAAACGGGCAGGTAAATTCAGAATTCGAGTAAATAAAATGCTAGTGTCGCGGCAAATGCAATCAATCAAGAGGCTTCGTTCCTGAAAAGAGTGATGCACAAACCAGCATATTCGCGGAGTCACCCCAAACACAACGCTCTGAGTTTGCATATGAAGTCGTGGTATCCAGGACAAGCAGGTTTTGCACCAAAAGATTGAACAAATAAATTGATTCACCAAGGCTAGGAGAAGAAAACCCAATATTTGATGAGTAAAAAACGAGCATCACAAACATTTCCGAGTAGCACGCTTGGCTTCTCGTCCTTCAGGTACAAGCATATCCACTGAATTTATAGAGAAAGCAGACAAACTATTTGATTATAGAATGGTATAAACAAACAGAGTTTCATCTTTCCGTTGTCCTTTCATTGTCCAGCACCGTTAAGCCACCGAGAATAGAGTAAATTCCCCTTGTTACCCCCCACTGATTTACGACAAATAGAAAGAGCATCACAATATGGTACAACACGAATTGGTCTTTTTAGCCTGCTTGTAGAACATCTGTTAACAAGGAAAAAAGTCATACTTAGAACGCGTGTCATTCCCGTCATTTAACACTGATACCAGGACTTAACAAACTTAGCTAGAAAAGGGCGAAGAGTGTGCAAATGCAAAACTATGGAACATATAGTCATGTTAAGGTCGGAGATTTAAGCAACCTATCTATTTCTATGGTTGGGTAAAAATAACCAAAATTTTCTACATTAAGCAGAGTTCTAACTTTGGCAATATGACAATAATCGAAGCTATCCATTTTGCAACAAATGAAAGAAACAGGGCATGAAAATGGAGAAAGCAAACCCCACCACAACCACAAGGCAAGCTATAAGGAAAACCAAAACCAAGGAGACCAAGTAGAAGTAGACAGGCAAACATGTAGTATAGATGTACCTGTGATGCAGCACTAAGGTCTGAACTCTTCTCAACCAAGCTGTCCAGCCTTTCACCTCGTTCAAGGACGCTATCAATAGTCTTATGCTGCAAACCAGAAGATTTAAAAAAGTCAGCAGATTCCAAGAACCAAGGTAAATGTATTAAACAAGAGTTTTGTTCAAGAATAGGACCAATTTGTAAGCTGAACAAATATTATCATGGAAAATAAAATAAATAAGAGAAGTAGGCACCTCTTTAAACAGAAAAAAATACAGCACAACACTTGATTAAACATATAATAAAACATGTTTTACAACATGAAAGGAACTGCTACATAATGCCTAAATCCTACAAGTTTCCCAAAATTAAGAGACTATTGTCTTTCGGTTTCAAACAATCATAAGATAGAAAGAGGATAATCACATCACAGGAAACAACACCCATGCTTGATAAAATGATGGCAAGTACACGCAAATCTAAATAGAATCTATCATCAAATGTAACAAATGTACACAATTCCGACTGAATAAAAGGGACTTACAAGAATAATCTTGGTTTCATCCAGCTCTCTTTGGATTTTTAACAGCTTATCTGCTTCTGCAGGATCCTGAGAGGTGAATATAATAATCCAATCAACTCAAAGAACCAATAGAGAACAATAACTTTTATAATAAAGACTACCTATCTTCTATGTTTTCAAGACCAAAACTATCAAGCCCTGCATCTTTTCTCATGTGAAAATTCAGACGAAATGATAAGAATGATGGAATACCTGATACTTGGCCAGGGCTTCATTCAAGTATGGCCATGTTTGAGCATTATCAGTGTTGATAGTCCTCCATGATTCACCAAAGTTCTTCTGATATTCATCTAACACCTGAGAATACTCGTTATCGTAAACCAACATGTATTACCAAGTACACAAAGCTAACTCATTTGGAGACAGTAGATAGGGAAGATGAGTTCTACAGTGCCTAGAATTTCAAGTGCCAAGTGTAAGGCAGCATCTTAATCGGAATATGCAAACAAGAGAAAAGATTACCAAACAAAATCTTGCAGATGATGGTTTTTATTAGCAGAATTACCACATAATTAAAGATATAATGAGAACAGGAGTTCATTTAAAGATCTGTTAGTAAGCTGCAGCAAATTGCATTCTGTTCTCCAGGACATGGAGTTCATTATAGACGTGTTTTGAATTATGGATGCAAATGCATATTGGGAGGAATTTCAAGGCAAAACTCAAAAGACATGGTCAATCTGCTATTTACTTGCACCAAACTAAATTTCAAGGCAAATCTCAAAAGAGACGGTCAACCCCCTCTAGCTGGCTAGGGTTAAGCAAAGGAAACATCTAACTGACTCATGAAGACAGATAAATACAAGACTAAAAGAGCTGTTATCACTAAAACTCTTATCAGTCAATGTTGGAGATTTATGGACCAACATGAAAGGTGAAACTTCAAATCAAAATGAATAAAAATATGTAGATAGATCAACAATCCAACATAGCACTAACACTCTACCAAGAATACCACAGCTTCAACTAATCTCATAGATGAATTGCTAATGTGCAAATACAGAAGAAATTTCAAGCAGTCTTCCGTAGCAAGAGAGCAGAAGAAATTCCAAGTGCAAGCTAGATCTAACTATTAGTATATACCTCTTCTTGGCTTCCATCATCCATGAAAGTGGAAGGTTGAAAGAGTTGACAAAGGAAGACACATACGAAAGGCCAGCTTTGGGAGAAAAGAAAGATATCAGAACAGATGGATGCAAAAAAAAAACCTAAAGAAGAATCCTTTTTCAAATTGGCAATTATCCAACTGGTACTATCAGCACAGCTAAATGTTAGCACAAATAAGATCTAAGCTAATGACACGAAAAGGAGACTTGCAACCTGGTTCAACAAAGTTCAAGAAGAGAAACAATGTCTAAGATTGACGATACCTGGTTCAGAACTGAAAATGCACTACGAACTGGGTAGTGGTCATCCATAAACCCTATTGCACATATACCTCCCCTGTTGTAAGCATGCACCTTGTATTCTGTTTACAAATGGAAGTTAATCGTCAGTTCATCCTCTTCATAGCAACAGAATTTCTCAAAATTCAGATTCCTTTAGCCAAACATCCAACCACATAACAATTCACGCTAGCATCTACTAGTGCTGGAGGTTTCCTACAAATCTAATCCAGATAAAGTGAAGTCTAATACAGTAATGCCCCTCCACAATCCAAAAGCGTAATTCATAATTTTATTGCTCCAGCAAATTTGGATGACTGCTTCCAATTTCCAAACCATTATCAGCACCGATGATCATGAAATTGAAAGAAGGGAGGGATAAAACCAAGGTTTATAAGCAAAAACAGCGGAGATAAAGATAAATCCCTGACGAGAATACCTGAGTGTTGGACAGATTGGCGTTGACCGGGAGGAGTGCGTTTGGCGACGGTGCGAGACACGAAGACGATGAACTCCTTAACGCTGGATCTCTGAAAGTAGCCGAAGTGGCTGACATCGGAGGCGTTCACGAGGATCACCGGATCTTCTTGGTCGCTGGAGGCGTTGATTTTGAGAACTAGAAGTGCCGTGATCTTCATCTTCTACCGCTCCTTCTTCTTCAAACCCTAGATAACAAATCAACGCAAACCGAATCAAATTGAGAGGAATTTGATCGGATAATTGGATCAATGGATCGAGTTCCTTTCACGCGTGATCCTCAATTGATTGCAAAGATGATGAAAAGGGGAAACCTGGAAGAGAAAGAGAGAGAACGGGATCTGATGCTGTTCAACAGGTAATTGGGAACGCAACGCCTATTGGATTGGAGTCGCCACCGATACAAGCAAATCAATTCACTCGTGTCGGCTGGTTGGCATTTTATTATTCGGACTACCAAATATGCTTAAATAAAAAAAAAAATGAATTTTCTTTTTTTTTTTTTTTTTTTTTTTTTTTTTTGATTGGAAAAAAAATTGGATAGAAGGTCTACCCAAGCGCATCCAAATAGATGAGATCTTGAAGAACTGTGTTAGTCGCTAAGCTAATCCCCATGGCAGAGTGACCAAGGTGTGCAACCTTGTCAGCCACTCTATTGCCAGCACGGGGAACATGAGAAAAGACTACCTTTCTCATGCCCTTTTATCATGGATTGTATATCTGACATGATTAGTTCTATTTTCCATGGGCATTTTGTCTTATTCTGTAGATAGTCAATAATGATTTTTGAGTCCCCTTCAACTGTTACATCTTGTATTTTGAGTTTGTTAATTTCACCAATACCGAGCCTTAGAGCCAAGGCTTCAGCCATTAGTGGAGATGTGTTTCCGAGTTTGGCACAGACCATATGCCGAGGTATTCCCCTCCAATCCCTAACAACTACACCAGCACTACTATCCCCAGATAGTAGCGAGGAGCCGTCGAAATTTAGTTTGAACTCGTTGAATGGGGGTTTGGTCCATTTTTTCCTTACAGGTTTCCTTTTTACTTGTCTGTACTGGTCCGTGACTTTGGATTTTTCTTGCCATTCTTTGTCATACTGTTCCTCAAAACAACAAGCTTTATGCCAAGACTCAATTTGTTGGTCAACGAAACTCTCAATATTTTTAGAAGGTGTTGGCACTTGATTTCTAAAGGTCACCCCATTTCTAAAATACCAAATAGCCCACCAGCTGGTGGCTATTTTTTGTATTTTTTCTTTTGCCAGTTTTTTCATCCATACCAATACTAATGTCATGTCCCGGCTATGATTAATTATTTGTTGTAAAGAGTGATATTCCGCTCTAGTGAGGAATCTATTGGTTAGATTTGGGTAGCATTCAACAAGGATGTGTATGTCATCTTCATTGTGGTCATTACAGATTTGACAAGTCGAAGGCACAGGTACACCTCGGCTAGCCAGCCGCTCCTTTGTTGGGAGACCAGAGTGGGTTATCTTCCACAGAAAGTTCTTTACCTTAGGAGGCAAATTCAGGTTCCAGATCCAAGTAAACCCTTCCGTATTGTTCCGTGTCTCATGTGTTAAAAACTTATATGCCGACGAGGTAGTGAACCAACCTTTCTTATCAGGCCACCAATACAATCTGTCTTCCAAGGGAGAAACTGGCAGCGGAACTGACAATATTTCCTCCACCAGTGAGAGAGGAAGAAAGCAGATAAGCTTCTCTTCCCACCATTTTCCCCCAATTATGTAATCACTAACCTTGTCATCCTTGTTGAAAGTTATAGGGCATTCAGATCTTTTACATATAGGAGTTTGGGTTAGCCAATTGTCCGTCCAAAAATTGACGGAATTTCCATTCCCAATAGACCAGATAAGACCCCCTTTGAACTGCTCAATAAGGCCAGACACCTTTGACCACTGCCACGAGGCCGAACTTGAACGTTTGTAGTTGAGTAAATGTGAGGTTTTTAAATACTTGTATGTGATGACTTGAACCCAAGCATTATCAGGTTCTGCAATGATTTTCCATAGTAACTTCAATTGCAGTGCCTCATTCATTTGTTTTGTTCTTCGGATACCTAATCCGCCATCCTTTTTTTGTTTACAGATTTTATTCCACCCAATGAGAGGTTTATGTTGAGCATCCTTATTCCAAAAGAAAGTTCGGTTTAGAGTATCTAATTCCTTATGCATCGTTGCCGGTAGCATAAAGTTTTGCATTGTATATAGTGGTTTGGCCGAAAGGTTTGCACTTATCAGGATAGCCCGACCCTGTTGTGATAGGGACTCAGCCCGCCATTTGGTTAGCTGTTCTTTGGATTTGGCGATAATGTCTTCAAAGGTCTCAACGTTAACTCGCCCATTTATAATGAGGCATCCCAAGTATTTTTCGATTGAATTGGTATGACTAATTCCAAGAGCACTTTCTAGCTCCGATATACGACTTCGAGCAATACATTTTGTGACTTGAAACGTTGATTTGTGGTAATTAACCTTCTGTCCCGAAATTTGACAGTATTCGTTAAGGATAGTTTTTATTTTCTGGCACGCTGAAACACTTCCTTTGGTAAAAATTAGGATATCGTCAGCAAAAGCTAGAAAAGGGATAACAGGGCCAGAGGAACCAAATCTGAAACCGACTAGCTTATTAGCATCTCGCGCTTCCTTAGCCAGTCTACGAGCAAAGATCTCAGCCCCAAGGATGAAGAGAAAGGGAGACAAGGGATCCCCTTGTCGTAAACCCCTCCACGGGGTAAATAGGTCAGTCGGGCCATTGTTCACCAGAACAGAGAATGAGACAGAGGATATACATTCTTTGATCCAGTCAACAAAGGTCGGGTGAAAGCCATACTGGCGCAACACTATTTCTGTGAATTCCCAATCAACCCTGTCATAAGCCTTTTCCATGTCCAGTTTAAGGGCTATCCATCCTTCCTTACCTTTCCTCGATTTGAAGGAATGGAATATTTCATGCGCAATTAGCACATTATCCTGTATTGCTCTATCAGATACAAATGCACCTTGTAATGGATTGATGAGTCGTCCCATGATCAACTTTAATCGTTCTGTGAGAATTTTAGAAATAACTTTGTATATTGTTGAACATAGGCTGATAGGTCTGTAGTGGGCAGTAGTAGTTGGGTTGTCATTTTTTGGTAATAGTGTGATAAAGGTATGATTTATCTGCTTCAAAATGTGTCCTGAAAGGAAGAAACTTTTAACAGCTCGGATAACCGAGGACCCAACCGTGTTCCAAGAGGCTTTATAGAACTCAGCAGTCATGCCGTCAGGACACGGGGCTTTATTTCTTCCTAGACTGAAAACTGCATTTTTTATTTCCTCATTTGATGGGATGGCCGTAAGCATTCGGTTTTCCTCGTCTGTAACCTCAGCTGGAATAAGTTGTAAATATTCAGTTAGTTTTGCTTTATCAATTGGCTGCCTCTGAAATCTTTTCTGGAAGTCACTTCTTATCTCATTGTTTATGTTTAACTCACCCATGATTTGTGTTCCTTCTGCTGTCGTGATTTGTCTAATAAGCTTCCTATTCCTCTTTCCCGACGCAATTTTATGGAAGTATCCCGTATTAGAATCTGTCAGTTTTACGTGTCTAGTTTTTGCTCGTTGATTCCAATAGGATTTTTGGAAAAGAAGAAGTCGTTCCTTTTTCTTAATAAGGTTTCGTTCTTTTATCTGTGTGTTCTTATTTCTATCTAAATGTGTGTCCTGTTGAATTTTTAGTAATTGGTCCTCAACCTCTTTTAATTGTCTAAAGATATTGCCAAATGTATTTTTGTTCCAGCTCTTCGCTTTCTGCTTTAATAGCATTGTTTTCCTGGTCAGTTGGAACATTGCAGAACCCTGGCAGTTATGCCGCCATGTCTGCTTGACGATGTTCCTAAAGTCTCCACGCCGTGACCATATATTTTCAAATTTAAAAGGTGGGGGTTTGAATGTCTAATTGACGTTAAGGTCAATAATTATTTGGCAGTGGTCAGAGAAGGAAAATGCGCCATTTTTGGTGGACAATAACGGAAACTGTTGTATAATATTATGTTGGACAAGAACACGGTCCAATTTCTCCTTTATATTTCCTTCTTCCTCCTTTTTTTTTCCTCCATGTAAAATGATTTCCCCATGATGGGATTTCCATTAGTGAACAACTGTTCTTAAACGCTGTGAGGCGAGTGAATCTCCCAGGCAAAGTAGTCGCCCCCCCTTCTTTCTCTGAGAAGTTTCCTATCTCATTGAGGTCTCCCATGACAATGCTCGGAAGCTGGTTACAGTTAATGGCATTAGTTATGTATTCCCAAAATGCTTCTTTGTTTTGTTCTTGAGGTGGGGCGTACACGAACCATATGAGGCATGATAATTTATCTGCTATGTTAGTATACTTGATTGTGATAATTCTGGGTTGTTGAAGGATGATTTCAATTGTTTCGTTCGTCAGGGCATATTCTTTCCACATGATACCAAGACCACCCGATTTCCCAATGGCTGGGGACCATATGGCTTTGTCGAAACCTGCATTCCGCCATGCAGACGGATCAGGGATATTCTCAGTCTTAGTTTCTGCCAATGCAAGCAGTTGTATATGTTCCGCCTTACACCAAGTATTTATGTCGATCCAGAAGGTTCTCCTTCCCAATCCTCTACAGTTCCAAAAACTGACTTTCATTGTAACCAAATGGACTTGAGGTCGACACAATTACTCGAACCTCAACACAAATGTTACTTCGTTTATGAATCCGGATGCATTTGATTTGGACTGATTGAAATTTTCGGTTACTAATTCCGTATTCGGCTAAGCAATTTGGGGATTTAATAGGAGAATTTGCACATTGCGAGCAGGTAATATCAAAGGGAAACAAAGTATGTCCCTTGGATGGTTTAGGAGGTGGGTTTGAACCCTTATCCGCGGAGCCTGGTCCCCCCTTGGATATGCATTTAGAAGCCAAAGTTTCGGGTGAAGCTGTGATATGGAGCCCTTTGGAAGGAGTCTTAGGGTCATACTTTCTTAGTTTTTTCTCGGGGTGCAATGTATTCCCCATATCCGCAGGGCCTGGTACCCCCTTGGATTCAAGATTTGATGTGACCACACCAATCCAAACTATAATAAGCCTGGTGGCGTTTGGGATCAGTATGCGTTGATGGTTCTCAAGTCGATTCATATCTCCTAGTCTCATGGTGCTTTCATGGCAACAAATTTTCGTTTTACTAACACCGGAGTAGGCTCTACTCTTTTCACTTTCCCTTGTACAATTACTTAGACAGTAGTCATGGTTCAAAGTCATGAAAATATAACAAATCCAAACATGTGCAAGATTCAAGGGGACAAGCCATATCTTTGTCTGATCAATAGCAAGAGCATTATTAATCATGTAGGATAAAGATATTAAAGGTGAATTAACTGACCAGTACACAGTACCTGGGCATTGCAACCAAGGTTCAGATGAGAGGCATAGAACAACGTTCCAGGCCACGGAGTCACCGCACTTTGCTTCAATTTGGAGAGGACGCCAATCCTTTCGCGCCCAGAACGATTGCACCCAGATCGAAAGAGATCGACGCAAGGTGAACAACACCGAAAGGAACACCGCTCTTCGGAGAGCACGACCCCAAAAAACAGAAACCTTCCCCCACCTTCCACGACAAGCTCGCTCCCACCATGAATATTGGCTCCAAAAAATCAGCTTAAGATGGAGACCAAGAGTCGCCTGGACATGGATATTATGGACGAGAGGCAAGGACAACGAGCCCCCCTTCGCCCCGTCGTTCGAGCAGCCGGACGCAGGTTCCTGGATGCCCTGAGGAGGATAACACCATTCGGCAATCCACCACCACCATCTTCTTAGTTTTTCCCTGAATTTCCCAACAACGATACTAATTACTTGCGATATCTTCGGATTAGAGCTTTGACTCGTAAGCGAGTGAATAGTTTCTGTCCTTAGTTGTTGCTCGAGGGCACTCGGCCATAGCCTGGAAGCTTCAATAGACGGTCGGGATTCATTGCTGAGCATGGGCAGTTGATAAGCCCCATGTTTTCTTCTCGATTCATCATCCTGGAAGGGAAATTTGGGGGGAATTACCTTCCTAGGGTTCGTCTCAACAGAGAAAGAGGGGTTTTCGGGGTGCTCTCTCATCGGGTCTTCAAAATTGAATTTTCTTAATGTGAAAGAAAAATTTTTAAATTAAAGGGGAAAAAAAGTAAGAATGATGCTATTTAAAAAAAAAACAAGTTAAGGATTTAGAAAATTTGGTATTTTGTACTTTTTTTTGTACTGTTTAATTAGCTAATTAACCATCTTATTTATTTTATTAGTCGTTCTAGTCCGGGTTAAAGTTTATTTTGCCCATTTATATCACATTTTTCTCGTTCCTCCTTCCTGGCGATGAAGAAGAAGACGATGAAGGTGCAAGTTCGCTCGTTCCTCCTTTTTCTCTGGTGGCATAGGTTCGCTCGTCCTTCCCCAATGCTCCATCCATGGCCAATGAAGAAGAAGATGACGAAGGCGCTTCTCCTGAAATCGGTAAATAAAGAGCGGTCATCTGGGGTTCGAACCGAGGACCTTTGGGTATTACTCGTAAGTCATTTTCGGTTGAACCATTCCGGAATGGATTTGACGACTCGGGAAGCGGAGGCTCCTCTGCCTCCATGGGGCATTGCCAATGATGATTCCATCTCGGATTTCATATCTACCTAGGTTTTTGGAATTTCATATCTAAAATCCTCGTGATTTCGGTTTTCAATTAGTGTGTGTATTGATGGAGAATCATTGCAATTTGCAGATGCAAATGTGAGATTGGAGTGCAGGAGGGATTAACAATTGTAGCTCCTAGGAAGCCTGGATGCGAGAACGATTTCATTTCGGTGCGATTTCATTTTGGAGTGCATGAGGAGGGACTCACAATATGGGACAATGAGGCCAGGAATCGCTCACTTTCCTCCTTTCTACAAGCCACTTCGCCTTCCACCTTACATGATTGGATTTGGTAGTCGGTTTTTGCTTCTTATTTTCCACAAGGCCACTTCTTTGTTGTAGTATTGAAGATGTCACAAGTCCTCAGGCCTCTCATGTTCGCCCCACTTCTCCCTCCCATTTCTTTGTTGTACTAGACCCCATTTCGTTTACCGCTTCGGACACTTGGACCATTAAGAAGATGAAGCGGTTGAGTTAGACACAAAACCCGGACCAGACCGAGAAGAATTGCTCGAGATTCCTTCAGCCGAGGCATCGTCATTGAAGGATTTGGCTTCCTTCCAAGTTTGGTAAACAATAGTATTACAATTTTCCATCTGCTGAATGATGACAAATGTAATATGGTTGAAAGAAACTTGATTTATATGAAACCAAATGGTCTACCACATATAGTAAGTTTAGCTATGTTCTTGATACCAATAAAGTCTTTGATGATCGTAATAAGGATTGGATTATCATTTGGCGACATATGACTAATGGCACGCGACATCAGTAGTCTCATCTTCTTCCTAAGAAGTTGGACATAGTGACAATTAATGAACAAATGGTGTCGCGTTTCATTTATGTTACCACATAAGACACGACCCCGTGGCACCGAAATATGTGATCTTAGTAGCCAATCCTTAGTAGGAAAGTAAGGCCATCTCTGGTCAGTTTTCAAATGAAATGTTTGACTTTATTTGGCAAATCCAACTTTCAAATCCAACCCGAGTTGAAGGAAGTATAATCACGGGTCCTAGTGAGCAATTTGGTAGCTGAGTTTGTCGAGAACCAGCCGTCTTTACTATGACCCCAATAGAGTCGGTCAGATGGATCATTAGTCGACAGATGAATTTGGGAAATGTAAACTACGTCATTGGATGATAAATATCGATGACGAATGGAATGCAGTTTCTATAAATCCCAGTTGTTATATGGAGAAGCCTTAGTAAAAATAAGGATATCATCGGCGAATGTGAGGAAGGGAATCATAAGAGGTCGTCTGAAAGGGATGCCCACATCCTTATTAACCGTCGATTCTAATTGTATCTTTCGCGCCAAAACTTCAGATACTAGAATAAAAAGAAACGGAAAAGGGGGTCTCCTTGTCTCAGACCTCTGTAAGGAAAGAAAACCGAAGAGGGTTCGTCATTAACAAAAAGAGAGTAAGAAAATGTAGACACACATTCTTTGATCCATGTGATGAACGTAGGGACAAAACCAAATCGGGGCATAACTTAAAACAAAAAATGACCATTCAATTATCTCGTAACTCGTAAGTCTTTTCCCAACCTAGATGCTGATGAATGAGGGAGTTTGTGAGTGTTTTTTGAAAGAAAAGTTAATTTACAGAGACATTTATGTAATTTCATAATTCAGTAGTTTTTTTGTTAAAAATCCTCTAATCTCGGTTGGTTTTCTTTAATTAACCCTAATTGTGGGGTAAAAAAGAAACAAAATCGCTTCTTGCGACTATAAAATGGAACTCATCTGGTTCACATCGCCTCCGTTCTCGGGGTTTTAGGGTTTTTTCAGCACCTCTCCGACTCTCTCAACGAACCAGTAAACGCCGCAGCCATGACCGCTCAGACGCAGGAAGAGCTTCTAGCTGCTCACCTTGAAGAGCAGAAAATCGATGTACTCCCTCTACCCCTCTTTATCTTTCCTCGGTTTTGGATCTGCTATTTCATTGTCGCCCCCTTCTATTTTCGTCACTCGGTCATTCAGAACTTGAAAGCTGTTGTCTGTTTGTGCATTTCTCTGTCTTCCTTTGAAATTTGCTTACATTTGCCTTTGATAGTGTGTGTATTGGCACAATTAACTTGATTTGTGTGTTCGTAATGTCATACTTGGATCTAGTTCTTGTTTTGAAGGATAAGAAAGTCCATTGTTTTGTTGGGTTGATGCAAACTTTGCCTGTAATTGATTGCAGTAAATCGGTTATGTCTTTGGATTGGATTTGGTAATCTCTTGTTCATGTGGACATTTGAGATGTTGCTGGTGTAACTTTGTAGTTATTAGTTTGTTCATTGCTTGAAAATGTCTATTGCAAGGTTATATTTTATGCTTCCGGGATTGAATCATAAAGCATTATTGTTGGGATTGTCAATTTATCAATTCGGCATTGCAAATTGAGAAATGTTTTTTTTTTTCTCGCTGATTTGAATGCCCAGTGTGGACTTGAGTTTGCACTTAATATGAATGCTAAACATTCACTTGGATCTTTTTGCAGCACGATGAGCCTGTCGTTGAGGATGATGAAGATGACGATGACGACGACGATGATGAGGATGACAAGGATGATGATGAAGGTATTGTAGTTGCTTCATGAATCATGTCTTCATAATACTCCCAAGTTAGAACCATTTTGACGAGTCTTAAAAAGATTCTGATGTAATTTTGAACAATAGTGTTTGTGGTGACCGAATTCCAAATTTTACCACTGCAGTTGCATGCTTTTATATTCTTTGATGTTATAAACTGGGGGCATAGTAGGGAGAAGTTTCACATGATCCAAATTATATTCTGAAAATCCCTTTTGGCTCTTTCGGTAATGAGGTTGAGAACTTGTATTTTATCCATGGATACCCTCTCTGAATTATCTTAATGCCCAATGGATATTGATGGTTTTGGTTTATGATTGTTTGAAAATTGCAGCTTGACCCGCCTGTTGTGTGGATGCTTAACCAAATAAGTAGAAATAAAATTGATCCATCTGTTGTTAAATTGTTCCACCATTGAAACAAATTTCATTGTGTAATGCTTTCTTTGCAGGTCAGCTAGATGGTAGCGGTAGGTCAAAGCAAAGCCGAAGCGAAAAGAAGAGTCGAAAGGCCATGTTGAAGCTCGGGATGAAACCAATCACGGGTGTAAGCCGGGTTACTGTGAAGAAGAGCAAGAGTGTAAGCATTTCATTCACCCCCTCTTATTGATGATTGAATACTTTGTTCACTCCACTCACTACCTGAATTACCATGTCTCAGATCTTGTTTGTCATCTCAAGACCTGATGTTTTCAAGAGCCCTGCGTCAGATACATATGTTATCTTTGGAGAAGCCAAGATCGAAGATTTGAGCTCACAACTCCAGAGCCAGGCTGCGGAGCAGTTCAAGGCTCCAGACCTGAGCAGCATGATTTCAAAGCCTGAGACATCTGCAGCAGCTCAGGACGATGAAGAAGTTGACGAGACAGGAGTTGAGCCCAAGGACATTGAGTTGGTCATGACACAGGCTGGTGTCTCCAGGTCTAAGGCTGTGAAGGCCCTCAAGGCTACAGATGGTGACATAGTGTCCGCCATAATGGAGTTAACCAACTGAGTTTCGTGACTGTTCTCCGATTAAGAACTTGTTATGTTGCTTTGATTAAGAAGTGTTTTAGCGTTTGTTTTCTATGGTCACAAAACGATGGTGGTGTTGGGGGAATCTCAGTGAGTGACTCAGTGGTTTCCAATTTTCTTCCTTTGGCCACAGTAGTTTAATGGAGTATTTTTACTTTACATTTTATTTTATTTTAATTTTTATTCTGAAATCCTGTGTCATCTAAATGTTTAGTGTGATTGTGCTTACTCTTGCAAAATGACAGTTGAAGAAGCTGTTCTATTCCGTCTCTTTCCAAGAAACTGCCCTCTTGTCTCTTCTGTCTCCTTCCTCTTAGATAATCTGCTTGGAGCTTATGCTCTGCCATTGGCAACCTGTGACATGAACATACAAGTTGTTTCTATTTTTTCGTTGTTGAACGATGCTTGCAATATTTGAATTTGGCCTTGATCTGATAAGAGGAAGCATAGTGTTCAATGGAGTCATCTTTCTGTCTACTGTGAACCAATTTAGCTTTTTGAGTTTGCATAGTTGTTTAGTTCCACTGTCTGGAAATCACTGCAAGTCTGCAACCATTGCCATCTTGTTTGCAATTGTATATAAGTTTCTATTTTTCGGCCATTGCTCAAAACATCCAATGTCCAACAAAAATGTGCAAAGCAAGGATGTAAAAGACGAATGCTTAAACTGCTACAAGAACGTTCAGTGAGCTTTTCCCAGAACATTATAGAAGCTAGCCTCAAATTACTTCATCTGAAGTGGAGGAACACTGCTTTGGCATTGATTCCTACCCTCGTCTTTGTAGAGAAACTTTTCCTTTCCATGGTCATCTTTGACACCATTACAACTGATCATTATCCATAACCCCGAATCTTTAAAATTGTAAGTTGAAGCGAATACAGCTCACTCAGTCACAATCAGACCTAAATAAGTCAGGTTTAGGACTATGGTGAAACACCCTTTTCATATGTATAACCAAACTCAAAGTCTGCCCTCGGTTGATGAGATTACTTATATTACATGTAGCAAAGTTGATCTAAAAATGAAACAAATGGCCACCCAACTTAGTGCTTCACCCTCTTTCCAAGGATCATGTAGTGTATGCCAACTACAGTAGGTGACACACAGCTCATATTACTATGCGATAAGATGGAAAGCAAGGAGAACCAGGGAATCAGGGTCCCCATGTGCACATGCCTACACACCCATTTTGGCAAATAAAAAAGTTATTCACATTTAGCATTAGATGCTCACCCGGCTTCACCATCAAGGTAACCCAATTTGTTTATGGAATTTCATCATACATCTTCAATTGTATTGGTATTGAATTAAGATAGCACAAGAAATAATTCAAGATGATAAAGATATGATCAAAAGGGAAACATCCAAAACCCACAAAAGATCACATGGCAGGCATGTCAGAAAACAGATTGGATTATACTTGCAAATGATCTTTCCAGAAATTCTGATTCAGGAAGATGAACAGATTACACTCAGTTTTCTCTGTTGCAGATAGCAGTTCAGATCGAGAACACAAATCAGCAGAGCAATTACTTAACAACCAAAACATCAATCTCACAAAACTGGAATTCAAGCAACCAATTCTAAGGGAATAAAACACAGGAGTGGATGCTTGAACGCTTCAAAATTCAATTCAACCAAAGAAAGTAAGAAACAAGCCAATCTTAGAAATCTCAAAGTGATAACATCACTTGCTAGCAAGTTATTTGGGTTATAGAGAGACTTTTCTTTGCTTTATCTTGTCCTGTGGAATGTAACACAGCACACGGCCAACACAGCCACAACCACACCCGCAGAGATTGCTCCGAACACCGGCGATGGAATCTTGTTCTTCAATCCTCCGACTCCTGCATCACGTTCTACGGCCTCCTCCTTGATCCCGTCGATGCCACGCTGTGATGCCTTCTCTACCATCCCTGCGATTATCTCCTCAGATTCTTGTGTGTTCTTCGCTAGCAGTTCTATTCTCTCGGCCATCTGGATCACCTTCTCCTCGGACGTCTTCAGCGCGGCCACTAGCTTTCCCATGTCGGCTTCAAGCGCCGTTTTCTCTTTCTGCACATGAACGATCTCCTCCTTAAGCTCGTCCAATCTTGCCTTGGCTTGCTCCTCCACCACGGCTAGCTCTCTCCTTGCCTCGCGCTCGCTCTGCTCCAATCCATGGATCTTCTTCTCCAACTCACCGATCTTGCTCTCATAATCTGACTTCAATTTCTCAACCTCAGCGCTCGTCTTCTCCGACAAAGCGGATTTCTCTCTCCTCAGTTCGTCAATCTCTCTCATCAGCCTCTCGATCTCCCGGCCGGCCTCATCGCCAGCGTTCAACGCCGTGCCGAGATCGTGCTGGAGTCGGACCACCTCGCCTTCCAACTCAAAAGCACGCTTCGTTACCGATTCCATCACCTTCCCTTCCAAATGTGAATGCTCCGCCTCCGCGGCTTCCAACTCGCTGATTTTCTTCCCCGCCGCCTCCTTCTCCGCCGACATGCGCTCCACCACCTTCTTGATTTCCTCGTTCTCTCTAGCCAATTCCCGCTCCTGACGCTCCAGCTCCTCGATTCGAGCCTTTAAGAAGCGATCATCGCTGATGACGGCGTTTGAATCAGCCTTCTTCGCCGCGAAATTGTCAAACTCTGACGAGTCCCCGTTGACGCTGTTGGTGATGCTCACATCCACTGTTTCGTTGTCCGCCATTGGTGATGCTTGATTGATCGATTCCGATTGTTTGGGGTTTGAGTGGTCAGCGAAAAGATTACAGGAATCCCACACGACCTAGGGTTTTAGAAACGGACAACGTGAATCGCTTGATGCCAATCGGAGAACTGCTTATACTATTATATATTGGGCCATGTTGGGCCGTTTGGCCCGAACCTACTCATAATAAGGGAGTGTTTGGTAATATGAGTCATGTTTGATACTGTGTATGAGTTCAATGAATCTTGACCACCCCATTCACAATTTTTTTTTACAAGGCAAAGATTTGAAGGTGTACCACTGTCCAAGAGCGTCCTGACGGATGAAGTCGTCGATCTCAGCTGGAGGGCACTCCTTAATCATAGTCGAAATAAGTCCGAGATGCGCCAACATGTTAGCTACCCAGTTCTCTTCCCTATAGATGTGTGAGAAAGAAACACTGTCAAAATTTAGTCGATTTATGAATTTCAATCAATTTATAAACTCCGCCTGCCAAGAAATGACTCCTACCTTCTTTATTGTCGGAGGTGGAGAAAAAAGTTTTGGTGAGTCCCGCTATGGTTGTAGACTCCGACTTGTGGTGGTAACGGTAACTTACCACCACAACAAATCAGTCTTAGTTACCACCACAAGACGGAGTCTACAACCATAGATCTCACATCAGCAACGGAAATCGTACACAACCTCTCAAAGAGGGATGCGGATGCTCGAAAAGCTTCACAAAATCCCATGAATCATGGAAATGCACATGAATCAAATATGCACCGGAGATCAAATTCACTTCCTACAAGATCAAATTCACTTCTAGTGCTGAATTAGCATTTTTTTTACATGCCAAAAACAATGCGCACACGCACACAATAAACTACAACCTACAAATCCATGAAACACAGCTACCACAAAATCTGTCATAATCTTACAAGTAGGAAACATCAGCATAGATGCGAGATCAGCTCCACTAAACAAGCTGCAGGAAGGTGAGAAAATCCAGGCAGTGTGAGTTGCTGGGTCTGATCCTCGCGAGGTAGTCTTGAAAATACGCTAGTACGCTACCGACAAATTGAAGCAAAAGATTTGTTACTTCTGAAATCCTTGATGGTGGCTGTCTTGCCAAGGCAGTGATTCCAAAATATCTGACCGTCTGGCTGGTGACATCTACTTCAGTCACTACCACAATGCACAATACATACTGCCACCAACAAGAACGCAGAATGTGCATAAATGATTCAGATGAGTCTGACATAACAACATATTTATTGACAATGAAGAACTTTAATCTGATGAGTGTCCCAACCAAATACAATAATCTTCAGCTCTATTCATGACTATAAGAGAATTTTATGTTATCACTTCATATTTTTGGGAACTTTCATCCAAATTATTAAGAGCATATATAACTAATATAAGCAAATGACCCATGAACACGAGAGCATTCCATGATTTATCGATACATGCAGAGCAACGAGCATGAAAGTCTGAAACACTCAATCACTCATCCATAGTTCTATACATACCACCAATTCACAATAAGTTTGAAACTCTTTTACTCAAATTTCCAACATAAAAAATCGTGAAATTTAATGTGTGGCACATATATAACTAATATAAGCAAATGACCCACCTATGAGATCTAAGGAAAAAGATAAATATAACAAGTAATTGCAGCATATTGATTGAAAAAAGGGCGACGTCAGGGGTGAAGCCGAATGTTTGACATTCTTATTAAGATGAAATTGCAAATAAGAAGTAGAGAAATGATAGCCACATCTCTCTTACAGGGAATGGGTTTCAAAACATGCTACCAAAATGCCTATTTTTTTAAAAAGGGTGACAGCAAACACCCACGAGTATAGCAGGAGGAAGCTCAGACCACACAAGATTGCAAGAACAATATAAATGTCAGACAGGTAAAAAAAAAGGAGAGTACTGGAGATCAAACCTTCTAATAAGCCAGACTTGCCAGGGCCATCCATCTTCTTAAACCGCATATTAACCAAAATAACCTTTGCATTTCTGAGATCCACACAAACATTGTTTCCTTCTGTGCTCGGATTGGGAAAGACCATAATCATATGTGAGCTCTGTCATTGGAGGAATGTGCCGTATTGCGAAAAATCCAACACGGATGAGAGATTCACCATTTTTTTCAGTTACAACTAATTGCGAGAAAACAGTAGGTGAGCAACTGTGATTCATAAACCGGCCAACATTTCCAACTTCTTTTGCGCTAATTATCAATGGAGATGGGAGATCAGATTCCTCATTTGTATCAGTTGCTGCCTCCTCATCTATTAACCCTGGATCACAGTTCCATTTAAATGAACTATCACGAGCACGGGATGTGTCGAAAATATACTCAGTGATGCCACCTCGGTCTCTGTCAAGCTTAGCTTTGTCAATGACATCACCAGCATATTCACATATAAATGTTCCAGCTCTTATTGGATCCCATGATCGCAACCCCCAACCCCTATTTTTCGTCTTAAACACTTCCAGACGAGCTTTGATTCCAATTTGCACCACTCTGTTCTTGCAGGTAGCAGTACAAGGACATGACAGCCCACATTCATACACTAGTGGTTTACGACTAACCAGAGCCCCATTGCCAGTATAAGGGCAATCGCCTCCATTATTGCGGGTACAAGCACAGTTGAGATCCCCTGCAGCACATTCTTTGCGGCAATTACACCCAGAGGAAGGCGGTAAAAGGCTGAACGGCTTCGAATATCTGATACTAGAAGTATAGGTAAAGTAGGGAGGTCCCTTTTCATTGTCAACTTCATTAACGAGTGAGACTGGCATAGTTTCAGCACCGGAAGTGAGGTCCGGCAGAATGAGCCCTGGTCTAGGTATAATTCCTTCTTTCCACTTTTGAATTGATTGCCAGATAGAAACAGCTGAGGGTTGCCCAGGATTTCTAACCAATTTATATTTAAACGTGCTGACACCAGATACTCCTCTGTCAATCCAGGACTCCTTGATGGAGTAAATACCATCATATACATAGATCTTTGCAGTTGGAGTTGGATTACTTAAATCTCTAAAACCTCGGATGACCCTTATCCCATTACCCCGCCGAGAGCTTTGGTCCAGGGCTTTGTTACCTCTCACTAACTTCTGATCAGTTGCAATCTTATCCTTGTGATTGCTAGATATGTTTCCGCCTTGACCAGTGTAAATTAAAACATCCTTGTCACCATCATCATCATCATATTCTCCCGAAGAGACAATGCTAAGAGCGAGAGTCTCTTCTTCTGACCCATTCTTCAATACCATGTAGTCGATTCCTGCCATAGTCGGAGAATGTAATCCTACTACACACATCTCGAATCGGAAGTAAAAGATGTCCCCAATTTCAACACCAGTAGCAACACCAATCCTCTTTTTGCAATTCGTTCGGATACCCGCGTTCATCAAGATGGTACCAGCTCTCATGTGTGCATGATTAGTTGACCTCGCATGCGGTTCTTTGGCTTCTTCAAGCTGACCAAGCATTTTTCGGACAGCATCAAATTTCATCATGACATAATTAACTGCTTCCCTGTTCCCATCCTCTTGCTCAGCTTGGCTTAGACTTACACCCTCAATAACAGCCTTATCACGAAACCTGAATGATAATGGTTCCCGAGCCTTCCTTTGCTTCTTCTGAGATGAACTTGAACCTTCGTTCTTCTTTATTTGAGAGCTTTGCTTATGGAAAAAGGTATGATCTCCATTCATTACAGGAGTATCTGCACCATGCCCCATCTGTGGAGCTCCATACGAACGAAGCGGGACAGCGGCAGCAGGAGGAGGGCTCATGAAACCCTCATCTTGCTGCGGAACATTAAACGGGTAAAACGGAGAAAAGCCCGATGGGAATTGACCAAAAGGAGATGAACCAACAAAAGGAGGAGCTTGTGATGGATTAGGAAACGTGGGTACCAAAGTCCTCATAGGCTTCACATCCAAAACCCTAGTCTTATCCGGTGCGGTCTGAGGTTGCACATTTTTTGGAGCAGACGCCCCTTCCATATCTAAAACTCCTCTTATTCGATTCCCCTAATTTGCTACAAGCAGTTACAAGCACCAAGCAAAAACCTAATTCTCAGCTGCGAAATTAAACCAAGACAGCAAATCAATCAGCTGCGAAATTAAATTTAATTCTAACAAAAAATACGAGATTCGAAAAGCGTATAAATTGGGACTGATAAGTGATAACACTTCACTCAGAAAGGATTATTTAACCCTAGATTCTTAGAACACACATCAGAAAGGCCCTTCCTTTATAGATCCGAAAGCTTCAAATCGAAAATTCTGAAATTGCCGTTGAAATTGAAGCTTACAGATGACATGCAACTATGCAAGGATTAAAATCCGAAGTAATTACCTGTAAATCCCGGTGAGGTCATTTCACAGATACATTGCAGAGAGGAAGAGGGGGGGGTGGGGGAGAGATGAGAGAGAGTGGAGAAAGTACGATGGATGAGCTTCCATGGGCGGTGGGGACAATTTGTACCTCATTACTATTTTTAGCCCACGCCCGGACCGGCCGAACCAATTTTAATCCGGACTGGACCGGCTTTTTATTTGGATTTTCTTTTCAAAATATTCACTAAAAATAAATAATTAACAAAATATTAAAACATTCAAAATATTTACAAAAATATTCATTTTTTGCCGGAGTCTCATAAAAACGTTGTCTCAGACCGCGTTTTATTCAAAAGATGAAAATTTTATTTCGGGATAAATTATGTAATTATTTAATTTTTTTACACTAAAGACGTGGAGTGAACCCGCGTCTGTTAAATTTTTTTTTTAGAGGAAAAGTGAAGACAGGGTTAATGGAGGTCGGGTGCCGCCGGAGGAAGGAGGGGACGCCGGATCCCACTGGAAGGAGAGGTCGGAGGAAGGATGTGGCTGGGAAGGAAGAGAAAGGAGAGAGGGTGTCGGGTTCGGAGGTCGACGGAGGAAGAAGGAGGAGGCGCAGGAGGAGGCTACTGTCGAGAACCCGGGTCGACGGCCGATGGTGCTCGAGAGGGTGTTGCACCGTCTGCTCGCCTCCTCTCTCCTCTTTCGCGGGCGCTCGAGAGGTCCAAGGTCCCCTCCAGTTGCTGCTCGAAAATCGTCTCCTCTCTCCTCCTTCCTAGCGACCTCCGATCTCTCTCCTTCGGCGGCTCAGCAGTGGCCATTTTTACCCCGTCTTCCCTTTTCCTTAAAAAAAAAAAACCAACCAAGAGACGCGGTGTTAACCCGCGTCTCTATAGTAAATTTTTTTTAAAATTCCATAATTTATCCCAAAATAAAATAGAAACGCGGTCTGAGACCCCTGCAAAAAATGAATATGTTTGTAAATATTTTGAATGTTTGAATATTTTGTTAATTATTTATTTTTAGTGAATATTTTTATAAAAACAAATCTTTTATTTGGCTGTGTTTTTATTTTATTTTGCATGGTAAAAATTTGAGATACCACAAAACTAGTTATATATAATATATCCCTAAAATTATAAAACCTTTTATTTATTTATCTAAATTGTATTATGTATTAGTAAAATTGAGTAAAAAATATTAATATGTACTCCCTCTGATCGGAAATAATCGATGTTTGACTTTTCTACACGTAGTTTTAGGAGCTAAGAACTATAAAATCTTATTTATTTTAATTAATTTTTTTCATAGTTTTATGTATTTATTAGTAATAAGTATTAAATTGTGTAAAAAATTAATTAAAAAAAATAAGATTTTTATATAATTTTTAGCTACTAAAATTACATGTTTTGTGAAGTATCATTCATTTCCGATCGAATGGAGTATTAGTTATATACTTATATTTTAAAATTGCTGCAGAATTCATTTAAAAGAGTTTCTTCTTGAATTCAAGTGGAAAAGCTACAACAACTGCACACAACGAGATCCCACATCCAATATGCAAAACCCAAAAAACTCATTCACAAATCTGCATTTGCAAACAAACCACTCAAATTGTTGATGAAGGTATGCAGTTGGATCCACTATTCGTCTGTGAAGTGGATCTTCAATCCTCCTTTCACCATCGCCATTGTCGTTGTTTAATACCATTAGTTTCCTCAATAGCCACTCTCATGAGTCATGGGAAATGGGTAAATTTTTTTATTTCCTCCATTTCATATTTTCATTCACCGGACTTGTGATAAGTGAGTCTTCTACTGCGTTTAGGACACAAGAATGTTTGTTGGAAGCGAATCTGTTTATAATGAAAGTTGAATTCATCACCATTAACTCATTAAGAAATGTTATTTTAGATGTTTTGGCTTTAGAGGTTACGAGAGTGGAGATTGAATGCATTATTCAATTCAATGAATGGCTAGCTCTTGAGTCTCGACAATATTCATGGGAAACCAAGATAATTATTTTTTATATCGGACTTTTTCTTTTTTTTGGGTTCTTTAAAGTCTCTGCCGTATCTTTAGAGGCTCAATGGGGTGGTAGACGGGTTGAGATCACCTAATCTGCAATCATGGTTTATTATAGGGTCCGTATTGATTGACTGTGTCGAATTATTTTATATTTTTCTTAATAAATGAGTAGTATTATAATTGTTTTCAACCAATAAAAAAATAAAAGGGACTATAAATACGGACCAAACAATCCTCACCGGTGGTAGAGTGGATTGCATACTTACGAGTTACGACACTCTCTTCCCTTGATTACATCTACAACAAAGTAATACTCAAAATACGCAATTGGTTGTTGTTTTTTTTGTTTTTTTTTTTTTGATTAAGTAAAGATTTGGATAGAGGGCTATCCAAGCGCATCCAAACGGATGAGATCTAGAAGATCTTTATTGGATGGTATATGTTCCCCATGAACAGAGCGACAAAGGTGTGCAACCTTATCAGCCACTTTGTTGACAGCACGGGGTATGTGAGAAAAGGAAACTTTTCTCATATTTCGAGTGATCTTCTATATATCAGATAGGATCATTTCCACCTCCCAAGGACAACGTGTTGTGCCTTGAAGATAGTCGATGATGATTTTTGAGTCACCTTCAATGATTAAATTTTGTATGTTCATTTTCTTGGCTTCCAACACCCCCAACCTCAGGGCTGCAGACTCGGCCATTAGAGGTGATGAACGGCCAAGACGCAAACTAGAAATTTGAAAGGGTTCTCCGTTCCAATTGCGGATTATGATACCAACGGTACTTGCCCCGCAACGAAGCGACGAGCCATCGAAATTCAGTTTGTGCATTCCATACGGTGGTTTTCTCCATTTCTTGTTTTTGGTCTTTTCTGTTCTTTTATTGGTCTTGTTTCCATTTGAGGGTTCTAGGGGTCGGGTGTGTTGATCTGATTCTTCGAGTAGACACGCCCGTGTCCAGTTTTCAGATTGTTTTTTTTGAAAACATTTCAATGGTGTTGGTTGTCGGTGGCTGCTGGTTCCTAAAAACACATCCATTTCGGAAGTACCATATCCCCCACCATCTTATTACGATGTTTTGCATTTTTGCCTTTGATAAGGTACGCAACCAATTTAGCAGATCCCCGCAATTGGTTGTTGGTTATAGACATGTTGACGGATTTTTGTTTGAAATAAAATGTTTTTACAATATATGTATTTACACTGAAGTAGTACTGCAATTACTTTTTTTAAACTACCATTGAAAATTTAATTAAAATTTGTAGATAAATTTAACTTTTTTTTTTATACAAATAAAGAATTTGGGTGGTGTTAGATCCTACTGATCCACTGCACAAGAGCGTTCTTTTGGACGAGAGCTTGAGCTTAGAATGATGCAAGGGCGAGTCGTGATCGAGTAGATGTTGAAGATGCATGGCCACCTTGTCTACTACCCGAGTGAGCTCTCTAAACACATGCAAACACGGGAACCATTGGAAATTTTGGAGAAGTTGTATGGAGACGGCAATTATCATTTCGATCTCCTGGGAACAACTTCAGATGTCCTTGATGACTTTGATGACCGGAGCTGAAGACAATCACCTTTGACGTCGATGCTAGAAATACCCAATTGGTGACCTGCAACAAACCTGGAATGGAGGACAAGTGCTTTGACCTTCACCAGCGACATCTTACCACATAGGGAACATCTGTAGAAAACGACCGAGCCATGGTGATCTCGAATAACTACTCTCGTCGAATCCTCACCTAAGAAAGCACAAAAGTATCAAAATTTAACTTGAAGCCTCCAATCACATGCTTTTACCATATCAAAATTTTCCTTCTCCTTTGAGTAGGTTGTGTGACATATTTCTTTTAATCCGTATCTTCCTCCCATTGTATTAATTGATGTTTCAAGTATTGTTCATGTTTTTGTCTATATGTAAACCCCTGATATTCGAAAACGATCTCATTTCTAATTGTACATAAGTTCGGTTTTCCAAATGAATTCACTCGAGCATTGACAATTTATGAAAATGTGTTTAGGATCTTCGTTATTGAGATTACATTCTAACGAGTTTTTTTGACGGAGTTACATCTCTAACAAGCTTTCAAATGAAAATTTTGACCTTTTAAAAACAATCTATTGCCTTTGGTCTATTGTTGTTCGGGTTTTTTAATTGGGAAAATTGTAAAAAATAGCCCAACCTTTAGAAGTTGTTGCGCTTAATAGTTTGAACTATGAAAAATGGAGAAAATAGTATAAAGTATTTACTTGGTTGCAGAAAATAGCATCAAGCTACATTCCAATTCAAATAATTATAAAAAATAGTCTTAGGTTACCTTTACATTCAAATTAAATAAAAAAACCTCTCTGCCTCTTATTCCATGGCGGCTATTCGACCCAATTTCAAACAACGCCTTTGGCTCCCCGTCGTCGGCTCTGGTTTGCCCCGAGCTCCGCCGACCCATGGCTGCTCCTGAATCCTTATCTTAATTTTGAAAACCTCCGCTCATGGGTAAAAAACCGGCTTTAAAAGGCATTTGAACAGTAGTTGCAAAATGAAAATCTTTTAAAAGCCTTTTGTGGTAGCATACTTGTTAGTTTGTTAAATCTGGAATTGATCAATGATCTTTTCTTGGATTTGAATTCTTTCCTTGTAAAACATTATGGTATGAAGAACATGGCTTTCATGTTTTTTTGTGTGGTTCAAACCGGATTGTTTGGCTATGCATTTGTTTGTTGAACATAGTTGGGCAACCACTTCTTTCCTTGGTGTTTGCTTCAAATCACTAGCTAACATCAATTCAATGGGTAAAATCACCCTCAAACAAATAAATTGGTGGAATATTGGTTGTTTGTTTAATTAGATATATAAGCTCCATGAAGTATTCGAAGATATGCACCCTTGTCCAGTCACCGGGGCTTCGCCGTCGCCTTCCTCGGCTGTTTGGCGTCGTTGTCTTTGGTAAGAAACAATCGTATTTAGCCTCCTTGCTGCGCAATGACTCTCGGAAAAAATAATAATATTAAAAAAAAAAATTCGGTGTGATTAAAAATAAAATAAAATAAGTAAATAATAAAAGAACTTGTGTAAATTATTTCCGGATTTTTCTTGCGCTCTTCGTTATTTTGCGGTCGTGCTTCACTTTCTCGGGTTGGTTGGAGTTCTGTCAGCTGGATTCGTGGTTAGTTTCGGTTGAGGAGCAGCTCTGCGGCCCTGGTTGATCGAAGTGATCGTGTTGGTGGTGCTTGTGGTCTCCGAAAATCCTTCATCTAGGTGGAGGGAACGTCGTGTGATCCACACTTCCCCAGGAGTCGTCTTTGCCCTAAGTGGATTGCTGCTTTCCGTCTTTCCGGCGGCGAGACATCGTGTCAGCTCGGCTGTCCCATGCGCTCGCTATCCACTTTTCCTTGCCGGGTCTCCTTCTTCTCTCTATTGTGGCCGCTTGTGTGCTTAGGGTCTGGGGTTTTCCGGGTTTAGTTTATGTAGTTCTTTTGTTGTATTAGGTGTTTATATTCTGTTTCCATGTTGTATTTCTTTTGCTATAATGTTTGTTTAGACGACCTTCCGTCTGCCGACTTTGTCGGCCTCTCGAGGTCCGGGCCTGTCCGGCCTCGAATTATTTCCTAATCAAAAAAAAAAAAAAAAAAAAAAACCTCTCTAAAACAATTTTTATTTAAAAAATCATCACTTCTTATATAAACAATAGCCTAAATAATTTTTATTCTCAAAATCTACCACTTCTCGTAGTTTTTTTATATCATTAAGTCATTAGTAGCTAAATTTATCATTCAATTAATAATTAGTAAAACTACCTTATACCATATAAATTTTGTAAATAAATATTTTTTTTTTAAAAAAAGGGCTACTAAAAAATATCACAAGATCTTTATTTTTCTTAATAAAAAATTAATTTATCTTCATCCCACAATTTATTCAATGCTCAAATACAAATCATTGTTGGGTGAATAATGTATGCACACTTTTTTTCTTCAATAGATAACAAACTACACTAATTGTTAGGTTTAAAACAATATATAATGCATGCTTAACTACTTTTTTGTGCTAGTTTTGTTTAGAAGATCGCTCTAAATCGCTTATTAAATCAACTGCGAGTGGAAAATTAAGTATTTATTCACTCTTAATGATACGTAAATAATCTAATTATTTTTTTAAAAATATTAAATTTAAGTTATATTTATATGGTTTGAGATAATTTTTATAATTAATTCAGTTATGAGTTTATATAGCAACAATTAATTGTAACATTTTTTTTATTAGAAGTGATGATTTTTTAAATAAAAATTATTTTGGAGAGGTTTTGTAATTAATTTGAATTTAAAGACAACCTAAGACTGTTTTTTTTATAATTAATTTGAATTTGAAGGTAATTATTTAAATTTGAACGTAACTTGAGGCTATTTTCTGCAACCAAGTAAATATTTGAGACTATTTTCTGCATTTTTTATAGTTCAGTTTATTAAGTGCAACAACCCTTAAATGTTAGACTATTTTTTTTTTTTTTCAATTTTCCCTTTTTAATTCGATTATGAAAAGCTCGAAAAATTGAATCCAAAATTTAGCCCCATCAGCACCGACCTAGGTTTTCTCTTTCTCTCTCCTCTCTCTATATTTCTCCATCCACTCGAATTCGGACAGTTACGCTTACAGTTCCTCTCTGATTCCAAAATTTTTTGAACTGTAAAGAATTAGGGTTTCCCCCTCTTTTGAAAGCGCCCATTTTTTTCCGACAAGTTTCCGACGAGGGAGATGTCCGCTTCGACGGTGTCGATCACGGCGAATCCGGCGGCGTCGACGCGGCGGAGGCCGGTGTTGACCGGCGAGAACAAGAGAAGCAACGTGGAGCTCGTTAACGACGGGGTCGCTTCGCCGCGCGTCGACAACAACGCTCTCAGCGGCGGAGCCACAGGTGATAAGGCCCGAGGCGGCAGCAGCAGGGATCTGAGCCACTCGATTAGAGGAGAGAAGGTGATAGAGAGATCGAAGGATTTCGTGCAGATTAGGAAGCCGTCAGAGCCGAATTCGACCGTCTCCCCTCGTCGAACGCGGAAATCTACCTCCCCGAAGCCCCGGTGGCAGACTGTTTTGAGTGTGTTCACCAAGAATTTGGTGCTTTTGCTCTTTCTAGCAGGTCTAATTCAGACTGTTAGGAAGTTGGTGCTCAATTTTGGGAGCAACGGGGCGATTAATTTGATGGGGTTTTCAGATATGGAGAGTCGGATTGCGGATGTGGAGTCGTATGTGAAGACGACGACTAAAATGTTACAGGTTCAAGTGGACGTTGCTGAGAGGAAAATGGAAGGCGAAATTTCAGGTTTGAGGAGCGAGATGGACAAGAAATTTGATAAGAACAGCGAGGAAATTGCTTCTAGGTTAAAGGCATTGGATGAAAAGAATATGGTTCTTCAGAAAGGTTTAGATCAGCTCACATCAAAGGATTTGCTGTCCAAGGAAGACTTTGGGAGATTGTATGAGGAAATGAAGAAGTCGGGCGATTTAGGCCAAAGTGATTTGGGTTTGGATGAGATCAAGGTGCTGGCTAGACAGATAGTGGCGAACGAGATTGAGAAACATGCAGCTGATGGACTTGGGAGAGCTGACTATGCCCTGGCCACCGGTGGTGCAATGGTGATTAAGCATTCAGATCCCTTTGTTGTAGGAAAAGGTGTGAATTGGTTTGCCATGGCGAACCGGCATGGAGTTCACAGTGAGGCTGAAAAGATGTTGAAACCTAGCTTTGGAGAACCTGGTCAATGTTTTCCCTTGAAGGGTAGCAATGGATTTGTTGAAATCAAGTTGAGAACAGCCATCATCCCTGAGGCTGTAACCCTGGAGCATGTTGCTAAGGTATCCTTTGCTTATACTGATCCAGCTACTTTTTACATGGACTATAGGTTTTTTTAGTTCTATCAATCTTATCGAGTGGATGATGTTTTTTCTGTGCTTGAATTTGATTCTTGAGTTTCAAAGTAAATTAAGTAACTTGACACTTTCAACTTCATACACTTGTTAACTATAGTTGGCATGATCCGGGATATCATTCTGAGCATGTGTTATAGAGTTGATGAAATTATATGAATTGTCATTTGTAATTGGTCAATATACAAGCATACAACTAAGAAAAACACATGTCGATTTTTAGAGTTTAATATCCAACTTACAAAATTCTAATTTGACTTGAAACTCAGAATGATTTCCCCATGGCCATGGAAAAGTTGAATTACCTCACCTTTTCCCTTTCTTTTTGTATAATTGTTTTTCAAAAGCTCTAGATGAAACTCCAATGATTTTTGCTTTCAGAAACTGGTGCGGCAAGGAACCTCACTTTTTTTTCTGTTTGTGTATGTTTTGTTGTAATTGTGTGATTGTGCACAACATAGAGTGGCACAAGTTGTATTTGATGATTAGAGTTTGAATTAATGCATCATGTTACATACTTACATGCTACAACTTAATAATATGTGCTAAACATTAACTATAAGAAAAACGATGACATGCCAAATCCAGCAATGTAGAAGCAAATCCTGTTCGTACCCTGTTCTTTAGAATTTGATGCCCCCTTCCCCTCCAAATTAAATTGTCCTTGTACAACACAATGTGTACAACCTTCTAATATGATCTTTCTTCACATTTTATGCATCATCATCTTTCAGTAATAATCTTATTTTACTATGATAAGGATATGAAATCAAGTCTTGCTTATTTTTTCCATGGGAGTGAAATGAAATCATAAAGAGCCTTAATAATACAGGACATGTAGTTTCTGACTTTCTGTTAACATTTTATCCTGAGAGTCATTTACCTTTGGAGGATGTTATGTTCAAACGTTGTGCTTTCTGTATAGAATTTTCCCTTCTTATTGCCTGCCTGCTTAGGGGATGCATTTGTTTGTTTTTTATTGGACATAGATAGTGATATTGTCTTTGATAGTTCTATAATTGCCTAGTTGGGATGATTGTGAGATCTGGTAGTTGTAATTTCAAGCTGCTGGAACCTCTATCATTTGCTTGGGAAGTAAGCTCTAACTAGTTGGGGAATCTTGACTAGATGTAAGAGATCATGAGATTTTCTGAATGTTGATAAATCTGTTAATACCTTGAATTTTTATCTTCTTTGACTTAATTTCAAAGGGCAGCTTAGTTGGATGGACATAGATTGTGAATTTCAATGTTCTGCTTCTAGAGAGTTGCATTAGCTAGTGCATAGGGAGTAGGGACTAATTTTATGGATGTACATGTGAACTATTGGAAAGAGGAAAATAATTAGAAGCTGGAATATCTTTGTTATCTGGCATTCATAAACGGTAGACGCTGAATTGACTCTGTAGTTAAGAGGCTGGTAAAATGACTCAGTCTGCACCAATTAGCTTGAGAGTTTCCTATGGTTGATCGTTCTGCTAGAGTGATTCAGTATTCAAGTAACGAAGGCGCTTATGTTTATCACGGCTCTTGTTTGTATTATAATCCTTCTTATTTTTCTGTGTCGTATAATGATGAATTTCTGTTAGCTGAATCTTTATGAATGTTGATGTTAACTAGACAACTAGTCCCAACCTTAATTATAATTAAAAAAACAAGAGGTTGAAGGTACAAAAGAAGTGAAATTGAGAAAGAACCCTCGTGGTTAAATATTTTGGCAAAGATCATGGATACGAGGATATTGCCTTTATCCTTTCTTTACATATCCAGTTTCCTTTCCCTATCCTGGAAAAATGTTCGGCTTCTTTATTTTCCTTTATTGTGTCAATCAGGTTGATGAAACTCATCAATTATTTGACTTTGTATGAACAGAGTGTGGCCTATGATCGCTCAAGCGCTCCTAGAGATTGCCAGGTATATGGCTGGCTGCAAGGACGACAAGGGGCACTTGGCCTTGATACCGAGTCATCTGTTGATGGTGAGAACATGCTTCTTACGGAGTTCACCTACGATCTTGACAAGAGCAACGCGCAGACCTTTAATGTCCTTGATTCAGCAAGTTCTGCGGTTGTTGACACGATCAGACTTGACTTCACATCAAACCACGGCAGCCCTTCACACACTTGCATATATCGGGTCAGGGTGCACGGTTCTGAACCTAGCTCACTCTCACAATTGGACGCTGTGCACTGAATGTATCTGTCTTGGTCGCTTCTATTCTTGGATTTTAATCTCCCTTTAACCTGTATCCTTTGTGTCATGAAATTACTTGTTGAAAGGACTGGGTTTGTAGAAAACTCCATTCTTGTAAGTTGTAAACTTGTAAGCACGCATCTTTCTAGCTGCCTCCGTGAACGTGTTCTTGTGATTCCATACAATTCATGGACAACAGGTCCATGCTGAAATCAGCTGCTCAACTGTTTGCCATTCAAAGCCCGTATTTGGGAGGCATAATGCTGAATTGTACTCATCTTCACCATAATCTATTCGTTTAAGCGACTTCCTATAACTTGCAGAAGCCATTCCTGGACAGCCACGAGCAATCGTCACCTGTGAATGAATTTAGTATCGCTCATTGAAAGTGAAGTAACGAACTCAACCTTTTGTGCAGGAGATGTTCGAGAACAAGACAAGGAACTTACATAATGTCCTTGCTTCAGTTCAGAGTGACAAAATCTCCAATTTGTCAATTCCTTTTCGTCGACTCTAACGGATATATCAGTCCAGTTACTATGGCGAAACTCAACAGCCTCCAACCGAAAATGCACCCCACTTCCTATTGCCTTGACAAATGCTTCCTTTAGACTCCAAAATCTGCACAAAAATCTCAACACAGCTCAGCCATTTGCATTTAGTTTGGGCTTGCAATCTTTCATGTTATCTGATTGCACAATCTGTGTATTCTGAAATGATGATTCCTACAGAACGAAGCCCACGTACCTGTAAAACTCATCCAACATTCGATCAGAAGTCCCGGCATTGCTTATCTTCCACCACTCATTGCTGGAGAAGTAGGATGAGAACTTGTGAAGAAAGGATGGAATGGTTTCTTGTACCGGGCAGGTCGGACAAACGACATCCAAACCGACTAGGCATAATGGTTCCGACGCAATTGCTACTAGATCACCATGATGGCTAACATTGAAGTTGAAATTGGGGAAATCTGAATTCATACAGTCACTATCCTGCAAAGTAAACATGACTGTAGATTTATGACAGAAGCAAATGGAAATGAATTGATGAAAGCCAAGTGATGAAATTGAACAAGAATCAAACTTTTTCAGCAAAACAGCAGGAAAATTGACAGTGAACAAAACAAAAATAAACTGAAAAGCCGGAGAGTACCAAATAGGGTTTGCCCTCAGCAGTTCGTCTGATGATGATCTCATCAAATGGAATTGCCAAAACTTCATTCACGAGTGCATACTGAAGCAACCTACTCACAATTGCCCTCTTTCTATCCGCCAGTTTCGCATATCTTCACAAATCCAATCACAAGAAATTAAGCACCGGAGCAACAAATTGGAAACATGTCTTAAAATTTCGAAGGAAAAAGAAGAGATTGGGACTAAATATTCAGACCTGGTGATGGAGGAATGTTCATGGCGGGGAAGGAGGGAGAGGGCGGATAGGAAGTCTTCAGGAGGAGGGTTCCAGTGAGATATGTCGACTGCCCATCTCTTCACTCCCGTTTCCATCAGATTGTAAATACTGAGTACCAATTTTGAGATTCAACCAACTGATTTTTATACAGTAGCTAGGGATTTCAATTTCTGACATAAACCAAACTGGATTCAGAGTTCAGGGATTGTGGCAGCAATCGCTTGATAGTGACTTATTTGCTCAAATTTTGTTTCTTTTGTTTCTTTTTTTGTTCTTTTTTATATCCAGTATCCCAAACTCAAATTTTGGTTTCCCCTTGCTTCTATTTGTAAAGGTTGGATCTTTATGAGCTGATTAGTCTGCAATTAGAGTATGTATATAATGAGCGGTGCAAATCCTCTGCCCAAAGTTCCAAACCCCTACCCCAACTCTCCGCCCCGCCCCACAAAATTATTTTACGTTTAAATTAATATTAAAAAAATTAAAAAAAATATTTAGTTTTTACATATTTTTTTTTCGGAATTTTCGACTGGTGCCCCTGAGGTAAGGTTAAATTCGCCGGGTGTACAAAAGTTTAATATAATTCGCGAAATACCCCTGAGATTTGTAACTTTTTCGTGTGGTGCCCCTCCGTTAGCTTTTTACTAAAAAAACGTTACTTCCCGTTAAATAGAAAGAAATGGATGAAAAGAAAGAAAAAAAGACCCCCTTCCAACAGACAGACGGAGAGAGGCGAGGAGAGACTAGAGAGGAGGTCGATTGCCGGAAGATCTCACCCGGTGGGAGGGTACATATGCGAGGAAGAAGGTGTTCGGCTCCGACAACTGCCCTGGAGGTATGTTATATTTCTCAATTTCAAATTTAGAGATTTAGGGTATGGGATTACGGGTTTGGGGATTTCTAGGTTTCGGGTGTGGGGATATGATAAAACAATTCAGGTTTGGTGTTGATAGCACCAACACACATATGATGATCACAAGAGGTAGAACTCAACAGGGATGAATTCAACAGGGATGCTGGTGTGAATTTGAGTTATATCTAATCAGTCGTTGGTGCGCAGCACCGGACTGTTGGATTGGAAATATGTATGACAGATTCAGGGGTTGTGGTGGGGGCTGCTGCTCCTTGTATGACAGTAGCACAATCAAATGGTGCTATCTGTGCTGGAGGTACAAGGACTGATGTGGGTTGTTTAGCCACCGATTTATCCAGTGAAAACAAAAGTAGGACAGCAAAGGGTGTGACAAGTTCAAATGAATGGGTGTTGTTCAACAACAAAGGAGGAAGGGTGGGGAGAAAGTTGGAGAAGCACATATTACAACGAGGATAGGCTTGATTCAGCAGGATAGAGAAATCAAAAGGAAAATATGTGAATATGTGCAGTAGGAGTATACAAACGATGAAAGCCAAGTGCGAGTACGGAAGGTGTTGGACGAGGATTGGTGCAGCCCGGATCAACCTGCTGAAGAGGGTGGGGTGGGTTTGGTTGCTGAGCTTGGTTCTCCACCCCAATTGTCTCTAGCAATCTTAGCTACTGAAAAGAAGGCGTGATACTCGACGAATGAAATGACACTATGGCCAGGAGTACATAGTGATGTTAAACTTGAGAAAATATTGGCTTTGTTTTTATCTTTATTTATTTTGCTGGAATGTTGGAAGTCTTGCTACTGTTATTAGGGGAGGATAGGTGAAGGAGGAAGTCCAGACATATATTTTTTTAAGTGGGTTTGCTTGGAGAATGGGGGTACTCATGTGATATCGTAGTGTCTAGCATGGTCTACGTGGTGTTATTGTTTTCTTGCGGTTAGACCACCCTTTTGTAACTTCGTTACACACATCCATATATTTACCTCTTCAAGACTTTATTTTATGTTAGCCTATTAGCTCAAATGGTAGAGCACATATCGATGTGGGTTCGAATCCCACATAGGCTATAAATCGTACACCAGATATATCAAATCTTGTGGGTTTCTAGTGTTTGAATGGGCATATAGCATGCTCTTCATGTTTTCAATTGTCAATCTTATGGATTTCTAGGTGTAGTGTTTGTACTGATCCCTTGAAAGTCACTTCACTTGTTACTAAGGTATTATTATTTGAGAAAAGTACATCCAAAGAAATTAAAAATTCCATGGTATCTTTTCAATCTTTCTTTCCTTCATTTTGGGGCCTTGGGGGAAATGTTTTTGTAGACAGTGGGATTATATTTGATTCATCAATCATGGAGATATGACTGAGAAGACAATCAAAATAGCTCATTGCTCTGCATACCTCAAACACTGAGATTGTGTCAAACACTGAGATGCGGACGAATGCCGCATTGGGGGGATTGTCAGAGATTGGAATGGAAAGGTAATTGATATGTTCTATGAAGATGTTCCTAATGGATCTGTAATCCTAACAGAATCCCTTGCGTTCTGCAAAGGGTTAGAAATAGCCCGTATAAGAGGATGGAGTAAGGTCATTATCGAAGGAGATAGTTTGGGAGTTGTCAAGACAATTGAAGATCAAGATTCAAGTTTATGGGAAATTCTAAGAGTGGTTGAAAAGATCAGATTACTTCAGAAGGAATTCGCATCAGCTACCGTTCAACACTGCTATCGAGAAGTCAATCAAGCTGCTGATTTCATAGCTAAGAATAGTGTTAATTGTAATTCTAGTTTCCCTTTTTTCAGGGAACTTTGTAACATCATCCTCCGGGATGATCAAGAATGATCTTTTGTTACAAAAGACATTCTACTGGTTGCCTACTGTAAAAAAAAAAAAAAATGCCTTTAATTTAAACTTAAAAATCTATTAATCCAAACTAAATCATGTATGCCACATATATAACGGATGCAACTAAATATTGGAGGTCTGCCCAAGAATATTGGAGGTCTGGCCACATAAGCCATACATACATAGTATTAGCCTCTTGCTTTTGAAAATTTTGACAAAACTTTTGTAGTGTAGGTCTTTAACAAGTCTAAATCATTATATTAGTCTATGTAGGAGTCGAACCCACATCTTGTGCATTAGCACATGCTCTACCATTTGAGCTAATAGACTTTTTAACAAGTTTCAATTGAATGAGCACATGCTCTATCATATTATATTATCCCTACATAACCATCTTGTAATTTAGTTTCTAAAATTTTAGTTCATGTAACCCAATTTCTAAAATTTTAGTTGAGCAACTCTGGAATTTTAGTTGTTTAATTATGTTTCTGAAATTTAGTATGTAATTCAGTTTCTGAATGGGAGTTCATGTGGGATTTGAATTCACATATAGATTATGAAATAACCCGATCTTGTTAAAAAACAAGCAAAATATGACAGCAAAAACATGCACTTTTGATAGCAAAATATCAAAGGAAATACCTGCACTTTTGACAGCAAAATATCACAGCAAACATCCACAGATGATAATGTAGTTGTTCATTACATTCTGAACAAATTATATCGAATTATATTATCTTCATGCTTCAAATACCTTCAAGCAATCCATCCAAACTGAACAACATTACTTTAGTTGCAGAGAACTCCTTATAAGCAATTTAAATCTTAAAAAGATGGAGGAAACGACAACTGTTTACAGCCTAGATTAGCTCACTGAATTACTCTCAAGAACTTGAAGAACAAAAAAATTAGTTCACTGAAAGCAGCAAAGCATAAAAGGGACGACATGTTCTCTTCTAAAATCCTTGGAGTACAGAAATTTTTCGACTTCTGATCAAGTTCATGAGTTACATGCTAACTCTGTATCAGCTTTCAAGAAGTCTAATATTACAGATTTCAACAGATTAATCTTCAATTTATGACTGTAGATGAAAATCTAAAACAGAAAGTAGCTTGGAATCGGCATAAGACATCTATTTCAGATTTTAGTAAGCTCCAAAAGTCGATCGAAAGGCAGTATTTGACAAGAACTCAGCTGATTCCAAAAGACACAGTGAGGCACTTACATCTCTGCTGGTGTTTCAAGTTCGCACAAATTCGCATCAAAATAGAATTGCACAAGAGAAATTAATCAAAGAAAGGATCAAATTTGCCCCAAAATCCCCAAATTGAACGATGAAATTAGACGGACGATGATCAAATAGTGGACATGAAGAAAACCTAATCGAAATGAGTTCCCAATCAAGTGAAGAATCAAATTTGATCGGGAGACTAGACACGCCCTAAATCCTCGAACCTAGATTAAACTGAGAAAAACTCACCTCCACCTTTGGCACCAACTGAGCTCCACCGGCGTTAATCTGGTCGATGTCGTTTATCAGACCCCTCACACACTCTCTCTCTCGATCTCGATCTCGATCTCCCTCTCCGCTCTTCGCTCTCCGCTCTCCGCTCTTCGCCCTTCGCCCTTCGTCTTCTCTCTCCGCGACATGCACTTATCTTATTTCGTTTAATTTTTTTTTAAAGGAAAAAATGTTAACGGAAGGGACGGAGGGGCACCACACGAAAAAGTTACAAACCTCAGGGGTATTTCGCGAATTATGTAAAACTTTTGTACACCCGACGAATTTGACCTTACCTCAGGGGCACCAGGCGAAAATTCCGTTTTTTTTTTATTAGGTAAAAATTCGAAGGTCAGACAGGCCTGACCCATCGAGAGGCCGATCGAAGTCGGCAGACGGCGAACCGTCTAACAGAGTAACCTATAAACAGAAATACAAATAACAAGCGTAGTGAACCAAACAGTAATAAACTCTACTACAAACGTTCCAAGAAGACCAAACACCCGAAAAGCTGAGGAAGCCACCGAAGAGCGCAGCCAAGCACCACCGAACAGTAGCACCGCGGGCCAGTAGTACAGCAGGACTCTAACTCCTGTGGGTAGTGCAGACGAACTCCAAGGACACTCTATCCCGACTACGGAGCCGCCTTGAGCGCACCACCTCAACCCCAGCCAGACCCGACTACAGACTCCATGTCCCCCAACCAAGCAGAAGATCTCCTAGAAACATCGGAAGCAGAGCCGCAAACTGCTCGAACAAAACGCCATCAAGCTTTCACCTACAAAAGTATCGAACAAGCCCTTGCAGAATTTTCTCAAACCCTTTCGGGTGGTTATACTCAAAACCCTTTCGAGAAATACGTGGAGCCCTATCGGGCAATTTTTTTTTCCTCAATTCTGCAACATGGCAAACTTGGGCCCGAAGGACCAACACGGGCTGCCCCGGGCCCAAGGCTTTTACCTTGGGCCCGAAGCACAAGAGACAAGCCCGCCACAGCCAAAGGACAGATCGGCGTCGACGACAAGCAAGTGCACCGGAGGAGACGATCGACAAGGCCACGGGAGGTGGAGGAGGCGAGAGACAAACAAGACCCCAAACAACTCAGACATGGAGAGTTAAGCAAAGACCCGATAAGGCTTGAAACAAAGGTGGGAGGCGATAGGAAGGATAAGCCGGACAGCCCGACTCACCCAACGCCGCACCACCAAACTCAAGGATTTAGACTAGGAGAGCATATTAACCCCTCCACCAGCAAAAGCCCCAACCCAAAAGCAGGAGAGCCGACAACCACACCCCAACCCCGAAAAAACCCTAGATCGACGAATCGGAAGGGGGAGGAGGAGGAGAGCGTCGAATCCCACCACTTGAGGAGAGAGAGAAGACGAGCAGAAGGGAAAGAGATAGAAGGCTGACGAAGGAAGTCGCCGGAGCACCCTAAATCAGCCACCATTCGGAAGCTGATCGACACATCAGGAACCGGCACAGATGCTCGAGAAGAGAGCGATTAGACGAGAGTGGATCCAAAACCAGGAGTAGGGTTGTAGGGATGAAGAGATTTGGCTAAACATAACTCGTCAAGGAGGCAATTCTCCAGTCGAAATCGACGATTTACGCAAAGAAGAGAGTTTCTCTCTCCTTAGAGAGAGAAACCCTCCACACCGTGAGAGATGTTCAACCAGCTTCTACATACTTATGATAACATATTTGAAAAAAAAAATCTTAAAAAATCAACTTATATTTTTTTAAAAAAATATATAGTAAACTCACATCTTTTTAAAACTTAAAAAAATATTTCTATCTCTTGTGAATTATTATAATTTTTGTAAGTTGTTTTTTTTAAGATTTTTTTTTCAAATATGTTATCATAATTATGTAGAAGCTAAATATATATATTTTTAATTTTTTTTAATATTAATTTAGACGTAAAATAATTTGTGGGGTAGGGATTTGGGGTAGAGGATTTGCATTGTATAACGAGGTGATTTTCATAAACTAATGTAGCCTTGTAGAATTCAGTGCATGAAAGTTGTTGTAACTTGAAAATTGGTCATTGAGTATTGACTTACTTCGTACCGAATACATCTAGTAAGAAGGTATGCTTTCTTGCGGATTGTAAAATGTACTTGATTCCCAAACTTGATCTCGAGATGTCGTGGTGGAATTCATTTTAGTTCTTTACAAAACAATGCATTCAACTACTATGCTAGAAGAGTTGGAATTTCACAACACCAGTGCTTAAACATGAAATTATAGACTAAAATGTTTGCACGCAACTAATTAATGAGGGACTGGACCATTTACATTTGAATCGAATACTATATGACTTATTGAAGAGGTTGACTCTCTCATTTGCAAGTGACTATATATTTCTAAGAAAATTCATACCATAAATCTCTTAGAGTTTGTTTGGATTCCATTGCATTTTCATTATAATGCAATTATTTTACCTCGTTTTATGTGTCCGTTTGGTTGTAAAAATAAAAATCTCGTAAAAACCGAGGTAAAACCGCAATTTAACCAAATAATCACATAAAGCGAGATAAAATAATTGCATTTTAATTAATATATCGTGGAATCCAAAAATATCATAATTTAAACAACTTATATTTTTTGTTAACTAAACACTGCCTTATCATTTTGCATTATAATGATAATGCATTTGGAATCCAAACACACCCTTAGTATGAGTCTTACTACTACAATATAACTTGTGTTTTTTTTTTGAAATAATCTTAGCCCAGTTCAATCGGTCTAATTGTTCTATATATGAATCGAGCATTTTAGAGGGGGACTCTCTTATTTATAAACGATTCCATGTTTTTAAGAGTAAATTGTAATTGGTTAATTTAAAACTTTACTTTAGAGTAATTTTATAGGTTGATAGAGATTATTCTTGCATACCTCCAAGTACAAACAAATTATTTAACCCATTTGAAATTGGACCATTTAACCCATTGAGAATTGGACTATTTTATTGTCTTGTGTTGTGCCAATCACCAAACCAATTCTAGAAATTTAATTAGATAGGCAATTAGGGTATGTTTGTATGGTTCTTAATTATAGTTTATAATGTACATTATTGTATTATAATATATACTCCATCTGTTAATTAAAACTTGTCGTTTACTATTCAAACATACTCTTAATCAATACTTACATATTTCTCACACTGATTCTTACATATTTCTCGCTTGCACTTATCTGATACATACTGTACTCCGGAGTCCGGAGTATCATTTTAAATTTTTTCTAATTATTACTTATTATTATAATAATAATTTTATAATATAAAGATTAAAATAGTAAAAATAACAATTTTTTTTTTCTTCACAGGATTTTCGTGGTAAAATGACATACAAGTGGAAAATGACCCAAGGGAGCAAGTGAGGGCACCTGGCTCTCCATAGCCCAACAAAGCCACTTTCATTGTCACACACGTCCCCTGATTTTCCCCTGATCACCTTATCCAGTGGTTCTTACTTTCCTCACTTCCACCTGCACTATTACGTGCTGCTGCAACTCTCCTCAACCTCAGTTACGTTGCCAAGAGCTCTTTAGAGGTACTCCAATCCTCAATCTTCCCTTTTTGTTGTATCCACTAATTGATTATTGATTCATGGGTGATGGGTGATCATCTTTCACTTGTCAAATGATGAATGAAGCCCCTTTTATTTTTAAGGATCTGGGTTTGTGGTTTTCCGATTTGGGTCTGTATAGTTTTTGCCTATTTTGTGACTTTTGTTCAAATGGGTCGTTAATTTATGTCAAGTGTTTTATAAACAAGATGAGTGTCTTTGAATCTTACTAGCTCATGAACTTGTAAATAATGTTGAATTTGACTGAAGCCGACCGGGTCACCTTTATTCATCTCTTGATCCATATACGAGGGACCGATGTTCTAAAACGCGTTAGACGGATTCTAGACGATGAGGAACCGTCTAGCGCATAGTTAGCCCCTAGACGGCGCCTAGGTGGTCAGAGCAAACGCCTAGGTGTGCCTAGGCGCCCACCTAACTTTAAGAAGAGGGGGGTCGCCTAGCACATGGACGGTGCATAAACGCGATTTTTAGAACAGTGCGAGGAACCATCAAATTAGTTAGATCTTGTAAGATTAGTCAAACCCACATATATGAATTTTGAGTAGTTGTTGATAGGAGGTGTTGAGATTTGAAGAGATCAAACGAGTCAGAGTCACATATTAGAAGTATAAACTAAAACAAGCCTAACTAATGTATATATAAGAGTACGACTCTTATTACCAATTGGTTTGATAATGAAACTTCATCGGTATATGTACCAACCAAGCTACTAACATATGTCCGCCTCTACACGTGCTCTGATGACTAGTCCCAACAGACTTCAGTATTAGGCATTACTGTGTTACAATTTTGCTTAGTTGTTTATCCAACATCTCAATCTCTTGCTTTTTGTTGACAAATCTTTTTTTATGCAAATCCAATTCAGCACCACAAAATGGCTTTGTTGAGCTCTCCAGCAACCGGTTTCATCAGCGCACGAACCACCGGTACCCGATCACTCGGGTCTATCAAGACTCCTGAATCCATGGCTTCTGCAAGCTGCATCTCCAAGACACTCATAACAAAATCTCCTCCCATGAGAGTGTCAGCCATTCACAGGGTGAAGCTGATCAACCCGGATGGCCAAGAGAACGAGTTCCAAGTACCAGACGACACCTACATCCTTGACGCCGCAGAGGAAGCAGGCCTGGACCTTCCGTGCTCGTGCAGGGCTGGGTCCTGCTGGACTTGTGCCGGCCTCATGGTGTCGGGATCAGTCGACCAGTCGGAGGGTTCTCTCCCCGAAGAGCAGATGGAGCTGGGCTACATCTTAACCTGCGTTTCGAAGCCGACTTCTGACTGTGTCATCCATACCCACAAGGAAAGTGAACTCTACGGATCAATCCCATGACAATGTGCTTCGAATTCATCTAAATCGTCGCCAAGTTCGTTGGTTTTCATCATCTATATATGCCGAATTAGCTCCTTTCTAGAAATCGAAACGTTTTCTCTATCATTGAGGTGGGATATTCAAGGTTTGCCTTGCTCAGTTGCTCGCTCCCTACTAGTGGATCGAGCCAATCGGCGCAAGTCGGTTTACCTTGTGTACATTTCATTTCAAAAACCATATCACTTCAAAAACACTCGAATTCAAAGAAGATTTTTGTATTTAAAAAAGGTAATGCTATATATCTACAAAGAATTTATTTGAATGAAAATTTATTTGAAATACCACCACTACGCCAGATTCACTCTCGCTCGACGGACCTAAAAAGGTTCGTCGCCTGAAACATGTTCGGGCGACCAACTTAATAAGGCCCGTCGCCTGAACGTTGGGATGCCCAAACCGCCTCCAACCCATGTTCAGCCGACCAGAAAACCTCAATGTTCGTCGGCTGAACTGGACTCAGGCGACGGAACAAATTCAGGCGACGAACTTTGCTCAATTTTGGTCGCCCAAATAGGTATCAGAATGACGGCTGTCAGAATGGGCCTTTGTAGCGACCGAAATACTAGTGGTTCGTCGCCTGAGCGTTGTTCGAGCCTTTGTAGCGACGGAAGTTCTTGTGGTTCGTCGCCTGAACGTTGGACTTTTTCAAAAGTAGAGTAATAAAGTGTGGTTGGTTGGGGATATTAAATACTGTTCACTCAGGAGACGGAGTTATATATAAGTCCGTCGCCTGAATGTGTTTTCCGTAACAAACAATTAAAACCGGTTGTACTGTACAATAAATCA
This sequence comes from Persicaria tinctoria, assembly GCA_037127255.1. Lineage (NCBI taxonomy): Eukaryota > Viridiplantae > Streptophyta > Magnoliopsida > Caryophyllales > Polygonaceae > Persicaria > Persicaria tinctoria. Next base: position 15,705,975 of record JBANSL010000008.1, read on the forward strand.
TTCTCATCTTCATCCTTTCTCCCCAAAAAACCTAGAGGGCTCGAAAACTTTTCCCCCATTTCACACCTCCATTGAAGGTATGTATAAATTTTAAATTTTTTTTTTTTTTTTTTGTTGAATATATGCATATACATTGTTTGTTTGGATATTTGATGATGAGGTTGTCTTATTTAATGGAGTTTGGATGGTAAAAAAAAGTTGTTTGAATGGAGTTTATGAGGGGGAAGAGTTGTGTATGTATATATGGAGTTGAAATTGAGGTTAAATTGAGTTTGTGTTATGAATTGATTGTTTATGTGAATAGATTGTTTATGGAGTTTGGATGGTAAAAAAGTTGTTTGAATGGAGTTTATGAGGGGAAAGAGTTGTGTATGTATATATGGAGTTGAAATTGAGGGTAAATGGAGGTTAAATTGAGTTTGTGTTATGAATTGATTGTTTATGTGAATAGATTGTTTATGGAGTTTGGATGGTTTATGTGAATAGATTGTTTATTTTAGAATGTGGTGTAGAATGACATAGATGATGAGAATGGAATTTTTATTTGGGTTTTTGATGAAAATGAAATTTAGAACGTTATGATTGGAAATTGAATTTAAATTGAGTTTGAGGTATGAATGGATTGTGTATGTGAATGGATTGTTTATGTTAAATTTTATTTTAGAATGTGGTGTAGAATGACATAAATGATGAGAATGGATTGTTTATGTGCAATTTCATTTTAGAATGTGATGAATTCATATGAATGGATTGATAATGATAGGACGATAATGATCGACAAAAGTTGGATGCTACTCCCTCACGCTCACGGGGAGTATCAAAAAGGAATATTTCTCTTTATGCAGAATCTTAGAGATAATGCGAATGGAATGACTCATTTCCTATGTCCGTGTCGGAGATGCCGCAACAATGAATGGGAACCAATAGATGAAATACACAGTCATTTGGCCCACATGGGAATGTGGCCTAGTTATACTGTTTGGGACAAGCATGGCGAAGCCCCAATTGATAGGACAAATGAGCAACGACGAACGCAGATCCTGGAGGAAGGGGCATCTTCCTCCGTTGATGGTCCGGCTATGAACATTTTGCACGATGCTTTTCCGTTTCATGCCGGATATGAGGCGCACTCTGTCCCCGACGATCCTCCGTTCCAATATGTTTTTGACGATGATTACGAGAAATATAATAGGCTTATAGAGGCAGCAAACATGCCATTGTGTGAGAACAGCGATATGACTGTTCTGGATGCAATGCAGATGAAGTCAGAGTTTGGTTGGACAGATAGGAGCTTGGACGGCATGTGCGCACACATTGCTCGCATGTTGCCGAAAGGACATAAACATCCTACGGATGGAGCGAAGATGAAGAGTGTGATTAGGGACCTTGCATTTGGGTACGAGCTGATCGACGCTTGTGAGTATAACTGTGTGCTATTTCGCAAACAATATGCAGATCTCGAAGCGTGCCCCAAGTGCAACACACCTAGGTGGTGTACTAGGGAGGGTACGAGAGGCAAGGTTCCCAGGAAGGTTCTCCGGTACTTTCCCTTAACCCCTAGACTGAAGAGATTGTTCATGGAGCCGAACATTGCAAAGGCTATGCGATGGCATGGTGAGCGGGTGAGAGATGTAGAATGGTTGAAACACCCATCAGATGGTGAGGCATGGAAAGAATTCAACAAAACCTACCCGCATTTCTCTGAAGACGTGAGGAATGTGAGACTTGCACTTGCAACCGATGGATTCAATCCATTTGGGAATCAATCAACCCTCCATAGCACGTGGCCTGTCATAGTGATGCCATACAACTTGCCTCCGTCATTGTGCACACTACTAGAAAACTTCAATTATACATCTGTTGTCAACAGATATCTTTCAAAAACATTTCCGATCTCTTTGTGCGTGTAGTAAAAGATCAAAACTTTCCACATCGGTTTTAAGCAGATGTCTTTTATTAATTAGAACCCCTCAATTTTTGTTATGACATGTTCACTTGTTGATGAATATCCATAATTTGTCATTTGAAATCATTTGAAGATGTCTCCCTAAAGCAAAAAAGCGACATTTACATCTTTATTTATAAAACTAATTGATGTCTTAATAAAACATAGACAACAATTTTTGTTGTAGTGATCACGTTTATAATCATGTTCTATATATAATTTATGATTTTATATTGTTTTAATTTAACCGACCACATGAAATATAGTCATAACTGATGTGTTTCCATGTTATCGACATCGCATTGAGAGTATTCATTCTCTGTGTATTAATTTCATGTCCATTATATGTGATATTATATTGTTCTAAAACAATGTATTATTGTGGTTTTATACACAGAAGATGTCGTTTTATACATTTGTATCAGTTTTTAGAAAATAAAATGACATTGTTGCTCCATTGAGACATCGGCTTATTTTGTAGATAACGATGTTACTTTAACAAATTTATATCAGTTCATATATCATTTTTAATGTTCAAACTTGTTTTGCACATTAATTTAAATGTAAAATGACGTTGTTGCTCCATTGACACTCGGTTTATTTTGTAGAGAACGATGTGTATAAGTTATACTGACATCTGTTTCAATAGACGGATCTGATATTAAATGTATGAATGCACTACTATTTTCATATTTAATCCGATGTTTTTGTTTAGATATACGCAACATGCTTTTGTCTATAGAACATCGCATTCATGTACATATATACTAGCTTCATAATGTAACGTTCACAAAAAATGCATTGCCGCTATTCATAGTTGAAAAATTGGCTAGCCACAACCTCACAAAAAAGATAAATGGCTAGCCCACATATCTACGGCCTATATTACCTAGCTTGCTAGCGAACATCTCAAAAATAGGGCAGGCTAGCCGAACCACCTAAATCGATTAGTGTATATCATACACCAACATTCATACCACAAATGGTTTAAAGCATAAGACATTAAGACCCAAAAAATGGTTGATCACCTGCATTTTCAATCAACAAGAAGTACTAAGTGGCACATTTACTGAGCAGCCCTAGAAGCTTCATTAACCTATAACAAAGACTGGATATACCGAGGAGCTTCAACTCGAACTTCATCGATTTGTTCTTGAGTGTACGATGGACGGTTCTTTGATGCAGCCCACTAAAGAGATGGAAAGAACAATAAGCCTACAAAAAAAAATTGTGAACTTCATCAAGTCTATGATTTGTGCATTTTAGGAGATTGGATTCAAGAAAGTAACTAAAGAAATTCAGGATTGCAAGGAAACTTAAGCAATAAGCCTACAAGTACCAAAATAATTAGTAAACTCTTTTCTACTGAATATAAGGCAACCAAACTGTAAAGCACGAGTACATTAAGACCTTCTAGACTCGATCAAAGGTCAATACACCTAAAAAAAATTGTGAACTTATTTAAACAACAGTATAAATTTTATATGATGATAGACAACAAATTTGGAATTTTATACAAAATATATCCATCTGCTGGCTTTTAACAGCTCTGAGATACAACCATTTACATAACATTATGAAAAGATAAAGAAATTCAGGATTGCAAGGAAACTTAATCACGAGTGCATTCTTATCAAGATAATACCTATTGACAAAGAAACAATAATAAGCATCAAGAAAGATTATCCCTTTTTGCACCAACCCTGCAAATTTACAATCAACCTAACCCTATTCAAGTATAACATATGACATATATTGCTTCCATCTCAAATGGAGGTAATCTGAACAAAACCGCACTTCAGAGTTTTAAACACGAAACCGTTAAAGTAGTTGTTGTCACATAGCCGCAAAGACACAAAACCAATGATAACAGTGGCATGACATCAGCTGCAGGCAAAAAAAATATGGGATTGATCGGCAAGAACAGAGGTTGTATGTTAGAAAAAAAATGCGACAAAAACGCATAAAATAAAGCATGACAACATCTGCACAAAAGAGATAAGGAAAAAAAGAAAAATAAAATTCAGAAAGAACAAACGCAACAGTAGCAAAGACAAAAACCCAATGACATTAGTGGCATGACAGCAGCTGCGTAGCACCTCCTTCATCCATTGAGCGCCGGTTTGGTGGCCAAGATAAGTTTAATTTATTAGTACTGTTCTAAGAGAAACTGGCAGGTATCTATATAATTTGGAGTTAGTTTCAAGAAACCTCCATGAGTGGCTATTTACCTAAACTAATTTGGAATTGTTTGGTTCAGTCTTATTAATCTTTATTACTTCTTTTATTCATTATAAGCTTCTTATAGTAATATATTACCGATTACTAGCTCCTTATGAGCAATCAAACCATCAGGACACAAACTAACCAGGCCAAAATCCTTCCACCAGCAATCAAACCATCAACAATCAAACCATCGAGACACAAACTAACCAGATAATTTTATACACAAAAACTGACCAACTATAGTAGCCTAGGCTAGATCATCAGGACCTTTCCACTTAAAAATAATGTAGCAGATTGAAGCTAACCAGCCATAAATCATGGAGAAGCCAAAGAACAATTAAAAATCGATAACCAAACATCCATTCCTTTCTCATAAGAGAGTACTGTATTTTTCTACTCAAAAGCTGATAAAAAAAAACTAAATGTTGCTTCAGTAACAATCCAGCTTACCATCCTAGAATTTCTTATATTTTGGATAGGCAAAATAGAACAAAAAACTTATGAATCTTAGAAGCAGAGTGTGAGGCAGAGTAGTATCACCGGTTTATTCCCGCAGTTTCAGTTCTTATATTATTATATTTACTAAATTCACTTTAACCATGCATATTACTTTCAAACTTTGGTTTCGTTATTAACATTGACCTGATTCTATTTATTACTTGAAAAATACTAATTTATTTGTTCATCTATTTATTTAAATCATTCATTTTTTAAATACATAGCCATTATAGTAGTTCTCAAATTTCTTTTTTTTTTTAATGGTTTGGTGTAATTTTATTAATTGTTTAATAAAAGATAAATAAAAGTAAACAGAAAAAAAAAAGTTCGCAAAAACAATTAATTGGAAATGAGTAAGACATTTCTAATTAACAACTATGCAAATCCTGTGTAACAGAGGTAGCCAAACAAATAAGGTTAACTCAAACTCGTACTTGATGTAAATAATCTTTCTAAATGAGGCCAACTCTATCAAGGGTTAAAGGTGACAAAGAACTAAAACAAACAAGGCCAACTCAAACTCATACATAAATGGATATAACCTTATTTTGAGTAAGATATACCCTTTTACCATCCAGAAGAAATGTCTTAAATGGAAAATGTGTTTAGACAAATGTGGAATGGGTAATGATGGTTAAAATTCTTATACAATTTATATTCCTTTGGGTCTGTCATGCCCCTTTTATTTCATGTTTCCAAGCACAATCCTTTTAATATACTCAAAAAAGAGCTTAACTTTAATGAATTTGAGTAATATGTAAATTCATCCCGCATATTATCCTAATAGTCCCAAACCTCCATTAGAAAGCTGAAAACAAGATTTGAGAAAGCTTAAACAATTACTTTAGTTTTCCAATTTTATCACCCCTGTTCTTGTTGAATCTGGTTTTGAGTAGCGAGGTAGCGAGAACAAGAGAGAAGCAAGAGCGGGTTGTCATGGTAGAGAGCTTAAGCTCGATTTTGACGGGGAAGAGGCGAGTGGGGACGATAAAAAACGGAGCCAAAGAAACAGGAAGAGAAGGAGAAACGGAGCCAAAACTGACGATAGATCATGACCTACACACCTAAAGACAAAGAAAGGATTACTACCTTAGTTTTCTTGGATGCTGCTTCAGGCTTAACACCGTGATCTCCTTCTGATTGGTCGTTGGCAGTGAAATCCCTGTAAAAGTAGGCTCAAGAAAATGAGTTCTCTTTTATAAAACAAGGCAACCAAGATAAAGATTTGGGACATACCTATTGATGTCACAAATTGGGGCATTTTCGTTTTCATCACTGCTTGGATTTTGATCATTTCCACTCCCTGCATTACTGTGGTTGGCTTTGGTTATTTGAGCTCCCATTCCCGAATTCTCAGTTTCTACTAAAACCCTTTCCTCAGTAGTGTCTTGCAAAGAAATCGTGCCACTTTTTGGAGTTTCATTTTCTGAAGAAGCCATGGTGGTGCCTTCACCATGATCCGGTTTTGCCGATTCGGAACATGGTCCAAAAGAACAGCTTCTTTCTGCAGTACTCATGTCCATCTGCTTACTAGAGATATGTTCAGGTCCAACTCCACAAAGCACAGATTTAGTTTCATCCTTTTTCTGTGCAATTCCTTTGATCTTACTGTTAGCATGTTTAGAGGACTTCTTCTCATTCTCTTCTCGGGTTTTCGTGTTGCCAACCACTCTCTTGCCAGCTCTTGCACCGCACAATTCTCCTTTGGTAGCTTTCTTTAGGTCAGTAGTCTCAGGCTTCTTGAGGTTTTGCTTAAAGTGCACATTTCTTGTTCTCACTAGAACAAACATATTCAGAAAATCATTAGCATGAACTACCTGAATGTGAAGAGAAAACATTACATTGGGAAACAACAAAGCAAATAAGGAAAAAGAGAAATATAACCGGACATGTAAGAATCCTAACTTACAAAACCAAACATCAAGTTCAGAATAACATGAAGAGTGAAACTACCTTTACTTCCTCATAATTCAGAGATCATAACAGATACGCCCACTTTACCTACAAGTGAAAAGATATCTTTATTTGGAAATAGGAACAGTGCCACACTAAAGCACATAACCTAAGCTCTAGGTTTACCCAGATCTTGCAAATGACACTCCAGCAATATACACCAAAAAAAAAAAAAAAAAAAAACTGACCTCTGGCACCCTCTGATAAAATCTCTCGACATCTAAAGGTAAAGAAATACTAAGGGACAACACACTGCATTGCAATTTAAGAATCAATCAATGAAGATGAGTAATATAGATGAATAAAATGCTCATAGTAACAGAACACACGAAGCAGCAGATTCCAGTCTCATCACATACAATTTATCCAAATTAAGCACAAAAACCACTTACTAAATACTTCCTGAGAAATCAAAAAATATACTGTATTATTATTAAAACACAAGGAAATGTGATATAAAATATACCACTTTCACATGCAACCAAGCTAAACAGATTGCCATGCTAATATATACAACTTTTAACTAAAAAAAACAAAAGTAAAAGAAGAAATAATGGTAATTACGAATGCAAATGATTGAAGTCATTGCTAATTTGCTATAGATTATTTTTCAACCTACAATCCGTCCAACAATAATAAATAACCAAAGCACACAAATGAGAACATGTCATGAAGCACGAGAGTATATTTTTACATTTACGGAATCCACCTGATTTATTATTTTAATGAATGTATCCAACATCGTGGCCCCATGGAAACGTCAGAATGCCCTGTAACAGACATTAGTTTTCCCACGAACTCACAAAGATCAAACTAAAGATATGAATAGGGATAACGCAAACACATAGAAGTCATCAGAAGATATGTACAATTAGTGATATACAGCAACACAAACATATAACATATCAGTTCAGACTATTTAAAAAACAGTTCAGACTAGAACAAACATATAACATTTGTGTCATGGGAAGTTGTTTATGTACACAGATGAAAGTGCTAAGTAGAAGATGATTGAATATAATGAGGTTTTGCTTACAGTCTCTTGTTTAGAGCTTTTTGAAACCTTAGATTTGGGCTCCTGGCTGCCATGTCCTGCAGTTTATGTAAACAAATCTTAAATCAAATCACAGGTTTGGTGGTGATCAATGAAAAGACCATTTTTATTGACCCATTGGAACAGCTTCGAACCTACCCTGAGGACAAAATTCTTGTATACTGATTCCGCATCGATCTCTTGTTCATGTTTTAGATCACATCCTAACATATCATCAATATAAACCATCAGGAGCGATTTCAATTGGAGGTTTTAACTTCAAACAGAAGATAAAGAAACTGCTAGCAATGCAGATCCAATCATCTGAGTATTCCATTCCAAATCCTTAAAACCACTCTTGCACAAATCAACTGACATAGAAGTCAGAAATTATCCACCACAATATACCTACTTCTCATGGGTTTTAAAGACAAAGAAAGGATTAGAGAAATCCAGATGGAGTATATATGAAGTTGTTTATGTACACAGGTGAAACTGCTAGCAGTGCAGATCAAGATGGACGATACCAGAAGAGGCTACGACAATCAAAATTGTGTGATTAATACAGTACCAATAGTCTTTAAAGGCCACAAATATAACAAACTCAAAATTTCATAATCTAAATTGCCGCCCAAGATGAAAAAATACAGCACAGAAATACTCCAATTTCGCAGGTAATATAAACGCTAAAACTAAGAATCTCATGATTGCTTAAATAAACACCCTACAAAAATGTTGAAGAGACGCACAAGCCATAAATCTGATGATTAATATAGTACCATAACACAAACTCACTCGCTTACAGTTGCATTTGGCAATGAATCTGATACAAATCGATGGAGCCAGTCAGATTCTTATTGAAATAGCAAAAAGGTAAGCAACACTCCCTAGTCACACCCACTGTCTTCAGCCCAGCAAAATGAATCATAATCAAATCTTACCAGTGATCACCCGCGGACATAAAACTAATTCTATAGTGGTTAATAATAACAAAACCAACTGATGAATGTGCTTGTTCACAGACATAAGGTTTCTTCTAAAACACTTCTCAGTATCATCCCTTATTCCTCAAATCACCGTCCAAATCAAAACCCACACGAACACATCAAAATCAAAGAAAATAAAAGGCCAAATAAACGCAGATTTATGGTTTCGAATTTAGCAGATTATGAATATCAAAGGTTAAGCTAATTCGGCCCAAGGATTTGAGGGATTCAAGCTCGATAAATGATAAACAGATTACCTCCAGCGTAAGTAGCAGCACTGAATGATGTAAGTAGCAGCACTGAACGATGATGGTCGGACGAGGAGAAGATGAGTTAGGGGTTTGGTACGTGGCTCGGATCTGGAGAGAGGTAGGCCAAGGGTTAGAGCTTTAGAGCTGATTGAATGTGAAACTAAACAAGAAACCAAATTAGAATGAAGATGGGAAACAAATGAAGCCAAACATATAGGTTGTAATGTCGGATACCTCGTCGGTGATTTAGGGTTTCAACTCCCATCCATTTTCGCGATTCCTTAGAGTCGGTGATGGCCGGAGAAGTGAGGCAGCACTGAACGTCGGTCGCCGGAGCTAGTAAGTGGAAGCTTGGATCTGGCGAGAGGGGAAGATGACTTGGGGGTTTTGTTCGTTCTGGAGAGAGGAAGCTCGAGGGAGTTTAGAGCAGATTGAATGTGAAATTAAACAAGAAACCAAATCAGAATGAAGATAGGAAACGAATGAAGCCAAACAAATAGGTTGGAATGTTGGATACCTCGTCGGCGATTTAGGGTTTCAACTCCCATCCATTTTCGCAATTCCTTAGAGTCGGTGATGGCCGGAGAAGGGAGGCAGCACCGAAAGCCGATCGCCGGAGTTGGCAAGGGGAAGCTTGGATCTGGCGAGAGAGGAAGAAATTCGGTTTAAGAGGTTTGGTTTGTTCTGGAGATAGGAAGCTCGATGGAGTTTAGAGGAGATTGAACGTGAGGGGAGATAGAAGAAGATAGAATTATTTTGTGTTAAATTTTAGGAAAGTAAGAAAAATGGTCCATTTTTTTCTAAGTGTTAAAAGTTATTGGAAAAAGGAAAGTTTAAATTTTGAAAGTGTTAACATTACCTCCAGAATTTTAACATTACCTCCAAATTTTGGGGCCCGGGCTCCGAATTTTTTTTCTAAGTGTTTTGATTCCGCCTTTTTCCCATATAGCGCGCGTTTTGGTTTTTTTTGAATTAACAGTTTCACATCTATCCAAATATTTGACCATCGTCTATACTGATTTAGACATCACAAAAAAAATAACCGATGTAATAGATAAATTTAACATCTGTTGATTTCTTGACAGACTTAAATGATATGATGTCTAATTGCAGTATTCTAGTAGTGGCATGAAGAAGGAATTCAACATGTTAGCGTTGTTGATTCCGGGACCAAAGTCTCCAGGAAAGTGTCTTAGTGTGTTCATGCAGCCGTTGATCGATGAGCTTCGCCACTTATGGGGGACTGGAGTATATACTGTTGATCGATACTCAAGGTCCACTTTCACGATGAAAGCAGCAATGTTGTGGACTATAAGCGACTTTCCTGGCTTGGGGATGTTGGCTGGAGCTGCGACGAAGGGGTATAAAGCCTGCCCTATTTGCTTGGACGGTACTTCTGCAACGCATGAACAAGGGAGAATGGTTTACGATGGGCACCGTAGATGGCTTCCACTAAACCACCCGTGGCGAACCGATGGTATGGCATTCAATGGAAGCGAAGAACACAGAACACACCCTTATGCTTGGAACGGGGAGCAAATTCTTTCACAGATCGATAGGTACGAGAACTACCTCTCTTTTCACTCTCTTTTCCCTTTTCATACGTTTGTCCGATGTCTTTCTCATTATGTTTCCATCTTTCTCAACAGGATCAACTTCCCCGTCCTCAGCTCGCACCCTGCTTTCAAGGCCCCATACAGTGTGACTAACAGAATGTGTTGGACCAACAAGTCCGAGTTATGGAGATTGCCTTACTGGCGTCACATTAGAGTCAGACATGCACTCGATGTTATGCACATCGAGAAGAACGTCTTCGAAAACATCATCGGCACTACTCTTAACATAGAAGGGAAGACAAAGGATGGTCCCAAAGCTCGAGCCGCATTGCAGCAAAGAGGGGTGCGGAGAAGCCAGACACAGAAGAGAGATGGAACACTCCCTCATGCGCCATTTCTGGTGAAACGGGAGGACATACCAGATATATTCGAATGGTTCGGTACAGTGAAGTACCCCCATGGGTACGCTGGGTCTTTGCACAACAAGGTCAAAATTGCAGAGAGAAAATTCCACGGCCTAAAGACCCATGACATTCATGTTATGTTTCAGCGTCTTCTTCCCATTGTTGTCCGTGCATACCTGCCGTTGGGTGTTGCCAAGACTTTGGTTGCGCTAGCGAAATGGTTTCAGAAATTGTGTGCCAGGGAGGTGAGGAAGGAGGATGTCCGCCAGATGGAGGATGAGATAGTTCAGATTCTTTGCAGACTGGAGATGATTTATCCCCCGCACTTTTTCACAATCATGGTACACCTTCTAGTTCACCTAACGCAACAAGTGTTAGAAACTGGACCAGTGCATTACAACTGGATGTACCCAATAGAAAGGTATGCTACTTATAGATTAAATTCATCTCACAATTTCTGTCCATTATACCCCTCCAAAACTTCTTCCTTTGTTTTATAGGCAACTTGGCAAATATAAGGCTCAAGTGAAGAACTACTGTTACCCGGAGGGAAGTATTTCAGAGCGTTACGTTTTAAACGAGGCAACAACATACTGCAACTTGTATCTCGGGGGTCGAGATGAGAGCCGTGAAGGTACGAATGCAATGGAGGAGCTGAGCTATGATATTTCTGTCGTTTCAAGCCTCGTGCGTCCTCACGGTCAAATCATGAGACAAAGGTTAGGAGAACCTATGATTGCAGAGGCTCACTGGCAGGTTTTAACCAACTGCAATGAAGTTGAGTTCTACTTGAAATCGCATGAGAACCTGTATAGTCAGGCTTACCCGGAGTATGAAGAATGGGACCGTAGAAGAGATTTTCTTAGTTATTTCTACCCATGGGTAAGAACGACCGTGGTGTTTCATTAAACAAATTGCATGTTTGTTTTCCCAATACATAACTCTAACATATTATGTTGTATAGGTTTCTAAGTTGCACAAAGATGGAGACACCTACCTCAAACCGGAGGTTCTGAACTTGGCAAAGGGGCCACTACAATGCAAACTGTATTGGGCCTGCTCTGTCAATGGGGTGAAGTTTGTGGCATGGGACAAAGACAAAGATTTGAGAACACAAAATTCAGGGGTGATGGTGGAAACTTCAGATGCTAAGTACTATGGGGTACTTGAACAAGTGGTAGAGCTGATATACGCTACTTGTATGCCAGTTGTGTTGTTTAAATGCAAGTGGTTTGACACCGATCCTGAAAATAGTGGAAGCACCAAGGTAGATATGGGTTTGCTCTCTGTGGACACAAACAGCAGTTGGTATGAGGATTCTCCGTTTTGTCTTGCACGCTCGGCGAGGCAAGTGTTTTACGTGGATGATCCAAAGGCGGGTGATGCTTGGAAAGTAGTTAATGTGATGTCCCATAGAAACGTGTATGATCCTCAAACTCTAGCAACTCGCGGAGATGATCTTACCAATGAGGTGGAAGAAGCTTATCAGGAGATTGGCCCGGTGATCTATTTCGAAAATTTGAACCTCGACATTGATCTTGAAATTGAGGAAGAAGAAGACGATGATGATGATGAAGATGAGGATGAAGATGAAGATGAAGATGAAGATGAAGATGAAGATGAAGATGAAGACGATGATGAAGATGAAGATGAACAAGAGGATGACGAAGAGGAAAATGACGATGACGAAGGTTGATAATGTCTTCGAATTCCATAAATCATATATTGTAATCGTTGTTTTTGTGAGACATGGCGGTTATTTTCGAATGTGTATGACATGGTTGGTATCATGGCTTCTAAGACTATTTTTTTTGGTACAATTTGTCATTAAGTTATGGTAAACAGGGCAATAACACATGCCAAGTGCTCTTTTTAAAAAAATCTGTATTTTTTCAGGCGACAGACAAATTAAATTTCCGTCGCCTGAGAGTATTCAGCAGACGAACTTATTTGTAGTTCGTCTCCCCAATGGAAAAGTGAATTTTTGACCCATTTTGGCTCTAATAAAATTTCATTTCCCACCTTTTTTTTCACCAAAATTTGAATTTCCGCCAAATGTTCAGTCGACGGACAAGTTAATTTCTCGTCTCCTGAAAAAATTTAGGAGACGAACTTATTACTAGTTCGTCTCCCCAATGGAAAAGTAAATTTTTGACCCATTTTGACTCTAATAAAATTTCATTTCCCACCTTTTTTTCACCAAAATTTGAATTTCCGCCAAATGTTCAGTCGACGGATAATTTAATTTCTCGTCTCCTGAAATGATTCAGGAGACGAACTTATTACTATTTCGTCTCCCCAATTGAATTTCCCCCCTATATTTTAACGAAAATTTGAATTTCCGCCAAATTTTCAGGCGACAATATTTTTTTATATCTCCGTCGCCTGAACATGTAGGATTTTAGTAATTCGGACTGATCCCTAACCCTAGCCCCAAATCATTCACTCATCGCTCTCTCTCTCTCTCTCTCCTCCGCCTCCTCCCTCTCCAACTTGCCTCTGTCCCCTCCTCCGCCTCTCCTCCGCCGCTCCTCTCGTCCCTCCTCCACCTCTCCTCCGCCTCTCCTCCGCCGCTCCTCTCGTCCCTCCTCCACCTCTCCTCCGCCATGCCTCCTAAAGCCCGCCCTGTGAAGGGGAAAAAGAATTCGAAACAAACCTCGTCCACTCCGGCCCCTATTCCTCCACCGCTGCAATTACCTGTCCCCTCGCCATCGAACTCGGCCGCTTCAGCGCCTTCGGCCCCGATTCCTCCACCGCTGCAATTACCGGCCCCCTCGTCCACTCCGGCCCCGACTCCCACTCCCACTCCCTCTCCAAATCCGGCCCCGACTCCCACTCCCACTTCCTCTCCAAACCCGGCCCCGGCTCCCACTCCCACTCCCTCTCCAAACCCGGCCCCGACTCCTCCTCCTGTCTCAGGGACTCCTACTCCCTCTCCCACTCCCTCTGCAACAACCCCGGTGCCACCTCCTCTCCTATCTCTCACCAATGGCAACCCTCCGCCATCCACAGCCATTGTCGGCGCCACCCCAGTACCTTCGTCATCGGGCGAGGCCCCTCGCTCCATCCGATGTCGTGGTGAGCATCTCTCTCTCTCCCTCTGTCAGATTCTTTAAAATTGTACAAGGATTTAGGGTTTCAATTTATACTGATTTAGGATTTAGGGTTTCAATCTCATAGGATTTAGGGTTTCAATTTGTATAAGGATTTAGGGTTTTAATCTGATTTAGGATTTAGGATATATGATTTAGGGTTTCAATCTGATTTAAGATTTAGGGTTTCAATTTGATTTGTGTGAAATTGAACAGGCCGGAAGTATGTTCCATTTCAATCTGTTTTAACTGGCTGCAGTGATTCATGTTTTTTTTTCCTTTGGCTTGATATTTGTGGACTTAGCCTTCGAATGAGACTTTGTGTCTCTACAGTCTTGTGTGAAATAGGATCAAGACAGAAACTTTGCTTTCTTTTTCCTTTGGCTTAATTGTTTGATTGGCCTTATTTGATTTGTGGACTTAATTGTTTGATTATTAATGTTACTTATGTTGATGATGATTGTGTTTTTTTTTGTTGCTTATTAATGTTACTTATCTCAACTGTTGCTTAATTGGGTTTCATAGAGAAGATGATTGGGTTTCATAGAGAAGATGACTTTTTGCTTAATTATTTGAGACTTTTTGTTGCTTATTAATGTTATTTAAAGTTTGGTGCTTTTCTGGGTGGCCTCTGGTTTCTTTCATAGTTGTAGATCTTAAATCCATAGCTTATAACTCAGCAATTCACTCTCCCTCCCCCTTTATTTACTTAAAAGAAAAAAACACACATTTATTTGTTTTATTTTATGTATATATTAGAATGATATAGATATGTGTGTACCTTCAGTGTTGTCTCTCTCTCTCACTAAGGGTCTGTTTGGCAAAATATATACTTGTTAGGATTCTTATAAAGTTGTGTTTTTTTTTTGTTGCTTATTAATGTTACTTATGTTGATGATGGTTTTGTTATCTGATATGTTCTAATGATTTTTAGGTAAATATCGAACCATCAAGAGTCACAAAACAACACTCCTTAAGGCTGCGGCAGGGAAGAAGCTGAAGATTGAGTGGTCCTGCTTCCACAAGGGGCCTGGCCTCAAGCAACTGCATGACACCTTTGTCCGAGACATTGGGTGTGCTATCAGGGACAAGGTGCCGATGCTTGCATCAACATGGAGCAAACTAACAGATGAGCAACAGGCCCCCGTAAGAGATTACTTGGAGGTAGTTTATTTTTTTTATTATCTTTTATTTAAGTACTTATTACTTATATGTTTATAGTGTGATCTGTGTTTGCTTTCTTGATTGGGTGTGCTTATTTTTGCTTCACATCCATGTATTTATAGTTTCTTATTACTTATGTTTCTTTATAGTTGCTTTTTCCTTCACAAAATGCTTATCTGATGCTTATTTTTGCTTCACATGTATTTCTTTATAGTTTGTTAATAGTTTCTATGTATAATTTCTTTATAGTTTCTGATGCTTATCACATGCTTTCTGTGTATTTCTTTATAGTCTCTGTGTATAGTTTCTTTATAGTTTCTGATGCTTATTTTTGCCTAAAAATCATAAGAACATCTATGTCTTTATAGTTTCTTATTACTTATGTTTCTTTATAGTTGCTTTTTCCTTCACAAAATGCTTATCTGATGCTTATTTTTGCTTCACACCTATTTCTTTATAGTTTCTTATTACTTATGTTTCTGTATAGTTGCTTTTTCCTTCACAAAATGCTTATCTGATACTTATTTTTGCTTCACATGTATTTCTTTATAGTTTCTTATTACTTATGTTTCTTTATAGTTACTTTTCATCTATTTGCTATGAATTTTTTTATAGTTGCTTTATAATTATGCTTCACATCTTTATAGTTTCTGTGTATCCTAAAGCAACTATAGTGTGATCTGTGTATATTCTCTGTATAGTGTGATCTGTGTGTAGTGTGATCTCTGTATAGTGTGATCTGTATTTACCTATGTTTCTTTATAATTATGCTTCACATTTATTACTTATGGTTCTTTATAGTTTCTTAAGTTTCTTTGGTTTTGTGCTTCACATCTATTATGTTGCTTATTACTTATAGTTTCTTTATAGTTTCTTCACATCTATTATGTTGCTTATTACTTATGTTTCTTTATAGTTTCTTATTACTTATGCTTTCTTGATTTGTGCTTCACATCTATTTTTTTTTCTTGCTTAACTGTTGCTTGACTGTTGCTTTTTTTTTTGTTTCCTTGCTTGGTTGTGCTTATCTAATTTTTCTTATCTCCTGTACTTATGTCTTTTTTTCTGATATGGATGTGTAGATGTACTATGAGATTGACCCTGCAGTTGACTCATACGTGGAGAAGAAGAGCGGAAAAGCATATGGGGCCTGGAAGTATGACTGTCATCAACACTTCCTGGAGTGGGGGGGCGAGGACATACCACTTGAGTTTGTTGCTCGCCCTGATCAGTGGCGGTTCTTGGTGAGTGACTTCACAGACGAAGCGAGAATGGTAATTTCTCATTAATTCCCTAACTTGTTTTTTTATTCTCCGTTTATCTTATTGTTTATCACTTGTGATTTCTGATTGACTATCTTTTTACAGGCCCTGTGTGAGCGAAACAAGCAAAACATGACCAAGAACCCGAACCCCCTTAATCATCACAATGGGTCCAAGCCCCTGAGCTTCCGAGCAGAAGAGCTCATCGTTAAGGAAAAACATCCGGCGGCATGGCTTAAGACAACCATAGAAGCCTACGAGGGGTGTCCGGGTGCGCAAGATGGACTGGTATGACCTTTTTTTTTTTCTGTCAATTTTCCTAAGTACTTAGGTTTTACTTAGGTTTTAACTGTTGCTTGACTGTTGCCTATCTTCTGTCATGTGTGGCTGTCGCCTATCTTCTTTTTATGTTGCTTAAAAAATACATCTACACATCCATATCTACTATTGCCTATCTTCTGTCGAGCGAGACATGACTGTTGCCTATCTTCTGTTGCCTATCTTCTTTTTATGTTGCTTAAAACCACACATGACTATTGCCTATCTTCTGTTGCCTCTCATCTTCCTCCGTTTCTGTCATTTTTCATAAGTACTTAGGTTTTACTTAGGTTTTAACTGTTGCTTTTCATCTATTTGCTATGAATTTTTTTTTCTTGCTTATCTACTATGAGATTTGTTTGCTTGCTTGACTTATGCTTATTTTTGCTTGCTTATCTACTATTAGATTTTTTTAGTTTGCTTGCTTGGCTGTTTCCTAAGTACTTAGGTTTTACTTATATGTTATTGCATTTCTTATAAATCCTGTTCAAAAATGCATTTCTTTCTGTGTTTTACTTGTTTTACTTATATATATTCCTTTTACTTATATATTCCTTTTACTGGTTTCAAATCAATATATGCATTCCTTTCTGTGTTTTACTTATATATATATTCATTTTACTTAAAAATTTCTGTGTTTATAGGCCAAATTGAAACGTCGTCTTGATGAAGTCTGCACTGTTGGAGAAGGAGGAGAAGACCCAAGCCAAATACCACCACTCTCTGTCGAAGAACAAACACAGATCATCTTGGATTGCTTTGGGGAAAGAAAAGGAACAGAAGTTCGAGGTATAGTTCAATCCCACTTATTTTATTATTGTTTTACAATTTTCAGAAGTTCATACAAATATTTTACTTGTTATAATTCATATCAAGATTTTACTTATGTTTGAATTTCTGATTTTACAATTTCCATTACAATATTTTACTTACGTTTTCAATCTTGTTTTCATAACAAGATTTTATTTATGTGTTCAATCCTTACTTGATTTTACTTACAATTTCAATCTTGTTATAATTCATATCAAGATTTCAGTCTTGTTTTCTGTTGAGGGGCAAAATTTCATGATATTTTGTTAAAGAGAAATTCATGATCAAGTATAAAATTTCATGGAATTAATTATAAGTTAGGGGTATGATTAATTCATGAAGGTGATATCCAAAATAAAACAGGGGATATGAAAAGCAGAAAATTGGGCCACGGATGAAAGCTGATCATTCGAAGCCCAAGATGAGTGTGGGCATGACCCATTTATTTTTATGGGTCCATCATGTTCATAATAACTGTGTCAAAAAGAAGTTATACAGTTACATTCCCCATTGCCGACGTTCTGAGAAAATAAGCCAAAGTGGGCAGTTATTTACAAATGAAAAGAAACTGCTATTCATTCTCATATAAATATAAATAGAAAAGGGGCATCCATCCATCGGTTTTCACTTTTCATCTTGCGTCAGTTTTTTCAGTGCAGAAAGTGATAGGGAAAAAAAACAACATAGAGAATTTTTACCCCTCAATCTCCTAAGAGAAGGTAGAAACACAAAGCTCATCTGTTTCCCAGCATTCTTTTGTTTCTTGCAGGTTAATTCAATGAAGACCGGTGGGGCGTTGTAGGTTCGAAATTGAGAGTTTCACCTAACGCCAAAATTCGTAGTCAGTTTGAAATTTAGAGTTTCACCGCTACACCCGATCTCATGAGATCGATTCATATAGCCGAAATGCTGTCCAATTTTAGTCAGGGTCGAAACTGATTTTCATCAGAAGCTTGCCCCAAATTGGAAGCCAGTGTATGTTGCAACCGTAAGAAAAAGAAGGAAAAGAAACAACCGGTTGCAGTGGCTTTCGCTCAACCAAAAAGAAAAAAAAAACAAAGAAGGTCATCTAATTAAAATTGGTGCTAATAACACAAATTACACCATATCAGATTAGATCTGTACTTGAGGCTTTCAAACGGTTGCAGAAATCCAAAAGCTTGGATTCAAAGTTCACAAAGGACTTGGTTGGCAGTGGTTACATATTTGAAGAGCAAAACTAAACCTAAAACGAAACAGAAAAAAAAAAAACCCTAAATTTGATTTCATGGTGAGAGCATAAAATCCAAACCTATGAGATCTCTTTAGGCGCCCTTTTACTCTCCGAGTTGGCAAATCTGCAGCCCTTCACAATGAACCTCTTTGATCGGGATCTATCAGTTCGGCTCGGAGCACCCAAAATTGCTGCACTTTCAGTCTTCGTTCATCTACGGTCGGCGCCTTGTCTTGTTGCCTTGTCCGATCTGAACTCTGAAGCGATGCTAGGGCTTTGTGCAAGCATGTGACTGTGTAGTTGCAAAAGGAAAAAAAAAGGGCTTAAGTTCAATTATACATGGGCTTAAATGAAAGAAAAAAAAAGGACGTGGGCTCGGTTAATGGCTTGCTCATGGGTGATGGTGACTAGGCCCATAAGCAAGTGGCCGAAGTCCGTTCTCATAATTGTTCCAAAAACAATTGTGACAAGACATCAAATATACTATGCTTCGGCATATTTAAAATAAATTTGCTTAATTCCAAAATCGAACCATAAAATATACGAATTATAATTGGTACAAATTAGGAATTCGAGTTTGATAAAAAAAATATAAAATTAAACTCGTCAAAAATTCTTTGCCGATTAATTCGAGTGGGTCGATCTCAAGCCGGCTCCTAAACAAAAACGGAGTCAAAAACCTCAAATCAAGTTTCACAAAATATAGACTTGGTTTCTAAAAGAACTACATAAGATTTGATCCCGTTCAAACGGGTATGTAGGAAGCTTGACATAAAGCTACGAGCTCGTCAAGTTCAATCACGATCCTCAAACGATCAAATTTTTTTAAAACCAAATCAAACTTGGTTTCTAAAAGAACTACATAAGATTTGATTCCGCTTTGCCGGATATATAGGAAACTCGATACAAAGCTATCGCTATTCGGGTTCAATCACACGATCTCAAACGATCAAATTTTTAATACCAAATCAAACGGGTATCAAAAGAACTACGTAAAGACTTGACGCCGTAAAAACGGCTACGTAGGTAACCCGATATCAAATATAAAAATATGTCGGGTACAGTCGCTAATCCCTAAATTCACTTTTAAAATAAAAATGGGGTTAAAAATTAAATCTAAATTAAATACACATGACTTTCCGTGTAAGTGATAGCCGTTTAGTTGGGAAACCCTTCCGAGAAGGTGTGCTCAATTTATTCGGGTGATACATGAGAAAATCTCATGCATATGATAGTGTGATTTATGTTAGGACTACCCTTCCGAGAAGGTGGGTCCTAATACGATCCAATGATGCATGAAAATCTTAAAGATACTAAAACACACAAACTCAAACATTCGGAACTACGTGAGGCTTGATTCTCTTCCAAGAGATACGTAGGCAACCCGCTAAAATTCGGGTGCAACCCAAATCACCAAAACCATTCAAATCTTGGTATCGATACGACTTCGAATCAAGAGGATAACCAAAAGGGGTCGAACTCAAATATTAAAAATCAAATAAAATGTGTTGTACGATTATTTGCGCATTTTTGTCCAACATTTTCATAACAAGATTTTATTTATGACTTTCTTATTCTCCAGCTGCTCATTCTTATTTATGTTTTCAATCTTTTTTTAAAAGGAATGGGTGCAGCTGGAGAGCGGCCTGCAAAGAAAAGAGGGGGTCCATGGGCAGCAAGGGCTGCAGAGAGGGACAAGGAGCTGGAGGAGGCGAAGGCTGAAATAGAAAGGTTGCGTGAGAAAACCACCCTAACCGAGACCAAGAATGAGCAGCTGGAAGAGCGTATGGCCAGCATCGAGAGGCTCATGATGGGCATGCTCAGTGGTCAGGCGAACTCACAACCATCCGTCACCTCCGTCGTGTGTCCTCAGGCTGTCACAGCTTCTCCTCAACCCTCCACCAACTCAGCTGGTCATCCAACAGACAGTCAGCCCTCCCCCCAGCCGAAATAGCAAGGTAAGGACGCCCTCCTCATATCCCTCTAACTAAAACTTTGCTCTGGTTTTCTGGATAAACCTTTAGACAACTTGTGTTGGATGGTATTGTAGTATTTGTGTATACTTTTTGTGAAGTTTTTTGTGAAGTTGCTCAAGATGGATATTTGTCACATACTTTTGGTATGTTGGACAAGGTTTAGGGTGAAACATTTAGACAACCTTTGTGAAGTTTTTAATGTGATGGAATGAATTGTATGTTGTGAATTGTGAAGTTTTTTGTGCTTGTATGGTGTTGAGTATGTTGTATGTGTTGTTTGTGTTGTTGTTTATAGAGTTTAGGACAGGAGCACAACATGTGCTATAAGGTACTTTCGAACAGGGGGCACCAGCCCTATTAAATTTTATTTTTTTAAAATCAAAAGCATTCAGGCGACGAACTTATACTAAAAAAAAAAAATTAAACCTGTTCAGGCGACGGAATTATATAAAATTTCGTCTCCTGAACACTCCAGCTACGGACATACAACTGAG
The DNA here is from genome assembly GCA_037127255.1 of Persicaria tinctoria. Lineage (NCBI taxonomy): Eukaryota > Viridiplantae > Streptophyta > Magnoliopsida > Caryophyllales > Polygonaceae > Persicaria > Persicaria tinctoria. The sequence continues at coordinate 15,727,156 of JBANSL010000008.1, forward strand.
AATGCATCCTTAGACTACACTCAGGAGACAAAATAATACTATTTCCGTCTCTTGAAACTATCTAGGCGACGAGAGATAAAGAAAAATGTCCGTCGCCTGAATGCTTTCATAGCCCTATGGACCGCTCAGGAGACAAAATAATACTATTTCCGTCTCTTGAAACTATCTAGGCGACGAGAGATAAAGAAAAATGTCCGTCGCCTGAATGCTTTCATAGCCCTATGGACCGCTCAGGAGACAAAATAATACTATTTCCGTCTCTTGAAACTATCTAGGCGACGAGACATAAAGAAAAATGTCCGTCGCCTGAATGCTTTCATAGCCCTATGGACCGCTCAAGAAACAAAATAATTATATTTCCGTCTCCTGAAACTATCTAGGCGACGAGACATAAAGAAAAACCTCCGTCGCCTGAATGCTTTCATAGCCCTATGGACCGCTCAGGAGACAAAATAATTCTATTTCCGTCTCCTGAAACTATCTAGGCGACGACACATTAAGAAAAAACTCCGTCGCCTGAATGTTTTCATAGCCCTATGGACCGACTCAGGCGACGAACTTATGACACTAAAATCGTCGCCTGAGTCTTAATGGGCGGGCCTGGATGGCCCTTGGCCTCTGACAACATCATCAGTCGACGAACATTTTTTCCGTCGCCTGAGTTAACTCCGCCGACGGACATACAGATGGTCGTCGACTGAATGGTGGAAGGATGAAAGTCACCCGATCACAATTCAGGCGACGGAAGTTCATCGCCTGAGTTGTCAGAGGGCGAAAAACAGCTTTCAGGCGACGACTTCGGTCCGTCGCCCGAAAGTCCATCTGGCGTAGTGCACACAATATATCATTTGGTGAAAGAGGCCGTGAAAAATGACAAAATCATAAGAGCATAAACATACAACAAATAAGTTAAATCACACATCCTCAAATGTTTGTACACAATTTTAGTTCCTCCCTAATGGTTTTTAAGTTTAGAGCTAGTGATTTTATTTGTTGACAGAGCTAGGTTGTTCTTGCAGAACAAAAAAGAGGTTGTTCTTGTTCGACAAACCCAAGGAGTTTTTTTTCCCCTTTTTTTGCTAAGGTGAAAACAAGTTATTTAATCCATTCAAAATTGGACTATTTTGTTAGGTCAAAAAACCAAGTCTCTATATATACATATATAGGTTGATTCCGGTGCATATATACAACCTTTATCGTGTATAGAAACCTTATTTTATAAGCAAAAATTATTCTTGTAGAGACTTTGTCTCTTGTGTATATAATCCTTAAGTTTTCTGATTTGTTTTAAGTTTGGGTTGAGAGCTTTGACCCTGTTGTGTTGCAACTAGACTTTGGGCTCTCCGAGCCCAAATCTGTGAAGGCAACGTCTGACCCATTCCACTGCCTTATATGTGTTGCACCGTTGCTGAAGCTAGGGTTACGACTCTCTCTCCTCAGATTGATTCCATGGTTCTTCCTCTCCCTCTTGCTCTGTCTCCTTGGTGACCATTTGTGGTTTCCTTGCCTCTGGATGAGATGCCTTGACAGAACCTCTTGATAGAGTTCCCGATCAATCCAAAGAGCCCGAGACATTGGGATTTCAAGACGATTTCATTGGAAATCGTTGGTGCAAAACATCATTGGATGTTTTGCTTATGCCCTCGTTGAATCTCTTCTGGTTGTCTCCTTCAAACACATATATGTTTTGCTTATGCCCTCGTTGAATCTCTTCTGATTGTCTCCTTCAAACACATAGACACTTAGTTTCTCTTTACCTTTCTCGTTCTTACCTTGCATCTCTTGAGCGTTCCAGTTGAGGCCTAAAGATTTTGTATTCATTCTCGCATATATATTGATATACATTGTTGATTATGTTGTCTATTGTTGCTTTGTTTGAGTTTTCAAACTGGTATCAGAGCTTTGTCGAGTTTTTCAATCTACGATTTGAGTTTCCGAATACTTTCTGTGTCGAAAAACTCAGATCTAAAGTCTTTATGGGTTTCTTTCCTTAGATCTGGGATAATCTATCCTAGATCCAAAGGATAAGGATCCTTGAGCTATGATCTGTCTCAGATCTAAAGTCTCAAGGCCTGTCTCTTCGGTTTCTGAGAAACCTACATTGACATTGCCTAATTTCTATGGATCTGAGACTTCTTGGGTCTTAGATCTGAAGAATTAAGGCTCCTAAACTTGGATATAAAACAAGATATGAAGTTTAGGGTTTTGAGTGACTCGGGGTTTTCTTATCTAAAGGAAACCCTAAGTCATTTTGTTGTTTTTGTTCATATCCTGCATTACTAACTCAAGTTGTATTGTTTTTTGCAGGTTCACAAAAAAAAAATGTTGCTGTTGTTTCAGATATGTGAAAGCTTTAGCATTCACTAGATCTTGATGCATATCCTTTATCATTAGTTGTTGCCTTTCCTTATTTACTGCTTTCGTGTTGTCTTGCCAGCTATTATCTTTGTGATATTGTCTATTGTGATCTGCTGTGATGTCTGAATCCTCTGTTAGGATTAAGCCCTTTGATGGGACCTCTGATTTTGCTATGTGGCAATTGAAAATGAAGGTTGTTCTTATTAAAGAAAAATGTTGGCCTGTTGTTGATGAATCTTATCCTGCTACTCTTGATGCTTTGGCTAAAACTGAAATGGATCAAATTGCTCATTATGAGATTATTATTCGTTTGTCTAATGAAGTTGCTAGGCAAGTGATAGATTTTACAACTGCTAAATCTCTGTGGAAAGGTCTTACTGATAATCTGGATAGGTATATTCGTATGACTAAAGAGTTAGAAAGATGTGATGATAAAATTGTTGATACTCATCAAGCTATTATTTTGTTGAACCCTTTGCCATCCCAGTTTGATAATTTTAAAGATGTGATTCAATTTGGTACAAAGGAATTAACTAAAAAGAGGATTATTGAGGCTATCATACATAAAAATGAGGTTATGAAAGTGTTTAAAGGAAAGGGTGATAAGGATAACAAATCTGATATTTTGTTCACCAAGGGTAAGAGTAAGAATAAGAAGAAGAAGAAGAAGAAAGAGGATTCTTCTGCTTCGAATTCTGGTTCACACTCAAACCCTGTAGAAACTAAGGCTAATGAGACTAAACCTAAGATTGATAAGAGCAAGGTTAAGTGTCATTATTGTGGTAGACTTGGTCATTACATTTCTGAATGCTTTAAGAAGAAAAATGACGAAGGAAATGCTAGAAACAATAATGGTACTATTGCTATCTTAGAGTCTCAGTCTTTTTACCCTGATGAGCTTCTCATGTGTGCTATTACTGATATATCTGATATATCCGATTCTGATGCCTGGATTTTGGATTCTGGTTGCACAATGCATGTTACTCCTTATAAGCATCATTTTGATCAGTTGCATTTGTCTGATAAAGGTATTGTTAAATTGGGTGATCATTCCATGTTATCCATTAAGGACATTGGTAATGTTTCTTTTAAGATGCATGATGGGAGGGTTAGGGTACTCCAAAAGGTCAGGTGGGTACCTAGTCTTAGGAGAAATTTGTTGTCTGTCAGCATGTTTGATGATCTTGCTTATGACATTAACACTCGAAATGGCATTAAATCTGTGTCAAAAAATGGTAAAGTTGTGTTGAAGAGTGTTAAGAAAGGTGGCCTTTATTATGTGATTGGTAAACCTGGCTTTAAGAAATCTAAGTATGTAGCTCTTAGGCAACTAGAGTATGTACACGCAGACCTATGAAGACCTGCCCAGGTGGACACTATAGGTAGTAGGAAGTATTTCCTATCACTTATAGACCACTATTTCAGGAAGGTCTGGGTGTACCTCTTGAGGGCCAAGAGTGGGACTTTTGATTTCTTTAAGCTCTGGAAATCTAAAGTTGAAGGTGAGTGTGATTTTAAGCTTAAATGTCTTCGAACTGATAATGACCTTGAATTTTATAACCATGAGTTTAATACCTTCTACCAGCAGAATGGGATCAAAAGGCACCTCATTGTGCTAGACACCCCTCAGCAGAATGGCACTGCTGAGAGGATGAACTGAACCTTGCTTGAAAAGGTAAGGTGTATGCTCATTAGTGCTGGGATGAAACACTCCCTTTGGGGTGAGACAGTCACAACTGCCTCATACCTGATAAGCAGATCACCCTCTGCTACTATTGGCTTTAAAACCCCACAAGATCTGTGGTGTGGTAGGAAACCTGGACTAGCACACTTGAGGCCTTTTGGACGCACTGCATTTGCCCACGTGAGTTATGGAATATTGAATCCAAGGGCACTTAAGTGTGTTATGTTAGGTTATCCAGAGGGGGTGAAAGGTTATAAGCTACTGGTTGTGCAACCTAGTGGTTACAAGGTCATAACCAGTAGAAATGTAACCTTTAATGAGAATGATTTCCATTTAAAAAATGTACTAATTAACTTCTTCTGTTGAGAGTGTAGAGACCCATGAACAAATTGGAAATCACTTCTACATGCCCGATGAGGATGACAATGAATCTGGAGATGATGGGGATGATTTTGACATTGGTCACTCACCACCTAATCACACTAGAGCTTCAAATTCTCAAGGGCAAAGCAATTCAAACTCTAGTACTGAAGAGCCCTCACATGTGCACCCCTACCATTCAGGTGGGGAAGTAAGTGACTCTAACTCATATCATTCATCCTATTCATGTAAGACTCGGGGTCTTAAGAGGCACCAGCCCATGCCATCTAGCTCTCTCAGATCCGTTGTCCTCACTTGAAACCTGAAAAGAAAGAGCTTTTGTGACATAGGTAGAGCTTGAATCACTTATAAATTACTCCCAACATCCTTATGATATCTGATGCGGGACGGGGGTGTTACAATTCATCCTCTTCTCAAGCTGATAATGATGAGTTTCTTGAGTTCTCTGCTTCTGATGCTTCTTCTGTTGATATTGATGCTAATGTTGACAAGCCTCCTAATTTAACTCATTATCATCTTACTAGAGATAGGTCTCGTCGTGTGAGGAAACCTAATAGTAAATATGTGAATGAGATTGATTTCTGTGTTATGATTGATGAAGTGCTTTATGCTTATACACCCGAGCTTTATGAACATGTTGTTAAGTGCTCTCTTGCTAAGTCTTGGATTGTTGCTATGAAAGAGGAAATGGATTCACTGCAGATCAATATGACCCGGAAACTTATTCCCAAGCCTGAAAAGGCAAGGACCATTGACTATAAGTGGGTCTATAAGCTCAAAGATGGTGTTGGCCCTGATGATTAATCTAGATTCAAAGCTAGGTTAGTTGCCAAGGGCTTCACCCAAAGGGAAGGTATTGACTATAATGATGTGTTTGCTCCTGTTGTCAAATTCAAAACCATGAGATTGCTGATTTCCATGTCTGTTGTGTATGATTTAGAGATAGAACAAATGGATGTTAGAACTGCCTTCTTACACGGTGAATTGGATGAAAAAATTTATATGAAGCAGCCTAAGGGATTTATTGACAAGAATAGACCTAATCATGTGTGTTTGCTTAAGAAGTCTATTTATGGCCTTAAACAATCCCCTAGCCAGTGGAATCTTAAATTTGATTGCAGCATGAAAAAGATTGGTTTTGTTGTTAGCAAATATGATCCTTGCCTTTATTTGAGAGATGTCAATACTATTTTCCTTATGTATGTGGATGATATTTTAATTATTTGCAAATCAAGGGCAAAAATATCCACCGTTAAGTGCTCTCTCAGAAAATTTTTTGATATGAAGGACTTGGGCCCAACTCAGGTTATTCTTGGCATGAGAATTATCAAGGATCGAGCTAAACATTTGATATTTTTGTCCCAAAAGGACTATCTGCTGAAAGTCCTTGAAAGGTTTAAGATTTTAAATGCTAAAGCATCCCCTATTCCTTTAGGAGGACATCTTGATCTCACAATGACTAAGATGCCACTCTCTAAGGAAGAGGAGCTACGCATGAAGTCTGTACCTTATGATGATGTTGTTGGTTCTTTGATGTATTCCATGATTTGTACTAGACCTGATCTAGCTTTTTCTATTAGTATCCTGAGTAGATACATGTCTAATCCTTGTGAAAAGCATTGGCTTGCAATGAAATATTTGTTGAGATATGTTTCAGGTACTTCTGATTATGATCTTGTCTATGGTAAGCATTCTCCTAAACCTGATCTCCATGGTTATGTTGACTCTGATTTTGCAAGCAATAAAGACAATAAAAAATCTACAACCTCCTATATGTATACCTGGCATGGAAACTGCATCTCCTAGAAGACTCAACAACAGACTATTGTGGCTCTGTCCTCTACAGAGGCTGACTACATAGCAACTGTTGAAGCTTCTAAGGAAGCAATCTGGCTTCAAGGTATACTTAGGGAGATTGAAAGAAAACACTATGTGTTTGTATTGCATATGGACAGTCAGAGTGCCATCTATTTATACAAGGATCGTGTCTATCATGAGAGGACCAATCATATAGATGTCATATATAACTTTATTAGAGATAAAGTGTATAAACTGGTGTTCTTGATTAAGAAAATAGATGAAAAGTTAAATACTACTGATTTTGGAACTAAAATTGTGACATTTGACAAGTTTGTTTTCTGTAGGGATTTCTTACACATCAAGAATCTCAAGGCATACTAAAGAGTTGTTGTAACAAATGGGCCAGTGATGGAGAAGGATATAAGACTCAAGAACATTGCACGCAAGGCTGTTTTACACTAGTAAACTTAGGAATTAGAAGGGCAAATTGTAGAGACTTTGTCTCTTGTGTATACTCCTTAAGTTTTCTGATTTGTTTTAAGTTTGGGTTGGGAGCTTTGGACTTGTTGTGTTGCAACTAGACTTTGGGCTCTCCGAGCTCAAATCTATGAAGGCAATGTCTGGCCCATTCCCTTGCCTTATATGTGTTGCACTGCTGCTGAAGCTACGGTTACGACTCTCTCTCCTCAGATTGATTCCAGGGTTCTTGCTCTCCCTCTTGCTCTGTCTCCTTGGCGACCATTTGTGGTTTCCATGCCTCTGGGTGAGATGCCTTCACAGAGCCTCTTGATAGAGCTCCCGATCAATCCAAAGAGCCTAAGACACTGAGATTTCAAGACGATTTCATTGGAAATCGTTGGTGCAAAACATCATTGGATGTTTTGCTTATACCCTCGTTGAATCTCTTCTGGTTGTCTCCTTCAAACACATAGACACTTAGTTTCTCTTTATCTATCTTGTTCTTGCCTTGCGTCTCTTGAGCGTTCCAGTTGAGGCCTAAAGATTTTATATTCATTCTCGTATATATATTGATATACATTGTTGATTCTGTCGTCTATCGTTGCTTTGTTTGGGTTTTCAAACTTCTATTTACTCATATGATTATTCGTCTGTTTTCATCTATAATGATATAATGACTTGTCTGTATAAATAGTGTAAAAATGTAAATTTTATTCTAACGAATAATCGCCCAATACCACCAAATAATTTCAATCAAATGAATAATCTTTCAATACCAATGAATAATTAGAAGTTTTTTTTAATCTAATCCGTTGCTCTTCTTAATTAAATAACCCAAATTTGTTAAAATGATACACAATCACCAGTACAAAAACGTTCATTTGTACCATTTTTCTAAGATCGGTACTCCCTCCGTCCTAAAATAAATGGCCTTTTAGCACTTTGCACAAATTTTAATAAACACTTTACTTTAAAAAAACATCATCATTACACTAACTTTTACATACATTTTATTATTTTTTAACACCCACTACATATTTTAACCAATCAAATTATTTTAAAAAGTCAACAGCGCACAAACCAATACAAATCATTATAACTTCCTACCTAGAAAACATAAAAGACTATCTATTGTTGGACAAAATTTTACCTCTAAAAATCCATGTATTATTGGACGGAGGGAGTAATTTATAACAGGTACAGTATTAAATAACTCTTGGAAACCGGTTAATATAAAACAACCGATTTTAATAACATAATCTGTAAATTAAGACCGGCTTTTAAATCAAATGGTATTAAAAATAGAGCTATCCATTATACTAAGCTCCCGCCATAAGATCAATACCATCCGAACTATATATGTTTGAAAATTCTATAGACAAATTAAATAGGGAAAAGTAAAATCAAAATTAATAGAATTCTAGCACCAAAGAATAGTGATTGGAACTAAATTCTTCTCACAAGATTCAATCATTCTAAATAGACTTAAATTAGTAAAATCAAGTTGAAATTCATCAAACAATTACTCCAGATTTAGTATCCAGCAACAAAAGGTAAGCAAACCTAATTTAAGGAATAAGTAAAAAGAAGACAACAACAACCCAGTATATTCCGCACGCGGGGTCTCCTCGATCATACGAAACTCCTGAAAGTGGTTTCACATAGCGATCTCCTCAATCTTTAAGGATAGAATCAAAAGAGCTAAGTTGATTGGTGATATTCGGAGGAGCACACTTCGAGAAGCCGATTAACGTACACCAGTTCTGAGGTAGATGATGAGGCAAGTGGTCTGTTGAAGTTAAACTCATTTGAGTTAACCTCCGCCTACTTCGGGAGTGCCGCCTTCTTAATATGACTACAATGATGTTGTTCGATGTCGTTATTGACGGTCTCCACTAACAATCGACACAAGAAAAAAAACTTTAAAATTATAGGCCGGATATGCTCCACTCTTGCAATGAGATGATGGGGGCGCACTGATTTTGCGAATAAAGAAGAAGTAGAAGGGACGGTTTTGAGCTTCTAATGAAGTAAACTGCCTTTTGTGGAGAACGTGCATAGAACAACCGATTAAAATCAAAAGTGCACGCGATTTCCAAGACACTCCAAATCCCGGAACATGTAGCAGGCAGAGAAGAAATGAAGCGAAAAAAAGAAAAAACTAGAAATTTATCTAGACTAGCCACGTGGAGCAATTCTTTTTAAATAGATTTTTATTGCTTTAATAGTGTAGAAGAACGATTTTCTTAGGAAGTTTATGTTACCCTACTTCTCTAGATTGCAATATGCAAAGATAGAAACACGAATAAAACTCAACTTTAATTTGTATGTCCATTTTGATATGCACATTTTTCGCAATGATTTATGGAAGCGGTGGTGTTCACAAATGTCATTTGCAATCCCTTTGTAGATTTAGTGACAACTAGTGTAATACCCGTACCTTAAAGGCACAGGATTTTGATTTATTTCAAATTGAATATCGTTCTATATATCTATATAATACTATATTAATATATACTTGTTTACAACAAAAATAATATGTATAAAGTATTTTTTAATTTATAAATTAGTTGGAAAGCGATACAATATAATTTTTTAAATGATTTAATAAGGTAAAGTAGTAATAAAACCTAAACACACCACCTATTATAATTTGAAATACATATATAATCATTATCAATAGGATAAAACTAAAAAGGAAAATATAAACTGTCATATAATGATTAAAAAAATCATAAGCACATGATTGTATGAATATTTTTGAAGTTATGTAAATATACATAACTTATTCATTATTTTTCATGAGAAAGATGGCTAGAAAGAGGGAGAAATAAACAGAGAATTAAAAATCAAGGTAAGATGGTAAAAAAAAAGTGATCTAAGGCGTGTCATCTAAGATATAAAATAAGTAATGCTTGTAAGTCTTAACTAACTTTTAAAATATGTAAATTGTAAAAAAAAAACTTTTTTGGCTCTAATTGATTTTTATAATTAACTTTTGAAATTGAATATTCACAAATTAATTATTTTTACTAACTTTACAAAAAAAAATTGCTAGTCTTAAATTATTGAAATTATAATAAGGTACATCTAGGGTGTATAAAATAAATATAGATGTAAAATATTCATTTTGGGGATAAATATTATTTTCTTTGATATCTGAAGCCAAACACCCAAAATTAATCATAAAAGAATGTTTATTTCTTTATTTTTAAATGATAATATATGCAAATTTCACATTTTCTTTTCTCAAAATTCTTCAGTTTTTGTTTGTAGATCTTAAAATGTTATTCTTTGTATTCAAAATAGTCATTTAACATGTTTAAAATAAATGTAGTTTATCTCTAAAAAATCTTTTGTTAAAATTTTATATAGATGTCATGTAGAATGTGCAGAGTAAGTATGGATTTAAAATATTCATTTTGGACAATTATTTTTCTCAATTTTTGAAGGTTAACAGGTGCAAAAATAATTTCTTCTTAAAATTAATGATGTTTTGCTTCTATCTCCAAAAATATTTAAAAAAATTCAATAAAAATTTAAGATGTCTATATTGTATAATAAATGTAAATTTTAAAAAGAAATATATAATATTATTGATGAATGAAATGTATAAAGAAAGTCATGATATTAATGAAATAATGATACAAAAGACCACACATAATGATAATATCCAAAATTGTGGTCCGACGTATCAATGTACATAATCTTTTCTATGAAAAAAGAAAATAAATATATTTAAAATATATAAAAAAATATTGATATAATTAGCATATCAATTTAAATAATCTTTGTATGGAAAATAGGAAACAAATATATATGAAATAGGAAACAAATAATTTCAGCAATAATATTGACTAATAAGAAAATATCATTTGAATAAAAAATTCAACTTTAATTGTGAGTGTGACACATCAGCAAAATGATAGCAGAAATAGTAATATTAACTAGTGTAATACCCGTGCCTTCAAGGCACGGGACCTTGATCCATTTTAATTTGAACATCATTTTATATATTTATATAATACTATATTAATATATATATACGTGTTTACAACAAAAATATGTATAAAGTATTTTTTTATAATTTATAAATTAGTTGGAAAGAGATACGATACAAATTTTGAAAATGATTTAATAAGGTAAAGTAGTAATAATACTCAAACACATCACCTAATATAATTTGAAATAAATATATAATTATTATCATTAGCATAGATCTAAAAAGTAAAATATGAGCTCCCGTACAAATATTAAAAAATTATAAGCACATGATTGTGTGAATAATTTTGAAGTTATGTAGATGTACATAACTTATTCATTATTTTCATGAGAAATATGGTTAGAAAGAGAGAAATAAATAATGAAAATAAAGGTAAGATGGTAAAAAAAAGATCCTTAAAGTTAGAAAAATAATCTAAGAAGCCTCATCCAAGATGTAAAATAAGCATTAGTAATGCTTGTGAGTCTTAAAATATTATTTAGTTTCGATAGTCATTTAAGATGTCTAAAATAATTAAATTAAAAAAAAACACTTTTTTGGCTCTAATTGATTTTTATAATTAATTTTTAAAATCGAATATTTACAATTTGATTATTACATGTTCGTTGTATGTAGACATTGTGGGGAATATTGCAATCGGTTAAATATGATAAATCAACAATTTCAATATCCAAGAATAAAATCAGCCAAGACCCGACGAATGTTCAATGTACGTAGACGATTAAAATAGATCACAAATTGACATACAACATATCAAATTAAATAATATTTTAGTATAAAAATAGGAAACAAATTTGTTTAAAATAAGAAACATATATTTTAAAATTTCAGCAATAATATTGACCAATAAGAAAATACTATTTGAATAAAAAATTCAAGTTTAATTGTGAGCGTGACACATCAGCAAAATGATAGTAGAATTAATATTATAAATAGATTACCTATTATCGAAATTAATTTATAAAAAAATTGAAAAAAAAAATATTTTATATAATTTTTACCATCATAACAAAGCGTGAATAAATATTAAACAACATATTTAGCTAAACGAATAGAGAGTAGTAAATTTTAACATGATTGGGATAAATGTGATATAATAAAAAAATATTTAAATGAATTCAATATGTTAAGATAATGAATGTAAGCAAGCCGAGTACATCTTTGATTAATTTATTTGAAAATGAAATAGTTGCATGGTTGGTGAGAAAATATGAACATATGTGAAAGTTAATTTATACTCCGTAGCATTTTAGAAATTGACAATTGGATATGAGTCTATGTAGAGTATAAATTTCCAAAAATAAAATATACCAAGATTCAAATTTAAGTTCAATGTATGTAGACGAATTATGAGAATATTGCAATAAGAAAAGCTCATTTGAATAAAAAAATTCAAGTTTAATTGTGAGCGTGACACGTCAGCAAAATACTAGCAGAATTAATAATATTAATAGATAGATATATTGCAATCGGAAAAAAAAATGGAAACATGTCTCAATATTTACGATAATATAACCGAAAATAAAAAAAAAAGTGAATGGATTCAAATCATATTTAAAATAGGAAACATATATTTTAAAGTTTCCATAATAATATTGAACAATAAGAAAAGCTCATTTGAATAAAAAATTCAACTTTAATTGTGAGCGTGAAACGTCAGCAAAATACTAGCAGAATTAGTAATATTAATAGATAGATGACAAAGCATATCATATAAATAAATGTTCATGCATGCATATTATATGGCTGTATTCATATAGTACAACGTCCGGTTCCGGTTTGAACCCAACAAATTCTAGTTCCATTTGCTTCAAAATTGGTACCAATATGGTCAGTTTTTTTCCCCTTCAATCGACCTTTTCACTCATAACTTCATAAGCAACTCGATGCTTCCAATCATTTTGAGTCTTAATTATTCGGTTTGACGCTTCAACTATTTTAGTTTAAAGGTGGAAAAATAGAGTGGTTTATGAGTGAAATGCGTTATTCCCACACTTGATGGATCTAAATCTTCACCCGTCTCGCCCCATCACCAGCATCTAACTCGTGCGGGTATAAGTGGGTGGTGTATATAGGACTTTAGGTGATTATTGAATATCTAATAAAATGAGTTAGACCTTTTTATTTTCAAGCATGCATTAAATGGAGTTTAGAACTACTTCGAAACCAAAATTAAACTATTTAACTTAGAAAAACATGCTAATAACATATATTGACTTCTCGAATTTCAGGCTTGTCTTAGCTCAAATTTTTAGCTTATAAAAAAAAATAAAAATAAAATTCAAAGCATAGATTTCTTACACTTATCTATGTTTGATTTTCCAAACTAAGCATATGCACTAGCTATATCACTAAGACATTGTATGGTAAGAGTCTCCTAATTAATTTGCTTTCTATACCCAAATCCCAAATGCCCTAATCATCATTTGATGATCTATGCCAAGCTAGTTTTTTCTATACTTTATCTAGTTACTCGAAATGAGGTTGAAAGCCAAACCCGTAATTCGGATACCCGACAAAGCCTCCTTGCCTAGGGTCGTACGGGGCCTGGCCCTGGGGGCCTCCCTGCAGCGGGGTATTGTCGAATGAACCCTGGCCATGGGGGCCTCCCTGGAGTTGGCTAGGGGCATATGGGCCCTGGACCCCCCCTTGGTTAGGGTTAAAGGGGCCTTGAGGGACTACCTGTGGCTGTGGCTGTGGATGTATTGGAGGCTGCGGCTGAAGCTGGGTGGTGTCGGATGGAGGAATGGTGATGTCGTGGATGCTCGTCCTCTTCCTCTCCTTCTTGCCCGAGTTTTGTTGTCGAAGGAAGTACTTCTGCGCGTGGCTAGCCACCTGCGTTGCGGTTCTTGAGATCACCGCGCACCTTGATATGCTCCTCCAGTCGCCTTTTCCGTACTTCTCTAGCCCCAGCAAGAACAGCCTGCATTGTAGTTCATAAGCAACATGGCATCATACACTATTCACAATGAAATTTCATATAATATAAAACCTACTAAGACTTTATAGATCCAACCAACTATACGAAATAACCCAAAACCCGAAAATTTATCAAAATGTGTTATTGATCAAGAACTACTGACTTTATCGAAACTCGAATATACATAGCTGACCCTAAATTCATCATCTTGTGTTATTCAAGAACGGACCCTAATTGATCCGACAAAACATGAAACTAACCCGAACTCGAAATCATCCAACAAAATGTAACCCGAACTCGAAATAAGCATAAATTGTACTTCAACGTACTAGGCCCACTTGACCCGATCCGATCCGATCCGCATTCTGACACCATTTGAGAACGACCCTCAACTAAAATGACGCACAGCCCAATCACGAAGCATGCAATCGAGCCCCAATTTGAGGGAAATTAAATTGGCTGCAATCAATTAGTATGAAATCCAACTGACAAGTTGAATTCCGGTTTGCTTGATAATTTTTCTGTTCAGGGTAATCAATGCTCAACACTAATCAAGATCAAGTCTTTTTTTTTTTTTTTTGAGGTTTGAAACTCCTTTCATCAATTCCTCAATTGAGTTCAAACAAAGATCGAATCTTTTTCCCCTAAAAAAACCGAATCAAGATTTCAAATTTAACTTAAATTAAATCACCTGTGTTCTTCTTCGGTCCAGGGTTTGCCCCTCTTCCTCTCCAACTCGGCGCGCTTCATCATGGAGCCGGAGGCGGAATACGCGTCATCTGGGTAATCGGGCAGCTCGACCCGACCAGACTCGATGAGCATTACATCGTGGACCAGAGCCTCGTAGTGGGCCTTGATCTGCTCCGGCGACTTTCCGGGGACTTGGGCGGCGATGTGCACCCACCGCAGCGGGTCTTCCTCGTCGTCGAATCTCGCCAGCGCCGTCTCAAACAGCTTGTCTTCCTCCCTCGTCCACGTCGCCGCCATTGAATCCCCTTGCGGTTAGACTTGTAAATTGGGTTGGCTGTGGGTAGGTACGGATCTTCGAGGGTTTTGCAGAATCCAAGTTGGAAACTTTGAGGGTATTTATAAGAAGATTGGGAGAGAAAGAGGGGGTGATGAAAGAGGGTTGAAAGTGAAAGGGATCTTTTCTGTTTTTCTTTTTTCTTTTTTTATTCCCTGAAATCACACGTTTTGTTTGCTTTTTTCTTTAATTTTTTTTTCCTTTTATTAATTATTATACTAGAATATAATCATTTTTATTTTATTTTATACATGAAGTGGAATTTTTAAATTTTCAAGGAAAATTGATACAAGCAATATACGTATTTTTTGTTGAGAATATTTTATAGAGGAGTAAGATTTCATTATGTAATCCAACTTTGATTGCAAATTACAAATTTTCAACTATGTGTTGAATTTGGAACTTGCAAATTTTGCAAAACAAATTGTGAATATGCAAAGTAATTATATACAAAATAGTATATTTGTGTCAAAATGATGCAAATGAATGAATCGATCAAATGGTAAAGTTTTTAAAATTATATATTTATTTCACCTAATTTACATATATACGCAAAAATTTCTTAAAAGAGACAAGTAAGAGGTTTTCAAGATTTAAAAAACACTATTTTTCGCATAATCTGTCAGCTAAGCCTTCGTCCAACACCCGCCAAAACTCCTCCCATCAAGTCCGATTTGCACCCGCCAAAGGTGTCGTACGTTCCATTCCCGCCATATTCTTCCCCTGCCACGTACGCCAAATTTAAGACAATGTGGGTCCACCAAGCGTCTTGACGCCGCCTTAACGGCTAAATGCCAAGACCCTTTTTTAGAACACCGACAACAAGTAAGGTTTTTCAAATTTTTTAAAACAAATGTATGATTATAAGCGGTGTAAGACATGTTTACAACTAGTATAGTATTTAGCTTTAACTTTCTTGATATATTATAGTAGAATTTATAGGTGTTTCAAATTTTTTAAAAACAAATATGATTATGAAGCAGCCTACTTCAAACGTACATAACTCTAACTTAACTTTTTCGAAGGAGACAAATCAAGTATGATTTAATTTTTATTTTTTTTTACAACAACATAGCTGTTTTATTCGCATAATTCGTAAATGACATATATATGACATCTTCGCAACAACTTTAAACATAGTAAGTAGATCTGTGAAAACACAACCCGACCCGAACGCCCGGAATTTTTTTGATCCGAACCCGGAAATTTTGACCCGAATTTTTTTTCGACCCGAACTCGAAAAATCGAAAAATTTTCAGGGTAATCTGGGTTTCGACCCGGTAATTTTGACCCGATTGACCTGGTGATCCGGTTGACCCGATTTATTTATAATGAAATATAATTAATTTATATATATATAATTAAAATTTATTGCAAAATTATCAAATCATGAGTTTTTTAATTTAAAAAAGAAAAAAATTGACAAATCCGAAATCGACCCAAAATGACCCAAAACCTAGTCAAACCCGGGTTTTAGTCAACCCGAAAATACCTGGAACCCGTTTTACCCGAGACCCGAAGTGACCCGACCCGAACCCGACCTGAATAACCCGTTTGACAGGTCTAAGTAAGCCTTAATTTGCTAGTATAAGCTAAGACATATTCACAACAACGTACTTTAAACACAACAAACCCCCCCTAAGAGCATCTCCCACCATAGGCTAAAAAATGGGTTTTAGCCTTTTTTTTCTCCCACCATAGGTCAAAACCCATTTTGGCCAAAAAAATTTTGGCCTATTTCTAAAATGAAGGCCAAATTTGACTTGGCATTTTAGAAGGCCAAATGGGAATTCCACCATTTTTTGTATTTATTTTTAATTGTTCATTATTAATATAAATTTATAAATCACACAATTAATTGTATATAAACTATATAATTATAATTTTTATCAAAACTAAAAGTTATAGTTTGTAAAGATATTGATGAGTTCTTTAATATGACTATAATATTTAATATGTTTGGATTATATTTGCATAAATAATTAATATCTTTACATATTCATTTTATATTATTACATCTTCATCGAAATCATATCTCATAAATAAATATCGAGTTGCATAAATTACTATATTTGAAAATAATAATAAAAAAATCTCAAAACACATCAAAACCATAATATGAAGTAAATTTATAAATAATACAATTATAAATCTATATATTATATAGTTATGATTTCCAATTAAAAATAAAATTTGTAGTATTGTTAAGATATTCAAGAGTTCTTCGATATGACAATAATATTTGACATATTTGAATTACTATTGCATAAATACTATTTTTAAAAAATGACATTAATATCCTCTTATTATAGATTGTTATTAGCATACCTACGATGTAAGACATTTTCATCCTGTTCAAATGAATTGAATCAAAGATTGAATTAGAAATCTCAATAGTTTCATTTGAAGAGTGAGATGATTATGATATTTGAGAAGAATTCATTGTTGATTCAAATCGAAAGGATAACGATAGAATCGAGTGACGGAAATGAGTATGAAAATTCTAAATTACATGAGTTTTTATATAAAATTTGCCTGCCAAATTTGGCATACGATGGGAACAACAAAAACATTTAATAGGCCAAAAGAGAATATTCTAGCCTACGGGGAAGATGGTCTAACCCTTAACTTAATTTGCTATAACAAAAATCTATATATTCGGCTTTTAGGTGGTGATGTATAACATAAACACCATTGTAACCATTACCCGTTAATTCACGCAATAATTTCTACAAATGGCGTACAACCGTACATAAACATCATCACCAAATTTCCGCCATCTATGTCTAGGCGCTGCCTAGTCCTCCCTATTCGGTAGACATGTCTTGCCCAATGATTATTCAGTTTTATCGGACTTAGATTTTTTTTATCCCCAAGTTAGAATGTATTTGCTTTTAAATTGAACTTATGGTTTTAGATTTTAGGAGGTTTAGAATCGCTAGTCGGGCACGTACTTTTGTGTTTATTTACTTTAGTGTTAGTTAGAGCATCCGCAACCGTGAACCCTATACCGGGTTCCTTAATTTTACTTTTCATTTTTTTCTCTCTCCTTAGAAACCCCATAAAATTTAACACCACATCTCTACAACCCACTTTATTTAAAAACTAATTAATATAAAAATAAAATTGGCCCACCACCTAACCCCACTACTATCCTCCTATCTCCTTCTCTTTCCTCCTTCTTACCCAAATGACCCCACTTCTCTTGCTTTTTGAGTTTTTAAGGGTTTGTTGCTTAGAAACCCATCAAATCATTCCCTAATAAAATGTCTCTTCTTCTTGTTATTTTATTATTAAGTTTCTTATATTGATGCTTAAACACCCCATTGTAGGTGCTCTTAAGCACTACAAATTTGGAGTTGTGAGTAATTTTATTGATTATTATTATTATTATTAGATGTGAATTCTTATGTGCCAGGCTCTGTCGAATTTGCTAATGTGTAGTTCTTTGGTGCAATTCGACCCGGGTATTTTTTCGCCAAGTCAATTAATGATGATCCAATATATTGAATCAAATTGTATCTTTTCTTTATTTGTAATAACTTAAATAAAAAATTAATTAATAACTATTACATTTTGGAAAAAATAAAGATTATATTTTTAACCCCTTAAAATAAGCATAAAAATTAAAATATTTTATATTGTTAATCGAAGAGAGTATTATTTAAAAGGGTTTTAGTTTTTAGATTTTGTAATATACCATGCTAGAGCACATGTAGTATAGATAATTAATTTTATTACAAATACGTGAGTTCTATTTTTATATCAGCATTGACTACTAAAATCAAGTACTCCGTATAATTTACCAGTATATATTTTTTTTTTGATCAGAAATTTACCAGTATATATGACAAGTTGGAATTATATCTACTAGAATTTTTATAGATAATTTTTCTTTTAATAAGTTAGGCTATCTTTGTCCATGACTTTCATATTATCAATTGAACATTTTTATTTTATTTTTGAAAAAGAAAAGATAAATTTTCACAATTATCTAAATTAATTATTTTAGTAATTTAATTTAATTTTTTCATCCATCCAATTCCTATTTCTAATATCTAATTACTTTGTCACAATATTCATCGAATTTATGGAACTTTTGGAGGAGAATTTTTTTTGCTTTTTTGAACGAAGCGTTCTATAGTACGGAATAATATTTAAATTTAGGGCTTTCTTGTCAATTGAACATCAACAAATCAATCAATTTTTAATTTTTAAAATAATTCAAATAATTGAACAACGAAATATAATTGGGTGTTTTTGCTAACTAACCTATTTTGAACATTTTATTAGGTGATTATCACCCAAACTAGTTTAATTGGGTAACCTAGCACCCTTCCCAAATGGTCAATGGTCAACTGTTTGACCGTTGACTGGTCAACGTTGACCGTTGACCGGTCAAAGGTCAAACGTTGACCAACTCCAACAGATTTTTTTATTTTTTATTTTTTTTAATTTTTATTTTTTTTTTATTTTTTTTTTAAATGGTGGCATATTTTGTGATGCCACTTTTTTATTACATTTTATTTTCGCTTTGATGCCACTTTTATAGTGAAATGGTTTGATGACACTTTTTAAATGCCACTTTTTTCAAACTTTGATGACATTTTTTGTTTAATGTGATGTCACGTTGACCATTGATGCCTTTTTTTTACTGTCGACTATTGATGACATTTTTTTATGTCAAATGTTTGATGATTTTTTTTACCGTGATGACATATTTTTTCAAAGTAGTGATGTCACGTTGACCATTGATGATATTTTTACCGTGGTGACATTTTTTGTTCACGTTGACTATTGATGTCATTTTTTTGTTACTGTTGGTTAATGATGACACTTTTTTTATGTCAATTTTTTGATAATATTTTTTTTTACCGTGATGCCATATTTTTTCAAAGTAGTATTTTGATGACATTTTTTTCTTTAATGTGATGTAACTTTTTCAAAGTAGTGTTTTGATGTCATCTTTCTTATGTAATTATTTGATGCCATTTTGCGTTCGTACCACAAGATTTTGCTACATCCAAGACATTCTCATTTCCATTAACCACAAGTTTCAGTTGCTTAGAATTTAATGCGTGTGCATCAGAAGCTTTAGTTGCATCGACTTCCATGGAAGCTGCACTGTTTCTTTCATTAAGTTCATGAGCCTTGGCTTCTGCATTATGGCCAACACCAGATTGACAAGGTACGCCCTAAAATTGCTCCAAAAATGTATACCATAGTCTCATGACTTTGTTAAGTCGCTCTTTCGTAGAGCAGATCTCTTCACATGAGTATTTTATTAGTTTGCGTATATCTTCATGGACATCAATATCAGGATAGTCCAGTTCCAAATGAGGAACCAATGAACCTTTGTATGCAGCAGCAATAGATAAAAGCAAACCATCATCATTCTGGATATTCTCCTTCATCTCCTTGATTTCGGTCACCAAAGCTGCCATCATTTATGTGCAAATATTACCATAATAATAGAATAATTTTGCAACAAGCACATTGCATAAAACACATTCAGCCATATAAAGATAACTGCCACATCGTAAAGAACAGAAAGCAAGACATATATTTGTAACTTAATGAGGGAAGGCGGATGAAATTGCCTGTAGGAAACTTCATTATATTCCAAAAACCTTAACAGTAATTAAATGAAGAGAATTTATATGGACAAATTGAAGACACTATGGAAGAGAAACAATGAAATTGATGCAGGTAATTTCAGCAAATACAGCACCTAATGAACCACATAAGAGCTTACATTTTGTGCTCAAGTTCTTCGGATCTTGCTGCTTGAAATAGAAGCTTTTGTGATCAAGTGACTTGTAGTGATTCTTGGCATAAATTTCAGCCCAGACCTTGTTAAAATCTGAGCGGCACTTTGCCCACTCTTCTTGCTTCTGTTTAAGACGAGTTAAAATGGCAGGCATTGCTAGAGCTGGATTTTTAGACAAAATATCTATTACATCTAAGCCATGGTCTCCGTACAGACGCTCAATGCACCTAAGATTTATAGCTGCATATGAAATAGAGGATCATAATCACGAAGAAATAAGAGCACCAAAATATGACTTCTTATGATGACAACAATTGTAAGAAATTTCAGATATCACAAAGGAAAGGAAGAGATTAAACGTGTAAAGTGATCCTCGATACAAATTGGAGCATCCATCTTGATTGTATTATTGTACATGTTGTTCAACAAATCTTCTATACGTCTTGCAGTTGAGCTCACAGACTCTATCAACATATCCAGCTCAAACCTAGAATCAAGTAACCATTAACAAGGACTCAAGGAGTGGTTTTATTCCAATTAAAAGTTATCAGGGAACAAAAAAAAACAGACTCAATTCATCTAGGCTTTTCATCAAACACCTTGGATGCACACCTTGATCCATCTCTAACTTGAAACTGAAGTGATCAAACAGCCCCAATTTTCGGAACCAATTGCAAAAGTCACACTCAAACACAGCTGATTACATTTCATCAATTCACAAACAACAGATTTCATCAATTCAACACAGCAACAGATGGCAAATTTAAGCAAGAAAATGAAAATCGGTGCAATTTTTTTCATCAATTCAGCACAACAGATGACAAATTTAAGCAATACAATGGAAATTGGTGGAAATTCAAAGCACAAACTTGGTCAATGATACTTTTACTTGGCAAAATGGCACCACTCAAGCAATTGAAAAAATTGAAATCCAGCAACAACAACTAGATGTTCAAGACGATTTGGTAGGGAGAGATAGTACACGAATCGGCGATGAATCCGACGAAGAAGGATCTTGCTCATGTCGCGTCTCCATCTTCGCCGATGTAGATTAGAAATCTTCAGGCGAAGAAGAAGGATTTTTGGCGATGAATCGGCGTCTCCGTAGCTCCGGAGGAGATCCATGTGGATTAGAGACCGAATTTCGCCGACTAAAAACCCTAGACTTGTCATTGCTTTCTCGTCGACGGCAATCCGAGATCTCCTGAGTTGATGGCAATCGCGCGAGAGTGTGAGGTCGAGAGGGATAGGAGTGCTGGCTTCCATAGCCTCCGGCGCTGGTTCGTCGTGGTTAGTCCCGGTTGGGAGAAAGAGGGGGAGAAGCCATGGAAAGGAAGTTTGAAGAAGAAGCGGGTACATGAGGAAGAAGAACGGCGCTTCCATAGCCTTTAGGAGGAACTAGGAAGGATGCTATGCGGCTAGAAAATATTGAAGTGGTGTTAGAACGGACAATAAAATATTATGAGATGCTAATTACTACTCCGTAATTGAATTAGTAAAAGCTGATATTTCAGCAAATTTTCTCAATATAATTCACTAAGATACCACGCAATAGCGCAAATAGTAACACTAGTTCATGTTTTTATAATGTGATTTTAAACCATAATTTTAGGCCATTTTTTTATTTTATTGGATTTTTTATCCTAATATAAAAACAAGAAAAATGGAAAATACGTACACACCCCTCTACGATAAAGAGATAATACGAGATAGTAATAATATACAACAGAGCTTGGATCATATATATATAAACCTTTATCTTACTGTCCAAGATCTATCAAGCATTAAGCTTAGTTAAAACTCGACTCGTTCGACTCAAATAATATCCCTATATATATGTGTGTGTTTTTTATACAAAATTGAATAACACTAAAAATATATATAAAATGATATATTTTTTTGTTGAAGGAAGGAGTAGAAAAGAAGGGATATAGAGATCACAGGAGAAAACACTCTCTTTTGGAGAGAGCCCCAACCCTCCATTGGGAGAAACAACCTTCTTCAAGAGCTCTAACCCTCATCTGAAAGCCCTAACCCATCCCATCCGGGTGGCTTGAAAGCGTTCGGCGATTTTGGCTGCCTCCGGCCCCCCACCAGCCACCGCTAGTCTTCGTCAGAGGCACAAACCTCCTCTTTTGGTCCTCACTCCAACTCCTCCTCTTCGGAGGTTGTGTAGGTCGGAAATCCGTTCACCAGACCCTGGCCTGTTGACTTGTATATCCTCTTCAATTGAAATCGTTTTGGGGCTTTGGGCGCTTCTTACGTCTTGTCCCATTTCAGTCCATCCATGCTTAAATTGGTTCTTCTAAACCACATATTCTAACCTCTGCCTTCGTCGCTCCATGGAGGTGGTACGTTGTCGGTTCCCCGTCACAGCAAACACCGAGGTTGGGCCTTGCCGCCCCCTCCGTTCATTTTCCATCCATACCTTCGGTCTGGTGGCGTCTGTTCGATGCCGGCTCTTGTCCTCGGATCCTTGGTCTTGGGCGCCTTCACCGCCGTCAGTTGTTGTCGCCACTTTCGTCCACCGTTGCCTCAATCTCCGATCCTAGACTCCAACACCAGTAACATCAGTCCGGATCTCACCCCACCACCAAAACTCCCCCCTCCCCCTCGTCGCCTTCTCCGAAATGATGTTGGGGTTTCTCTCGGTGTTGTTGGCTCCCTCCGCCTCTGGCTCCGATCGCTCGGATTCTCGCCACCCTTCCGCCCCAAGCTATGTCTGGTTTGTTGGGGCTTAAGGCATATCCTTGGCCCCAAAGGTGGCCAAACACTTAATTAATAAATAAATAATCAAATTAAACTATATATATATATATATATATATATTAAATCCCGTTTGAGTTTTTAGTGCGTTCGGTTCTGGCGTTGTGTGTAGGGGTGGAAATGGGGCGGGTTATGGGTGGATGAAGCCACTCCATCACCCGCCCCGCGGGTAAAACATTTCACCCGCTCCATCCATCACCCGCAAACTTTTTCACCCGCATCCGACCCGCGCGAGTGATGCGGGTGGAGCGGGTACCCAATGGGTGAAACAAAAGAAAAAATCAAATCAACACAAGTAGACCAATTCTAACTCAAAATTACCAAGGGGGTGGGTTTATGTATTTTTATTTTTATTTTTATTTTTGATCGGCAAAGCACTGAAATTACAAGCTAATTGAAATGTGAAAGTGGAAGGGTATATATCTCTATACTAATCATATAATAATCCAGTATATCCCTTGCTATAACGTGGAAAAGCAAGCCGAGACCATATCCATTCTAAATGAAATTTGGTGGGCAAAGCACTAATCAAGGATTATGATTTGTAGAAGTTAAACTGGAAAAGGGTAAAATAGTAAAATCACACACATTATATATAAAAAATTTAGGATTTTATGCGGGTTTGCGGTGCGGGTGTGCGGGGCGGGTTAATGGGGCGGGTTATGGGTGGAAAATCTTCACTCATAATATATCCATCCATCACCCGCTTCACCCGCACCCGCTCCACCCGTCACCCACTTTTTTGCGGGTTTTCACCCGCAAAATTAATGTGGGTAAAGTGGGTGGAGCGGGTACCCACGGGTTATTTCCAGCCCTAGTTGTGTGGCTCTATGTTTGGGCCTGACTGGACTTTCTTCTCCGTTTGATTCTTGTAGTCGGAGCGGGATAGGCTGGGGTCGTGGTAGTGTGTATCGAGGCGACTCCTTTCTCCGGAAGAATGGTTCCTTGAAGGTTCGTCTTCACTGCTCACAT
The DNA here is from genome assembly GCA_037127255.1 of Persicaria tinctoria. NCBI lineage: Eukaryota > Viridiplantae > Streptophyta > Magnoliopsida > Caryophyllales > Polygonaceae > Persicaria > Persicaria tinctoria. The sequence goes on from JBANSL010000008.1 coordinate 15,751,293, forward strand.
GTGACTCTGATGTGTCGCTAGCCTACGGTGGTGCAACAGGGTAGTGCTTTACTTCGTCCTTCGTCTACGTCATCGCCTTGTTCTGTTTAGTTGTGTTTAGTTTCGCATTATAGAACATTTTTGCTTGTATTTTGCACCTTCTTTATATTTTTGTTTGTTTTGTATGGTTATCTGTCTGTCAACTTATCTACATTTGAGGTCCAGATATATCTGGCCTCAAATATTTAACTAATATAAAAAGAAAAGAAAAGAAGGGATATATTGTACTCCGTAGTAATTAATACTCCCTCCGTTTCAAAATAAGTGTCGCTTGAATTTTTTCACGTTTTGTAAGGAGGTAAAAACTCTGTAAAATATTAATTTTTTAATCAAAATTTTTCCATAAATTTATACTGTATTTATTAGTATCAAGTATCAATTTATTAAAAAAAATTAATTAAAAAAATATTATTTTATAGAGTTTTTACCTCGTTAAAAAACGTGCAAAACGCCAAACGACTTTTATCTCCGAGTGACGTGGAAGATTTTGACTCTCTACGGCCTCTCGCCCTCTCCCACGACTCTGACGTCAGCTGACATAGCACTCAATATCATGAACTCATGGAGAGACTTGCATCCTACGTGGCAAGTTCGGTCCCCCACGTGTACAACAACTGCAACAGAAATTGTTGGATAAGGTTGCCTTGTCACGTCATTGTTTTGCTGGCTCTTCTAGAATCTACTCCATCCGTTCGGCAAAACTTGTCATTTTAACTCTCTACACAACTTTTAATAAAGCTAATAATTACACTATTTTTTTTTACTAATTTATCCTCATTTATTAATCTACTTTTTACTTTATCAAAAACTACAACTCACAACACATCAATCAAATCAAGGACATTTTAGTAAAGTAGAAGCAAAAATACCTAAAATGACAAGTTTTTCCGAACAAAAACAAAACTCTAAAACGACAAGTTTTGCCGAACGGAGGGAGTATATTTATATATCCTCCATCGTTAATTAAAATTTGTCATTTTACTATTTACGCACGTTTTTAGGTGTTAAAAACTATAAAATATTAACTTTTAAAATAATTTTTGTAAATAATATCATACTTATTACTATTAAGTATGAATTTATAAAAACAAATGTTAAAAAAGTTAATATTTTATATATTTTTTACGGTTCTAAAAAAGTGTGCATGAATAGTAAACGATAAGTTTTAATTAACAGAGGGAGTCTATTAAAACTAGGGGTGGAATTGGTACAATACCAATTAGTTTTTGTCGTTACCACGTACCAACCAATTATAATTGTTAATCTTAAAATTCAAATCATTACCAACCACCGAAGGGGTTGTACCAACTTAATTAGTAACCAATTAAGTTGGTTGGTACGTGTTGGTAAAGGTATTTTACCATGTTTTTTGTGTTGAAGAAAAAAACATACAAATAATCAAAGGCAATACAACTTAATTAAAATTTATAAGTAGCAACATAAATATTTAAATTGTTCATACATTTAAGCACAAAAGCAATATAAAGACTTAAATAGACCCGATAATATTCAAAATAAAATGTCTACTAACTTCCGAATAACATTTAGGTTTTAGTCTGAACCGAGGCCGAGCTAGCATTCCTCCCTTGATTAAAAGCATTTTCTGAAAATAACAATAGAAGTTTTCCATGCCGACTTCTGGCAATTGGAACTGAGGCCGAGCTAGCGGAAGTGTCGATGTGCAGAAGGGTTAAAATTGAAAACCTAGATCTGACATTGAAATCTTAAAACAATATAAATAAGCTTTTAAAAATAATTTTAAAAACCCTAAATATATATTGGTAATATTTGGTTGGTAATTACCGTACCAACCAATTGAAAGTCGGTTGGTAATGGTAATCCCAACTTTTCTGTTTTGATTACCATTACCATGCCGACTTCTGGCAATTGGTACGGTATACCGTAAAACCAATTATATTGGTTACCAATTTAATTGGTTCGGGTGGTACGTCTTGGTACGGTTTTCATGGGAAATTTTCCCCAGCCCTAATTAAAACAGAAACATTTTCGTCACGCGTCACAACTCATAACCTTAGAATAAGATATTTATAGAAGTTAAATTATTACAAAAACCATTTATTTTAGTCAACTAATTAATATATCCATGTATCATCTTTTTTTTTTTTTACAGTATGCAAAAATTATGTGGTCCTTACTGAGGTAAGGTACCACCATGATCATCCAAACGGATGATGTTATAGAGATCCCTATGAGTAGGGAGGTTCAAATACGTACAAGTATCCCTAGACTTAGATATGAAATCAGCTGCCTTGTTTCTTCCCTATAGCAGTGTCTAAACTCGATGTTGTCAAAGCTTGATCTAAATTTCCTGATAAGTTCCACTTCCCTCAGAATTTCCCATTTGACATGAGAGCTATCGTTGATTGCCTTGACGACTTCCAAACAATCTCCTTCAACTATAACTCTTCGTATCCTTTTGGATAGAGCTAAGTTCACTCCTACACAAAAAGTTGAAGCTTCCATTTGTAGTGGAGAGGTTGCATCCGTTTCAAATTGAAAGATATCAATCACAAAGCCATAAAGATCCATAATAAGGCCCCCTACTTGGCATTCACCCGTGGGTTTAAGTGAGCCATCTACATTGATTTTGTAGATAGCTCTAGGTGGTTTGATCCATTTAGAATTACGCTTCCTCTTCAGAATTTGCTTCAAGGGTTGGGTTTTGGATGCGATTGCATTATTCCAATCTTTGAGATCTACTATTGTTCTAATAGCAATTTGGTGAGATGTATCCGGTTTCTTGTTCCTAAAAATCACCTCATTTCTGGCTTCCCAGATTTTTTGCCAGATAAAGTAGAGTTCTTCGATGACCTTTTTGTTACGATCCAATGCAAGAAGGTCAGCGATGTTGTTACAATCAATGGGTATTAGTGGGATGTTTTTCCCGGTCAATTGTTCGTAGGCAGCAAAAATAGTTCTGGCGAAGGGGCAAAGGAGAAAAAGGTGGTTGTTGTCTTCTTTATTATTTCCGCAGAAACAGCAGCTAGATGGTACTTTATTAAAGTACCTATTTAATCTATCTGTAACAGCTAGGCTATCAGTGGTGATCTTCGAGAGAAGGTTTTTAACCCTACTCGGTATCGAGTACTCTTCTAGTCGAATTCGAGAGCGATTTGGAACTGAAAAGGCGGGCGCTGACACGCTTTCTCGTGGATACGATCCTGACTACCTTCTACTACAACTGGAGGAACTATTAGTAGGGCTGTGCAAAATATGGATCGGACCGGAATCGGACCGGGACCAAACCAGAATTTACGGTCTTTAGATCGGACCGGAACATTACGGTCTGGTCCACGGTCCAATATATTTTCAAATCCGTGTTCCGGTTCAAACCCGGGACCAGACCGGAACCTATGTTATGTTAAAAAAAAAAGAAAAAAGAAAAGAAAAAGAAAACAAAGACCTAAAGAGTAAAAGCCTAATGGAGCTGCGAGCCTGTGTCGTTTTCTCACTTTCGACATTTCGTTTCTCTCTTTATTCAGAGTTAAGAAATTGCAGGTCTCACCTTCACCACACCAGCCGTACGACACCGACTCCACACACAAGCCGTCCGAGTTCCGACATCGACTCCAGGTCTCACCTTCACCACTCAACACACTAGCTGTCCGACACCGACTCCAGGTCCAACTTCCAAGTCCCTCTTCGGTGGTTCTCGGCGGTTCCAGGCGTCTAGAGTCTCCACTCTCCAGACCGGCCCTCTGTTCTCGGCGACTCTCGGCTCTCAGTTCTCGGCGGGCCTCCTACTCTCCTCACTCTCTTGTGTTAGTAAGTCATCCCGAAGAGGACCCGAACCCACTGAATTTCAATTATAGATCTAGGTTTTTTTTGCTATATTTTGACCTATTAATGTTGATTTTAGTATAGATTTTGAGAAATTATACATATTCTAGCCTAACATTGAAGAATCTTCTCCCAATTTTAATTCTAGGGTTAAGAAATTTCAATTTGTATTTTGTAATATTTAGATCTAGATGCGATTTTAAAGGTAAGGGTTAGAGAAATGAGATTAAAGCACTTGTTTTGAATGTATGAGATTAAAGCACTTGTTTTGAAAAAATCAATTATTCAATTTGGGCAATGTAATCATGTAACTATGAATGAGATTAAAGCACTTGTTTTTTGTTTTGTTTTTAACAGAATTATGAGTAATTCGATATCCATGGAAATTTTTTCAAAACATTCATGCAACCTAAGTGCGAGGGATTATTTTTGTTTTGAATGTATTATAGTTGTGACATAGAATGATTTCATGGTAATCTCTTATTTGTTTAAATAGATACGTATGGACCAAACGGAGACTACAGAGTTATCTGATGATACCGGGGCGCCTTCCGAGGTGCAACCACAAGCGGAAGGGGCATCATCATCAAAAAGTAGTAGGCAACCAGCTCTACAACTTTCAACATTTGCTTTTAAGTCTAAACTTATATTTTATGGATGTGTTTGTTTTAAGTTTAAACTTTGCATTTTGAGTTTGATTTGTTGTTTTAACTTTAAATGTTTTTTTTTGTTGTGGATTTGATCATGCATGAATCTTCAATCATGAATGAATTTATTTTCAATTTATAGGGCTTTACAGATTACAAAAATATGAACAGGTTGGGGCTGCTGTAGGTGTAAACAGCTGCTGTAAAATTGAACGAAAGATGTTGTAAACAGGTTCAAGGGGCTACTGTAAACAGGTTCAAGGGGCTGATGTAAAAAAGCTACTGTAAAATACAACAGCCTCTGCTGTCATATTGTTCGACTGTTCGAGGGGGAAAAAAGTTTTAAAAAAAAGTTGTGGTACAAACGGTCTTTAAGGTTCGCGGACCGGAATACCCGGGACCATATTTATCGGTCTCGGTCCGATCCGCGGTCTAAGTTTCCAAAAATTCTGGTCCATCGGACCGGGACTGAAATGTCCGATCCGGTCCGGTCCAGACCGGTTGATCAGCCCTGGTAGGAAGTCTTGTATTTATTTGGTGAGACAGGGAGTTAGTTTGATTTCATATTTTATATTTATTTCATACTTGACACATCCTCCTGCAACAACAAATGGATCCTCTGATTTGTCGCCGTGCTCACCTAACCTCCGCTCTGATTCTCTTCCGCTCGCCCGGTTCTTTGCGACTCCTTGGTTCAACAACAATGAAGAAGAAGGCAATTTGGAATTTAGGATTTTATTTAACCACACAACACGCGCTCACGCCCATCTATCTTGATTTTCAAATTAGTTTTCCACATTATTTTTTTAACTCACGGGGCATGTGGTAACATCCCATCCCTCCATTCCATTTAGATCAAGGGACCAGAATTGCGTACAAGGTACATCCTAAGACTTGAGTACAAAAGATCCATACTCTCTCTCTAAATGTGGGGGAAGGAATCTACTATTCCTTATAAAAATAAAAGTTACTCTGACCGTTGATTTTTGGTGAGTCATCTGATCAAAGGCTCAAGGCTTCCTACTTGCGAAATGTCTTAATTACCCACCAAAGTTTCAATTTAAAAATGTTTATTTTTTTCGGTGCTCCTTTCAGGATTGTCATCAATTTCTCAAAATCATCTCTCCGTGTCTTCTCTCTCTCTCTCTCTCTCTCTCTCTCTCTCTCTCTCTCTCTCTCTCTCGATTTGCAGGTCCTTCCCGAAGACCGCCTCTCTTCGGAGTCTTAATTTGATGCCTATGGTGTCACTGCTTCTGCCACCGATGCTAGGACTCTCATCCTCCGCTATAATCTCATCTTTGAGAATCACCGTTGTAAAGACCAAATTTTAGAATTTCCAAAGTAGGAAAGTTTTTGGAAAAACCCATCCTCGAGCAATTTTTAATTTTGGAAAGTCCTTGGAAAATATCCCGACACGCTTTTAAATTTCAATTTGACGAATTCTAAGCCTTATCTATCGGATTTTGATTTTGAGGATTTCGAGAATCGTTTAAAATGAATTTGAATTCCAAGTCGGATTTTTAAAAATTTCGGATTCGGGATGTCGGGTTTCAGGATGGGACGTTGGGATTCAAATTCGGAAGAGCGGAATCTTCCCTCACTCTCTCTCTCCTCCAAATGGATCATTTGGAGGAGCCTTTGGCTTCTCCTATATACAGGTGCAACAATCCCCAAATGGATCCTCTCATCCAAACATCTCAGCCTCCAAAAAAGAAACCCTAGCCCCAAAGTGAAGAGCCAAAAACCCTAAACCCAAAACTCTCATCTTTCTTCCCTTGAATCCAAAATGTCTCCTCTCTCTCCTTCCTTTTGTGTTTCTCAGACCTTAAATATCCTCAAAACACCCCCAAGAAGATCTCCTCGCACAAAAAGAACCCAAAAATCAAGATCGGAAGGTCATCTCCACTTGGGCATCGAGTTCTGCACCCTCTCGCGGCCGCGACTAGGCTTATCTCTCCGCCGCGACGACGAACCCAGAAACAGGTTTCTTCTTCGTGATTCCGACGTTCATCCTCGCCGCTGCGAGTCTCTGCCCAAAAACGTTGTTCCCTCGATAAATCTACTCGTTCTTCCTCGGTTCTCCTCCTTTCTCGAATCCGTTTGTTGTTTCTTGTTTCTCACTTCTGCCTCTATCTTCTAAGGCCAAGAAGGATCAGATCTAGCATTGTTTGGCATGGATTCAATCCCTTTTTCTCCCTTTTTCCTGTTTGAGCAAGGTAAGCACTTCCTTCACTTCGAATCTCTCGTTTTGAGGTTAGATCTTTGTAAAGGTCTTATTTTAACATGTGTCCATCCTTCCAAGGCCCAGTCATAGCAAGAAATCGTTGAATCAAAGCCCAAAGACCTCTTTTCCTCAAGATTTTCGAAGAGCCTCCAAGAGGCTAGGTAATCCCTCTTTCGCTCTCCCCTCTAGTCCCGATTTGGAGTCGTTTATGTGTTGTTTGAGTTGGGTTTTGAGCTAGAAGCATTTTGAAACAAGTTTGAACAAAAATGGATTTAAAACGAGCAAGAACGAGCAAAAACGAACAAGGGCTGGTTCGAATCTCGTTGCGGCAAGGATGAATAAGGGACCCAGAGGATGAAGACAACCTTTCGCGACCGTGAGATCCTTGTGTCACGGCCAGCAAAGGCCATCTTCTTGGGGGGAGAATCTGGGAGCATCCCGCGGCCGTGACTGGCCCTCTCGCGGTCGCGAGATGTCCCCAGTGACTTGGCCGAGTCACTCCACTTTGGAACTCCTTGTTGGCTTCGGCCCAATTCTTTTCGAATGTGTTTGAAATGAAGCATGACTTTTTAGACGGGACTTTGAGATATTATTTTGATATTAAATATTTAAGATGAGGCTTTGACGGAATTCAAATTATCAAGTTTTATGCTTCGGAAATGTTTGAACGGAATTTATTTCAAAATGTTGGGGTTCCTTAACTTGATTTATTTGATTGACGAAGGTTTTGGGAAATGAGTTTGGAAATGATATTGATGAGACCAGCAGATGGATTTGGTTGTTGTCTTGACGTATCAGAAAGACTTTGAAATGGTTTTACTCCCGTTGGTTTTGGAAACGTTTTGGGAACCTCGATTTCCGTGTGTATGAGTGGTGGTATAGTAGCTTATCGAATATGTGTGATTATAGGTGATTGTTGCTTTTTTGGATTCCGCTTGCGTTGTCTTTTGCTGTTCGGCATTTTCAGGTAAGTTCCTTTATGTTCTTACTCATATTCGAAAGAGATACTCCTGCCTGTGATCATATGGCATACTAGGTGTTGCATAAGCATATTAAAAGCATGTCATGTAGTATCATGCTAGGATTGCACCCATGTTTGAGCATTCGGATACTCTGTGTGTTTGAAAATAGAACGGCCGTTATCCGTGGGTCCTAGAGTCTTTGCTAGGGTCATAGGATAACCCAACACCATTGAGTTTGTCACGAGTCGTTATGTCACTACATGAGATAAGATGATAGCCCAGCACCATCGGGCATGAGATTGATTTATGATGAGCATGATGATATGATATGATGATGATGTGCACACATATACGATGAGACAATGGGTACCGTACTGGCCAGGTCCGCTCATGAAAAAGGGGGCGGAGTAGGAGAGGGATATGCCACTTGACATTCTTTGGAGCCCTTTACTGTCTTTCTGCTTTGTATTATAATCTGTGAAAGCATGCCGTGAGTGTTAAATTTCTGCACAACATTAGAGTATCTTTATTATAGGAATAACGTATATGTAAGCTTGCTTGCGGGACCCAGAGTGCGTTTAGGGGGGGGGGGGGGGGGGGCTCGATCTGACCCCGACCATACAAATTGTTTTTAGGTATGCTTGCTCTGTGCTTCTATGGCAAGGGAAATGCTTCTAGGCGAACACGAAGAACCTGGCCTAACTCTGCTAACTTGGCTAAAGGCTTTATTGAATCTATGTTTTGTTGATTTGGTTTTGACCCAGCCTCACCGTGGTAAGTTGTACTTTGTGTCCGCTTTCCGCATTTCTTTAAATGAATTTCTGCGACTTAGACTTTTAGGACAGGTTAAGGGTACCCAACGACCCTCCGATTTCTTTGGGGTCCGAAATCCCCCCTTTTACAATGCTGATCTTTCAGCTTTGAAATTAAACCTCGATCCGTACCTGAATTGTAAGATCCGAACGAAGGTATTCAACCTTCTAAACGTAACCCGGATATTTATATCCGAGCTGTTACAACCGTCGTCTGCAATTTCAGAAGTTTCTGCTCTCCCCTTTCATCTGCAATTTCAGAGGGTTTGGTATTGCCTCTTCCCTTCCCATATGGATTCTAGTCCTCCTATTCTAATATTACCGTGTGTTCCTCCATTAATTAATTACCCACATATGTTGGTTGCAGTGTCCGACTGCTCCTTTGCCTTTTTGCCTTCTTCTATGCCATTTATAACCCTGATATAGAACAGATAAAGGATTTATGAATTAGAGCATCTTTATCCATGATACCCAATTCAAGTATTATATATCTTACATTTTTTCTTACCACATCATTTTAAGATACTTGAATGCACAACCATGATACTCACAAAAGTATCTTAACATATACTTCATTTTATTTTTAAATCTTTGTAGGGGTAGGAAAAAAAGTGGTCATCGGCCACATGTTATTGTTCATTAGATAAAACTTATGATATTGTGTCACTTGTAATGATTGTCTTGATTCACACCCCAACTCTTACATTTACTTTTATTTTTTATTTAAAAATAGGGCTACGGTACTTTTACAGTTTTGGAATCAGAAACTTAATTTTCGTTATCTTCTTCTGCGAATGATATGTCAGATCAGTCGCAATCTTCTTAGGATTTATGAATTAGGGTTTTTGGAATCAGGAATAATCTAATTTGTGGCCTTAATCTACGGTGGTTACGTTCTTTGTCTTTCAGGCCGCCGACTGTCTTCCTCCACGAGTTTCTACGCTTTTGTCTGCCTCTCTGTTTTGCTATTGTAGTTTTTGAATTTTCAGATTTGAAGAGGTATACTTCTAAAATTTTATTTGAGGATTGCTCTCCTAGAATTAGGGTTTTGATTTGGGTCATCGCCTCATCGGGCTATGATTTAGGTTTCAATTTGGGGGTTTAGGCTTGGAAATAAGGGTTTTTTCATTTGCGATTCATCTGATAGTGAGATAGGAATTCCGTTCTTTGATGTTGTGATCATAAAAACTTGCAAATCCTTTCAGTATTAAATTCCATGATTTTCAAGTTCATATAGGTACACTTGTTCTTGGTTTTGTGCTTGTAGTCTTTTCATACTATTCTCATACCAATTGCTTATTTTACAATCTATTGAAAAAATTGAGGTTTTTTTTCCAAAAATTAACATGTGAAAAAAATTGAGGTTTTCTTTGGTTTAAACTTGTGATAGATTCAAAAAATTGACATGTATTTCTCCATGCTCTGTATAAATCTTTGCTAAGGCACACTCTGAATCTTAAGAATATGGTCATCAGTTATGGTAAAGTTATATGCTTTTGCTTTGTATAAAAGACAGTAGCATCCGGTGCATCGTAGGATCATTATTATACTTGCTTGAATTGAATTGATCATCTATACTTGTTCTTTAGATTTGTACTGACTGCTTATCACAAGCTAATAGATTTTTCTATTTTCCAGCTTGTACATGCCATCATAATTTAGGTTTATGGGCTGTTGCATTTGTGCAAAATTTAGTTAAGAAGTTGTTGCTGCAAGGGATGGATTTTGCAGCATTTAGCAGAGGTTTCAATTGAGGTCGTCATTGCTTGCTTCGCTGCTGTTTGGTGCTGATTTGCACTGCTGCTTTGGCATGGTTTTGGGGAAATTTGCACCTGCAATTAATGGAAGAGATTTTGCTTATTTAGATTGCAAATTCAGGGGCTTTCATAGAAAACATTGCTGATTTTTTTCAAAAAATAAACCTTTGTTCTGGGCTTATTAATTATCTTGGACATAATTGGGAGCTGCTTTAGGAGGATTCTTGTACGTTTCAAGAGTTTGCACTTTAAATCAATCTTTTTTTTTTCCTTTCATTTTTCTTCTTCTCCCCTTTACCGAGTGATTTAAATATCTATATTTGTGTAATATACTTTTATATGATTTTTTTAAAAATATTTATAGGATAATTTTTATGAATTTGATTGTAATTTTTATTAATATTTTATAATATTAAAATTTTAATTTAAAAAACCGCATCATAACGTGGAAATTGTCCTAGGGTCAACTTGGTAAAACATAGCTGATGAGATAGCTGAAGCTGATAGGGTAGCTGAAGCTGATGGATTAAATGTGTTAAATATATGTTAAATTAGAGCTTTTAGAAGATAGTAAGGTGTTTGATAACCCAGCTGATAGGGTAGCTGATGCAAACTAGCTTATCAGATAGAAGAAAATGAATAAAATTCTGAAAAGTTTGGGATGAGTAGCTGTTGAAAATCCAATTTCAAAAGCTAATTAAATTAAAATCTTATATTTAACTTATTTTAAACTATTAAATATTAAAACCAAATGCTCCGAAAAGCTACTTGCATTGCGAAACAGAAACCTAAGTAGATTATTATTTTAGTAATGGCACGAAAAAACATCATGAATGGAAGGGATGTGCTGGTGGTGATGTTTCCTTCCAATTCATACCCATGCCCTTGGCTCCGAAAAACATCATGCATGGAAGAGTCTTCCCAATCCTGGGGGGAACCCATGCCCTTGGCTACGAAAAGATAAGCAGGGGACGGTTACAACTTACAAGATCGAACTCCTCCTAGGAGTCCTAGGCTCCTATATACGAAAAGCTAGAGTCCTAGTTTATGGAAGATAAACTTGGTTATAATATAGTCCACTTAATTTCCATTTTACAATGCTCATCACTCTAAAACAAAAAGAAAATTCTTGCTCAAAAAAAAAATCCATTTTCTAAGCAATACAGGATAAGCCAAAGAAAAGCACAAACTGAAACGACAAATTAAATGACATAAACCACCAATAAACTGTCACAAACTCAACTTCGACGGAGCTTTTTCTCCCTTAAAAGGCTTCATAATACGTAGCCCAGTTGCCTCGGGTGCTGGGCCTTCACCTTTAGACTCAGTCATTGGTACTGAAGGGTATGCTCTTTGGAAATGCATCCAAGCAGGATATAGCGAACCTCCAAATCAACAAACTTTTTATTGAAGGAGCTGACAACTTTACCATTATTAAATGTCTCAATGGTAGTTGGTCTTACCTGGGGGAAGTTGAAATGCTTATGTTTGACTGTATTATATATGTCTTTGCATTGGCTGCCCTCATATCAAATCTGCCATATTTTTTAGGGAAGCCAACCGAGTCACTGACCGTCTCTAGCATCTCGATCTTGTCTTCTTTGGTCGGTCTGTCCCTGAAAATTCTGCGCTAGCAGAGCTCATCTGTCTAGATGCTCTTGGCTAGAGAGGGTCTCCCTTTCAACGGAATTATTTCTGGTTAAAAAAAGCACAAACTGATGAATGAGACGATGACATGGAGACAAGGAGACCAAATTCCCACCAAAAGAGGACGGAAAAACAGAAACTTGTAAGATGGAAAAAAAACCCTGAGGGATTTGTGAAACTCAATTTTGACAAAGTAAAGGTTGGCTCGGGTCTTACGTACTCTTGCTGGTTTTGTCATTAGCGGGCAGTCCTCTCTTGACTCTTGCGGTGTCCGCAGTCTCCGGAAGGTTTTCACTGTTCAAGTGGAGTGTCTTGATCTTTAGGCCGACTGGACTCCTGGAAGCAACTAAGAGGGGTTTCTCTCATTTTGAGGTGGAGGGCGACTCCATGACTGTAATAATTGTAATGAAGAGGATTTGATAGTGCTCTTGGAAGATCAAGATGGCAATTTCGGATGCCCTCGGTCTATATCGTGCCTTTGAGAATGTCATCTTCTCGCACACCTTTAGAGAAGAAAATCAGATAGTTGATAGCTAGGACCGCTAGGTTGGCGCATATTGGTTTCGCCTCGTCGTTTGTCGAAGCGCGTGCTCCAGCTAAACATGAGCATGCGCCAGATTGGGCAGGCTTGGGCAGGGCCTATGTGAAAATCTTGGTCCATTATAGCGGGTCGGGTTTGGGCTAGGCCTAGTTTTTTGGCCAACTATCTTGTCCAAGCCCGCCCATTAATAGTTTGTGAATAAAAATCTCAGAACTTTATGCAAACCAAAGCTTTAATCCATATACAAAACGGATGAGTGCATAAGATTTCATAGTTTTTCGGCCTAGTTGCTTCTGAATTTGGGCTCGACATCAACATAGGAGTTGTATCTCTGAGAAAGATCTTTACAACAAATATTCATAATAGCCATCAGGAGAACCGTATTAGACTAGAATTAGCGTGAGACTTTTTTTTTTAAACACTTGATTCGATCAGGTGACATATGAGATCCCTTGGAACAAATGTGAAAAACTCAAATTTGGACTCGATTGTCATCGACCTTACGGCTTGATCATACCCAATCGTATACGGTAAAAAAGCAAATGTGAAAATAATAATAATAATAAATAAAAAGAATTAAGGAAAACATTAGGGCATGGGGTGGCATGGCATATGCATATGCGATGACATGTCTACCTAATTGATCAAAGCGATCGAATTGAGGAGCAATGGATCAATATAAATATGGGACTCAACTGAACAATCCAAATCATCCTACCTTGCTTGGAATACAATTGAAAATTGAGAGAGAGAGAGAGAGACAGGCAAATACAAACTAAAGCAAGCATGAAGTACCTAATTGTCCTCCTTATTAGCTTAATCGTGTTCCAGAAGCAGAAGGCAACTACCCATGCTGATGCCATTACCGGAGCCAGTGATTGGTGCAAAACCACACCAAACCCTCCTGAATGCGAAGGCACTATCAATTCATTCCCGGATCAGAAATTAAAGGCCACCCCCAGCGGCGCCGCAGTTATCCTACTTGGGGCTGCCATCGCCACAATACAGCCCATCATGGCGTCATTAACCAACGAATCTATCAAGGCCGGAAGCCCGCCAGAAGCTTTGGAGTGGTTCAAGGACTGCGAGGATGGGTTAACCGATAGTGTAGCTACCCTGGGCCGAATCTATCTTTTCATGGAGTCCGGAGAGAAAGAGGAGGATGATGACCCCAGTGCTTATCCCTCCGAAATACAGACTTGAAGCTAACCTTCCTCCGGTGGTCCAGCACATTAACGATATGGTGGGCATCCTCTGCGACTCTGCAAGTGCCGCAAGTATTATCTTGAAGAACATTACTCCATGACGACTCATCAAGAATCACATCCATCCATCCATCTCTACGGTCTACCTACCTACCTACGTACTTGAGATTAATAATTAATTATACATACATATGTGTTGTGTGTTTTCAGTAATATTTACACAGTAAGTGTACTACACTTACTGTGATATAACTACAGTATCTATCAAATAACTACGTACGGTAGTACGTCATCCCCCAATATACACTCTTTCCCTTTCCCAGAGTGCGTCCCCTAAACCTGGCTTTGATTGCCGGAAATTGGGTTAGTTGTTAAGTTTGTTGAGTTATTATGTAACTGCGCGCTGCAATTATATTATATAATTATATTGTGTTGTTTCTGTACCTGTATATATTAATTTTATTTATTGTACGTTCCTGCAGACGCAGTGCATCTATGAAGAAAGCCCAACTACTGAAATCAATTTATCCCCACTTTCCATTATTGAATTGGTCAAATAAAATATCAACAACAAATCTACTCGATCCATTTCCAGGCTATAACTTGCTGAAGGTCCCATATATTATGCCTATGGTTACTACTTTGATCTCATTAATATTGTTTAAATGACTGGTTGCGACATTTAGGCTCCATCCCACGTACCCATTATATATGGATTCTTTAATTAATTGCGATACTTCACCATGAGAACTACCCATATATATTATGGATTCTTTAATCTTCGGGAAATTCTCAGTTGCAAATTAAATTTGCATGGTTTTAAATATTATTCTTAGCCGCTTGCTTTCCATGGGATAGATAAACATTACTACTTTCTAATAACATTGCATTTATTTAGAATTCTGTTGCTATGGTATAATTCTCAAGTTTAATTCCTTGAATTGCAGGTTAACAAATATTATCATCTTGTTACAAGCTAAGCTTTTATGAATTTGGATGGGGAGTTACAGTCTTTCCATTTTGCTCCAATTCAATATATTAAGGTTTTATTTCTATTAGCTTAAAGAAGACAGTTTGTACATATGCCTTTTTTAAGAACTGATGAATTTTTTTTTCCTTTGACTATTCTTAGTTTCTTTTGAAACTAGACTACTTGTGATTAAGAATCTCTTTGGTCGATCTATTACTTTTTGTGGTATCTTCTAGAATCAAAGTTCTTGACAGTTAGTCTTCTTTTCAGTACATTCTATCATTTGGACCGGTTATTGATGAATTTATTGTTTGTGTATAGCTTATAATTGGCTAATGTGATTACTATTCCTGTTACTGTTAGTGTGTGCTTTTTAGATTATAGAACCTAATTAATGCTTATAATTTAATTAGTTTTTTTTATTTCACCTTTTACTTTAGCCTCTAATCTTTGATTACAAGTACATTAAGCTTTTTTTTTTTTTTTGGTGAGCAAAACAGAGGACCAAAACGGTCCCCCCCCCCAAAGGGTTATTACAAGAGACAAGGGATCCCTAAGCAGGACAAAGGCGTGGCCATGTTGAGCCACGAGCGTCCGCCTGTAGGAAAACCTCAAAGTTCGAAGGAGGAGAAGCAAAACGCTCCACCCCAGAAGGAAAATAAAAGGCAAAACGAGCCAGCCAATCCGCAGGGGCATTGGCTTCTCGGAACACATGTCGGATCTGGACCTCCCAGTTCCTACTAAGGGAGCCTTGACAGCGGTGAGCAAGGCTAGCACACGGGTGCGATGACTTCACTTTCTTCACAATCAGCGCGACAGCATCAGCCGAATCAGATTCACATATAACCCTCCTGTATCCAAGGTCCCAAGCGAGGTCCAGGCCCCCCAAGACACCCCAAAGCTCAGCGGCAACCACCGTGCAAACACCGATGTTATGGACGAAGCCGCCTATCCATTTTCCTTCGTGATCCCTGAGCACACCTCCAGCCGCAGCTCTTCCCCCTATCTTCACTGCTCCGTCCTTGTTTATCGTAACCCACCCAACCTCCGGGCGCCCCCAGCCCACCTCCTTGACGATCCTGTCAGTCGTCTGCCGGGACATAGCAAGCGAGTAGGCGGCGCTCTTATACTCCCCCGCTTTCTTGGCGCACCAGTCCCTCGTCACCTCCGCTACAGTCCCCCTACCAAACACAACATCGTTCCTTCTCTTCCAAAGCATCCACAGCGCCGTCGCGAAAAATGCATTCCACTTGATACCTCCTTCTTCCATCAACCTTTCGGTGATGGTCCGACGCAGCCAGGTTGCGAAGGGGAGCTCAAAGAAATCCCCCCACCCCCTGACCGCGTTAACCTGCATCCAGAACAGTCTAACATTAGTGCAATCTCTGAATAAATGTTCAAGAGACTCGCTATCAAGCTTGCAAATAGGGCAGGAGTCGTCCGAACCTATGTGTCTTCGCGTCCGCTCGAGATTGGTCAGGATCCCCCCTTTGCTAGCAGACCACATGAAATGCCTAATTCTTTCATTGGTGTCGATTTTCCAGAGTCTCCCGAAGAATTCAGTGTCAACCGATTGAATGTTAGAGCTTCCCGTAACGGCATCATACCCAGTTCCCACCGAATACTCCCCATTGCTAGTCCCGGACCAGCAGAGGGAATCCTCGGCGCAAGACACCGTGGTAGCAGCCAGCTCCAGCAACACCGTCGCGGGCAGGTCATTGCCGATTCTATCCCAGTCCCAACCGCGCCCCTCCAACCAGAACTCCGCCACCACAGGCCTCTCCTCGTCTTCAGGTGTGTGCTGATGGGTTCTCACGCAGTCCAGCTCCACTGGTAACAGCCATTTATCCTCCCAAAACAGGACCTCTTCCCCATTGCCGATGTTCCATCTTGAGTTTGGGCGCACAACCTCAAGGAGGCCCCTCTTGATGCCCTTCCATATGTGGGACGCAGCCGGCGATCTTCCGAGCGCAGTGCCAACATATTTACTTTCCAACACCTCTTTCCACAGTCCGTCTCCTGTTTGGAACAATCTCCAGCCAATTTTCGCAACCAAAGCAAGATTAGAGTCAGCCATGGTTCTAATTCCAAGCCCGCCGAGCCTCTTGGGTTTGGTGATCTCACTCCGGGCAACCTTATGTATACGCCTCCTTTCCTGCGTCGAACCCCATAAAAAGTTCCTGCAGATCTTATCCATCTCTTTGCAAACACTCGACGGCAAGATCATAACCGACATGCTATAGGAAGGGAGCGCACTCAACACGGACTTGGTGAGCGTCACGCGGCCAGCAAAGCTCAGGAGATTAGCCTTCCACCCAGCCAATTTATTATTAAATTTCTCGATGATCGGCACGAACGTAGCTTGCGACGCCCTTTTGTGCAATAGAGGAATGCCCAGGTAGTCGCCTAGATTCGCAGTCGTGACCAGCCCACTCTCTCTCTTAATGCGCAGCGCCAAATCCTCCTTGACATTCCTAGACAGGAAGATCTTAGATTTGGACATGCTGACCTTCCCTCCGGAGCACTGGCAGAATTTCTCAACGCATTCTCTAACGACCCGGACTTGATCAGTAGAGGCCTCAGCGAACAGGAGAATATCATCGGCAAAGAAGAGATGCGAGAGCTTGGGGCCACCTCTAGTAATCGAAATAGGCTTCCAGGAGCCCCCCTCCACAGCATCCAGAATAGTGTGGCTTAACCTCTCCATACATAAAATGAATAAGTATGGGGATAGCGGGTCCCCCTGGCGGAGACCGCGGGAGGGGATAAACTGATCCGAGACCTCGCCATTCCAAAGGACCTGCATCCTAGGGGATCTGACACATTCCATAATCCACCTAATCCAGATCGTCGGGAAATTTGCCAGTGTCAACGTTTCCTCGATGAAATCCCAGCTGAGCCTGTCATAAGCTTTTTCGAGGTCCAGTTTCACGCACATCCATCCCTTGGCTCCTTGTCTCCTCCTCATAGAGTGCACCATCTCTTGCGCAATAATAATATTGTCAGAAATCAGTCTACCCGGAATGAAACTCCCTTGAAGGGGACCTACCAGTTTACTCATATGAGGCTGAAGACGGGTAACGATCACTTTGGAGATGGCTTTATACACAACGTTACACAGGCTGATGGGTCTGAATTGCTGGATCCTCTCGGGCTTACCAACCTTCGGGAGTAAGACAATGAGAGTGTCATTAACTCCCTCAGGTAAGTGAGCCGAGCTGAAGAAGCCTCTCACAAACTCAACCACCGAACTCCCGACCGAACTCCAACACTTCTGAAAGAATATAGGCTGAAACCCGTCCAAACCAGGAGATTTGTAAGCACCCATACTTTTGAAAGCAGCGGCAATATCCTGCTCAGAAACCGGCCGACTGATCTGATCCCACACCACGCACGGTATGATTGGAAAAGCAGCAGGAAGAGTCGGCTTCTCAGCTATGCCCGTCGGAGCTTTGTACAGCTCAGAGAAGTACTTCACAGCCATTCTTTCCATGTCAGCATTAGCTTCCGACCAAGTGTCATCCTCCAACATCAGCCCCTCTATCCGGTTTCTCTTCCTGCGAACAATAGTGGAGGCATGGAAGAACCGGGTGTTTCTATCTCCAAACGTAAGCCATTTTTCGCGGGACTTCTGGAACCATAATATTTCTTCCTGTTCGAGAGTGTCCTCCAGACTCTTCCGGATGTGCGCTTCCCACACCTCGCTCTCCGGAGACGGGCAGGCCGCAAGCTTGCGTTGAGCAGAGTCCAGCGCATCATTCAGCATCTTCTTTCTAGTCTGAATTTTTCCAAAAACCTCTCTGTTCCACTTGGTGAGATCGATGCTAAGTTTAGAGAGGGCAACCGGGGTATCACAGTCCCTTCTCCACTTCGCCTCGACAAACCCCGTGACTTCTCATGAGTGAGCCAAGCAGCTTCAAAGCGGAAAGGTCGCCGCTTCCTGTTCATCGCGATTTTTGGGCAAAGCTCGAGAAGGAGAGGACAATGATCAGAAGCATACCTGGGGAGGTGGCGGACTCTCGCATCTGGCCAAAGTAGGCGGCCCTCCACATTGGTCAGCACCCTATCCAGACGTTTAGATATAGTAGCATTACCAAGCGAAGAGTAGCTCCAGGTGAAATCTTGGCCGGAGAAACCAAGATCGATGAGGGAGTGATTACTAATCAGCCTTCTAAAAACCTGGGCATCAAGGTGGGTGCGTCCGGAGCCCCCCTGGGTTTCGTGGCTCTCCACGATGCAGTTGAAATCTCCTCCCAAGATAAGAGGGCCCGAGATTTCCTCAAGACACGTATGCAACTCTTCCCAGAACGGGACGCGCCTGGCTAAAGTGGGAGGGCCGTAAGCTGCTATGAGATGTCCTCTCGTCGTGCCAACCGGCCAGGAAGCGTGGATGAAGAATCTTTCCCTCTCATGTATAGTGAGGGCACAATTCTGCGTCTCCCAAAGGAGCCACACGCCTCCCGCAAAGCCATCCGCTTCAATACGAGTAAAACCAGGGAAGTTAAGAGACTTGCATATTTCCTTCGCCTTCTCCCCAGATATACGAGTCTCAAACAACGCCAAAATATCGATGGTATTACTCCCCCTGATATGACGGATCGCCCTTTTGAAGCTCTTCTTACCTGCACCAAAACAGTTCCAAAACAGTAAATTGAAAGATTTGTCTGCCATCAAAAACAAGAATAGTATAAACAACGGAAACAAAGGGAACAAGAAAGGTCAGATTGCGCTCAATGCTTCTGATCGACCACCACTCCCTCCTTCAAACCCCCGCTAGGGCTGCTTTCCATGTCGTTACCCCCCTCCTTGTTGTCGGCGACCGGGTCCTTCGAAGCCCAGAATTTACCCATTATAGGTCCTCTCCCGGCACCGCTAACTTCCTGACCCCAATCCTCAATCCGGACCGGAGTACCGTCACGGTGAGGGATAAACGTGACACATGGCTCTTCCGCCACGGCCTGTCTAGCCCTTTTCCTCTGGCCACTCGAGGATCCTGAGCTCTTATCAATAACGTCCGATTTTCCTTTCCCTTTAGATTGTTTGCTTTGTTTCTTTTGGGCTTTTACTTTACCCCCCGGCGGGCCTGGGCTTTCGAGATGTTAATATTACTATTAACCTCTGTCTGAGCTTGGGTTTCGCCAAGACGGGCTTCACTCGGCCCACCAGCAATGTTCGTGGCCCCCCCTTCAAGCTGTATCTCGTGCGTAGTACTAGGTTTTCCCTGCTGGATATTCTTTTTCTGAGACCCACTCTGCGCCGCCTTCCTATCCTTCTTGGGATTCTCGTTTATCTTTTCCACAAAGCATTGATTATTCCCCTGGGGAATCAACTTCAGATTAACGTTCGTTTGGCGCTTCGTCTCTCCCCCAGCCTTCGGATTTGCCGCTTGCATACGACCGTTATGGGGTCCCGGCGTGCTCCCCTGGTTTCTCTCCGGCATCTTCATCGGTTTCTTCTTCCTGGACACCACCATCCAGGGCCCGTGGTGACCGTCTCCCATCTCCGTCGCTTCCTCCCTACCCGGCGCCGGCGCCGCAGGGACGTCCCTTGCCGGTGTAGAGGCTGAGGGTGCAACCGGACAATTCTCCCCCACCACCTGGTTGTTCACAACTCTAATGGAGAAAGGACAAAGGGCTTGCTGGTGCCCCACTCTCCCACAGCCAAAACAGATCGACGGAATACCCTCATATTCGAGGAGGAACCGTTCGCCATTAATGGTGATAGACCCTTTCAACGGCTCTTCCAGGTTGACCTCGACACAAACCCTAGCGAAATTTCCCCGGTTAGCAAGAACAGTGCGTTGGTCCACCCTAATGGGCCTTCCCAGACCTTCAGCAATCTTGAGCAGCACACTCTCCTGGTAGAGAACCATAGGCAAATCCTTAATGCGAATCCAAGCTGGCACTGATTTAATCGCTTCGAAAGGTTTGAAATCCGGGGTCCATAACCTGATAACAAGACACTTCCCAAAGACCGACCAAGGTCCACCCGTTAACACCCTCAGACATTCCTCCCTACACTCAAAGCGAGCAAGGAAATTTCCATTAGGCAAGTCTATAATTTGGACCTTGCCCGGACTCTTCCATAACTCCCTCAGTCTGACATCCATGATGTGGAGCGGCACCTTAGTCCCCAGCCAACGTATGACCAAGGAATTGCTCCAAGCTCCTGACAGTGAGTCGATGACCGACTGGTCTATGGACACCACAGGATCTCCTTTCGGCCCTTGAGGGAAGGAAACCACAACCTTTCCCTTGATGATCACGTCGCTTATCACTGGGCCTTTCTGGCTAGCACCCCCATTCACCACCATCTCTTTCCAGGAAGGGCTCCCACCCTCCTGTCTGGTCTTCTCCTTCGATTCCGGCGTAACCTCCTGTCCTGAGGGAACCCTCAAAACGCTATCCGTTGAGCCGGAATCTACTACCATTCCATCAATCTTTTTCCCCTCCGTTGTGGGGGGCTTCTCAGGCCCCGAGTCCCCCGGGTGGGGTGTCGCCTGGCCTGTGTCCAGTTGCATTTCATCACTATGGCGAGCCTCCGGTGGTACAACGTTCAGAGCGTTTTCCATCTTTTTCCTCTCTGCGGTCCTTTTCCTTGACGAAGTAGTTACTGTATCGTACATTAAGCTAGCATCATCATTAAATACTTTTCTATGTTGCTGTTGGTAGATGACCTCTCCCTGTGTTTCCTTAATTTACAAGCTAGGTTATGCTGCAATAAGTATCTGCTTATGGTTATTTAAACATATTCTGCTTCAAGTGACCTGGCCTTTAAACAGTACTCATATTCTGATCACATGCCTTTAGCCAACCTTCTCCCACCTCCAGGTAAAACACTTATTGACTTTTTTGTTGTTTCTCATTTCTTTTAATCTTTTGAATGTATGAGGTTATCATATCATGTGTTAATCTCTTGACTATGTATGAGGTTATCTTGTAAGGAGGACTATCTGATTGTTCATCTCGATCACGTACTTGAGATTTTTATATATTTTTACTAGCTGTTTATGACAGAGGAAGCCAACAAACCTTCAACAGAGTGTGCTTTTATATATATATTGTTCTTCAACTTCAACAGAGTACGTGTGAGTTGATGCATGCTTGCCTAAGATCGATCGAGTTTCAGTTCTCTTCTCCGCTTGTTTGAGTTTAGCATTCCTAGAGTGCACCAGCAAAATTAACTTTCAGTTTTGAGTGTACCCCAGCAGCAAAGCTTCTGAATGTAAATGTTGTAATCTAGGAATCTTTTAGTATTAATTAAAGGAAAAATATTCTGGATTGAATATATACTATATATATTAATTAAAGCAAGGTTTTTTTTTAATATATGTAAAAATTGAGATTAAACGAATTGGCTACTATTTTATTATAATTCCATTAATTTCCATGTTTGATGCCTCTGGATGGACACCTACGTGCATTATTTGACACATATCCACAGTTGCCTTGTGTGATATAGTGGCAGTAGTACGTTCACTATTGGCAGTGGTTTATATATAGTAACAGGTACGCTGGTGGTAAATCGGTTACTGGTACCTTCCGGATATTTTTCTTCCTTGAAAATCTGTAAGTGGTAGTGTGATGCAAGTGCCATATTGTAATGATAGGGCATTCAACACTGCATATGTGAGCTTAGCCGTATTTAAACTGGCATGTGTGATAGCCTTTGCAATATGGGGACTTATTCCAGAAACATTTTCAATTCCTTCAGGTATTGAATTGCTTCATTATTATAAGATTCTAGCTATATATACCCTCCAATTTATTTATGTATTAGCGCTGATCTTTATTATATATATTGTGCTTTCATTAATTATATTTTCATCATCCACAAAAAGGATACTATAGCTAGTGGAACATGAGTAGCACTTACTTTATCACAGGCTCATATATTCAACCTTTGCATCTATGGACCGGAACCATATCCTAGCTTATATGCAGGTAGTCTCAAGTTTATGCATATATAACACGTACATCTATTCTTTGCTTTGACTTGCTGTTATATTTCCTTAAAAATATACAAGATCGAAAGAAGTATAGATTTTATCACCCCAATATCTAATTTTTAAATAATTTTTTAAAAATAATTTCATGCAATTAGTAACTCCCATCGGCAGAGGAAGCCGAGAAGAGCGGATGGGTGGGAGAGTTAGGGTTGTTTGACATGTTGATCGGAAGGATCGATATGCTAGGCTGATACCATGTAAAGTTTGCAGGAGAAGATGCTTTCCTCTATATTGAATATACGTATTTATATTACAAGATATGAGATCCCTAGAGATAGAATAAATAGAAAAGATATGGAAAAGATAAATACAAAAGATATGATTCATGTACAAGGTACACAATCTTAACTAACAATCCACGTACAATGGTCGGGAGCTCCCCCTTTTTCATCCGATGTGGGAAACCCAACTATTGTGAACAACCTTCCTAAACTTGGGGTGTTCTAATATATTGGGCACCTTCCTAAATGCGAAACCGTTAAAATGATGACAATGTGTACATAAGGGTGTTATTCGAGCCGAACGAGCCAACTTGGTATGTTCAAGCTTGGTTCGTTTGTTAAACGAGGTCGAGCCGCACCGAACCCAATTTTTAAACGAGATTTGTTTTTTGATCAAGCTTGGCTTCTTTGAGAAATGATCGAACAGGCTCAAGCCGAGCTTTTTTCGAGCTTTAAGCAGTTCTACTTGGTCATAACATATTAACTTACATGAAATTTAAGAAATTCCATATAATTTGAGCTATTCCAGCTTAAATTGAACGAGTCGAGCTTTCAACCGAGCTTAAAATCATGTTCAGACTCAACTTGTTTAGGTCAGTGAACGAGCTCGAGTTGAGCTTTTTTGGAGCCGAGCTCGAACTGTTCAGCTCATATAATGGCCCTACGTGTACAACTGAATAAATCATTTTATTTTGTTTAATTAAAGGATTGAAAAACTATTATCAATTTAATTAAATTATTTTAAAATATTAAAATTAATTATCAAAACTTTTCGACCACTAGAATTTCCACATTTGCCATTCAAAGACTACAATCATCCGACCTACCATTAATCCTAACGATATCCCTTTCTTAGTGACATACCTTTCCTCAAATTTTCAACATTTTAGTTCCTAGTCACCTCAACGTTCATTTAATTCCAAGCACACCCATTTTGGTTTCTTCCTGTTCTAAAAGTCTCCCAAATACGCCCCTAGTGATTCCCCAGTTACATATCTAAAGAGTATCCTCAATCCCTAAAGGGGAAATTTGAATTTCCGACGTTAGTTTTCGGAAGTTAGTTTCCCGAATTCGGCTCTCTCGATCTCATCCCAAATCGATCAAATTAGTGTTTCAAAATCATAAGGATATCGACATCCAAGATTCAATTCAAATCTCCAGGTGAAAAGATGAAATTGCCCTTCAAAGTCAAAATTTGGCCGGAATCCGCTTTAAGTATTTTAAAATACGATTTTCAAGGTGAGGACGAGGATTTTTCAAATATCTGAATTTCCGATTTAAATCGATTTTAATTATTTATAGTTAAAATATTATCTGAAATCCCAAAGCCTTTATCGTGAGGAAGTGTTTACAAATGAAATGCCTTTCGAGGTGATTACGTGGGATGATCCTAGCTTATTTTCATGTTGATTGTTTACCATGATTTCATGAAAATTTTATGCATTTTTCCGAGTAATTTTCATGAAAATAAAGGGCAAAATTCAGCCCATGGGGCTGGCCCATCTAAGCTCTCTCAACTTCGGATGATCCTAGTGCATGAGACAACCTTTACCTGCTCTGTAGCCTCAACAATAGGCTCTGGACCTGATTCATCAATGGGCGAGCTAGGGATGATCTCATCAGATGCAGTGTCTTCTTCCTCAATCTTCTCAATGTGATTTTCCACAATGACTTCAAGAGGTGCAACAGAGGTATCAACGATTTGAGATACTGGAGAAAGTGACTCGTTCTGCGCACATTGATTATCCATGTAGCAGAAAAATTCCCACATCTCCGAGAGTCCCATATCTAATAAACCTCCATCACTCATGCGTGTAAGATATGAGATTGATTGTAATGTCCTCCTTGAGGGTTTCCATTCATTGATATAACATATATATAGGTTACAAGGTATTGGGCCTTAACGGGCTTTCAGCCCACTATACAATAGGAGACCTATGTAATCTATCAAACCCCCGCAGTCGAAACGGGAGGGGTCCGTACAGTGAGACTGGAACGAAAATCAATGAATAACTGTCTAGGTAAACCCTTGGTGAATATATCAGCGTACTGATAAGAGGACGGGACATGTAGAACGCGGACATGCCCAATGGCAACCTTGTCCCTGACGAAGTGGAGATCAAGCTCAATGTGCTTCGTGCGTTGATGTTGGACTGGGTTGCTAGCCAGGTAGACGGCAGAGACGTTGTCAGTGTAGACCAGAGTGGCCTTCTGTAAGGGGCATCATAGCTCAAGCAGGAGATTGCGGAGCCAAGAGCACTCAGAGACAACGTTGGCAACACCCCTGTATTCGGCTTCAGCGCTGGAGCGAGACACGACGGACTGACGCTTGGCTGACCAAGACACAAGAGTGTCATTGAGGAAGACACAGTAATCAAACGTGGAGCGACGTGTGTCTGGACAACCACCCCAATCCGCATCAGTGTACGCCACAAGATCAAGCTTAGAGGAAGGAGTGATGGTGGTGCCGAGCTCGAGGGTGCCGCTGATGTACCGAATGATCCGCTTCAAAGCCTGAAAATGAGGTTCCCTAGGGGCATGCATGAACAAGCAGATCTGCTGGACGGCGTAACTGATATCAGGCCTGGTGAAAGTGAGATACTGAAGAGCACCAGCGAGGCTCATGTACAGTGTTGGATCATCAACCAAAGGACCAGAATGAGCACTGAGCTTGTTGGATGTATCGACTGGGGTTGCGACGGGATTGCAGTTGACCATCTTAGCACGAGCAACAATCTCAGCAGCATACTTACTCTGTGAGAGAAACAGACCAGACGCATGCCGCTGAACGGCAACTCCCAAGAAGTAAGACAGCGGACCCAGATTAGACATGGCGAATTCCGCACTCAACCTCGAGATAATGGACGTTCGAAGAGCATCAGAAGAGGCAGTGAGAATGATGTCGTCTACATAGAGCAGCAGGAAAGCCAAGTCCGAGCCTCTGCGATAGATAAACAGAGACGTATCCGATCGGCTGCCAGTGAAACCCAAGCGGAGCAGATGAGACGCAAACCGCTGGAACCATGCCCGTGGAGCCTGTTTCAGACCATACAGAGAGCGCTTGAGGAGACAGACATGTTGTGGACGCTCAGCATCAGCAAACCCCGGAGGCTGAAACATGTAAACCGTCTCATTCAGATGACCATGCAGAAAGGCGTTCTTGACATCCAGCTGATGGATGCCCCAGTTGCGCGACAGAGCCAGACTCAGGACCACTCGGATCGTGGCAGGCTTGACCACAGGGCTGAAGGTCTCATCACAATCAATACCGTCCTGTTGAGATCTACCGTTAACCACCAGACGGGCCTTGTAGCGCTCCAATGTCCCATCAGAGCGGAACTTGTGACGGAAGAGCCACATACAGCGAATGACGTTCGCCTCAGGAGGGCGAGGCACAAGAACCCAAGTACCATTCTTCGTAAGGGCCCTGTATTCGTCGAGCATAGCCGCCTGCCAATTCGGGTCAAGGAGGGCTGTTTTGTGGGAGGTAGGAACGGGGGAGAGGGAGGTCTGGGTGGAGGCAGAGGGTGAAAGGGAGGCGGGGAAGATGGGGGCAGGAGAAGCTGAGGACGTGGGCGCGCCAGCTGGGGGCGCGGGCGCGCCAACTGGGGGCGCGGGCGCGCGTAGGTGAGGCGTGGATGCTGGTGGAGGGAGGGGCGAGTTTCTTGCGGCGGGCGCCGCGCGTAGTAGAGGCGCTGATGTTGGTGGAGGGGATGTGGGGTGTATAGCGGGGTGATGGTCGGCGGTCATGGAGACGATCTGTCGGGGTCTAAAGACACCGGAGACGCTGCGGGTGTGTGGTCTGGCGATGGATGGTGGCGGGGGAGGTGGGGGAGGGGGGGGGGGGGGGGCGCAGGAGCACCGGGAGAGCTCTGGGGAAGAATGAAGTGAGGGAAAGGCGACTCAGACTCTGTGGACGACACAGGGGGTGTGGGAGACGCGAAGGGAAATCGCGACTCATCAAAGGTGACATGACGAGAGAGAATGATCTTGTGAGTCTTGATATCGAGGCAAATGTAACCGCGATGATCAGACGGGTAGCCAAGAAAGACACAAGGGGTGGAACGAGGGTGAAGCTTGTGGGGGGCAGTGGATGACTGATTAGGGAAGCATAAGCAACCAAAGGTACGAAGGTGATCATACCTAGGCTCGGCGTAATAAAGAGTCTGAGCTGGCGAGCGATTTTGTAGGGTAGTGGAAGGGAGAATGTTTAGGAGATAACATGTGGTGGATAAGGCGTGAGGCCAATAGGGAAGGGGAATAGATGCGTGGAAGAGGAGAGAGCGCATCATGTTGGTAATGATTCTGATGAGTCTTTCTGCCTTGCCATTCTGCTGAGAAGTGTAGGGGCAAGACAAGCGATATGAGATCCCATTTGCGGCAAAGAAGGAGTGAAAGTCTCTGTTGTCAAATTCACGACCATTGTCACATTGGAAACTTTTGATGGATATGTGGAATTGTGTTTTGATGTAGGTATGGAATCTGGCAAAAATAGGAAACACTTGGGACTTGAAATGCAACGGGAAGACCCATAAGTAATGAGTGTAATCATCCAGAAACAAGAGGTAGTACTTGTGACCCTCCTTGCTAGGCACGGGAGAGGTCCAAATGTCGCTGTGAATGATGTCAAATGGAGCAAGGGTAGAGGTCAAAGACCGTTGAAACGGCAGTCTGGCATGTTTGCCAAGTTGGCAGGAGGAGCATAAACCAGAGCGTTGGTCTTTAGGACATGTGACAAGGTTCTGGGAACGGAGGACATCTAGAACGGCAGCGCTGGGATGGCCCAGGCGTGCATGCCAGAGGCTGGACGACGATGCCGAGAGGGCGACCGGACATGACTGACGGGACGCAGGAGGTGGTGTGACAGGGTAGAGCTCCCCGGTGCTGTTACATCTCATGCGAGTAACCCCCGTAGTAAGATCGTTCACAGAGAAACCATAGGGATCAAACGTAAGGGAAACGTTGTTGTCAGTAGTGAACCGACGGACAGAGATAAGGTTTTTGACAATCTTTGGGGCAATAAGGACATTGTTGAGATGTAGTGAGTGGGTTGGGGTCTGTAAATTGGCGTGGCCAATACCCGAAGTAGCAAGACGACCACCATTTCCGACGATAATAGAGGGGGCAGGGCCCTTAAAAGAAATAGAGGAGAGGTTACCTGAGGAGTTCGTCATGTGGGAGGTGGCACCAGTGTCCATGTACCAAGAAGAGTCTGAAGGGGTCGGCTGCATAGAGGGGAAGGCATGATGCCCATCAGGCGGCACATATCCTTGATCAGACGAAGATAGAGAGGCTTGAGGACCGGCATGGCTCATGGCAGGAGAGCCGGAGTGTATCCAATGAGGGTTGAATGACATTTTTTTTTTTTTTTTGGAAGGAGACGAGAGCGAGAGGCGAGCAGCAAGAAAAGACCGGCGAGAGGGAGAGGGCCGGGCGCGAGAGCGAGGCGGGAGGTGGTTCGTCGGGAGAGAGAGAGAGAGGCGAGGGATGGTGCGGCAGCAAGGGGAAGGCCGACGGCGGGAGGGCTGCGGCGAGGAGAGACGCGACGTGGGAGCGGAAGTGCTAGCGAGCGAGAGACGCGAGAGCTGACGCGGCCGCGCTGGGATTGACGCGGGCGCGCTGGGAATGACGCGGGCGCGCTAGGGGTTGGCGCGGGCGCGCTAGGGGTTGGCCGACGGTGGGAGGGCGACGGCGATCAGAGAGAAGGAGGGGGGGGGGGGGGGGCGACGGTGGGAGGGCGGCGGCGAGGAGAGAGAGAAGGAGGTGGCGGCTAGGTTTAGAGAAAAAGAATTTAGGGTCTTTGGATCTTAGGCTGTGATACCATGTAAGATATGAGATTGATTGTAATGTCCTCCTTGAGGGTTTCCATTCATTGATATAACATATATATAGGTTACAAGGTATTGGGCCTTAACGGGCTTTCAGCCCACTATACAATAGGAGACCTATGTAATCTATCAATGCGCTCAGCAAGACTCCGTGTCTCAGGAGTTATGCCATCAAAGATGCATAGAAGCACTTCCCTTATACTAGCTTGATATCCCCATGAATAAACATCGTTAATGTACTCCAGCAGTCTGATGAAGTATTGATGAAAACTCTGTCCGTCTAACTGCAATAACCTCACCTTCAACATATGTTAGTAGCAAGAGTGCAGACCATGTATGTGGTCCACACTAAGGTTATCGATTAAACAACACAGGAATTTAATAAGATTTCCCCGGCAACGGCGCCAAATTTGACAAGAGGAAAACCTGTCGTTGTTCTTGCCAAAGAATACTCAAACTCACAACTAGTATAGTGTGTAAGCAAGAGGTCGATCCACAGGGAAATCTATTCAATTCAAGTATAATTCTAATCGCTAAGAGAGAATATGGGGGTTTTTGGTGTGAAAAGATCCGCCTTTTATCAAAGCGAAAGGAAGCAAACGATGTAAATTGATTTTATAATGCAGTGGAGATAAATAGGTTCACCTACAATTTATCACTTCGATTGATGAATTCGATCATTGTTTCAGCCTCTAGTTCTTGTATTTTCCTAACCCTTATCTCTAAATAACCCTAACACGGTTAAGATTCAACCTAGAGATAGCATTAAGATTATGAATTAACCAAGGTACACATAATATCAAGCCACGAGTCGGTATTCAACATGTATTCAACTTCCTACACATCCAATTAGTCCTACGAGTCCTAAAGGGATATGATTGCCACTTGGGTTAAGGTTCGCTACGAGGAATCTACAAAACCCTAGCAATTGAATGAATCTACTCTAACTAGTTGATCAGGCCAGAGAGAATAAAACACATTCAAGCAATTAAGCACAAAGAAGTCAAAACATTGCAATAGGCCATAAGAACTTGATTAAGAAACTCACAATTCAACAATCAAAGATCCAAACTGTAGGCGAAACCATGAGAGTTTAGTTGCTCATGCTCAACGGCGCTCTCAACAATGGAATAAAGTGCATAAGGTTAATGAAAATAATAACTAGAAAAACCTTAAATAGTCTTAGAAAGTCGGCCAAATAACTTAATAAAAACCCTAAGTAAAGTCCAGTCTTGAATCGGCGTTTCTGTGAAGGCCGCGGGGCAGCCACCACAGGCCGCGGGGCGGCCAGGCGATCAGCGAAATCGTTCGGCAGAGCTTCGAGCCGCGGGGCGGCTTTTACTATTCACATCGATTTTTCCTCTTCGAGTTTGGTCCCGATGTCAACACGAAAGTTGTAGATCTCGGAAAGAGCTTTCCAACGCATGGTCATAATAGTAGATCGGACAACCGAGGCCTCCAGAAAGTGCGAAACAAGTTCAGCATGTCTGGCGACAACTTTTGCTGACTTGTTCTTCACTTAGGCTCTCTAACTTCGATTCCGCTCCCGGGCTCTTCACTTTTCCTCCTCATTTTCACTCTTCTTTCATCCATGAGCTTCCTCATTCCTTCTCGGATCCACATATACTTGAAATAATCCATAAAAGCGTGTAGATTCCGACTATACCAACAAAACGAGTATAAATGCAAATCTAGCTTAAACTATGCATTATGCACATCTAAATCATGCTAAATGCAACCCAATATGCCTACCTAAATGCATGCTATCACCCATCTCCACTCTCAAGCCAAGACTAATCCTCTTCTAGACTCGCCAACGTCAACTCAGACAAAAATTCTCCAAAGAAGTCCCAATTCATCTCGATGCTCACATCTTACCCCTCCTTCCGCCAATCACTACCGCACCATCCACCTCTAAGAACCCAACTCCTATCTCTAACTTCACACCCAAGAACCCTCTAACACCATGTCCTCAATATTCACGAGTCCTCTATCACACTCTTCGTACCACCCGGAGCATCACAAGCATCCCCTAGAAGCTCATCAGAACCACCAACATTGCCTCCCATAAATCTCAAATCTCTCTCAGTCTTACCTAAGCCAACAATCCTCACATCAATTCTACCTCACACCACCATCGAACATCCTAATGAATCAAACCCTTTCACTGCCCTCCGACCACTCTACAAGAGAATCTCAGCCACATGTTAAAAAAAAAACAGTTATCAAAATTACAGCACCTAAGGCATGTATCATTTTAGCTAGCATTTATAGTAGCATCGTTAATACATCCTCAACCATTACAATCTTATCAAGAAGTCTTAATTTACTGTCATGCTCAATATTTATAGCCAACATCATATATGAACATCATCAAATTAGGATAGCAAGTTTCATCAAAACCTTATCAAATAAACAATTCAAGTTTCTCAGCATTTGTAGTTCACATTTACAAGTAACGGAATTTAGATCATGCTTAGCAACTCAGAATGTCATCGCATCAGGACATCATGGCACGATAAAACTATAAGGCATTAAATCGTATCATCATAGACAATGGATAATCAGACAATATTCATCACCAAGCCATCACATCAACACATAATTTCATCGTCAAGTCAGTACAATGTCATCATCAACTAATTCAGAAGGGTTAGCAATTCGAACGGAGAACACTCCCACTTGCAAGTCATATCATACTCAGTAACCGTATTTCTCGATGCTTGCCCGTTCCGCCGACATCATAGATCCTGAGGCCCGTGGGTTATGGGCCCACGCTTTTGCTGAGCTATTGCTATCTACTTTCCGTTCCCTCTTCCATGTGGTCGCCTACCCAATGTATCGCGCGAGAGTCCAAGTTAGGGGAGATAGGGGAGTGACAAGGACGGACAACCCAAGGTCCCTTCCGGAAACAAACACAGACCGACACTAAAGACAACAACTAGAGACAGAACACCGACCCGAGAATAGTAACGATGCCCCTATGGAAGTCTATCAGGTTATAATCGCGACAAGCAAATACGAATTCACCATGGAGCACATCAGTCACATTAATTCACACTAACATGTACCTATCTCAAGAAAGACAACAAACGTATTAATTCCAAAAGAAACGATCGAATCCTACACGGATGCATGTGAGGCGAGCTAGGAGTCTATTATTCCATGGAAGCAGATATGCCTAGAAACTTCAAGAAAGCTATCCGGAACCAGCAATAATCATGTGTGATTCGAAGTCATGCGGGATTTAATGAAGATAACAAGTATCATGTATACGAAAGGGTTTACAAGCATGAACAAGTGAGGTCAAATATAGCATGACGAGGTATATCATAACAACAAGACTAAGTGTCATACGAGAATACATAAGAGCAGCATGGTAACTATCACGTCTGACAATAATAATCATATAACAGGTTTAGAATGACATGAAACCTTACGACGAGATACACTTAGAAGGCATAGGTCCTACATGATGCTAACGATACATGATAAGGCATGGGCATAGTCAAGAGTCATTAAGAGGAGTTCCACATAATATTCATGAAACATGAGGCATCATCAAGAGTACCAAGAAGGACATCATGGGTGATGGATTATAATCATGCCAAGAACGAACTAGCATAGAGCACATATATGGTACAATAGTCATCACATCATAGAACAAGTACAACTCGTGATCATTTAGCGAGTCATTATAGAAATCATAAGCCCTACAAGACACTACTAGCACATATCGAATATGAACACAATCGAGGTAACTCGATTAAATCCGTCCTAACATTCATGCATCATGTGTATGCGAAATCATGACATAGTGTGGTGTGTGATCACGCGAGGTACCAAATCATACATTCATGGAGCACAAGAGACTATCTTAGATTAATAGGGGAACACTACCGAGTGATAACATGTAAGCATATAGGATTCACCATCACGGAAGCAAGTCAATTATCGAATTCAACATTAATCTAACCAGGATGAACACAATATTTTAAGAGAGTAGCAGGAGGAGAGAGTCACACTATCAGGGACCTATCTCGAGAGAGAATCATCAGTAATGCAGACATGGTATAAATCCGCACACATCATAACCAAGGATCCTACATGATGCTAATGGCATAACATGACATTTGATACATACATGCACTTGATTGACTAACACAACGATGTGTAAGAAATCACGTTAGCATGGTCCATCGATGTAGAAGCATGAGAGGAATCTAGCAATGCATTTACCCAAATATCGCTTCAAATAGCAGGATCCCAATCAAAACTACTAATTTAGCCAACAAGCCATGGGTACATCAACCATTCATGCTGAGGAGGTCATCCTATGACATTCATACAAAGGCAGTTCATCACACTCCCATGGACCTAATCCGGGAGGAAGCAATAATCACATAGGCTCATATCATGTCATTCATGCTTCTAATCAATCAGTAGTACGATCATTATAACAGTTCAGTTAAAAATGCAAGGACGACACGTAATCATGATAAGAAGCGAGATGCAATAGGAGACCTAAGCAATGTGACCAACATGGATAAATAATGACATACAACCACGAATTTTACATTAAAGATCATCATCATAACATCTATTGGGAACTACGTATCATATAGGGCATGTTGACATCAAGTTGTAACACTTATCAAGTAGGAAACTTGCTTCATCAAGATAACAAAATTTAACGATCACACTATCATTAACCTAGTAGAGTAAAATCATGCTGATTCATTTCATGCGGCTAACACTTCCATTCAAACCTACGATCAATAGGCCAAGTAAACATGCTATAACAACATATAATCATGGTAGAAGCCAAGACATAACACAAGACCTAAGCAATGTAACCAATCATAAATGCAACAACATGAGTAGCTTTTTTAACAATGATCATTCGCAGGGTACGTGCCAAAGATTACATAATTATGTCATGCAATTAAGAGGGAGTCACAATTACAATCAGACAGAGATCCCTAAGGGAAGTCATTGATCTTCCCCAACTGACTCATCACCCCTCTTCCCCGTGGGACTTTGGTACGACTCTTTGTGGTAAGAAAACACTAGTTGATCATCATAAGAATCAAGAAAGACAGCCCCATGACACCTTACTTCTTACTCAAAGTGACATCAAAAACTTCCAATACCTACTCAGACAACCTTAATATCCACCCATGATTCCCGACACAATGTGTTTACCAACCCGTTTCCCCATGGAAGACACTGACATCCGGGAGAAAGACTCAATATGAGCGTCAAAGGGTCAACAAATATAGAGGAATGGGTTGTTCCACACAAGCTGAGTTCGACCACACAGAAACAAGGGTACTTCCACTATCCCGTTTGCACAGATCAGTCAATACATATTTAATTGTTAGACATACCAATCAGACTTTAGCACATCAAGCACTCAGCATAGAATCAGTCAATAACACTCATAATGATCTCCTTGGAGTCTCCCAACCCATCTGTAAAGAACAAGCTGGTATTTTGCCTACCGTTCCCAACTACACCCAATAGGGTGGTCTAGCGCATTTACTACCCACTCGCGTCCCCTTTTTGGTCGGTGTTCCTCTTTTATTACTAGTCGAGTTCATTACTTAGTCCAATTTCGGTTAGGCATCTTAAGTTCATTTTGCCCCTTTAAAACACTTCCAAATCCTTCGAAATTCATGGGCGATTTTCAAAACATACACTCGACCCTTGTGTACCCGAATTGCACAACCTCAGCTCTGATACGATCTTTGTAACGGCCCAGAATTATGATTTCCGGGTTACGTTTCAAGGGATAAAACCCCTTGTTCGGATCTTGCAATCGAGGTACGGGTCGAGGTTTCAACTCATTTTAAGATTGACAGAAAGAGGGATTTCAAACCCTAAAAACCTCGAAGGGCCGTTGGGTTAGGGCTGGGCATCCGGTCCAGACCGGATCGGACCGGACCGGAAATTCCGGTCCGGTCAAAGACTGGTGGACCGGAATTTTCGAGAACATGGACCGCGGATCGGACCGGGACCGAGAAATATGGTCCCGAGTTTTCCGGTCCGTGGACCGAAAAGACCGCTTGGACCGGGATTTATCCCTGCACCCCATTTTTCTTTTTCTTTTTTCTGTTTTTTTTTGTTACACTGTTTACAAAACTAGAACCCTGCCCATCTTTTGTACGCTTTAATTTGTTCCCAGGCGATTGGGGTTTGTTTGGGGCCGCCGCTCATTCCCCCTTCCTCCATCGTCTCTACTGTCCACCGCCGATCTCCTCCCCTCGCCGCTGCTAAACACCACTCTCCCTCTCTCGAGCATTTTATCGATATCCACCACCATCCCTTCCTCAATCCTTTATTTTCTTCTAAATCGATTTGGGGCTTCCATCCCTTCTCTCTTCCTCGCCTCCAAACGGGCCGCTTGGTTGATCCCATAGGCGTCAAGTCGGGCTACGGCTCGCCTCTCTCTCTTCATCTCTAGTGGATCTGTGCAATCCTCTCCTAATGGCAAGGCTGGCGAGCACGAGGGACGGACTGACAGAGGGAGGAGGGCCGGCTGAGGAGCGGAGCGCCTTTGGGATGGAGAGAGGAGGGTCGACTGAGCCACTGAGGACGGCCGCAACTGAAAAGAGAGGTTGGGAGAGAGTTTCAGCGAATTAAAAGAGAGGCTGAGAGAGAGTTTCAGAGGAAGGAAAGTCTTAGGTCTTTTTTTTTTTTTTTTTTTTTTTTTTAAATAACATGGTTCCGGTCCAATTCCGGTCCGGACCGGAAATTCCGATCTGGTCCCGGGTTTGGACCGGAACCCGGAATTTAAAATATATTGGATCGTGGACAAGACCGTAATGTCCTGGTCCGATCCAAAGACCGTAAATTCCGGTCCGATCCCGGTCCGATTCCGGTCCGATCCCGGTCCGATTCCGGTCCGATCCATATTTTGCCCAGCCCTACGTTGGGTACCCTTAACCTGTCCTAAGACTATGTCGCATAATTCATTTCAAACGAAAGTAAAGCGGAAGCAAAGTAAAGATACAAGTGCCACGGCAGAGCCGGGTCAAAATATGATCAACCATTCAAATTCGAGCCGTAATTAAATTGGTGAAGTTGGAATCTCAACTCTCTCTTTCCACCATGTTAGACCCAGCGGTCATGGACTGAAATCAGCATCAATAGTAGTAAGCATAACGGATACCTAAAAAAATTGATATGGGGCGGGATCAGATCGATGCCCACTTTAGCTCTGCATCCCAACCCTAAGCGCACATATACGCTATACCTAATAAAGATGCTTCTAGATGCATTGCAGGATATTAACACGCTAACATGCTCCTAAGATCAAGTGCATAATAATAATAAGGCCTTAGCACAGAATACCAAGTGGTATATCCCACTTCTACCTCCACCCCCTTCCGATAGGGCGGAGACTGGCCAGCTCGTGAATGCATTCCATCATAATCGGGCGGCACGCATGCCTAACCCGCTCCACAATAAAGCCCGCAGGCATATCATAATATAAGGAAGTTCATGACTCGATTGACCCTAGCAATGACTCTAGTTACTTCACAGATAACGACCGTTCTGTTTACATACACATAGAGAAATAGAATGCTCAACGATCAATGCAACCTAGCATGGTACTACATGGCATGCTGATCATGAATGCAACACCTAGTATATCATGCACCTAAAGCAGGGAATAGCTCTATTCAATCTGAGTAAGCTCCGAAGAGACTTGCCTGGAGATGCAGAACAACAAGATAACACAAGCAAGCCCAAATGCAAGTCCAAAGTAATCCAAAAGCAATACACACCTAGCATCAAGCCATTTCCATAAGCCACCGGACCAACATTCATACACACGAACCCAAATTCTTAACATCCTTCAAACCAATCGATAGTAAAATTATTTTCCAAAACCTTTCCGATACGATTAACATCAGCCAAAATCATTCTTCAAATCAACTCATTGATAAAACCGTACCAACTGTATTTCCAAACTTCATTCGCAAAACCAATATCATCAAACCAAGACAAAGAATCTCGGCATTAACATTTAAACCTTAAAACCAATTCCTCAAATTCATATTTGATCAGAC
Organism: Persicaria tinctoria; assembly: GCA_037127255.1. Taxonomy (NCBI): domain Eukaryota; kingdom Viridiplantae; phylum Streptophyta; class Magnoliopsida; order Caryophyllales; family Polygonaceae; genus Persicaria; species Persicaria tinctoria. The sequence goes on from JBANSL010000008.1 coordinate 15,788,033, forward strand.
AAAAAGGGAGTATCAAATTTTCTAAGTCAACCCAAAGTCTTGTTTCATCAAATATTCTGGCATTTTGGTTTTTTTCAACAATGAATCATTTGAGAGATATTTTCCAAAAATTGAAACCCTCTTAAATAATACTTTATTACAATATATGACTTAAAATAACACCAGACTATTTTTATATATTAATAACAATAAATCAAAACCCATAGTTCATCTCAAATTTTCTTAAATCACAAATTAAACCATCACTAAATACATATTCCAAATAATGCATTCTTTAAACCATTTTATAATATATAATAATTTCAGAAATTTATTTTCATAAAATAAGAATCATCATAGCAATAACAATGATATAAACATAATTAAATAAATACTAGCATAAAACATAAGCTATATATAATAGATGTAAGAAATAACCATTTAACAACAAAAAAGAGCCCACCAACACATAACCCGGACCAATGACCCAACCCGCCCAAAGTGAAAGAGGGAAAAGGCCCAGGTCTGGATCCGGCCCAAGCTAAACTCTCCCAGCCCCAACCCGGTTTCCTGGCCCGACCCGAGTCCAGAACAAGGAAAACAAAAGGAAACTCAAATAATTTAACCCGAAACCCTTAACCCGATTCTCAAACCCGGTTTAAGAGAAAAATAAAAGAAGGGAAGCGAACCCATCTCCCTCAACCCACAAGACCCAAGCTCTGGGCAACGCCGACGGAAAAGCGAAGGGAAAGAAGAAGAAGGAGTCCGGCCTGCCGGCGGCCGCGCTCAAAGACCCATTGCCGACCTCAAACAACCCAGAAGGACCAATACGCGAGTAAGAGGAAGGAGGAAGAGAAAGCTCACCGAGGGCTCGAAGGTTCGCCGGAATCTTCGTCGGAAACTTCGATTCGGGCTCGTCGATGGCGGAATCGGAGCTTTCGTGGCCTAAGACGGAGGTGGAGGGTCAAAAGGTGAAACCTTGCAACATTGGAGAGCGAAAGAAAAGAGGAGGAACCTTACCAGTCGGAATCGGAAACCAGGGGAGGAAGGGAAGGGTTGGCGGCGTCGGTGGCACCGGGAAGATTCTGGGCTGGTGGCTCAGACTCGGGCCTCATCTCGAATGGAGGAGGGAGAGGAGTGGTGCCCGGACAGCTGTTGCTCGCTCCTCGGGGCCGCGAAGACAGAGCGCTCGGGGTCGGGGGTGTTGGCTTCGAAGAACAGGGGCTTAGAGGAGGGGTGCTCGAGCTCGGCGACACGGGAGCACTAGGCGGGGCTGGCGGCGCTGCGATGGTGATGGCGATCGATCGGCGATGGAGAATGAAGGTGTGCTGTGATGGTTTGTGGATTGATTTTGTGAGGGCTACAACAGGTCTGTCTTCAATTTTACAGGCAAGAGGACAGGGAGGTGAAATGGGTGAAGAGGGGCACCGATTCGGATAAAAGGAAAGGGAAAGGGATCTGTCCTGCAATTGGCGTGGGAAAGGAGTCCGTGCTGAGGCCTGGCGTGGCTCCTGCAAGTCTCAATTGGCTCTTTGCCAAGTTTGGGAAGGAAAATGCAAAGAGGATGGGAAAGGAGTAAGAGCTGCTGGTTTGTACAGACCGAGAGGGGGAAAGAAGAAAAGAAAGAAAAGGAAAATAGAATACAAGTGGTCCTCACAAGACCCAATTTCAAAATACCTGGAACCTACTATCTCGACGTTATCCCGACTCGGTTAAAATTAATAAAATTTTCGAATCTGAAATAAGATAATGTACCTCAAAATAAATTCCAAACCTCGAAGAAAGAAGACGGAAATAAAATTCGTCGGAATCAAATTTTCAAAACGATGCCGGAATTTTTCATACTGATTTTTAACCGAAAATTGTGCTCGATGATCAGATTTTCTGGGAATATCCGATTTAAATTCATTTTTAATTTCTTTTTCCGAGAATTAAGATTTAAAAATCCGGGCCTTTACAATAAAAGCATTGCCAATGAAGAATAAGCTTATTAAAAATAAAGAATTTGACATCTTAAACATTTTTTTCAGCGTTTTTTTTTTCTTTTTTTTTCCCCAAGCCGATTCAATTGTAGGTGATATATAGCTAGTAAAGGTGCCCTTTCTAGTGAATGTCTCCCATATTTGATTCTTATAACCAATTTTCTCTGCCATCTATTTTTCTTCTTTTTAGGCTTTTTTTAGATAATATATTTAACACTTTGAAAAAGCAATTTGAATATAACCAGATCTTCAACAATTTTGTAGTATTTTTTATTTTTAGGTATTGACTGATTCTAAGGGATCTTTAAGATTGTTCTAAAAATATATAAAGGTATGGGATCAACACTACTAATTAGTTTTAATGACCACGAATACTTACAAATGTTAAACGCTTTTCAGCTACTTTTACTCTCGTTAATATAGAGTAGTGATTAGGGTAAAATGTAGAAAATCACCGATAAATTAGGCTATTTTCAATATAACCTCCGGAAAGCAACTGCATAGCACTACACCACATGTTAACAAGTTTCGTTAACAATGAGAAAAACTTGTTAGAAATGGAAAATTATTGAGTTATATTATATATTTTAACTGAGACATTCATTCATTTGGTTAATATATAGGGGAGTGGTATTTAATTATTATCCTTTTAATGGTACTTCTGTTGTTTCTTGTTGGTTTGCTGCTACTATTGTTATTGAGTTGCTTGATGCTCGTGCATGTAAACCGCTAGATTCGAGGTCGAATCCTTACCAAGGGGAGGATGGTGTGATCTTCAATGATGATTGCTTGGTTGATGACATCGGTGATAGATCGGATATTCGGATGCCATATATACGGATCTCCAATGGTAAATTATGAAGATTCCAATGCTCTGATGATTCCTAGTGATGAAGTGTTTACAAATGAAATGCCTTTCGAGGTGATTACGAGGGATATATGATCCTAGGCTGTTTTCATGTTGATTGTTTACCATGATTTTATGACATTTTTTTTATGCATTTCTCCTAGTAATTTTCATGCAAATGAAGGGCAAAATTCATCGGCTTTCTTGGCCCTGGCTTTAATTTTATTATTATTATTTTTTTTAATCTTTTTGCCTTCTTTATTAGGGCAGCATAGTCTATCTATATTGTAAGGATTTTGTTGAACAGAAAATTTGAATTTGATAATGACAAGTGAACCTTGATTTGGGTTAAGTGTAAGATCCCAAGATTGATGTAAAGTCCTCCTGGAGGGTTTCCATTTATTGATAAACATATATATAGGTTACAAAGGTATTGAGCCTCAACGGGCTTTTAGCCCACTATACATGAGGAGACCTATGTAATCTATCAAACTCCCGCCGTCGAAACAGGAGGGGGCCGTACAGTGAGACTGGAACTAAAATCAATGAATAATTGTCTAGGTAAACCCTTGGTGAATATATCAGCGTATTGATAAGAGGACGGGACATGTAGAACGCGGACATGTCCAATGGCAACCTTGTCCCTGACGAAGTGGAGATCGAGCTCAATGTGCTTCGTGCGTTGATGCTGGACTGGGTTGCTAGCCAGATAGACGGCGGAGACATTGTCAGTGTAGACCAGATTGGCCTTCTGAAGAGGGCAACGGAGCTCAAGAAGGAGATTGCGGAGCCAAGAGCACTCAGAGACAACGTTGGCAACACCCTTGTATTCGGCCTCAGCGCTGGAGCGAGACACGACAGACTGACGCTTGGCCGACCACGACACAAGGGTGTCGTTGAGGAAGACACAGTAACCAGACGTGGAGTGACGTGTATCAGGACAACCACCCCAATCCGCATCAATGTAAGCAACAAGGTCAAGCTTAGAGGAAGGAGTGATCGTGGTGCCTAGCTCGAGTGTGCCGCTGATGTACCGAATGATCCGCTTTAAGACATGAAAGTGGGGTTCCCTGGGTGCATGCATGAACAAGCAGATCTGCTGAACGACATAACTAATATCAGGTCTGGTGAAGGTGAGATACTGAAGAACACCTGCAAGGCTCCTGTACAATGTCAAATCATCAACCAAAGGACCAGAATGAGTGCTGAGCTTGTTGGCTGTATCGGCAGGGGTGGCGACAGGATTGCAGTTACTCATCTTAGCCCAAGCAACAATCTCAACAGCATACTTACTCTGTGAGAGAAATAGCCCAAACAAATGCCGTTGAACAACAACTCCCAAGAAGACAACTAACCCAAATCTGACATGGCGAACTCAGCACCCAGCTGTGAAATAATCGACGTCCGAAGAGCATCAGAAGAGGCGGTGAGAATGATGTCGTCGACATACAGTAACAGAAATGCCATGCCGGAGCCTCTACGATATATGAATAGGGACGAATCTGAGCGTCTGCCAATGAAACCCAAGCGGAGCAGATGAGAAGCAAAGCGCTGGAACCAAGCTCGCGGAGCCTGTTTCAGACCATACACAGAGCGCTTCAGGAGACAGACGTGCTTGGGATGATCAGCATCAGCAAACCCCGGCGGCTGAAACATGTAGATTGTCTCATTCAGGTGACCATGTAGAAAAGCGTTCTTGACATCCAGCTGATGAATGGCCCAGTTGCGCGACTGAGCTAAGCTCAGCACCACTCGGATAGTGGTAGGCTTGACCACGGGGCTGAAGGTCTCATCACAATCAATACCTACCTGCTGAGATCGCCCGTTGACCACAAGACGTGCTTTGTAGCGCTCCAACGTCCCATCAGAGCGGAACTTGTGACGGAAGAGCTACATACAGCAAACGACGTTCGCCGCTGGAGGGCGAGGGACAAGAACCCAAGTACCATTCTTTGTAAGGGCCCTGTATTCGTCGAGCATAGCCGCCTACCAATTTGGGTCGAGGAGGTCTGTTTTGTGGGAGGTGGGGATGGAGGACAGGGAGGTCGAGGTAGAGGAAGGGGTTGATTGAGAGTCGGGAGGGACGGGCTCAAGGGGGGCAGAGCTTTGTTGATTGACTACGGGCGCCGCCAGTGTGTGGGACGTAGGGTGGGGGTGGTTACGTTGATTGGCTGTGGGCGCAGCATCACAACATGGCGATCGGACGGAGGGGTTTAGGCATGGTGTTGAGCGAAGGGGTCATTTGCGGTGGTCATGGAGACGATTTGACGGGGTCGGAAGACACCGGAGACGCTGCGGGTGTGTGGTCTGGTGGGAGGGGGAGGTGGTGGTGGCAGCGGGGGAGAGGCAGGAGCACCGGGAGAGCTCTGGGGAAGAGAGAAGTGAGGGAACGATGACTCTGACTCAGACTGAGACACAGGAGGTGTAGAAGAGGGGAGGCGATGAGAAGCAAAGGGGAAGCGAGACTCATCAAATGTGACATGACGAGACACAATGAGCTTATGGGTCGTGATATCGAGGCAGAGGTTACCGCGATGATCAGACGGATAGCCTAGGAAGACACAAGGAGTGGAACGCGGGTGAAGCTTGTGTGGGGCGGTGGAGGACTGGTTTGGGAAGCACAAGCACCCGAAGGTACGAAGGTGATCATACCTAGGCAAAGTGTAATAGAGGGGATGACCTGGCGAGCGATGTTGAAGGGTGGTAGATGAGAGAATGTTTAGGAGATAACAGGTGGTGGATAAGGCGTGAGGCCAATAGGGAAGGGGAATAGATGCGTGGAAGAGGAGAGATCTCATCATGTTGGTTATGGTTCTGATGATTCGTTCGACTTTTCCATTCTGCTGGGAGGTATAGAGCCAAGACAACTGATAGGAGATCCCATTTGTGGCAAAGAAAGAGTGAAAGTCTTTGTTGTCAAATTCACGACCATTGTCACATTGGAAACATTTGATGGATATGTGAAACTGTGTTTTGATGTAGGTATGGAATCTGACAAAGACAGGAAACACTTGGGACTTGAAATGCAACGGGAAGACCCATAAGTAATGAGTGTAATCATCAAGAAACAAGAGGTAGTACTTGTGACCCTCCTTGCTAGGCACAGGAGAGGTCCAAATGTCACTATGAATGATATCAAATTGAGCAAGGGTAGAGGTCAAAAACCATTGGAACGGCAATCTGGCATGTTTGCCTAGCTGGCAGGAAGAGCATAAACCAGAGTGTGGGTCTTTAGTACAGGTGACAAGACTCTAGGAACGGAGGACATCTAGAACGGAAGCACTGGGTTTGGCCCAGGCGTGCATGCCACAGACTGAACGACGATGCCGAGAGGGCGACCGGGCACGACTGACTGGACGCAGGAGGTGGTGTGACAGGGTAGAGCTCCCCGATGCTGTTACATCTCATGCGAGTAACCCCCGTAGTAAGATCATTCACAGAGAAACCATAGGGATCAAACGCAAGGGAAACGTTGTTGTCAGTAGTGAACCGACGGACAAAGATAAGGTTTTTGACAATCTTTTGGGCAATGAGGACATCGTTGAGGTGTAGTGGGTAGGTTGGGGTCTGTAATTTGGCGTGTCCAATCCCCGAAGTAGCAAGGCGACCACCATTTCTGACGATAATAGAGTGTGCAGGGCCCTTAAAAGAAATAGATGAGAGGTTACCTGAGGAGTTCGTCATGTGGGAGGTGGCACCAGTGTCCATGTACCAAGAAGAGTTTGAAGACGTCGGCTGCATAGAGGAGAAGACGTGATGCCCAGCCGGCGGAATATAGCCTTGATCAGACGATGTCAGATAGGCATGAGGACCGGCATGTCTCAAGGCAGGGGAGTCGGAGTGTAGCCAATGAGGGTTGAAGCCAGGCATCGGGGACCATCGAGGGGCGATGGTCGAAGGAGCAGGGCGGCGAGTGATGCGGCGGCCGCTGGCGCAGCAGGTGAGGTCAGACATTTTTTTTTTTGAGAAAGAAATGAACTGGGGGAGGATCTCAACAGGCAGGGCTGTAAGGATGGATGTAGCCTGTAGGCAACGATGGCCGCGAGCGAGGACAAAGGAGGGCGAGAGCGAGAGGGAGAAGATTCTTGGATCTGGCGATTGAGGAAGGTCGGATCTGGGACACCGCGAGGGGATGAAGCGACGACGGGAGCGAGATAGGCAGAAGAAGGGGATGGCCGGCGGGAGGGGAGCAGGTGACGGGATCTGGTGGTGAGGCGGCAGCGAGGCTGACAGCGAGGAAGAAGGACGGAGGAAGAGGATAACCCGGTGATGTTGACTGGTAGCGGCGAAACGAGGCCGGCGTCGGTAAGAGGAGAGGTGAGGCGGGAGGATCAAATTAGGGTTCCGTGAGGAAGAAAAGGCTGTGATACCATGTAAGATCTCAAGATTGATATAAAGTCCTCCTTTAGGGTTTCCATTCATTGATAAACATATATATAAGTTACAAAGATATTAGGTCTTAACGTGCTTTTAGCCCACTATACATGAGGAGACATATGTAATCTATCATTAAGAATATGGTTCTTTGGTGAGATCGAGGTCTTTCTAATTCATGTTCATTCCAGCTTAATTGAATGTGTTACATTTACATACGAACTTGTGAAACTAAGAAAGAAATACCACTTAATTTTATAGGAAAACTAAAAATAAGGTTGGAGTCGGTCTGATTGATTAAGAATATATTGACATATGATTTTTTTAATAATCAATACATAACACGCTCTCTTTTTTAGGGCTTGGAGAAAACCCCAAGCCGGGACTGAACACCACCGCCGAACACCATCTTCCCCTGTCTTGGTAGCTGTTCATCGATTTTCTTCTTCCATGGAGGATTTTTAACACATAAAGATATGAAACGCTCTCTTAAGAGCCCAAACCTCTCCTCCGGGAGCCCTAAATCTCCTTCGGGAGCCCCAAATCTCCTTCGGGAGCACAGACCCGTGTGGTTAAGCTCGGCTTCGGCCTTCGCTTCCAACAGTGCACCACCACCCTACTCCTGCTCTGCTCGGTGTGCTCTGTCCCGGCGGTTGTGGAGTTCTTCGCCCTGGCGGTGGTGGATTCCCCTAATTTGATTATGATCCATCGGCTTCGCTCTGATCTGATTAGTACCAATCTCAGATCCGGTTTGTAGTCTGAATACAAATTCCTAATTTCTAGACTCGGCGGTGCGGGTGGCCCTCTGCCCATCTGCGCCCGCCCCTCCTCCGTTCATCTTCCATCCACAAGTCGGTCCGGCGACGTCTGTTCGTTTGCGGTTTAGGTCCTCGGATCCATGGTCTGGGGCGACTCCGCCGGCGTCGGTTTTCTGCCCACCTCACCTCTGAAACTCCCCACACCCTTTCCCCTCCCCAGGGTGCTGCTGGGATTTCCCTTGTTGTTGGCTTCCTCCGCCTCCGGCTCCAGGGTGCGCCGTCATTGCGGACGCTTCAACCCTTTCCCGCCCGCCTTCCTCCCCTTCTCCTGGCTTGGTCGGCGGCGGGGTGTGTTTTGCGCGCTCTTCCCCGTGGCTGCTTGTTCTTTACTGGGGTTAGGGTTTCAATCAGTTTTCGGGCTGTGCTTTGGGCCCAAGGTTTTGCCTTGGGCCCGGGGCAGCCCGAACTGATTGGGAAAAAAAAAATAAAAAAAAATAAAAAATTAAAAAAGGGTTATGTGTACATACAATAATAAAACGTAAATAACTTGCGTAAAATTTTTCCGGAGCTTTCTGCGCTCTTCGTCTTTTGCGATCGTGCTTCACTTTCTCGAGTTGGTCGGAGTTCTGTCTTTTGGATTCGTGGTTAGTTTCGGTTGAGGAGCAGTTCTGCGGCCCTGGTTGATCGAAGTGATCGTGTTGGTGGTGTTCGTGGTCTCCGAAGATCCTTCATCTAGGTGGAGGGAACGTCGTGTGATCCACACTTCCCCAGGAGTCGTCCTTGCCCTACGTGGATTACTGCTTTCCGTCTTTCCGGCGGCGAGACATCGTGTCAGCTTTGCTGTCCCATGCGCTCACTATCCACTTCTCCATGCCGGGTCTCCTTCTTCTCGCTCCTGTGCCCGCTTGTGCGCTTGGGTCTGGGGTTCTCCGGGTTTTTTTTGCGTAGTTATTTTGTTGTATTAGGTGTCTTTATTCTGTTTCCTTGTTGTATTTTTGCTATGTTGTATGTTTAGACGGCTTGCCGTCTGCCGACTTTGTCGACCTCTCGAGGTCCGGGCCTGTCCGGTCTCGAATTATTTCCTTATCAAAAAAAAATAAAAATAAAAAATAAAAAATATTGACATATGATAATTAAATCATTAATTATTATTACAAGGATGAGTAAAATAAATAAATAAAAAGTACAAACTCTACCAGAGCTTGTTGACTTGAAAGACTCGACCATTGAGGGCCTAAATAGGCCTTGAATTTGCTTTATTGAAACTTGTTTTTATTTATTTATTCTCCAAAAGGTTGTGGGACTTTTTTTTTTTTTTTTTTTTTATTAGGAAAGAATTTGAGGCCAGACAAACCTGGACCTCGAAGGCCGACAAGTCGGCAGACGGAGACCGTCAGAAAGAGAAAAAATACAACGAAGGTGCAAGAAACAAGTAAAGGAGCTCTACAAAGAGAAACAAGCCCAACTAAACCGGACGAGATGCGGACGTAGACGAACAAACGAAGCCAAGCGCTACCAGCAGCAACACCGCAGGCCAGCGGTACATCAGGAGACACCTGTGGGCAGTGAAGACGAACCTCCAAGGAAACAGCCTTCCGGGAAAAGGAGACGCCTCGATACACACTGCCACGACCCCAGCCTGACCCGACTCCGAACAGCCAGAACCCCATCTACCGAAGAAGAGAAGCCAATCCCCCCAAACCGCAGAGCAACACCACCTGAATCGAAACACACCATAAACCCGAGCCGGAGATAAACTAGCCCAATCCGGGGATTATTTAACTATATATAAAAACGTATATATAGTAATATTATGTGAAGTTTTAAATATATATAAATGTTTTTTTTTTTTTTAATGAGCATATTTGGGCCAAGGAAAAGCCTTGGGCCCAAAAGAAACAAATAGGCCCGAAATCCGGGCTACAAGCCCAATAAGGCCCGAAGGCAATTGAAGCAGCAAGGATAGACGACCAAACCCTCGCCGCCGGCAGCCACCACCCGTGTGAGAGGAAGGGACACCAAGGGAGAGTCGGAGTACAAGCCAGCACCAAGACCGGGCCATGGGAGACAGAGAAGGAGACAAGCATCGATCGGCCGAAGCCGCCGACCCAGACTTTCTGCGAATCAGGCGAGGGACGGAAGACAGGCATAAAGCCGTCGAAGCACCCCTACACCCAACCCCAACGCCGGCGAAGAGAAACCCCTACCGAGAAGACTCACCCACCAGCCATACGGGAGATGGAGGACCAAGGAGGGATGTGATGATGTACAACCGAGGCTGCACCGGATCCAGACATGCATAGACGACGGCAGCAAGCCTCCGACGCCACAGGTTCAAGACCAATCAAAGAAAAGGAGAGTACATATAATCCAAGGAGGAGGACGAGGAGTCCGGAAGGGAAGACGAGAACCCCCCAAACCCAGGAACTCACTCCGCCAGCAAACAAGAAGCACCAAAAGCCCCAATTGAACATGGGAGGGAAGAAAGCAAACAAGAAGGACCAAAAGCCCCAAATTAATTTTGGAAATCGTTCAAAGAATGAAGATTAATTTCAGATTTTGTTCTTCTCCGCGAACCGAACAATAAAGGCGGCGGCGCCACAGCGGATCAAACGATAACCGAAGCCAGGAGGCGTCGATTAAGGTCGGATTGTGCTCCCGAGGGAGATTTGGGCTCCCGGAGGAGGGTTGAGACACCCGGAAAGGGTGGATTGGGGCTCCCGAAGGAGGGTTGAGACTCCCAAAGGGAGGTTATTTACTTACTGCGGAGGTAACCGGCCACCAAGAAAGCCGACACTATGCCGGCGGAGGAAGACTTTCATCTTCGAATAACATGGTTTTTATTTATTTATAATTTGGAATATATTCTCACACTTTGTTGGAAATATAATCTTTATTTATTTATTTATTCTACTCAAAATTAATTTGTTGATAAATCTTTTTAGGTTAATTTATAGTCAAGCATCTATTTTAATTTTTTTTAGGTTTATTTATTTATTCTTGTTTTAAAACATTATATGTTATCAAAATTTTATTATTGTATAGAATCTTATATATTGACTATCCTCAATATTATTGCATCTTAATTTATTATTTTTTTAAAAAAAAATCGAAGTTGAAGTTTTACAAGTAATGGTGTTAAGTGTTAACTGTTAAGGAATAGTATTAGTTAAGAATTTCATTTTTTTTAATTACTTCAATTTGCAAGATGTTAAAAGCATCATACTTTTAGTAGTTTGAAGTAAAAACTAAGAACTATCAAGGTTGATGGTTTTAGTGTTTAATTATTTGTTTGAATTGTTTTTGAGATTAGAATTTTTTAAAAAAGAAATACTTTATATGTTGTTATATTTCATCTAAAATTTAATTATAGTACCATTTTATTTAAAATTTGGTACAGAGCCTCTAAAATCTATTGAACGGACCTCCTGCAATAACAGGTTGTGTACGTGAGATTCATGAGTGCCTCAGATTTGTTAGGAATTCAGTGAAATTGCATGAGAGTGTGTAAAGAACCTTGAATCTATGAAGGATCTTCAACTAATTCGCCATGGAAGCTGTGTTCGGAGAATTGAGATTTGGAATGAAGAAGGAGGGAGAAACCGAATTTTTGGAAAATGAATTTGTTATCCAACAAACCCAATCGGTTGTTAAATTTATAGCCCAAACCTATATTACTGTGTGGACTAAAATGCCCCTATTTTATTACAACCGAATTACCAAACTACCCTTATCCTCTATACGTAAAGATCGAAAATTTTTATAATATTAAATAATTAAAATAATGATTTATAATCCCCTGCACCAATTTCCTATCTTTTACACACCCTCACCTGCACCAATTTCCTTACCCAGCCAGGGGCGGCCCCCTTCGACCCACGTGCCTCGGGGTTTGGGAAAAAAATAAAAAATAATTTATATATATAAGTGTTGCAATAAGTAAAACTAGGATGAATATAGAATCAATTAGTCTACTTTGCTTAGTTGGTTGGTAGGAAGGAAACTAATGTTAGACCAAAAGGTTGGGGGTTCAAGTCCCGCTAGCTTTTTTATTATTTGTTCAACTTACACCACACTTTCTTTGTTTCTACCCCTTATTGAATTATATTCCCACTTCCCGACTTTCCTATTTGTTCAACTTACACCACACTTTCTTTGTTTCTACCCCTTATTGAATTATATTCTCACTTCCCGACTTTCCTATTATATATGAATTATCTAGCTATAACTAATTAAACCCCATAAAATTGGTGAAATTAACCTTTTTTTTAAAAAAAAAACTCTCATCCCTCAAAAAAAAATTTTTTATTCTTTGTTCAACTTGCACCTACTCTATGTTTCTACCTCCTTATTTAATTATGTTCTCACTTCTCGAGCTACCTACTATATACAAATTATCTAGCTATAAACTAATTAAACCCCATAAAATTGGTGAAATTATGATTTGATTATGAGAATAAATTTTGTTAAATTTTCATTAGAGTTTTGATTTTGAGAATAATTTTTGTGTTTTTATTATTGTGTATGTGATTTTGAGAATGAAATTTATGAATTGAATTTGGGTTTTGTGAATTGAATTTGTGAAGCCTTATGCAATATTTGTATTTTCGTAACCTACATATTCAAATCACAATTTCTATCATGTTTTTGGCAACCAAAAGATATTATAAAGTTGGTGAGTTTACAATCCTAGCTAATATGCAAAAGCCTTGAATTTAACATGATTGAATTTCGATAAGTTTACACTCCTAAATATGACAAATGCCTGAATTTCCAATGAATGACGAGAAACAACTATCATAGCAACAAAGCAAATGTAAGCCTACTTTTTTATAATCCACTACTAAGTTGAAATTCGCAGCTTAGGTAAAGGAGTTTATTCAAAACCAATATACACACTAGAAAATTTCGCCCCACCTTTCGGAGGATCATGCGGCCGCCACTATACCCAGCTCACAAGATTTTGTCTTCATCTCCGTTATAGAGCAACCCTCTCTCACCCACATTTAATTCTCACACACCCACAAGGAGAACCAAACCCATTCTTCTCTCTCCCTTCTTTTCCTTTTCTGGATTTTTTTTTTCAAATTAGTCAAAAATCCGAAAGAAATTCGGAAAGTAGCCAAAATTTAAAACTATTTAGCGTTTTAGCCAAAGTAGGGTAAAGTCGCTGTTTGAAACAACGACTTTACCCAGATTTTTTTTAAAAAATAATAAAATATGTAAGTCGCTATTTTTTAAACAGCGACTTACCTTTTTTTTAAAAAAAATCGATTTAAAACATTTAATTGGAAAATACTGGAAAAAAAATATACAGATAGGGAGAGTCGTTGTTTCCCTTTTTATATATTTTTTAACCTACAGAGTCGCCACCTTCAACGGTGATCTCTGGCCACAAGCACCGATGCCGAAGTTGTCTCCTCCTCGGCGGCTATCTACCCGAACTCCCCTGAGCACTGCTGGTGTAAAGGCTCGGATTTTTAAATCCTAATTTCTCAGAAAAAGTAAAATCAAAATGAATTTAAATGCGGAATTTAACAAAAAAAAAACTCGTTAATTCGGATTTTAGAACTCTTAGAGCGCGTACTTTTATAAGTTTCGCAGATTATATGAATTCATCCTCCTTCTTTTATACTATATTCAAAAACCCCTTTTATAATACAATTGTCATTTCATCTATCAAAATATATGCAAATTTCAAAATTTAAACTTTTTGACACTTTAGAGAATGGTAGGGATAAGGATAGTAACAGGTGGATTGATGTTGGGGTTATTGGGGCAAGATAGTTGACCACCACTAGAATCCTTCTTATCTTCAAAATCAGACAAAAGCTCTCTCCCTCTACTTTTATTTTTCACCTTATTGGGTATAATGCCAAACAAGTGCTTCAGCTTGACTCTCTTTCTCTCTTCGTTACATTTGAGTATAGACAAACCCACACCAACCTGCAGCTCTCTCTCCCCCATCTGTAATTGCTGAAGATCACCTCCTCACAATTCCACTTCAACAAATCAAAGGAGTCCATTCTTCACAGTTCCTATTTCCCATTTCAAGGACAAATACAACCTTCTTCTTGTTCATCGTCATCAGCTCCTCCTCTTCGATCGGCCCCCACCACTACGCCTGCACTTACCACCCTCTCGGAGCCGCCAGCAGCAGACACCGGAGCTCCCGGACACCGAGCGCAGCTCCGATAGCCCTTGAGCGCGACCTCGAGCCATCCCTGCTTCTTCCCGAGAGGCCGAGCACCACAGCCCCCGTTCCCCTTCCTTCCTCGACGAGCAGTGACAGCACCACCATTTCCGCCCCAACTCGACGCCTTCCGGAGCCGCCAGCAGCCACCAGTAGCGGCCGGCGCCGCCAGGAACCGCCGCCGAGCTCATTCCCTCCTCCTCTCCCCCTATTCTCGCCATTTCCGGCCGGTAAGCCCACCCTCACTCCCTCTCGCTCTCAAACTTTCTTAAAGGGACCTCCTTTTAACCAATTGCCCCGACCCAGGTCCTTGGAGCCCTCCCCGTCCTCGACAGGCCCCAATCGGAATTCCGACGAGCCGAATCGACCCCGGTGATTTCAAATCCCCTCCGGCAAGGCTTGAGACCCCTCGGTGAGGACCTCTTCTTTCCTCTCTCCCTTTTTTTTCTCTATTCTGTGTCCCTGATTGTCGGGAATGAGAGTCGGAGCCGCGAGCCACCAGCGAGGCATGGGTTTCTTTCCTCCTCCTTCCGTCTCTTTTCTTTACCGTTGATGCCTTGTCGTTTTGTGGAAGGAGACAGGGTTCATGGGATTTGTTTGGGTTTTGGGTTGGGCCTGACCCGAATTTTCAATCCGGGTTTCTTTATGTGGGAATCGGGTCTCCACTTGGGTTGCAGAGCAGGCTTTCGGTTTGGGCACAGGGGATCCGGGTCATCAGTTGGGCCTTTTCTTGTTGGGCTATTTCCTGGGTTGGGTTATTGTGTTGTTGTTTTATTAATTGTGAGATTGGTATGTTACCACATATGAGAGTTATTTGATGGCTGTTATTGTGATTCCGACCATATTATTATTATTTTGTGGAAATATACATATTATTTGAAATTTATTATATATTATGAAATTATTCTAAATTAATGATAATTGAAATACGTATTTTATATGCGATTTTTGAGATGAATTATGGGATTTGATTTATAAATATGATTTTGGGGATTTGTTAAAGATTTAAATGATAAGCATAATTTGAGAAATTACTATGAATATGAGTTGGCTTAATTTGGGATTTAAGAGTTTGGGAAAATATAGTTGGTACGATTTTATCAATGGGTTTGAGTGAAAGTAAATGATTTTGGTTGATGTTGATCGTATCGGAAAGGTTTTGGAAAATGGTTTTACTATCGGTTAGTTTTGAGTATGTTGAGAACTTGGGTTCGTGTGTATGAATGTTGGTCCGGTAGCTTATGGAAATTGTTTGATGATAGGTGTGTATTGCTTTTGGATTGCTTGGGACTTGCTTTGGGCCCTTACCTGTGTTATCCTGCTGTTCTGCATCTTCAGGTAAGTTCCCTAGGGGGCTTACTCAGGTTGGACATTCATGCCTGTTGTTGTATTTTATGTTAGGTGTTGCATATGCATAAGAGCATGCCATGTAGTATCATGTTTAGGTCGCACTAATTGAATGAGCATCTGCTTACTTTATGCGTTTGAAACAGAACGGCCGTTATCTGTGGTAGTCCTAGAGTCTTTGCTAGGGTCATATGGTAGCCCAGCCTCATCGGGTACCCTGAGTCAATCGAGTCATGAACTTCCTTATATTATGCCTGCGGGCTTTATTGTGGAGGGGGTTAGGCATGCGTGCCGCCCGATTATGATGGAATGCATTCACGAGCTGGCCAGTCTCCGCCCTATCGGAAGGGGGTGGAGGTAGGAGAGGGATATGCCATGTGGCATTGTCTTGGGCCCTTTACATTATTTCTGCACATTATTATACCTAGGAGCATGCTAGTGTGTTTGACTTTCGTACTGCATTAGAGCATCTTTATTAGGTATAGCACATACTATGTGGCCTCAGCGAGGACTGCCGGTCCCGCATGAGTGACTCGATCTGACTCCTTTCCCCGTTCTTCTTTTAAAGGTATTTTCTGCAGATTTTGAGTGCTCGATGTCTATATGACGGGGTTTCCTTTTGGCGAATCGGAGAATCTGGCTAACATTCTAAGTTGGTAAAATGGTAATCACTCACTGATGATTTGGTTTTGACCCGGCTTTGCCATGGCATTTGTATCTTAACTTTGCTTCCGCTTTACTTTCGTTTGAATTGGATTTCGCGACATAGTCTTAGGACAGGTTAAGGGTACCCAACGGCCCTTCGATGTTTTTAGGGTTTGAAATCCCTCTTTCTACTAATCTTAAAATGAGTTTGAAACCTCGACCCGTACCTGGATTGCAAGATCCGAACAAGGGGTTTTATCCCTTGAAACGTAACCCGGAAATCATAATTCTGGGCCGTTACAAAGATGGTATCAGAGCTGAGGTTGTGCAATTCGGGTACAAAAGGGTCGAGTGTATGTTTTGGAAAACCGCCCATGAATTTCAAAGGATTTGAAAGGATTTTAAAAAGGGCAAAATAAACTTAAGATGCCTAACCCAAATTGGACTAAGTAACGAACTTGACTTGTTATAAAAGAGGGAAACCGACTAAAGAGGGATCGAGTGGGTAGTAAAGGCGCTTGACCACCCCTATTGGGTGTAGTTGGGAACGGTAGGCAAAATATCAGTTGTTCTTTACAAATGGGTTGGGAGACTCTAATGAGATCATTATGAGTGTTATTAACTGATTCTGTGTTGAATGCTTGATATGCTAGAGATCTGATTTGGATGCCTTAACTATGAAATGCGTACTGACTTGTCTGTGCAAACGGGATAGCGGGAGTATCTTTATTTCTATATGGTCAAGTCCAGCTTGTGTGGAACGGCCTCTTGCACTATGTTAAACCCTTTCCGGTTCTACCAAATCTTTCTCCTGGCTGTCAGTGTCTTTCACGGGAATCGGGGTTGTAAACACATTGTGTCGGAAACTCATGTATGTACATGAAGGTGGTTTGAGTGAGTATTGTAAGGTAGTTCTTGATGTCATTTTGAGTCAAGAGTAAGGTGTTTCTGAGGCTGTCTTTCTCAATCCTTATGATGATCGACCAGTGTCTTCTTGCCATAAAGAGTCATGTCGGGATCCCACGGGAAAGAGAGGTGATGAGTCGGTTGGGAAGGTCAATGGTTGCCCCTAGGGATCTCTGTCCGGTTGTAATGGTGACTCTCTCTGAATTGCATGATTTTGTAATCTCACGCATGTACCTTGTAAATGATCATTAGTGAGAAGTAGCTCATGTTATGCCTTGCTTTCTGTCATAATTTTATTGTGTAAGCTCATGTTGTGGTTAGTTACATTGCTCAAGTCTCGTGTTATGTCTTGTCCTCTATCATGAATGTATGTTGTTATAGCATGTTTACTTGGTTTATTGATTGTATGAATGATTGGAAGCATGGACCATATAATATGAATCTACATGATCGTTATTTCCTTATGGATTAGGTTCATGATAGTATGATCAACTCCTCTTTGTAGGAATGCTTGTAGATTATCGCCTTAGCATGTTGGATGACGACATGTCGATGCTTATTATCCTTTTTGTGACAAGAATCCATACCATGCCTATCTATTTTGTATTTGTCAGATTAGCTATTACTGATTATTTTGCACATAATATTGTCGTGTGTTACTTGTGTTGAATGGAGAATATGTGGTATAATTGAGTCTTAGCAAATGCATGTTTCATCCTAGTATGTGTTGATCTGCACTCATGCCCCGTATTCTAATCAAATTGCCCATTACTTAGACTCGTATTATGAATCGTTTGACTTTTCTCATGCCCCTATATCGTGGAAGATGATTGAGTGATTTCTTACCCGTCGTCATGATTAGTTGCATGCATGTATCGTACGTTATATTGAGCTTTTAGCATCATGTATGATCATCGATTGTGACTTGTGCGAACTTGTATCTTGTCTACGTTGTTGCTGATTTTCTCTCGAGCTAGGTTCCTGATAGTGTGGTTATTCCCTCTTTCTATTACCATAACATGTCTTACCCGTGCAAGTTAATTAGTGTTGAATTCGATGATCGATTTGCTTTCTGTGATGGTTAATCATAGCATGCTTACATGTTGTCGCTCGGTAGTGTTCCTCTATTGCTCAATGATATTCTCTCATGCTAGTATACATGTATGACTTGGCACATCGCATAATCACACACCACACTCATCATGTCTTCAGATACGTAGGACGCATGAATGTTAGAATAAATCTAGTCGAGTTATCTTGATTATGTGCATGTTCAATATGTGCTAGTAGTGTTCTGTAGGGCTTAATTATGATTCCCAATATGACTCGCTAAATGATCACGTGTTGTACTTGTTCTATGATGTGATGACTATTGTATCATATATGTGATCTATGATGGTTCGTTCCTAGCATGACTATAATCTATCGCCCTTGATGTCCTTCTTATTACTTTTGATAATGCCTCGTGCTTCGTAAATATCATGATTAACTCCTTTTAACGGCTCATGGTTATGCTTGTATCACGCTATGTATCTCTAGAATCATGTAGGACATGTGCTTTCTAAATGTATCTCGTCATATGATTACGTGTCATACTTGACCTATTATATGATCATTGTTTTAGATGAGATAGTTACTATATTACTCTTATATGTTCTCGTATGATGCATACACCAAGCTCGTGCATTGTTCATATATGTGACAATTGTGATACCCATTAAATCTTGCATATCTTGCTTAAGTTGCTAGGCATATCTGGTTCCATGAAATAATAGACTGCTAGCTTGTCTCACATGCATCAGTGTAGGACTTGATTGTGCCTTTTGGAATAAATATGTATGTCGTGCTCCTTGATATAGGTACATGTTAGAGTGGATTAATATGATTGATATGCCCCATGATGAATTTGTGTTTGATTGCCACAATTGCAACCTAATAGACTTTCATAAGGGTGTGTCGTTGTTATTCTCGGGTTGAAGTTTTGTCTCTGGTTATCGTCTTAGTATTGGTCTGTGGTTGTTTCTGAGAGGAACCTTGGGTTGTCTTCTCTTGTCACTCCCTTATCTCTGCTAACTTAGACTCCTATGCGATACTTGGATGAGCGATCTGTTGTGAGCGGAATATGCCATGTTTTACAGTAACTTTCATACCGATTTCTGTATACATTGCATTCATTTGGGTTTAGATAGTACAGAATCTATGTAGTTTATGTTTATTTGCCAAATTATGGAATCTACACCAGTTTCTGTTTAATTCGCAGAAATCGAGGCGTTTTACAGCAATTCTACAGAAGGTCGGAAAAGCTCGGAAAACCACTACAGAAGTCCAAGGTCAAAGCAGCGGAACAAATCGGAGAGCCAAGTCTAGTCGACATCGAGTGGGCCCTACTCAACCTAGACGAGCCATGGCCAAGCAGCCTTGGTCGAGCACACCCTGATCGAGCAAGCCAGACACCCAGACTCCGGACCCTACTCGACCTAGACAAGCACTAGTCTAGGTCGACGAAGCCCAGACGCCCACACCCGGAGTCGACAAGGAGAGTTGGCCGAGGACGAAGCCGAAGACGACCAGGAGGACTCGCTGCCAGCGGCTCCACTCGCTGCCGCGGAAAGGAGAACTCGCTGCCGCGGACCAGGCCACTCGCTACCAGCGGAAGGAGCAGCTCGAGAAGACCTAGTCGGCCAACCTTACTCGAGGTCGACTAGGGCTCGTCGAGATCGGCGAGCACCTGAGTCCTTGTCCGAGCATGTTCGAGCAACCCGAGGAGAGCCACCCGAGGAAGCTTAGTCGATGACTCACCTCTACTCGAGGTCGACTAGGCTAACTCGACGTCGACGAGCACCAGTGAGCCAAGTCCGAGCCACATCGAGCAGAGTCAAGCCAAGCCGAGAAGCCGTACTCGAGGTCGACTAGACCTTGTCGAGGTCGAGTAGAAGCCGTGTCCAGAAACGCGTCGTCGATGACCTGTCCGAGTAGAGTTGGGATTCCTTGGTGCCGAAGGCGGAAGATTCTATCCAAATACATCAAGTTCTATCTATGAAAGACGCAATCTATCAACATGAAGACATACTACCTTATTTAGAATTATCTTTTCCTTATAGATTTAATTCCATTATGTCATTTATTTATCTTTTAAGCTTTTTAGATATAGATAGATATCTTCTTTCCTAGAATAGCTAGGGAATGAAGGCTATAAATAAGGCCCTAGGGGCTCAGTTTCATTCATTAAATTTTCACATCATTCAAGACACAATTAGTTAGTTCCATTCAGAGATACAGTTAGGAATTCTAAGGTTTTTAGGGTTTTGGCTTTCTGCGAAAGTTGATTGCCAGGATTGTAAAGGCTTTTGAATTTAGTTTTTAATGCAAGTTTCTTTTCATCAATCAATGTCTGCGATTGCGATGAGGCGTGAGTAGTCCACCCACTTCTAGGGCTGGGGTGAGCCCGACGGTGGCCATGTGAGGCGATGCGATAAAGGTCAGATCTTTTTGTGCAATTCATCTTCTATCCCTATGAGCATGATTCTTTTGCGAGAGTTGAAGGTGATCCTTGTTTGTATTATTGAAGCGAAAGTGATCTTAATGCAACTTGGATTAATTATGTGAAAAAGGGTTAGTAACAATTAAGGTTTATGCGAGAGCCTCTATATGCCTATTTGTTAATAACGAAAGTTATTTGATGGAAAACATGATCTTTTATGCCTTTATGTGTTGTTTTGCATGGTTATCGTTGTGGTGTTGAAACCCTAGCCTTGGAGGTCCTTTTATATATTGAGTTTATTTTCTGTCAAACAGCTGAGTTTGTGTGTTTGAGCAATTGCAATTTAATTTCCTTTAAATTTCTGTTCTTGTCGACATAGAGTAGAGTTTCGTCGATCTCGAGTTGCATCTAGTCGAGATCGAGTAGGTCCAGTCTAGGTCGAGTTGAAGTTTCTGTCTCTTGTCGATTTTCAAGTTTCTGTCTTTACCTTTCTTAGTCGAGATCGAGTAGGTCCAGTCTAGGTCGAGTTGCCCTTGCCGGGATTTCTTGTCTGCTGTGATTGTCGACTTGCTGTTGTCGATTGCCGTGGTCGATCTCGAGTAGGAGTTTGTCGAGATCGACAAGACTGTTGCTTTGCTTTTAGTTTCTGTTGTTTCCGTCTTTGCTTTGCTTTTATTTTTGTCTTTAGTTTGTTTATTTGTCTTTGTTTTAAGTTACCCTTGCCGGGTTTATTTCTGTTTCTACTTCTGTGTTTCTGTGCTGCTCTGTTGCTGTGAGAATCTGATAGCTACCTAAGAACTGCTGACGTGCTTCCTCGTGGATTCGATCCTAACTTTTCTCTTACTACAATGGGAGGAAGTCTTGTAATTATTTGCTGAGACAGGGGAGTCGTTCTAAACCATATTCTATTCTATACTTGACTTACTCCTGCAACAACAAATTGGCGTCGTTGCCGGGGAGGCAATCAATCGCGCCTTAGGTAGTCAGTTCTCACTATCTCTTTGAGTTAGATTGCAGGTGTATGCGTCGTTCTGGTCAAACACCTGAGTTTGACAGCTTAGACGAACCGGAGCGCTACCTACACATCCACTCCAAACTCAAAAGGATCATGTCGGCCGCTGAAACACAGGAACAGCTAATCGCTAGGCTTACCAGGGATCTAGCCGCCAGAGATGCTGCTCTAGCCACCAACAATGCTGCTCTCGCCGCTGAGAGAGCAGCAAGGGAACAAGCACAGGCTGAGCTTGCCCAGTATCCAACCACTGCAGAGGATTACATGCATCCAACACTCGTCGTGCCTGAATCGGTGATTCTAATCCCTGAAAACTCTTTTGAAATTCGCACTCAATTTCTTATAGAGCTTAAAAATAATGCCTTTTACGGCAGATTTAATGAGTGTCCTCTTGAACATATTACTAACTTTCATGATATGTGCCGTACTCTTGCAGAAGGTACAACTCTGGAATATGTCAAGATGAAATCTTTTCGCTGGTCGCTCGCTGGACCTGCACTAAAATGGCTGGAAGGGCTAAAGGCAAGATCACTCACAACCTGGGCCCAAGTAGAGCAAGAGTTTCTGAACAAATTCTTCCCGCCTGCCAAAACAGCACTTCTCCGCCAGAAAATCACCGCCTTTAAACAGCAGAAAGGGGAACCACTGGCAAGGGCATGGGAGCGCTACAAGGAACTGTTGCGATCTTGCCCTACTCATGGACAGCCGCCCTACATCATTCAGGAGATCTTCTTCAACTCTCTTGATCAAGTCACTAAGGACAGAATCAACAATTATACTCGCTATGAGTATCTGACAATGCCACCAAGTGACGCATGGGGAGTACTGGAGAAGCTCACTACCTACGACAACAAGTATGGGTCTACTACAACTTATGAAGAGAACCCATACGCCAGGCCAGCACCATCCATGCCCCTCTATGAGCCATCAAAGGAGATTGATCCAGATGTCAGGGAGCAATACTACAGAGATCAGAATAGGAAGCTCATCAAGCAAGTAAAGTATCTCTCTGTCAACCAGCCTTGCATAGAATGCGGGTCGCAAAGGCACACCACTCTTGAGTGCCCACACACAGAACAAGTCAGGATGGCAGAGCACCATGAGGATGCAGCTTACGCAGGGGGTCCCAATCGCTACATGGGGGACCAAAGGTTTCAGCAACCACAGTGGAACCAAGGTGTCCCTAGGAATCCCCCGCCCTATAGAGCTCCAGGACATCCAGAAAGGGAACAGAAAAAGGATGATATACAGCTGGTCCTGGAAGAAATACGGAGAAACCACACAGAAACTAGGCAGTCCTTCAACTCCGTCTATACTCAGATGCAAGGTGTCAACTCTAGGCTTGGGGAAATTGATATCTGGCGGAAAACAGTTGATACACAGATTGGTCAGCTAGCCGCAGGAATCCCCAGACAGTCAGGCGCACTCCCAGGATCTTCAGAACCAAATCCTAAGGGAAAGACTGGGCACGTCGCTGCTGTAAAACTCAGAAGCGGCCATCAACTGCAAGAGCCAGAGGTTGGAAAGCAGCAGAACGACGAAGATCAGCAAGTCGACCTCGACAAATCCGTAGTCGATCTCGACAAGGCCGTACTCGACCTCGACAAGACTCTCGTCGATCTCGAGGAAAAATTGCCAGAATCTTCGTTTGCTCCGAACAGCAATTCGACTGCACCCAATCCAGTCGATCTCGACAAGCCTCTTGTCGATGTCGAGGAGCCCCTGGTCGTGAAATCTGCACCAACTCCGACGTCTGTTCTGGCTCCGACACAGAAAAAGAAACTGTCTTTCCCCACAAAATCTCTAAAGGACCCAGCGGAGAAAAAGTTTCAGCGCTTCATCAAGATGCTTCAGAAGCTGAACGTCACCATCCCCTTCACAGAAGCTCTCAATGAAATGCCATCCTACGTCAAGTTCCTGAAGGAGATTCTGAGCAAAAAGCGATCGATGGCAGAAATCACAGAGGAGTGCAGCCATCTAGACATATTGGAGAAGAGGCCGGATCCAGGTAAGTTTGCTATAACTATTGGATTTGGTCCATACAAAATTAATGCCCTATGTGATCTTGGAGTCAGTGTTAGTATTATGCCTTTAACGATTTGGTCCAAGATTAAGATAGGTGCCCTGGAGCCTGTGGATGCTAGACTTTACATGGCCAACAACACAGTGGTCATTCCAACAGGCATGGTGGAAAATGTCCCAGTACAAGTAGGTAAATTCTTCGTCCCTGCTGATTTCTTAATTGTTGATATGCAAGAAGATCCTGCTTGTCCAATTATTCTAGGGAGACCATTCTTGGCGACTGTGGATGCCAACATAAGCGTACGGAAAAGAGTGCTCACCTTCAACATCAGCGATGAAGTAATTGAGTATTCCTTCAACAAAACTGAAAAGCATACGAGTCCAATGGAAGAGGTCAAATCTATCTCAGCTGGCTACATCACCTGCGGGGAACCCAAGGTCAGGAATATGACCCCTGAGGAGATAGAAAAGAGGGACATGGAGGCACATGTGGAGGAGATCATGGCAATCCTCAAGGAGAACACAGAGAATCCCATCGACACAGACCAAGGTAAGTCATTGTGGATTCATTATTTCTCGGATGCCTTGACCGGAGCTAAGTATGGGGTCAAGATCGACCAGGGCTCCTCGACATCGAGTAGAACCCTAGTCGATCTCGACCAGACCAAGGAGACTCCACCAGAGCCGGCTTCGTCGAGCAGTAAACCAGAGGAGCAGCCTTACTCGACCTCGAGTAGGCTCGTCGAGGTCGACCACCAGAACCCTAAGTCGACTCGGCCTTCCTCGAGCGCTCCACCAGAGCCAGTCCAACCCTCGTCGATCTCGACAAGCGTTGTCGAGGTCGACCACCCCTCGGAGAGCCCGGCGCCGCCCTCGTCGATGAGCATGCCACCAGGAGGAGAAGGCTACTCGACCTCGAGTAGCCTTGTCGAGATCGACAGGACCAAGTCTTCCTCGACGGCACCTTCCTCGACGCTGCAGACACCAGGACCAGAGGCCTACTCGAGGTCGACCAGCCAACTCGAGGTCGACAAGACCTGTTCTTCCTCGACTTCTGACTCTTCGACCAGACCACCACCAGGACCTGCAGACTCGTCGATCTCGAGGAGCCCTAGTCGAGATCGACCAAACACCGTGGTGCCCGATTCCGTTTCCGCAAAGGTAAGTCAAGGTATGGATCTTTCTTCTCCTATTTCCATTAAAGATTTATCTATACATGGGAGAGGTCTGCCTTGGTATGTGCGATTGTGTAGGATTTCCAATGATGAGCCTAAGGAGTATGAAGTTGGAGACAAGCTCTATGTCTCTAAATCAAAGGATCATTGGTTTCCTAATAAATTTAACAAGAAGCGGATGGGACCGTTCGTAGTGAACAAGATCCATTCTGGAGGATTACAGCTGATGGAAAAGAATGGAGTCTTATTTGAGGCCCAAGCTACATGGGCCCTGCAAATGCCACCTTGAGCATTAATGAAAGTCGGCCTAGCGACTATAAAATCTAGAGCATGTACATAGACTTCTTAGGACATTTGAGACTTTGTTTTTGTTTTTACTATTATGGGTATATGTCTTCTACTTTTTCAGGTCAATGGATAGAACCAAAGCTTACTCGGACTAGGAGGTGCTCCATTCAAAATTTTGCAGCTCTGCACACATGTCTTGTGAGTTTCTTTCTTTACCCTTTACATTGTTTTTTTTACAGTGAGGACACTGTAATGTTTAAGTATGGGGTGGGGGAAGGGCTTACATTACGCATAATTGCCATATTTGACATTATTTGTGCATTATTTCTTTGAAATTGCTACATGGCTATTTTGGAATGCATTATTTATTTATGTGCTTATATGCATGTTTTCCAAAAATTTGAGAAAAATGACCCCCGTTGAAATTTTGAATAAAGTAATGGAAGCTTATATTGGACTCGACGATGCAAAATTGGATTCATTAGAGATATATCATGAAATTGCCTAGTAAAGGGAAGTCACAGTGAAGTGCATATTTTAATGAAAACCATGAAAGGAGGTAAAATTTGAAGTTGCTTTTGACATGTTGCATGATAAGATGATGGAGGACTTTATATTTCCATATAATGCTCAGTGTTTATTCCTAGCCTTACCTATGCTTATGCATCACAAAGCCATATTATGCCTTATTTCAAATATTGCTCCACATGATCCAAATATTGTCATTCTTTACCTTATTCGGGGATTATGTTGAGAATGATGTTACATTATGGAGATATTATATGGTGTTTGTTTTGTTATTATTATTTGGAGTTTGGAAGGAAATTGTTTGAATATATGGAAAATTTAACGAGTGAAAGAAAATCCAATCACCTCAGGAGATAAAGGTAGATTGACCCTGCTCTCTGAGATAATAGTTTGGAGAGATGGGACACATTGTGAGGAGTCCGACGCACTAAGTATCCGGGGCCATTCATGACACCTATGTTTGCGACTCGCGAGAAGGCAGTGCTGAGGTTAGAGAGGTAAAAGCATTATTATGAATAAAAGCATTATGAAAGGTGATGAATCAAAGGAAGAAGGAATGTGGAAATTCAAGTTTGAAAGTGATCCATTTCCCCGGATCAAAAGCACCACATTGCCAGAAATTGCCCACCTTTTAGCCTTTTACCTATCTACTCCTTCATGAGCTTAAATTAAAGTCTTCTTGATTATCAATGCTTTGTCACTTATATTGTTTTTTCATAACCCTCCTTTTGTGAGTAGATATTGCTTTTACATATTTGCACATGCATGGATCTGTGACACTAGTACCTTTTCGAGGATGGTAATTGATTGCAGGGTTATATGAGAATGAATCTAAGATGTTGAGAGTTTTAATTCTTCCCCTGAATGACAAGTAAAAGTATTGCTTGAGGACAAGCAAGCTTAAGTATGGGGTGTTTGTTGTGAGCGGAATCTGCCATGTTTTACAGTAACTTTCATACCGATTTCTGTATACATTGCATTCATTTGGGTTTAGATAGTACAGAATCTATGTAGTTTATGTTTATTTGCCAAATTATGGAATCTACACCAGTTTCTGTTTAATTCGCAGAAATCGAGGCGTTTTACAGCAATTCTACAGAAGGTCGGAAAAGCTCGGAAAACCACTACAGAAGTCCAAGGTCAAAGCAGCGGAACAAATCGGAGAGCCAAGTCTAGTCGACATCGAGTGGGCCCTACTCAACCTAGACGAGCCATGGCCAAGCAGCCTTGGTCGAGCACACCCTGATCGAGCAAGCCAGACACCCAGACTCCGGACCCTACTCGACCTAGACAAGCACTAGTCTAGGTCGACGAAGCCCATACGCCCACACCCGGAGTCGACAAGGAGAGTTGGTCGAGGACGAAGCCGAAGACGACCAGGAGGACTCGCTGCCAGCGGCTCCACTCGCTGCCGCGGAAAGGAGAACTCGCTGCCGCGGACCAGGCCACTCGCTACCAGCGGAAGGAGCAGCTCGAGAAGACCTAGTCGGCCAACCTTACTCGAGGTCGACTAGGGCTCGTCGAGATCGGCGAGCACCTGAGTCCTTGTCCGAGCATGTTCGAGCAACCCGAGGAGAGCCACCCGAGGAAGCTTAGTCGATGACTCACCTCTACTCGAGGTCGACTAGGCTAACTCGACGTCGACGAGCACCAGTGAGCCAAGTCCGAGCCACATCGAGCAGAGTCAAGCCAAGCCGAGAAGCCGTACTCGAGGTCGACTAGACCTTGTCGAGGTCGAGTAGAAGCCGTGTCCAGAAACGCGTCGTCGATGACCTGTCCGAGTAGAGTTGGGATTCCTTGGTGCCGAAGGCGGAAGATTCTATCCAAATACATCAAGTTCTATCTATGGAAGACGCAATCTATCAACATGAAGACATACTACCTTATTTAGAATTATCTTTTCCTTATAGATTTAATTCCATTATGTCATTTATTTATCTTTTAAGCTTTTTAGATATAGATAGATATCTTCTTTCCTAGAATAGCTAGGGAATGAAGGCTATAAATAAGGCCCTAGGGGCTCAGTTTCATTCATTAAATTTTCACATCATTCAAGACACAATTAGTTAGTTCCATTCAGAGATACAGTTAGGAGTTCTAAGGTTTTTAGGGTTTTGGCTTTCTGCGAAAGTTGATTGCCAGGATTGTAAAGGCTTTTGAATTTAGTTTTTAATGCAAGTTTCTTTTCATCAATCAATGTCTGCGATTGCGATGAGGCGTGAGTAGTCCACCCACTTCTAGGGCTGGGGTGAGCCCGACGGTGGCCATGTGAGGCGATGCGATAAAGGTCAGATCTTTTTGTGCAATTCATCTTCTATCCCTATGAGCATGATTCTTTTGCGAGAGTTGAAGGTGATCCTTGTTTGTATTATTGAAGCGAAAGTGATCTTAATGCAACTTGGATTAATTATGTGAAAAAGGGTTAGTAACAATTAGGGTTTATGCGAGAGCCTCTATATGCCTATTTGTTAATAACGAAAGTTATTTGATGGAAAACATGATCTTTTATGCCTTTATGTGTTGTTTTGCATGGTTATCGTTGTGGTGTTGAAACCCTAGCCTTGGAGGTCCTTTTATATATTGAGTTTATTTTCTGTCAAACAGCTGAGTTTGGGTTTTTGAGCAATTGCAATTTAATTTCCTTTAAATTTCTGTTCTTGTCGACATAGAGTAGAGTTTCGTCGATCTCGAGTTGCATCTAGTCGAGATCGAGTAGGTCCAGTCTAGGTCGAGTTGAAGTTTCTGTCTCTTGTCGATTTTCAAGTTTCTGTCTTTACCTTTCTTAGTCGAGATCGAGTAGGTCCAGTCTAGGTCGAGTTGCCCTTGCCGGGATTTCTTGTCTACTGTGATTGTCGACTTGCTGTTGTCGATTGCCGTGGTCGATCTCGAGTAGGAGTTTGTCGAGATCGACAAGACTGTTGCTTTGCTTTTAGTTTCTGTTGTTTCCGTCTTTGCTTTGCTTTTATTTCTTTCTTTAGTTTATTTATTTGTCTTTGTTTTAAGTTACCCTTGCCGGGTTTATTTCTGTTTCTACTTCTGTGTTTCTGTGCTGCTCTGTTGCTGTGAGAATCTGATAGCTACCTAAGAACTGCTGACGTGCTTCCTCGTGGATTCGATCCTGACTTTTCTCTTACTACAACGGGAGGAAGTCTTGTAATTATTTGCTGAGACAGGGGAGTCGTTCTAAACCATATTCTATTCTATACTTGACTTACTCCTGCAACAACACGATCGCATGGGAAAAAGGAACGGAAGGTGAGATAACGATAGAGCGGCGCAGCAAAAGCATGGGCCCATAACCCACGTGCCTCAGGATCAATGGTGTCGGCGGAATAAGCACGTATTGAGGATTGCGGTTACTAAGTGTGATATGACTTGCAAGCGAGAATGTCCTTCGTTCGAATTGCTAACCCTTTTGAATTTGTTGACGACGATATTGCACTGACCTAACGATGAGATTTATGTGTTGATGTGCTGACTTGATAATGATCGTTGCCTGATTGCTTGCTGTCTATGGTGATATGATTTGATGACTTATAGATCTCATGTACCATGATGTCTTGACTTGTTGTTACTCTAAGTTGCTAAGCATGATTTGAATTCCTTGCTTGTAAAATGTGGACTACATATGCTAAGAAGCTTGAATTGTATCGGATAAGGTTATAATGCAACATGTTAGCTTGACTTCATTATGTTCATATCTGATGTTTACAAGGAATATAGAGCATGATGGTAAACTGAGACTTGTTGAACCCATGATGTTATGTTTATGAATGCTAGTTGATATGTTGTAGACCTCAGGTTTGATGATTTTCGTTATTGCTTCTTCCTTACACATGTGGGTGAGGTCATTGATAGCGTGGTAGAAGAGTGGTGAAAGAGCTTGAGTGGTTAGGATGATCGGGGATGTTATGAGATAAGCCGCAAGAGAGAGATGTTGGCTTAGGTAAGACTGAGGGAGCTTTGGAATTTCTTTAGGGAATTTTGTCTGAGTTGACGTTGGCGAGTCTAGAAGAAGATTAGTATTGGCTTGAGTGTGAAGATGGGCGAGTGGGGATTGAGTTTATTTTGACTGGTATGATGTGAGGATTTCTTTATTATGTGATTTATTTATATCTGCTAGTATGATGTTAGATAGCGAACATGATAAGACCTGATATGGAATGACACTACATGTTGAAATCTAATTGATAGTGGCAAGTGTTATCATGATATATTGATGCTTGCTATCCTGTTATATTATTTTAGAAGCATGATAGGATGTGTTATGATATGATACATGAGACAATAATGTGTTATTATGTGAAAGCATGACTGATAGCATGCATTTAGGTAGGCATATTAGGTTGCATTTAGCATGATTTAGATGTGCATAATGCATAGTCTAAGCTAGATTTGCATTTACACTCGTTTTGTTGGTGGAGTCGGAATCTATATGCTTTTATGGATTATTTCAGGTATATGTGGATCCGACGAGGAATGAGGAAGCTCATGGATGAAGGAAGAGTGAAGAGGAGGAGGAAAAGTGAAGAGCCCGGGAGCGGAATCGAAGTTAGAGAGCCTAAGTCAAGAACAAGTCAACAGAAGTTGTCGACATACATGCTGAACTTGTTTCGCACTTTCTGGAGGCCTCGGTGATCCGATTGACTATTATGACCATGCGTTGGAAAACTCTTTCCGAGATCTACAACTTTTATGTTGACATCGAGACCAAATTCGAAACGGAAAAATTACTGTGAACAGTAAAAGCCGCCCCGCGGCTCGAAGCTCTGTCGAACGATTTCGCTGATCGCCTGGCCACCCCGCGGCCTGCGGTGGCTGCCCCGCGGCCTTCAGAGAAACGCCGATTCAAGATTGGACTTTACTTAGGGTTTTTATTAAGTTATTTGGCCGACTTTCTAAAGACTATTTAAGGTTTTTCTAGTTATTATTTTCATTAACCTTATGCACTTTATTCCATTGTCGAGAGCGTCGTTGAGCATGAGCAACTAAACTCTCAAGGTTTCGCCTACGATTTGGATCTTTGATTGTTGAATTGTGAGTTTCTTAATCTAGTTCTTATTCCTATTGTAATGTTTTGACTTCCTTGTGCTTAATTGCTTGAATGTGTTTTATTCTCTCTGGCCTGATCAACTAGTTAGAGTAGATTCATTCAATTGTTAGGGTTTTGTAGATTCCTCGTAGCGAACCTTAACCCAAGTGGCAATCATATCCCTTTAGGACTCGTAGGACTAATTGGATGTGTAGGAAGTTGAATACATGTTGAATATCGACTCGTAGCTTGATATTATGTGTACCTTGGTTAATTCATAATCTTAATGCTATCTCTAGGTTGAATCTTAACCGTGTTAGGGTTATTTAGAGATAAGAGTTGGTAGGACTCGTAGGACTAGTAATTTACCTAAGATCTGGACAAGGACATTGATAGGAAAAGACAAGAACTAGAGGCTGAAACAAGGATCGAATTCATCAATCGAAGTGATAAATTGTAGGTGAACCTATTTCTCCCCATTGCATTCTACAATCAACTTGCTTTGTTTCTTTGCTTCCGCTTTGATAAAAGGCGGATCTTTTTCACACCAGAAATCCCCAATTTCTCTCTTAGCGATTAGAATTGACACTTGAATTGATAGATTTCCCTGTGGGTCGACCTCTTGCTTACACACTATACTAGTCGTGAGTTTGAGTATTCTTTGGCAAGAACAACGACAGGTTTTCCTCTTGTCAAATTTGGCGCCGTTGCCGGGGAATTCTTATCAATTTCTTGTGTTTTTTTAATCGCTAACTTTTGTATATATTTACATCTAACCCCGTCGTGGACCTATCTTACGGTTCACGACACCTTATTGCTAATATTTCTAGATGTTGAAGTTATGGCAGTTTCAGGAAGAATATTTTCACAATTACCTCACAAGAGTGCAAAATTTATTTAACATCCGTTATTCACGGGGTTTCCGAGATAGTTTGCGAGATGTGGTGGTTTGCGTTTTTGAGGGCATGACTCCTCAGACCCGAGAACTTGCCAGGTCCATAAACAATGGAAGCTTTGCTGGTTTAGGAGTGTCGGGATTATGGGATCTTCTCTGCTACATGGGTGACCAATCGGCGGAGGAAGAATCCTACACTTCGACGTTTCAACCAATGGAGTACTCCGACCCGTCGATGGAAGAGTCAACCATTGTCTTGATGGAGCAAATAGAGCAATTACGTGAGATAGTGAATCAAACCGGGGAAGCTATGAATCAAAATGGGGAAGCAATTATCCGACTCTCTAAAATAGTGAAGGAGTTGATAGTTGAGCAATGTTCTATTCCTCAACTTGATGAAAGCCATGATGCAAGCAACGATGAATTCTCTGATAATGAAGAAGAGCATCTAGTGGTTATCGACACGAAATCTCAGGAGACATCCCTAGAGATTGAGTATGTTTCGATGCTCTCTTTATTCATAGAAATCATGCCCAACTCGCCTATCAAGGAGCCAAGTCCGGAACCAATTTCTGTGGTTCCCGAACAAGAAACTGATACTTTTTGCAAATCGGGAGGCTTTGGTGAATATGTCGATCCATGGAGTCACTACTTCAACAAGCCACCAACAGAACTGTGTTAGTGGTCCTACATACCCTCGAGGGAGAATCAAGCTCGAATGAAGGGTAAGTTGGTAATGGTTCTCATTGCTAAATTTTTAATTACCAATTGTTTCATCTATAGTGTGCATTCAAATATCGGTTGGGCACGAGAGTTTGATTTGCTTTTGAGGGCGCTGACGATGTCCGCTTGAGTCTTGAATGAGTGGATGATTACCCTGTCGAGCCAACGACCTTAACCAAAGGCGCTTCTTGGGAGGCAACCCAAGGTCATTAGATTTAGATTCTATTAATTGCATTAAGTTATTTTTTGTTTTGGGTTTTTGTTTGTTTTCGTGGGGTGCTAACACCGCAGGGTGAAAATACGAGGTGAAAAGCACAAACAGGAAAGGCCGCCCCGCGGCCAAGTAGAGTCCTTAGCCGCCCCGCGGCCTAGTATGGCCGCCCCGCGGCCTCTGACGGGACAGACAAGTTTCCTTTCCTCACCTCCCTCCTGACCTACCACCAATGCAATCAGCAAGTCAGTTTTTCTTTCTTTCCTTCGTATTTTTATATTTTGTTGTCTTTAATTTTCATTGAGGACAATGAAACATTTAAGTGTGGGGGAGGGATTGCATTGCATATAGATAGATTTTGCATATCATGTTTATTTATGTTTTCATATTTATTTTTACTCATATATTGCATTTGCAAAAAAAAAAATCCAAAAATATCATGCATTTCATACACTTTAGGTCTTATTTTCCCATCTAGGCTACTTGTCCTCTATATTTATCTTATCATGTGCCCCATGACTTGCTTGAAGTGTTTGAAACTTTGAATTGTTTTATAGACTTTTTGGGAACGTGATTGATGAGAAAATTGAGCATGTATAGTCTTTGGAATTTAAGTGGTATTGAAGTTCTAACAATTTGACCTTGTGAGTTATTTTGGCCTTATTGGGACTACACATATATGTCCTCTAGTTTCTTTGTGTGTGAATACTCTCCTTGATTACTTCCTCTTTAAATTGTGTTAAGATATCTTTATTGAGGCTGCATTTACATGATTTTTGCATGTAACCATAAAGTGATTGAGGCATGATTTTCTTTTAGCCATTATATAATCTATTCACCCGTACACATTATCCTTTGCTTGAAGCCAATTTGAGCCTTAAGCCTATTTTGTTAGCTCCACAAAATCTCCCTAGCCAATTATTAGCCTGACCCATCCGGGAATTAGGAGAAGAGTTGGTGAATATCTTGATGTATAGATGGAGTTGCTTTGAGTTAAAGAATTGTATTGGGTGATTCATTTGTACTTCATAGATATGATTTTTATGTGCTTATTACTTGGGACCTAAGGAGGATAAAATTCACTTAAGGGTAAAAGTCAAGAAAAAAAAAAGAAAAAAAGGAAAAAAAAAAAGAAAAAAAATCATAACAAAGAGAAAAAAATGAATGAGTTTGTGTGGATATTTGAAAATTGTGTGCGAATTTGTATTGTGAAGGAGTACATGTTATTGGAATGGCATGCGAAGTGTTTTGGTGTTGGTGTTTTTCTGGTTGTTTACTAACCATTTTTCCCGGATTTTTAGCACCACATAGCCTAAATATTTTCCATACCCTATGTTCCTACCATGACCCCATTACAACTCATAAAAAGACCTCATGATTTTGGTTGCATGTAAAGTCACTAGCGGTGGAGATTTAGACCACTGACGCAATTTTGTTGCAGCTAAGTTTTCAAAGATTGAGTTTGAGCGTGAATGTTTAAACCTAAACACATGGGCGAGAGTGAAAACACATTTTCCTGGTGAGGTTGAATGAATATGCTTGCTTTATTCCTTGGATTGCACCTATACATGTCATGGCATTAATTATCAATATTCGTTTCCCTACTTTGAGCTTTAAGTATTTTACCAAAGTTATTACATGGATTGCTTATCTGTGGGGTGTTGATTTGATTTTGGTTCTAATTGCTTGAGGACAAGCAAAGGCTTAAGTGTGGGGGAATTTGATAGCATGCATTTAGGTAGGCATATTAGGTTGCATTTAGCATGATTTAGATGTGCATAATGCATAGTTTAAGCTAGATTTGCATTTACACTCGTTTTGTTGGTGGAGTCGGAATCTATACGCTTTTATGGATTGTTTCAGGTATATGTGGATCCGACGAGGAATGAGGAAGCTCATGGATGAAGGAAGAGTGAAGAGGAGGAGGAAAAGTGAAGAGCCCGGGAGCGGAATCGAAGTTAGAGAGCCTAAGTGAAGAACAAGTCAACAGAAGTTGTCGACATACATGCTGAACTTGTTTCGCACTTTCTGGAGGCATCGGTGGTCCGATTGACTATTATGACCATGCGTTGGAAATCTCTTTCCGAGATCTACAACTTTCATGTTGACATCGAGACCAAATTCGAAACGGAAAAATTACTGTGAACAGTAAAAGCCGCCCAGCGGCCAAGCTAGCCGCCCCGCGGCTCGAAGCTCTGTCGAACGATTTCGCTGACCGCCTGGACGCCCCGCGGCCTGTGGTGGCTGCCCCGCGGCCTTCACAGAAACGCCGATTCAAGATTGGACTTTACTTAGGGTTTTTATTAAGTTATTTGGCCGACTTTCTAAAGACTATTTAAGGTTTTTCTATTTATTATTTTCATTAACCTTATGCACTTTATTCCATTGTCGAGAGCGTCGTTGAGCATGAGCAACTAAACTCTCAAGGTTTCGCCTACGATTTGGATCTTTGATTGTTGAATTGTGAGTTTCTTAATCTAGTTCTTATTCCTATTGCAATGTTTTGACTTCCTTGTGCTTAATTGCTTGAATGTGTTTTATTCTCTCTGGCCTGCTCAACTAGTTAGAGTAGATTCATTCAATTGCTAGGGTTTTGTAGATTCCTCGTAGCGAACCTTAACCCAAGTGGCAATCATATCCCTTTAGGACTCGTAGGACTAATTGGATGTGTAGGAAGTTGAATACATGTTGAATATCGACTCGTAGCTTGATATTATGTGTACCTTGGTTAATTCATAATCTTAATGCTATCTCTAGGTTGAATCTTAACCGTGTTAGGGTTATTTAGAGATAAGAGTTGGTAGGACTCGTAGGACTAGTAATTTACCTAAGATCTGGACAAGGACATTGATAGGAAAAGACAAGAACTAGAGGCTGAAACAAGGATCGAATTCATCAATCGAAGTGATAAATTGTAGGTGAACCTATTTCTCCCCATTGCATTCTACAATCAACTTGCTTTGTTTCTTTGCTTCCGCTTTGATAAAAGGCGGATCTTTTTCACACTAGAAATCCCCAATTTCTCTCTTAGCGATTAGAATTGACACTTGAATTGATAGATTTCCCTGTGGATCGACCTCTTGCTTACACACTATACTAGTCGTGAGTTTGAGTATTCTTTGGCAAGAACAACGACATGTTTTCCTCTTGTCAATGACGTTATAGTATGTGGTGGTAATCATGATGTTGTGTTATATGGTTGGGAAGCATGATTATAAATATGTAAATGATGAATATGATCTGTATATATGAGATAATGGTGCCTGATGACAAAATGATCGTTATATGGTATTGTAAGGAGTTGAAATGATGTTTTGTCAGTATGTTAGCATGTGATGCTTGGTATATGGTTGGATCTTTCCTTTTTCTAAATCTTAATAGTATGACCTTGTTGTGTTGATATGTTGACGTGATGAATCTGTTCTACTTGTGTTGCGATATTGATATGCGATTGTGAGATTTGATGTGTACTGACGTACTAACCCCATAACACCTAACCCGTTGATTTCTGGACATGTGTGATTACGTGATAAGTGATGAACATTCGATTATGCACTTGTGATGCCTTTAGTATGATATAGACATAACTTATGACTCGTAGTATATTGAGGCTTGTTGTTTCTTTGGTACTTGAGACTTGCTGGCATGTTTATGTTAATGTTAGACGGATATGTGATGGTTTGTGACTATGATATGATGTGGGACTTGCCATGTGTGAGATGACTTATGGTATTATGCTTAGATAAGAGTTGATGAGACTTTTGATTATGATATTTGTTGAGTTGTGAATGGTGTTGCATGATCTGGAAACTAGGAAGAGAATATGGGATTAGCCCTTAGAGGTGGATGATTCCACCTCCCAGCTTCTGAATTTGATTGTTTGGTATGCGAGAAATTGATCTGGTGGTTGGAAGATTTTGACGAAATCTTAATTTGAAAGGATTTGACTTGTTTTGATGTAAAGTTGCTTGATTAAATGTAGGATTTGAAGATTTTCAACGGTTTTGAAAAGGACCAATGTGGATTTTAAAAGAATAAACGTTATCGATAGTTTCAACGAATTTAAGCCTAATCTTTTCCAATTGCGGAATCCCTTTAGAAACTTTTCAAACCCGGGCAACTCTATGATACTTCACGAAGTGGATACAGGCATTTTATGGGGGCGCTTATAGGGTGTTTGCTAAGACCTAGTGATGCTATTGCAGATCTTTTAGAGTTGTGGTACTCCCAAAAGTCGAAGCAAGGATGTGATAGGGGCACTTATCGCATACTTGTCAAGGCCAATTGGAGATGTCACGACCGTGACTAGGATGTTGTGGGAATCCCGGAAGACGCAACCGAGATGATTACAGGATCCTTGGACATGGTCCTTGGACTCGTCACTTTAAACTTCATCCCCACTTTATTTTGGTTTTAGTCTCGAGGACGAGACTTGTTTTTAGAGGTGGATGATGTAAAGGCTCGGATTTTTAAATCCTAATTTCTCAGAAAAAGTAAAATCAAAATGAATTTAAATGCGGAATTTAACAAAAAAAAAAACTCGCTAATTCGGATTTTAGAACTCTTAGAGCGCGTACTTTTATAAGTTTCGCAGATTATATGAATTCATCCTCCTTCTTTTATACTATATTCAAAAACCCCTTTTATAATACAATTGTCATTTCATCCATCAAAATATATGCAAATTTCAAAATTTAAACTTTTTGACACTTTAGAGAATGGTAGGGATAAGGATAGTAACAGGTGGATTGATGTTGGGGTTATTGGGGAAAGATAGTTGACCACCACTAGAATCCTTCTTATCTTCAAAATCAGACAAAAGCTCTCTCCCTCTACTTTTATTTTTCACCTTATTGGGTATAATGCCAAACAAGTGCTTCAGCTTGACTCTCTTTCTCTCTTCGTTACATTTGAGTCTAGACAAACCCACACCAACCTGCAGCTCTCTCTCCCCCATCTGTAATTGCTGAAGATCACCTCCTCACAATTCCACTTCAACAAATCAAAGGAGTCCATTCTTCACAGTTCCTATTTCCCATTTCAAGGACAAATACAACCTTCTTCTTGTTCATCGTCATCAGCTCCTCCTCTTCGATCGGCCCCCACCACCACGCCTGCACTTACCACCCTCTCGGAGCCGCCAGCAGTAGACACCGGAGCTCCCGGACACCGAGCGCAGCTCCGATAGCCCTTGAGCGCGACCTCGAGCCGTCCCTGCTTCTTCCCGAGAGGCCGAGCACCACGGCCCCCGTTCCCCTTCCTTCCTCGACGAGCAGTGACAGCACCACCATTTCCGCCCCAACTCGACGCCTTCCGGAGCCGCCAGCAGCCACCAATAGCGGCCGGCGCCGCCAGGAACCGCCGCCGAGCTCATTCCCTCCTCCTCTCCCCCTATTCTCGCCATTTCCGACCGGTAAGCCCACCCTCACTCCCTCTCGCTCTCAAACTTTCTTAAAGGGACCTCCTTTTAACCAATTGCCCCGACCCAGGTCCTTGGAGCCCTCCCCGTCCTCGACAGGCCCCAATCGGAATTCCGACGAGCCGAATCGACCCCGGCGATTTCAAATCCCCTCCGGCAAGGCTTGAGACCCCTCGTTGAGGACCTCTTCTTTCCTCTCTCCCATTTTTTTCTCTGTTCTGTGTCCCTGATTGTCGGGAATGAGAGTCGGAGCCGCGAGCCACCGGCGAGGCATGGGTCTCTTTCCTCCTCCTTCCGTCTCTTTTCTTTTCCGTTGAAGCCCTGTCGTTTTATGGAAGGAGACAGGGTTCATGGGATTTGTTTGGGTTTTGGGTTGGGCCTGACCCGAATTTTCAATCCGGGTTTCTTTATGTGGGAATCGGGTCTCCACTTGGGTTGCAGAGCAAGCTTTCGGTTTGGGCACAGGGGATCCAGGTCATTAGTTGGGCCTTTTCTTGTTGGGCTATTTCCTGGGTTGGGTTATTGTGTTGTTGTTTTATTAATTGTGAGATTGGTATGTTACCACATATGAGAGTTATTTGATGGTTGTTATTGTGATTCCGACCATATTATTATTATTTTGTGGAAATATACATATTATTTGAAATTTATTATATATTATGAAATTATTATAAATTAATGATAATTGAAATACGTATTTTATATGCGATTTTTTAGATGAATTATGGGATTTGATTTATAAATATGATTTTGGGGATTTGTTAAAGATTTAAATGATAAGTATAATTTGAGAAATTATTATGAATATGAGTTGGCTTAATTTGGGATTTAGGAGTTTGGGAAAATATAGTTGGTACGATTTTATCAATGGGTTTGAGTGAAAGTAAATGATTTTGGTTGATGTTGATCGTATCGGAAAGGTTTTGGAAAATGGTTTTACTATCGATTAGTTTTGAGTATGTTGAGAACTTGGGTTCGTGTGTATGAATGTTGGTCCGGTAGCTTATGGAAATTGTTTGATGATAGGTGTGTATTGCTTTTGGATTGCTTGGGACTTGCTTTGGGCCCTTACTTGTGTTATCCTGCTGTTCTGCATCTTCAGGTAAGTTCCCTAGGGGGCTTACTCAGGTTGGACATTCATGCATGTTGTTGCATTTTATGTTAGGTGTTGCATATGCATAAGAGCATGCCATGTAGTATCATGTTTAGGTCGCACTAATTGAATGAGCATCTGCTTACTTTATGCGTTTGAAACAGAACGGCCGTTATCTGTGGTATTCCTAGAGTCTTTGCTAGGGTCATAGGGTAGCCCAGCCTCATCGGGTACCCTGAGTCAATCGAGTCATGAACTTCCTTATATTATGCCTGCGGGCTTTATTGTGGAGCGGGTTAGGCATGCGTGCCGCCCGATTATGATGGAATGCATTCACGAGCTGGCCAGTCTCCGCCCTATCGGAAGGGGGTGGAGGTAGGAGAGGGATATGCCATGTGGCATTGTCTTGGGCCCTTTACAGTATTTCTGTACATTATTATACCTAGGAGCATGCTTGTGTGTTTGACTTTCGTACTGCATTAGAGCATCTTTATTAGGTATAGCACATACTATGTGGCCTCAGCGAGGACTACCGGTCCCGCATGAGTGGCTCGATCTGACTCCTTTCCCCGTTCTTCTTTTAAAGGTATTTTCTGCAGATTTTGAGTGCTCGATGTCTATATGACGGGGTTTCCTTTTGGCGAATCGGAGAATCTGGCTAACATTCTAAGTTGGTAAAATGGTAATCACTCACTTATGATTTGGTTTTGACCCGGCTTTGCCATGGCATTTGTATCTTAACTTTGCTTCCGCTTTACTTTCGTTTGAATTGGATTTCGCGACATAGTCTTAGGACAGGTTAAGGGTACCCAACGGCCCTTCGATGTTTTTAGGGTTTGAAATCCCTCTTTCTACTAATCTTAAAATGAGTTTGAAACCTCGAACCGTACCTGGATTGCAAGATCCGAACAAGGGGTTTTATCCCTTGAAACGTAACCCAGAAATCATAATTCTTGGCCGTTACAGCTGGTACCCCACCATCAGGGTCGCCGCCTTCAACCAGGCACCTCGCTCATATACATGGCCCCTGCCGTCACCACCACCG
Source organism: Persicaria tinctoria (assembly GCA_037127255.1). NCBI lineage: Eukaryota > Viridiplantae > Streptophyta > Magnoliopsida > Caryophyllales > Polygonaceae > Persicaria > Persicaria tinctoria. Next base: position 15,827,988 of record JBANSL010000008.1, read on the forward strand.
ATTGGGCTTCCAATCGCCATCCGACCGGTGGACTCGACCGTCGAGGTTCAATCGCCTTCCGACCGCAAAATCAGCTTCCTCCCTTCCGATTGGGCTTCCAATCGCCTTCCGACCGGCCGGCCTGGGGTTCCAATTGCCTTCCGACCGCCTGGGCTTCCAATTGCCTCCGAATCCACAGACTCCGAGATCTGGCCGGTGGACTCGGCTGCCTGGGCTTCCAATCGCCTTCCGACCGCCTGGGCATCCAATCGCCTCCGAATTCAACGATGGAGCTTCCTCACCTGCTCGACTGCTCTTCCAGATCCAGATCCGGTCGGTGGACTCGTCTCCAAAACCTCTGCTCTTCCTCGTCTGTGCACTCGACGGTGGAGCTTCCTCACTTGCTCGACTGCGCTTCCAGATCCAGATCCGGCCGGTGAACTCGTCTCCAGAACCTCTGCTCTTCCTCGCCTGTGCCCTCGACGGTGGAGCTTCCTTGCTTGCTCGATTGCGCTTCCAGATCCGGCCGGTGGACTCGTCTCCAGACCCTCCTCTTCCGATTTGCTACCGCTTTTGGGGAAAAAAAATTAAAAATGGGAGAGTCGTTGTTTCAAACAGCGACTCTTCCCATATGTATTTTTTTTTCCAGTATTTTCCAATTAAATGTTTTAAATTGATTTTTTTTTTAAAAGTAGGTAAGTCGCTGTTTTAAACAGCGATTTACATTTTTATTATTTTAAAAAAAAAAACTGGGTAAAGTCGCTGTTTGAAACAGCGACTTTACCCTACTTTGGCTAAAACGCTAAATACTTTCAAATTTTGACTACTTTCCTAATTTCTTTTGGATTTTTGGCTAATTTGGGATTTCGGATCCGGGTCCCTTCATTTCTTTCAGATTCGGATCCATTCTGTTTCCTTTTGGGGCTGGGCGGGTTCTTTTCTTCATCCGGGTATGTTGGGAGATATTGGGTGTGGGCTTGGATATGTGGGATCTGGGTCCTCCTTTTCGGGTTTCAGGGATTGAGCCTGTTTTCGTCAGGTTATGGGTTGTTGCCATTTTTAATTATTTTGGGCTATTGTATTACTTGCCTTGTTTTATTATGTGTTATATTATGTTGTGTTTCATATTATTATACAATTGTTAATTCATTCTTGGATTATTATTAAATATTATTCTGGGTTTTTTGTGATAAATATAATTTCTAGAAAATTAAATATGTATTTTATGCGATATTGGAAATTGTAAAATGATTTATTGAGTTTGATAAGGTTTTGAAATAAAATGCCGGAATTATTTCTATAATATGATTTGAGAAATTGTTTTAAAAATGAGTTGACTTAACTTGAGATTTAAGAGTTTGGAAAACTTTGGGAAATGAGTTTTGAAATATTATTTTAATTTTCAAACCCAGAATGAGTTGAAACCTCGACCTGTACCTGGATTGCAAGATCCGAACACGGGGTTTCATCCCTTGAAACGTAACCCGGAAATCATAATTCTGGGTCGTTACACTATATCCCCTCCTCAAGCCGGAGGTGTGGATGACACTAATCCGAGCTTGCTGACAAGGAACTGGTGTTGATCTTGCCCCAATGGCTTGGTCAGAAGATCTGCTAACTGCAATTGAGACCAAACAAAGGTAGGAACAATGAATCCCTCTTGAAATCGTTCACGTACGTAGTGGCAATCAAGACGCAGGTGCTTGGTGCGTTCATGGAAGACGGGATTCTCCACAATATGAATTGCAGACTTACTATCACAGAATAGAGGAATGCGTTTCGGAATTGAACATCTGAATTCATGAAGAATTGAATCAAGCCATACCAACTCGCTGGAAGTCTTCAAGAAACTTCTATATTCTGCTTCTGCAGACGACTTGGAGATAGTAGTTTGTTTCTTGGTTTTCCATGAAACAAGAGCTTTGCCCATGAATACACAGAAACCAGAGAGAGATCTACCACTGAACAAACAATTTCCCCAATCAGAGTCGCAGTAGGCTTTGAGATCAATGTGATTGTGAACTGGGTACAATAACCCCAAATTGACTGTGCCCCGAAGGTATCTAACCACATGAATCGCAGCTTGTCAGTGAGGAACTCTAGGAGAAATCATGAATTGACTAAGGTGTTGGACGACGTATGAGATATCAGGCCGAGTCATATTCAAGTATAACAAACGACCCACCAGTCTACGATACTTTTATGGATCTTCAAGTGCATCACTAGAGTCAATTGATGAATTCAATCCCCTAGACATAGGAAAAGAAGCAACATTGCAATCTTCCATCTTAGTGTCTTGAAGAATATCCAAGACATACTTTCTCTGATTAAGCAAGGTTCCTTGATCAGTTCGAGATATTTCCAAACCCAGAAAATACCTTACATTGCCAGGGTCTTTGATCGTGAAGGCACTGTGTAAATCTTGCTTCAAATGGTTCAGCTTAGACACACTGTCTCCAGTTAGTAGGAGATCATCTACATATACAAGGAATGCAACCAATCCTTCAGGGACAGTTTTGAGAAATAAATAGTGATCAAATGAAGATTGCACATAACCTCTACTGATCAAAAATTTTGATAGTTCCACATTCCATTGACGAGAGGCCTGCTTTAACCCATAGAGCGATCTTTTGAGCCTGCAAACTTGCCCACAAACACCCTTAGAGTACCCCTATAGTATATTTTCATATACACTTCTTCATTAATAAATCCGTGAAGAAATGCATTATTAATGTCTAACTGCATTATTGGCCACTGTCTCTGAGTAGCAATAGCCAGCAACATCCGAACTCTAGTGAATTTTGCCACAGGAGAGAAAGTGTGTTTGTAGTCCTTGCCCTTGATTTGGTTATAACCCTTTGCAACCAATCTGGCTTTGAACCATTCAACACTACCATCTAGTCTAAACTTGATCTTATACACCCCACTTACTTCCAATGGCAGATTTTCCTTGAGGAAGAGTGGTGAGAGACCAAGTTTCATTGTCCTTAAGAGCCTGCAAGACGTTCTGCATAGCCTCAATCTAAAGAGGACCACCACAAGCCTGAGCATAGGTTAGAGGTTTTTTTAGAGAAAGGACATTGGCTAGGGAAGCAACATAATCTTGAGGATAAAATGAAGGGTCATCTAGAGCTGTAGCAAGAAATGAGGTAGAAAGAGATTGGGAATTATCAGGACAAATGAAGTCTTTGAGGTGGGTAGGAAGGTGTGATTTTCTAGTTGATCTTCTGACAGTCACAGTAGGTGGAGGACTGGAAGAAATTGAAGGCTCAGAAGTGGATGAACTAGATGGTTGATGTAGCTGATCATGATCAGCAATAGGTTCAATGGCATTATGAGATTCAATAGAATCAGAAACATCAGAAAAATGGATGTTATTGGTGATATTTTGTGATGGTAAAGAAGGGGTTAAGTCAAAACAATCTGCTGGATTGACTAATGGTAAGGTTGGTTGAGGTTAAAATTGGGAGGATGTTTGTGTTTGGGAAGATGAGGTGTCTTTGTAAGGAAAACTCTCCTCAAAGAACAACACATCTCTGCTAAGAAGCGGGGTTTTGGTGGTAAGGTCAAATAGTATGTAGGCTTTATGATCTTCAGGGTATCTCAGCATGATACACTTCTTGGTTTTAGAGGCAAATTTGTCCTTCACATGACCTCTATGATAGAGCATGTTTAGTATTGCATTATAGATTACATTTAGCATAGTTTAGTTGTGAATAGTGCATATTTTAGTTACAATTACATGTTTACCGGTGGTGTTGGAAGAGTCGAAATCTATGCAATTTTATGGTTAATTTCTGGTAAATGTGGATCCGACGAGGAATGAGGAGACTCTTGGATGAAGGAAGATTCAAGTTGAGGAATAAAAGTGAAGAGCACGGGAGCGGAGTCGAATTTCGAGAGCCTAAGTGAATAACAAGTCAGCAAAAGTTGTCGCCAGACATGCTGAACTTGTTTCGCACTTTCTAGAGGCCTCGGTGGTCCGATTGACTATTAAAACCATGCGTTGGAAAGCTCTCTTCGAGATCTACAACTTTCATGTTGACATCGAGATCAAATTCGAAGAGGAAAAATCGCTGTGAACAGTAAGGCCGCTCCGCGGCCAAGCTAGCTGCCCCGCGGCTCAAAGCTCTGACAAAGGATTTCGCTGATCGCCGGCCGCCCCGCGGCCTGGCTTGGCTGCCCCGCGGCCCTCGCAGAAACGCACCGTTCAGACTTGGACTTTAGTTAGGGTTTTATGTTATTTTCTTGGCCAACTTTCAAAAGCCTTTTAAGAGACTTTTTAGGTTATTCTTTCATAAACCTTATGCACTTTATTCCATTGTTGAGAGCGCCGTTGAGCATGAGCAATTAAACTCTCGAGGTTTCGCCTACAGTTTGGATCTTTGATTGTTGAATTGTGAGTTTCTTAATCTAGTTCTTATTCATATTCCAATGTTTTGACTTCTTTGTGCTTAATTGCTTGAATGTGTTTTATTCCCTCTGGCCTGATCAACTAGTTAGAGTAGATTCATTCAATTGCTAGGGTTTCGCAGATTCCTCGTAGCGAACCTTAACCCAAGTGGCAATCATATCCATTTAGGACTCGTAGGACTAATTGGATGTGTAGGAAGTTGAATATATGTTAAATATCGACTCGTAGCTTGATATTATGTGTACCTTGGTTAATTCATATTCTTAATGCTATCTCTAGGTTGAATCTTAACCGTGTTAGAGTTATTTAGAGATAAGGGTTGCTAGGACTCGTAGGACTAGTAATTTACCTAAGATCTGGACAAGGACATTGATAGGAAAAGACAAGAACTAGAGGATGAAACAAGGATTGAATTCATCAATTGGAGTGATGAATTGTAGGTGAACCTATTTCTCTCCACTGCATTCTAAAACTAATTTACTTTGTTTGTTTGCTTCCGCTTTGATAAAAGGCGGATATTTTTCACACCCGAAACCTCCATATTCTCTATTAGCGATTAGAATTATACTTGAATTGAATAGATTTCCCTATGGATCGACCTCTTGCTTACACTATACTAGTTGTGAGTTTGAGTATTCTTTGGAAAGAACAACGAAAGGTTTTCCTCTTGTCAAATTTGGCGCCGTTGCCGGGGAATTCTTATCAATTTCTTGTGTTTTTTTATCGCTAACTTTTGTATATATTTACATCTAACCTCGTCGTGGACCTATCTTACGGTTCACGACACCTTATTGCTAATATTTCTAGATGTTGAAGTTATGGCAGTTTCAGGGAGAGTATTTTCACAATTACCTCACAAGAGTGCAAAATTTACTTGACATCCGTTATTCAGGAGGTTTCCGAGATAGTTTGCGAGATGTGGTGCTTTGCATTTTTGAGGGCATGACTACTGAGACTCGAGAACTTGCCAGATCCATAAACAATGGAAGCTTTGCTGGTTTAGGAGTGTCGGGACTATGGGATTTTTTATGCTACATGGGTGACCGATCGACGGAGGAAGAATCCTACAATTTGACGTTTCAACCAATGGAGTACTCTGACCCGTCCATGGAGGATTCAACCATTGTCTTGATGGAGAAAATAGGGCAATTACGTGAGATGGTGAATCAAAATGGGGAAGCAATTATCCGACTCTCTCAAACATTGAAGGAGTTGGCAGTTCAGCAATGTTGTATTCCACAAATTGATGAAAGCCAAGATGCAAGCAACGATGAATTCTCCGATGATGAAGAAGAGCATCTAGTGGTTATCGACACGAAATCTCAAGAGATGTCCCTAGAGATTGAGTATGTTTCGATGCATCCTCCATTCGTAGAGATCATCCCCAACTCGCCTATCAAGGAGCAATGTCTGGAACTAATTTATGTGGTTCCCGAACAAGAAACTTGTACTTTTTGCAAATTGGGAGATTTTGGTGAATATGTTGATCCATGGAGCCACTACTTCAACAAACCACCCGCAGAACTGTGTTGATGGTCCTACATACCCTCGAGGGAGAATCAAGCTCGAATGAAGGGTAAGTTGGTAATGGTTCTCATTGCTATATTTTTAATTACCGATTGTTTCACCTTTAGTGTGCATTCGAATATCGGTTAGGCACGAGAGTTTGATTTGCTTTTGAGGGCGCTGACGATGTCCGATTGAGTCTTAAATGAGTGGATGAATAAACTGTCGAGCCAACGACCTTAACCAAAGGCCCTGCTTGGGAGGCAACCTAAGGTCATTAGATTTAGATTCTATTAATTGCTTTAAGTTATTTTTAGTTTTGGGTTTTTGTTTGTTTTCGTGGGGTACTAACATCGCAGGGATGAAAAGGCGAGAGAAAAAGACAAAGAGGAAAGCCGCCCCGCGGTCTCTGACAGGACTGAAATGTTCCCCTTCCTCACTTTCCATCACCGCAAGGAACAAGTCAGTTTTTCTTTCTTTCCTTCATATTTTTATCTTTTGTTGTCTTTTATGTCATTGAGGACAATGCCTGATTGAAGTGTTGGGGGAAGAATCGCATGGTATGATAGGTTTGCATGTTTATTTTTAGTTTGCACTTTTATTTTTGTTTTTAGTTTATATTGCATATCAGCATGTTAGTCTTTAAAAAAATCCCAAAAAAAATAAAATAAAAATCAGTTATTTATAAATTGCATTGCTAGGATTAGGTCTTATTTCCCCATATGAATGTCGCTTGTCCTCTATTCTATCTATTTGAGATTTATGCTCCATGATGTGCTTGGATTGTTGAAACCTTTAATATATGTTTTCTATACTATTTGGTGAACATGATTGGTTAATGATTGAGCACATAAGATCTGGAAATTTTGACCTGGTGAGTTTATTTTGGCTATTCAGGACTGCACTTTATTTAGCCATCTTGCTTGTTGTGTGTACTCTCTTCAGTTGCTTCCTCTTTGGCTTGCATTTAGATATCTTTTTCAAGGCTGCATATTATGATTTTTGCACATGACTTAAACATGATTGAGGCACATTTATTAGCCCTATTTGACTCTATTCCAACCTTACATATTATCCTCTGCTTGAAGCCAGTTTGAGCCTAATTGCCTATTCTTTTGTCGCTCCACAAGATTTTTCCATAGCCAATGATAGCCTGACCCCATCCGGGAATTTAGGAATAGTTGGTGAATATCTACATTGTGGATGATGGTTTTAGTGGTGGATTGTATGTTTGAGGTATCTTTATGAGATGTTTGATTCTTGCTAGTACATTCATTACTTGAGACCTAAGAAGAATAAAATTCACTTAGGGTCAAAAGTTAAGGAAATCATTTGATATAACATGAAAAAAAAATGAAAAAAAAAAGAAAGAAAAAAAAGAGAAAAAAATAAAGGAATGAGTTGATATGGTTTCTAAAGTTTTATGCTTGAGATTGGCGTTGTTTGACATTGTAGAGCTATGGTATGATGAGTTTATGAGTGTATTTACGATTTGGTTGCTTTCTTAATTCCCGGATTATGAGCACCACATGACCTAAATTGTTCCATACCTTATATTTTCTACGTTGGCCCAATTACAACCCAATTGAAAGACCTCGTGATTTTTGTTGTGTGTAGAGTCACCAGCGGTGGAGAGCTAGAACATTGGTGCAAGACTATTGTAGATAAGCTTTTGAAGATTGAGTTTTGAGCGTAAACATTTAACCCTAAACAATTGAGCGAGGGTGAAACACATATTCCCTGTGAGGTCTAGAATGGATATTGTTGCCTGATTTCATTGATTATTGCAATTATGTGCTATGATGTTGTTAATCTATTGTGTTTGCTAGTTTTTCATACACTTAAAGATTATTGAGGTGGATACATGAATTGCTATTCTGTGGGGCTGCAGAGGTGAGTTTTTTATTGCTTGAGGACAAGCAAAGGTTCACTCTACCAAGAGCAAAACATAAGCACCCTATGATCCGTAACCTGCTGTAATCAGGCTTAACTCCCATCAATTTCTCAAATGGTGTGGCCTAATGCAAAACAGAAGATGGCATTAAATTGATTAGATGTGTAGTTGCAAGTACACAGTCTCCCCAAAACACCAAGGGAAGGTGAGCAAACAATCTGATTGCTCTGGCTGTCTCTATCAAATGGCTATGTTTGTGCTCAACACGACCATTTTGTTGAGGCACATAGGGCACTGATTGTTGATGAATGATGTCATTCTGAGAAAAATAATCCTTGTACTTGAAGAATTCAGAGCCATGGTCAGTTCTTACTACTTTGACAATGACACCAAACTGATTTTTAACAAGGGCAACAAAATCAATAACAATATGAGCAACTTGATGTTTAGCAGCAACCAAATAAGTTCATACAGCTCTTGTATGATCATCCAAAATGGTCAAAAAATAACGAGCACCAGACTGACATTGAACCTTGTAAGGCCCCCACAAAATCAATGTGAATCAAATCAAACTTTACATTAGCTATAGTCTTGCTTACAGTAAAGGGAATAGAATGGTACTTAGCCATAATGCAGGCTTCACAAAACAGACCATCCTTTCCTTAAAACTGACATCCCTGAACATGCTTGAGTTTAGAAAATGAAATATGTCCTAGCCTAGCATGCCATGCATACTTGGCCAGAAACATCTTTATTTGAAAGAGAACTAGACTTAGGTGGTTTAGGAACCACATGAGCAGCACTGCAATGACTATGTGAACCATCTTCAGTCTGCAAGGTAGCCTTGAACAATCTCCCAGTTAGCCTTGATGCACTGAGTACCTCTTGATCACCCTTAGGGTCCTTAAACACACACTTTGTTCTCTCAAAATTCACATCAAGATCAGTGTCATCAATTATCTTTCCAACTGACATCAAGTTGGTTTTGAAATCAGGTACATGAAAGACATTTTTCAACCAAATTCCAAAAGCAAGTTTGATATCCCCAATATCTTTAACTTGCCTAATTGTCCCATCAGGAAGGCACACTCTAATTGGCCGATTAAATACTCTTTTATGCTGCAACAGATTCTCATCATATATCATGTGATCAATTGCTTCAGAGTCAGTGATCCATGTTAAAGCATTTTTAATCTGATTCTTAGAGGAAAACATAGCAAGAGATGTACCTGCACAACTTGATGATCCTTGTGCTTTGCCTTTTCCTTTCATGTCCTTCAAAACCTCCTGGAAAAACGCATTAACTAAGGCCATATCAAACCTTGTGCCTTCCTCTGCTATCTCTTCATCATTATCATCTAATGGAAAATCAAATATCCCTGCAACATTTGCGAATGCTTTAGAAGCTTTCTTGCCCTTTGGATCCTTGAACCAATCCGGATATCCAATTATTTTGAAGCAACCCTCCACACTATGCCCTGTCATCCCACAATGAGTACAGATCTTATCAGATTTATCTTTTTTGACTAATTTTTTAGTATCATTGGATTTCCCGGCAGCAAAAGCACTTCCATCTTGTGAGGATTCACTACTCTTACGTCCACCAGCAGCTTCCACCTGCTTAACCAGATAGTATGCTCTATTTACTGTCGACAATGGATCAGTTGAGAGAATCTGATTCCTCACACTCTCATATGTATCCCCTAATCTCATCAAGAACTGGAGAAGCTTGTTGCGATTATCAGATTCCTCTAATTTCTTGGACAAACCACAGCTACACCTGAGTCTAGCGTCACATGTACACTTTAAAACTCCTTCAAGAGTAAAAATCTCATCCCAGAGTTTCTTAATCTTGTTGAAATAGTCAACAACACTCAAGTTTCCTTGAGTCTAATTGCACAAGCTCTTCCTCAGTTGATAAAGCATAGGACCGTTCGTCTGCGCACATCGCTCTTCTATCTCCTGCCAAAGTTCTCTTGCAGAATCAGTGTACATGAAGCCTTCAACAATCTCTGCATTCATGGAGTTCAGTATCCAACATCTGACCATGAAATCACATCGCTTCCAGCTCGGAATGTCCATCGGCGGAACCGATTCCAGATCTGAGCTCCCATCTATGAACGCGATCTTATGCTTCGCTCCAAGCGCCATCTTTATGCCTTGGCTCCAACTCAAGAAATTGATCCCATTGAAGGTCTTTACTGCCAATTCTGCTCCCGGATGATCGGAGTTGGATAGATTCGGTGGATCGTTCATGTTTCCACTGCCGGATCCAACCTCTCCGACCAGGGGATTTCTCGGATCCGGATTCTCTGCCATTTCTTCGATTCCTGTCTTCAAACACCTTCCAAGTGATGATCGAACACTGTGAGCTCTGATACCATGTAAAGAACCTTGAATCTATCAAGGATCTTCAACTAATTCGTCATGGAAGCTATGTTCGGAGAACTGAGATTTGGAATGAAGAAGAATGAGGGAGAAACCGAATTTTTGGAAAATGAAGTTGTTTTCCAACAAACCCAATCGGTTGTTACATTTATATCCCAAACTCATATTACTGTGTGGACTAAAATGCCCCTATTTTATTACAACCGAATTACCAAACTACCCTGATCCTCTATAGAGTGTGTTGTACAAGCTAAGTTTCACTGATCGACCTATCCTTCAATGGTAAACAATTGGGTAGTGATTGATAATGATTTCTGGAAGGGGTACTCGTAGGTGATACCATAGATCCTGGTATCAAGGATCAATGGTAAGGTACTTGATACGATGCCCTCAAAGATGTGCTGCATGGACGTCTTGTTTGATCAAATTCGCAGCTTGCAAACAACCGAAATGACTATAACAAGTGGCGGAGCTGGGGTGCTCGGGGAGTGCTAGAGCACCCCTCCTGGTCGGATTTTTTTTTTGCATATATTTAGTAGTTTAAACTAATTTAAGAATTGTTTTCACCAAACAAAAACTAATTTAACAATATATTGTAAATGATACTAGAAGCAGAAATGTTATCTAGCTCAAGTGAGGTTGAGATCACCTAGTCAGCAATCACGGTCCATTATATGGTCCCTATCGCGTGATTGGTTGTGCCGAATTATTTATTATTTTTCTTAATAAATAGGGTAGTATTATAATTGCTTTCAACCAATAAAAAGAAGCAGACTATACAATGGACTATAAATGCGGACCAGAGGATCCTCACCAGCTAAAGTGGTAAAGGAAGGAAGGGGAATTAAAAGGTTTTAGGTTCAAATCTCAACCTCTTCACCTTTTATTTGCTTTATTTAATGTTATCGTCCAATATTGTTTTAAAATAATTCTTCTTCATTTTTTTCTATATTTTTTGTTTTTCTCAACTATTTAAAAAATATCATGAATAAATAACAGTTTTAGTGTTTTTTCTAAACTATTTAAAAAATATTAAAAATAAATAACAATTTATTTTTTTAAAATCTTCTTAATAGGTTTAAACACAAAAAAATATTTAATAAAAAAATTTAGCACCCTTCTGGGTGAAAACCTAGTTCCGCCACTTACTATAACGTACTCTACACGAAAATTTTGACCCGGAAATTTTTTTGAACCCAAACTCAAAAAATCGGTATTTTTCTCAGTTAAATGGATTTTGATCCGCTGACTCGATCTGTTAAAACAAAACATCCACTAATTAAAACTCAAGAAAATATCAAAGTCATATTAGGGTAAGTTTAGTAATTAATATATTATTAAAATTGACTTGAAAAAGAAAGATCGAGTATCTTAATTATATATTGTTAAAAATATTCATGGAGATTCCAATTTATTACATTTTATAATTACAAACACTCGATCTTTGTTTTTCAAATCGACTTTTATGTTTATTTCTATTGTATATTACTCCCTACGAAATATTTATGTTTTTTTTTCAACATTTTTTTTTTAAAAAGCTAAAAACTCTATAAAATATTAATTTTTTTAATTAAAATTTTAAAATAATTTTTATACTCATTACTTATCGGTATGAAATAATTTCAAAAAGTTAATTAAAACTTTGATATTTTATAGAGTTCTAAATTTTATTAAAAATCATGAGTAATAGTTAAAATCAAATATTTTAGATCGAATGTAATATATAATTACAAGCGTTTGATTTTAGGATGACATCTTCTAATATAATAAGCATAGGACCCAAAAAGAATAACTTAGTAACTACATCTTTAACGTTATCATTTTGAAGTTCTCGCAAAATCATGAAAGTACGATTTTTTATTTAAAAAATGAAAAAATTGACAAACCCGAAATTGGTCCGATTTGACCTGAAATTGGTCCTATTTGACCCAAAACCGGATTTAAACCCGGGTACGAGTTAACACAGAACTACCCGAGATACGTTTTATCCAGAACCCATTTTACCCAAAACCCAAATTGACCTGATCCGAACCCGACCCAAATGACATGTCTAGTTCAAACCCAGTTGGGATCAACTGTCTCCAAAACACCTGCCCCCTGCCTGTACCTCCCCACCCCCCAATTTAAAAAAAAAGAAAAATATTTAAAATTAAAATAATGAATTAAAAAGAAAAAAGTTGAAGAGATTAAGAGAGAGGAACAGGGAGAGGACAGCCAAATTTGGCACAGCAGATCCTCTCCCGTTCAAACCTCTTTAACCTCATATTTAAACAAAAAAAAAACTTATTTTTTTGATAATTTTTTTATACTAAAAATGAATATTAAATATCACATTTAAGATTTTTTTTTCTAACATATTTAAATGAGAATTTAATTTTTCATATATAAATGAAAAAAAATCTGCAAAAAATTATTTAGCCCTCCCTAAAAAATCTGTAGATGGATCTACCACTGGTGTTAAATAGATGGGTAAACTGCAGAAAACCACCCCTTAAATAGGGTTATTTGCCCAAAACCACCCCTTAAATACTTAATTGTCGGAAACCACCCTTTATAAACATTCCGTTAACAATTGACCACCCTTCTGAGGTTTCCGTCAAAGACTCTGTTAAACATGTGAAATTATGAATTTGCCCCTGATTTTTTAAATATATCCTAATGTAAATGAATAAATTATAGGAAAAAAAGGGAAGTCAGACCAAAAAAAATAAAAAAATCGTAAGTCTCCCATACCCCTTCTTCTTCCTTCTTCCTTCTTCCATGGGTATGGTTCTGCAGCTCTGCTACTCGATTTCAAAGGTGGATGTGGGGAATTAACAAGTGAGGGTCATTTCTTTTTTTCTTCCTCCAAGCAGGTTGACGGAAGGAAAACCTGTCGTTGATTCCGTCAAAGAAAACTCAAACCTAAAGCAAGTATAGCAATAAGCAAGAGGTCGATCCCACAGGGAAATTTATGAATCAAGTGTGGTTTAAGTGCCAATTAAAGTAACCAAAGAGGGGGTTTTAGTGTGAAAGTTTTGAAGCAAAGTAACGAACGCAAAGTAAGTGAATTTTGGTTTAGACAATTATGAGAAGCAATTCCACCTACAATTTTCCACTTTATTGGATTGACGCGATCCTTGTAACTTCTTCTCGTCCTATTATGTTTCCTATGAATGCCCTTGTCCCGACCTAATATAGTTACTAGTTCAATCAGTCCTAGAAACCCTTATCAATCGAACAGTCCCTAAAGAAGGATTTAACCCAATTGATAGCTTTAAGTTCAGAGATTACCCAAGATATTTGCAGTCCCTAAAAAAAGGATTTAACAACACATTCAACTTCCTACTCATCCAATTAGTTCAATCAGCCCTAAAGGGATAAGTTTGCTACTTAGGTTAAGGTTCACAATCAGGAATCTACAAAACCTTAGCGATTGAATTGATCTAACAAGTTGGCCAGACGAGATAGAACAAATCAATAATCAATCAAGCACAAAGAAGTTGAAGCATTCAAATATAGGAAACAAGGAGCGAGAATTAGAAACTCACAATCAATCCGAATAAAGCTTCAAATTGCAGGCAGAATAGATGAGTTTAGTTCCTCATGGAAGACATCGCTCAAAATCTCTAAAAAGTCTAATGGTTTAATGAATAGAATGAAAGGTAATCAAAAATAACATAAAAGTGCCTAATAAAAATATTCAAGTCGGCCACCCAATGGGCAAAAACATCTAGGGTTTCTCAAAGTTTCCAAAAACCTGCGCATACGCGCTGACGGCAGCTGCGGCGGGCGCATCATGAATACCGCCCCTGGCGGCGGGTGCAACAAATTATGCGGCGGGCGCAGCAAACTATGCGGCGGGCGCTGCATTGGGTTTTCCCGAAAATTCCGTCTCGAATTAGCTCTCGACGTCAACATGAAAGTTGTAGCTCTCTGAAAGAGCTTTCCAACGCATGGTCATAATAAGTTCAGCATGTCTGGCGACAACTTCTGCAGACTTGTTCTTCGTTTAAGTTCGCTTCTTCTTCTCAGGACCTCTTGAGATCTTCATGTAAGCTTCTTCGATCAACTAGACATTCTCATCCAATGCGTTATCAACCCATGTCTCCTCCTCGGATCTACCATTACCTGAAATAATCAATAAAAACGTGTAGATTCCGATTCCACCAACATAGAGAGCAAATATGCAAATTGTAATCAAATCATGGATGAAATGCATCTTAAATAAGCTAAATGCAACCTATTATGCCTACCTAAATGCATGCTATCAAACTCCCCCACACTTAACCTTTGTTTGTCCTCAAGCAATGATATAATGAACATGAATCAATGTATCCCACAGGAAATCCCTTCAAGTTTCAACCTCATCAAAAAGCAACATCACAGCAGGTGAAAACATAAACCAAACAAACAAATGTCATAGCATGTATTATAGTGATCAAAGCTTAGAAGTAGACATCATCCAACCTCACCAGAAATATGTGTTTCACTCATGTGTTTAGGCTTTAAGGTACAACTCTCTACTCAATCCAAAATGCACTAAGCTCATAGACATTGACCACCATATCACCAAATATCTACCGAAATGTCATTACTTGCGGGACACAATAAAGAAAACTAAATAAAATGTGACACTTTTTTTTCTCTTTTTCTTTGGTTTTCTTTTCTCTTTTTTTTTCTTGTCTTGGTGCTTTCCTTACGCGAAGCGCAAACATGGGTGTCATGAATGGCCCCGGTCTATCAACACCTCAACCTACTAATATGAAGTCCACTTGAACATCTTTTGACGCAAGTTGCAAACATGGGTGTCATGAATGAACCTGGTTACTCAATGATCAAGCTTTCTTTCCTAGTGGATAGTTTTCAACACCTTTTTGCGCGAATCATATCCATGAGTGTCATGCATAGATCCGGTTACTAAGTGCATCAACCATTGCCACCTTATTCACTAAATATGCAAAAATTCAAATAATAGACTCAAAATATAAACATAAACTCTGCAAGCAACAAACATGTGAGTCGGTCCTTAGAAATAGATACTGCAGTCAATGCCAAGAGGTAGCAACACTAGGCGAGTAATTCACACAATTGAGCAAAAGAATTCAAATAAGGCCAAACATTCTCACAGGGTCATGTTTTTAGGACTTCAATCATACTTTAGCTCAATCATAAATGCTCAATTATATTTGCTAGCTCATGTTCCACAAAAATCAAATACAGACAAAAATCAAAACATCCAGAACTCCATGGGATTTTTATGAATCATGCTTGAAATTTAAAATAGAGGACAAACTAAGTCAGATGGGTATTTGAATAACACATATGTATGCAATGCATGCTTATTTTTGGATTTTTCGATTTTTTTATTTTTTTTTAGACGAAAATTAAAATAAATGAAAACTAAACAACAATAAAACTAACTAACAACTTAATTAAACTTAAACATGGTGCAGAAAATTAAATATGATCTAACTAAATGCACTATATAAATAAGATTCCTCTCCCCCACACTTGAAGTTTTCATTGTCCTCAATGAAACATTAAAGACAACAAAAGTAAATCACATATACTCAGGGTGAAGAAAGAGAAAAAGGAAAAAGAGAGAAAAATTTACCTCGGGTTGCCTCCCGAGAAGCGCCTTTGTTTCAAGTCGTTAGCTCGACGTGATGGCCCTTGATTGGCCTATGTTCCTCCACCAGGGTCACCAACACCGGTCATTTTATTGATCAATGTGGGTACCCTTGAAAGGTGTAGCTGTCTGTTCCAACATTCATCCATTACCCTTTGCTCCTCTTCATGAGTTATTCCTGGGGGTTGTCCTGGGATCACAAAAGGTTTCAATATGTTAGGCGGTTCAAATTTGCACAAACTATGTTCCTCAGGTGTTCCTAACAAATCACGAAAATTATTGTTGCGATCAGTATTGTCAGCAATAGGCATATCTAAAAAAAATTCAGGAGAAAGCTTAGCATGATTAAAGAGAGAGAATTCTATCTTTCTTCCATCGAACTCCATAGTCAATAGACCTTCACAACAATCAATTTTCGTTTTCGCAGTTTTCAGGAATGGCCTTCCTAGTATAATAGGTGTTTCAGGGGTTCCCTGGTCCATATCTATAACAAAGAAATCAACAGGGAAAAACAAATCATCCACCATAACCAAAACATCTTCAACAACGCCTCTTGGCCTGATTTGTGATCGATCAGCAAGTTGCACTGTAACCCCAGTCTCAGTCAGAGCACCCAATCCCAAAGACATGTACATTTTATAGGAAATAACATTAATTGAGGCTCCTAGATCTAGCATGGCTTGTTTGAATCTAGTATTCCCAATTGCACATGGAATCGTAAACATACCTGGATCTCCACATTTTTCAGGCAATTTCCTTTGCAACATAGCAGAGACATTTTCATTCAAGCTTACATTTTCCTTCTTTTTCAGTCTTTGCTTCTTCTTGATGGTGCATAATTCCTTCAAAAATTTAGCATATCTAGGAATGCTCTTAATTAACCTGAGTAAATGAATGTTTACCGCACACTTACCGAATGTCTCGAAGATTTCCTCGTCATTCTCATGTCTTCGTGTGTCTTTCAAGGCTTCCGGAAAAGGCGGAATAGGCTTCAAAGGCTCCATAGGGAAGGGAGAAGAAGGAGAAGGAGGAGAAAGAGGGAGAGAAGAAGAAAGAGGAAGGGTAGAAAACTCACCAGGAGGAGAATCGGCGCCGGGCACCGTTGCGGCGGGCGCAGCTAAGGGTGCGGCGGGCGCCGCAATTTGCTGGGTTGTACCTGCGGCGGGTGCCGCCTGAAATCCTTCTCTGGCGGCGGGCACCGCAGGGTGCTGCGGCGGGCGCCGCAGAGGTTGCCGCAGCCGCCGCACGACAGTCCGGCCGTTTTCGTCTTCAATTATTTCTATTTCCTCATCCATTATCTCCTCGTCGTCCTTTTGATTTGTGGCAATCAGTTCCTTGCCACTCCTAAGCGTTATTGCACTGACATTCTCCTTAGGATTCTCAACCGTTGGCGATGGAAGCTTACCTGAATCGTTTGCCTTCTTCGCACTTAAGATTTGAATGAGCTGACTCATTTGATTCTCTAGATTTGTCATCCGATCTGATTGCTGCTTTTCTAGATTCGCCATCCGCTCTGTCAGTTTCTGCAATGTACCCTCATTATCCCTATTTGATTGCTGCTGTGCTCCCTGTCGAGGTTCATATTGTTGTTGAGGCCTTCACTGTTGCCCCCCTTGTTGGTAGACAGGTTCTTGGTAGTTTCCATAACCATTACCCTGCTGATAGCCTCCATTGTAGTTATTGTTGAAGTACCCAGGATTACCAAAGTTGCCTTGCCTAGGCCTTTGTGGAGCAAAATTCCCAATGGCATTCAAATCAACATTAGGATCTTGTAGGAGCGGGCACATGTCCATAGGATGAGTGAATTGATTGCAAAGCCCACATGCCTTCAATTGTTGAGGGGTTCTATTAATGACTAATTGTTTCATCATCTCCTTTACCTCTGCCATATCAGTCTGAAGTGCAGCCACAGGAGCATCAACAGCGAGTACACCCCTAGCACGAGGACTTTTATTGAACTGTCTGGAGCCCTCAGATAGCTCCTTAAACACCTCCCAAGCTGCGGTAGGCGTCTTGTTCAACATGTTACCTCCACAAGCAGAATTCACTGTTTTCCGCTCTATATCAGTCAACCCATTAAATAGAAAGAGAACCAGATCCTTTTGAGAGTACCCATGGCATGGGCAGCTGGCGCAGAGTTTCTTGAAGCGCTCAAAATATTCATGTATAGACTCTGTCGCGTACTGCTCAATGCTACTGATTGATCTTTTCAAAGCATTGAGCTTTGTTGCAGGGAAGTACATCTCTAGGAAGACTCTTTTCATCTCAGCCCAGGTAGAAATAGAGTCAGGTGGTAGATAGAAGAACCATTCATTTGCATCATCCTTCAAAGAGAAGGGAAAAGCTCTCAGCTTGATTTGCTCATCAGTTACGTTCTCTGGTTTCATCCCAACCACCACCCTATGGAATTCAGAAAGATGCTTGTGGGGGTCCTCCCCACTCAGCCCATGGAATTTGGGTAGAAGATGAACTACCCCTGACTTCAGCTCAAAGTTAACTCCTTCTGCTAGTGCAGGGAATTGGATTGCCAGGGGTTGTTGTGCCAGATCAGGAGCAGAAAGCTCCTTAAGAGCACGATTCGCCATCTCTGCAATGCTTCTTACAGAGAAGAATTAGTAGCAAAGGTATGGACCCTATAAGACGGTCCACACCAAAATCAACACCAAAAACACACAAGAATTTAATCAAATTTCCCCGGCAACGGCGCCAAATTTGACGGAAGGAAAACCTGTCGTTGATTCCGCCAAAGAAAACTCCAACCTAAAGCAAGTATAGCAATAAGCAAGAGGTCGATCCCACAGGGAAATTTATGAATCAAGTGTGGTTTAAGTGCCAATTAAAGTAACCAAAGAGGGGGTTTTAGTGTGAAAGTTTTGAAGCAAAGTAACGAACGCAAAGTAAGTGAATTTTGGTTTAGACAATTATGAGAAGCAATTCCACCTACAATTTTCCACTTTATTGGATTGAAGCGATCCTTGTAACTTCTTCTCGTCCTATTATGTTTCCTATGAATGCCCTTGTCCCGACCTAATATAGTTACTAGTTCAATCAGTCCTAGAAACCCTTATCAATCGAACAGTCCCTAAAGAAGGATTTAACCCAATTGATAGCTTTAAGTTCAGAGATTACCCAAGATATTTGCAGTCCCTAAAAAAAGGATTTAACAACACATTCAACTTCCTACTCATCCAATTAGTTCAATCAGCCCTAAAGGGATAAGTTTGCTACTTAGGTTAAGGTTCACAATCAGGAATCTACAAAACCTTAGCGATTGAATTGATCTAACAAGTTGGCCAGACGAGATAGAACAAATCAATAATCAATCAAGCACAAAGAAGTTGAAGCATTCAAATATAGGAAACAAGGAGCGAGAATTAGAAACTCACAATCAATCCGAATAAAGCTTCAAATTGCAGGCAGAATAGATGAGTTTAGTTCCTCATGGAAGACATCGCTCAAAATCTCTAAAAAGTCTAATGGTTTAATGAATAGAATGAAAGGTAATCAAAAATAACATAAAAGTGCCTAATAAAAATATTCAAGTCGGCCACCCAATGGGCAAAAACATCTAGGGTTTCTCAAAGTTTCCAAAAACCTGCGCATACGCGCTGACGGCAGCTGCGGCGGGCGCATCATGAATACCGCCCCTGGCGGCGGGTGCAACAAATTATGCGGCGGGCGCAGCAAACTATGCGGCGGGCGCTGCATTGGGTTTTCCCGAAAATTCCGTCTCGAATTAGCTCTCGACGTCAACATGAAAGTTGTAGCTCTCTGAAAGAGCTTTCCAACGCATGGTCATAATAGTCAATCGGACAACCGAGGCCTCCAGAAAGTGCAAAACAAGTTCAGCATGTCTGACGACAACTTCTGCAGACTTATTCTTCGTTTAAGTTCGCTTCTTCTTCTCAGGACCTCTTGAGATCTTCATGTAAGCTTCTTCGATCAACTAGACATTCTCATCCAATGCGTTATCAACCTATGTCTCCTCCTCGGATCTACCATTACCTGAAATAATCAATAAAAACGTGTAGATTCCGATTCCACCAACATAGAGAGCAAATATGCAAATTGTAATCAAATCATGGATGAAATGCATCTTAAATAAGCTAAATGCAACCTATTATGCCTACCTAAATGCATGCTATCACAGATCTAGATCCCCAAAAATCCAAGATTAAAAAACAACCCTAACCTTGAATTCTTGAAATCAATCTGGATCAAAAGCCTAAATTTTGGGGAAAAACCTAAACTTGGAATCCATGTCCAATTTGAACAATTTTGTTCAATTTTGTGGGTTGTGATTTTGGGGCCGGACTCGGGGCCAGACGGCGTTGTTTGCCACTGTGCTCTTCGTCGGAGACGTTGGAGGCGGCGGAGCTACCTAGGGTTGTCGGTGGCAAGGCGCATCGGATCTCCTTCTTGTCCGGCGTCGAGTGCAAGCGGCGGAGATATCTCATATTCCCATTCCAAACCTTGCAATTCACAAACATTAAACCCTCTCACCCTCGCCGCCATTGTCGGGGCCAGGCGGCGTTGGTTGCAGCGGTGCATAGGGTGGCTCAGAGTGACGTTGCCACTCCCCTTCGTCGGGGGTTGCTCGCTCGACGCCCGACCACCATTGTTGTTCATTGATTCTGATTTTTTTTTAATTGGATTTTGTTTTAGGGATTTGCTTGAATCTTTGATTTTTTTAGTTGAACTTTATTTGAGATATAATTGATTTTCATTTTGATTTTTTTTCAACTTATTTTTTCATTTATTCAGAGAAAACAATAAAAAAAAAATTGTGGGCCATGTTTGACTGATATTTGACGGAAATATGAAATGGGTGGTTGTTTGCAAGAGAGAGTCTTTTAAAGGGTAGTTTCTAGCAATTACGTATTTAAAAGGTGGTTTTGAGCAAATCACCCTATTTAAGGGGTGGTTTCATGCAATTTACCCTAAATAGATTTGTCATTGAGATTTATCAAATCTTTTCCGGCCCTCTTTTGCATATTGGGCCGGACCACCATGGGAAGGCCCATGTTTGGCCCAGTTTTTGAAATCCCAGCTGTTAATCTTGGATTCTAATGGCAAAAAAAAATAACGGCAAAAAATGAAAGCTGGAGAAAGGTTGGTAGCATTTATGTCACCCACAGTATTCATTTTCTACTTTTAATATTTTGTCAAGAAGATTATTACTTTTTCTATAATAATTTAAATTTGGGAGTAAATTAATTATATTTCTGTTGGAGGCTGGAGCTTTGAGAAACTGACCCGGAAAATTAATTAATTTCCTTTTTAAAATTTAAAAACATCTCACATTTTCCAGCTTTCGTAAATGTGCATTTTCCCCTATTCAGTGTATTTGAACTTGTCAGTAAAACCAAATTATTAAATTTTTTAAAAAAAAAACTAAAAATGTTAGTACTAGTTTTATTGATTAATAAACTGAATAGGAAAAAAATCTTTTTAATGAATAAATTATTTTCTAAAATCAAATATTTTTTCTACTTGACATATTTTCAAGATAGTTATTTCTGAAATATCTTGATTAAATATATATTTATGGATTAAAAATATATATTCAAGATTAATCTACACTTATTTAACTAGAACAAATTTTCTAGTCCATTTTCAAATTCCAATGTGATTTGTGAACTAGAGGATTATCATCACAATGTAACTTCATCTGCTTTAATATTATTTATTATTTATATTAGATATAATGGAAAAATATAGTCCTTAAAATCAACTTATCGGTATAAATAATGAATTATAGAATGTATTTATATTATTATTTATTTTTAAGTGCATATTTAATTAGACAGTCTATTAAAAAAAAGTTAAAAATTAAAATAAAATATTATCTATAAAACCCCATATGGGCATTCACTGAAATGATATTATTCTTGGGGTAAGAAGGGAAAAAAAACCACTATGTATTCAAGATTATTCTTCCTATTTTTCTTTCATTCAATGGTGTTTTGCAATCCACTCAACAAGATTGATTTTCCGATAGATCTGAATATGCCAACGGTGAAAAGAGAACCCGGTGAAGAAAAGGTAATAAAAGCAAATTTTGTACTTGAGCATGTCAATTAAGTTTCTTATTTTCCTTTGATAGATTTATATTGTAATTGTTATATGCACGGTGAAATTATCGCTATTCACCCGATGTCGAAATCGACTTTCTGAGTCTGCAGTCCTATCGACACCGACTCTCTCGACCGGCAGCATTGTACTTAGTGGGAGACACATACCCTGGGTCGGCAGCCTCACAGACTCCGACTTCTCAGATCGGTACTGTGCATATGGTGATATCTCACCGTGCCGATAGCAGTGCCGTTTTTCTTTATGACAATAAATTTATTTGACTGCTATCTAATGTTGCTTTTCTAATTAATTATAGGAAGGAAGAGTTAATTCGAAAGATAAAAGGAGAAAAATTACAGTGGCAGAGCATTCCGATGTGATCGAAGAGGACCAGACGAAGGTAGAATTGAACTTAAAGTATCACAACCATTCAGGATTACAATTATCGTCGTCAACATCGAACCTTTCGTTATTAGACGCAAATCCTAGCGACATCGTCAAGGTTGAAAACGATGCTCTACCATCGCTACAGGGTGATCATTGTAGGGACGACATAATTGGTGCGACGACAACGGTTGAAATGGAGGAGAATGATGACATCTTGGTGGCCATGGGTTGTCAAAGTTGTTACCTTTTTTGTATGGTGTCATCAAAGAAACCCAAGTGTCCGAAGTGCTACTCTGCCAATTTGCTTGATTTTTCTCCAATTAAGTGATATATTGAGAGGTTAAAAAGAGTGTATTTTGTGGCCCTAAAATGAACTAGTGAATAATCCACTATGTTCATATGATTGTTGCATTGTCATATTTTGATATGTTCAATGAAAGAAACTTGTCTTCATTTTTTAAAAATCAATAAAAAAAAAAAAATTGATTGCTTAGTAGTTTTTTTTTTAATTAGGAAATAATTCGATAGTCAAGCACACCTGACAACTCGAGAGGCCGACGAAGTCAGCAGACGGTGAAACCGTCACTACATATATATAAAAAGGTGCAACAACAACAACAAAGTGGGAGGCGTAAATCCCGGACGAGCAAGCGAGCCAAACCCGTACACGCTGAAGACAACGTAGACTAAGATCCGATGCCAAGCATCACCAAGCGGCAACACTGTTGGCCAGCGGTATATCAGGAGTTCGGTCCTGTGGGCAGTGAAGACGATCCTCCAAGGAATTTCCTACACGCGGAGTCGCCTCGATACACATCACCACGACCCCAGCCAATCCCGACACCGGTTGCTAGAGCTCCAACACGGAAGAGGAACGCCACGAACACCAGGGATCACAACCAATGTTCCAAAAAACGCTTGGCGGATGCTCGACGGAGAGGTGGGTTCAAGGGTCTAGGCGGACTTTTTATTTTAACATGTATTTTTACTTGTAAGTCATTTCAAAGACCTAATAAAGGCTATATAAATTAATAAACTTTGATAATCTTCATAGTTCATATTGTTCAAGCTTTTCCAAAGCCAATAAGCATAAACCATAACGCTTCCAGTTCAACCAAGAAAAAAAAATAATATAAAATATAATCAAAGTCTAAAACAACCTAGAAGTTGTATAATAAAACTTAAATTTTAAAATATAATCATGGTTGCACATTAATCTTCTAGACTTTTATATATTCATTTGGGTTAAAACCTTTGAATTTTCTTTTTTTAACTAAACCGCCTAGACCCGCCCAGACCCGCCTAGACCCGCCCAGACCCGCCCAAAACCGCCCATACCCGCCCAGAAACCCGCCAAGCTAGCTCTCCGCCAAGCCAAGCCCGCCAAGCCCCTTGGCTCGAAGGTCAAGGACCGCCCAGCGTCTAGGCGGGGTCTAGGCGGCCGCCCAGGCCGTTTTTTGGAACAATGATCACAACCGAAAACCACCCTTGAAGACGTACCTTGAATCCCTTTCAGAGGAAAGAGAATTTAATCAAACCCTAATGGGATTTTCAAGCCCTAACGGGATTTAGGCTCTTTTGGGGTATACTCAAATAGTGGTTTCAACCCTTTCGAGGTTTTTTTTCCACCTAAACCTTGGGCCCGACGAACCCGAAGCTTGGGCCCGGAGGAACCAAAGCTTGGGCCATAAGGACCCGAAGCTTGGGCCCCAAGGACCCGGATCTTAGGCCCCAAGGACCAAGGAGGAGCGGGAGGATCTCGTCATGGCCGGAGGAGAGGCGGCCGGGTCGACACCGGAGAGGACAGCCGGACCAATGCCGACCTCCAAGCACCGGCCGACACACACCACAGCCCAACCATCGGAGGTCGAAGAGGAGGCAACGCCGAGCGAAGATAGGCAGCAGCGGCATCGAGTCATCGAGGGGAGAAACAACACCCCAGTCGGCCGAAACGGAGGAAAGGTGGCCTAAAACGCCTGGGGATCAAGCCGACTGGGTTAAGAAAGGGGGGATATCTAAACCTAGGTTAGCACAGGGCGCCCCGCGACCTAGGGATGACGAAGGGGGCAAGGTAAGCCAGAAGGTGTCTAGACGGCGCGTTTGAAGATTGCTTAGTAGTTAGTATGTGAATTTCATATGGTTGTCCACCTATTTTATTTTATTTTTTGTAAAATTAAAAGTATCTAAAAGCTTTTTTTAAGGTAAGAATTTAAAACCTATTTATCTATATACATATACTAAAAACCAATGCATAGCATCCTATGTGGCGTGTTGTAGTTGATCATAGGGAAAAAAAAATCTATGTGGCATATTGTGGTTGATATAATATGTTGTCATGGTTTATAGAAAGTTATATTTATATTTATATTATTTTTTTATGTTGAGAATTATTTATATTAAAATTAACTATTTAATAATTGTTATTTTATTTATATCTATATTATTTTTTGAGACCAAAATAAATTATTAAAATATTATGTAGCCATAATATTATTAAATTATTAAAGGTATATCTATGTTGTTAGGATGAGGAGGGAGAGCAACGTCGAGGCCACCCCAACAGAAGAAGCCAGGTGGACGGCGAAAAGGGGGAACAGTCTGGCCAGCGGCAGAGATGTAGTTGGGCTTGGCCGCCGAACGAGGCTGCGGGTTAGGGCTACTGAAAAGGGGGACCATGAGCTCTACTGATTCCGAGGATGTAAAGTTGTGCAAGCAGCCATGAATATCTTTGGGGGTTTTTCCCCTTCGGTTTGGCTCTTTGGAGGGGGTCGTTGTGTTTTGGATCTAGATCTGAGATCCATTGTGTTTGAGTTTTCAGGGTAAAGGGGTGTTGGTATTCTCAGGATCAGGCGGCGATGGGCTATCAGGGAGACAAAACCGAGGAAGAAGATCAGGGACGGAGGAGCCGCTCAGGCCGCTGGAAGAAGGAAACAGCGGCGGGAGATGGGGCGAGTTTGGGATTGTTGAGAGGGAATAGTCGTGCTGGTTATTGGGAGTTTTCAGAGCAGCAAAGCAGTGGAAGATGGCGGCGGGTGTTAGTGGTGGCAGCGGCAGTATAATATGGGTGAGACGGCAGGTTGGTTTTTAGGTTTTTATCAACAGCTTCTCTATTTTACAAATTTTTGCATTTATTATACACTATAATAAATATAAAAATTGATAATATACTAAATGCATTTATTAAGGATTTTAATTCTACATTTCTAAAAACTTCATTTAAACTTAATTCTAACATTTAGTCTCACATTTCTAAACGTAAATTAACATTTCTAACATGTTAAAAATGGGGATTAAGGAGCTTTTGTGGTATTTTCAAATTTAACAAAGTTTTGGATTTACATCACATAGGAAGGGTTTTATAAATCAAAGAAATACGGGTTAGTTTTTGTAAATTCCTAGAAATACAAGACCTTATTCATGATGACTGATGAGACCTAGTGCCGCTCAACGAGTCAGATTTGAAACCCATCTCCCTCGCCTCTTGTTTTCTTCACTGTAATAATTTTTTTTATTCAAGTCATTAAGCCCCTGTTTAGTATTGATATCAAGATATGGATATCAAATCTAATATCCGATATCTAATATTCGTGTTTGGTATTATAAGATATGGGTATCAAACTATCAAACCCTAACCCCTCCCATGACAACGTTTGAAGTGAATGACATCTCATTTGCCTTCAATTATTCATATCTCCATCTGTGCACCTAACCGTCATCATCAAATTCAACTCCCACATCAAATATCTGAACGGCGCCGATCTCCCAGCTCCGGCTATGCCCCATCGATAGGCATATCTTGTCCGTTAAGTGGAAAGTTGAAGAACATTAACCACGAAAATGGGATGAGGTCAAGAACTGCCCTCCGCCGCCACTCTTTATATCCCCTTCGCCTCTTGACACCACAGTTCGAATCTGCAACCCCACCGCCTCCTTCTCCCCGACGAAAATCATACGATTCCGACTCCGGCATACCGATGAAGAAGGGTGGAGATGAAGAATAAGGGTGATTGGAGAAGAGATGAAGAAGAAGAAGAAGAAGAAGGGCGAAGAAGACGCTGGAAGAAGAACCCCCTGTGTGTAGAAGAAGGGTAAAGATAGAAGATCTCAATATCCCAATTTTTTAGGGTATATCAGATTGGGTAAAATTACAAAGGAATGGGTATATGGGTATATCAACTCGATACCCATATACTTATATACCAAACAAGGGTATGGATATGAGTGATATCCATACTCATATCCCATATCTTGATATTAATACAAAACAGGGGCTAAAGCTACTCCCATGGCGAAACCACAAACCCATCCCGTCACCTCTTGAACCCGGTCTTACTCTCTCTGTCAATCTCACCCTCTTATTGGATCCACTTCGTTGGGAACAAAAGACGACGTTAATGATGGAATCTGCGCCGAGCATCACAAGAAGTTGCAATCGATTTCAACAAGAAAGTGAACAGTAGCAGCAACCAAAGAGAAATCATAGGGGTAGAAATCTAAAACAATAAATTTCTGTATAGGGAGGAGTGGGCATTAAATTATAGAAATCACCATTCTTCCTCTAAAGTTACAAAGTTTTTTTTTTCTCCTTACATTTCTCTATTTTACAAATGGGTTTGCAAGAACTATTGGGGTAGAAAAATGGCTCTTTCCTCTAAAATTTCCCATTTTTTCTATACATATACGGTTGGGCTTGCTATATAAGAATATATAACACTGAACATTTCAATATGAATATAATCTTAAAACTTTTTATAACAACTTTTGAATTAAATAGGTGAGTGAGCATCATACTGCCTCTGTCCTTTCTTTGGCTGAAAAATTAAGGTTCAGCTTGCTTCTTACCATTGGGTCAAGTCGGTCGGCGCAAGCCGATTTACCTTGTGCGTAGCTCTTGTAGATTATGTCATGTGTCCGAGGTTTACCACCAAATGTGTGTTACCTTCGTTATCAAAAAAACTATTTACTACTCAAAACAGGAATTATGCGTTGGATTTTTTTAGGCGAAACTAATTAAAATAGTTCAACCTTTGTAGGCATGTTAAAAATTTATCCCCACCTTTTAATTGTAAGAAAAATAACCCAACTTTGGGGAAGGTGGTAACAAGTATCACAACTAGTTTTTCCAACAATAAATTGGGTCAAAACAATGACATGAATTGGTCAAATGATATCATTCTCATTAAAAAACAAGTTAATATCATCCAAAATTCACCAAAATCTTAATTTTTTTAGGCGAGGTTGTAAGTCGGGGTGGATTCGTTTGGTAGCAAAGAGTGGTTGTTCCCGCCGAATTGAGGGAAAGGTGAGGCAGATTCGGAATCGCCGATCTCCGAAGTCCCCTCCTCACAGTTAGATTTCGCACCGAGGGAGGCGCTGAAGGGTCGATGTGGCTCCGACGGTGGCTGGGGTTCGATGGCTTCGATGGTGCTCCCTTCTTTCAAGTGCAGGAGGTGACCACGTCCTGACTTCCGCTTGAATGAGAGAAATCCAATTAGGAAATGGGGAACTAGAAATTTGAAGGATTATTCGGTGGGATACCGAATATAGGATTATTCGGTGGGATATGGAATATTATTCGGTGATATTGAATAATTATTCATAGAAATCGAAACTATTTTTTTTATGAATTTGAGGTTTATGAAATATGAAACATTATTCTGTGAACTTTGAAGCATTATTCGGTGAAATCTGAAATAGTATTCGGAAGAAAAAAAAACATTATTCGGTAGCCTTTAACAAATTATTCAGTGGAAGTGATGAATTTTCATCTCAATTAGATGAAAAAAGGATAAAATAACATTATTCGGTAGAATGTGAAATATTATTCGGTTAAATTGATGAAATTTAAAAAACAAGCGAAATCATGTTGCTTAAAAAAATGGGGGAATAAAAAAATAAGTACAATCCATTATCAAAATCTTAAAAAAATGGAAGTTGTAACTCACGCACCAAGAGGGAAAGGAGGGAGAGTAAATGTGAGATTTATGTGGGTCCCACTCTCTTTTAATTAAAAAAAATTCTAAAAATCTGGATTACTCTCCACCTTCAATTTATTTCAATCAATGGTCTATAAATGTGTATAAGGTACAATCTAAGGGGTGTGTACACCCGACCCACACCCTATATATATAGGGTTCGTATGAGACGGAGTTAAAAGAGTGACTAAAATTTAAAAACGGTTGAAATTGAAAATTTGTGTAAAATAAATGTTAAAAGATTATGGAATAATATAAATACTGTATGAGGCGAAAAAGAGTTTTTTTTTTTTTTAACCGAAAAGAATTTGGCAGAAGGGAAACCCTGAATGCCAAGTGCATCCTTGCGGATGAGAATGAGAAGGGAAACCCTGAATGCCAAGTGCATCCTTGCGGATGAGAATGAGAAGGGAAACCCTGAATGCCAAGTGCATCGTCAGGTGCTAAATTACTGGTGAAAGCAAAGTCTAGATGCGATAAAAGATCAGCAACCTAATTTGCTTCCCTATAAGCATGACGAATTTCCATAGATTGAAAGGAACTTAGGGAGACTAGACTGTTCGAGACAATCATCTCTGAGTCACCCGTAGGTTTTCCGATGCCTTTAAGACTGTTTATGACAGTTAGGTTGTCAGTTGTCACCTTCAATTACAAGGTTAGGTAACTGTAAATCAATAGTCGATGCGATTCCCTTCCACAAAGCAAATGCTTCCGAGCCAGCAACCGTAGCAAAAGGTGTGGGACCCGCGCTCATAAGGACTGGGAGTCCAAAACAGTCTCGGATGATGAAACCATAAGTTCCTTTGGAGGTCGTTGATAGTGCACCATCGAAGTTGAGTTTGTGCATGCCGGATTTGGTGGCTGCCATTTTGCCTTTTTTCTAGAAGATTTAGTTTGTTGCGATTTGGTTTTGTTTGGCCGTTGGTTGTCTTGCGCTATATCTCGATCCGCCAATTTTTTTCCATATGTATTGTTGGTCCTTTGTGTAAGCAATTATGCTTGTGCTATTTGTTTTGACATTTTCAAATAATGCTTTGTTTCGAAAGTACCACAAGCTCCACCAAGAAAAACCTAAACGGCAGAATCGTTCGAGACCTAAAGTTTCCTTAAGTTTGCGGATTAAACTATTTAGATCATTTCCTTGGGAAAACATGTGGTTTAGGAGTGGCAGTAGTGATGGGTCTAATGATGATATTACAACTTTTGAGATTGGGCAAAGCCATAATAGGTGGTACAAATCCTCAAAATTGGAGTCGCATTGTGGGTATGTAGTTGGGATTCCAAACCTCCGAGAGGCCAGCCTGACCGAAGTTGGAACCTCATTTTTGGTAATTTTCCAAAGAAAGGTTTTAACCTTTAGTGGTGCATCCAGGTCCCAAATCCATTTGAAGTCTGTCTTTTGATGCTGTTTATGCAAAGAAATCATTTCTACAGCGGAACTAGTGGAGAACCCGCCATTTTTGCTCCACTTCCAGTAGAGTTTGTCAACATGTATGTTTTTGGGGATCGGAGTTGTTAGTATGCGAAAAAGAGTTTATTTGTGAAAAGTAGAGTTTATTTAGTTGTTATTATGGGTATTATGGTAATTTCAAACCAAATAAACAAAATAAACACCAAAAAAATAGAGTTTATTTAGTTGCTATTATGGTAATTTCAAACCAAATAAACAAAATAAACACCAAAAAAGTTTGTTTCTTTAGCTTTTTTTTAAACTCATTTTTCGAACTATAACCTAGATAAAATGAGCACTCGTACACGACTTAAATATAAAGTACCTAATTCTACTACTATTTTAGCTGTTTAAATACGAAGCCATACACACCCATAATCACCCCGTTGTTTTTACATTTTGAAGTTAAAATTGCAATATAAGGCCTTTCATGGATGTTTTATAGGAGTATTTAAGATTATTATCACTATGAAATAACAATGCTCCATATTTTATTTTTATATTTTGAACAATGATATGAAGTTCATTTTATCCAAGTAGTCAAGTATTACTCTCCCGTCTCAAAATACATGTCTTTTTAAGACTATGCATGGAAATTAAGAGGTATTTTAAATGTAATAATTAGATGTAAAAAAGTACAGATTGAGTGTAATGATTATACTTTGATATTAGAGTATTTGTTTCTTTTTTTTTCCAATTTGTAAAGATGAGAGTATGGGTGATATGAAAATTAGAGAAATGATTAGAAGTAAAAAGTAGATTAAGTATAAAGATTAAATATAAAAAACATGTATTTTTTGATAAAACTAGATGGACTAAAAAAGAAATGTATATTGAGACGGAAGGAATATTATAAAATAAAGTAATTTTATTGTGAATAAATGAATGACAAGATTGGTGTGATATAACGGTCGAATTTTGAATTTCTTCACGTGAAGTTTGCCAACACGTCACGCTCTCTCGTAACATACTATACAATACACTACACAATACAAGTCACACATACTCCTCACAATTCCTTTCACACATCTTCATTTCCATTTCCTTTTTACCTTTGGGGAACGCGTTATTCACCGAACACAGCCATACAGCCTATACAGGGGCCATATGCACTCAGACAGCCAGCCGATGATTTTCTAGAGGGGGCGAAATTTTTATTTCGAAAAAAAAGGTTGCCCGGTATATATAAATAAGGAATATTAAAAATATATTGAAAGAAAACCATAAATTATGGTATAAATATAATATTTTTATTAAAAAAGTCATAAAATGAAATTTAATATTTTATTCATATGTATGTGTAGCATTATGAATATTTTTTAAAAAAAATATTAAAAGAAAATTATAATTTTTTTTTTTTAAAATATGTCATTTGTAAAAGGAAAAGGTAGATAGGATTGAAAAGTATGGAAAAAAATCAACAAATTGTGGTTTAAATGATAGTAAAAAAAATCATATATAGGAATAAAAATTAGAAGAATTTTTTAAAATATATCTATATATAGCATAATAAATACTCTTATGAAAAATATTAGAAGAAAACTATAAAATTTAATTTAAATATGACATTTATAATAGGAAAATTTTTATAGAAATCAAAAGTATTACCAAAAGAAGTAGTGAGGTTTGAACCCATGACCGGTCCTCTTGCATTATTATCCTTCTTTTTCCTTTCTTTACCAATTAAGCTAGATAACATTTGTGTTTTTTTTTATATTTTTTAATTTGTTTAATTACCTTAATTTTTTTTAAACTACATTTTTCCATCTTCGAAGGGAGGAGGGGCTGCCACTGCACTCAAACATGCAGATCTTAGATAGTTAGATCCCTTTCAACCTTCAAATGATATATGTCCTATAATCATTCATTAAAAAAAGTAATTAACATATCTTAGATTTGTTCAATCTGTGTAACAGATCTATGATCCGTTCACTTTCTTTTTTGAAAAATTAACAGGTTTTCCTGACAAAACTTGAATTGTATTGTTAAAAAAATATTAATTTTAAAAGTGCAAGACATAAAATGATACCACATCCGTCTCATAATTTGAATTGTTTCAATTTTTGACACGTGTTTAATGTGTTAAAAACTCTATAAAATATAATCTTTTTTTTAAAAAAAAAATTGAAACTAATAATAAGTTTCAAATCTACCCATATGATGATATATATAGGTTTCCCTGACAAAACTAAGTAAAATATATTGAAAATAAATTTTAATTTTAATTTCTATTATTACAAAGCATTAATATTTCTCTAAAAATATAAATAAGTAATCAAAATTTTTATTTGTCGAACACACCGCCCAATATCATTGAACTAACACCATATATCCGTTTGCCCTTTGGAGGAGATATATATGTGAAAACAAGACAGCCTGTAGGTATGAGGAGATGAGTTATAGTGAGATGTACATTGGAGACAAAAATAATATATTATAACATAGCTAACACATAATCAATTATATAATTGTCACTCAAAAAGAACTCAACAAAGATAAAAACGACAAATAATTAAGCAAAGGTCAAATTTCTATACTATTTGCTTATTATTCCAATTATTGTTTGCCCTATATATATAATATGCATTAATTATTTCTTATAACTAGCATGTTCTGTGGCTCGTATAGCAACTAGCAAACTGATCGATTAAGGGCTCGTTTGGTATAGGATTTGGAAAAATAAACGAATACGAGATAAATGTAGTCTATTTATAATTTAAGATATATGGTTAGAAATTTTAATCTTTGAAGAATCAAAATAATATGAAATCGGAAGCAAAACACACACAATCACATGAAGGAAGCCATGAACGAGGAGCTCAAAGAGAGCTTGAATTGGAGGTTTCAAGAAGGTTTGTTACAACCTCTTTTTCCGCCTCTGCCTTCTACTTATACAACCGTAGAGGAGGAATCTATTCAGAGGTAAAAAAGACCAAAATACCCTTCACAAACTATGTCACTGAACTATGCTTAGCAATGTATAAAATGTACATATAATATCTTCCATATAATCATTATCCCATCTCCTAATTTTTCATACCAAATTATGTTGTTTCTCTCTTTTCAATCACCCATTTGAATAAAGGACAATCTTATCACTTAGAGCATGAACAACCATGAGTTTTGCTTACCCTAAGGTCATTAAAAGGCAAATCCATGGTTGTAGCCTATAGGCTATAATTACCTGGGTAGAGAGACAAACTCTTATCACTTTTGTAATTTTATTGTTTTAATTAATGAAAAAAGTAATTTTTCTTTTTCCATTCATATTTATTAGTTGTAATGATGTTTAAAATAAAATAAGAAATATATTTATATTTTATTATTTTTTAAATAAAATATCTCATTGGTTTAATTTTATTTTTCTCTATAGTTTATAGCCCAATTTTACCCTATATATACATCTTGATCTATTGTACTTGCACTTATTTTCTTAAGTTTGGAAAGTCATGTGATTCGGGATAGAAAAACTCATGTGAATTTGAAGAATGATTTGGTTAAGCACTTGTGGAACCAATTCCAAGGCTCTTATCCAAATTTATAGGTAGCTCGATTAGTATTTACGCATGTTATAATATTTCTAAGATTTTAATTTTAATCTAGATGTAATAAAATATATTTATATCGAGTACTTGCTATTTTATTTATTTATAAAATTATAAATAAAAATAATTGACAATAATATATGATGATACACATATAATAAAGGGTAATATATATAGGGATTGACTCCGGTGAAAACCTCAAGTTATGCTAAAAACCGTGAGGACTACTTTATAGCTTGGTTTATTTGAAACCCGTGCTAAAAACCTCAATCACACGGTGACTTTACAACTCGGTTCAACCTAAAAACCGTGCTAAAAACTCTAATTTTAAAATAATAGATGACTTTATAGTTCGGTCAAGCCTAAAAATCGTGCTAAAAAACTCATGTTTTAAAATTACATAGTAACTTTATAGCTCGGTTTTATTCAAAACTGGGCTAAAATTTATGACTTTATAGATCGGTTCTATTCATAACCGGGCTATAAAGCAAGTGAACCGGGCTAAAAAGCCGATCCTCACGGGTTTTTACCGCAATTTTGGCTTTCACCGGAGCGCACCCCTATATATATAAAGAAAAAGAAAAGGTGGAAATAAATTTGAAAAGGGGTAAAAAAAAAAGGTTGATCATTGTTGTAGAGGAAACCTTTTAGGAAGAGGTAGAAAAAATGAAAATAATTTTAAACAAAAAAATAAATAAGGTGTAAAGTTATGATGTTGAGAGAGTTTCTTGATTAAAAAATAAATTTATAATCAAGATCCAGCTGAGTATAACGAAATCAGGTTCGTCCACAGCCACAGGAGAGAGTCAACTTTCATCAAACAAGCAAATCAATCAATCAATTTTCGTTAAATTAATTAACTTTCCTACCCTTTCTTAATTAATTTAATCAAACTCTCATTCAAAACCCAAATTATTATCCAATTCACAATTATCGATCTTTTTCAATCAAATTGCAAATGAGGAATTCTCTAACTCTCATTAGGTACGAAGCACAAAGGTATAAGAATAGATAAAAGATACTCAACTCAGATTCAATATTGCATTCAACATACATGACTATCGTTGGGAATTGGGATCACCGCAACCCTAAAAGAAAAGAAAATTACTCACGCATTGTCATGGTGAGCATAGCAAAAGACATAGAATTTGCATAGAAGATCAAAGAAACTGAAATTAAAACTGAAAAACATGGAAAACAGCGTCTCAAACTCAACCACAAAGTCACACAAAACCTCGAAACACGCCCTCCAAACAGCCCCCATCGACTCTCTCTCTCTCTCTCTCTCTCTCTCTAAAATCGTGTGTAAAATTGAATAATCTAAAGGCTGATCCAAGGGCCATATTTATACTAAAAACCATAAATCTATCTTAGGAAAATAAGATCTAAAAAGATCTATCTAATCTAAATCTATCTAATTTCGGGATAAAAATTGCATAAATTCGGAGTCCAACGGCCCATACCGAGCCAAACTAGGTCGGTACCGACCCATATCCAGGTCGGTATGGCTTCTGCAGACTGCAACATTCTCTCCAATGTCAAGGGTCGGTACCAAGCACCTTTAGGGTTGGTATGGGGGTCGGTATGGCCACTGTTTTCAGCTTTTCCACCTTTGTCTTGAAACACACTTTTCTGAGTCTTCGTTCATTTGAGTGACGCATATGAATATGCGCTGGAAAACTCTTTTCGATGACTACAACTCTCATGAAGATGCCAAGACCTGATTCAAAGTAGAAATTCTGAAAAGAAGGAATTTCTCCTCGCTTTGACACTTTTGCTCTTCTTAGCTTCTCCAATGTCTTCATTACTTTTAATTAAGCTCCAAAATGCATCAAATCTCTTCCAAATGGCTCCAAATCCTAACACCACCAAAGGTTGTGTAGACCTCCATATCTCACATAATACGAAAATACACTCAAACAATACTAATCCCAACACAAAAACTAACAAAAGGAACTCAAATTGACTGAATTAAACACTATAAAACATGTCTAAAAAGTGGACATCATATGATATGATAGGAAGAAGGGAAAAAAAATTAAAAATAAGATCGATCTCTTTTAGAAAATGTTATCTAGATTAACTCAATATATAGCTCATCTCCAATAGCTTTTTTTACTTTATTGTTTAAGCGATGTCCATTAGGAACAAGCCAACAAAAGGGAATCAAAGCATGTTATTAGTACCTTCACTAATATCTACATATATATTAGGCGAAACATTCTTTGCAAGTAAACCGAATAAATTATTAATGGACCAACAAAAGTCCAGCAGAGAGAGATCCATATGACATGAGTTTTATATATATATATATATATATATATATATATATATATATATATATATATATATATATATATATATAAATATAAATATAATATATACGTATGTTGTGAGGCATTGCAAAAAGTCTCTTGAATTGGATGACTAAGCTAATTTATGTTCATGAATATTTGTGAGTTCACCTAACTCTAATAGTTTTCATTCCTTGAGATGGCTTTCATTGAAAAATAGCACTACAAATCTCCTGCCTACTACTTATAGATTGAGCAAAAAGAGTTGATTAGTTACACGTACGTAAAACAGGCCACAAATGTAGATTGGGCTTTTTCTTTCATCCGGTTTATTTGTGACTGTACTATGTAGGTTGTTGTTTGTTGACGGCTAGTCCGTCTGTCGATTCGTCGACCTCTCGAGTATCAGGTTTGTCTGAGCTCGAATTTTTTCCTAATCAAAAAAAAAAAAAAAAACAGGCCACAAATGATAAGACTTAAATTCAATCCAACTTGAGAAACACATCTAAAAAATCCAAACTCATATGACGAAACTTCAATTGTTGAATACATCCAAAACTAAACAAATACTGTAAATCATAGTCGAATACATCCAAAACTCAAATTAACCCAATCCAAATAACAACCCAACTTGGCCCATATTATAATGTTTTGGATGAGTAATGTGAACTCATGATGTGAGGAGAGGTCTGCAGAGGAATGTAGAGAATTCACCGAGTGTCGAAGATGAGCTATTTTATCTTTTCTTTTCTTATATATATTGTCGTAGGAGGCAATTAATCATCCTATGTAAATAGATAAATTGAATTGGGCCCAAGTCAATTTATCTATAGCAAGTTTTATCTATATATGGTTTTATATATAGGTGGTCTATTATAGATAGATGGTTTTATCTATAATAGGATCTAGATAAGATAGGTTTTATCTATATCTAGGTTTATCTATAGGAGGTAGACCTGTCAAAACACAACCCGACCTGGTGACCCGATCTGACCGACCGAAATTTTTTGGGTCAAGACCCGGAAATTTTGACCCGGGAATTTTTTTCGACCCGAACCCGAAAACCCGGAAATTTTCCGGGTAATCTGGGTTTGGACCCGGTGACCCGATTGACCCGGTAATTTTGACCCGATTTACCCGATTGACCCGGTGACCCGGTTGATTTATAATTAAATATAATTAATTTTTTATATTTAATTAAAATTTATCGCAAAATTATCAAATTATGATTTTTTTAATTTAAAAAAGAAAAAATTGACAAACCCGAAATCGACCCGAACCCGCCCAAAACCCGATCAAACCCGGGTTCTAGTCAACCCGAAAAACCCGAAACCCGAAAAACCCGAAACCCGTTTTACCCGAGACCCGGAGGGACCCGACCCGAACCCGACCGGAATGACCCATTTGATAGGTCTAATAGGAGGTTCTCTATTATAAATAGAGAGGGTAGGGTTGAATTATGGAGTGCCCGTGTATCCATCAAAGCATCACAATAATAAGAAACCCTAGCTGCAGAGAGGTTTTTCTCCGTAGGGTGTTCTGCGCGGTTCTTGCCAGAACACGGAAATCCTTTGTGTCCTATTGTTCATTATCCTTCTCTTTAACGGTATTCACTCGGAAAAATTCACAACAATTGGTATCAGAGCCAGGTTAGACGATGACTTTTAGTGCGGAATTTGAGGCCCCCCAATTCGACGACACTAGAGATTTCAGTCTTTGCCAATGGTGAGTGAAGATTCTCCTGACATGTAAGGGAATGTTAAAGAAAACGAAAGAGATGAAACTTGTTTCGTTGAAAGATGATGAATGGGAGAAGACACAAGAGAAGGCATCGTCGGGTATTCGACTTTGTGAGGCGGATAAAGTGATATACCATGTAATTGACATGGGGTCTTTGAAGGAGATTCGGGTTCGATCGGAGAAGAGGTATATGTCAAAGTCTTTGTCCAACAAGTTGTATCTACTGTAAAGGTTGTCAAGATGGAAGATGGTGCAGGGTACCGGAAAGCATGCCACTAGTAGGATGTTCAAGAAGCGCCACTTGGACTTGATCAACACCACTTGATGAGATTTAAGTGAGGAGCCTCAGGGAGCGGAGCACGGGAAGACTTGGAGAAGACAAGGTCCTAAAGATGTCTCTGTTCGTTGTTATAGATAGATTATTTGTCTAGGCGGTGATTGTTGTAGGAGGCAATTAATCATCCTAGGTAAATAGATAAATTGACTTATTGGATTGGGGCCCAAGTCAATTTATCTATAGCAAATTTTATCTATATATGGTTTTATATATAGGTGGTCTATTATAGATAGATGGTTTTATCTATAATAGGTTCTAGATAAGATAGGTTTTATCTATATCTAAGTTTATCTATAGGGTTGTCTATAGGAGGTTCTCTATTATAAATAGAGGGGGTAGGGTTGAATTATGGAGTGCTCGTGTATCCATCAAAGCATCACAATAATAAGAAACCCTAGCTGTAGAGAGGTTTTTCTCTGTAGGGTGTTCTGCGCGGTTCTTGCCAGAACACGGAAATCCTTTGTGTTCTATTGTTCAATATCCTTCTCTTTAATTGTATTCACTCGGGAAAATTCACAACATATATATATATATATATATATATATATATATATATATATATATATATATATATATATATATATATATATATATATATATATATATATATAGTATGGTTCATATGTACTCAGCCCTTAACGTGTATCATGTACACAAATCTGGGCCATTGAATTAAGAATACCAACGAATGAGATTAAAAGTAACTTCTGATTATTCGATGGTATTGAGAGATTATTCAGTGGTATTGGGCGATTATTCGGTAGAATAAAATTTACATTTTTTACAGATGAATAATTACGTGAAAACAGATGAATAATCATGAACAAATAGATGAATAATTTTTGAGTACATGATACACGTTAAGGGTTGAGTACACCGGAACCAACCCCTATATACCCTTATATATATATATAGGAAAGAATTCTGGCGAGCGAGCTTTAACTGGCGGCATTCGATCTTACAGATGAGATCTAAAAAAACCAAAATTGTTGTAAATATCGACACATCAGGTAGAGTGGCAAAGGTGTGTAACAACTATTCCGGGATGGCTCAATCGGAAAGGAAAGGACTTGTGTGTACGTAGTACGTATACATAGGTAATTGAAGTCCGTTGGGACTCGGGATTGGGGTTCCATCGTAAAACCAATTGGTATTAAGAGGAGTAACCCACTAGCTTATATACTATGACTTCTTTGTTTGTATAATCGATGTGGGACTCTTTGTCTCTTCACATTCTCAACAATAGGTCCCCGGTTCGAACCCCGTATGACCGCTCTTTATTTATCAAATTCAAGACAAATGTTTATCAGCCACTCTGTTGCCTAATCGAATACGAGCTACTTTATCGATTAACAACAATACATGACATATATAATAAATATGACTTGTATATTGTATACAGTAATAAAATAGCAAAATGAGCTTACCTATTACTGTATAAAGTATTACAACAAACAAATTAAAAAAAAATAGCAATTCAAAACAAACCGTACAAAAATTAAAGAAGAGCTTGTTTGTATTGTACCACATTCAATTTATGAATTCAAAACATAACCTAAAGGGAAGTTATAAGTAGAAGCTGTTTTGGATTGCAACATGTCGTTGGAAGAATGCAAACACGAAAGCTGAAAGAGGGGTATGCATTGCATATTGCATACAATATACTAACATACAAATAAATGCATTTACTCCTCTCCCCTCCCCTCCCCTATATTAAATTCTCAAACCCCTCCAACCCCTAATTTAATACTCAAATTCACTCCTCTCCCATGATCCCCTCCCATCTAAAGCTTATAGCCTTATAGTTATAGTGGTCCTATCTACCCTCCCATCTCCCTCATTTACATCCTCCCTCCCTCCCTGCAATTTCATTTCATTTCACATCCATCAATGGGGATGAAGGTGAAGCTCTCCCCTTCCTTCCTCAGCCCCAAACACTACTTGCACTCCTCCCCCGCCGTCGCCAATGATATTGTCTTCAAGACCCTCAACTCCGTCTACTTCGACGATTCCTCCGAAGACGACGACCCTGGCGAGGAGGAGGAGGAGGATAATGTGATCGAGTCAATCGTCCGCGGGGCCTGCTCCGGGGCATCCCGACTCCTCTTTGAGCCGTCAACGGCCAAGGCCATCTCAGAGTCAGTACCTCCAGCAGCAACTCCTGAAGAAGAAGAAGAAGAAGAGGAGGAAGTGGGGCCCGGGCCGTTCAAGGAGAGCGTGGTGATGGCGATGGAGTCGGAGGATCCGTACATGGACTTCCGGCGGTCAATGGAGGAGATGATGGAGACCCAACACGGCCTCCTCAAAGACTGGGCCTGCTTAGAGGACCTCCTCGCCTGGTACCTCAAAGTTAACGGCAAGGCCACCCACGCCTACATCGTCGCCGCCTTCGTCGATTTGCTCGTCAAGTACTCGCCTTCCTCGTCTTCCTCTTCTTCCTCCTCCGGTGTCCTAAACTCCCCTAAATTGAATCACCAAGGTTGCAGCAGTAGCAGCTGCAGCACAAGCAGGAGCTCGACTTCGCGATCTACCTCTTGTGCTTGCGTTTGCGGAGATCATCGTCTTCGTCGAATGGGAAACAAGTCTACCACTTCTTTCTCCTCTGCTGCTTCTTCTTTCTCCAATTGTGATGTCCATGATTGAGGAGCTAACTTAAAGCCTATTTTACTTTGATTAATTCCTTGTCTTGATTTAGGTGAGATTTACTCGACCCACTACCGGCCACTCGTCCATCACCCGATTTTTTTCCATTTCAAGTGTTTTCACTTGATTTGTATCGGGTTGGATGGATCAAATGAATTGAACCACCCACGGGTAATTTCCAGTCCTAATGTATTACATATATATATGAGCTGGCCATATATATATATGGTTGATTCAGTTGGTTCTTTGTTGGGTTGTTTTGATTTGGACTTTTGTATAGTAACATAGAGAAAACTTATGAAGTGAGATTATTGAATTTAATGGTTATTATATTATGACATGGACTATCACCTTCTCCAAATATTGCCTTTTCTTTCTTTTTTTAATATATTTTTTTTACAAGTGATGATTTAATTAGGTGGTCTGGTGTCAGTTAGGCTAGTTTACAACCCAAGAGAATCTGGTATCGGATGAGAGTCTGAAACTCTGGATTCTTACTTTGGTTGAAGTCGACCAAAGCAATACGCTACAATGTTAATTTTTCGGAAAATATGATTGAAGGATACCATCTCAAAAGACTAAAACAGAAGAGTGACGTTGGAGATCAACATCTCAATTTTTCGATATTTCCTTGATGACATTGATGATGGGAGGCTGTCTTTTAATTTGAATTAAGGGTATGAGCTAGTGTACGTGATCTCTTATTTATTGAATTGTACCTCTTATATATTTGTCATTTGACTCCAACTTCACCTATCAATTCTGGCTTTAGTTAGTTAAAAAGTTCAATATTGACCTTAAGTTGTGGATTTGAGACCTCTTATTTATTGACTTGTACCTCTTTACTGCTTAAATTAATTAAATTCAATGTTCATTTTGAATTCGACATGCTGAAATTTGGGTTTGGATCATTTACAATGTTACAGGTAAAATAATTTCGATACTTGGGTTAAAAAGTTCATGTTGAGATGTGAATGTGACCAAAAGTGTCCCACATCGGAAAGTTGAACATATCAAGTCCTAGTATATTAGTCGGTGGGCTACTCCTTCTATTGCCAATTGGTTTTAGAATTGAACCCCACTCGGCTTGTGTGTTAGGCTACTAACGCATGTGCGCCCGTGCACACGACCCCCAGTCATCGGTCTGAGTCGGACTTTGATAGTTCATTCCTAAGATAAAAAATCTCATAATATATACATATAGTATGTAGACTTCTGTCACGCAATTCGAGTGGGTTCCGGTTTCATCCTAAAACCAATTGACATTAGACCCACATGTACAACGTTTGGATTCATTATATTTTCCATGTGAAATGCTATCACACATCATATTCTCAACATACAACACGAGAATCGCGTACAATTGAGAGCAAATATGACATAATATTCCACCATATACGTACAATAGATTATCTGTGAACATCTCTTACGGTATAACATGTGAACAAATTTAAAGCATTAATGAAGATCAACACTTGAGATTTACATAAAATTTTGAAGAGAAAAACTATTCGTTTGTAACAACATGATTATTCATACGAATAATTTTCATATGAAAAAAAACTATCAATACATATGAATAATTATGCTACGTCAACAACAACAATAACTCAGTATATCCCGCGATAAAGTAGGGTCTAAGGGTCAAAATGTATACACTCTTTCCCCAAACAAGTCGAGAGAGTGTTTCCGATAAACCCAGAACAAAAGAATATATCATATGTTGTTACCTATAAATAATCAGGTAAACACGCCAGATTCATATATCCTCTTGGAACATATATGTTACCAATCCAAGCAATTGCAAGGTTAATTTGTGTCTGCAATTTACTTGAAATAAGATCCTACATATTGTTGAGCAAGATTTCAAACAGGACCAGACACACATACACACATGCACAAAAAGTTACATAAAAGCTAAGGCACCAAAAATTGAAGTAAAATTAAAAGAGGGTAAAGAATAATTCAGTATAATTATGCAAAAAGGTCAGAAGAGGGAGGCACACAGTAGAAAATTGATTACAGCAAAATAATATGTATAGTCAAACAAGGCAAGGTAAAGGCATTGCCTGATCTGCCCGCCTAACAGCAGTGTGGATTGCTACACTGCAACTCTACAAGGCGTTGCATAATGATGCAATTTCACCGCCACCTCTTTAATGCCCAATATTCTTGTCAAAACATTTTGTCAGTTCACTTTTTATGCTCAGTTTTGTTTTCACTAATTTTTACCATTTAGTTCCGATTTGGTTGCGTTTAGTTGCCACTGCAAGTACGTGTAGCCTTGGTTATACTATTTTAAGGGTTAAAGAGATCATGTATCATGTGGCCTAATTAAGCAGTCTAAGCTTATGGGGTAGTTTATAAGAATTATGATCTAGTGTGGAGGAAAAAGGTATAGAGACCCTAGACAAAGGCGAAGATCACAAAGAAAACAAAGGCACAAGACATGGGCAAATAAATCTAAATACCATTGCTTGGATAATACATCTTCTCTAGTTTTCGCGGTCCATTTCCAATCACAGCTGATGCAAAAGTAATTTTACGGATGGATGGCAGGGAATTTGGACTGAATTTGTAATGTACTTTATTAGATTATGTTTGAATTGGATTGGAAAGATGTATAAAGGACAAGTTGAGGGAATCTAGGCTCAGATAGATGGTTTGGGCATGTGTGTAGAAGAGTGCTGGATGCTACGTAGATGTGATATTCTTCCGATTAGAGCGTTTGCGGCGTAGCAGAGGTCGATCTAAGAAGTCCTGGAGGGAGGTCATCAGGCACAATCTTACTTTGTTACATATACCCGAGGGTTGTACGAGGGATCGCATACAGTGGAGATAGACTATCAGGGTCAACGAGGGCTAGACTGATCCTTTCGAGATAGTATCCTTTTTACGAGCTCTACTCCTCTAGTTCTATTTCTCCTAATGGTGTGTCATGTATTGCCTGGAAAAGAGAGCATACAATGGGAACCTCCATATCCTGCTCTAAGCGGGATATACTGGACTTCTTCTTGTTGTTGGATTGACAAGATGTAATGTAACATACTTCCTCCATCTCAAAATTTAAGTCGTTTTAGGATTTTGCACAAGTTTTAATAAAACACTGACCCATCAATCAACATCATCATTCAACTAATTTTTTTCATAAATTTTATTACCCACCACATTTTTTAACCAATCAAAACCTTTTAAAAAGCCATCAACACACAAATCAATAAAAATCATTACTATCCTTTACCTAGAAAACCTAAAATGACATCTATTTTGATACAAAACTAAAGAGTTAAAATGACTTGTTTTTCGAGACGGATGGAGTATCATACAACAGGTGAATTTCTATTTTTAATATGTTAAGGGCTTTTATG
Source organism: Persicaria tinctoria (assembly GCA_037127255.1). Classification (NCBI taxonomy): domain Eukaryota; kingdom Viridiplantae; phylum Streptophyta; class Magnoliopsida; order Caryophyllales; family Polygonaceae; genus Persicaria; species Persicaria tinctoria. Next base: position 15,871,594 of record JBANSL010000008.1, read on the forward strand.
ATTTTGAAACAAAAAATGTTGGGGCTTTACTTGCCGAAGAGAAAACCATGATAGTAATTTGTTATAGCCCAATGGGCCTGTTTGAAGTTTGATGTTATTGTGTGCCTATTTTGCCAGAAACTTTTTTATATTAAAAAAATGGCCAAATTGCAGAAAACCACCCTTTAAATATGCTGTTTTGCGTGAAACCACCCCTTAAAACGAAAATTCCAGAAAACCACCCTTTAAAACCGTTTTGTTTGCAAAGTCACACCCATCACCCAATTTTCGTTAATTAAATGTTAAAGTGTGTGGAAATTTAATTATACCCCTTATTATTATTATTATTTTACTCATTTTAATTGATATTAGTTGATATTTAACTTTTAACATGTTTTTCAAAAGCAAAAAACACTACAAATATAAAAAAATGTTTTTTTAAATAATTTCATACTTACAAAAAAACTCTATAAAAAATCGATGCGTAATTTATGTTTTATACATATAAAAAAATGTGTAATACTAGGGCTACTTGAAGAATTTTTTTTTTTTAAAATACTGTTTCATATCGTTTTTATTATTCTAAAAATGTATGTGGAATAGTGAACCTATTTTTAGAATAATAAAAACTATATAACATATCATTTTTAAAAAAATTATTTTCTTTGAGTAGCCCTTTAGTAATATACACTTTTTAAAATATACTCCGTATAAAACATCAATCATATCTATTTTTTATAGAGTGTTTTTACTGATAATTATGAAATTATATTTCAAAAAATGATATTTTATTAAAAAAATTACTTTTGAAAAACATGTTAAAAGTTAAATATCAACTAATATTAATTGAAATGAGTAAAATAATAATAATAAGGGGTATAATTAAATTTCCACACACTTTAACATTTAATTAACGAAAAATGGGTGATGGGTGTGACTTTGCAAACAAAAAGGGTTTAAAGGGTGGTTTTCTGGAATTTTCGTTTTAAGGGGTGGTTTCACGCAAAACAGCATATTTAAAGGGTGGTTTTCTGCAATTTGGCCTAAAAAAATACATACAAAAAGCTTTAATAATAAAATTGAAATGCACCAGCCGGGAATCGAACCCGGGTCTGTACCGTGGCAGGGTACTATTCTACCACTAGACCACTGGTGCTTCTATGTACATTTTGATTATTTTATTTTAATAACTAGCCATCTTTAATTCTCACAAAAAAATGTTTTTTGTCTATAATAGTTTCTTTACATTGATAAAGAATTCATTATGGTAAAAAAAAATTGTACATTATGTGCCAAATAGACGTAGGCGGTTGTTTGAGCCAAACTAGTCGAGTATTCATTGCTCATGCAGTTCATTTAAAAATTAGTCGAATTTGAATTTGAACGCAACCTTAAAAATTTGCTAATACTTGGATTGCTTAAACCTAGTCCAATTTTTTTAGTCAAGATCAAGCCATAGAACCACCCTACTTATTCATGACATAATAACTTCAGAGAAATTTGATAACAACCACGAAATTCGAGCTATTCAAGGTAGAGCTGAGCCGAGCCTCAATTTAAATTGAGTTTATAAATTCGATCTTATTTGGTTTGTTTAGCAATAAAGTGAACAACTCCAAGATGAACTCAAATTACTCGACTCGTATAACAACCCTAAATAGACTCTACACTTCATAAAAATAGCTCACTTGAACCTAGTTAGAATCTTTTTGACAATGTGTATGGTGACATTGGATATCGAAAGAGTCGGATTCCATGAAACCCGACTTGAATATAGAGCGACAATAATCAATCAAACCGAACGAGCCTAAGACATAAAAAAAACCTCATAATTTATAGTTAACTAAGATATAAATAAATAAAAACCCTTGACATGCTACCGCTACCAATAATCCACCCGACATAAAATAAATTGGAGCAAGATTCAGAACTTCGAGTTCTCGTCCGAAATGATGCTCTATGATAGGAATACGGCAATTGTGGTCGTCTTATCCTAATTAATTTTCTTGTAGTTAAAAAAAAGGCATGAAAAATAGTTAAACTGGAGTAATAAATTTATAAATCTCTCCACTGCAATCAAAAGGAAGATGAGATGAGTAGATCACATTCACATATACAAAACAGACACAGTCCCCAAAACAGTGAGGCAGTCCAAACCTCTTTTGGACCTTGGATTGACCCAAGTCTCTCACCAGCCCACCTCTCCATTTCCCTCTCTTTTTTCCCCCTTATTTCTTTTACTTTTTAACAACTTTGTTTTTTTTAATTTCTCTTTTGCTCTTTATTCAACTTTTGAGCTTACATATTCTTTAAATTTAACTACTAAAAAGAAAGCCACTTAAATGAATCATAATATCCAAAAGCTATAACTTCCAGTGATATGGCCTGAATCTGATCCAAGCTTTTCTACATCTGTATACTCAAAAAGTTGAGACACATCTAGCTTCCCAATCATCCTTCACTACTTTTAACAAATTAACCATTGAACAAACTACAAGGGATGAAACTTTGAGAGTTATATACCAACAAAGTGCAGTAACCTAATTTTACCTTTCTCTTTTTCCTTTTATATTCACTTTCTTTCTTTTATTAGTGAAAAAAATAATCATTACTAAAACAATTCATCATAGTGGTAATTAAACACCTTCTTACACAATAATAATAGACCTGAACTTAATTGATCAAGTTCAGGTAGTGTGACTAATCTAATTAGTTCATTTACAAAGATGTGGGTATAGATGTTTCAAGTGCATCCTTTGTGAGCTGAACTTTGCTTCACATGCATTCAACTTTCATAAAACAAGGTTTTAAAAGCAAATCTTCCCTCTCCTTCAAGGAAGGCACACTTCACTTTACTCCCTCACACTTTCAAAATTTTAAAACACAAACCACCACTCTTTTATTCAAACTCCATGTATATATCTCTTCTTCCTCTTTGCACTCACTTCACTTCTTTGCCTTCACATTGACACCAACTCTCAAACACACACAAAAACTCTCTCTTGCAAACTCTAATCCAAAACACAAAAGCACTTGATATAATCAAGACCCAAGAAAGAAAATAACAAAAAAATGAGAGCCCCAAGTGGTTGCACCATGCAACAATCACTAACTCCAGAAGCAGCAATAGTGGTGAAGCAAGCCATCAACCTGGCTCGACGAAGAGGCCATACCCAAGTGACTCCAATCCATGTCGCCACCGTCATGCTACACTCTAACTCCCAGCCTAGCCTTCTCCAAAGAGCCTGCTTCAAGTCCCACTCCCACCCTCTCCAATTCAGTGCCTTGGAGGTCTGCTTCAGCGTTGCCCTCAACCGCCTTCCCACCGCGCCTCCAGGCCCCATCTTGGGACCCCACAGACCTCATCACCCTTCCCTCTCCAATGCTCTCGTGGCGGCCTTCAAGCGCGCCCAGGCCCACCAACGCCGCGACTCAGCTGAGGCACAACAACAGCCCTTGTTGTGTGTTAAGATTGAGGCTGAACAGCTTGTGGTTTCCATCTTAGATGACCCTAGTGTAAGTAGGGTCATGAGAGAAGCTGGTTTCTCCAGTTCTCATGTCAAGACTAACGTCGGAAAACAACCCCTACCCTTGACTACAATGACTAGTACTACTACTACTACTACCACCCCGGTAATCACTAAGTATCTTTCGTCCGAAAACTGTGTCAGGAATGAGGATGTGTTGGGTGTGGTTTTGTCAATGGTGGGTAAGAGTACAGTTGTGGTGAGTGAAGTTTTAGGAGCTTGTGAGAGCTTAGTGAGAGGAGTGAAGGAGAGGATTGAGAGAGGAGATGTGCCAAATGAGCTAAAATATGCCCAAATTTTGAATCTTTCTATGTTTTCAATCAAGGGTTTTTCTAGGGAGGAGGTTGAGTTGAAGCTTGGGGAGCTCAAGTGTGTTTTGAAGGGGTGTATTGGTAGGGGGGTTGTCTTGTATTTGGGTGATCTCAGATGGGTTTCTGAGTACTGGGCATGTTATGGTGGCCAAAGAAGCAGCTTTTACTGCCCTATAGAACACATGGTGATGGGAATCAGGAGGCTGTTTCATGGAAACAGTGTTGAGAATGGGAGGTTTAGGGTTTTAGGCATTGCAAGTTTCAGCTCCTACATCAAATGCAAAGCCGGAAATCCGTCTTTGGAGTCGCTCTTGGATCTTCACCCTCTTGCCATTCCTGTTGGCAGCTTGGACTTGAGCCTCAAATTAGACTGGTAAGACTTACAAAAGTCATAAATATTTTGTTTTAAAAACAAATGAAAAACTTATTGTTTTAATGTTTGTGTATATATTCATTCAGCACAAGGCAAGGAGAGAGTAAAGCCAATGTGTCAGGAGACAACTATAGCTGGTCCCTTCAAGAGAACAGGCCAGATATGCACCTCACTTGCTGCTGTGATTGCTCAGCCAGCTTTCGTCGAGAAGTCAAGAGCTTAGCAATCAGTTTTCGGCACATGGATCATCCCTCCATCGCAACTGCTTCCGGACAATCAAGCTTGCCTTCATGGCTGCAGAAGTGCAAGGAAGAGATCAGTGAAGAAACTAGGCTTGATCATCAGGTTAGTTCTTTAATTTGCAACTTAAAACTCCCAAGGAAAAAGTTATATATGTTCATCCGAAATTGATCATGGTGCTAAATTTCTATGTAGAAGGACCAAGGAGAAATCAAAGAGCTTTGCAAGAAATGGAATTCAATTTGTAGCTCAATCCACAGTACAACCAATCTGTCATCGGCTTCTCCTTCGCCTTGCACCTCAATCTCTTCCTATGATAGGAAAAGCCATCAAAATTCGCGGCATGATACAAAGCTTGGTCTCTCCACTATGATTGAATCCAAGTGGCAGAATGCTCCAAGTAGACCGGAGCTTCTATCAAATCCCAACTCGACTCCTAACTCGACCTCTTCCAGTGAGACAACAACGGAGGTTGTGGACAAAGCAACCGAGTTAAACTTTGAGGCCATGTGTTGTGCATTGGAGAAGAGAGTTCCATGGCAGAAGGAGATAATTCCGGACATTGCGAGCGCAGTTTTGAACTGCAGGGCGGGATTGGTAGCAAGAATAGCCAAAGATAAAGTGCAAGAAAAGCATGAGACATGGCTGTTCTTCTCGGGTGCAGATAAAGATGGTAAGATCAAGGCGGCTAAAGAGCTTGCGAAGCTCGTCTTTGGCTCACACAAGAGCTTCAAGTCTATTGATCTATCACCAACAAGGGCTGATTCGACAGATGATCCGACAAACAAGAGAACAAGGGACCAATATGATCATGGAGTACTCCTTGAGAATTTCGCGAAGTCATTGAGAGATGATCCTCACCGCGTGTTCTACATTGAAGATCACTCCTCACAAAAGGGCCTTAAGAGAGCAATTGAGAGCGGAACAATAACACTTGTGAATGGCGAAATGGTCCCTCTTGAGGATGCTATTGTCATATTCAGTTGTGAGAGCCTCAGCTCAACATCAAGGGCTTGCTCTCCTACAAAGCACAAGCTCTATCGCGACTATGGTGATGATGATCAAGTAGCAATGAAGTGTGAAGACGAGGTTGACATCGAAGAGGCCAGCAGTTCTTGTCCTCCTTTGGACTTGAATCTCGCCGGTGATGATGATGCTGAGCTTGGCATTCTAAGTTATGTAGACAAACAAATCTTCTTCAATATCCAGGTGTTGTAGACTTGTAATGTAGATGCTTAACCAATGTAACATAGATCATTTCCTTCCTTTTTTTTTAAAAAAAAATGTTTGTATTTCTTATGATCTTTGAGTTGGGTTGGAAAAGGATATGAACAATGTTGCAAGTGTTACATTTTCCATGGATGATTGCTTAGGAATGTCAATGTTAGTATTGTAATAATGTAATGTCAATGTAGAAATCTAGATTATCCTAAGTTTTTTTTTTACACTCTCGTTATTCATTATAAGCATCTTATCGATCGATATATATATATATATATATATATATATATATATATATATATATATATATATATATATATATATATATATATATATATATATATATATATATATATATATACTAAAAAAAATCTTTATAAGCAATCAGCATATTACGCCAAAATGAATGTAAACTCGTAATTTTAAAATTCACTAAGATATTGAGAAGACAACAATATCAATTTAGCATTGGGTATGAGAGATGAAAAATATGATTCAAATTCAAACAATGTTTGATAAATTTGAAATTTCTTTCTCCAAAGTGTTGATACATAGCGTGACCGATAGGCAAAGCCAACCTATATATATGCTTTAACATGAAAAGAAAAGAAAATGTTAAAGAAGGAAAAATAAAAAGGGAAAGGAAATTGAAACCTTACTTTCATCATTTGCTTGTTGATTAATTTCCCTTTTACCTTTTTTCCTAATTAAAAAAAAAAATGAAAGTATTGATTTTGCTAGGAAATTTGCATTTGTAATTTTGGCCACAAACTATAGCCATAACTTCCACCAACATCTCCATTTGATAGTGTCATAACCTATAAAGATGGGTCTAAACAAAATTAAAATTTTATATGAAAATTAAAAAAAAAAAAAAGTCTACCCTTAATTACCAAAATCCTTCCATTAACTGATGTAGAACCTCGATCACACTCCATAGGTATTATTATTGTACATAAAATATAGTTATATATATTGGGGAGATTTTTAAAAAGAAGAGAGATTGATGAATGTTTCAAAGTAGGGGAAGATGATATGAATATATGATACATCTAAAAGTGGATAAATGTGTAGAAAGACCAAAAAGAAGCATCCATCTAGTCTTTAAGACCACAAAGATGTTCTTTATAAAGTATATGAAAGAGTTTAAAAAAAAGAAGAGTAAAGAACAAAAAAAAAACATCAGAACTTGTTTTTATTTGATCATTTTAGCAGCTTTTTGGATTATGATCTAGTACCCTTGTTTTCTGGATAATTGAACCCTCCATTCCCTAAAAAACCACATACTCTGCATTTTTCTAACACAAATGAATTGTTTATAAATTCGGTTTTGCTATCCTATGTCTTTATGCATAGGATAAGACTTTAAATTATGAAAGATTATCTACCAAAAAAGCAAGTGATCCTATGAATCTAATTAAAAAAAACTAAACTAATTAAATTTTAAAAATTATTTCCAAATAGGATAGAAAAATTGTTATAGATTTATAAATCGTGAATTTTTAGGATTTATTTTATCCGCTTAGGTCGATTGACGGCCTGTTTTACATTTTTATACTCCATCTGTCTCAAAATTTAAGTTGTTTTAGACTAATTTAGTTGTATCAAAATATATGTCGTTCATTTTAGAATTATAGAATATTTAATCCTATTAATTATGCCATATTTTATTGTCCAATGCATAATTTTCCTTCCCGGTGAAAAAATAATTATTCTTACCCTTTATCACTCAATCAACAAACAATTCAATTTTTTTTTTAAAAAAGATAAATATATGTCTTTAATGCTTCTTAATGAATAAATGTGAAAATACCTAAAACGACTTAAATTACAAGACGGGGGATTATCATTTTTCTTTGGCACCTTGTAGGTAGAGGCTTTGGCACTCCAACTAGGATTGTCGACAACTAAAGATCTGGGTTTATCATGGATCGAGGTCGAATGGGACAATCTGACGATTATCAACCCAGTTTGTGCTATGTGGAAGTATTCTTGAGAGATTGATCGAGATGGTGATCTTCGACGCCCTCCTACTGATCTAGGACTTCAAATTGCATCTGTCACCCATATGTTCTGGGAGGTTAATTAACCTGGTTGCATATTGTGTGGCACACATTTGATTTTCGTAGTCCTAGGGTTTGATTGTCTCTCACTCGGAGCTTTTGACTCTCATCCACAATGTCGTTATTGGGTAATGGTTTGCTATGGTATAGCATCACTCAAATTCTTACCTGGTATAAAACAAATAAAAGGGATATTAGTAATAATTTAATGTCAACCATGTCTGATGAAAGTTGCTATCTGCTTCAATAAAGAATCATTGGTTTGCACAGAATAGCTAAAAAACACTCTAGGGATAATATACATTCCAATTGATCGAATTGTTTTGTTCTAAAGCAAGGGTATCCACGGGATCGTTCGTCCTATTAATTCAGATATTCACGATCAAGAAGTATTTGATTATTTTTTGGATAGGTCCCGAAAGGAGAAAGGAGGCTGGAATGCCAACATGTGTATTATGGTTGGTCTACCAATTCAATTATTACAAAATATATATATACACACAGCACTCCTCGAGCACTGATCCCATTAAGATCCCAATCAATCCAGAGAAGATCCTCTACCCTTATTTTGCAACATTGAAATAATACTTTTAAGTCTATATTTTTTTTAAAAAAAAAAAACCAAAACAAATTATGTATATACGGAGTATGATTTAAACATTTTTTAGTACGGAATATATGCTTATAAAAAAAATGTTGAAAAATCCAAAGGCCTTCTTCCACCATCTCCACCTCGCTAGACAACAATAAATGAGTCAAAAAATAATACAGTAGATCACTAAATAAAAGTGAAGAATATGATATGATAAATGTTACTACAGTACGTAGTATTAGTTTTGCACAGTTAATACTGAGTATAATTACTTAACCCATTGTCCTAAAAAATGAATAAACTGCAAAATGACCCACCATGTAAAATATCCCCAAATTACTTGTATTTATCGTCCCCATTCGTTTCCTATCCCAATTCCATCGGAAGATCATCTTTAGAATTAAAATCAAACAAACATCAGTGGCAAATTTCAGACACACGATCCATCCGGTAAAAATCACGCACCAGGTAAATTAACTTACACCGACCGACTCGACCTATTAACAACGAGCAACGCCAATCCTAAATCAAACACTTTTCAGTTCATGCTGCAATCCAAGGAGTACATGACAGCTTGGGCAAACAAGGAGCAACACAACGAGCACAAGGAGCGGACGGAGAAGCTGATCTCGTGGACAAGACCTCCCGTAGGATGGGTTAAAGTGAGTGTGGATGGTGCGGTGGACAAGGCCGGGTACGCAGCCACTGGCAGAGTCATAAGAAATGATCATGGAGCATGGTTGACGGGGTGTGTTCGGAATATTGTGGGGTAAGCTCGGTTCCCATGGTTGAAATATGGGGCCTTGCGGATACCATGGAGCTGGCTTGGAACAAGGGATTTCGGAAGGTGATTGTCGAAACAGACTCGAGCTTGGTGGAGTCTCTAATCAAGAAAGGTGATATGAAGTGTCACCCATTATCTAGCCTTGTGGCGCGATGTCAGGGCTTCCTTGAAAGGGACTGGGATATCCAAGTCCGTTTGGTCTATAGGGAAGCGAACTATATATGTCGCCGACCCCCTCGCTAAGTGTGCCTTATCTTTTCCTTTGGGGCTTCACATTTTGATGGACCCTCCGTTAGGAACGACTCAGACCTTAGAGAATGATGTTAGGGGGAGGGCTACCTCCGTCTCGTTGTTGTGTAGCCGTTCCGTTTATTTTTGGTCGGGGGCGTGCCTTGCTCTCGTCTTGTTCACCAAAAAAAAAAACAATCATAATGCAAAAAGGTTATCAAACCTATTCAACCGGATTGGTAAATTTGATTTTAATCAATGAAGCAATTTTTTTTTTTTTTTTTTGTAATCACTTCTTTCGGTTGGGCAGCTTTATTTTTACCATTATTTTCTTTCTTCTTTCTGAACATGTTTCATAAAATTGCTTTTTAAAAACTTGGCAATCACACATCTTTCATTTCTTAAAAATGTTAGATTTACTTACAGGGTAAATATACTTATCTTCACTTGGTGGAACTCAAACAACTTGAAAAGGGTGAAGCTACTGCCATTACAACTTTAATTGATGAAAGAAGAAACAAATAATACAAGAAGAAAAATAGTAAATAAGCTCGATCGTATTAAAACTGAAGGAACAAATAATAAAAGCTAGGGTCTATGTTAAATTCCGGTGGGCTATATGATATGGGGTCACACGTCCAAGCGTATCATGCACTAACCAAGTCGAGCCAGTGAAATTTCATCATAAAATTAATTGACATTAAAATAATGAATACAATATTAAGATGCTATGGAAAACCTCAAAATGAATAAATAAAGCATGATCAATATCCAAAGTGTATGACAATGACAAATAGGGGAAAAGATGAAATATAGCAACTTTATTTTGATGAAAGAAAAGCCAAGAATAGAAAAGACATCTCAGAATATATGTTTTTTCATACAAAAAAAAATACAACATAATATTGATCATAATGATTGCATATGTAAAAAGAAGAGGAAACAATTAATTAAAAAAAAAAAAAAGTAGGAACAAAAGGCATTTCAATACGAATATGAATTAGCAAATATGAATTAATTACTTATTTAGTACTTTATTTTAATAACAAGTAATCAAATCAAGAGTTTTACTACATCCTTACATTTAATTTATATTTGTTATATATATTTTTACACTATATATTTCTAAACACTATATATCAAGACTTTAGTTATATATGGGTGGGTTAGTAATGAAAAAGCCATAATATAATGGCCATAGAGACAAAGTTTCCACAGCCTATAGATGCTTTTGCAGTCTTTAGTGAAAAACAAAAGGTAACAACGGCTATAGGTAGTCATTGTAATTTGTAGTGGCACACATTATATATATATATCATACATGATGATATCTCCCTTAAAGTTGATCTCTTTCTACTTTTTTAGGGCATGAAAGTAAGGGAGTTTCTTGGATCTCCAACCATACTTTAATCAATCCATTCCTAGCTTACATATCCCATCCTTTCTTTATACTGCAGCTGATCGATCAAGAATCAAGTTGCCACCCCCACTTTTAAGTTTGTTCACATGTCTTTTTTTTTTTTTTCATTATACTGTAATAGAAAGAGAGATTCGAACTCGTAATTTACTGATCACATATGTTATATATCTTTACTAATTAAGTTAGTAAAGCTTAAACGTGCACTTGTCACTATTGTAACAAAATTCAACCAAACAAACTAGAGAAAATTCAAATCTACCCTTGTTTAAGGTAATTGTTATGCTATTTTGCTTATTGTAATTCTGTTTTGTTGAATTGGTTTTTTAGTTTTCGGGAAAAATACACTTCAAATAAAAACATCTTCTTCTCTTTTTTTCTAAAAACTTGTCCGGGCTCCTGTGTTGGTTTCAATCTTTTTTCGGTGAGCGCACAAGATTAGAAGTGTTATGTAATGTGTATCCTTAGGGAGCGATACCATCTACTGACTTGTACAAATAGTTATGCCAAAATCGCTTATAAGACAACGATCATTTTTTCACTTGTATTATGAATATTTTTCTCCAAATGTAAGACCCCTATAACTAGGGGTGGGCACAAATCCCGCAAATCCCGATCCCGTCCCGATCCCGGTGAGATTTAGGACAAAATAGCGAATCCCGTCCCGATCCCGTCCCGCAAAAATTATGCGGGACGAAACGCGGGACGATCCCGCAAATCCCGTCCCGTCCCGCATATAATAATAATAATAATAATAATAATAATAATAATAATAATAATAATAATAATAATAATAATAATAATAATTTTTATAATAATAATAATATAATATTATAGAATAATAATAATATATTATTAGTATTATTATTTTGAGAAAATATTATAATTATAACTATAATCATAATCTTCCATTTATAATAATAATAATAATATTATTATTTGAGCAAATATTATTTATAATTATAATAATATTTTTCAATTTATAATAATAATTGATTATAATAATAATATTATATAATATTATAATAGAATTAAATAATAATATTACTTTATAATAAAATTATTATTATTATTATATTATTATATTATCATATTATATTTTTTCCTGTAAAGTATAATTATTTTATAATAATAACAATAAAAACAAGTAATATTATTGTTATTATTATTTTATTTTTTTTAATTATAACGTGGCATTATTATTATTGTTATTGTTATTATTATTATTATTATAAAAATTATTATTATTATAAAAGTGGCTTACAGAAAGTTAGTCGGAAGCCTCGTAACAAACTGGGCTCCAACTCCTTTTTGAACAGTAAAACCAACTCTATGAAATATGAAATCGCCAATATCAGACCCCGCCCCATGACTTTTTGTAACCAATTGAACCCGCTTTATAAAACCAATAGCATCATCACCCAGCTCTCCAAAAGTAGAGAACGCAAATGCCATAAAGCAATACCCCTTAGCAGCACAGATATCGGCGTACTTCTTCTCCTTCCTTTCAGTGGCTTGGAAAACCGCCTTGCCGGGTACAAAGGAATCATTGGATCTAGTTGTGAACGGCGAAGCCCCAACCACGTCAACACAAGTGTCTCTACCCTTGTCCCGTCCATATACCAATAAATCACCTGGCCTCAGCTCAACACCATCTGCACTGCTCATACCTGTATGTGCTTCCTTCTGAACTGCGATGCCTGCTTTATAGCAAATGTCCGCGAGAACATCTCGAACCATGTTGTGTCGGTGCTTAGTCCCAAAGCCTCGACTGCAATGTAGAGCATGGTCTCCAAATGGGTCTATCTTGTCGAGCTCACAACTGGGACATATCGGATAGCCACTAAACATAGGGATTGAGAGATGGTATTGGAGAACAGAACGAAACTGGCGAGACGGCATTGTCTGAGCAAGACCCTCAATGGGAGTAGTTAGCAAAAAATCATGTGCTCTTTCTCCTCTCACCGCTTGCAGAACATGCAGTTGCCTTGGTGTCGGATTAAATGTAGACACTAAGTTGTCATCAATGAACTTGAAATATCGATCCGCCAATGCTGACATGATTTTTTTGGGGGCGGGGGATACAAACAAATCATCAATGTCCGAACCAACACAAGCTACATACCTCGAGATAGACTGGGTGAGATCACTGTCAGAGCTAAAGTCACGATGTCCAGAAGGTGATGACAGTGACTTACTCAAAATGGATGTTTGAAGTTCAGCCGTTTGTAGACGAGATGCAATGAAAGCAAAGTGACTGACATCCTCAGCCGTGAGCACACCAAACCCACCAAGTTTAAAGGGAAGCGTGGCCTGACGCCACTGCCATGGGCCAAACCCGGGGCCCCCTGCTGTAATAGCATGCTCAAGAGAGGCCTGAAGCTCATTATCAAAATACCTTATAGCATCGGGGAGGGCATGAGGGGGGCAAGTCCGAAGAGAAAACATCAATCTGGAGACCCCGATACAATTCCGTAAAAGGAGCAATTCACATTGGGGATCTTCCAACCTCCTTACAGCCTTAAGAACCTCTATCGACTTGTCCACCCTCTTCATAATCAAGCTATTACAAAACGTAGCACTGTTGCTGGCTGGTCCGCCTAACAATTTCACTCCCAACTTAGGTCTAGAAAACAAACCAACTTCATAGCTCCTCGGGTCTTGAGTCGGCCAGAATAATTCAGTTTTCTGAATATTAATGAATAGGCCTAACTTCGGGCCCTCTCTAAGCACAATATCAAGAGCCTTACCAACCTCCCTGGTGTCGCCCGATAGGGTACCATCATCCAAGTACCAGGCGTTAATGTTAAGAGCACACGAAGTATTAATTTTGGTGACAAGGGGGTGCAACACTAGAGAAAATAAAAGCGGACCTAGTGGATCACCCTGCTGCACACATTGACAAGAGCGCAAAGGAACATCCTGCCAATAAAGACGTGCGGGTTGGGCGTAACAGAATTCAACCCACGGAGCAATGGACGGGCAACGAGTGCGAACTTCCTGAATCAACGCACTTCTATCAACGAGATTAAAGGCGTTGGAAAAATCCACAAGCAACAAGGACATGTCACTATCCATACCCTTATCGAGCAGAAGCCTCTTAACCGAGTAGAGAATAGCTTCACCACCCCCCGACACACCCACGCCAAACTGGTGTGTGCCCAAATAACTGCTAAGCTCCTTGGTGGCAATAGAAGCAGCCGATTTGGAGACCAGCCTCCTCCAAATAGAACCTACAAGAAGCAAATAGCTAAATACGATATTCTTCCCAGCTATCAAACGATAATGAGACAATATCTGGTGAATCTCATCTCAACCCCTTTCCATCCCGATCTAGTAAGATAATGTAGCTAAATATGTTGAACATTATAACTAATTATACAATCATTGTATGAATTAATAATAGTATTATAATAATAATAATAATATTATTATTATTATTGAATAATATAGTTGATAAGAATACCGTATTCCACATATTATACAAATTAATGAATTATGAAAGCATTTCTCACTTTGCAAATTTATATAATATTTTATTATTTTTATATGCGGGACAAGGCCCGTCCCGTCCCGATCCCGTCCCGTCCAGGCACCATCCCGTCCCGAAAAAAAAGTGTCAATCCCGTCCCGATCCCGTCCCGTAAAACTTTCGTGGGACGAGTCCCGTCCCGGCTCAATCCCGCCCCGTCCCGTGCCCACCCCTACCTATAACCCTTTCACCCCAATATATAAAACCTCAAAAAAATATGACATTGGCTATAGAAAAAAAGATTAAAATGTGCAATGGCTTATGCTTGGGAAGACCCAGTCAAAAAGGCAAACATATACATGAAAGTTAAAGAGAATGTTTTTGAGGGAAATATTTGTTTTTTCTTTTAGGAATAATGGATCAAATCATTGTTGGGTCATCTGTCTTAAAGCATTACAGTGCATACATAAAGAATAAAGCTGCCTGATCATCTTTTTTCAGATCCAAACATTACACATAGAAGAGATCAAATCAACCTGGCTTTCATGGGCTTCCTGCAGACTTTGGGCCCAACATTGGCCTACTTTGAAAGCCCCAAACGGACCTCTTTGGCTCAATAACAAAGTCTACTTCAACCCAACCAACAAGGGTACCAGGTAAACCGAGTTATTTTAGTTACTAAGGTGTAAACATTAAAGCCATTACAAATTGCCCCTTGACAGAGTAAGGGCAACAACAAACACAGACAAGGTTGAAACTTGAAAGTTTTAGGTGTAATGAATCAAATTTCTCCTCTATAGCCCCCGGAACCAAAGTAATCGCGCCTGGAGCTCGCGATTTGCACTGCCTTCTCATGCTCATACTTGGGACAGTTCTGCACTCGGTGACCAAGCCCACCACAGTAGACACACCCCTTGACACCACTAGCCTCGGCAACAGCTTCAGCCTCTTCCATGGGGTCGTTCAGCTCGGCCAACACAGGAGGGATTCTTTGCTTGGCTTCCTGCAGGAGGTGTTTCAAGTCTAGCAGTGTTGTCTCGCTCTGGTTTCTGTTTATAAATGTCGTAGCGATTCCGGTCTTCCCACACCTTCCTGTTCGTCCAATACGATGGACATAGTTCTCGATCTCTGCGGGCATGTCGTAGTTGATCACGTGCTGGATGTCGGGAAAATCCAGTCCCTTGGAGGCAACGTCTGTTGCAACCAAGACGTCCTTTTTCCCGGCTTTGAAGGACGCAATTGCGTACTCTCTCTCCTCTTGGTCTTTACCTCCATGGACGGCAACTGCTTCAACTCCCTTGAGAAGGAGGTACTCGTGGATGTCATCGACATCAGCCTTGTTCTCACAGAAAATCAACACGGGAGGAGGTGTCTTCTGCAAGCACTCAAGAAGGTAGACAATCTTTGCCTCTTGCTTCACATACTCCACTTCTTGAATGACATCCAAATTTGCAGCACCAGCTCTCCCTACGTTCACGACAACAGGCATAACTAAAGCACTTCTAGCAAAGGTCTGGATCTTTGTAGGCATAGTGGCAGAGAAAAGGACAGTCTGTCTTTGGGCTTTGAAATGGTCAAAGACCTCTCTGATGTCATCTTCGAATCCTAAATCTATCAGTCTATCTGCTTCATCCAAGCATAAATACCTGTATCCAACATAACAACATCAGGATATTTTGGATTTGGAATGTAAAAAAAAAAAAAAACTGTCAAATCTATGAAAAGTGAAAAATAGATTGAAAAACAATGTTCGGTCATATAAATAAGTTTTCAAAAAGTCCAATCAAGAAGCTTGCCTAAACTATAATTAGAAAGGTCGGATCTGCGCATTTGATGCATTCATGCAGAAGAAGTGTACAAGGTCTGACGGTTGTTTCAAGTTGATAAAAGGAGGGCTTATAGGCATCAAAGAACGTTCTCAAAAAGTTCAATCAATAAGCTAGGCTAATCCTGTCTTTACAACGATTGGAACTGTACATTTAATGCAAAGAAGTGTATGAGGTCTTAAGCTTAACTGATTGACTAACCAAAACAAAGGCATCAATGCCGGTTCTAAGTCAGACACGAACTATAGAAAGCCAAAAAAATCCTAGGCTCTCTAACATTTTGAAAACATCCGGGACAGTTATACAGGACATATGCATACCATACCCAAAATTTACCGAAGAAAATATAAAAGTATAAGAAAAGACAGAAGGGATCAACAGAACCATACCTACAACAGTCGAGATTCATTTTCTTTTTCGCAAGCAAGTCCTTCAACCTTCCCGGAGTAGCAACCACTATATGCACACCCCTTTTAACAACATCAACCTGCGATTTCATATCAACGCCGCCAATACATAGCAAAGGCCGTAATTCTGGATATCCAGCTTCCCTCATTGCTTGCAAAAATTCTACGACTACCTCATAAGTTTGCCTAGCAAGCTCTCTAGATGGACAAACTACTAATCCAAAGGGCCCTTCTCCTGAACCAATTGGCATCATTACCTCCTCTTGCAAAGCCACCATGATCAGAGGCAGTACGAACACTAGTGTCTTCCCTGAACCTGTAAATGCGATACCAATCATATCTCTGCCAGCTAAAATCACGGGAAGCCCCTGGACCTGGATAGGTGTTGGTTGCACTATGCCCTTAGTTTTGAGCATCTTCAATATAGGTTCTGGAAACCTCATGTCTTTGAAATTCTTGATTGGTGGCGGAACTTCATCACCATCCACAATGATATGCCACTGCCTTCTGATGGATTCACACTGCTTAATCGACATCCTTCTGATTTGCAAAGGTGGCTTCCACCCCGTCAGAAGAGGTTCTGTGTAGATTATGCCTTTCGCCAACTCACGGACTGACATGAGGCTTTTCTTATCTGATAGGTGTTCGATCATCTCTTTCTCTTGTTGCACAATTTGCTCGGTTGGACCAACCTCAGGAACATCGCGCTTGAGCTGTGTAGCCTTAACAAGTAAGCTGGGTTTGGCTTCAACGAGCCTTGATTTTTCGGACTCATCCTCTATTTCCGAAGCCTTCCCCTTGCGCTGAAGAATCTTTTGTGCCTCCATTGCTCTTCGCTTATGCACAGGGATGTATTCAACGTAATCATCTTCCACTTCCATTTTTGCACCCCTAGGATCAGCTATAAGAATTTTAGTTGATTGCTTTTCTCTTTAGCCTATTGATCTAGAATTATGAATATGCTAGATGCAAGAAACCTTAAACCTAAAAAAAATTAGCATAATTCATGACATAATACAAAATGCGATGGATCAATTTGAAATTACCCTAATGTTGATAATAATAGAACTATAAACAGTTTCAACATTTAACAAACAATAGCCACAATAGATTAGATATGAAACTGAAAAGGAGTCTGGATTCGCGAGAGAGATAACAAAAGAGTCGGACATACAGGTTGTGGCTGTCACAAAAAATTATCAATAAGCTCAAGGAGAGATCAAATAAGCACAATGCCACCCAAAAGCAAAACAAATCAAGAATAGCATTCACTGGTTCCCGACACAAACAACCCCATACTTAGGATTTAAAAAATTTCACAAATTCACCAATATTAAGTTATTAACCTAACTAACAAAAGGCATACTGTATTCCAATTTGCAACAAGATATTCAGTAATTATATGTATTCCAATTTTGATCAAATAATCACCACTCAGCACAAGCAAAAACACATGAAGCTTGAAAACTTGGATTACAACCAAATTCCACACAAGTTCAACCAACAAATCTAAATGAGCTCAAACAATAGAGAACTAAGCACAAAAACACTCAAGAAAACTCTCAATTCACAAATCCCCAAATTTCCCTAAATCAAGTTCATCACCCTAAACCCTAAAAAAATTGAAATTTCTAATTAACATAAGAACATCAATTGATAGGGAAAATCAAAGTACAAGAGAGTAGAGTAGGAGAAACTTACCAAGTAGTTGAAGCGCGAGCGGGGAAATTAGCGGATCAGTGAAAAGAGAAAGGGTGGTGTGTAGGCCTTCGGGTGTGTGGTCTGCAGAGAGGCGAAAGGTTGCGGCAGGTTGCCGGTGTCAGGGATGTGAAGGGTTCTGGATGGCGTGAGAGAGGATCGGAGGGAGGAATTGGAGATGGGTGTCGGGGCTAGACGGAGGTGCGAGAGAGAAGGTAGCAGCCTAGCAGCAAGTTATGCTGGGTTGTTCGGTTCTTAGGGTTAGATTTGAAACAAGGGAAAAAAAAGGGATCGATAGATTTTTGGGAAAAGTAATTAAAATACCTGGGTATAATAAAAATATATCATTAATTTTCAAATCTAATAAAAATATACCAACCGGATAATGGTAATATATTACCACGGGTCAAAAATACTGACAAAACAATCTATTTGTGTGTTTTTTTTTACAAAGCATCGTGCGTGGAATCTTTTTTACAAATGAGCACTAAAATTGGGTTTTTTGAACGGTTTCTTTAGAAAAATAAAAATAAACTGACAACAAAATTAAATCCGAAAAACGAAATTGATTCAATCAAACAACTAATCCGGTCAAAATTACCTCAAATTAACACAACACAAATATTCCTAACACCAAACCGAAAACAAAACAAGACTGACAACAACAGCCGTCAAATAGGAGAAAAAACAAAACTTACTCAGCTAATTAGTCCCCGAACGAATCAAAGACGAGGAAGATGTGAGAGAGACATCTCAAGATAGGCGACCACGAGGGAAGAAGACTGTCATTGAAGAGTAATCATTAGTTGCCTGAAAGACTTGGAAGACAGTTTAAGATGCGACCACTGAAGAATATAGGAGGGAGGAAAAGGCATTGGATATGAACCCGGTTCAACTCTTTATTTTTTTCCCTAAGGAAACCGTTCAAGAAAATCCTTGTGAAAAAAAAATCTACGTAGGCTGTCTTGTCAGCATTTTTGACCCGTGAGAAAACTCGTGGTAATATATTACCACTAGTTCACTACCTCAAATATCGGGATATTTTTATTATATTTGAAAGTTGATAATATATTTTTACCATACCAAAAAAGGTGTGGATATTTTAATTAGTTTTTCCTAAAAAAAATTAGTTTAAATTTCCTTTAGAAAATAATTCTTCTTGTCCAGAGTTGTGTCGGGCATTGATCGTGGTTGAACTATTGGTGTTTTTATTTTTCATATGTTATTGTGTTATATCTGATAGTATTGTTTTTTCGTTGACAATTACCTTATTTAGTTTGACCGATGGATATATCATTAATTTGATAAGAAACGGTCCAATTTCCTCGCTCCAAATTGACTTCCAATTTCACTTCATATGATAAAAAATCGAATTGAAAAGAACTTATCCAATACGGACACGAATGCAACAAAGCTGACTCCAAATTTGTCGAGCGCTTACCCGTCGTAACAAGTTATGGTGGATTGTGATTAAACTTAATTAAGTCACCACACGATTATGTGGTGATTAGTAGTGAAAATAGTAAAAATTAACGGTGTATATATCAACCCTGTTTTATACTCCCTCCGTTCGGCAAAACTTGTTGTTTACTATTCATGTACGCTTTTTTACAACGATAAAAACTATATAAAATATTCATTTTTTTATAATTTTTTTTTAACAAGTTTGTACTTATTAATAATAACTACGAAGTTGTTAAAAAAATTATTAAAAAAAACTCGATATTTTATATAGTTTTTATCTCCTAAAAAAGCGTGCATGAATAGTAAAGTGTCAAGTTTTTCCGAACGGAGGTAGTACATATATGGTACGACAGTAATAATCATATCAATTCGTAACATAAACTCCCATAAGCTTAGCTCCTCGATTTCCTTCTTGAGTTTCTTCTATTTCCCTTGCTCTTGGTTCGGTCTACCTTGCCCCTTCCTTTCTTAGATGCATTATCTTCTTCTTCTTTGATGAGAAGATTTGCAATCCCTTCAGCTTTATCCATGGTCTCCTTATGTGATTTATCGAGTTCCTCATGGCTCACTTCCTTCTTGAGTGCAATCGTTTACAACCTTCTTATGGGATTTGTTGAGTTCTTTCTGACTCGCTCCTTTCATGGGAAAGCCAAAATTCGAAAATGAAAATCATCTTAGTGTATAGATAGATATATTTAGTAATGAAACATGTGAGAATAAAAACCAACTGGTAATAGAAGGAGTAGCCCCCCACCGACTCAACTAGGATCGACTGGGGGTCACACAAGCCGAGTGAGGTTCCATTCTAAAACCAATTAGCAATAGAAGGAGTAGCTCACCGACTCATATGCTAGGGATTGATATGTTCAACTTTCCGATGTGGGACACTTTGGTCTCATTCACATCTCTAACAACTACGAACCCCATCATGTGGCAGTAACTATCTACAGCTTTGCCGAAAGCCATTAGTTGAAATGAATGATCAACCAATTTCAGCACATGTGGAATAGTTCCATCCATCCCTTTCCCATTTGTGCCCTCCTACAATGCCAAACCATTCATATATAAACAGGCTCGGCCCTGGGCAAGAGCAAGGGCAAGGTGGGCGACTGCACCGGGTGATTTTACGGGGTCTCATTTTACTAATTTTGATATATATATATATATATTAAAAAAAATTGAAAAATAACATAATTGTGTATTAGCACAGTGGTTGTTGAATGACTGTTGCACGGGGGAGGTCAGTCAGGGGTTCGAAACCCCACCTTCAACGCTTCTTCCTCTTTCTCTTTGTGATCATATTACGTTTATGGCGATGATGATCGATCTAGTAGAAAACAATGCCAACAGTTCTTGTCCCCCTAATTTGGACTTGAATCTCTACATTGACGATGTTAATACGAGGATAAAGTTACAGTTTCAATTATGAGAAACAAACTAGTACTTTTCCCGTACCTTGTACGGGTGAGTATTTTTTATTGAAATTTACCATTTTAGTTCTCCCTCATACCACGAAAAATATTTGCCGCTTTACTTCCCCCATACCATGAATATATATTTCATTTGAATTGTTGCTCATGTCCCTCACCCTGATGTTATTCAAACTCTTCGGTTGTTATAGTGAAGTCTTTTATCGAAACGATCGATACTTCATTTTCGAAATATTTGGTTGTTATTGAGATGATTGATACTTCAAATTTGACAAAGAAGAGTAGACTGACCGTTTCCACACTTCTCCGAATATTTGTCTTACCTGAAAGCAAAGAAAAGAAACCTTGTAGTTTGCCTAAGAAAACCAATTACGTAGCCTCAATGACATTTTATGTGTTACACGTTATGTTACACTTCTCAGATTGGTATAAATTATAAACCAATTTGAGAAAAAAGATACCATATGTGTTTAAATGTCTAAACCCTATAGAGCTAAAGTATTAAAAAATAATATTCAATAAGTGTTTTTTTATAATGTTTTAGTCTCTTAATTAGAAAAACATATCCTATGTTTGAAGGTATAAATTCTAAAAGGCCTATGTTTGAAGGTATAAATTCTAAAAGGCCAAAATATTTTTTTAAAAAATATGTTACGCGTATGAAATTAGTCTAAATTATAAATCAACTTCAATCCGTCTAATTTTAAAAGGTGGCTTTATATTAAATTTCTTTTTTTTATCAAACCCAAACAACTCATTTCATTTCATTTTTGAAACATTAATTAAGTACTTCTTAGAGACATTTCATCAAATAGCTAATGTTCAAGAATTAAATCCAAAATATTACAAGTTTATAACCTCCAATTTCATGGCTGATGAATTCATAAAGTTGCATTGGATAAGTGTGGCTTCGGTTGACACTTAAAATATTTAGTCCAAATTGGATTTTGAGAACCCAAAAAATAATTTCAGTAAACCAGCCCCTATAGATGCTCGGCTTGAGAGGTGTTGGTTCCGACATTGGTTTTTTTTTTGAAAAAATATTTAACTGGGGAAAAATATTACAAACCAGTTCAAGTTTAAGTTGAGAAATGGAATGATCTAATTCTTGCAATATTCTTTGACCTGATAATGACATACACCGTCAATTGAATGGCACTGGCAAGGTCTGCAAGGAACCAATCATATTGATCAATTTGAACAAAATTGATGTTTAATCAAATTTTGAATATAAATGGTTCAATAATATACATATATAACAATAATTATTTATTTGGAAATTTCGCTTGGTACCCCTTAGATATTGATTATTTCGCACGGTGTACAAAAGATTCACTAATTTCACCCGGTACCCCTGAGTTAAGTGTGGAATTCGCCCCGTGCCCCTACTCAGTTAAAACTAACTGCCCTTGCCTACCGCCGTTTGTTTTGTTTTTTTTGTTCCCTGAGACGCTCAATTCTAAACGAAGAAAGGAGAGAAGAGGCCGACCAGAGGAGCAGGAATCGCCGGCAACCAAGAGAGCCCGCAGCCGCCGGAGGCGCTGGAAGCAGAGGTGGAGACGCCCAGTACCCGCCGGAGGTGGTGGCGCCAGGTATCTCCTCTTTCAAAAAATTAGGGTTTTAAAAGTCGAATTTGGGGTTTCGATTTGTTTGCAATTTGTATTAGTTATCACTGAATTTGGGGTTTAAAGTTCCAATTTTGGGTTCATTATCACTAAACTACAGCCGGTTTCGATTTATTGGTCCCAAAATTCTCCCGAAGGGATGTACTGCTCAATGGCTGGTTAGTCTAAACAAAACAGTCTGAACGTAACTCGAATTTTGGGTTCTCCTGAAGGGATGTTATTGAATATCAGTAGAGTAGAGCAGTTAGGTAGATTATTGTAGATAGAGCAATTAGGGATGTTACTGTACAGTACACATTTAAGACTTGTGAATTTGTCTTTGCAATTGTTGTTCCAATTTGAGTGATAGGGTTGAGAAGTTGAGTGTGTGGGTTTAGTAATTCCAATCCGATCTCTAAATTTGTCTTTGCATTGATTACTCTATATATGTAGGATGGAATGCTTGAGTTGATCAATCCATATGTTCTTATTTTCAAAACGAAAGGAGGTTTTCAGTTCAAATGATGCATATCCTTGATGTGTTATAAGATTATTGTTTGTCTAGTGCCATGCATCTTACTATCTTAGTATTGGGGAGTGGGTAACCAAGTACTTTGAGAAAGAAAGTGAAGTGTGTGTGCAGTACATTTATGGCCTTGGCGCCTTGCTAATACTTGACATGAAATTTATTTATAATACATATGTGAAAGTGGGTTGGATGATCCCCTCACCCAAGAGGTAAAAATTTGATGATGAGATAAATAGTTTGATAGATTATAAATTATAATGCAACAAATCACCGACGGTTAATGGCAGCTCTTGGACGTTGCCTTCCTCACCACTTTATGATGAATCTATACTAAGCATTATATTAGTTTAGTCCATTTTTTTTAATCTGCAATGGTAGTTATTTCTTATCTTTGGTGTCATCTTGGTTATGTCAGTCCTCATTTCTCACAATAACATTTTTTTGCTTGGTATTATGATTTATGAAGGTTGCTGCGCTAGAGGAGCAACAAAAGGATACAGAAGAGAACACTGATGCTGAGGCAAAGGCAACTGACACTGACATTGACATGAATGCAACTGAACCAACATCCAAGAGTGACAGTTGCTACGAAAATCCTTGCTTGATATTCTTGGGTTCTAGTTGTTGTATTGGTAGTAGTGTTTGTAGAGCTTTTAAAGCTCAATTAGCTTAGGACAAGCTCCATTAGTTTGTAAATAATTTTCATTGTTGAATTGAATGGCCTTGCTTTGTAAAGGGTTTACGTTGTTGAATTGAATATGGTTTTGTAAGGTGTTATGACAGTAATACATGACAGCAACCGGATTATGACAGCAAAACTGAATTTACAGAGCAAATGTTATATATCTAGCACTTTAGATCAGTTTACAAAAATTGATTGTAGCCTATGTGGGAGTCGAACCCACGTCTTTGTGGATGAACACATCGCTCTACCACTTGAGCTAATAGGCTTTATTAACACTAAATAAATTTAGCATTTTCCATCTCAAAGTGTAGACAACTTATTCAAACAGTTAAGTAGAATATGAACATACAACTATACAAGGGAAAGTACAGTAAAAAAAACGAAACAAAGTTAAATGCAAAGATAAGTTTGGTGCTAAGCAAATAATAAAGGTACAGAGTAATTCACAAATATGATTAAAAGCCACTAGCATTGGACTTGTTTCTATCATTGAATCCCTAAAAATCAAATTGAATATGTACATTTAGTAAAGCAAATCAATCACTGGGCAATCAAATGCAGCAAAAATAATCAAACCAAAGGATGATAACAGTCAGCTCCAAAAAATTATAACAAAGTTATAAACAAACCAAATGATTCATGGTTCATTAGCTAGAGGGCTTATAGATGTAATATGGTGAACCATGATCTAGGACTTATACCCCAGATTATTCCCAATAATATTTAAAGGGTCTTAGCCCACCTCTTGATAAAAAAAAAAGATGTCAATGATGATTATGAGAGCAAAATCAAGTTATCTAAAATTCATCAATGCACTTCATGTAAAGGTTAGTTTGTGATGCTTCAATTCATCAAACACAAGGGGAAAAGCAAAGGATTAATATATTCACTTTTAACAAAGTTAGATGAAAGTATAATACATATCAAATTGCTGAAATCGAAAGCTTGGAGAGGCAAGATATTTCATGTACCAGGAGGGCACCAGCGCCCTAGCCTTTCAGCAATTTCAGCCATTTTCAGCCATTTTAAGCAATCGATGTCTGCCGGATTTCAACATTGCTCATCCCGCAGATCCCGACGGCAATCGAGATCGGAACGAAGAGAGGCCAATCGATGCTGAAATTAGAATCGGTTGAATTTGAAACATCCAAAATTTGAAACTGAGATTAGAATCGATGCTGAAATTAGGATCGATCAATGGATTTCATACCTGTGTGTGTGTTCTCCTTGTCCTTCATCTTCTCCATCATCCATCAATTTCAGCACAGTGATAAGAAAGCAGGGGATGTACCACCCATTTCAGCAACTGTGACAGTTGTCTTCATTGAGAGACTACGGATTGCAGCAACAACTGAAGTAGAAGAGCACCGTGGACGCAGAGAACGCAGCAACTATGACAGTTGTCTTCATCAAGATGCTCAGATCCGGCGGCGGTTGAATCCAAGACGCTCAGATCTGAGACGGCGAGATCCAAGGTGGCGAGATCTTGTGGAGTATGTTTAATTTCTTGCTGAAGTATAAGGCAGCAGGATAAAAACAGAGGAAATCATTACATACCAAGATTTAATAGAAAGCAGTAGAATTAACCTTGAGATCATGAGGTACGGTTTTACTGTGGGCAATATCTCTGATTCGAGTAAGTGGAACAGAAGCTGTAAATTCAGCCTTAAAAAGATGGCAAGCAGGGGTGAATCTTACAGATTATAAGCAATTCCTGCACAAAAGGCACAAGAATTAAAAAAAGTTACTCCAGGCATTATTTAAAGGCGAAACTAATTAAAATAACCGGATCTTTAAGAGTGTGTTAAAAATATATCCCAACCTTTCAAAGTGTAAGATAAATATCCCGATCTTTAAAGGGGTGTTAAAAATATATCTCAAGCTTTCAAATGTAATATAAATATCTCGACCTTTATAGGTAATGTTAAAATAATATCTCAAAAAAATTTGTACAAAAAAAAAAACTAACAGGACATGCATATATGACAAAAAAAAATTAAAAAAAATACTTTAAAAAATCTATATAAAAAAATTATAGATTTACATATCTTTCATCATTTAAATTTTATACACACTATTTTCTTATAACTCTATATTAAAAACCTTGTTTTATTAAACCACTTTTCTTTTTTCTTTTTTTTTTTTATCAAGGGAAAGAAATTAATTAATAAAATATAAATATATAAAAAAATGATATATTTACAAGTGTTTAATATTTTATTTAGATTATTTTTATATTTGAGGGATAACACCCATATTCGTATAATGGACCATTTAACTAATTTCGCATTTTTGATGAAAATTTAAAATAGAAAGAAGAATAGTTAGAATTTTAGTAAATAAATTATGTAAAAAAAATGGAACAATTGAACAAAGAAGAATCATATGGAAAATTGAAATATTAATAAAGTGTCTTGAATTTTTTTTTATAAATAATATATGAAAAAACTTGTTTTCTTAAACCATTCTATTAATTTTTTATATATTTTTTTTAAATTTTTTTTTTATTAATTTAGTTTGCCACATATGTATGCCATGTTAGTTTTTTTTTGGTAGAGAATTATTTTATATATTATTTGAACATCACTTATAAAGGTTGATATATTTATCTTACATTTGAAAGGTAGGGATATATTTTTAACATATCCTTAAAGGTCGGGATATTTATCTTACATTTGAAAGGTTGAGATATATTTTTAACACACCCTTAAAGGTCGGGTTATTTTAATTAGTTTCGCCTTATTTAAAATAGCATTAGTACAATTTTAAACAGTTCTTCTACAATTTCACTTTGTTCTGGAAGTCCAGCACAAACCAGAACTTGCTCTTAAATAAGCCCCAGTTCTGTTGATTCATGGGTCATGTCATCAAAATAAACATTCTCAACATATCCATCAACAGTTGGGGCTTTCAGGCAAAGAATGGACAGTAACATGACTTTCAAGAATGCGGAAAATAAAAATAATCTAAGAACTAAACTTCAATTAGGTACTTATTAAACAAAAGAATCTTTTAATAATACATATACAGATAACACGGCTTTCAATATGACATGACAAAATAAGAAACTATGCAACAACCTGCGGTGATAAGTCTTTCCTGTAGGCAATTTTCTCTAGCTCACGAAATATGAGCCTTGCGATCTCAACAGGTCTGTTTGGCCGACAATGACTTCCATCCTCAAAGCAAGGAATCTGTCCTGTGCTTATCCACTGCAATAACATGACAACATTTAGAAAATCTCAGAACAGCTATAGATACCAAGGAAACCTTTAATGACAGTAAACAAAACATATGTAAGGAAGACCTTTAGATAAATAGCTGAATACACGAGAGCGTTCAAACGGTCCTTGCTATCCAGATTCCCACTAATTAGCTCACACACAACATCAAGCTTGACGAATAAAACAAACAAACATGTAAAATAGACGACACTCTATACTGATGAAATCAATAGTGAATCCAAATGCGTAAAGAGTCGGGAAAGAAAGTGTAAACAACCAACTGCAAGTCTGCAATACCTTTCGCCACCAATTCCTTGCAGCCTGATCTCCTTCAACCAACTTCAGAGACAAACCTTCAAGGCCAGAAGTGTGCCATCCATTACACGTCAACATCATCCTCACCAAAAAACACCTCACCGGGAAACGCAGCGGTGACGGAAGTCACCCCGGGACGCCGACAAGGACACCACAGCGGTGACGGAGACACCACATAGGTGACAGAATTGGATACCACCGCAGAACCCATTTCGGTTCACAAATTGAACCCATTTATGGTTGTTCCATTCCTAGGTAGAACCCCAAAAAAAAAAAAAATCTAAGATTGAAATCAGAGGCAGATATCATACCTTAATCTGATTCAATTTGATAATCCGCTCAATTCCGCCTCTTGCGGAACAAAAACCCTATACATAACCCTGTCCGGATTACCAAAATCAAGGGAAAATCTGAATTAAGAAAGGAAGAAGGAAAGGAATCAAGCAATTTGTAGAAAGCAAGGAAAAAAACCCTAATACCAAAACAAATCAAAACATGAAACATATTAGATTATGCTCTCCTTCTTTATCTGATCTGCAAATGGAGGAAGAAGAAGGCAACCATGGTCAGAGGCGTCAACGGCTCAACGCTGACTCACTGTGAGAGAGAGAGAGTGCCAGATATCGGGTTGGTCGGCCAGGGAATCGTCACCACCGCCAACCCTTTCCCGTCATGGGCTCCCAAATCCGGTGATCCAGCCGAGTAGCCGACGCTCACTGGATGAGGAACACGAAGATGATGCAAAGGAGCGCTCTTGAATGGTTATCACCAGTTGAAACTTAATTGATTGGCAGGCAGTTGAAGGAGAGAACGTGGGTTCCAGAAGAAGGTATGCCATAGCCCCGTACGTGTTGTTGAAACCTAATTGATTGGGAGGCAGTTGATGGAGAGAACGTGGGTGGAGATTGACTGAAAATTGTGATTCTTAATTTTGTTCAAGGGAAGGACACGTGGCTCGTTTTTTTACAAAGGGATTGCTTCTAAAATAATAAGTATAAGGGGTGGATAAAATGATTAACAGGCGGAACTACCCTGGCCCCCACAAGTTTTTTTTTTTTTTTTGTATTATATGGGTAATAAGGTAATTATATATTTTAATACTATTTATATTATATTTAGTATTAATAATAAAAGAGTAAAATAATAAATTATTTGGTTGTTAAAGGGTAACCACTTTAATTTAGAGATTAGAGATCTAAGTTTTTATACATATAGTTTGGACAAATTTTTATATCGATGAGTTTTTTTAAATTAAATATTTAAACTAATATTTTATAGTTTTTTCTTATGATAAACAAAAACATTTTTTCAGGAAATTTTTAGTATCCCTTCAATTTTTCTTACCATTTTTTTGAAAGAAATTAAACATTTAAACTATAATTTTATAGTTATTTTTTTAAACACTTTGATTTCTGATTTTTTTTAAAAAAATCCACAATTTTTTTGTATATATGTCCCATTTTTTTCGATTTTTCATAAAGAAATTGCATATTTAAACTACAAATTTATTGCATTTTTAAGATATTTTATTTAAATTTTGTGCTTGATAAACAAAAATAATATAATGTAAAATTTCGACCCCCTCATCACCGGGAGTCTAGTTCCGCCACTGATATGCAGATACATTAGTTATACCTTTATGCATGTTTTTTTGGGTATGAATTAATGATGTAATCATGTAATCCACTTTGTAATGCACGGACTTGTTAAAGAAGGTTATCAGTTTATGGTATAAGATATGATTTTTTTTTTTTGGTTCAAAGGTAGGCACTTAGGCCATTACAATATTGGGGGAGGGAGATTCGAACTCGTGACCTATTGGTCACTACATGTCATCCTTACCAGCTAAGCTAGTAAGGCTTGACATGGTATAAGATATGATGGGAAGAGCAAAATTAAGGATTCATGACAAATAGAGGTCTAAAAAATAATATTTGATCATAATGATTGCATATATAAAAAGAAGAGGAAACAATTAATATATAAGAACGATTTGAGCTTTTTTTAATATTGAATTTCTAAGGTATAACAATGGGAAGAAAGGCATTTCAATTTTCAACGGCTAGATAGTCATTGTAGATTTTAGTGGCACACCTCATGTGATGTCTCTCTTAAAGTTGATCTCTTTCTACATTTTTAGGGGTTGAAGGTAAGGCAGTTTCATGGATCTCCAACCATAATTTAATCCATCCATTCCTATACATCCCATCTTCCTTTACACTGCAGCTGATCGATCGATCAAGATGCCAACATTTAAAAAGGTATTTTGTTCAATTGGAGTATAAGTGGCATATAGAAGATAAACAAAGAGATTAACAACGTATAAAGTTGATAGGATACTTTTATCATTGTCAGTTGTTTTTGAAACTGATGCCAAGTCATTAGACAGTTTGCTTCATGAGATAAAGAGTAAAGATGCCTGATGTCTTTCGGCTGATGACCTGATGGTCCCGATCACTAACTCAGATGACCCCGCTTATTCCAAACAGCGCACGAAGAGGTCAAATCAACCTGATTTTCCTTGAGACCTCGGACCCATCACAGGTCTACTTTGAAAGCCAAAAAAGGACACCTAGTAAATCCCGAACACGTGACCCAAGTGGAAAGAACCAAGGACTAGATAACCGACTTGGGTTGTTTTTATTTTTGTACTAGATACTAGAATAGAACCTCAAAACCAAATTTCAGATTGCACAAAGTAGAGAAACCCAGCGACAAACTGCAAGAAGAGATAAGAGATGCTTGTTCAGATCAAAGGTTGTACACCATGAACATGTAACATATATATTGTGTCCGGATCATATCCAGTATACACAAACAGCATTGTCTCCGGACCTTATTTCTTATATATGTTACCAGCTGAAAGGAAAGCGAAGATGAAACAGTGGACTGCTTGTAAAAAGCTTATTAGATTCTAGACCAAAGGCGAGTTAAGCTTGCTTGTATTGATCCGTGTGGTTCGTCTGTTGGTAGGTATACATCATCTGCAAACTGCAAGAAAGATATAAAAGATGAGATCAAATCTCATTATCAGATACTGCAATATAACATAAGATAGATGTATCTGAGTTTTCACTATGCAATGTCTTCCTGAAAACAAGAGAACAAAAGCATTCTTCTTTCATTTTTCTTGAAGTTCAATGTATTTTGTAACAGAAACAACTGAAAAAAGTTGAAATCGTGTCCTTTCATGGGATATATATGAGAAGCATAGTTCCTACCTTTACCATTGTTGGATTATCTTTGCTCGATAGGTTGACAGGAAGGAAGTGGATATTCGGCATTTTCAGTTCAACTGATTCTATATCCCCGAACCTGAAAATTTGGAAACCAGAGTTATTTTCTGCAATAATCTGAATTCAAACCAATTAAAGAGCAACAATCTAACAGACCTGTCAAGAACAACTTTTGCCATTTGGTAAAGCGTGCTTTGAACAGATGGGCTGTAAACTCCCTCCTTGGGAGGACCAAAGAAAACCTGAAGCAACACTTTCTTCACAGCCTCGTATTTTTCGGTGAAGTAACATGGTCTCGAGGGAACACTAGCAAGAGATTGGTAAGGATACCTGCATGTAAAATAACCACCTCATCAGAAAAGTTATACTTTGCAAAGTAGGCATATGTATGCAAGACACACAGGTAAAATTTGAAGTCTGTTAACTTGAAGGCAAACATAGTCATCATGTGACTTCCATTCAGAGATGAGACTTTAAAAGGACAGAACTTACCTCCAAGTTGCAGTAACCTCTGTTGCCAGCATTCTTTCCCGTGTTTCTGGCAGAATTGTGTTTTTGTCCCTAGTGAACCCTTCAAAACCTGACTGTTGCAATCAAGAAATGTAAACAACATTTATGTTCACCCTAGTAACAGGATTAACAGGTGAATCAAGTTAATAGAAAGAAGTCAAAGAAGCATTTGGCAATGGATGATATGAAACTATGAAATATATGTTTTGAGTTACTACATCTCAAAATATTTCACCTCAATAAAATTCAACAAAATATGTATCCAACAGAACCGTTTATATAATGGATTGCCTCTTCCCCAGACATGAATACAAAAATCACTCCAGCAAAGGTTGTTAAATCAATACCAAACTGAGGGTATTTGTGCAAGTAAAAACGATAGGATAAATATATTTTGGGAAGCGAATTGTGGAAAATGGATAGCATGTACCAACTAATTTTTCACGAGAAAGGCAACGGAGTATTTGCTTTTATTATATTTAAAAGCATTTAGGTAAAATAATCACTATTTCTAATGGAAGGGAAAAAAACCTGTGTAGTCTTCAGTACAGATAATCCTTGAATGCCTGAAGTTATCTTCAAATCACCCGACTTCTTTAGCAACACTTCTGTCGTGTGCTTTTCAGAGCCAAGTTCAAAACCTAAGTGAAATAAATATTGATTAACTTGCAGGAGTAGGCAGATTCATTTCTTCTTTCTTTTGATCAAGCAATCACAATTAGAAATATCATTTTTAAACTTCTCTAAAAAATAATTAAAAACCCCACAACAGTGAGACTACACATATTGCTACTACCCTAACAAGCAGCAGCAGCAACAACAACATGACTACTGCATACTAACATGAAACAGTGAAAGAATGCAAACCACATGGTATAAGATCTACGGAGGCAAAATATGATTAAACAAACAGAAACAAAAATCACACTGTTGGGTGTCTATTTATGGAGAAAGCATGTCAGTGACAGTGGATATTCCAAGCATAATACATTTACCGCTACTCTTTAAATTTTTTCCTTTTCAAACTATCAGGTACTAACCATGGTTGTGAGGTTGACCTTCCACAAATACTCGCTTCCAAGGCTTCTCAACTATCTTGACTATGGCAGCAGTAACCTACAACATGAAAATCACAAGATTTCATAGACTGTGTCAATGAATTATTTGGGGAATGCCTTTGCCTCAAAAACAAATTTACTAAAGCTTCAAACACAAATCACAAATGTTTCATCCCTATTCAGTATTCAGCTAAAGGAATAGAAGAACCACGATTTATAAGAATCTTACATGGAAAACATGGCTACCATTTGTAAGATAATGAAGATTTATTGAAGATACTAGGGCTCTTGATCGACAAGACGAAAAATAGTGGAGTCAGCAGCGTACTTGCTAGTAAGTGGGAGATTAAAGGAAAGGATGAGTGAAGAAGAGAAACAAGTACAAAGATAATCTTGGAAATATTTGATAAGAGCTTAAATTCACCAGCTGTATAGCTAAAGTAAAACACTAAGTCACGCTCTTCCCTTAGCATTGAAATTCCGCATCCATCAAATAGTGAGACACAACAACATATCACCCGAATAAATAGTGGATTAAGCAAACACCAGAAACATGAGAACTTTCACAAGAAGCATCACAGCAAAATTAGTCAGTACCAGCAAGATGGAAAAAAACTATATACTCTTGTATACATATGGACAAGAAGACAGCTGAAGTACTCGTAAAATTAATGAGACAAACAGATCATGTCTATACCTGCTTATAGTATGATGTGAAGTGCTTTGCAAGTACAATTGCAAAATCTTCAGGAGAGAGTTGCTGCTTGCATTCCTTTGCTTTCACATACACCTACAAATGTGATCAAATTAAAAAAATTGAAACATTAGACTTCAATTTTCGAAATCCTCCAACACATCCATTGTTTCAACAGAGCACTATAAATAAGATCATATCTAGCCCCACTGGCTGCCAATATTAATAGCAAGCTCTATAGATTACAGCTTCATCCGCACTTTCTTCCCCAAATGGATATAGATTGGCAACAAATGATGTAATCCTCAAATCCACGGAATCCGAGATGCAAATCCATATCATCAAACAATCCATAAGGACCATAACTTAAGCTTAGGAACTAGTTCGCAGATCAATTATCAGATTCGAATTGTCTATACTATCAATCCCGATTCAAAATTAAGACCAACCAATGGAAAGAACAACAAATCTGATCCCTAAAATTACGCATCCACCACAATACCGATCCCTCTGATCCCGATCCCTCTGATCCAACTAGCTAGAACAACAAATCAAAAAAAGAAACAGAGAAGTGAGATCGAGAGAGAATCAAATCCGAATAGCATACAGTGTTCTTCATGGTATCGGTGGCGACGACGTCGGAGTTGTCATCGCGAAAGTAGGAGACGAGGCAATCGGAGAGGAGGCTGATGGAGACGCTCCACTCGACGACGGATTGGGAGCCGTCGGCATTTCTCCAGACTCTGGCAACCCTCACACGCTCCTTGCCGTGCCTCTGCTCGAGCTTGTGGCCGTCAATCACATCCCCCATTGATGGTGAAACTGTTTTCCCTTTCTCCTCTTCTTGTTTTTCAGTTTAGCGCACAGCAACGTCACGCAACGGGCGGGTCAAACGCCGCTTGGCCGCTTTATATACCCTGAATTTTGTTTTGGGTGACGTGGAGTAATGGGCGGACTAGATTGACGTATTTGAATCGGACGGCTGTAAGACGAGATTCGATTTTGAGGTATATATGGATACATACGTGTCGTACTCGTAGTATATGGGAAAATGGGAGATTCTATCATTTCTATGTGCGCAATACTATATATATATATATATATATATATAGTCCATAGTTTGTGTATATCATTGTCAATATGCGATAAGGTCACGATCCCTATGTTTTAAAATGTGCATCCCCTGTCCTCATCTTCATATGGCCATTTTTAATAATATGACCAAATGCCCAATTACAATGTCTATCATATCAACTTTTTAATTGAAGATTAATTACTACTTTTATCGGCTCTCCTCATCTTAATATGCCCAAATGCCCAATTACAATGGCTTCAGAGATGGAAATTAAATCAACTCGCGAATACCCGATCTATTAATTAATCCACCCCGAATATATGGATGAAAATCCAAATAAATGGATAAATAAGTGGACGATGAATTAATGGATGATGGATCGGATATGGATGAAGGGGTGTCCAATCCATCACCCGATCCACTAAAATTGTTTATTATATGAAGTTTTATCATATATATCTTTTACGCAACTTATATATTATATGTAACTTTATTTGATAGTTGAGTTTTTATTTTTTGTGAAAGTTATGAATGATGAGTATTTTAAATTTAATATATTAAAATTTTATTTTTTATTAAGTTTTATTTCCATTTTGAAAATTATGCTGGACATTAACATGAAATTTCTCACCCATATATATCACCCGATCCACCCAATAAACCGCGGACGATGGATGGATCGGATATGGATGCAAGGGTTAGTGGATGATGGGTGGAACGGGTAGAGGAAATTTCTTAGTGGATCGGGTGATGGAATGGGTACATCCACCCATAACCCGATCCATTTCCATCCCTACTTCGTATGATGGCTTCGTATGGGACGGGGCTAATAAACCGAATAAAATTATAAACAACGTAAAATTTATAAACTTTTGGTAAAACTGTAAAAGTAGTTAAAATTTTAAACAACAAGATAATCTCAGTATAGGGCGAAAAACAGTTTATTTGATTGTTATCAGGGGTATTGTGGTACTTTCAAATTAAATAAGATAGGGAAGAGGTGAAACAGTACTTTTGCAAAATAAACATCAAAATAACCTCCATTTTATAGCTTATTTTTTAACACGATTTAGTTTATTTTGGTTATCCAAACAACCAAAAAAACTGTTTAAAAAATAAACACTCAATGCTTATTTTTTTAACAACTTTTAAGATGTACCATACACACCATTGTCCATTGTCTATCCTATCGAATTTTCTATTGAAGATTAATTACTACTTTTATTTGAGAGCCGATGTTTGTCTATTGACAAGATAAATGACAAAGTAGTTCTTTTCATTTTAAAAAAATAATTGCGGTTTTGGTCCGAGCGAAGGAACGGGAACTGAACTTCTGACAACACCGTCAATCTCGTTGAAATGTGTTGAGAAATAGTATTTGGAGATTGTTCTCTATTTTTTCCTTTGAGTTCGGTGATTTTCGACAACTTTATAGCCTTATAGGGTTTTCGATCGATGTGACAAATAATCAAGGATCAACTTGTTAAACATAATTGAGGCTATAATATAAGGCTCAGTAATGTTCCACGGGGCCAAACATACATTTGGAAGTGTTTTGTGAGGTAATTAAAGAACCTCAGGGAACTTCACCAAGTTGTGTTTTGCTCGGCCCAAGCAACCGAGTTTGTTTCCTGACTTCAAACCCCTGCAACTTCGCCCAAATTTCACATTTGCAAGCCACATTCACACCCATTCTTGCAAATACAATTCTCACATTACAACACAACAAAAGTCACTCAAAACAACCAAAAATCAATTGAGATTTCGAATTTTTCGTATTTTCGTCAAAAATATTTAAAAACCCACAATTTAGAGGTCGACTATACCCGAAATCAACAAGATTTTAAGATTATATGTCATAACATATCTTTATAGTGATAGATAGATGTAGGTTCCACCAAAAAACGCATAAAAATCAACTAGATCGGAAAAGAGGAGGGGTGAGGTTGATGACAATGGCGGTTTAAAGGGGTT
Source organism: Persicaria tinctoria (assembly GCA_037127255.1). Classification (NCBI taxonomy): domain Eukaryota; kingdom Viridiplantae; phylum Streptophyta; class Magnoliopsida; order Caryophyllales; family Polygonaceae; genus Persicaria; species Persicaria tinctoria. The sequence goes on from JBANSL010000008.1 coordinate 15,907,530, forward strand.
ATGGAAATTAACATGTGAGCCGATACAAACTTCGACGATTACAAATGAAAAGGACTTGAATACAATTGTTTAAAATTTATCTTAACAATAGACAAAAAAGGTATGTTGCCAATATATTTTGATTTTATTTTCGGGTAAAATTCACCTATGGTCCCTAAACTTTGACCAAATGTTCAAACGGGTCCCTGAACTTTATTTTTGTTCATTGAAGTCCCTGAACTTTAAGATTTTGTACACATCTGGTCCTTCCTTTAATAAAATTTTCAAATATGTGTTAAGTAATGATATGGAGTCAATGTATTTTTATAATAATTACATGAATTAGGTTATACAGTTGTAATTGCCCGGTATTTGTTTTACTAAAGTAAAAAATTAAGCTTTTTTCTTCTCAAAAGGCATCATATATAATAGAGTTTTCTTAAAACAAAGCATATTTTAAAATATTTTTTTATATCAAAAACACTTTTTTTTTTTACCAAATTTTATAATTTTCCAATAATAGTTTATTTTAAAGTATTTTAATGACTAGAATCTCATTATTTAATTGAAAATAGAGTTTATTTTGTTAACACAAATATAGTTTATTTTTTATAGCAAAAGTAGAGTTTATTTTTTTTTAACAAAACACATTTTATTTTATTTTAATTAAATAAGATATTTTCGGCCATTAAAATACTTTTAAATAATATATCATCGGAAAATTATACCATTTAGTTGGAAAATAGAAAGTTTTTAATTATAAAAAATATTTTTAAAAAACATATATTTTTAATATAATATAATATTTTTACTTTAGTAAAACAAAACCAAGCAATTACATGTGTATAACCTAACTTATGCCATTAATATACCAAAATACATTGATTCAATATCATTATTTAACAAATTTACTAACAGAAGGACCAAATGTGTACAAAATATCAAAGTTCAGGGACTTCAATGAACAAAAATAAAATTCAGAGACCCGTTTAAATATTTGGTCAAAGTTCATGAATTATAGGTGAATTTTACCCTTTTATTTTCATCAAGTTTTCTCTATAAGATTGTCCACGTCCAAAATCGAAAATGTTGGTTTATACTCTTACCTAAAAATCATCTTGCATCTTATGTATTTTTCTGCTTAAAAGTATTAAAAAAATCCGGTTCTGCTAATTACACGGAGGTCTTCTCACCAGACGCACGGTGCCGGTGCCGGCTTCTCAAACCGGCAGACCTTGATGCCGATGCCAGACTCCCAAACCGGCAGACGTGGTTCGATGGAATCTGCAGCTTTCGTCAAATCAGTCAAATCGACTGAAAAGCTGCACCACACTACAGGCCGGTGCCGGACTCCGGGTCCGGTTCGGTCAAATCACTCAAATCGTCTGAAAAGCTGCAGATTCCCAGCCGCTTGCGTCATGTCTGCAGGGTGGTGTCGGTGTCGGGTTCCGAGTCCGGCAAAGGGGGTGCCGATGTAGTATAAAAGGAAGGTGCCCCTCCCTCACTTGGTGCACCACATATTCCACTCCAAGCTCCCACCTCTTAGTCTCTTACCTCGGCGGTTTTAGCTAGAGAGCTCCACAAGCCCGGAATACCGTCTTATGAGAAATGTCGAAGTTCCCGAACCTGTTAGATCGGTTTATTCAAGGTTCGAGATCCTCTTCACCAGCGACTCCACCTCCCGATGAGCGTGCGGTTTCACAACCAGCGCCGAACGATCCTAGAGCGCAAGCTGCGGCAGAGGTAAGTATTGATTGTATGTTTAGTTTATGTTAAGTTTATGTTATTATTAGGTATGGAATATTGATAAAATTAGATATGGAATTAGTTATGGAATTAGTAATGCATGAAAATGAGATATAGAATTAGTTTATGAAAATGAGATATATAATTGTATTGATTTTTATTTCATGAAAAATAGATATGGAATTAGTAATGCATGAAATTAGATATAGATATAATTATGCATGAAAAACAGAAATATAATTTTTATTTCATGAAAAATAGATATGGAATTAGTAATGCATGAAATTAGATATAGATATAATTATGCATGAAAAAGAGATATAGAATTTTTATTTCATGAAAAATAGCTAGGGAATTAGTAATGCATGAAATTAGATATAGATATAATAATGCATGAAAATAAGATATAGAATTTTTATTTCATGAAAAATAGATATGGAATTTGTAATTAAATTATGAAAGTACATAATTCCGATTTATGTGGAATGTATTAAAAATAAATATTTGCAATGAATTTATGTTAACATGTCACTAAATATGATTTATGGGCAAATATGAAATTAGATAATTTAGATTTATGGAATATAAATGGAAATAGATGCAGATGGAATATAGATATGGAATTTATGTTTACCTAATGGATATGGAATTTTATAATACAGATGATGAGGAGGGCCGTATCCCAGCGGGAACGGGTTAGGCCAATGGCCTCTCTGAGGAGAGGTGATAGGCCGATATAGCCGGCGAGAGCCAGCACATCGGCGGTTAGACGACCATCAATAGAGCGACCGATCCAGGAGCCCGCAAGGGCAAGCACGTCGTTTCTCGGGCGGGACGACGAGGATTTCTTGGGTGATTACACCGTCGACGAGGTCGACACTTCACAATTGCCGGAGACCCCTTACGTCCCAGACATCCCCCAGTCCCCCATGTATACGTCAGCCGAGGACATCGACACCGGTTTCATGCATCATTCCACTGCGTGGGAACCACAAATCAACCAGACCCCCCCCCCCCCCATGTATTCGACCGTGGGTGGATCTGGTCTGTGGCCGAACTGGGCGGGCATGACTGAGCAGCCCATCCGCGACGAGGGGGCATCCTCCTCAAACCCAGCTGCTGGTACAGCGGCACGCGCGTCTAACCCCTTCGGGGTCGCTGACACGTTTGGGGGTATGTCTAGTACAGATCCCGATCATAAACCCAACTGCCGTCCGGGGATGAATGACGAGTTGAACAGTCGGGATGTCGACAACGGCCGCCCCAAGTATGTGGAGCCACTTCGACACTATAGGGCTCACAGATGTCAGTACTCGTGGTTAAGTGAGGTGTGTGTTACTGTAAGAACAATCTGGTTACAAGTAAGGTTATATTATGTGCAACTGTGGTATCCGGTGGTATCCGTCCAACTCATACTCTTATTATTTGTCTTGCAGGAGGTGGAGATGATAGTGAAGAGCATAAGGCGTGCAGACCGGTGGCAGTCAGTGCGCAACTGGCCTCGTTTACCGGGGCAGTGGCAGTGGTGGTATGTTGCGAGACACAGCGGGTTACATGTGTTGGATGACATCAGGATGGACACAGTGGATCACTGTCTCATCCAAGCATTTCTGCACCGTTGGCATCCAGAGACCAACATCTTTCATCTCCCATGGGGGGAGATGACTATTACCTTGCACGATGTGCACAAGCTGTTTGGTCTTGCCATCGACGGACGCGTCATGGTCCCTAACATGACAAACCAGCTAAGGCAGGCGTGGCTGACGGAAAAAATTGGATTTGGCCTCCACGACTTTGTACGAAGTGGGAATGCATTTTTCCATTCAAGCCTAGATTTCCACATGGCGCAACTAATTAACAACCCGCAGATACAGCCAGGTGTCATCGCAAGCGGATATATGTTGGAGGTTCTTGGCTGCTTGGTTCTAAACGACCGGACCACGACAACCATACCCGTAATTGCTTTGGATTTCGTGACTGATCACCGAATCACATCTGAGTATGCATGGGGTGCGGGAGTCCTGACGTATCTGTATAGGCAGCTGGGGATCTCGTTGAGACAGAGGATGGCTAACTTGGGGGGTTGTACTACTCTTCTCCAGGTATGTGTCGAACCCCATACATATGTTGTGTGTTATTATTGAATATAACTCAAAGTCTCACTTCCATCGGGATTTTTCAGTACTGGATATTCGCTCACTTTCCAATGTTCGCGTCCGGCGTCTGTGAGGACCCTGCGGACCATGGAGACGCACGATGGGCAAAGCGGTACGCGAGTCGACCTACACCACCGATCACCCCTGAAAGGACTCTGAAGTTCATCGTACAATTAGAAACGATGCGGGCAGAGGACGTCGAATTCATGCCCTACGGTCCCCTTGACTTTGATGGGTTTTACAGAGTTTCGCGGTACAGAGGCTTAATCCAATTCTCCTCTGTTATGGAAGCCTACATGCCGGACAGGGTTATGCGACAGTTCGGTTATGTTCAGACAATCCCCATGTTGTGAATCCTCCCCATGCAAGAAGAGAGACCACCTCAAGTCAAGGGCCTGAAGCTGACATGGCACCCAGTGGACGACCGTTGGGATGACCATTTGATTGTTCCCACTGTATACATATCCTTCAGCCAACATAGGGCTGCGCTGGAACCGCACGTTGTATCTGCTGAGTACATGGGGTGGTTTGGTGAGCACGGGCATCCTTTTCTTTTCAAAAGCTCAAGCCACCAGGTTCCAGCAAACATAGCTCTGCCAGTGGCCGTTTACGATCACCGGGTACGTGTGAATAATACCAATGTCCTTTCGTTATTGGTGTGTTGTTTAATAAAATGTTAGTTTTCACCATCGTATTGTTTTAAATGCAGCGGATGGGTATGTTGCTGAGTCGTCTGGATGCTGTGCTCGCTCGGGGCGACGCGTGGGTTTCCACAGATGAGCTTCGGGAGTATGTCGAAGAAGCGCGGGGGGGGGGGGGGGGATGTGCCATTGGCGCCAACTCAGGTTCGGGCATCGCAGTTTTTCCATTTTATGCCAAACGCCTGATGAATGGCATGGAACTGTTAGCTGGTTTTAGCGTAGTTGTTGTCTCTGTGTTGAATTTGTTGGTAGTTGTATTTGCGAATCATGTACTGTGTTTTGGTATTGATTGATGAAATTTGAAAACACATTGTGGGTCTTCAACATTGCTACACCTATGATATTGAATGAGATTACAAAATCCGTAGCTGGATAATTTAAAATACAATAAGTGCGATCCCAGAAAATAATAGCAGCACAACTACTGAGTTGCTCTTTCAACTAGACGGTAGTTCAAGTATTGTTGAATGCGGTCGTTGAATGGGGTATCCCATCCATTCACACTTGGGTGGTGGAAGTGAGACCATTCAGGTGCAGTAGGTGGAAGTGGTGACCCTTGCTTCAGCCACACGGGGGTCCAATGGACTCTTGCTAGCCAGGCAACTGTAATCACCTCAGTTGGTGGAGTTTGGTTCGACCCATTCGCGACAATAGTAAAGCAGGTGTGAGGATTTTCGACACTTAGGACAGCAACGACCTTGTTGTACAAGGTTGCTACAGCAAGGGGGACCATAGGTGCCTCCATCCAGTTTTGATGACGATGTAAACAAGGAGCTGGGTCTTGCAGATCAACATTCTCGATGAAATCGTCAATGGAGTGTAATAGGGTTGCTGGTTGATATAGCCACTGATTCCCTCGAAGCTCTTGCGCGACCTCTCTTCTGACTCGCATGTACTGGTCTTCTCCATACCCCAGCACAGCCGCTAAGGCCTGATAACCGCAATGACCATCAATTGAAACCTGTCTACTTCTATCAACAAAGGTGAGCATGAAGTTATGGATGTGAGTTGTCAACAATACCGAAGGATCAACCTCCCGATCTGTCTGCCGACCTCTACCTCTTGATCGACCTCTACCACGCGCCCGAGAGGCAGCCTCTCGTCTCCCGTGTTCAAAACCAGATGGGTCACGCTGCAATGATCGTCTCCCCAGGATTGTTCATGTTGAAGTATGCCTCGCCCATCAAATCCTGCTGATCAGGCGTGAGGTTGTTGCCATCAATATCCCTCCGAAGGCTGACATATTCCTGACTGTTAGGAGTTGCGCCATCGTTGCCGCCACTTGATTCTTCGGGAGGAATTATAGGATCCCACATTACTTGCTTCCAGAGGGATGAATTTGCGAGGGCCTAATAGGTTGCCTGTTTGCGATCGCCTCTAAGAACTCATGTACACATGGTACCCCGTAAGCGTCCCTCCGATAGCGATCCCTACAGACACCGTCATGACTAGCCGGGAGTTCCTTCTCCATGTTGTAGTTGGCCAACAGAAGATCGAAGCACTCATGAGTCACCAACATCAATAGCGGGGCAAATATTGGTTCACTCATGACACACCGTTTGATTGTCAGCCGTGACTTCTCAAGGAATCCTCTGAGTTGGTCTACCTGTTCGTTGACCAAGTTGTCAATGCAATCTGTTACGTCAACGAACCCACCAACAGCCGTCCCTAGCATGGACTTTAATTTTGCATGTGCTGACTCGACACTGTATCATAAAAAATATATTACCTCGGTTATGTAGTATTCTTAAATATTATAATAATTACGAATTATACGATTCAATGTTACTTACTTATTCGTAGTTCGCACCCCGAGATGTAGGAATTTATCAACCCATGCACGAACTATCGCCTCCTTGAATTCTGTGAGCCATGTGTCTTCAAGGTACTTCATAAGACCCCATCGTGCCTCCCATTTCGCCTTCATCACTTGTAGACGACCTTCATAACTTTCTTCTGTCTTTGACTCAAATAAGGTCTTGCATTCATTGTAGAAGGCGTTTCGCTTCTCGGTAGATTTCGTGATCCTACCCTTCATTTCAATGTTGCACATAATATGATAAGTGCACAACATATGCTTTATCGTGGGTAACTCCTCCCGAAGAGCCTTAATAAGACCCAAATCTCTGTCTGTATAAATTACTTCTGGGAGTCGTTGACCGCACAAATGGCGTAGTCGCCGTAGTACCCAACTATAGTGTTCTGCGCTCTCGCCTACCATGAATACGAACGCAATTGCAAATGTGTTCTTCGTGCTAGTAATCCCAACGATCTCCAGCAACGGCATTTCGTACCTATCACATTTTAATGAATTAGTCAAACAAATTGCTACAATGTATGACATATATAAAAGTAGTCGACAGTAAGGTGATTCCTCTTACTCGTTCGTCTTGTAGGTCGAGTCCATCACGATAACATACGGAAACAACATCAGAAGATGTCGGGAGTTCAGATGGGACAAAAACACATCAGTAACCTCGTCTACTCCTGCTTTAGAGGAATTCCATGTGGCGATAAAGTATCCCTTTTGTTTGAGTTTGTGAAGCGCTTGAGGCAGGTCCCTCCGTCCTTCTACAGCGGTTCTCCGCAACTGGGCTCGTGCATTGTAGACTTGACGAATGTCAGTCACACAGTCACGATCATCATACTTCATCCCGCGCAGCATAACCCCCGGTTTTATCCCAATCACTGTATCACGTCGAACCTGCCGATGTTGATCTGGAGTTAATCTACCGGCATAGGGATGTCCTAACATCACATCGTTTAGCTTGTGGTTATGCACACCGCATATAACCTTCATGGTCCAATTGTCAGCATCATTTTGACGACCCTCCAGCTCAAACATGCATCCGATCTTTGTCGTTTTCCCGCGCCTACTCACTGCAGGCGGAAAATCCTTGTCGACATCTGGAATATCTCTACCCCCTCCGTACTTATCACACACTAGACGAAAGGTACCCAAACCACTCATTTGGTTCTTCCATGACCGAGTGATCACAAGTACCATGTTCTTAATCTTCCCTACGTATCTAGCCCATGCCTTCATGTTTATTTGATCAGCCCAATAACCATCGACTGTAAACATCGAGCTATATTCTGTACCCACATTTAGAGGTTGGTTTTGTTCCTGCATAATGTCACTTCTGTACTAAGAACTTTTTCGCAAAAAAGTATCTAAAATGCTATATTATACTCCCTCCGTTCGGCAAAACTTGTCGTTTACTATTCATGCACGCTTTTTTACAACGATAAAAACTATATAAAATATTCATTTTTTTATAAATTTTTTTAACATGTTTGTACTTATTAATAATAACTACGAAGTTGTTAAAAAAAATTATTAAAAAAACTAGATATTTTATATAGTTTTTATCTCCTAAAAAACGTACATGAATAGTAAAGTGTCAAGTTTTTCCGAACGGAGGTAGTATGATGGTTTCATTTTACAAAACTATATTATTTATAATGTTTCGATTCAAACTACATATCCATTCAATTATATAATGTTTCGATTCAAACTACATATCCATTCAAACTACATATCCTCTATTTAAACATTCCGCTATAATATGATTCTACTCAAACATAATTATATAAAGGTTCCGCTATATATAAACGATCCGCTGTAATAATATTAACTTACCCCGAGATTCTTCACGAGCTCCTCCGGATCGCTATAGGCAAAAATGTCGAACGGTAATCCACCTCCGCCATCTTCTTCCGGTAACGACATTTCCTCCGATGTTAGAATATGTATTTCGAATCGAAAATATTGTAGTTGAACCGGGGCATCGCTTCTATATATAGGGTATCGAACTTACCTCGGGCATTGGATGCCGGTTTGGGAGTCCGGCAAGGGCATATACGATGCCGGTTTGGGAGTCCGGGAAGGGCAAGCTTGACTGCCGGTTTGGGAGTCCGGGAAGGATACCGTGCGTTTGACGAGAAACCGCCGTGCAATTAACAAAAAGAAAAATTCTTCCTATCAAATTAACTCACTTATTAGACTATGTGCACAAATAAATGGATCCCACGAACCAACCACTTTATTCAACGAGAGCGGTTCAATTCAAGTGGCTTTATATTTTTATTTGACCAAAGTACTAAATTGGTATTTTTTTTTAAACAAAGATAAGAATTCAGTTTTCTAGACAAGTTTAGAGAAACTGAAAAACCGGACAAGCTGGTAATGAATTAATCATCATGTATAACCAAATTAAATAACAGAAGCAAATGACAGAATAGAAATAACACGAAGCAAATAACAAAAATGAAAGTGCAAAAAAAAAAAAAAAACGGGCAAGCTATCCTATATCGTAAAACAAAACTAAACACGACAAACGAACCAATCAGCCAACGGAGGACGCACACAGAGAACTCTGGAGACATTGGCGGACATCTCAGATTATGGACTCTGAAGATATCGATCTCAAATCCACGACATCTTCGCATACAACTAATCAAACATCGTTCACATAAGGCCTGCATCACAACACACCAGACCGCAAATCTAATCCTAAGCCAAACCATTGCCCAATAAAAACACCCAACCCGTCTCAAAACCCTCAAGGACGATAACGAGATCATAAGCGACTACTAGGTAGTCAAATTAGAGGCGACTGAGACGGGATAGAGCAAAGAAATTGAACAACAATACAAAGACAAAGGGAACGAAAGACGGAATGAAAAAGAAAACTCCTAGCGTGTGAATAACGCTAAACATCGAGGCGACGAAAGGTCGGTGAGGGTGGCTGGTCAGGATGGCGGAGCCGAAGGTGCCACAACGGTGGCCAAAAACTAGGGTCAAGCCGAGGGAGGCGGGCGGGAATGGAGCTGCGGAAGGCTGAGGACGCGGGGTCCTAGGGGGCAAATCTCTGCAAGGCGAGAGCTTTGCTGGGGAAGCTACTGCGCGAGGGCGGAGCCGCGGAAGGCTGGGAGACGGAGGCCGAGGGGGCTGAAAGCTGCTGGGCAAGGGCGAGGACTACAAAGGAAGATGCTGGGCAAGGGCGAGGACTACAGAGGAAGATAGATGCTGGGCGAGTGCGAGGATAGTTGGAGAAGCCGTTGGGCGATGTAGGACTCGTACATCTTCATAAAGTTTCCTCCATTAGAGAGCGGCTTCTCATACGAGTCTATATAAATCAGATTGGGTTGACATCTTAGTTAACGGGGTTGGAGGGGAGCCATCGAATCAAGAGAACGACCAAAGCCGTGTAGGCACTCCACTTCAGTTCGTGACTTCGCTCAATCTCTCTCAGTCTCTCACTCACCTCCTCCGTTTTTTTTTCATTATTTTGGGAAAAATATGTAGCAATTTTAGTGGACAAGCAAACAATGGAGGTTTAAGTTTTTTTTTTTTTTTTGGTGGAAGGTTTAAGTTATTATTTGATTGCTCCAAAATAAGTAATTTTAGGGTAATATTGTTTATTTTTAATAACCGAAAATAATTTTTGTTTATTGAAAATTGGATTTTATCAATTATTTATAGGAGATTTGATTTATCGATTTTTCTATTCTATGCCCATAAATTAAGTATATTTTTTTTTTCAATTATTAATACTTTTCGGATGATCTTTGTTTAATGAGAAATGGATTGGTGGTTAAATTATTTATTTTGAAGTCATCAAATCAACGTATAAAAGTTAAAACCCTATTATTTGCTTGTCCAGTAAATTTTACCTATTTTGACATGGATAGATGGACGACATTATGCGAATAGTACCAAACCAGGGTGTCCGGGGTTGCCGGATCCCCTAGATGTAGCTTCAAAACTACGCGTAGCACGGGAGGAAGACCGAGCACACTGCCTCCCTATCACAACCCTCGACATCCCAATCTATAAACTCGCTTACATTAGTGCTCAAGTCTCTCCCTTCAACATTAACAATCGGGCAAAATAAATTCAGCCTCGGAATCCACCTATCACGCCAAGCCTCTATACTCGTCCCGTTTCCAACAGCCCATACTGTGCCCTCCTACCATGGAAGGCATGGAGGATGATGCTACGCCACGTATAGCTAGGATTGTAACCCAACTTGGCCTCATATAAAGACGAATTCAAAAAATATCTTGTTTTAAGAAGCCTTCCAAACAACGAGTCAGGGTCGACATTGTAAATTCGACAACCATGTTTGGCCAAAAGAGCGAGGTTGAAAGCTTCCATGTCGCAAAATCCCAGCCCTCCTTTCTCCTTAGACAAACACAATTTCTTCAATGACATCCAATGTATCTTCATTTTCTTTGAAATATCACCCTAGTAGAAGTTACACATGAGTTGTTCAATCTCCAAACGTGAATAAGTTGGCCAGAGAAAATAAGACATGGTATACATTGGGATAGACTGGGTAACTGCCTTAATCAGAACCTCTTAGACCTACCCACCATCGTCGGTAAATCCAAGTATTTCTCATGCTTCTCTACCTCTGATATGCCCAATCATGCATGGATCTCCTCCCTTATCAACTCACTCAAGATTCCGTTGAATGACACTTCAAACTTTATTTGCTAAAGCTTCTCCGTAGACCTTGAGGATCTCGCAGTTTATTTGCTTTGTAGACAGTGTGCCCTTGCAAAAAGAATATTATCGTCAGCAAAAAAAAAAAAAAAAAACAAGTGCGAAACAACTTGAACGGTTCGCTCTATACAAATACCTTCCCACCGCCCCTCCTCTCCAGCCTCCACTCTTTCTAATCAACCCCGACAACACCTCACTTAATAACAAGAAAGCATAAGGCGACAAAGGGTCACCCTGTCTCAAACTACGAGCCAGAACGAAATTGGCATAAGGTGTGCCCCTCATCAAAACTTAGATCACACACCTCATCACCAACTCAGTCCATCTTGCATGGAAACCCATCTTTCCCATGATGGTACGTGGTTGCCAGACGTTGGTTTGATCAAGATTAACTGGGATGCTTCGGCCTCGACGGATGCAGAATGTGGGATAGGGACCATTGTTCGCGACTCGGACGGAGCCCTCATTTGGGCTGCACCTCACTCGATACAGGAAGGGTTCGAGGCCCTGGTTGCGGAACAAGAGGCCGTGGTTTGAGCGCTAAAGATGGCGGGTGAGCTTGAGATGGATAGCATTGTGATTGAGATGGATTGTCAACCGTTGATCCGCTTGGTTAAAAGCCGACAAATCTCTTTTAGGGGAGTGGTCAGGAGGCTCTTGCACACTATTATTGGTCTTGCTCGTGGGTTCAGGACTTGTTTGTGGAGCCATGTTAAGCGGAATGAGAATCAAGTGGTGGACTTTTTAGCTAAAATTAAACCCGGTTCTTTTTATTTTGGTATGACGAGGATGATTTACCTTCTTCTCTTTTCAACATTGTTTTTGGTACCTTAATTATAATTTCGGAATAAAGTTTGGGGTGGTTTCATAAAAAAGAAAAAAGAAAAAAAGGACGGCATGTAATAGCCTTTTGAGTGTAATGGACGGCTGAGATTATCTATCAGCAGATGCATCGTATCCTCCTGTATAAAATTGTACTGTAGATTTTCTCCCAAAAAAAATAAAAAAGAAAGGAGGAGGGGAGAGAGAGATTGAGCGAAGTCACATACTGAAGTGAAGCACTGCAGAGTAACCAGTTTTGGGCTAGGGTTTTCGCTTACTGGGAGCTCGTTCGTCGGTAAAACACTTCAATTCCTTTCTCCCTCCGCCATGAATATGTACGTTTGGAATCTCGGAAATTGTTCGGTGTTGTTTTAGGTTACGTCTTCAGCTGTTTAGGACTTGTTTGGTTTTGCATAATTGTATCTGTTCATATTTGTTTTGCTCTCCTGTTAATCGCTCATTCGCGAAATTCGGATATTCTTTGTCGAATTGCACGTTTCTTGTTTTGATGGTTGGAATTTGAATGCTTTTGCTATTTGCTATTCTGCTACTTGTGTTTAATTCACAATCCTTTAGGGTTTATAGTGATATGGTTGTAAATTTTTAGCCTTTCCCTGGTTATCAACCAGTCTGTGCTTGAACACCTCTAATTCTTAGTCTTTGTTATATCCTCAGAGAGAGAGAGATTTGATTGTTGGGGGTTTGGCTTGATATCATGAAGAGACAATCATCCTATGGGGATGCAAATATGACGAACTCTTATGCTGCAAGCCAAATGCAGCAGGCACCATTACGGAGAGCGCAACAGAATCCCGGTAATGTGAACAACTATTCAGGGCAAATGGGGACATTCACGCGAGATGAGGATCGGTCTTATGCATTCTCAGCCAATGCCGATGATCAGTGGCACTGGGATAGGGATACCCAACAAATGTCACCGGAGCTTCACAGGGAAGGCAAGTGTCATTTTGCTATTAATGTTTCTTGAAGATAGTTTTCTTCAGCTCTAGTATGTGTTATCTATATCCATTGTCCATCATTAATCTTGATTGTTTGCGCATCTACCTGTATGCTTGGTTTGCCGTGTTCTTGAAGCATTCCGAATGTGAATTTATACTTAATGAGAACCCATCTTTTACCATCACTAATCTCAGAGTTTGCAAGGACCCTTTCCTTCACCAAAAATGGGAGCTTTGACTTGTATATGAACTATATTAGTCTGCAATAGCACACTGACATAGTGTAGCTACCAGTTAATGCACTTGAAACTAAGCTCGGGGCCTTAGACATGAATGGAGTACAACATCCTAGGAATTGGTCATGAAGCTACAGTAAAAGTTGACTGAATTTCTGTGATCAAAGGATATTGAATGGTTGATTGTTGCAAACGGCTTCTCAATCGTGATTTCCATTTGCTCTCTCATAAATATATTTTCTATATCAGGGTTCCTTCTTTCTTGTTTTGTTTTTTTTCTGCTGAGAGATTGTTTTGGGTGAATTTTACAAAATCACCCTTCATTCAGCTGATTTGCTCATTTTCACCCTTTATCAACAAAATGCTCTTCACCCAAAACAATTCAAAGCACACCAATTTTATCCTTATCAAAATGTTAAGAAATTGCATGAAATGTCCACAAAACCCTTTATTATACATATTTAATGGCTGTATTCATGTAAATATGTAAGGCAATGTATATTGGACATCTTGTACATTTTATAACGTCTTGCTAAAGGTATAATGGGTGTGGGTGTTGAACAACATGTGGATGAGTGGTGGTTGAATGCAATTGTTTTGATAAAGGGTGTTTTGTACAAAGTGACCTAAATTAGGGTCGCCTATCTGCAGCCATTCATTCAATAAATGCAGGCTGTTTATGTTAAGAGTGATGCAGTTCTGGAATGATCTCTTACTTGAAAAAGGGTGCATCAAATTAAATTTGCCCAAATCCTTGATTGTGTGATTTCGTGGAAATTTCCATAATAGGTCTTTTCTTGTTGCAGATACCATTATTCGCTTAAAAAATGCCAATTATAAAATTCTTCGTGCTAAATTCTTAAGCCTCCTTAGCTGCGAACGCCTTTGCTAGATCTCTGCATTGTCAACCGGAAATCTTTCCCAGCTTAGTTGGTTGTTCCCTCGATAGTAGTGGTAGCTCTGCTACCGCTAATGTGTATCATGAATAATCTTCTCTGTTTTGTTATCTCCCCTTTTCTGCAACTGGATGAGTGTGGAATTCTATGAAATATGAAGCATTTCTAATCCTTATTCCATTTTGTAAAAAAATTATTTCATGCATCTCGACTTCTGGTTTCCATATATAATCTTTTATTTGACTATCCCTTCCGCAAAAAAATTATATTTCTTTCTAGCATCCAGTTGCAACTTTACATACATATCACACAGTTCATTTTTGTTCTGAATCTTGGCAAGAAGGGAAAAAGGAGAAAGCGAGGGGGTCACAATTTTGATATTTCTTACCGCCTTTTTTTTTTTTTTTTTTTTGTTGCATTTTTACTTGCATATCACGCAATTCATTTCTATCCTGAATCTCAGAAAAAACCACAAAAGGGGAAAGAAAAATGTGTTCCTCAATTGTACTCTAGTACCACGTTGTCTCTACTCTCTTCTTTTTCTTCATCTTCTTATTTTGTCTGTGCATTATTATTTTCTTTGAGGTCTACAATTAATGTACGGAAGTATGGACTACTACACAACAAGAAGTTTATAAAAACTAGGTGTTCAACCCAATTGTTAATCTTATCTCGGTTACAATCTTTGGTGATGTTTTCATTGAAAACTAAAATTATTATACAATTGTATTTTTCCTTTGTTTTCCTCTTTCTCGTCTAGGAAAGTATAGAACTATATAAGAATGGATGTGATGTTGTATTTGTGGAATCTGATTATTGAGAGGTACATTATGCTCCTTGTTATGAATTTTCACCTGTCCTTGGAATGATGCAGGCCAAGTCCAAGGGGATAATCCAAATAGATCATTTTACCAAAATAAGATGTCCGACCCAAAGCATGGTCTGAACCAGGAGCCAAGAGTACATATGCAAGAAAAGGATATGGAAATAGGACGTGAAGACAATCCTTCATTGATGACGTTTGAAGGACTTGAAAAAAAGTTCTCTGATGAAATTCTGAAGGTGACAAAGGAGCATACTGATGCAGAGGATGCAGAAAATGCAAGGCACCGGGAGGCAAGTTTCTTTTTATCTGATATATTTATCTTTATCTCCTCTCACACCTACTAATAATTCATTTTCACAGGCCAGTAGGCCACAAAATGCCGAGTCGATAAAATTTTAGGTGATTTTGAGTGTGCATAGCGCAGCAAGCATTGCTATATATGTAATGTGCACAACATCATTTCACATAGCATTAATGAATTATGGAAGGCTTATCAAAATGCAGCAGGAGCAGTGAATTGTGAGGGGAAAAAAAACACTTAGAAGTGAAGGAAAGAGGTTTGTTAATTAGTATGGCTAGCTTCCTTGATATATTGGTTTGGCTTGTCTAAAAGCATTCAGTGGGGTTTTCTAGTGTCCTGTGGATAATTCTTAATAAAAAAGGAATGACTTGATGAATAAGCAGCTAAGCATAGAATATTGTATGATGCAAACATCCCCCAACCCCACTAAGTTCCTAACCCCCTCTTAATGCAACCGATGAAGAACAACAAGTCCCTAACCATCTCTTAATGCAGCCCGTTAGAAGATGAAGAAGAACAAGTCCTTTGATTTTTCACTGCAACTTGAGAAACAGGTGTTGTGTTGTACAATAGGATTTTTAGTTAACATCAGATTGTTAAATTCCACTGTTTTGGTTGCCGCACTCATATTAGATTGACCTTGTTCAACACAGAGACGGTAAGTTAACCTTCAACGTGGAGCTGTTTCTATCAGTAGACCTGTTTGTTTGTTTCTTTTCTCCATTACCTTCTTGTAGCAGCGTACTGGCTTATCCCAATAAAACCACATAGCTCATCTGATTATACTGATAAGAGTTTGCAAAAGGTTCCTACATGAAGTTGCTTGTAGTTTCTTTCATAATTGAATATTTTTATCAAACAGGGGTTACTTATGTTGACATTGTTTTTGTTATTTCAGAAAATCCTGGAAATCAACAACCAGTACCAGGAAAAACTGGTGGCACTTCGAGCCCGTCATACTGCTCGTAGGGAAGAGCTGCTCCGGAAAGAATCACAGGCCAGATTACAGCAGTACCAGCTCACGGCAATGAGACAGTATCAAAACGACGCTGTGGGTCCTCCTGACTTGGGCCCACAGGCCCGCCATGGAGGATTCGCTGGTGCTCCTGGTGAAGCCCATCACATGCGCCCTTTTGCTGGTCTTGGCCACTCCAATTTCCCCAGAGAACGACGCCCTGAATCCTATGGGCGAGGGAGGATGCAGGGTACAGATTCAAGGGCTCCCCCGCCCTCGTCTGGCCGCGGTCATAATACAGGTGCCCGCTATTATAACTGACGGAAGCTAATATTTATTGTCTTGCTTTAGTTGGTTTGGTTGACTGGTGGTGACCGTAGTGTCATACTGGCATGCGTGTTCTCTGTTCGTGAATCCGTAGAAGCTCATATGATGTGGGTTTGTTTCACATCCCATTCTTCGTGCTTCTAGCCGTAGATTCATCAGGTTCCTCAGTAGCAATTGGGATAGAGATTAGAGATATAAACTATCATCACTCATCAGATACTAGTTTCAGATCATGCACAGCTGAACTCAATACATCTTCTTGGTATTTATATATCCAGGCGCTTATCTTTTTTAAAATCCATCTTTTGGGTGTTTTATTTCCTGTACTTTCAAGTTGAGAACTCAGAACTATATAAAACCAGATGCGTAAGAGATTGAGATTAGAACTACCCATTTCATTCTCACAAGTCGCAACATTAAACATGCACGAAAGCCATGCCTAAGCGCAGGGTTTCATATCCGAAACACAGCTTACTAAGCTACCTAGCCATGGACAAACCTAGTCCTTCTCCTGGAACATAGCTTCTTGCTTAGAGGATGACACTCAACATCTCATTCCAGGTATCAGGCACTCCCGGGAGGCACCAGTGACTGCAATCCGAGGACGAGTGTGATGCAGTGGATCCACCACCGCCGTGCTTCTCCTCTTGGCCTGGAGACTTGGTGTAGACTGAGGGGTGGCCGTCTCGTCTAAGGGCTGACAAGTTGGTTATGTCTTGCAGGTATACCGGAAACCTCATCCTCTCTAGCACCCCTTTTAGGACGAGTGTCGGTTCCGCCACATGAAGGTGGCTGGCATATAGCAGCGGCTCCCTTTGCTTGTAGCATCTCCACCCGTTCTCCCTGTCAGCAAAGCGCAAACGATTTCGTTTCAAGATTCTAAAGATTCCAAACTTGCTAAAGGGCAAATGTGTGTGTACCTGTTATGTCTGGGCGACATGGTTCTGAACACGACTCTACTCTTGCGAGAATCGAGATTCAGATCGACCCATTTCGCCCACGTGGTCAGTCCCTTCTCATACGCAACCATCGGATTCAGATCTTGAATCACCCTGTTTCCTTCCATGTAGTAGTCCCACGAGCTCAAGTTATCCGCAACGTGCGTCCACCAGTGCGCGGAATCAAAGACGAGAGCATCGACTCCTCTCCAGTATCGCGCATTGTCCTCAATCGAGTCCAAGTGCAAAACCCTCTTGTTTTGAGCATCCCTTGTCAGCTCAACAAGCAATGGAGCCCAACAGAACTCAATAGAAAACCCAAAATCCTGAAAACAAAAGGCACATAAAACTCCATCAGTAATCTAATTCGAGACGAGTGTCATCACGCTACGAAACTGCGAATCGTCGCTAGTTACCAAAGCATGAAAGGCCATGGTTGGACCATCATAAGTCACCCTCTTCCTGTGCATAGGGATGACTCCTTGGACCAAGCAAACAAGAGACTCCCATTGGTTTCTCATGATGGAATCACCCACCAACATTACTCTCTTGTTTCTCATCTTCCCCATGAAGTGAAGTGCATCAAATCTGTCATGTGTATTTTAACTCTTCAGTCTTCATTAGCTCAATGTAGCAAAACACATTTATTTGGTTCACATATGAAAATATAGGCCAATTGTAGGCACCCAAATACTTTTTTTATTCATAAAATTGCCCATTATACCATCTATTGCAAAAAAACACTCTTTTATTTTTATTTAATTTTGACAAATGACAATGTGTTTTGTTGATAAAAGTTAGATTTTTACCACTATTTTTCCGGTTCAAATCCTTTGAAGCCTAAATATGTACCACTCTCTTCTTGCTATTTGATTTTTCCGGTTCAAAAATGGTTAACAAAATATATATATAGAGAATAAAAATATGAAGTTAATAGATATTTGATTTTATAAAAAAAATTTGCTAAAATAACATATAAATTCAACAACAACAAAAATCCCATAATAAATGTGGCTATATATAGAAAAATATCAAATGCATACCTAGAGAGAGAGCATTGGTGGGGCTGCCACCTCCACCGCTCGTAGTCGGAATCCGGCCGGCCATTTTTCCGGCAAGTGACGGCGGAGCTGAGGTAAGGACACGTGGCGGCCTCATAGAGAGGGTAGGACTCATCAAACACCCATTTCCCCGCCGTTAAGTCGCATTCCCGGCGAGCCGGGTTGGCCTTGGTCCTCGGCCGGGTCTGCACCATGTTGACCTCATCGTCGTCCTCTTGGTCCAGCCAGGCCAATACCTCCGCCTCCTCCTCCGCCTCTAGCTCCTCGGCGTCGTACGGCGCCGGGGATCCACCGTGGAAGAAGCTCAGGAGGAAGATGAGGAGTAGGAAAATGAGAGTGGTTGTTTTGGAGGAAGAATTTGCCATTTGGGGTTTTGGAGGAAGAAGCTAAAGTGAAGCTTTTAAGCTATGGTGGATGGCTTTGGTTAAGGTTGGTTATAAAGCTGAGTATATTCCATTGATTGCATTGTTTCTCGCCATTTCCTGCGCTATAAATGCTTCTTTTTTTTAATTCAAAAATAAAAGATAATTTGAATTTTTAAGTTGTCAATTTGTTTCAGATTCATTGTTAATTTTAAGAGGTTTGAATCACTTATAAAGCATTTTAAATATTTTTATTATATTTGATGTGCAGTCGGATGTTACATGATTATTTACTTTATTTGACAAGTCGAGTATATATGAGAATATTTGAAATGTTAATTCAAACTGAGGTTGAATTGGATATGACTAGCTCGAGCATAAATTAATTTCTCGAATTTAGATTATAGGTGTACGTAGGAGGTGAGAAACTCGAGTTCGACTCGGGATTCATTCAATTTATTTAACAATACTTGAGCACATTTATAATCTTGATTCAAATTGAGATTCAATTCGATTGGAGTCCAAATTAATTGTAAAATTTATAAAACTTTTTCTATGTTACTATTATGAGTAAGCATATGAGCTATTACTCGGATAAGGTTTTGAGATAATCCACAAACTATATAAATCTAGTATGAGCACATTTTTTAGTTAGAATCCAAATTCATACTCAATTGTATGAGGTCGACTAATTTATAGAGAAACTGACCATGAGTAGGGAAGAACAAACCTAGTTGATTGAACTTTATATGCATATTAGATTTACGGGTATGAATATGATTTGATAACAAGTTAAGGTCGGCCTATAACCTAAATTAATCAATCATTTAATCCATGTTTAAAAACATAGAAAAATCATTTTATAATATAGCTAGTACTCCGTATTTGTTACCCACGTTTTTGCGCATTTTATTAATAAATTATATTTTATTATATTAAAATTATTTATTACTCCATCCGTTAAGAAAAACATGTCGTTTTAGAAATAAAATCTTGTTAAGAAAAACATGTCGTTTTAGGTATTTTGGTGTTCACTTTCCAAAATTACCCTTTTAATGATTAGACATTTGTTAGTTGTAGTTTTCAATAGAGTGAAAAAAGTAAAGTAATAATTAGGGGTATAAGTGTATTTTTGTTTGCTTTTATTTGCGTTCTTGAAACATGTGCAAATGTCTAAAACGACATGTTTTAATTAACGGAGGGAGTATTAAATTTTATGTGAAGATTAAAATAATTTATTTGAAATTTTTCAATAAAAAATTTCAAGCAATCATAAAAATAATAGGTTTTGTAACGACTAAGATATGAGGTTGAAAATTAATATAAATATTTTGATGATAAGATTTTATTGTTCAACGAGAGTATATAATTAATTAGTAATGAAATCTTATCATTATATATTAGATATAATGAACTAAAATAATAAATCGTAATGGCTAAAGATAAAATAATTTAAGGTATAATATTTATAAAACAATCTCTTTATCCTATGCCCAAGGGTTTGGATAAGAAATTTAATTAGGATGAATTATTTGCCGGCTGATATGAAGTTGAAGACGCAATCGATTAGAGTATTTGAGTTACTGGATACCCCTGATCGACAGTTTTGGAGTCGCACGAATTCGGGCAACTTCTCGACTAGCTCGGCCATGGGTGCTTTGAGAGAAAGAAGAAGGTTGCCGATTGCGCCGGATTGGAAGCATATATGGAGGATACCCACTCAACAGAGAGCTCGATTGTTGAAATATAATTTGATCTTTCTTAGAGCTAAGTTAGTTAGCTAACTTGTAGCTTGGTTTATGCAGTTTTATGTTATGAAAACAGTTAGTGTTTTGTATGCAGTTAAGCTGCAGTTTAGGAGAATGTTAGTGGGGTATGTAGTGGGTAGTTTTCAAGTTCAGTTGTGTGTGTTTAAGGGTGTAAGGATCAGACATTTTTTAGTATCAATGGGAGAAGTGGCATTTTGCAGTTTCTGTGTGCTTGAGTTCTGTTCTGTATTGACAAAGGAACTGGGTAAGCTTTGTGGTGATTTTGGTTGATTTATGTCACTGAATTTGAGGTTGATTCCTACCAATTGATCAACATTTGGTATCAGAGCAAACACAAGGCTGTGTTGCTGGGTTTGATTCGGGTTTGAGTGATTGTGAGAACCAAACACAAGGGAAACACATAGAGTGATTGAAGTTCTGAAAAATGCAAAACAACAATGGAGGTTCAGGCAACCCTCAGTTGCCAATCTTCAAAGGAATCAACTACCATTTCTGGAGCTTGAAGATGTCCACCCTTTTTGAGTCACAAGAGGTCTGGAATCTTGTAGATCAAGGCTTTGAAGACAATGTGGAAGGAGAGCCTGATCAACCACTGAGAGAGAAAAGAAAGAAGGATTCAAAGGCTTTGTTTATGATTCAAAGTGCTTTGGATGCTGAGATTTTTCCAAGAATCTCAGCAGCAACAACATCTCATGAAGCCTAGGAAGTTTTGAGACAGGAGTACATGGGAGATAAAAAGGTGATCACGCTTAAGTTGCAGTCATTAAGAAGAGAGTTTGAAACTCTAATGATGCAAGAGAAGGAATCAGTTCAAGTGTTCCTCTCAAGAGTCTCGAGCATAGTTAACCATATGAAGTCATATGGAGAGAATGTGAGTGCTGAGACTGTGGTGAGTAAGGTGTTAAGGAGTCTCACCAAGAAGTATGATCACGTGGTTGCTGCTATTGAAGAGTCAAAGGACTTGTCAACATACAAGTTTGAAGAGTTAACAAGTTCTCTGCAGGCCCATGAGGAGAGGCTTAGCAGATCTACTGAGGTGAAGGAAGAAAAAGTTTTCCAAGTTAAAGATGATTCCTCTAAGACCAAGTCAGAAGGTTCTTCGAGCAGGGGTGGCTACAGAGGAGGTCACAGAGGTAGAGGTGGCTCAAGAGGGAGCTACAGAGGCCGAGGAAGAGGTCATGGAAGAAACCAATATGGTGGGAGAGGAAATGGAGATGATCAGTGGAAGGAGTCCAATAGAAATCAAGGTACTGATTCTAGGCAGCAACTTTCTCTGAATAGTTGGCTGCTTTCTGCTCATTCTCTTGCTTCTCCCAACAATAAGCTTCTTTGTGTCCCAAAAAGGTGATCACGGTTAAGTTGCAGTCATTAAGAAGAGAGTTTGAAACTCTAATGATGCAAGAGAAGGAATCAGTTCAAGTGTTCCTCTCAAGAGTCTCGAGCATAGTTAACCATATGAAGTCATATGGAGAGAATGTGAGTGCTGAGACTGTGGTGAGTAAGGTGTTAAGGAGTCTCACTAAGAAGTGTGATCACGTGGTTGCTGCTATTGAAGAGTCAAAGGACTTGTCAACATACAAGTTTGAAGAGTTAACAAGTTCTCTGCAGGCCCATGAGGAGAGGCTTAGCAGATCCACTGAGGTGAAGGAAGAAAAAGTTTTCCAAGTTAAAGATGATTCCTCTAAGACCAAGTCAGAAGGTTCTTCGAGCAGGGGTGGCTACAGAGGAGGTCACAGAGGTAGAGGTGGCTCAAGAGGGAGCTACAGAGGCCGAGGAAGAGGTCATGGAAGAAACCAATCTGGTGGGAGAGGAAATGGAGATGATCAGTGGAAGGAGTCCAATAGAAATCAAGGTACTGATTCTAGGCAGCAAAGGAGTGGAATCAAGTGCTATTATTGTAAGAAATTTGGACACAAAGAAGCTTATTGTTGGGAGAAGCAAGAGAATGAGCAGAAAGCAGCCAACTATTCAGAATTTCAGAGAAAGTTGACAAAGATGATAGACTGTTCATGGCACTGTCATCTGTAGCAGAGGGAGCAAGTGAGATGTGGTTCTTAGATAGTGGTTGTTTCAACCACATGTCTAGTTCAAGAAGCATCTTCAAAGAACTAGATGAATCTAGGAAAGGAAATGTGAGACTAGGTGACAACAAGGTGTTGAGAGTGGAAGGGAGAGGCACTGTGGCAATCAAATGTGTTCAAGGAGAAGTGAGATTGCTAGATGATGTTCAGTGGGTGCCTGAATTAGCTCACAATTTGCTCAGTGTTGGCCAGCTGCAAGGTACTGGTTACTCTTTGCTATTTGAAGATGATAAATGTGTGATAAAGGAGAAAAGATCAGGTTGTGTAGTAGTGAGTGCTCCTATGAGTAAGAATAGAATGTTTCCACTCAACTTAGCAGCAGACGTGGGAAAGGCTATGGCAGTAAAAATTGATGAAGAAACCATGCTATGGCATATGAGACATGGTCATCTCAATGCTCAGAGCTTGAAGCTCTTGAGTACAAAAGAAATGGTTGCTGGTGTGCCCAAGATAGGGGAATTGGAGTTGTGTGAGGGTTGTGTTTATGGAAAGCAGGTAAGAGGTTCTTTTTCAAATGATGAACCATGGAGAGCAAGTGAGTGTTTAGAGCTCCTACATGCTGATTTGTGTGGCCCTATGCAAACTGAGTCATTAGGTGGTAGTAAGTATTTCTTCTTGATCACAGATGACTGCAGTAGATTCAGTTGGGTCTATTTTCTTAGATTCAAGTCTGAAGCATTTGAAAGCTTTAAGAGATTTAAAGCTCTTGTTGAAAAGCAATCAGGGAAGATGATCAAAGCGTTGAGAACTGATAGGGGAGGAGAGTTTATGTCCTATGAATTTATGAACTTCTGTGAAGAAAATGGAATAAGGAGAGAATTGACAGCTCCTTACACACCTGAGCAAAATGGTGTGGCTGAAAGGAAGAACAGGACTGTCATAGAGATGGCTAGGAGTATTCTCAAAGCCAGGAAGGTTCCCAATGAGTTCTGGTGTGAAGTTGTGGCAAGAGCCGTGTATGTACTCAATATTTCTCCAACAAGAGCAGTGACTGACAAGACTCCATTTGAAGTATGGAGAGGGAAGAAACCTTCAGTGAGTCATCTCAGAGTGTTTGGGTGTGTGGCTTATGCTCTAGTGAATTTGAGAAAGAAGCTAGAGGACAAGGCAGAGAAGTGTGTGTTTATAGGTTATGCAGCTCAATCAAAGGCCTATAAGCTTTACAATCCAGTGAGCAAGAGAACAATAGTGAGCAGAAGTGTGGTGTTCAATGAAGGAGTTGAATGGGATTGGGAGAATAAGCATGCTCAGTCTATGGAAGATGAGGTGATCCCTGTAATTCCCATCAACAGTTCAACAGAAGAAGAGGATAGTGATGATAATGATGATCATGGTGATACTCCTCCTGCAACACCAGTACAACAACAAAGCTCAGGCTCTTTAAGCAGTCACAGTGGATCATCATCAAGGTCATCAAGTGAGTCACCAGTCACCACCAAGAAAATTCAGATCCTTGTCTGATATATATGCAAGCTGTGAAATGGCTTTAGTAGCATTAGATCCTGAGTACTTTGAGGATGCTGAGGGCAATGAGAATTGGAAAAAGGCTATGAAGGAAGAATTGAAGTCCATACAGAAAAATGAGACATGGGACTTGGTGGAGTTGCCACAAGACAAAAATGTCATTGGTTTGAAGTGGGTTTTTATAACCAAATTCAATACTAATGGCAGTGTTCAGAAACACAAGGCCAGGCTAGTAGCTAAGGGGTATGCACAGCAAGAGGGCATAGATTTTGAAGAAACTTTCTCTCATGTGGCAAGGATGGAGACAGTGAGAGTTGTGTTGGCCTTGGCAGCTCAGTGGCAATTGCAAGTCTATCAATTAGATGTGAAATCAGCCTTCTTAAATGGAGAATTGCAAGAGGAAGTGTATGTTGAGCAGCCACAAGGTTTTGCGAAGAAAAATGAAGAGCACAAAGTGTACAGGCTACACAAGGCTCTATATGGCTTGAAGCAAGCTCCAAGGGCCTGGTACAGTAAGATTGATTCATTCTTCCTAAAGAATGGATTTGAGAGAAGTGAAAATGAGCCTACGCTGTATGTGAAGAGGAAGAAGAATGGGGAGTTCATAGTGGTGTGCTTATATGTAGATGACATAATCTACTTTAGTTCTTCACCAGAGTTGCTCAAGAATTTCAAACATGTTATGATGAGCAAGTTTGAGATGATAGATTTGAATCTGTTGCAGTACTTCCTCGGATTGGAAGTGAAGCAAAGCAAAGAAGGTATTTTTGTGTGCCAAGTGAAGTATGCCAGAGATATGTTGAAGAAGTTTGGAATGGAAAACTGTGATGCTGCTCAGACACTAATGAATATGAATGAGAAATTGAGAAGAGATGATGGTACTCCTATGGCTGATGAAAGGTTGTACAGAAGCCTAGTTGGTGGCTTAAACTATCTCACACATACTAGGCCTAACATTGCCTATAGTGTGAGTGTAGTTTCAAGGTATTTGCATAGCCCTACAAAGCAACATTTGGGAGCGGCTAAAAGAATCCTAAGGTACATTGCTGGCACAATAGAGTATGGCATGTGGTATGAACATGTTGAAGACTTCAAGCTGAGAGGATACACAGATAGTGATTGGGCTGGCTGCATTGATGACAGAAGGAGTACTTCTGGGTCTGTGTTTGGGCTTGGGTCAGGAGCTATCACATGGAGTGCAAGGAAGCAAGATACAGTGGCACTCTCTTCATCTGAAGCAGAGTATGTTGCAGCTGGAGCAGCTGCCAAGCAAGCTCTATGGTTGAAGAAGCTTATGCTTGATCTGAGTTGTGATCATAAGGAGGCAATTGAGTTGTGGTGTGACAACAAATCAGCAATTGCAATGACCAAGAATCCAGCCTTCCATGCCAGAACAAAACACATAGATGTTCAACATCATTTTATTCGAAGGCTGGTGGCAGAAGGCAAGATCACTCTCAAGTTTTGTGGAACTAATAGCCAGGATGCAGACATATGCACAAAGGCTCTCAGCAGTGCAAAGCATTTTTATTTCATGGAGAAAATGGGCATGAAAGAGTTCAAATTAAGGGGTGGTGTTGAAATATAATTTGATCTTTCTTAGAGCTAAGTTAGTTAGCTAACTTGTAGCTTGGTTTATGTAGTTTTATGTTATGAAAACAGTTAGTGTTTTGTATGCAGTTAAGCTGCAGTTTAGGAG
Source organism: Persicaria tinctoria (assembly GCA_037127255.1). NCBI lineage: Eukaryota > Viridiplantae > Streptophyta > Magnoliopsida > Caryophyllales > Polygonaceae > Persicaria > Persicaria tinctoria. The sequence goes on from JBANSL010000008.1 coordinate 15,933,322, forward strand.
AATGTTAGTGGGGTATGTAGTGGGTAGCTTTCAAGTTCAGTTGTGTGTGTTTAAGGGTGTAAGGATCAGACAGTTTTTAGTATCAATTGGAGAAGTGGCATTTTGCAGTTTCTGTGTGCTTGAGTTCTTTTCTGTATTGACAGAGGAACTGGGTAAGCTTTGTGGTGATTTTGGTTGATTTATGTCACTGAATTTGAGGTTGATTCCTACCAATTGATCAACATCGATCGTTCACATTCCTAGTGGCCCATGATGCGATCCGATCCTCTGCAATGTTAATAGACAACGACATCATCTCACTGACCACTCGCACTGCCCTCGATGTAGTCAGGAAGAAACGGAATTGCACCTACTCCGAGACTGTACGCCAATTCATGATGCGTGGGAGCAATTGCGGAATCGAAATACCCCGACAGAGTTCTTTACCTGTTCAAATGTCCAAGAGTGGATATTCCGGAACACTCGGAAGGAAGACCGATGGAGTGCAACCTTCGCTATGATGCTATGGTTAGTTTGGAAAGCGAGGAACGATTTGGTGTTTAACGGAAAGGATGGTGTTAAGTGGCTGACACATAGAGTGTGGAGACAGACTTCTACCTATTTCCATGTGCGGGCAAAGAGCGAGAGGCTAAAGACGCCTGTTACAACTCAATGCCTTTCACCGACAGTATGGACGCCTCCGGAGTCAGGATGGGTGAAACTCAATGTTGACGGGGCCTCGAAGGGCAATCCGGGGCCGTCGGGAGGGGGTGGACTAGCTACAAACTCGGAGGGGATTTTTCTGAGAGGGTTTGCTTTTAAGTGTGGCTGGTGCTCGTCTGAGTTGGCGGAGACCTGGGCGGTGCTTCACGGACTTCGGATGGTGAGAGACATGGGCATGTAGAAGGTGATTTTAGAGGTGGATAATCTGGGTTTGTGCGAGCTGTTGGGCATGAATGAGGGGGAATCCTTTGCGAACTTCAACCTCATTGAGCAATGCAAGGCGCTAATGGCAGGATCGGAACGGGAGATCAAAATTACCCACATCAGAAGACATGCTAATAGAGCAGCCGATGCACTGGCTAACTTGTCCTTTGGTTTAGATAGCCCGTTAGAGCTTTTCTTTGAAGCTCCACAATGTATTAACAACTTTATCCCCAATTCTTTGGGAGGCGTATTTGCTGCCTAATAAAACTCCGGGCTTAGCCCGTCTATTGACCAAAAAAAAAAAAATTAATTAGGAAAGATTTCATACCAAATAAAAAAGCGACCATATGAAATATTAAAAAAAATCCAAAATTAATCTAAATTTAGAGAATCTTTTTCGATAGAGATTGTTATCCTATACCTTTGGAATTGGGGTATAAGATAGAAAATTCATTTTATAAAATAACTCATGATACGTAAAACTATAGATTTTATAAATGTGAGATAGACAGATAAGTTAAAGTTTGGATTAAAGTTAAGTTTTTGGGTTAGTGTGAATGTGAAGGTTTATAATAGATTGTGGTAATTTAGAGTTGAATTAGGCTTTATAGGCAATTGGTGGTTAGCTTGATGGATCAATCAAGAAAGTGGAAACCAGTTGAATTACTTTGGTCGCCGTGACACAAGGCTTCTTTGGGCTCCACCCTAACCTAACCACGTTGTTTTTTGTTTCCTCTTTATTTTACCGTGTTTATTTACCATAATCATAACGTTTTCTCAAAGTATTTTTTTTTTATGTCAAAGAAAACTTATTCGAAATAAATCCACCATTATTGGGTTTTGTACTTTATCTTCCTTTTAAAACCATATATAACTATCTTATTTGAATTTGATGCAATTTATTATTAACCCATCTATATTATCTATATCTATATCTATATATTTTAAAATTTGAAAAAAAAAAATTGAATAGGTTTAAAGGGTGATTTTTTACAATTTCGATTTTAAGGGGTGATTTTCAACAATTACATACAATTATTTGGATTCGACACATAAAGTAATCGGCACAAATACGATATGCAATTACATGATTAGGGTTACTATTATTACATAACTCATTAAAATTTAACTATATTATTATACTTCTCTCTAATTATCTTCGTCCATTTATTTTGTGATTCTACAAGAATTTTTCAAATAAGTTTTATATGCAATGCTTTGTTTGTACTTTGTAGAAAAATCTATAATTAATTTGATGGTGATACCTTTTAAAAAGTTTTTTAATAATAAAAAAAAAATATAGATGGTCAAAATTGAATAATGAATCGACTTCATAAATTGACCCCCAAGTGCCCAAACTCTTCCACTCGAATTTTTGGTATTACGGAATAATTAAGTTAACCAAGTTGGTACCTCGTGATAAGAACAATATATTTGATTTGATAGGGATGTGATGAGATGAAAAATATGAAAGATTATGATGAAAGTGAGTCAAAATGATGAATGGAGTTACATGTGTATTGTGTAGCCTCCTTTTTAGTTTTGATTGAGGTGGTGAATTATTATATGTCACATGCATTTGTCATTGATGGTCTATAGACTATAGGTCCTCTCCTCTTTCAATTTCACATTCCAATTCCATACTTTATGAAATTTTATCTTTCCTTCATTAAAAACAAAAGAATTTATGTTTTGGGCTCAAATTACACAATAACTTATGTAATATTATTTGGGGTCAAATTTAGGGTGGCTCAAAATGGACTCGACTAAGAACTTCATCCGACCCGATTCAGAAAACACGGGCAGGGGCGGATCCTCTTTAGGGTCAGTAGTGGCAGTCGCCCCCCAATCGAAAATGAAATTTATCATACATATTCCTGTCGTCGATTGCTTCGATTTGATATATTATAAGCTCAAATCCGATATCTGAGCAAAAAGTTATAAGCGTTTCAAATTTCAGCACTGAATTACAATATTTCCTACATCATTTACCAAACCGATATATTTTTATTGTAATTATTATTTATTAATTTCATATATTAATAATATAACTATATTCGAGAACTTCAAATTATGAGGTTATATTGAAATATTTGTAAACTAGGAAATAAATCATGCAAATTCAGGATATATTACATAAAATATTTTTTTTTATCGTAAATTTTCGCCCCCTCAGTCAACAAGTTCAGGATCCGCCACTGAACACGGGGCTGTGGTTGACCCGAGACCCGACCTCTGGAGGTCTCGGGTCGAACTTTAGGAAATTCCGGGTCAACGGGCGGGTTGGGTCAGACCCGGCGGGTCGCGGGGTTTGACCCGGATTTTTTTTTTGTTTTTTTTTTTGCTGTGTGTTTAGTCCCCCTGTCGGGCCTCTCCCACCCAGACTCTCCAAAAACCCTAAATCGCCCAAGCCCCAAGACTCGCAGGTGGAATCGTCGTCGCTGGTGGAGCGGCCGAGTAGGTGGTGCAGCTGCGCGCAGGCGGCAGGTCCGTCCCCCCCCTCTCTCTCTCTCTAGTTGCTTGAGCGCTGCAAACGACCTCTTTCAAGCGCTGAAACGACCGATTGAGCGCTTGAGCGCTGCGCAGGGAAGGTTTTGGGAGCGGATGAGAGTTTTGTACTTTCTTGCCCTCATCAATTTCATATTATTTTCGATTTGTCTCCCCTAAGAATCTAAAATACCATTGAAAGCTGTTTGAAGGTCTAGAGAGCCCTCAAAGGTTCTTAAATCCTCTCCAACAACCTCTTTCAATAGAAATTTGCTGCCTTGTTCAGTTATTGCATGATTCATAGTGTTTGATTGAAAAAAAAGCTTAATCGATTAACACTGCCTCTTATTAATGTATTGAGGGAGAGGAGGAATGGAGTTATCTTTGAGATGAAAGTGAGGTCATATGATAAATGTAAAAGAGGTAGGGGAGGGCGATGCTTTTCTAATTTATTTTCTAATTGAAATTTCTTACCAAACACAGGTATTCATTCATACTTCCTGTGATTTTGAATTCCCGGGAAGTAGAAAGCTAACCAAACGAACCCTATGAAATGGTGGAATTTAACTTACCATGGAGGGGTAGGTAAGATCTACTTTCTCCCTTCTTTTTTTCCAAATCTCCTATAAAAATTTATTTTTTATAAATAAAATCTCCAATTTGCCCATATAGATTTTAATTTTAAACAAATAGCAAAAGGTTACAAGAGTAATTTTAAATAAATTACTATGAAAATTACATGTTCAACCAAACAAAACATAGGAATTGAATTCATGAGAACTTATTTCCAACCAAACATATTTTTACATTTCCCATGAAGTAGAATTCATGGGAATTACATATCCCGGGAAGTTACTTCCTAGGAAGTCTACTTCCCACGTTAAACCAAACGAGACCTGAGCATTGTTGATTCATTGTTTAGATAAATTTTATAATTTTTTTATAATAGTGTTGGAATGAAAATTTGGTTAAGGATGTGGAAGAATATGTTGCCTAATGTTGGAATGAAGGCAATTTTTATCATTACTCGGTACTTCATAGTGCACTAGCTAAGTAACTTAGTTCAACATCACTTTGTGCATTCAATTTAAATATTATAATTTTGTAACAACTAACAAAGTTTTAAAACTCGGGTTTTCGGGTGAACCCGTCACCCGACCCGGAAAACCTGGAATTACAAATCTCAGGTTCGGGTCGGGTGGCGGGTCACATTTTTAAAAATCCCGGACCTTCGGGTTGACCCGGCCCACCCGGAATGTTCGGGTCGACCCGGATGAGCCACCCTAGTCAAATTACACCCGTTTAAACTACTTATAAAATAAATACATGTTTGTACTTAATTTTTACCTGTTTTTTTACACACCCAAACTTGGACAAACAATTTGTGGGTTTGATCTATTGAAAATATAAAAGGTGGATTTGTGCAAAGTATGACTAATTATAGAATTTTTTAAAATTTTTGGTAAATAAAATTTTATTTTGAATCCCAACCTAATTCAAGTTCAAAAGTTTGTATTATTTTAAGTCGAAATTTCATAGTTTGTATTATTTTTGGTTGATTTTAAAGTTCATAATATTTTTGCTTTATAGGCCGATAATTTGTATTGTTTCAAGACTTTTTTTGTTCGTATTATTTTGGATTCAAACTTGATATATAGTTGGTATTATTTGTAGTCATTTTTCCTTTATATACAACCTTATTTTTCACATAAATGGTTGACGATGAACTATTTTTTGTAAATGGAAATTTATAAACGACAACCTCGGAAAGTTTGTTATACGATTTTTGGTATTGTATTGTATTCTCATCCGATATTTTTTTAACAAAAACTCTCACGAATTAGAGAAACTAAATTATCAAAACCAAAATAGAAACTATAAAAAAGAGCCTTTTTCATGATAAAAGAAGTTACCATACCGCATCATATCACATTTTATATCAATATCTCTAAATTTTCCGGAGTATTTAAAATATAGAGAGCATAAAATAATAATCTAAATTCAATAAAAGTATCAATTTGAAGTTGAATTGAGATAAATATTTTATTTATTTAGGGATGAATTGGCTAATCACAATAAAAATGCCTTGATTCATTGGTTAAATTTGATGATATTGATAATGTGTTTTCTAACCTATTCTTTCAAGGTATAGATTAATGTCGATTGAGAAAATAAAATATTATACTGAATTCACCATTTTTGCCAAATTTTAAATATTTTTTCTCAGGTTCACTCATTTTCTTAAAATTGTTTCTTTTATGATATGACATATGTTTTTAATCCAGGTTTGAGTATCAAAGGTGACAAACCTTAGTAATATTATAATAATATGTTACAGACTTACAATATTGAATTATCTTATTGAGTTTGAATAAACACTTAAAAACGTGTTTGGATTCCAATTGTATTATAATAATAATGCAAAATTTAAAGGTGGTGTTTGATTAGCACGGTTTACCGTGTATTTAAGTTAAGACAAGTTTAAAATAAAATACATTGTAATGCGTGCATACCAAACAACATAAAAATGCATCCTTATAATTGCATTATAAACATATGTAATGAAATCCAAACACACCCTAATTATAAAAACACTTAAAAACACTAATTATAAAAACCCTAAATAAACTTATTATTTCCGCCTCTCTTCCCTTTTATCAGGTCAACCGGGTCCAGGCCTTCTTCAGTTCTTCCCTCCCACGGCTAACAGCAAATTAGGGTTTAACCAAGAGACAGAAAAACCCTCTCCAAAGCCTCTCTCATTCATCTTCACCATCAGTCCCCGACCGGCGATGGGTAGCTATGGCTATGGCTTCTTCCGAGACGTGAACGACGTCGCTTTGAAACCTAAACTCCTCCGAGGAGTTCTCAGCGAGAAGGTTCTGGATGCGAAGCGCCCCTTCGGGAAACCCTCGGAACTGGTGGAGAAGTTCAAGCCGATTGTCAATAAAGTGGTCTTGCATAGGCTTCTATCTGAATCTTTCCCTGATTCGACCGATTCGGAGCTTGCCTCCAGCTGGAAGTCCGCCGTCGATGACTGGGTTGAGCGGAATCTCAAGCTCCTCGCTAGCGATGTGGTGAATTTATCTATCCTGCACTTTTTATTTTGTTTAGTGGTTGTGGATTATAACTTGATTTTGATTTTCTACTTGAAAGATTGCAAATTGAATACTTCAATTGACGTTTGGAGTTGTAGTGTGGGGATGAGAGCTTTCAGTGAATGACAGCGGACTAGGTTTTGAAATTGAGCGTAACTGTTTGGTTTAGTGTAGAGTATCTGTTTGCTTTATGTTTTTAGGCAAATGGAATATGTGAGAATTGACCAGAATGATTGACATTTTTTTTTTCCTGAATTGAAGGTGAGGTTGATTTGGATTGTCTTTTGAGTGCTGGCTGTTTTAAAAACTTTAGGATGTAAGGTAAAGGAAACGAAGTAGAGAATAGAAGAGAACTTATTGTCAAGTACTTCACTTGTATGCATTAAGGGAAGACATTAGATGCTTTCCTCTAAACTCTACATCCTTGATAGATATCATACGGAGGGTGGACATATTTGAGCTTTCTGAATATTCACATGTCTTCCTCTCTTTCACTTTTGCAAGATGGTTGTTTGCTTCTGTTCCATATATCTTCTGAATTGATACCCTTCCTTATAGTAGGAACTGCGGATGTCTCCTTAGTTGGTAGACGAGGAGAAACTTAGAGCACCCTGACCTTAAACCATTAAAAAAGATTAGGGAGTTTGGATAATCATTGTACTTTTGTTGATTTATTAAAATTTTATGCTACTACTTTCAAATGGTATGTTGTTAACTCCATGATAAGCAGAAGCTTGAAGAAGCACACCTGAGCTTTAGAGAAAAAGCAAGGTTGTCTTGTTATTGTAGGATGTGAGCAGAGTACAATGATTGATTATGTTCACAATATTGCTTAATGAAAATTATCTTGATCATTGTTTATGAGAGGATACAATGAAAAATTATGATATTATTCCTATTCATGAATCTAAAAGTTGTGTTTCTCTTTCATTGTTACCGGAAGCTTATTTGATTCTATATTAACTTTTGTAGTCAGATAAATCTTTGGCCGGGGTCTGGTTGCTTGGGCTCACCTGCCGTGAATGCAGTAGTGAACGCTTCCTAGCATCATGTATAGCATGGCTTAATGAGCTCCTAGCTCATATTCAGGTTTGCTATTAACCTATTAAGTCGGTTCTATATTTTATGGTTTTGTTGGACATGATCCCTAATGTCTTGATAACGCTACAATAGAGATCTTTTCCTTTGAGATTCAGTGTGCATTTCTCGTACTTTTTCTATCACATGTTAGTTAATATGTGATCTGTGTTTTTCTGGGCAGTCTTCATCTAGTTCTCAAAGGGTTAAGCTTGCATCTTGTGCGTCAATTTCAGATCTGCTGACAAGGTCTAGTTTTTTGTTTCATTCTTATATATCTTTTCTTTCTGTTATACTCCGTCTTCCGTCTATTTTCAGTAAAGAAAGTTTGCCAATACCTTTTGCCGCTCTTTTTCACCTCTTAACTAATGTTGGCATGTTGCTACCTTCAATATGCTGATAAAGTAGTCTGATGTTTGTTACGATCTTCAAGCTGCATATTGGAGTATTGATGCAAGGACTACAAATTATCCTTGTCCACAATGAGTAAAGTTGTGTAGCAAGTGGTATGTCATTTATGATAATGTGTTGTTTGCTCTTTCTTAACCAGGCTGGCTGGATTCCAAACTGTAAAGGATGGGAATCTTCATGCTGGAAAAGTTATACAACCAATAGTGAAACTACTGAATGACGATGATGCAATGGCTGTCTGGGTAAGTGTCACTGATATTGTTATCATTGATGTTATTTATTTTCCTTTGTTTATCTGGGATTTCTTTTCTATATTCAATGGTCTCTGATAGTATATTTATAATGAATGGATTGTTTGAAGTTTATGGAAGTTACTGTTATCCATAGTTGGCTTCAAAGTTAAAATACAGTTACTAGAAAGTTTATCAGTCAGCGCTAATATTTTCTACTCAATTGCTTCAATCATGTTATTTGCTTTTAGCTTTTTTTGTTCCTTTAATTGAAAATGAGCTTCCCAAATTAGTTTATCACTATTTGATTTGTCATAATGAATATGAGACTCGAGAGCACTCAACTTTTTTCTTGTACAACCGTTGTGCTTGTTTATATCAGTACTTGACCTACTAATCAGCTAATGGTTGATGGTTCTTGCATAAAGTCGGTATGATGAATTTCATGTAACATTTCCTGCGTAGTTCCTATAATAGATAATAATATATAGGATGCAATTTCAAATCTTTACTTGCAGTTAATATCATATCGCTTTTCACTGTCACATTCTGCATAGTCCTTTTAAAAATATTAATTCTGCTAAACCTTAGTTGGAGAATATAGTTGCAGATCAACTTCACCTTCCCTTTTTCAAAACAAGACAAAAATTCATGCTCCTGCATCTTGTGATAAATTTTGTAATCATATGGCGTTTTATCTGCCCCATTCATTATGCAGGAAACAGCTGCTCATCTATTGTCTACCATCCTTCACTACTTTCCATCTTCCGTTCTTCGTCATTATGACAGTGTAAGTATGAACCCAGCTTTCATAATTGTTAGCAGATCATTTTTTTTTAAAAGCTGGCTTGTTTTTTTTTTTTTTTTGTATGTAAAGTGCAACTTGAAATGAATACTATCTAGAATTGATTTAAACTCTGATGATGGAGGCCCATTTAACCTTTGGGTTTAGAATTGTTTTCAAGTCTCAAAAAAGAAAAGTTGGACATCTTTTCTAGTTGTATCTACGAAGCTAAAAATTTGATGTAAGTTGCAAACTATTTTATGTTTGTTTCTTGTTCCTTGCCGAGTTTCCCAGTTAGAATTGAGTTAGTTCTTCCTTGGTGTGTGTAAGTGGAATAAGTGGATAGTTGGCTCCTTGATTCAGGACTTAGATATTGATTTTGGAGATGATGTCAATGTATCTATGAAGCTAACGATTTGATGTAAGTTGCAAACTATTTAATGTTTGTGTCCTGTTCCTTGCTGAGTTTCCAAGTTCCATCTTTGAGTTGAGTTAGTTCTTAACGATTTGATGTAAGTTGCAAACTATTTTATATTTGTGTCCTGTTCCTTGCCGAGTTTCCAATTTAGATTTATTGATGTAAGTTGCAAACTATTTTATGTTTGTGTCCTGTTCCTTGCTGAGTTTCCAAGTTAGAGTTGAGTTCTTCCTTGGTGTGTGTCCAGTGGAATAAGTGGATATTTGGTTCCTTATTGAGGAATAAGTGGATAGATGATGTCAATCTACAAAAAAGCGATAAATATCTGGTATACAATAATACTGTACAAATTAATGAAAGCTTGTGACGTAATGCTGCTGATTGTGGCTGTGGACAATAACCATTGGAGTTATGTGGTAAAGAGCATGAATCATCTTTATCTGGTTCTGGTCACCAAAAAAAAAATCTTTATCTGGTTCTTTTGTACTCCATACGAAATCGCTTTGTTGTGCTGAAATTGTTGTGGTTTTGAATGGCCATTATTTGTTTCACATTTTAGTATTCTGCTGGGCTTTGTCTTACTTGCATATTTGTCTTGTTATTCATCGCAGTGCATTATTTCTCTTATTTGCATATTTATATGTTAATATCCTGCTAGGACAGCCTGTGCAAATTCTAGGAATTTTGTACTACATATTATGTGTTTCTTTGAGTAACAAAAAACCCATGCATGATGTATCAGTTCCAATTCTGTATTGAACAACCATATATTAGACTCAATAAATGTTCTATCACATCATTTGCAGGTTGAATCTGTAGTTGTGTCACGGATGTTGGCTGTCAACTCTAGTCCTAAGTTGCTAGAGGTATCTCTTTCATATGCCTGATATTGCATTATTGCCTCACGATTTACCATTTGTAGATTTTGAAGTTTTTCCTATCTTGTGATTTTCTTTCACCTTCAGAAGCTTACTTATTGCCTAGCATTGCTTCCGAAAATAAGGGGGGATGAGGACTTGATGCTTAAAAGGGTCTTGATGTCAATAAACAATCTGTTGAATGATGCCTTGGAAGGTCTTGATGAAGGTATATGGTGTTCTTAATAACTGTTCATTTTTGTTCCAATTTCCAAACTAAGTGGCTAATGTTTAGAGTGTATGGCCATTTTGCAGAAAAGCGCCAAAAAGCTGTTACAACTTTGCTCCAACAAGGATCAAGTCCATCACCACTATTTGGGGAATTGTCTGACAAGGTGGCAAGGAGGTCTACGCAGTTGCTAATGCACAGTGTCTCAACATTAATGCAGTGCTTTTGCATGATGATCTCGGGTCTTTATCCAGTTCAGGTAGCCTAGCTCTGTATTTCATTTTCTTATCAGTATGTCCAGCATATTTTCAAGTATGTTCTTTTGTCTCAGTTAAAGAAAGATATGCAATGTAATATTCTTGAATTTCATTCAAACCTCAGGTAACTATTCCTGTTCGTTCTGTTTTGCTTACAATAGAAAGGGTCCTAAAGGTGGATGGATCTGTATGCCCATCCTTAGAGCCTGTGACAACTACAATGCAGCAAGAGGTTGTTTGTGCACAGCTTCCAATGTTACACCAGTGCAGTTTGGAGGTTGTCTTAGCTCTTGTTACTGGAATTGATAGGTAAACTATAATTAATTGTTCTATTTCTGTATTCATTATTATGGTGGTTTGAGAAATGCTTCTAAAGCGCTCGGTCTCACAAAATTTTGTTTTTGCTGAAGAAGGTCTTGAGATTGAATTCTTCTGATTATATTAGCTTTAGATCTTGCTAGTGGATTATGAATTGTCACTATAGAGGATTTCCTTGTTAATGATTGATAGATTCTTGTCAAGTGAGAACTTCATATTTATTCTTGATTAATGGCTAATTTTTTCGAGAGCTAATTCCACCATCTAGTTTTAGTGAATATCAGGTGTATTGAGTAAATTCCTCTTCATGATTTTTTGTTTCTATTTCCAATGGTGCATGCTTCTCTGAGCCAGAAAATGTTTCCACTCATGGCTCCTTTTTCAGTGACAAGTAACCTAGTGGTCCTAGTCAATTGTGGGTTGTGACTAACATCCTGCCATTTAAAATGTGCAAATGTGAAATTTCACCCTAATGCCCGGCTTCTAGATGTCCCGACAGAAGCCCACAGAAGCCATTATTCAGATTTAGTTATTTTGTCTAGTAGGTTGGCTGTATTGCATGTGTAATGTCTATATATATTCCTTTCTTATTTTTAATTAAGGAATATACAAAATTCAAACCTTCTCCTTCAGATCTGAATTCTGATTTGGAGGAAATATATAAGCTGATGTATCTTTTCTCCAAACCCTTTATTAGTATCCACAGACTACCAAAAAAGTGCTCATGACTGTGTTATATTTCTCTTGCAGTCAGCTTTTCCTCTATTCTGCGGATATTGCACGGCTTCTAATTGATTATTTGAAGAAATTTACATTTCCGGAAACAAGGGTGCAGGTGTACTCAATCATTAAACATTTACTGGTCTCAATGGGTGGTGGTATGTAATTATTTATTCTCTGCAATTTGATGTTCTTGTAGCCATATTAATATGCTAAATGAATTTATTGAAGTGCAAAAGCATTGTATTGTCCTGTTTTCATTCCCACTTCTTATTTAATCATGTTCTCCTTTTAAGTGATCTTGGGCTAAGGGTATTTATTGATTTGTTTGTCAAACTCAGTTTCTTGTTTCTTCTGATGGCTTCACAATGTGGTCATAGTACTCACTAATAAGTTTGTCTCTGGATCAGGAATGACATTGTATCTTGCCGAGGAAGTTATCAGGAATGCATCTATCGATTTGAACCTCAATGATTGCCTGGGAAGGGATACATCTAAAGTGACCCTTCTGGCATCTGCTGAACCAATCCTGCAGCATTGTAATAAAAAAAGGAAACATGGCAATTCTACAATCTTGTCAGAAGCACAACAAAACTCAAATAATTTGGAGGTGGACGTGACAAAAGACTGTTCAAAGTTCATTGCACTTAAGATAGCTGCACTACAAACTTTGAAAGCTCTTCTTATGGCGGTATGCATTTTCTGATATTGGCAGTTCAACAAAGCCTCATATCATAAGCATGGATAACTTGCTGTTATTACTACTAGTTACTTTATTAGCTAAAGTCTATAGTTCCATTTATCAAGTGATAATTTGTCTGACCAAAAAATAAAAACAAGTGATAATTTGATTGACTTAGCAATATGTAGGGCACCCTCATGCCTTTCCCATGTTAAAATCTGCTGCTGCTTTCAGAAGATTCAGTGCTTTTGCAAAGATATGAGAAATTTTAGGAATGAGTTTGTGTTGCACTTGTCCCGAGTGTTGACTCCTAAGTTCATGCCCCAACCATTTGCACTTGTTTAGAGATCAAATGGATTGAATCTGCTTCATTATTCTTCATAAGTTTTTTTCCTAATGATGGAAACTGGCTCTTGTTTGCGAATTTTTGTTGGCTTACCATTTATTCAATTTGTCATGTAATTGGATTGGGGAGTGGGATAATCCGTGTATAGATTTTGAAATTCCTTAGTTTTTGTGTCTTACTTTTTTAGTTCAAAATTTCTGTATTTCAGTACATGTGCCCAATTAAAATGTAAAATGGCATGCAGATGAGTTTTGTGAACTGACTACACTGGCTGAAATACTTTGTACATGTGATATTTGGTGTGCCCTACTTCATTTATAAAACTCCCTTGAGGTGATTATTAGTGTTGTGCACATCGTTTGTGCCCACAGTCCAAATTCGTTCCACATGTTTACTTACTCTTCAGAGAATCACTGCAAGTTTTGTTTTGCTAGCGTTCTGGTTTCTCATAACATGCTGCTATGCACTGAATAATTTCATGGCAATATAATTGCATTTACATCCTCTTTATCAAGCCCAAACGTTTAATTGTCTTAATCTGGCTTTGATTATGGTTGATTCGCAGGGGGGTGCTTTGAGATCTGATGTATGGCGTGCAAAGGTTGATACTCTTGTATTCACTGCCGCCATGAAGGCCTGTAAAAGTGGATGGGCTAATGATGTAAAACTGAAGGAATCCAAGGCAACTTGGACAGACTTTCAGCTTGCAGCACTTGATGCATGTCTAACATCTCTTCTCGCTCCTGCCCATGTCAGGCCTGCACATTTTGCGCAAGGGCTCGAGTTATTCCGTGATGGTAATTTCAAATCTGTGTATAGTAATGTACATACCGATCATGGTCAGTCATATGTCAGTTCCAATTCTCCATTTATGAGTTTGATTAAAACTTCTTTATTTATCGGGATCAGGTTCAAAACTTGGAGGACTAAAGATTACTGAAGCATGTGCAAGTGCTATTTCCTCCTTGGAACCGCTCTTACACCCCAGGGCACTTCCACTGCCAGATTTCTCGGCTCCAAATATGAATGATTTTAGTGAGCTTAACAACAGGACTTACGGAAGTATACATTTTGGTGGTCCCTCATCCGATCATGCAGCAGCTCTAATGGGCATCAGCTTCCCAGGTGCAAATACTGACCTTTTAAACGATATTTACATGGAGAAAGACAAAGATATTCAGGTTCCAGTGTCCAAATCACATGAAGAAGCTCTAAGTGTTGATGAGCAGCAACTGCAAACCTCAGAGGATATAAATGTAGACAAGGTCTTGGCTCCAGAAACTGCAGGAATTGGTGATAAGATGATGATTGACTCCGAGGTAAACAGGGAACTACTTGTTGGGAAGCAAGAGGATCCTGTCACCCGTGAAGGAATCACGGGTTTCCCACCAATAAGTGGTTCCTCGGCTGCTGAGATGGAGCCTGCGAAGGCTGCTTTAAAAGATCATTCAGGAGACATTTTACATGGTACGAGCAGTGTGCCCATTTCGGAGGGCCAAAATAGGACTCTTGCGCGAGCAGACGACAATGCGCTTAAGCTGTCTAAGGACAACCCTGATGACGATGCATTGAGTGATTGGTCCCTGAGTTCCGTTGAGTTGGACGTTGGCTCGGACGATGAGGTGGATTCTGGATCAGATTAGGAAGTGTTTGCAGAATGCAATTTTGTGGCCAGTTTTGTTTATTTTTGTTCACTTATTAGTTCGGACTTCTTTCCCCTTTTCATATGTATTTGCTAACTCTTATCTCGAATTCGATTTTGAGTCCGTCCCTTTTCATAATATATATGTTTCTTTTTTTTGGTAGAAATACGCCTCTTTCAATTAATGTTTGTAATTTCTTTCGATTTCGATTTTTTGTTTTTCAATAAATCCCAACTTATCTTCTTGTTTGTATGTGAAGATAAAGCCATAGCCACTCCCATTACAAGTTCAATTGAGTTCAACAGCCAAGTCATCCAATCTACAATTTAGTGGTGAAAAAAGTTCTAGAGAGTGGGGCTCTGCCCTCTCTCTAGAATCCGGCCCCAAATCCCCACCGCTAAACCCATCGCACCACTACCAACCCACCACCACACCACCGCACCACCGTCGCCACCCCACCACCGCACCACCGTCGCCACCGCACCACTCCACCACAGCATCGCCGCACCACCCTCTCCCTAAAAAACCCTAACCTAAAAACCCTAATTCCCAAATCCAAACATCACCATCACCACCCACCCACCACCGCCTCCATCACCTATCCTCTAATCCAAACACCACCACCACCATCCTCGCCGTCCACCACCACCACCACCCTTGCCGTCCGGCCTAAACCTCGACTCCTCTCCACCACCATCTATCTTTGGTGGTTTGGATTTCGTTTCAGATCTTTTCCCCTTGCCAAACCCTTCAATCCGCCGCCGCCTCATCGTTACGAGATATGTCCGTCTAGGTCTCGAGTCCACCGGCGCTTCCTCGGCTCCCGTCGCGTTGCGATGGTCGTCGTCGCCGCCGTTCGCCTAGGCTGCCATGGCTGGAACCATCCCGCTCCTCCTTGGTCCTTGGGGCCCATGTTTCGGGTCCTTGGGGCCCAAGCTTCGGGTCCTTCGGGCCCAAGCTTCGGGTCCTTGGGGCCCAAGGTTTGAGGTGGGAAATAAAATCAAATAAAATAAAATAAAAATTACCCGAAAGGGTTGGAACCTTCTCGAAAGAGCATAAATCCCGTAAGGGTTTAAATAAATTCTCATTCGTGTGAATGGGAATATTGGTGCGCATCTTCATGGATGGTTCTGGGTTATGATCCATGTTGCTTTGCGTTCCTCTTCCGTGCTGGAGCTCTGACAACCGGTGTGGTTGGCTAGGGTCGTGGTGGTGTGTATCGAGGCGACTCCGCGTCAGGCTATTCCTTGGAGGATCGTCTTCACTGCCCACAGGACTGGCTTCTGATTTACCGCTGGCCAACGGTGTCGCCGCCTGGGGATGCTTGGCACCGGTTTTTAGTCTACGTTGTCTCCAGCGTGTACGGGTGTGGCTCGCTTGCTCGTCCGGGATTACGCCTCCCACTTTGTAGCTGTTGCACCTTTTTATATATGTATAGACGGTTTCACCGTCTGCCGACTTCGTCGGCCTCTCGAGTTGTCAGGTATGCCTGACTCTCGAATTATTTCCTAATAAAAAAAAAAAAATTGAGTTCAACAGCCATCATCGGCACATCGACACCAATTGCCTCGTCATAACGATCACCTCGTCCGCCCAACCAAACATCTTGAAAAATTCTATCATTGTTATTGCGAAAAACGCAAAACCCTAATCTTAAACTCGCAACACAACCACCAAATGACCAAAGACCACCACCAGCACTCCAGCCACCACACCACTCTCTGCCACTAGGGTCTCTTGATCGCGGCCCTTGTATTTTTTTCTTATAACATGATGTGTTGTGGTTGATTTTAGAAAAAATACATTTTCTGTTAAAAATTTATTAAAATAATATGTTATTATATAATTTGGGTGTCACTATATACACCGCAAATCCGGATTAAGGATTTGCACGTCCTTAAGACGTGCAAGTCCCCAGACTTGCACGTCCACTATTTAAGTCTTGCACGTCCTTAACAACGTGCAAGCACGTCCCTAAGGACGTGCAAACCCTAGTTAGGGTTTTGCGTTTAGGGTTTAGGGTTAGGGTTTAGGTTTTCCGACGGTTTTATAATGTTAATGATAAAATTGAAGTGTTTAGCTAGTAGATTTGAAGGATTTAGGGTCAAATTAAACAGAACACAAGAATTGTTAAGGTTTTCATTCGGATAATATGCGAATAACGTTACAAGGAACGGAAAAAAAGGTTTACATTCATAAGTTTAATAAAGTTGTGGAATACAATCTAGGAAAATAGTAAAGGACGGCCGCACTCGGCACGCAAGGCTCTAAATCTCTCAATCTGAGCTTGAAACAGAGCATCCCATCCTTCGACGCTCGGATGATGATGTTCGACCCATTCTAGTGGAGGCGGCGGAAGAGGAGCGTTATGACGCAACCAGATCTATGAGAACAAAAATTTAGAGTTAGAGTATTGACATATGTATGAAAAGCATGAGTAGGTAATAAAAAAGACGTTTGAAGTCGTACCGCGGCAAAATGGTCTTGGTTTCCGATGCAGGCTACACCAAGAGTTGCTGATTGGGGAGGGTTGTTAGCAGATGTCGGCGAGATCATGGGGAGACATGTGAACGGATGATGCTAAGCTAGGACGACGAGAGGAATCTGATATACCGTCGCAAATACTAAACCAATGATGGGTAGCTCTATCCACCGTCTCCTATCACCATGTGTGGCTCCGGCCCATCTATGGTAGTCAACGAACTGCTGAAATGGGTACTCTCCCTGTAACACCCCCTTTTATAACCCAAGGGAATGCCACAGCGCCAGTGATTACTCGGACTTTAATGTCTTTGTAACCACCTTAGGCTTATAGGGACATGCAACCATGCTCCCATAAACAAGATGATAACAATTAAATACATAAATGAAATAAAATTTAATAGCGGAAGTCTTGAAATATAAAAATAATTCTCTATTAAACTCTCCTAAAAAATCGAGGATTTAATTACAAATTGAGAACAATACAGCGGAAGACTTTTAAATAAAATTAAAACAATAAAACTCTTATACAACATATCTAGGAATTTTAAAATTTAAATACAATGTTAAAAGTAACTTTAATGTCTTCTCAACTTCTCTGCTCTTCTGAGACTCGACCTAAACCTGCGAAGACTGGTCTGGCATCCGGAATGAAGGACACCAGCCATCCAAATATAGGACGGTTAGTTCGCAAGAACTAGCAAATGACGGCTCGAAAACTGGGACAACTTTGGATTCAAGTGACCATGAAACGGTAAGGATTAAATCCAAATGAGACTTGAATATTTGAAGTGGATTGGCTTATTTGTAACCCGGCCCTCCTATGACACGGATAACCCAAAAGGGTTGAGTAAGAAAAGATGTATTAGGAATCATATCCCGATTACGGATGGAATATGACATAGCTTGAAACAAATTATGATTACTACCCATTACTTTATTAATACACTGTTTATTATACTGTCTAAACTAAGTATTGGTTCAAAAGGTACTCGATGTGGCCCAAAATCGACCCAGAGGGCAGGACTCTTCCGGAGAGTTTCAAACTGCGGGCTGAGACAGTCGATTAAGGGTTGATCTTGTGTCCCCCAATACCTAGTTCAAACTTCAAACCATGTTTGTTACTTTACATTATTCTTCACTCACTTACTCACTCACATGATATGCATTTTACATCTTTTATCTTTTCATCAACTACTACCGGTCCCACTCTGTCTATAGTGGATAGCGACCTACAACCATTGGTTGTGTAACACCTCGCATGGAAGTGTAGTTTCATGAAACCTTAAGACCGAGGAGTAACGGCCCCGACCTACACTTTACAACATCACTTTCACTTTACTTCACACATTGTTTTACCATTTCACATTGCTTTTCGTTGATTGGTACGTTTTTACTCACAATTCCACATTGTTTTTCGATGATTGATATGTTTTACTTTGATTGGTTTGGATTCAATTGAGTTTCACTCGCAACAACAATCCTCACAATATTACTACTTATTCACAAGATTGATCACAACGAAATAAATAGAATGGATACATAAAAGAAACATATCCCTTTCTTAACCAATTAGCATGAAAGAACAAAAATAAATCATGCTTTAATAAACATGTGGGTATCTATGTCATTATTATATATATACGTCGAATAATAACATTACCCAATTATACTTGCCAAATTCAAGCTAACGGATAAATAAATCACACAAGGCGGATGGATTGTAATTTATTTTAATTAATTTGGCAAGCATTTCAAGGAACGAAAACAACAAGACACGAAGGCACCGAAATGAGCGGAAAAGCTCGGAAAGTCACTTGCCTTGATCGGAAGTTGCAAGCTTTGACTTAATGGTTGGTTGAACTCGAATTCCCTCGTATGGGCGTAAGGGTTGACGATTCTCTGCGATTTAACGGAATTGGAAAGCATTTATGCCCATATAAAAATACGGGTTAGAATCTGGAATTTTAGAAAACTGGGCAGGGGCATATTTTAACAAAACTGAAAGTATGGGAGGTTTAACGCAATTAACCTTCTTCAACCTCACACCCGACAGTACGTGCCCAGCGTTTTTCCGGTGAGGTTCCGGTGAGGCTTCGGCGAGGCGTAGCGGCTTCGATAGGGCTCCGAATGATACGAGACCGGTGGCTACAGTTTCGTGACGAAGAGGCGCTCCTCCCTGGTGTTCCTGGCGGCGTCGGCAGCGGTTGGAAGCGGCGGACGAGGGCGGCTCCGGCGAGGTTGAATCGAAAATTGGGCCTTTTGGTTTCGGAATGTTTTTGTGAAAAACTTGTGAAGGGATTTGTTGCTAGAAGTGTTTAGAACGTACTGAGATAAGTTTAGAGCTCGGATAGATGCTTCAATGGTGGTGTGAGCTTGAGAACCGAAAACCTCTTGTATTTATAGGGGAGGATTCAGAATGAATTGGATGAAATTGATCCCCTAAATAGCTCGGATAACCGTTACATGACCGGATTTCAAGGAATCTCGATTTGGGGCGAGATCCATTTGGGTTCGTTTGAGCTCGTTTCTATCCGAAACCTCAAAATTGGTTAAAGATATTCAGATAAGAACACGTGTGAAACGTTCTAGAAGCATTTCGGTTGAGCTTTGGGCGAGATTTGAGGGAGAGCAAAACAAGTTTTGTTCAACAGTGAATCGACATGGGAGGAAGGAAGGGGACGGGTCTGGTGAACCCGGTTCACCATTTTTTTTCTTTATTTGATGGTTCGGTTCACTTGAACCAAAAGAAAACCGGTTCAAACTCTTTTTCAATATATATGTATATCCGAAAATTTATTTATTAAAACTCTACATAAATTAAATAATAAAAATAACAAAACACTTAATGAAATACATTTTATTTTGCATAACACAATTTTCTAAAACATTATATTAAATAATTTTCACAAATTATAATAAATTATAATTACGAATCCTTCCTTATTTTTGAAGAAAATATATCACTTAGTCTCAAAACAATATAACTTAAAAACTTATTTATTTACTATATATGCACATAAGATGAAATATCTTTAAACTAGTTATAAAACTTTATATATATTCATTTTGAAAAAAAAAAATATTTCTAAGTTCAAAATAGAACACGTACCTTTTATTAACAAAATTATATTTACTTAAAAAGAAATACCCAAAGATAATTTGGGGTATTTCATATCTCGCCCCTTAAAAATAAGTTTCGTCCCGAAACTTAGAAAACAAAAAGAAGTAGGGAGAAAATGTATAGAGGAATGAGAATACGGTATTGAGATGTTTTAACACTGATCACGTAAGATACTAAGATTAACGAGAAAAGCTTAGAATTGAATGCGAATGAATCTCTATAGATAGAGAAGGAATGACAACATTAGCTCTCTTTTGCACATTGTCTTCAACTACTTGAACTACCACAGATGTGAAACTTTGTGTCTTTAACTACTTCAACTACCACGGATATGAAGCTTAGGAACGATATACTTTGAGTGGTTTAGGGGGATCGAACTTGATATCTATGGAATTAGGAGTAATCACGTACATCGATCTATCTCGTTGCTTAAGAGCAAGACAACTCAATTACATCCAACGTAATTAGTTGTCCACCGAACTCATCATTGGTAAAGTCTGAGAGTTATTCCTTTTACAATTACTTCTTAACTTAGGGTTAACCACATACGACTGAATTGCCTTACACATTTGTTTTTTTTTATATCATGTACGACGATATGTTAAACATTAGCGCAAGTTAGTCAACTCTTATCACACGGTGAACATGGTATTCTAGACTACCATTGGCTTTCTTCTCAACCCCACTTGGCTTCCTTTTCCAGGTTACCAAATGGTCCGCGGTGGTTTCAAAGGCAGCCACTATAGGCAGAACTAATATCCTATTCAAGTGTAATGAGTGCTCCGTATGAAACGGGTTCTTCTTTGGATCTCTTTCGCGTTCGCTAAATAACACGTTGTCCGATGTCTTGTCTTCCTCCCGAAAGCGAGCGTGATATCAAATTTATTCTTTTATTATATAGTTTGATTGTATTTTACTTTTGTATTATCTCGGACATTAACCAATGAGAGTTCGGAACATTAATGAAGCAATGTCATCAAGAATTCACACCTAGTTTGGATAGAGAAGCTATGGATTCTTCATTAAGACACAAACAGGAGAACACATGGAACGCATAAAGTTTTATTTCCACGGGGTAGAAGGTCCTTCACCACACACACGATGCACCACGATGAGTCACGATGAGTTCACTTCTTCGTTATCGAAATTTCAAGAATCTCACATTGATCGTACCACGCACATTGAACGCTTGTATTAATTTATAAGGTATCTATCGCGTATGCTTATATTAGCAGATTACTAGGGCACAAAGATGCTAAGGACATATCACTCGAGGTTCTTTACGGAAGTTTAAAGTCGATCTCGAGAAGTTTAAGTTGAGACGCTGAATTTGGAGATGACTAACACACTTAAATCCGCCAAGATCATTTAACTTTCGGGAAATACTTAAAAACTTTTGGTACACTGTTTTATCATCATAGAATTTATATACAATATTGTTAACTTCTTGGTCATGAAATCCTTTAAGAAGAGTTTGATGTCCATTTTATCAAATACCATTGATCAAAACTATATATTGCTTACGATACTTGAGAATCTATACACGTGAAATCCGTTTAAAATATCTTAACATATTATGTTTAACACATAGGTTCGTTAAACAAAATCTAGAAGGAAAGTTTACAACTTAAAACTTTTTATTTTTATTTTATTGTAAAGTACTAACCACACTTTGAAAATACTAAACATAATACCAACATATATATTTGAATAAACTTCATTAAAAGAATTGATAATTTTGACTAACATTTTAAAAAAAAATTTCTAAATAAGTTTTTTACTATCTTGTGAAAATATAAATTGCAATTCATGACCCATATTGTAAAATTGTTATAAGGGAGGACTTTCAACTAAATATTTATTATGATTTGTTTCACTAATTTAATTATATTAGACTTTAAACTTTATATGTTAGAAAAGCATTTTCATAAATAAAACTAACTTTTCAACGTGAACGATTTTTCAAAGAAACATATTTACTTTCACTTTAAAACATCAAAAATTATATTTCAAACTTTCAAGAAATGATTTTAAGAAAAACTTATTTTAAAACTCATGTACGAAAACCTGGCTCTGATACCACCTTCTGTAACACCCCCTTTTATAACCCAAGGGAATGCCACAGCGCCAGTGATTACTCGGACTTTAATGTCTTTGTAACCACCTTAGGCTTATAGGGACATGCAACCATGCTCCCATAAACAAGATGATAACAATTAAATACATAAATGAAATAAAATTTAATAGCGGAAGTCTTGAAATATAAAAATAATTCTCTATTAAACTCTCCTCAAAAATCGAGGATTTAATTACAAATTGAGAACAATACAGCGGAAGACTTTTAAATAAAATTAAAACAATAAAACTCTTATACAACATATCTAGGAATTTTAAAATTTAAATACAATGTTAAAAGTAACTTTAATGTCTTCTCAACTTCTCTGCTCTTCTGAGACTCGACCTAAACCTGCGAAGACTGGTCTGGCATCCGGAATGAAGGACACCAGCCATCCAAATATAGGACGGTTAGTTCGCAAGAACTAGCAAATGACGGCTCGAAAACTGGGACAACTTTGGATTCAAGTGACCATGAAACGGTAAGGATTAAATCCAAATGAGACTTGAATATTTGAAGTGGATTGGCTTATTTGTAACCCGGCCCTCCTATGACACGGATAACCCAAAAGGGTTGAGTAAGAAAAGATGTATTAGGAATCATATCCCGATTACGGATGGAATATGACATAGCTTGAAACAAATTATGATTACTACCCATTACTTTATTAATACACTGTTTATTATACTGTCTAAACTAAGTATTGGTTCAAAAGGTACTCGATGTGGCCCAAAATCGACCCAGAGGGCAGGACTCTTCCGGAGAGTTTCAAACTGCGGGCTGAGACAGTCGATTAAGGGTTGATCTTGTGTCCCCCAATACCTAGTTCAAACTTCAAACCATGTTTGTTACTTTACATTATTCTTCACTCACTTACTCACTCACATGATATGCATTTTACATCTTTTATCTTTTCATCAACTACTACCGGTCCCACTCTGTCTATAGTGGATAGCGACCTACAACCATTGGTTGTGTAACACCTCGCATGGAAGTGTAGTTTCATGAAACCTTAAGACCGAGGAGTAACGGCCCCGACCTACACTTTACAACATCACTTTCACTTTACTTCACACATTGTTTTACCATTTCACATTGCTTTTCGTTGATTGGTACGTTTTTACTCACAATTCCACATTGTTTTTCGATGATTGATATGTTTTACTTTGATTGGTTTGGATTCAATTGAGTTTCACTCGCAACAACAATCCTCACAATATTACTACTTATTCACAAGATTGATCACAACGAAATAAATAGAATGGATACATAAAAGAAACATATCCCTTTCTTAACCAATTAGCATGAAAGAACAAAAATAAATCATGCTTTAATAAACATGTGGGTATCTATGTCATTATTATATATATACGTCGAATAATAACATTACCCAATTATACTTGCCAAATTCAAGCTAACGGATAAATAAATCACACAAGGCGGATGGATTGTAATTTATTTTAATTAATTTGGCAAGCATTTCAAGGAACGAAAACAACAAGACACGAAGGCACCGAAATGAGCGGAAAAGCTCGGAAAGTCACTTGCCTTGATCGGAAGTTGCAAGCTTTGACTTAATGGTTGGTTGAACTCGAATTCCCTCGTATGGGCGTAAGGGTTGACGATTCTCTGCGATTTAACGGAATTGGAAAGCATTTATGCCCATATAAAAATACGGGTTAGAATCTGGAATTTTAGAAAACTGGGCAGGGGCATATTTTAACAAAACTGAAAGTATGGGAGGTTTAACGCAATTAACCTTCTTCAACCTCACACCCGACAGTACGTGCCCAGCGTTTTTCCGGTGAGGTTCCGGTGAGGCTTCGGCGAGGCGTAGCGGCTTCGATAGGGCTCCGAATGATACGAGACCGGTGGCTACAGTTTCGTGACGAAGAGGCGCTCCTCCCTGGTGTTCCTGGCGGCGTCGGCAGCGGTTGGAAGCGGCGGACGAGGGCGGCTCCGGCGAGGTTGAATCGAAAATTGGGCCTTTTGGTTTCGGAATGTTTTTGTGAAAAACTTGTGAAGGGATTTGTTGCTAGAAGTGTTTAGAACGTACTGAGATAAGTTTAGAGCTCGGATAGATGCTTCAATGGTGGTGTGAGCTTGAGAACCGAAAACCTCTTGTATTTATAGGGGAGGATTCAGAATGAATTGGATGAAATTGATCCCCTAAATAGCTCGGATAACCGTTACATGACCGGATTTCAAGGAATCTCGATTTGGGGCGAGATCCATTTGGGTTCGTTTGAGCTCGTTTCTATCCGAAACCTCAAAATTGGTTAAAGATATTCAGATAAGAACACGTGTGAAACGTTCTAGAAGCATTTCGGTTGAGCTTTGGGCGAGATTTGAGGGAGAGCAAAACAAGTTTTGTTCAACAGTGAATCGACATGGGAGGAAGGAAGGGGACGGGTCTGGTGAACCCGGTTCACCATTTTTTTTCTTTATTTGATGGTTCGGTTCACTTGAACCAAAAGAAAACCGGTTCAAACTCTTTTTCAATATATATGTATATCCGAAAATTTATTTATTAAAACTCTACATAAATTAAATAATAAAAATAACAAAACACTTAATGAAATACATTTTATTTTGCATAACACAATTTTCTAAAACATTATATTAAATAATTTTCACAAATTATAATAAATTATAATTACGAATCCTTCCTTATTTTTGAAGAAAATATATCACTTAGTCTCAAAACAATATAACTTAAAAACTTATTTATTTACTATATATGCACATAAGATGAAATATCTTTAAACTAGTTATAAAACTTTATATATATTCATTTTGAAAAAAAAAAATATTTCTAAGTTCAAAATAGAACATGTACCTTTTATTAACAAAATTATATTTACTTAAAAAGAAATACCCAAAGATAATTTGGGGTATTTCACTCCCGTATAAAAACCGACGTACAGATCGACGTGATCCTCCAAGTGATTGCATAGTAACGTTTTGAGTTCCGGGAAAGCAGTCTCGCCGATCGGTGATGTCAAAGCCGCCAAAGCACGGTAGCCACAATGACCATCTCCAACAGTGTCCCTCACCGTCTCAATATGACCGAACATGAAGGGATCAACGTTGTTTCGACCCCAGTTGAACTCTCCGAACACATCATCACGTCCACGTCGAGCTGAGGTCGCTTGTGGACGAGGCCAAGCAGCATTTCGAGCAGCACGCGCTTCTTCTCTCTCAAACCTTTCCCTTACCTCCTCGTATGGCAACGAGTTGGTGCGGCAGGCATTCCTCGACCCCCGAGGCCTCCCCTTCCTTCGGACGCTTGCTGATGAGGGTGGGTGCAGCTCATCTTCGCATACATCGTTGGAAGCCGTGTATGAAGATGACAACTCATACGACAGTGGGGTGTCGTCGAAGTCAGTCCATGTCAAATCCATCCAGAACGGGTGGATGTCCTCGGCGGGTATCGGAGTTGACGTATGCCTGAATCTCATGGACACAAGGGATCCCGTAACAAACCCTCCAATGTCGGTCCGTGCATACCGGAGGAACCTTTTGGTTCACGACGTCCTGCCACATCTTGTACAGATAATCGAAGCACTTTTTGGAGATTAAAGTCTTTACCTCATCGAAAAGTTTGACTTTATACGCCGCTGTTGGCCATTTGAAGCGATCGATCTCCAAAGCAGTTTGCATCTCATGCAGTTGACAATCATTGACTCTATGGATTGCATCGATCACGATGCGGAAGTCACCAATCGATGAGTGAAGTGCCTCCTTCAGAACCCTGTGTTGACCCTCAACTCTGTACACATTGAAGTGCATACCACTAAATATTCGATATTATATCATATTGTAATGGGAGATATGAAGTAAGGTTGTACCTGTTTGTCGTACGGGTGCCGAGATGGAAGACATTATCTACGTAGCACCGAACAATGCTCCTGCTGTATGGAAGCCAAACCAACTCCAAATACGCCACCACACCTGGGAATGGGTGCCATGCAGCTCGTAGCGCCCGACGACGTCGGTTGAATGATTCGAACAGCCCCCAACAGTTGCCCTTAAAGATGCCAGCGTGGTTTAAATTCTTCGTGATCTTCAGAGTTGCTTCCTCGCATCTTCTCGTCACGTGTAACCAACAAAGAAGATGTTGGACGTCGGGAAAGACAACATTCAGCGCCGTCAAGAGACCTAGCTCTCGATCAGTCATGATAGCTTGAGGCTGAACGCTCTCAAGCAAGATCTGAAGCTGTCGCAACACTCAGGCGTATGTGTCTTCGTTCTCTTGCGACATGAAGGCATGGACAACCACTTATCTTCGACTGTTTGCTTCGGAGCTTCCTCCCGCGTGGTCGGTACTCCCCAAACTGCTCGCAAGCAAGGAGAACCCCGCCTGGACGATTCGACGCCCCCGTCCAAGACCGCTTGATTACTAAAATCATGCAGTGTCTCCGACCCAAGTCCTTGAAATGCGTAACCATTTCATCACGGTCATTCCAAACCCTTGGGTCCGAGAACTCAGACGTAAAGTCTCTAAACTGTATTCACATAATTGAAAATATGAACAAAACGGAATGAATACGAAATATGTTGACTCTACGAAACCTGTGTGTACTTGAGATACTTGGAGACGAGGATTGCTTTGCGGCTCGGCCATAACGATTCTAGATGTCCTCCTTCGCTTCAATTGTAAGAAGTCGGACTTTGTTTTGGAGTGCGGAATCAAGCTGTCCTCCATCGCTTCAAATAGGCACTGTTGCGTTAATTGTAAGCAGAACCCTAGCACGTCCTTAAGGACGTGCTAGGGTTTAGGGTTTGGCTAGGGTTTTAGGGTTTGAGTAGGGTTAGGGTTTAGGTTCCTTACCCTAAAACCCTACCCAAAACCCTTAAACCCTAGCCAAAACCCTTAAACCCTAGCCAATCTTGAAGGTATCAGGCAACCTTATCATATTAACGTTTTCGTTTTCGTTATCGGGCAACCTCGGAAGCGAGGGAAGTATGCCCATATCCAAGCGAGGATGACCCTCGGAAGCGAGGGTCATCCTTCCTAGCCGGGTCGTTGGAGAAATCACCTCGGAAGCGGGGAAGTACGCCCATATCCAAGCCTTGACACAAAAAAAGTATTTCGTTAGCATATAATTTAAATATTTGTAAACTAAAAACTCTAATTCAACGGTCTCGTACCTGTAGGATCGGCGTGTAGCTGTCTATTCCCTTCGCGCCTGAGCGGGTAGCCTCGCCTAGGCCCCTGGAGAGACATGCGAGGGCGCCAGCAGCCAATGCAAGGTTGGTCGTACGTGGGATGTCCCCAACAAGGCCCAATACCTTCCATGGGATCCGACTCTGCGACTTGTCCACAAACAAAGTCGCGGCGAGAGCAATGGCCATGTAGGTCCTGTGCAGAAACAGACGCTGTGCAGGGTCATCCTCGGGCTGCCCCCCTCCCACATGCGTGCGCAGCCGAATCTGCTCAGGATCAGTTGCGGCCTCTGGGTCATCGGCGGGGGCGGGGTCGACGAGCGGCCCGTGTCTCTCCTGCCACAGGCGAGTAAACCCAGTCACTGGAGGGCCGCCAGCGTGTCTGTATGACTTCAGAGTCGCAGGGGTGAGCTGGTAGTACTCCGCGATGGCGGGGATCAAAGCTGCCGCGGGCAGATGTGACGTGCAGGGCTGGCAATCAATCGGAAGTCCTATCAGACAGGCAACATCGTGCAGCGTGATGGTCATCTCGCCCCATGGAAAGTGGAAGGAGCTGGTCTCCGGGTGCCAATGCTCCAAAAATGCCGTGCAGGTGAACTCGTCGACACACTGCCAGTGGAGTGACCTCAGCTGAGGGACGCCGGATGGGAGCAGATCTTGCACCCAGGTCCCCGGTCCCTCAAATATGTAAGGCTCGAAAGGCAGCAAATGAGTCGCTTGGTGGTGGAACTTCAGCAGCGGCAGCTCCACCGTGGGATCTCTCCACACCTGGTACGCCCGGTGATGCCTGTAAGACAATAGCAGCTCTCCCGGCGGCAACAAAGGGTCGGCCTGCACAGCCGGTGCGGCAGCCTGCGCAGGGATGGGCTCGGGCTCTACCTGTGGGCCCCCCTGGCCTTGAGCCTGCCCCTCCTGACCGTCGTCAGCCTCCTCAACGACGACAGGGATCACATCATCTGCAGAGCCCAAGGAGATCGCCGTTGGTGTGGCGGATGTCGAAGGCTCGGGCTCGTGTGTTCCGGATGTAGAAGCCTCTGGCACGGCTGAAGCAGAAGTCTCCAAAACGGCTGAAGAAGATGCCTCCGGGGGGGTTCCCATCGACTGCTGCAACCGCTCTGCAGACGCGAGCAGCTCGTCGACTGTGGATGTCGAACTGTCGGGTACCGTTCTCCCTGGAATCTGGCTGACCGCTGCCCGGTCGGCGAACGTAACAGGCCGGAGGGTACCGTCCCCCCTAATGAGCCTCCCTGCCTGTTATCATGAAATGTATTTTATTATAATTTATTATATTATAATTTAATATATTTTAATGATTTTATTTTCTTTCCATTTAGATTTATTTCTATGTATTTTTTTATATTTTAATTTTTTAATTTTCTTTAAATTTAAATTTATTTATATGTATTTTATTATATTTTTATGTATTTTGAAGTATTTTAATATTTTTTTAATGTTTTTTATTATCTTTCAATATAAATTTATTTTTATGTACTTGAATATATTTAAATATATTTTAATGTAAATGAAATAATTTTGAAGTATTTTAATATTTTTTAATGTTTTTTATTATCTTTCAATATATATATTTTTTATGTATTTGAATATATTTTAATATATTCAAATATATTTTAATGTTAATTAAATACTTTTGAAGTATTATAATATATTTTAATATTTTTTATTGTCTTTCAATTGTAATTTGTTTCTATGTATTATATTCTATCAAATTACAATTATATTCTCTTATATCAAACTATATACTATAAAAAAACATTATAATATATAAATAAATCAAAAAATCTATTTTCAATTCTATTCTATTAAACAATATATATTATCAATCATATATTCTATAAATTTCTATTATAAAACTATATTATCTATCAAATTATATTTTCAAACTCTAAAAATAAATCAAACAAAAAGTAATTCAAATAACATACCGGTGGAGTCGGGATCGAGGACACCTCAATAGACCGACGCTTCCGCGGCGGTTCCGCCTCCTCCTCGGCCACTGCTCGGCCTTCGTCGCCGGCGCCAGACGCCGCCCCACCACCACCCTCCTCCTCAGCCACTGTTGGGGCTCCCTCGCCGGCGCCAGCCGCCGCCCATCCACCACCACCACCCTCCGCCTCCATCGCTGTCGCCACCGCCTCCAAGGCCGCCACCGCCGCCTCAAGCTCTCTCTCTCTCTCTCTCTCTCTCTCTCTCTCTCTGTCTCCATCTCTCTCTCTCTCTCTCTCTCTCTCTCTCGGTCTCTCTCTCGCTCTCTGTCTCCGCCTCAAGCTCTCTCGCTCCGGCACTGCTCTCCGGCGACCTTCTCTTTCTCTCTCGCTCTCGATTTCTCTCTCGCTCTCGCTCTGGTTTCTGAGGAAGAAGGAAGGAAGACGAAGAGGCATGTCCTCTTCGCCTTTTAGAAAACGGACTTGCACGTCTGCACGTGCTTTAAAAAAAAACGTGCAAGCACGTCCTGCTTCGGGTGGCTCTGACCCCACTTGCACGTCCTTAAGAACGTGGGAATTTGCGGTGTATATAACCGAAACGTATAATTTATATAAAGTTATCATTCTCTAAATAAACACTAATCTATATCTATATATATACTCTTAATTACTACACTTTTCGAGGATCTTTCTAGATTCTAAGATTAACCATGCATCAAGTATGTCGAAAATCTTAGATCTTACCCCAAGGCCATCCACATCGCATCACATTTGCCATGTTCTTAGACCAAATAGAGGGAAAAAAAAAGGAAATGATGAAGTACACACAAAAAAGTGTGCTTATGCAAGACCATGGAAAAGATGATTAAAAATTACATAATTATTAATAATAATGTAACATTTACAGGGTAAATTACACCTAACCACCCTTAAATTATGATACTTTTCACATAACCACCCATAAAAACTTAAATTACAGTAAACCACCCATAAATTTGATTTGTTTTTATATGACCACCCACACATTAAACCTCTCTTTGTTTTGTTTAAAAAAACTAAAATACCTCTAATTCAAGTTTATTTGTGTGTACTTTGTAAAGGAAATATGTTGCATGTATATAAGTACGTGTTTGGATTCCAATTGTATTATGTTTATAATGTAAAATAGACAAGGTCGTCTTTGGTAAACAAAAAATTTAAGATAAATTAAGGGTGTGTTTGGATTCCATAATTTATTAATTATATATAATGTAATAGTTTTATCCTGATGTATGTGATTATTTGGTTAAATTACTAAATTGATGTATGAGATTTTTAATGGGTGGGTGGTCTTATGAAAAAATTACTAATTTATGGGTGGTTTAATGTAATTTAAGTTTTTATGGATGGTTATGTGAAAAGTGTCATAATTTATGGGTGGTTATGTGTAATTTACCCAACATTTATATGATAATATGAATATATAATGTCGGATTAGTAGACAAAATGCAAATGATTAAAAATTGAGGAACAACTCCAAAGGTAGAATACTTGCACGATGTGCGTATAACTAGTAAAAAGGTAAAAAAAAAAATGTTCCTATGCTGATGTGAAAGAGATAAAATGAGCGAAGTACAGGGAGAAATGTACAGCACTGCATTGCCTTCTAACTCCTAAAACCTGAACTGTAAGTAAAAGTAATCGATTTTGATGCGGGACCATCCAAGAGGCATTCAGATGATGTCATTCTCAAGAGGAAGAAGAAGGCTCCCCCATGGGAGAAGATCCAAAGGTGCAAGCTTGATGGTCGTTCACTTTTGGGGTTCGTTCATGCTCAGTTGACAGCTTTTCGACGTCTCAGTAAATTGAGTCGTACGGAGTCAATATTAATCGGATTGAGGCGTGCTATACCTTGTCGGAACGAGGACGAAGAGATCTAACTCTTTGGTGTTGAAGGTTTTTCCAGATTCGACATGGAGCTTGGCCGAAAATCACATTCTTTGCAGCTGTTGCTGTTTTGACGGGAATTATTCTAAGTGTTGGAACAACTTTGTTATTTTTAGTAACTTTCTTTACTTATGTTATTTTAGGTAATTTAGGAGTTTATTTTAATTAATCTTTTATTTATTATTTTTATTAGAAATCAGCCCTAGGGTTATTATATTAAGCGGCTGATTCATCCATTGTAATCAGACGTCTCTTGAATATGAAAATTTCAGTTTGTGTGAAACACAATTGAGAGAAAGTCAATCGATTCGAAGCGTGGCTCATCGATTGCAAATTGGTTATAGATCTAACTTGGTTTGCTTTGAGTTCGTCAACCTCGCGAGAGCTTGGTGATCCAGGTAATCACAAGTCCCCTCCTTGTGCCTCCAAGTTGTCCGCTTGGTTGTGTAAGGTTGTAGAGGCGGGCTTTATAGTCGTTGGTATTTGGTTCCTACCCTCTACGGAGGCCTGGGGTCTTTGCCTCGTTCTATTTTAGTTCGAATCACCCTTCTATCGGTCTTTCTATTGTTTTTAATCGAGTCTTTCATTGCTGCGTTTTATCCTTGTTCTTGAGTCTTTGCTTCCGTTCTTGTCTTTGAGTCTTGATTGTCGAAGATCGGGCCATCCTAAGGCTAACCCCGTATCAAATTGGCA
The DNA here is from genome assembly GCA_037127255.1 of Persicaria tinctoria. Taxonomy (NCBI): domain Eukaryota; kingdom Viridiplantae; phylum Streptophyta; class Magnoliopsida; order Caryophyllales; family Polygonaceae; genus Persicaria; species Persicaria tinctoria. The sequence goes on from JBANSL010000008.1 coordinate 15,965,237, forward strand.
TCAGAGCTTTGGTTTCCGACATCAAAGTTGTGTCTTTTGTTATTCCCTAAACACAAAACCTACAAAAAAAAAGAGTCTTTCTTGTTCTGGGTTTTTACTTCTTGAATTTTTTTAATTCGATTGCATTAACCTTTGTTTGTTTGTGATGATTGTGGTTGCAATTAGCCTAAACACACACTAGCCGTGTCCCACAATAGCCTCTTTGAAGCCGATTAGAACCTTTGTGCAATTGCTTGAATTGGACTCCTATTCGGCATTTGCAATTGCTTGAATTGTTAACGCTGATTTGTGCCTTGATCAGCCAATATAATTGGTGGAAAGAAACTCCTAGTCGGCATACACCTTTGGACACGAGAGGCAGCCTTCATTCCAAGCACACAAGAGGTTTCCAAAACCTAGTTTGTTTTCTATCTTTTGTTATCCTAGATCTATCTACTTTGTTGCCTTATTTAATTTGTTGAAATTTGTGGTAGATATATCTTATATTTTCTATCATAGATTATAAAAGGCATAGATAGATTTATTTACCATATTTAGCCAAAGTTCCATCTATATATATATATTTCATTAGGGCTACATAAATTTTATTTTCCCTTCACCATAACTTAAATTTTCAAGAGTCCTTTATTTCATTGTTAGTTTCTTGCATTAGTTATAAAAAAAAAAATTGCATTCAAAGCTTAGTCCTAGGAGGATAAAATTCACTAGGGGCAAAAGTAAGCTTAAAAAAAAACAAAAACAAAAAAAAAACAAAAGATTGTCGAGTCTAGTGCAAGAAGCTTCAAGGACCAATTTTGGTGAAAATTTCATAGCCCTACTCGAAAAAGCCTTAAACACATACCTCCCAAACCATAATGTTTTTTTTTAACCCCTACCTTGCAACTACAACATCCATACTAAGGGTTTAAATCAAAAAGAGGTAAAAATCCAAGTTTTTCTTTCTTTTCCTATTTTTGTGTGTCGTGTACTGCAGTGACCATACCGACCCCATACCGACCCCCTCCAGCCTCGGTGCAGCCTCTTTACAGCTTCTGTCGAGTCTGATTTGGTCGATTTCGACCTTGTGTCCAACTTTTATCGAGTGGTTCTTGCCTTGGTCGAGTACCTTATTTGGTGTTTCTTTGTCCTTTCTTTTGATTACTCTCGTTTGATTGTTAAGTCCTTGCTTGAGTGTTGATTTGCCCAAAGCGGATTGCCCCAACAAGCTTGTCATAACCAATTAGAGAGAAGTGTGCGAGAGAAACACATTGTGAGGTTGTTTATATTTTCCTAACTTTACATATTTCTTTGTTTGTTGTTTTGTGATGCCTAATATGCAGGGACGAGGGAAAGGACGATGGAAACAAGAAGAGTACTACTTCTCAGAGGACGACGACGACTTCCAGGAGGATGATTATTGGGAGCAACGTCCTAGACGAAATGATAGAGGAGGTCGATACCACTATCAAGCATCTAGAGAGCCTGCGCAAGATCGCATAGGTAAGGTAAAGGTAAAGATCCCTCAATTTTATGGTACCACCGATCCAGATGCATATATTGATTGGGAAACTAAAATGGATCGAATATGGATTTGTCATAACTTCTCTGAACATAAAAAGGTGCAACTAGCTTCCCTAGAATTTCAAAGTTTTGCTTTAATTTGGTGGGATAATCTAGTTAAAGAAAGAAGAAGAGCCCTTGATGCGCCTGTCGCTTCTTGGATTCAATTAAAAGCACTTATGAGAAGTAGGTTTGCTCCTCCACATTATGCTAGCGAGCTTAGACAACGATTAGAAAATCTTAAGCAAGGTAGCCAAACTATTGAGGAAACCTTTTATGCAATGCAAGAAACCATGGCTAGAGCTAATGTAGTTGAACCCTATGATGATACTAACACTAGGTTTCTTAGAATATTGCACCCCGCCTTAGCTCATGAAATTGATTACTTTCCTTATTCTACGCCTACTGAACTTTTACATTTAGCTATGAAAGTGGAAAGGAATGCTAGATACAGGAGTCAAGGTGGTAGAATGTCGAGTGGGCAACCCCAAAGGTGGCACCAAGGCCATGTGCAGCAGCCCCAAAGGAGGTTTGATGGCGGCTCAAGGGAGAGAGCAAGCCAACCCCAAGGGAGGAGTAAAGGCCGAATGCCTCATGAGCCCATCGACAATGTCAGAGCGCCTTGGAACGGACATGAATCGTCTAGGATATCTACTGGCCCTAAAGGGAGTAATCCTAACTCTTCTACTCTTGACCCTATGTACATTCCTTGCTTTATATATCAAGGTAGTGGACATGTTATGAAGGATTGCCCAAATAAGAAGTGTCTCATGACTAATCACCTAGACAAAAATAAATATGAAAATTCTAGTGATAAACATGATGAGCATGTTCATAATGATCAAGATATTAGTTTACTTGCCTCTAAAGATGATTGCCTTGAACATGAGCATGTTGATTCTTTGATTGATTTAAATGTTCAACTTATACCCTGTGCTGATAATCAAGGCAAATATTTGTGTCAAACTACATGCTTAGAAGAAGGCATAGTTTCTAATATGATCATTGATGATGAAACTTCTTCTACTATTGTTAGCATTAAGTTAATTGAAAATTCAGCCTTGAAAAAGGATGAAAACTTGCTAGTCATTGATGGAAACATAGAGCTAAATGAACAACCTATAGTGCATATTCAGTTAGAACATTTTGAAGATGATATGAACTCTGAATTGTGCACTCATCAAGTTTCTTTTCTTGGTTTTGTAGAAAGCTCTAATGGTTTACAAGATGACGAAGCTAAGATCAAATCCATCCAAAAGTGGTCAACCCCTGCAACAATCAGTCTTCAGATGAGTTTCCATGGGCATGAAGTATTCGAACTAGGAGCTCGTGTGGATGCATGTGTGGAATCTTATGCGACCTTGGATTCGGGGTCGAATCCTTTTCAAGAAAGGGGGAATGATGCGGGACCATCCAAGAGGCATTCAGATGATGTCATTCTCAAGAGGAAGAAGAAGGCTCCCCCATGGGAGAAGATCCAAAGGTGCAAGCTTGATGGTCGTTCACTTTTGGGGTTCGTTCATGCTCAGTTGACAGCTTTTCGACGTCTCAGTAAATTGAGTCGTACGGAGTCAATATTAATCGGATTGAGGCGTGCTATACCTTGTCGGAACGAGGACGAAGAGATCTAACTCTTTGGTGTTGAAGGTTTTTCCAGATTCGACATGGAGCTTGGCCGAAAATCACATTCTTTGCAGCTGTTGCTGTTTTGACGGGAATTATTCTAAGTGTTGGAACAACTTTGTTATTTTTAGTAACTTTCTTTACTTATGTTATTTTAGGTAATTTAGGAGTTTATTTTAATTAATCTTTTATTTATTATTTTTATTAGAAATCAGCCCTAGGGTTATTATATTAAGCGGCTGATTCATCCATTGTAATCAGACGTCTCTTGAATATGAAAATTTCAGTTTGTGTGAAACACAATTGAGAGAAAGTCAATCGATTCGAAGCGTGGCTCATCGATTGCAAATTGGTTATAGATCTAACTTGGTTTGCTTTGAGTTCGTCAACCTCGCGAGAGCTTGGTGATCCAGGTAATCACAAGTCCCCTCCTTGTGCCTCCAAGTTGTCCGCTTGGTTGTGTAAGGTTGTAGAGGCGGGCTTTATAGTCGTTGGTATTTGGTTCCTACCCTCTACGGAGGCCTGGGGTCTTTGCCTCGTTCTATTTTAGTTCGAATCACCCTTCTATCGGTCTTTCTATTGTTTTTAATCGAGTCTTTCATTGCTGCGTTTTATCCTTGTTCTTGAGTCTTTGCTTCCGTTCTTGTCTTTGAGTCTTGATTGTCGAAGATCGGGCCATCCTAAGGCTAACCCCGTATCAGATTTATAACAAGAACTTTAGTCCGATGGCTAAAACTCGCATTGTTCGGAAGGCCAACCTGGCTCTGCAGGGATTCGTGATCGAACACCGGCCGGCGGAGTATGTCTATCTTGCTCTTTCTGAGCTTATCTTGCACTTTCCTTGCTTGGTTGCTCTCTTAGCTTTATTTTTTCGGTTGATCTGGTGCTCATACAAGCTGTTTTTTTTTTTTTTTTTGAAAAAATTGAAATGTTTTTAGTATATTTATATTTTAGATCGAAAAGGCTTAAAGAAATGAACATATGACTACCTGATAGCCCTGTCGAAAACAAGTAGTTCAATGGCATGTCTAGCCAGTTTCAGCACATTCCCAAGAGTGCCAACCTTCCCATCTGTGCCAGTGCTTGCCTGCATATATTGCCAAACAATTCCATATATAAAAGGAAGTTTTTGAAGGTCTCGATTAAATTTGTTTGTATATATACCTTACTCGATGATCTTAAGGATTGAGAAATGCACAAATGCAAGTAGAAGTCACACGATTGTAACGCAAACAGAAAATGTTATAAGGTACGTAGAAAGATCGATATATAACCTCACTAGCCTTCTTGAAAAGGACAAGGAAAGAGTGCGTGTCTATGTGGAGATTCTCGTCTTTATCAATCCAAATATCCGTTGCATCATTTTCACTTTTCGGGCGTTTGAGGTTCTCCCCCACGCAGCACAAACACTCGACAACGAGCATATTTTTGACCTCCAGTGTTTCCAAAAGATAGCTAACAATACCCTTCATGTCCGATCTCAGTTTGAGCCTCGAGAACTCATATCTTGATGCTTGATCTAAGGTTTCCCAATGGGTAGAAAAGCTGCATGCAAAAACAAGCTACAAGTTTAGTGCTTATGACAAATAGTGATAAAACTAAATCAAGAACTCAAGAAGTTCACTTTCAATTCAAAAACAATGTAAAAGCAAACATGATAGAAATCAATTGAGTATAAACTAACAAGATTACAAGCTAACTAAAAACAAGCTAGGAACTATTATTAATGATAGCAAAAATAATGTACATTTCATAAATTTCAATGATGCATATATATTTTGTTATATATTACTTATTGTTAATATTTTTTCAAAAAAAAAGTAAGGATACAAAATATCAAAAAAAAATATATACATATATACCTTGGCCAATGTTTTTCTATGAACACTCTTAACTTGTCTTTACCATCTTTATTGATTGCTTTGAGTTGATATTCAACATCCTTCACAAGGTGTTCTTGCAAGAATAGTTCTTGTCTATACTTAGGTTCAAGGCAAGACAAAAGCTTGTAATGTCTCTCCCTGTATTTACATGCAAAAAAAATTAACAATATTATTATTTTTTGTTTAAATTTGGGGGAGAAAAATATATGGAAAATATGAAAGAGTTGATAATAATTACCTGTCAATAACCTGCAACTTATATGTGAGTTTGAGAGAAAGATTATCCCCAACAGCATGTACATCAACTAACTTCACCACTCTCTTTTTCTTTGTAAATGCATAAAGTACATCTTAAAAAAAAAAAAATTCAAAAATTCAAAAAAAAAATAGAGAAAAAACAATGTATAAAATATAGAACTTGATCAAGATTCAACATACTTGTTGCACGCCTGCTTCGTTGTTGATCATCCGATATCGATAGAGTGAATAAGACGAGACGACTCTCCCCTATTAGAACACAAAATAGATGGGAATGTCAACAAATTTTAATTTAGAAGGAGCATCTAAGTTATCAATGAGAAAGTATAATTATTTTGGGAAACATATATAATAAAAACCACAGGTTTCAAAGTGAGCACACATAATTAACAATTCAAAGTGTAATAGAAATTTGCAAACTTTTATTAATTAACTGAAAATTGGACAAATTTAAAGTACGTCATGCCTGAAAGCTGAGTGTCAAGATGGAGGGAGAACGATAGCTGATCCTCAACTTTTTGGAGTTGGATGTACCTCCAAAACAAATTGCAGATAAAACATAAAGAAATCGAGTTGGTTTTGTGGCGGCCCGGATAAATAAAAGATTGTCGATAAATCGAAATTTAAGTCGTCACTAACCATTTGAGGCCACCAACATGGAATCTGTTGCTTTCCAAGCGCTGGGACGTAAAACTCTCTATGTTCCATTCTTCACTTGTAAATGTCTGAGCCATATCTACTTACTACGTACAATCAATTCAATTATCGATATCGACTATTAATGGCTAAGATTAATTATTAGATTTCATAATTAAACACAATTAACCGTCAGACTATCGAGATTCGAGATAGCTTTTGGTGAAGAAAACCAATGGCATCCGAATTGGCACTGATCGTTTATTAGGAAATTTTCGTAAACCCTAACCCTAAATTCCAAAACCCTAATTATGCAAAGATCGAAGACAAAAAAATTTATTTAAGGAAAGGAAAGGAAAACAAGAGATACCCTGTGGGTGGGCGGCGCGGAGTGGTCGGCGATGGGGCGTGAGAGAAGCGGTCGGCGGCAGGGCCTTGGAGGAAGGGAGAAGAGAATGATGGATACTACTCTCTTTCCATTCATTAGAGTAAATACACACTTGATCCAAAACGTAATTTGCACTTAAAGGGAGACTTTTTTATATACTACGTATTATTTATGTACTCTTTTTTTTTTTTAAATCATATTGACTTTATATATAATTTTTTACACAATTTATGTTTAGCGCATGATCGTATGGTCGCAACGACTATGCGGCCTCTCAATCTTGTCGCAAGCAACAAACTTTCGCATTGAAACTGCTGGATGAGGCCTCTCAATCTTTACGAATTTGAGGGACTTGGTGTTGTCCAATTTAGTAAACTTTATCTTCTCAATAGCCATTTCAACATCTTGCCAGGAGCCTCTATGTTTTTTTTTTTTTTTTTAAATTTCCCCTTTTTACCCCTTTTTTTACAATCTTTGGCTTTTTTTTTCGCTATCCACATCGGGTTTCTCTTTTAGGAGAGAGAAACTCCCATTTGAGCACCCATTGTTTGTGAAAAATTTCCAGTTCAATCCTCTTTAGATCTTTAATTCATGTGCCCAATTCATCGTCTTTCCCCATCTCTGTGTTCGATCTGGTCTGTCATCTTCCAGATTTGGCTTGGAGATTTGCGTTTCCAGCTAGTTGTGCAAAATCATGGGGAAGATTGGGGCTTTGTATTTTCCTAATCCTCCTCCTAACTCTATCCTTGAGCAAAATCTATTGAAATTGTTGTGGGGCTTAATTTGCTCTTTCTACCCTTTCTTTGTGTGTTTTTCCTGCGTTTTTAGGGGTTCTGGTTGTTCTTGAGGGTTTTTGAGTGGGTTCTTCCTCCCTCGGCTTTCCTCTGTGCGAGGTTGTTGTGCGTCGTCGGTCCACTTCGTCTCCTTCTTCGGCCTCCCTCGCCGTCGGAACCTGTCCTCCCTTCCTCCTCCGTTGTGCTGCATTTGTTTTGCTCCGTTTGCTTTGTTGGGGATCCTTTCTCTTTCTGTGTCTAGATCGGGGTGGGTCTTCGCGTTTTGGGGGAGCCTGTTGGCCCTTCCAGCCGGGGTAGCTACTCCTCGCCATTCACTTGGCCTTTGGCTCTCAGGTGATGTGTTGTACTGTCGGGCCCTGTCTTCTCCGGCTTATTGCCGGCGTTGGCATCCCATCCTGCGAAGAATAGTGCTTCGGGCCCAAGGCTATTCCTTGGGCCCGAAGTGGCCCGCTAACCTAGCCTTGGGCCAAGGCAGCCCAATCATTAAAAATAATAATAATAAAAAGGGAATAAGCGGGTTATTCGTACAATTATTATATGTCAAAATAATACCCGAAAGGGTTTGACTAAATCCTGCAAGGGCTTGTCGATATTCTTGTTGGTGAAATCTTGTTGTCGTTTTGTTTCGAGCAGCTTGCGGCTCTGCTTCTGATGTTTCTTGGAGATCTTCTTCTTGGTTGGGGGGCGCGGAGTCTGGAGTCGGGTCTGGCTGGAGTCGAGGTTGTGCGCTCAAAGGCGTCTCCGTATCCGGGATAGAGTCCTTGGAGTTCGTCTGCACTACCCACAGGAGTTAGAGTTCTGCTGTACCGCTGGCCCGTGGTGCTACTGTTCAGTGGTGCTTGGCTTCGTTCTTCGGTGGACGGTGGCTTCCTCAACTTTTTTGGTGTTGATCTTCATGGGGCGTTTTGTTGCAGAGTTTATTTCTGCTTGTTTCATTTCGATTGTTTCTGTATTCAGGTTTTTAGGTTGTACGTTTTGACGGTTCGTTGTCTACCAAAGTAGAGTCATGCCTGTCTGACCTTCGAATTCTTACCTAATAAAAAAAAATAAAAAAATCTTTGGCTTTAAAAAAAAACATTAGACAAAAGGCCCTAGTTCCATTAGCTGTACATTTTTCATCAATCTCAATATGTCTTATACTACTCATAAAATATGTATTTTTTTAATATTAGATTCAAAGGTAGTCAATTAGTCCATTACAATAAGAAGAGGGGATTCAAACTCCCAGTAGAGTCACTTCTACTTATAATCTCTTTTTTTTTATCCTTTCCAGTTCAAGTGGGTTCAGCACACTCTACATCTGGATCGGGTTACTGTAGGCCCATTTAAGGGGTTGACCCTCCCACTCACAAGCGTCTCCATGTTTCCACGGGGATTCGAACTTCGAACCTCGAGGCATGGGATGTAGCCCCATAACCACTACACCAACTTGTGATTGGTTCTACTTATAATCTCTATTGTCCGCGTCCGGTTGGAGTTTCTATTGGACTTACATCCTCCACTATACCTCTTCTAAAGTTTGACCACTCACTATATCGTAAGCAATGGACATATATAAGATGACACAAGGGCAAGACTTTGGTAGGCTCTTACGAGCCATTAGACTATGCCAGCCAAGCTCGAAGTAGACTCAAATTTTCTCAAATGTCCAATGTAAGATAAACCTTTGGGTTGGGGTATTAAATATGTACAACATTACAAACTAATCAAATTAACAACAATACCGCCACTTAAAGAATTGACTTTTCAGAAATTTCACCCCTCGAACTAAGCAAGAAGATGGGCTTCTGGGCCACAAAGCCCATTTTCAAAAGGGGGCTCCATCAAAGGCCCAAAAGCCCAACTAAGATAATTTATCACCCATGAGAGCAATTTAGCTTCGTGTTTAGAAAATTGGAAGCTTTCAACTCTAGAATATGAATTTGTCCTAGCCTTTAGGTTGATATATAGATGACTTTCATAGTATAAAATGCTCGACGAGTGCGCTAGTTATCGACTAAAACACTCCTCTTATGTCTAAGATAGTTTGAAATTGAACAAGACCGGGCTTTTGCTCATATATGCCTTCAATATCCTGGGAAAGCTTTCACACATCTGAACTAAAACGGAGGATGATACACATACACTTGGTGTATGCTGGTGTATCTTTTTTCCAAGTGTAATTTTTTTTTAAAATTTATCCACTACTTTTAAAATTGTAAAAATTATCCTTACAAATTTACTTTAACACTCTATTATACCCATATTATAAAGAATAAACCCTAAAAATATCAATAGTCACTAATTATACTCTAAATTTTAAAGGGTGAACCCTAGAAAAATAAATTTTGGAAGAAAAAAAGTTGGTGTATCCATACACTTGGTGTATGTGTAGGCTTTTCCAACTAAAACTGTTGCTTTCTCTATAAGCTGTCAAGTTTCAAAAACTGCAAGAAAATTTCACTGCATTTTGGAGTTAGGACTTTCAATCAATACAACAGCTTTACCAAAGGGTTATTACCATTGCTAACAATCCAAAGATTTGCAAGTTTCCCATGGACTTACCTATATGTAAATTTCATCCTAAAATCAGTCTCTTTGAGCCAAGTGAACTTCCATAGCAATACATGACTCATATCTTCTGTATAGTGTCTACAAATGCTCCTGAAGTAATCGCCCTGATCTTTGTCAAAAATGCATTTTCGGGAACTCGGCAACAAGCATCAGTTGTTGACATTGTGGCAATGACAACAAAATTCTCTCCATTCCCGGTATCTATCTCGTATAGCTCAATAAAGAACTCCTTTAGCCTCTGCTTCAAATTCTCATACACTAACCTGTTGGGAGGAATCACATTCAAAACTAGAAGCCCAGCAATCGATAGACAAGTCTTAGCTGCCAAAAGGACACTTTCCTGCATAAATTCTGAGGGAGGAACACTAGTATCTGTTCGGAAATTTGCAGGATCCAAATCAACCATGATTACATCAAAAGCCCCTGAATCCGTTCTGTGTTTGTTTCTTGCTGTGTTCTTCAAGAATTCTATTCCATCTCCAACGGAAACTCGAACCGACTCACATTGTTCTAGCCCAAAATACTGCCTAGCAACCTTCAAAACCATTTGATCCACTTCCACACCAATAACCTCAAAACCCAACTGGGTAGCCAGAAATCCCAGCAATGCCCCACCCCCAACACCAATACACAAAGCTCTTGGCCGGATGGAGGAATCAAGGCAAACTTGAACATGCCTACTTATCAAAGAGAGACTAGCAACCATTGGAGCCAAGTAAATGTGCACCAAAACCCTCAAATCAGGCTCAAATTTCACATCCCTGAGACACACAGAAGCCAAAGAACTAGAACCATCCAACATTGGCACAATCTTGACCTCACTCTGCACCAAATTAGGCATTCTCTTAAACCTCAACCTCCTCCTGAATTCCCTCTCAAGACCTTCAATCTCAACGTCTTCAACCAAAATCTCACCAACAACTGGCCCAACAAACGTCTCCAAGACCACACCTTTAACCACATTATCTTCATACCTCAAGAATGTGATTTCAAAATCGCCCGATTCTTGATTGATCTTGGGCAAGAACGCAACTACGAAAGGGTGTAAGGCCTCTTCCAACTTCTCCATACAATCCATTTCATCACCTACCGGCCTTGTATACAAGTTCATGCCGGATTCGTCGCTGGAAGGACTGTTGCCGATCAAGATCAATCTCGAAACCCCGAGCGCGCCAGAGAGAAGCTGGAAATGCCCGGCTTCGGTGGTGAAAATCCAATCGCTTTCGCGATTTCGGGGGACTAACATGGCGGCGATTAGCGGTAGATTTGGATTTGGAGGTTGAGATTGGGAATCGAGGATTGCGATTCGGATGTGGTTGGTGTGGAGATAGAGCTTCAGGTTAGGGATTGAAGGGTTTGGTAAAGTGAATGAGATGTAGCGTGAAGGAACTATAGAATCAAACGTGCTTGATTCCATGGCGCTCGAAATGGAAGTTGACCGTTTCTGTGATCTGAATTTTGGAATTGGGAATTTGGGAGGGAGGGTAAGTAAACCCTAGTGTTTGGTACTTATGCAGACCCAATTTTGGCCCCACCGGTTCAAGTAATTTTAAACCAAGATTATTCCATGAAGTTTAGTATTCAATAAATTATAATTCAATAAAAAAAAAAATCCCATTTTAAGTTTATCGCAATCGTCTCCAAAAAGGTTCACTTACATTTAACTTAATTTCTAATTATTGGTCAACGGTATGTTTGGAAAGTTTAAATATATATTTCCGATCTTAAACTTATCACAATCGTTTCCAAAATGTGTATATTGACCATAAGAGGTACAAAGTTATTTTATATAAGAGATGTGATTGAGTTTTTTTATATAAAAAATGTATATATAGAAATAATGATTATGATTATTAATAGATTGTAAAAAAACAATATTAATAATACTATTGAAGCCATGTCATCTATATGGTCATTACATATATAATTGAACAATACTTCTAATAAATTACACGCATGACTTGAATATAAACTTCCGCGCATTTAACGCGTGGGTATTACACTAGTCTTAGTAATATTTTTATCGCAGCATTTATGATTTTTTTTAGTTATACAATCAAACAAGTATCGATCTAAAATGAATAAATACAATAAATATATTTTTGAATCCAAACACACCCTAACGTGTAAAATACAGTAAATACGGAGTACTCCGTATGTGTTTGATTAGTTAGGTTTGTAGTGCCATGAGCTTTTCAAGTTCACCTGTATATTCAAACAAAATACTATGCAACAAAAACACTCTTCAGAGCTAATGGTGAATGCACCAAAGAAAGTTCTGCAGTATTTTACAAGCTTTCGAGTCTTTATTAGTTACTGATGCTACAACCATCTTAGCTTCGATCTTTCAAACAGGCACTTGATCTTACAACTGCAGTACAGACTATAGACAAAAAGTAAGATCACTCGTCATCCGCGGGAGATTGGTCGTCTTTGGAGTCACCCTTTTTCGCATCTGCCTGTCTTTTTTGCCACTTCGCCCATGCCCAATTCACGAGGATGAACCCTCCCAGTGCATACACCTGCAAGTATGCAGAAACAATTTTGATATCGACACAAGCACTGGACTACATCTCTAAGACACATTTAACATTTGCCCAAGCTGAATTCAAGTATGCATCGTTCATCAGAGAACAACAACAACAACAACCCAGTTAATCCCGCTATAAAGCGGGGTCTGGGGGTTATGATGTACGCACTCATACCCCGCACATGTCGAAATCAAAATTGGAACATCTTTGCTAATTCCAACCGTCTTTGTTGAATCTTTTTCATATCCTAAGCTCTCTTGTAGGTCCGATCCCATCATCTTTTGAAGCAACTCTCTCAAGTTTCATCTTCGCTAGGAGGATTAGGCTTATGAAGGGCAATAGGATCCACATATTTGGGAACTTCTTACTTGCAGGCAGTGAGCAATAACATTCCTTCCCGAGTCACCTCCACATGCTGTAAATGCTCAGAATATCCCAAGCTTGTTGCTTCCATACGTCATCTAGTACCACCAAACACTTGTTCCATCTCAAAACTTAGTGAAGCTTATAATCTAATCATTATCAGAGGAACCAGAATTGAGTTACTCAAGTGCATCTTGGAAGACAAGAAGATCATTTGATTGAGAGAAATGCAGAGGATCAATTATTTAAAAGGCACAATACCCCACCCAATAAAGGGTTCCATGTCATTTATGGAATGAGCGGGTTAGAAACGATGACTCTTGCAACCAAAGTTTTTCAAGAGGATGGGTTCAAACAACACTTCACTGACGGGCATGCCTTTTTCTACATTTCTAAGCAATTTCAATGTCAAAATGTTCTTCAAGATGTGTTTGGCCAACTCAACTCTGGGTTCTCTGATAATGATTTAGATTCTATGTTTTACGAAGTCTTCAGGAAGAGTGTTTGGAGGTAATAAATGGCGTATGGACTCAAGAAGCTTAATTGGGATCTTCTGAAACCAGCATTTACAACATGCGGAGGAGATTCAGGGAGTAAAGTATTGATCACTACCCCCAAGGAAGAAGTTATCAAATACATGGATCCTACTGCCCTTCATAAGTCTGGCCCTCTTAGTGAAGAGGAAAGTTGGAAGTTGCTTCAAAAGATAATCGGATGGGATCGAAGAACATCCAACAAAGACGGTTGGAAGCAAAGATGGTGTGTTCCAAATTGTTAATCTCATTAAACAACCAATTCTTCAATCTTCATACTCCTAATCAGTAATCACAAGGATAAAAGCACAGGTTGAATGAGCTGCTTTTCTTCCTATCACAAGGAAATGAAAACAATCCAGAAATCCAATTCCCATTTTAAATCAGTTCATGATAATTTGTTTTTTCCTCAAGAACACTAAAACATGCCCCTCAAATTGACCCCACAAAACCTCAATTTCCTTGAAGTTCATCTTTCAACCTTAAGCCCCAAATTTTAAAAGTATCTTCCACATTTCACATCAGTTGTAGGCTTTTAGCTACATCATCCAAACCCTAGCCAGAAACCTTCAAGTTCATTATCCAAACCAAAAAGAAAACCAACAAAGTAGAGAGGAAAAACAGACCTGCCAGAGAAGAAGGGGATTGGAGCTCTGCTCGGCGGCCTCGGTTTCAAGCTTCAATGGCTCCGCCTGAGGCTGGCTGAATCGGAACTTAACGACGTCCGGCTTCGCGGAGGTTCTAGAAACTTCTCGTTCTGCTTCGGCTTCTCCCGCCGACGATTCCTTCTTGATCACAACATCAACTCTCCCACCACCTCCTCCTCCTCCTCGATTCGAAAATCCGAACGGGAATTTGGGGATGAGAGACAAGAAGCGATTCTTCGGCTCCTGCGGTGCTCCTCTGCTCGTGATTTCGGTGGACTCTGAAGACGACATCTCTCTGCAGCTTCTTCTTCTCGGTATATGCCTTGTTTTTCAAGTGAAATTGTGCATTTGTTGGACGCCATTTCCAGGAGGTCGGTTCCTCCATTTCGAGACGTTTCATTTCACGTGTCCTCTGGCGGAAGTGGGCCCACATTTCGCCAAGTGAGAGCAGTCTGCTGACAAGGAAGCCGATGTCCGCCAGTGCATATCTTGTAGTTTGTTATTCGAGCCGAACTAGTCGAGTATTGCTTGTTTAAATTCCGTTCATTTGAAATATAAACGTGTTCGATCCGAGCCTAAATTTTGACTCGAGCTTAAAAATGTGCTTATATACTCGATTTGTTTAAGAAATGAACGAGCTCGAGCTGAGCTTTTTTCGAGTTTTAAGCGATTCTAATTGCTCATTATACAGTAACTTAAAGGAAATATTAGAAATTCCATAAAATTTGAGGTATTCGAGCTCAGTTCTAACGAGCCGAGCTTTAGATCGGCATAAAAATATGCTCATACTCGGCTCGTTTAGAAAATGAACAAGCTCGAGCCGAGTTTTTATCGAGCGAGTACGAGTTGAATTCAAACTCCTCGTGTTCACATAACACCCCATTACCTTCTGCCCCCAAACCCCGCTCCACTACCCCGTCCCACAAAAATATTTCACCCTTAAATTAATATTAAAAAATAAAAAAATACATATATTTAACATCTACATGATTATTATAACATATTTGGAAAAAAATCTCAAAAAATCAACTTACAAAAATTATAATAATTCAATAGAGATAGAAAGATTTTTAAAAGTTATAAAAGATGTTATTTTACTATAAGCTAAATTTTCAAGATTTTTTTTCAAATATGTTATAATAATGATGTAGATGATAAATGTAGATATTTTTTATTTTTTCAATATCAATTTAAGGGTGAAATATTTTTCGAGGAGCGGGGGGACATAAGCTATGCACTGGATGTCCGCACGCTGTTTTCAAGCAAAAAACTCTATCAAATCGTTTTTTATAGTTTGTTTGCAAGTTAATGGGATGTTATTCAAGATGAACATGTTTAGAAACAAATCGAGCTTAAATGAGTTTAAAAGCTAAATTTGAACTAGTTGAGTTTTTTTTTTAACCGAAAAGAATTTGAAAGATTGGCGAGGCAATCTCCTCAAGGGTATCTAGAAGGATGAAACTACGAAGAACAACATTTCAAGGGGGAATAGAGTCGGAGAAGTCGAATCCAAGATGAGAAAGATGGTCCGCGACACGATTGCTTTCCCTAAAGATGTGGGAAGTCTCTGAATCAGTGAAGCATTGAAGAGAGAGGAGGCAGTTGGATAAGATCATTTCGATCTCACTTGACCAACATACACCACTTAAAACTATTAATAATGCTAAGATTATCACCTTTTTGGGGGGTGAACTGCTAAGATGATCACATTTAGTACAAATAAATTTAATGTTAAGGCCCTTCCACAAGCCGAAACCCTTAGCGTCAATGATAGAGTAAAAAGGCGAGACTCCAGCTTCAGGAAAAAAAAAATGGTGCCATTACTGTCTCGGCTAATGAAGCCATAGAAACCGGGGTTGGATGGAGAGAAAGCACCGTCAAAATTAGGGGTTCGTTTGGTTAGCAACTGAAAAACCCTGGAAGTAGAGGAAATATATGTGTTTGGTTGGAGTTTTAGTCACAGGAAAACCCAGGAAGTTAAATTTCCAGGAATTTAAATTCCTCCATTTCAAGGGAATTTAACTTACCTACTCCCCCCTAGGTAAGTTCCAATTCCATCTTTTATAAAAAGAAATTTCAAATTTCCCTATTTTAATTCCTACCATTTAAAATCCAACCAAACATATTTTTTCAATTCCCGGGAAGTGCAATACATGGGAATTGAATTATCGTGAAGTAACTTCCTAGGAATTGTTCTTCCCGTGTTAAACCAAACGAACCCTAAAACTAGTTGGGTTATAGAACAATCACGCTTGCTTACTTATCAAGTAGCAATTTGAATGAAATTTTGTAATTAAAAAAAAAACAGTTTTAAATGTATATTTTTCAAAGCAAGATAAGATTTAGGGAGGTTCCCGATGATCGGCGAGCAAAAGGATATCAATTACAGTAAGACTTATCAGCAAAACCCATTCGTGTTATATCATTTCAATTTCTCAGGTTGTTACAATTTTTTTTGATAGGTCTACTTACTAAACCTAAAATTTTATGGTGACATTAACCAATGACCCCTTGTTAACCTCAAACCACTCGTTAATTGTTATCCAAAAAAAAAAACGAAGAACACATTAGAGCAAGCACCAAACAAGTAAACCTGAACAGGAAATTTCTCAATAAAAGCATTTGTAAGGAACATTTTTTTATTGATCTAAATATTATTTGATGCAGTCTCCAAATTGCTCTCTTTTGCATGCTTTGATCACAAACCAAACCACACTGCAGCATCGCATCAAATCAAATCAAAGGGATTTTATTATGCATAAGAAACCTCTTCAGTCCCCAAAACAGGGCTCCGGCAACAAACTCAACCCCAGAGCCCTCCCCTTTGTAAACAACACCTTAGGTAGAGTTTCTGATGAGTTCTGCAAAAAGTGTCTATTCTCATTATGGCTGGTCGGCGTGCAGGAAGTGCTTCGGATCCAAGGACTGCAGCTCCATGTTCGGTTTGGTTCCCCATGCTTTCGGTTAAACGGGGAAATGGCTCACACTCAAGATTGTTTGGTGGGTACAACACCCCACTGCTGATCCAAAGAAAAACAATGGAAATTTGTGCAAAAAATAATCTAACCATATGTCAAAATGTGAGTTTGGTGGATGGCTCGTCGTCTCCCATTGATTTACGGGGAGAACTATATCCCCTGGTTGTGTTTACAGGAGTAGTCTTTCAATGTTGCTGAAGTTTGCTTGCAGTGCAGAGACGAACTCCCCTACAAGGCAACAGCAGAGAAGTTTGTTGAGGTACATTACGGTTACAAGGATAAATGCTGTTCAAGGTAAAAGGGTCAGAGAATACCTCCAACTTTTCCATCAAATACACGATGATCCGCAGACAATGTCACATTCATTTCTGTGACAACTCCTGGCTTCTCAGTTCCTGGAATTGAATAGAAGAATAACATTATTATGTCAAATCTTGCAATTGTAGTCTGCTGAAATACAGGTGCCGACTTACCATCAGCTCCGACCACTGGTTTGACAACCTTATTGCCTCTGCCCACTGCCAGAATGCCAGACTTACAAGACAGAAATACATTTATCAGCTTTGTGGATGACGGAATAAATCTTTCTTTTTAATGAGAAACATGAGGGGAAATGAAGAACAATTATCAGCTCTGTGAATATGCAGGTGAAAGTTTTTTTTTTTAAAAAAAAAAGGTAATACCTGTGGGGGATTAATAATTGCGCAAAAATGGTCTACTGGGAACATTCCCAGATTGGATATGCTGCACAGAACATGGAAGAAAACAATAAGCATACAAAAAATGAGAAAATTTTCTTCAAAAGGGATATTTTCCGCATAACATAATATGTCCAGACTATCCTCCATGAGAAACTTCTGCACCTAAATGATCCTCCTTGAAATTCATGAGGCTTCAGCTTCCCAGATCGAGCCTTTTCAGCTAGTTCTTTTACCTGCATAAATAAAAAAAGATTTTACACGTTTAGAAAAGGATAACATTGCCCAAAGTAGCAGTCAAACATGATAATCAATCCTTTAGTTGTCAGGTGCCATTGGTGTACTTCAACAAGTGAACCTCGAGACGACAAGAAGCAAGTGATGTCCCAGTACGAAAGTAGGAAATACTGAAGTAATTTCTCATGTCAAGACAAACCATAAATCTAATAAGGTTACCTCTGCAGATATAGCAGATATGGTCTTCTGATCCGCGTTCCTTATTATAGGAGTCATCAATCCCTGCACATTAGACATAGATTGATAAAACCTAGTTCTTAATTGAAAATTTCATAAAACAAAGGAGCACTGGGAAAACCTTTTCAGTAGCCACTGCGATTGATATATCAACAGAATCGTTCAATGTGACCTCGCCCTTCTCCTCGTTCCAAGAAGCTGCAACACCAATTTCAGAATGGTAAGTATGGATACTGTACTGAAAAACTCACAAAGAAGAATAAGATGCAAAGATCAAGTCCATGAACAATCACAGCATGAAAGCAACAGGCAGTGAATTCGTATCAAAGGTTCTTACAATTGGCTTCTGGTACATTTCTGAGAGCAACAGCAACAGCTTTGATGACAATGTCATTGACTGACACCTTAATATTGTGCTTCTCTGTATATATACATAAAAAAAAAAAACAAGTGATCAAGGGAAGCGAAATAAGTATACAGACAGAGCATATTAAAGAGGTAACACGAAGAAGGGTAAAATTATACCTATCAACTCCTTTCTAAATGATAGAAGAGGATCCAGTATAACATCTGATTTCAAAAGAAAATATCTTCATCAGAGACTAGTTGGAGATGAAAGAGCAAGTAATATAAGTTCAAGGATATTCAATACCTGAGGACAGATAAAGATGTGGTGTAGTCTGTTTTGATTCCAACAAACGTTTGGCAATCACCTACATGAAGGAAACCAATCTGAGTATGTATCAACTGTAGTATAGAATTCTGTCAAAAAAACAAGAGTCCCCCCCCTGAAAGGAGGTAAGAAAATACCTTCCGAATTTGGCTGTTAGGAAAATCCTCATATGAATCAGAACTCTGCAAATGGGATTGTGATTGCGGTGAAACAGACGGTTCAGATTTCTCTTGACTGCGAGGGGAAGATGCCTTCTCCTTAGATGCAACACCTCCTTTGGAAACTCTTCCTGACTTCATTGCGGCCAAAACATCTCCCTTCAACAGAGTACCATGAGGACCTGATGCCTCTAATGATGATATGTCCAGTCCAAATTCTGTGATAAGCAGCTTTGCAGATGGACTGATCCTTTTAATACTGGTCTTTGCCTCTTTCTTATCTGTACTCGTACTAGGAGCTGCTGGTTCATCTGCTCTCGCCACTTTTTTGCCTGGTGTAGTAGCAAAGGACGTCTTTACAACTTCAACATCATTCAAATCTTCCACCTTATAAAACAGCACCATGTTAACTTCTTTCATTGGGAGATAAGAAGGCAAACTCATAACACAAATTGCAAATAAAAATACAGTTGTTAACAAACTGAAAGCAAAAACAAAGGATGGTGCAATATACAACCACAAAATCATATGTAATCATAAAAAGATTATATAGAAATTAGATACTTACGGTAACTGCAATGGGCTGGCCCACAGCAATGTCTTTTGAACCTTCAGGCGCTACTATCTTGGCAAGGTAGCTACAGTTCCATACAGAAGTGAAAGATATATTTCAAGATTATGAAATAATTCAGCATTAAAATCAAGCTTGTTATTTTAAAAGAATGATAATAAATATAAATATATATATAAGAAATTCGGAAATGTCCTGTAGGGTTACCAAATTCTCTTCACTTTGAAGGTACAGATGCCTAATTGCCTATATGCACATAAGAAGATGCTAAATAGTACCAACCATACCAAATTTTGATCAACACAATGTGCATTTGTACCTATCATTTTGCACTGGTTATTTATTACTGAACAGGATTTGACACTACAGAAGTTGACATTAGACCTACTAAGCAAAGTAATGAAAGTATATGCAAAAATTGGCATTTATTGTGCCCAACTGTCCAGACACTTACGATAAGGTAACTTAACTCTTCCAATAAAGATTTTGCAACCTTATATTTTTCGGAATCCCAAGGAAAACTATCACCCAGATGTTAGCAAAGGAGAAACAGAAAACAAAAAAGTTGGATGTAGATAAGAAACTAAACACAGGAAAAGAATATTACCCCTCCTCAAGGCTTTCAAATTCAAGGGTAGCCTTGTCAGTCTCAATTTCACATATTACATCACCAACATCTATCTGTTACATAATGTAAACATTTGAGAAGAAAATAAAAAATATGAAATACTAACTACAATTTAGCAATGACTAATGAGCTAACGGCTAACCTTATCACCTTCTTTCTTTCTCCATTTGGCAATGTTTCCCTGATTCTGCAATAAAAATGAAACATATGTGTGAGCAAATAAGTCTGAGCATCTAACTTAATACATTTTTATTTTATTTTTCACTCAAAAGAAAAACTAGATTTTACTCAGAAAATTCTTACCATTGTGGGAGATAATGCTGGCATGTCAAGCACAATATGAGGGGGAAGCTCCGAGGTGTTTATATTGATCGAGCTTGATTCCTGAGAACTACTTTGACTCTCAACATTGTGAGAAGCTGTTTTTTCCTCTTTAATATCTGACCCACCGGAAACACTAGCAGGGGCTTTCTGAATGTCATCAGCATCCTCAACCTATAGAACCAGAAAAAGCATTTACATTTGCTAGGATGTATTTGTACATGCACACACCAAAGGCAACATAGCTGAACTATATCCTTCTTATCATGACTGAAAATTTTATGGTTCGCAACAGGTCCTTGAATAGTTAAATTCCCTAAGAAGCCACCAAAACTAAATCCTCTAATCCTAGAATTAATCCCAAAAAACATACTCATCCAAAGATAAACAGAATCTTACAGTTATGGCAATAGGTTCCCCAACTTGAATGTCTTTTGTACCTTCAGGTATCAATATCTTTGCCAAATACCTGCAGTGGTCGACAACCTACATGTCAGATGCAAATACATAAAGCTTTTTAGAATAAAAACCCACGTGCAGGTATCAGTGAATTCATCTTCCACAGCCCTAGTTTAAAAATACTTTGACACTAGAACATACATATAATCCACCCCTCTCCCGTGCAGGTCCTAGTTTGGCTTTCAGTTTCACCAACTTTGAGAATATCTTTCGCCAAAACATTGGAAATTGCTATTTTCACAACACATATAAACACAAAGTAGGAAGGGCGGAGGGAGAAGAACAATAATAGAAGAGAAGACATGGGAAACATTGACCTCAACATAAACAAGTTGTACAAGAAGATAATAGCCATGAAAAGCATACATAAATCCCAAAAAAACATACGGAACATTGAAGAAATGACAAGGAGAAGATGGTATGGTTACAAAGTTATTGAACAAGCACCAGGGTAATATTCAGTTCTCCATTAACCAAAAAAGGTGAATAGCAGAGAAGTAAATTACCCTTCTTCAAGACTCTCAAACTCTAGTGTGGCCTTGTCAGTCTCGATTTCACATAGGACATCACCAACTTCTATCTGCAATTATAAATTTAAGCAACTGTTTAAATCTCACGATATCTTATTCCCAGATATAAGAAAATAACAAGTACAAACAATTAACTCAGGCACCAGATAAGCTTACTTTATCTCCTTCTTTCTTCCACCACTTTGCAAGATTACCTTGGTTCTGTGGGAGAATAAGGATATAGATTGGTAAACAAGAAAATGAATACAACATTGAGATTAGGTAGAGTAATTCACATACCATTGTAGGGGATAATGCAGGCATTCCAACTACAGTATGGGATGGAGGCTCTGTAATATGGAGATCTCGGTCATACTCAGATAATCTTTTATGAGCATAACTATTTTTACTCTTAAATTCAGGGGACTACAAAAATTGAGCAGTAACCATAACAAAAAAATAGCGAGTAAAAAGGAACAGATGACTTCATATGATAACATAACTACACCTGCAGATGAGGTATACCGGAAGCCAAATTGCAACTGCATAATAAAAAGGGAAAACATAAGATATGCAATGGGAGTTGGGAGCCATGTTTCGACAGATTAACTGGTTCAATTCTGGAACCAACCTTGAGGAGGTCACCATTACAAACATTGGTAATGTATACGGATCTAGGCCTGAAAAAATGAAGGTACAAAAGACACACAGCGAAAGATGATAAGCAGAAGGAATAAAAAAATGCAATGAGAAAGAGAAACATTCCACATTTTCCTTACTAAGGAAAAATACATCTCTTTTCTAAATATAGTTCCCTGACTCAAAAGGGAATCCCTTCCAGCCAAGCTCCTCGGTCCATAGAAATTAGTGATATCCTAAAGTTCTGGTATTGGTTAAATTAAATAAACCCTTGAGCATGTAAGTTATTGCACCAATACTGTGGAAGAATCTTGCTGGAGTTGTCCTGTTTAGTGTCGAAAGATGGATGCTCTTAATTTCAATAGTTAGCAACCACCAGCTTCAACTACATGTAACACTAATATCGTGTATTTAGAAGAAGAAAAACCTACCTGAACAGACTACTACATTCATTGACAAATGGATCCTTCAAAACAGAAAGCCTGCAATGGGAGAGACCATGTAAGGACTAAGGATAACAGAATGCTTGCATTGGAAAAGAAGCAAGATCAAAAGCTGGCACATAGCAATATGATAAAATATATGAAGGAAAAGGAAAACGAAAACGAAAACGAAAACGAAAACGAAAACGAAAAAGAAAAATCAGCAGCCTCCCACCCGGGCAATGGGGGCATCCAAACCCGTCTCTCCAGATGAAAGATATAACAGCATGGAGCGAAATACAGTTCAAAAAAATCCGAACATCCACACTGTATGAAATTATACCCCCTTGGAAGGATTCAAAAATTCCTTGGACAAACCATCCCCCACTTGTCTAATATGCTCAACTGAAATATCAAAAGTAGCACACATTCATCCTGTGAAGAAGAACAGTTCCGTTTTCAAGCAACACATCCACCACAAACACAAGTCCCTAACATGATCTATGATACCTCTTGTTCATCAATTCAATTGGAACCATTAGCTCATAATTACAAATCCCGAACAATGATCGAATCATACAAAGAGTCAAATCAAATTATCAAACTAAACAAAAATCAGATCGTTGGATGCAACTACATCCAACATGAAGATCAAATTAATTCCGTCAACAACAGCTTAAAAATCGGGATAAACTTCATTGCATAAAAGCGGAAATCGGCGTACCGTGGCAAGGATCTAGCGGCGTTGGAGACGGAAGAGGAGAGAAGACGAGCCCTAAGAAGACGAGGAGCACGAGTGAGCACCGGATGCCGAAGCCGCGAGAGTGCCATGGATGGATTGAAGGGAACCTTGCTCCGATTACAGATTTATGTAACGCCAAAACAAAATTGGTCGGAAAATGGAGAAAGAGAGGAAAGAGAGTCGTCTTTTGAAAGCTCCGAAGGTCCAAAAACAAATTAGGGATGGGAGGATGTCAGCACTCAGGCTCGTCTCGGCTCGGCTGTACAATGTGGATTAATCGGTGATCGCTGATTTTACCTTTCGGTCAAACGCCACCATGGATTGGAAGTAGGTGCAAGGAGAAGTGATTTTAGGGTTCGTTTGGTGCGGTCGGTTGGATTGCGGTTTGATGTGAAATTGCATGGGATGGAGTCGGGTCATGGACACAGGTTAGACTCGTCGGGCTATTTTTTAAATAAAAAATGATACTCTTTTTAATTAAAATTCGCCGTGCACGTTTTTTTTAAATCATAAAAACTATATAAAATATTACAGTAGCTTTTTAAAAAAAAATTATAAATTCATACTTAATAGTAATAAGTATAAAATTATTTAAAAAAATATATTAAAAAGGTTAATATTTATATACTCCGTAGTTTTTAACATCTCAAAAAACGTACGTGAATGTGGAGTAAGTTGAAAATAAACATTTATAAGTTGACCCTCGACCCATCAAGTCAAACAATAATAAAAATAAAATAAAATTTTACAACCCTTAGCAATGTTCTAAAAAACGCTTGGCGGTAGAGAAGGGTTAAGGGTCTAGGCGGGGTGTAGGCGGGGTCTAGACAGATTTCATGACGGGTTTTTGAAGTCTAGGCGGGTTTCGACGACCATGGCGGCCTTGGCGGCGAGGCGAGGTTAAAGGTCTAGGCGGGTCTTGAAGGGTTTTTTAGAACAGTAACTCCTAGTCTTCCTCAACTTTTTCATGCTTCAGATTTTTCATTGTTGTGCTCAATTAAGATTCAGATCTTGTATTATGTCTTTATTTTCTTTTATTTACGTGTATCACGAGTCATGACGGTTGGTCTATCGATTATTTCAATCTTTCCATTTACTTGACACGGGTGAGGTGGGTACGATGTTAGTGGATGAGCTACATATTCGACAGAGATGGATGAGCTACTTCGCTAAGCTTCTCAATGAGGGTCGTACTTCGTCTGACTGCCTACCCAGGGGCACAATCAACGTCTGTTTTAGTAGACGGGTCTCTTATGAGAAAGTGAAGAGGGTTGTTAGCATAATGAAGAGTACAAGGGCAGACGGGTCTCTTATGAGGAAGTGGAAGTGCATTGGGACGAGAGGTTTAGAATGGCTTACACAACTTTTAACACTATTCTCATAACAACGAAGTTGCGAAAAGAGTGGAGGCGGAGCAAGTTAATCCCTTTATATAAGAACAAGGGTGATGTGCAGCAATGCGGAAACTACTTAGGTATTAAACTCCTTAACCACACGATGAAGATATAGGAGAGAGTTGTTGAGCTAAGGTTGCAGAGGGATGTTGGTGTGTCCGAGAACCAATTCGGTTTTATGCCAGGGCGATCGACTATAGAAGCCTTACACTTGATGAGGCGTTTGGTTGAGATTTGAGAAATACAGAGAAAGGAAAAGGAACTTAACCTTCATATGGTTTTTATTGATTTAGAGAAAGTTTATGACAAAGTTCCGAGAGAGCTCATTTGGGAGTGTTTACATGCTAAAGAGGTCTCAGAATCATACACAAAGATTATCAAGGACATATACGAAGGTGCGATGACTAGTGTGTGCCACCTCTGTAGGGGACACTGAGTACTTCCCAGTGAGGGTAGGGCTTCATCAAGGTTCAACCCTTAGTCCTTTTCTCTTCACTCTGGTCATCGACATAGTATTAGTGTCTGGGGCTATTCAGGATGAGGTCCCATGGTGTATGCTCTTTGCGGACGACATTGTTTTAGTGGATGAGACGAAAGCTGGTGTGAGCTGCAAATTGGAACGGTGGAGAGAGAGACGCTTGAAGGCAAGGGCTTCAAGTTGAGTAGAACTAAGACAAAATATTTGGAGTTCAACTTGGGAGGTGAGAGAGACGTGGACCTAGATGTGATGTTGGGTGAGGATGTTGTCCCTAGAAAAGATGGTTTCAAGTATTTAAGCTCGGTGATGCAGAGTGACGGATGTGTGGATTCAGATATCAGCCATCGAATTCAAAGGGGATGGCAGAAGTGGAGAGCGCTGCGCCAGGGGTTTTATGCGATAGGGAAAGTGCCCCCAAAGCTCAAGGAAATTTTTTACATAATGATAGTTAGGCCTGCAATGTTTTATGGGGATGAGTGTTGTGCGACTACGAAGGCACAAGAGCAGAGGCTCATGGTGGAAGAGATGAGGATGTTTAAAAGGATGACTGGATTTACGAGACTTGACAGGATCAGAAACTATGTTATCCGTGACAGAGTAGGAGTATGCAGTATCCAAGACAAGTTACGGGAGTCAAGACTTCGTTGGTTTGGATATGTGCAGAGGAGAGACCTGGGCGCGTCAGTGCACAGGTGTGAAAATTTATAGAATCATTAATGTTCTAGACTTATGAAACTTTCTCTATTTTCTCTATTGCCTTTTCATTTTAGACAGTAAGGTGAAAAAACTATTGGATTGAAAAAATACTTAAAATTATTCAAGAATTCTAAAATTCTCAAAATAAGGAAGCTATTGGGGATCTGTACCGCTAGCCTACGGTGCTACGTGCTTGGCTTCGTTCTTCGCTGTCGTCAGCAACTGTTGAGAGTAGTTCTTCTTAGATCGTTCTTGTTGTAGAGTTATTTCTGCTTGTTTTATAGCGTCATTATCTGTTGTTGCTGTATTCGTCAGCCTCTCGAGAATCGGGCCGAATTCTTACTTAATAAAAAAAACTATTAGGATGCTCTTAAGCCATGTTTATCAAGGGATGTTAGAGATACTAGAAATACTAATATTTTATTACTCTCTTTCCGCCACATTATCCGAGCATATTATCATTTTTCCCCAACGAAATCAGTTGTCCCGAAGGGGACAACCCCCTATTTTGGGCTCAATAAAAAAGAAAAACAGTAAAGGATAGGATTTTGTGAGAAGGAATAGGGAGACAGGGAGTGTTTTGTGACAGTGGATGCGCACTGCATTTTTTAGCATTCCTAACACCCCAAAACTCGAGTCCAAATCGTTTGTCCCCAATTCTTGTCCCCTCCTCCTGTCCCTCCTCACAAAGTTTAAAAAAAATATTCTTTTATTATTTATTTCTATTTCTATTTCTAATTTATTTTTATTTTTAATTAGAATGTTGTGAGGGAGGAGGGGGACAAGGAGAGGGGACAGAGGATATGGCTTCCACCCATATTTTCTTATCGATTCAATTTAAAAGTATACCCCTTTCCCATAATTATTTCCATCATTTTCTACCAAACCAATTTACGATTATACCCCTCTCAACTAATTTTCTCAAATCTAGAATAATTTATTATGTTCATTTTCCGTTAAAAAATATTATTCATAAATTAATATTATTTATAAAATAAATACTATATATAACTCAATATATAAATTTTATTTGAATAAGTCGAAATACCTTGATTACTTCCAAAGAGATTACATCACGAACAATACATAAACTTAAATTCCACCTAACAAACATACTACTAGAATCAAACACCACTAATTATCTCCGACAAACGCTCTATCCTCTATCTAGAGTTCTAGAGAGAGGGAGACTCAATCTCGGCTTCGGCCGATTGACAACCCGGCTCCGGCCGATTGACAACCTGGCTCCGACCGTTATCAACCCGGCTCCGGCCATCTGACACTCTCCGGTGTGATTTCGATTGACAATCATGCTCGAACAACCCTAGCTCCGGTTCTGTTTTTTGGTTTTTGATCCAAATCGAAAATTGATTTGGGGCTTTTGTAGACCTGTGTCTCTTACCCCCAAATCAGCTTTCGCTTGGCCTGATTTGTGCTCATCCTTCCCTCTTTCTCCTCTTGGGTCGATTGTTCGGGAAGCTTTCAATCCGATTTGCCCAATCCCGCTTGTCTCCCCCTTTCTTTAGTGGCGTAGGGTTTTTTGTTGCGCCGCCTTGATGGGCTGGCTAGCGGTGGTCCTCCCCCTCCGATCCTCTCTTGGATCGTTCCACTTGGTGGTCGGATTGATGCCTTGGCGGGTCTTCCTCGGCGCGCCGCTTGTATCTTTGACCCTTATTCACCCCCCTTCGTTCACCTCTTTCCGGCCTTGCAACTCCGGCCATCGCCGACCCTCTTCACCCCCTTCGTTCCCCTTCCTGCCGGCCCTACAACTCCGGCCATTGCCGACCATCCTGACCTTCGACCTCCATGGCCACTGTTGGCTGGTTTAGCGTTACCTGCTTCTTTTTGCCTTGGCCCGTGGGTGGCTCTTTGTTGACCCGTTTGTCGTCCTTTGGGCCCAAAGACTTTGCCTTGGGCCCAAAGCTGCCCACAAACAAAAAAAAAAACAAAAAAAGTGTGGCCTATACAGTTATATATATATTTTTTTTGATAAGATAAGAATTCAGATGCGCACTAGGCGCTATCCGAGGGCATCCTTGCGGATGAGGTCCAGCAGACCTTGATCGCTTAGTAGGTTAGGGGTATTGGTACTGCGTCCCAGAAAAGCAATCCTATCGGCGACACAATTACCAGTGTGAAGTATATGTGAAAACAATACTTCCTTGAACCCCTTCAGCGTAGAAGTAATATCCGACATAAGAATCTCAATTTCCCAAGGACAACACTTTCTGTTCTTAAGGTAATTGATGATGATAAGAGAGTCCCCTTCGATGAGGATTTTGTCTAAGTTTAATTCTTTTGCCTTAATAACGGCTAGCCAAAGCGCCCTAGCTTCAGCCACTATAGGGGATTGATGTCCGATTCTTTTGACATCCATTGAAATCAGCTGTTTATCACAATTTCTTATAATGAAGCCACTTGTGCTTTCGCCTTGCAAACTTGCGGATCCATCAAAATTTAGTTTGTACCATCCAGGAGGCGGTGCTTTCCATTTGGTGTTCTTGTTTATGTGTTTTCCTTCCAATCTCTTGTTCCTAGGCTTGCATAGTTTTTTGTCGGCCTTTGATTCCTGCCAGTGGGAGTTGGCGGTGACCCAATTTTTCAGAAATAGTTTTGCCCTAATCTGAACTTCATCAACAGGGGTATTTTTTCCTTTCTGAACACCACCTGATTTCGGACTAACCAGATTGTCCACCAATTTAGCGCTAGACATTGTTTTTCCGCAGTTGATAGGTTATTTGATAAAATTATCATGACTTGTTTGATGTCCCGGCTTTTATCGATAGCGTTTTGAACCTGCGACTTAACCTTGTTACTAAGTTCTCTGTATAGGAAACTGTATTTACATTCACAGAAAATGTGAATTTCATCCTCCTCATGATGATTACAGATTGGGCAAGAAGACGAAACAGCAACCCCACGCCTAGATAGTCTCGATACTGTTGGTAAACCATTTTGACCAATTTTCCATAGGAATTTTTTGACCTTCGGGGGGATATCTTGCTTCCATATCCAATAATTATCATCTGGTTTATTATTCCATGATTTTGTGACATAGTTGTATGCACTAGTTGTTGTGAACCACCCATTCTTAGCTGGCTCCCAGTATAACCTATCCTCCATAGTCGATATCGGTATAGGGATGTTTAAAATTTTCTTCACGATCTCATCTGGAAGAACGTTTGCTAATCTTTCCTCTTGCCATTTACCATGTTGTATGTACGAGTCCACCGGTTCTTCTACATCATAGTTATGGGGTTGTTTACAATGTTGTGCCAGATTCTGAAACGGTCCCCATTTATCTTTCCAAAACTTAATAGTCCTCCCATTGCCCATTACCCAAACCAGTCCATCTTTGAAGGTCGGGATTAGCTTTCGTAGTTGGAGCCATTGCCAAGATGCGGTACCCTTTGCTTCATAATTAAGTATATGGTTTGCCTTGATGTATTTATGTTGAATGATCCTTACCCAAGTATTGGTTGGTTCAGCCAGTATTTTCCATAGTAGTTTTAATTGTAAAGCTTCATTCATGGGTTTTGATTTTCTCAGACCTACTCCCCCCGCATACTTTGGTTTACAAATTCTATCCCAGCTGATTAGGGGTTTATGATTTGGGTCTTTGTTCCAGAAGAAAGATCTATTTATTTTATCTAAATTGTGGTGCATTTGGGTGGCAGCATAAAGCTTTGCATTACGTATAAGGGTTTAGAGGCTAAGTTTGCATTAATTAACGTTGTCCTCCCCTGCTGTGATAGAGAATCTGCCTTCCATTTAGACAGCTGGTTTCTTGTATTAGTCATTATATCCTCAAAAGTTTTTTCCTTGACTTTCCCATAAGTAATGGGACAACCTAAATATTTATCTAGTTTGACTTGGTTTGATATGCTAAGACAATCTTCAATTTCCGGGATACGGGATCTAGGGATGCCAGGAGTGCATTGAAATGCCGATTTATGGTAATTTACTTTTTGACCAGATAACTGACAGTAATGATCAATTATGTTCCTCACTTTATCGCAAGCAGACATATTGCCCTTAGAAAAAATAATAATGTCGTCAGCAAATGCCAGAAAAGGAATTGTCATATTATTACGACCAAATGGGAAGCCAATTCCATTACTAGTTAGCTGGGATTCCGCACTCAACTTTCTTGCTAGTACCTCAGCACCTAGGATGAGCAGAAATGGCGATAAAGGGTCACCCTGCCGGAGACCGCACGAAGGATGAAACACCTCAGTAGGGCCATTATTGACTAGAATCGAGAATGAAACAGTCGTGATACATTCCATAATTAGACTAATGAATTTTCCATGAAATCCAAATTTTTTTAGTACGGATTCTATGAAGTTCCAGTCTACTCGGTCATAAACTTTCTCCATATCCAGCTTAATTGCTATCCAACCCTCCTTGCCCTTCCTATTTTTAAAAGAATGAAAGATTTCATGAGCAACGAGGACATTGTCCTGGATAGCTCTGTCTGACACAAACGCTCCCTGTAAGGGATGGACCAATTTGCCCATTACAGATTTTAGTCTATCTGTTAATATCTTCGAAATTATTTTATAGATGGTTGAACATAAGCTTATAGGTCTATAGTCTGTTGTTTTTGTAGGGTTATTATTTTTTGGTAAGAGAGAAATAAATGTATGGTTTATTTGCCTTAAAATTTTCCCTGAGTGAAAAAACGCCTTAACTGCTCGAGTGATATCTGGACCAACAATATCCCAGAATTCTTTGTAAAATTCCGCTGTGATACCATCCGGGCCGGGAGACTTATTTGATCCTAAGTTAAAGACTGCCGTTTTAACCTCACAGTTTGTTGGTGGAGCTATTAATTTAGAATTTTCCTCGTCAGTGATAGAGGGAGTAATAAACTCCATAAATTCGTCCATATAGTTATTATTGATCGGGATGTTTGTGAAACGCTTAATAAAGTCGTTTTTAATTTCCATTCTAACATTTTCTTCACCTATAATAGATGTTCCTTCCGCAGAAGTAATGCTTCTTATAAATTTTCGGTTCCTCCTTCCTGATGCAACCCTATGGAAATAGGCAGTGTTTGAGTCGGCATGTTTTAAATGTTTAGATTTCGCCCTCTGACTCCAGTAATCCTTTTGGAATGACAGAAGCCGATCTTTCTTAACCATCAGTCTTTTTTGTATGTTTGTATCGTGTACCCTATCCGACTTTGTTTGGATTTCCAATAGCTCGTTTTCTATTGAAGCTAACTGCCTAAAAATGTTTCCAAACGTAGATTTATTCCATTGTTTAGCCTTTTGTTTCAGAAGCTTTGTCTTGTACATGATTTTATACATGACAGAACCAGGACACTGGGCACGCCATGCCTGTACTACTATATTTCTAAAATCCGATCTATTGAACCACATATTTTCCATTTTGAATGGTGAAGGCTTTAGTACCATTGTTGATTTTAATTCGATGGTAATCGGGCAGTGATCAGAATCGGAGAATGCACCATTATGTGTACAGAGGTCTGGAAAAGTATCCAGGTAGTTTCCATGTACTAAAACTCTATCAAGCTTTTCATAAATATTGTCTTCGTCCTCCACCCTTTTTCTCCAAGTGAATTGATTTCCATTGCTTGGGATCTCCGTGAGTGCACATGCATTCATGAATTGACATAATCTGAGACCTCGTGAGGGATGGAACGGGGCTCCGCCAGACTTATCGCTACTTTGGGCAATTTCATTAAAGTCCCCGATAATTAAACAGGGGAGGGTTTGATCACAAGTAAGTGCCCTCAGGAGTTCCCAGAACTGTTCCTTATCTTTTGGTTGTGGCGGCCCATAGACGAAGAGGATTAGCCCGTTAAAATCTTTCTCCGTATTATGGTATTCTAATCCTATAATTCTTGGTAGATGGATCTTGACGGAAATTGCTTCGTTTATCAGTGAGTGCTCATTCCATAACACTCCTATACCACGTGCACGACCATTACCCGGGGACCAGATAGCATTTGAAAATCCACTGCTTCTCCAAACTGTTTCTGTCGGCACAATTTCAGTTTTTGTTTCTGCTACGGCTAGTATGTTAATATGATCATTTATACGCATTGCTTTTAATCCCGTCCAGAAGTTTCTCTTACCTATTCAGCGACAATTCCAAAATCTAATCTTCATATATAACCGTTGTTTGGTATATGAGGACCATAGATCCCACCCTCATATAAACAATTGGTGCTCCTAAATTGGATCGTGGGTTCTATATTGTGAGAATGGATGCTCATTGGTGTTAGTGCGCCCTTATGACCATCAACCGGGTACACCCAGAAGTATTCATAAGCAAACTGTAATCCCCACATTAGTTTAGACAAGAGTAAGTATTGGGAGAAAAAACTTATGTTATACGGGAGTTGGTTCCAAATTCTGAGTAATATTGTAATAATACACTGTTTGGAGCAATTGTGAATGATATGTTCTAAATTTGGATATAAATCATTATACGCTACACTACTTGTTCTCACAACAATCCAGAAAAATAATATGTAAAGGATTACAAATTGAGAAGCCTCACAATTATAGGGAAGTACTTGCACACATGATATTAGCCATAATACCTTATCATTACAATACCGTTCCATCTTCCAATTACTTACAATGCATAATCTAACCTTAAACAAACAAGCTACATAGGAAAGCTGATACAAAAGGTAGCTTGTACAATGATAGCAATGGTGTATGCATAATCTAAAGATAAACCATAACCAAGGCCGATAGTACAGTAATCCATTAACACGCTTAAACATGATTATAATAAAATCATTCAAACCCATCATACCCAAAAGAAGATCCGACACAAACGATAATGGTTTCATTATTTTCATGGCAAAGGAGAGCACCAAACCATCAATGAACCCTCCTTTTAGCCCCTGCTCAATTGGATTACTCATGCTTACCCCTCTTGTTGCTAGCCCCCATCGGTGTAATGGAAGAACTAGCTGAATCACCTTCCTCGACCTTCATTTTGCGCTTGCCAGACTCAGAGTTTGAAGTCGCCGCCATGTCAAGCTGCTTGAACTCATGCTCCACTGAAGGAGATGCATTTGGTGTAGTGAACTGCTCTTGCAGAGAGGCAGCAAGCTGCTCAGGCCAGCTAAGATCAGGCAGAGTGAACTCAACAGATGGGGGAATGTCAACAAGCATAGCATCGTAGTCCTCCTGAGTAAACCCAGGATCAACAAGACCATCCCCAACAAGCAGCTCATCAATGAACTCATCCTCGTCAAACTCTAAATCCTCATCATCGTCGGCTGCCCAGAATGAAAGGTCGGGTTGCATTTCAGCTTTTGGAGCAAGGATCACATCATTTGGGGGTGGTATAGCAGTGAGAGGGCAAACATCAGTAATCACAGGAAGAGGAGAAGGGGGGGCTTCCTCACAGATATCAGCAACATTTGATGCAGAAACATCAGTAGATCTCCCCGAGGAGATTGAAGGCGAAGACTCAGATGACAGCAAAGCATTCTTTCCAAAGCAAGATAGAATTTCCATTTTTGAGTGGCCAAAAGTGGGAGGAGGCAGTACCACAGGCCTCCTAGCACCCACCCTGACCCATTCACCATCATCAGCTCCTATTGGAGCTTCACCAGATGCATGCTCTGCACCCCCTGGGGGAGCCATAGGAGGTTGAGGACCAGCAGCATTGCAAAGGTTCCTAAAAGGACACTCATCAAAAGTATGTGTAGTAGAACCACAACTACCACAACTGAGAGGGAAGTCCTCAAACCAAATGGGATAGGACTCCACCTCCCCATCTTCATTGACAACAAATACAGATCTTCCAGACACCATGGTAATGTCAATAGACACACACACACCCTCGGATACCTGAACCTGGCACCCTTAGAGTTAAATGCAACCACCCTTATGACTTTCCCCAATCTGTTTTCCACCACAATATCCTTCAGGATATCATCATGGACATACTTAGCAGGCAATCCTGGAAACCGAATCCACAGGTCGAGAGTCGTGACAGGCTCAGACCAGGGATCAAACTCAAGTCTCCAGGGACGGAGGAGAATCAACTGACCCGATACATGGTAGGGACGGTTGTCCCAAACCATAGTACGATCCTCAGGTAGATCAAATCTTAGTTCAAACCAGTTATTAGCAACTGGTATGAGCTGAAACCCTCCACTAAGAAATTTCCATACATACCTCACTTTCTTTCGAACTTCTTTTGCCTCCATTGGATCACCGATTATTGTGGCAAAGAGGGATGAGAGATGTAGGGCCGAGATGTTTTCCTGCACCCTTCCTTGAAGGGCAATCAGCTTCTCCTTGTTAATCGTCCTCCTCTTGAACTTCTTCTCGGCTATAGCCTTTCGACTAGCCTCCTGGGCATCCTCGGAGAGGGGGATCTCCTCAGTGAGTTTAAAGCCCTCCGGCATCCCCTTTCGGGTATTAGTCGATTCAGGGGCAGGATCTTCTGCCACCATCGGTTTTTTCCCCTTGTCAACAGTAGACGGGGCCATGGAAACAACAAACACACAGAACTGGTTAAAATGGATGAAATCAGAGTGAAAGGGAGAAGGAGAAAGGGGAGAGAGGTGCGAGAACATCAACAGCCCAAGCACCCCCTTAAATAGGAGAAATTTGTATACAATCGGTGAGAGAGAGGGAGAAAGAGGGAGATCAGAAGAACAAACCCCATCGGAGCGGTGAAGCGTGCCCCAAGAGCGAAACTTGTTGCAGCAAACCACTCCCACAATCATTAACTTACAGAGATCGGAGCCAATCGAAATCTCTCAGAGCGCAAGATTTCTGACGGCCGTACACATGAAATTTGGCCAAGGCGGGGGTCGATAGGACCAGACTTGAGCCCTCAACATCATCCTTTCACTTGGACGTCACCAGCAAGGCCTAATCGAAAGGGGATTAGGGATTTCCCCAAATTCATACGAAGTCTCATGGATTAGGGAAAACTCGGTAGCCAAGGGAAATCCGTCAACACATAGGCTATATCTAGCAGAAATCCCATCAATAAGAGGATTAATAGGCCAATCATCATGGATAAGGTGGATTATCAGGCTTCGAACACAGATCTTGTACGGCCATGGCAATCGGTTCTCAACGATCCTGAAGAACTGAAGAGACATCACAAACGGGGGTGGGAGTGGGTAGGGGAAAGGTTTCGCGCGTGAGGCGCGTACTCCTCAAAAGGGGTTTTCTCTTTTTGTTCCCACGTCTGCCTATACAGTTATATTTATACTACCCGTTATATTTATATATTTATATATATTTTAAAAAAATTGTCCGAAAGGACTTAAACTAAATCCCGAAAGGGTTCGATCAAATTCCGAAAGGGCTTGACTAAATTCCGATTGGCTAATTTTTTTGGCGTTTTTGCACGAGCAGTATGTGGCTCTACTTTCGGCGTTTCTAGGAGGTCTTCTACTTGGTTAGGGGCGTGAAGTTTGGTGTCGGGACTGGTTGGGGTCGAGGTGGTGCGTTCCGGGCGACTCCGTATCCGGGAAGGAGCTTCCTTGGAGTTTCGTCTGCACTTCCCACAGGAGATAGATTCCTGCTGTACCGCTGGCCCACGGTGCTACTGGTTCAGTGGTGCTTGGCTTCGCTCTTCGTTGTCATCTGCAACTGTTGGAGGAGTTTCTTTTTAGATTCGTTCTTGTTGTAGAGTTATTTTTGCTTGTTTCTTAGCGCCATTTTCTGTCATTATTGTATGTTTATGCGGTTTTCGCCTGCCGATTTGTCGGCCTCTCGAGAATCAGGCTTGCCTGATCTCGAATTCTTACTTGATAAAAAAAACAACTAATTATCTCAGACATTGGAGCCGGATTTTTTGCCAAATGTGTTCCTTCAAGTCTTCTATAAGACGACGGTGTGTAACACTATGACGTAGTTGATTCCTTGCTTTTTTTTTGATAAGGTAAGAATTCGAGTTCAGACATATATGAAACTCAAAGGCCGGACAAGCTGGCAGACGGTAGAACTGTCTAAAACAAACATACAATAAAATAATCGGTGCAAACACAGACAAACGACTCTACAAAAAACGAAACCACCAGAAGACCTAATCCATGAAAGATGTGGCCGAAGATGACGGACGAAGCCAAGCTCCACACTAAAGCATAATTGCAGGTCAACGATACATCAGGACCCGATCATCCTGTGGGCAGTGAGGACGAAACTCTAGGGAAGCAGTCAACCCGAGAAAGGAGACGCCTCGATGCACACTACCACGACCCCAACCTATCCCGATTCCGACAACCAAAACGAAATCCAAGGAGAAAATCACCAAGAAATGCGATCGTAGAGCCGCACAACGCCTGGGTAAAACGCACCCAGAAACCCTAACGGGATTTAGAACACGCCCATACGAGTGGGGTTTGATGCCCTTACGGGATTTTACTCAAACTTTATATAGTTCTTATTACTATTAATACATAATAATTAATATATTAATCAAAATTAAATAAGATTAATATATCAATAAAAATATATTAACAATTAAATAAGTTACTATATTAATAAAAATATAGTAACTTACAATTGTAATTAATCTTACGAAATAAAAATATACTGTAAAATTTCAGGGATAAATATATAAATAATTAGAAACCATTAAGCTTTATAATTATTTATATAGAACATCCCAAAGGGCCAAACTTTGGGCCCAAGGCAAAACCTTGGGCCCAAAAGACAAAGTCGGGTTAAAAATGGGTCATTTAGATCCAAGGGAGCCCGAAATCTAGGAAGCCGAAAGAGCAACGCCTAACGACGACCAGCATAAAAACAACGACCGGGAGAAAGAGATATAGTGAGGGACTGAGATCGAGACCCACAACACCGGGGAACACTGGCCACCAAACCCGGCTTAGTTTACAATTCAGGGTACAATAACGATAACCGATCGGGCACCGTGGAACAACACCTGCGAAGAAACCAGACCACGGACTAACAGATCGGGGGAACACTGCCGGCACCAAGACCGGGCGGAGGCAGTGACGGCTAGTACGGCGGCGAAATCGGCGGGAAGAAGGAGACGGGAGCGCCGAGATCGAAGTCAAAGCCGAGGGGTTGAATCCTAATCGCCGGACAACACCCCGAAAACCAGAAAAGGGGGTTGTGACCAGATGAGGAGGCGGTAGGGGGGAGGGAGGTTGCAGCGGCGCCGGCCACCAAGGACTAGCAGGCCGACGGGATGGTAGAAGCCAGGGCGAGGAGATGGCTAGGTTGCTATAGGAGGATGTGCGAAACCAGTCGATCAACAAAACCAGCCTTGAAGACGACCAGATATTACACCGGACTCCATAAAGAAGGCCGAAATCATCACAAAGGAGAGGTGGAGTTGAGGTTAGGCCTCCAATTTGAGGAATCGACAAACCGGAGGCGATTCGGGACTGCAATCGTTGCCTTTTTTTCAAGCCCCAAGAGAGTTTTACAAGCCCGATTAGGGATTTTTCCTTCCTGCAAGTAGAGTCGTCCATCATGATAGGTTCACCACTTATGCCTTCTTCAAATTGTGAAATCTCGTATCCATGGTGGCTATAGTATTCTCGCTCATCCTCCGCGATCACGTTGTGCAAAATCTTCCCGAGCATTACTGGATCCCAAGATATTGCTGGGTTACAAACTATTGCAAAACGAGCTTGTAGCATTCCAAATGCTATTTCCACATCTTTACGAACGGAAGCTAGCTACATCTTTACGAACGGTTGGAGCTCGGCCTTGCAAAAGATCATCAAAAAAAGGGAAACAATCAAGAACATTAATATCATTATTAGTACATGGGACTCCAAAGAAAGCATGTCAGATCCATAGGTCATATGATGTAATCACCTCAAGTATAATAGTTGGGTGATCATGATCTCCACGTGCAAATTGATTCTTCCATACAGTAGGGCAATTCTTCCATACCCAATGCATACAATCAACGCTACCCAAAATCCTTGGAAAGTTAAGAGACTCCTCCACGCTTAATAATCGTTGGATGTCTGCTGCATTTGGTCAACGAAAATACTCGTCTCCAAAACATTGGATGATTCTATCAACACAAAGTAACAAGCACAATTTGGCTGTGCCCCCCCCCCCCCCAAGAGAGACGAAGGTACTCGTCACAAGCATCAGCAGCAATGCCATAGGCCAAAATGCGAATTGCACTTGTAATTTTCTGCAGAGCAGAAATGCCCATCCGGCCCTTGCAATCCGATCGTTGTTGAAAGTACAACATTTATGCCTCTAATCGTCGAACAATACGATTGAAGACCCCCTTACGCATTCGGAATCATCGACGGAAGACATCATCCGGGTATATTGCCATCTTCGAGAAGTAATCGTTGGACGATTGAGCAAAGCCTCTCTCCCTTTCTCGTTCAATGTGCGTGCGACAACGTCTCCTTCGAGAAATTTTAGGTTGTTGGTACACCTGCTGAAGGGCAGTGGCTGCAACTTCCCATTCAGCATAGCATGCTTGTGGCTCATTCATGCCTTCATCGAAGCTACTGCTTGAAAGGAAGGTGTTTATATTTGATGAATTGGAGTCGAATCCAGACATTTTTTGGGCTGGAGGGGAATGAGTTTGGTGTGCCTCTTCCCAAAGGCTAAATTGCCAACTTATATATAACGGATTTAACAATAAGACAAGGAAATATCACATGGTGGCTTTACAAATAACATTCCCGAAGACAACTCTATGGCCCAAGGGGACAACACTCATCATATGCAAGCTTTTCAGATAACCTTTCCCAAAGATAAAGATAGATTTGACAACTCAATGACACAATGGGACAAAGTTGTCATACAAGCTTTTCAGAACGGATTAAATTGCCAACTTATATAGAAATATCACATGGTGGCTTTACAAATAACATTCCCGAAGACAACTCTATGGCTCAAGGGGACAACACTCATCACATGCAAGCTTTTCATATAACCCTTCCCAAAGATAGATTTGACAACTCAATGACACAAGGGGATCAAACTGTCATACAAGCTTTTCAGAAAACTTTTCCTAAAGATAAATATAGATTTGGCAACTCTATA
Organism: Persicaria tinctoria; assembly: GCA_037127255.1. Classification (NCBI taxonomy): domain Eukaryota; kingdom Viridiplantae; phylum Streptophyta; class Magnoliopsida; order Caryophyllales; family Polygonaceae; genus Persicaria; species Persicaria tinctoria. The sequence continues at coordinate 16,003,847 of JBANSL010000008.1, forward strand.
GCACAAGAGGACAAAGCTTATACTCCCTCCGTCCCGAAAAGGATGTCTTTGTAGGATTTTTCACGGTTACTAAGGAAACTAAAAATAGAAATTTTTGGGGTAAAATAACAATGATTTGGTATAGGAAGAAGCTAGGAAAAGGGGAGGAAGTTGAAGAGTTGTAGGGGGAGGAGTAGTGCACTCCACTAAAAAGCTCTCTATGTAGGACAATAGGGTTAATTATTACACTAGTCATCTAATCATTCACTATAACCCTATCTATATTGAGTAGTGTATTTTTAGAAAGTTTGATGTAGAAAGACAAATATTATGGGAAAAAATTAGAGGGTTAAAAAGACATCATTTTCGGGACGGAGGGAGTATAACACAAGCTTTTCAGAAAACTCTTCCCAAAGATAAAGATAGATTTGACAACACTATGACACAAGGGGACAAAACTTATCACATAGAAGCTTTTAAGAAAAGATTCACAAACATGCATTGCTTCAATTACTAAAGTAACATGTATTACAAGTACAAAACATGCATTACATTAAAGAAAGATGCATTACGGAATAGGAAACTTGCATTACAGAATAGAAAACATGCACTACATAGAAGGTCCTCCTTCTCATGGGGAATACTGATCAACGAGCTCCTTGAATAACTTCATCTTAAGCTTTTTGCCCTCCAATGGAAGATTTGCAGTTGAAATCATGTTGTCAAGCAAGTCTATCTTCTTTACACAAGCCATGCCATCCATTTCCATCTTCTTCGCTCTCTCATACCATTGCAGTTTCTCTCTCTTGAAATTCTCCTTAGAAAGTTGCAACTCATACATTTGGTTGAACTTGTCAACTTTCTCTTTCTCCATTTGTTCGGTAAACTCCTTGTCTGCTACTTGATCAGATGACATCGCCTCCTTCTCCTTTCTTTTAGACTTCTTGATTCTCACGAGATAATCTATGGGGTTCACACTAAAGACACTCGTAGGAGTATCTGAACCTGGGGTATCCTCTCCACCGGTTGATCGAGATCTTTTAGAGCTACCAGTGCTTACATTGCAGCGACTGATTTTGTCTAAGTAATCAAACCTCCACTTGGGCTCATCACGCAATGCAAGCCATGCGTGCTCTTCTTTAAAGCGCTTTCCATCACTCTTCGAAGGATAAAATTCATGTGCCCTCATGATAACATCCTTTTCTGCCTCACCTGATGCCCTCATACGACTTGCTTCCTAAAAACAACCAACAAACTTCGAAACATTGAAGTTAATTTTTTTCCACCTAGCCTTACATTTCGATTGGTCTCTTTCCACCTGGTGTGGTTTCCTATACTGCTCATAGAATGCTGCAATTCTGCCCCAAAATGCTTGTGAATCTTGTTCGGTGTTCACGATTATGTCGATGCAAAATTTGATCTAGGAGCTAACAAGGAGATTATCATCTTGAACACTCAGGCACGACCTAGACGAACTTCATCACCACCTTCCGCTGCTTTGCCACGGGTTGCACACAAGCTCCAACAGACCTCCACCATGAGCACAAGCACGGCCCCCGACCACGAGAGCCTCCACTACCACTTTTTTTTTGGTGACGTGGGGGTTCCGAGGTTATCGACTAGTCCCCCACGAATCCGAGCCCTAGCCTGCAAAGGATGGGAACCGGTTAAGCCAGGCGGCAAGCTACCAGGCAGGCTCACCCAAGTCAATGAAGGCTTGAGCACCCACTAATACACAAATTGTGTAAGAAGTGGGATTTGAACCATTGACCTCTTGCAAGGGTCACATCTCCCTTACCACTAGGGCAAGGGGTCATTGGTAGCATCCACTACCACTTGTTGGGACATCAACAACACATGGTTGAGTGCTGTATATTGGGACCGTATGCAATAGTTGAGCATTTGCACTTCCAGCAGTGCCCGGGCTAAAATTTTGTGGGTTTGAAGTGCGCACTTGCTCATAATAGCTCAGATCATACTCAAAAGAAAGAGATGTTTTCCAAGCTAGAAAAGAAAAAATTCTCTAATTGATTTTAGGATGGATCCATGCTGAGGAAAAAGAGAAAGATATGAATTGAGTGTGGTTCATATGTATTTATATTAAAATTGAAAGTGGTGTGATAGTGAGTACACCCTCATGAATTGGGAAAATCATAACCAAAATGATGAGACTACTCAATGCGTCAATAGGTTTTCACGCATTGGGTTTGATAGGACAATTCATTTCTTGAAAACCCAATTTCTACCAAATTTGTAGGTGAATCACCAATGTTATAATGTTATAATAATTTATTTTAAAACAACAAAATATATTCTTCAAATAATAATCATCATTACTAATAAAAGATAATTACAATTAATTTTTTTGAGTTATTATTATACATAATTGTTTTCAACATAAAATCATTTTTTTAAATATGATCGAACATATTCAAAATTGATGTCTATATATATGTAGAGAAAAATTAATCTAGTGTAGTGGTAATTTAATTTAATTTAATTTTTTTTTTTTACATTTTCATGGTCAAATTTGAATTTTGTAAATGTAATTTCCTATCAGTAGGACAAATCTCAACCATTGGTTTCAAATTCATCACAGTCGTCCGCTACTCACCTAGTCCCATGTCGACACATACCCCATTTGTGTTCACAATTGTTGACGCCGTCGCCAAGGGCTGCACCACCCTGTGTTTTAGCCTTCACTTGTGCAAAATGGTGCGTTTTGATCTGCTTTTTCCGGAAAAAATGAAGTAAGTCTGACACATCATAATTACACTCGATACTATCTACGATACCAGCCGGAGTATAGGTAGTCATCGATACTATCAATCTGAACAATAAAAAATAATATTTTCAACCACAAGCATCCTTCATACAAACCATCCAACCAACACAGATTTCTTATCTTCTTATTCCATGGATTTATATTTAATTCTTTTCTGGACCCATTGCACCATAATACGGTGGATTGTACCAATCTCCCCCGTCCCCACCCACCGCACCATACATCAGTGGGTTCGGTTATCCGTAATTAAATCCACCGCAACATGGTGCCATATTTAGCAGTGGAGATAGTAAAAATTAGCGGTGAAGATAAAATCTCACAACTTTAACCCACATCAATCTTGTAGACAATAATGCTAAAAGGGCACTTCAACAACTTCTTAAATCAAACAAAAATCATATTTTTCAAATTATTCTTACTACAAATCCAATAGTTTTTCAATTTCGAAGATTTTGAAAAGTATCTATTGAAAAAAAATCTCCAAAATTTTGGAAAATATTGAATAGAAAACAGCCTAAGAATTGTACTTTAAAATCAGGAACTTCTTTACATTGGTAAAGTGGTAATGAATGTTTAATGTAAGTTATAAGTGTCACATAAATCCTTTAATATACATTAGTTTTGTTGTTAGGTGTATCATTGTAACGCAATGAGATGAATCCAAAAAATATCCTTATAAAAGTCCCAAAGAGGTATAACAAAACATGCAAAAAATAATCCTGGGATCGAACCTAAGCCAAGGCGAATCTTTTTGGGTCTTTTGACAATTCGCTGTGTGCCTCAGGTTGTGTAGTATAACATTAGCCTCATTGTACAACTATACATCACCTCTACAAGAAAAATACAGTACAACAATAGAGTTGCAATGGCAGCTCAGATTCTCTCTCTATGTTGTGTTAAGCTTATCTTTCGGGATTTCTCGGTGTTCCTAAGCCATTACATTCTCGGTTTTGAAGCCCTTCAATCGCGTTCTTCCACTGCCACGCCCTCTGTTTCGGGTCCTCAAACAACATCACCTTCTTTGGCTGAGACAACAATGGTATCAGAAACCTCTAGTCTAACAATTGCTCATTGTTCTACCACACACATAACAAAAAGGAATGACTCACCGTGCTTATCTTGAAATTCGAGTTACTGGTGACTTGGATGGTTAAATCGTTTGGATTCTCTGGCCAAACCGAGGTTGGCAGCAACACCTTTGAAGGGTCTATGTAGAACAAGCTTGGCTTGTTGGTGAGGATGAGCTGCACCTTCTTGCTTGTCAACTTCTGCATCTTCTTCACCAAGGATGTCATGATAATTGACTCTCCCTCATCCAAAAACTGCGTCCTGGTTTCGGATTTAAAAAAAAAAAAAAGATCTTGTTTACCACAAATGAACTTGGATGTTTCTTGTAAGCCAAAAGGGATTGCAGGTTACCATTTCGAATCAAAAGATTCAATCGAAGCTAGTCTTGTGGCATGAGCAACTCCCTCAGGACAAGATGATGCACCCTTACTGAGGTCATTTCCGTTGCCTGGATCATCGCTTCCTCTAGTTTGTGTCTAAGAGATCGAACAAAATAGCAGTTGGGTCAAGTGCTGATTTTTCTTTCCTTGAAGGAGAAGAATGAAAGAACTCACTGTTTGCTCCTTGGCTAGTACAGGAGGATTTTGCTTCCTTAACGTGGACCAATTAACCCCCTTGAAAAAGCGATGCGCTTTAAGTGAAGTATAACCTTCAGGTCCAGCACCCGGTCGCTTGGATGGATCCATAGACTGTGGCAATAGAGCAAAATTAAAATCACATTGTCACACAAAGCATCCGAATATTCAACACTGATTCCAAATCTTGTACTTGTTAGAAAAGCCCGTTCTTGTTAAGGAGTTCCAAGTATTTGTGCGGAAGAAACGTTTAATTCTCAAAATACGAAGGAAGGAGCTAATGAGATGTTGTGATGTCTTGGGATTGTCCCACATCGAAAAACTTTCAAATTAGACACTTTTAGATGTAAACTGGCATGCTATTTTTTAGCTTACCAATAAACGGTCGATGAGGTCCCTTGCTTCCTCTGAAAAATAATTTGGAAAGTTAAGGTCCCTGGCTATGATCTTCTTAAAAATGAGCCATTCACTAGCGTCTTTGAACGGAGATGTTCCAGAAAGCATCTGGTACAAGGTACAACCAAGTGCCCACAGATCGTTTCTGTTTTATAAAAAGAAAGAAAATATGAATGGTTTTTAATCAACAAGGTGAACAAGAAGTATAAAGAGTTCAGTATATGTAGTCTAGACTAGTACAAGTTCACCGGACTCAATAGGCAAAAAAAGCGCATACCCAAATGTTGCAGGTGAGGAATTGAGTAGCTCTGGAGGAATATATGCAGCAGTACCCACGAATGTGCAAGACTTGTCATCTGTATACAGCACAGAAATAGCAATCAGCTTTGCTTTCATCGTTGCAAGAGAAACAAATAACAGATTTACAATGCATGAACATAACACCTGAAGTTGCATTAGGGAGGACAGTAATCCTGCTATCATTAATAGGCTTAACACTACCAAAATCAGCAATCTTAATATGACCATCTCCTGACAGCAATAAGTTTTCTGGCTGTCCATGTACGAGGAATGTCAGCACAGGAAACATCCGAAGAAATCCGTGTTAACATAACACATAATGTCTCTATGTACCTTAATGTCTCTATGTATCAGACCCATATGGTGTATGTACTCAAGAGCATCTACAACTTCTGCAGCATAAAAGCGAGCTTCATCCTCTGATAAGCGTCCTTTCTGCACGGTAGTCAAATAAATAAGCATGTTTAAGGACTGTTCCTTAACTGAAAATACATCAAGAATCAGAATCAGGTTAGCAAAACACGAAGATCAAGTACTTTAATTTCCCGAAGTTCCAAAAGAATTGCAAGCCTGTGTGCTCATAAATTTTAACAAGATGGAAAAAGTGAACAAAAATGCTATCCTCACCTGAGATATCTGATCAAAAAGTTCTCCACCTTCACAGCATTCAAGAGCCATGTCTTGATGAACGAAAGAAACGGGTTAGATATAATCAAATTAACACATTACACAATGTATGTCATACTAGATAAGGATGCCTACATAGAGAAAAGGTATCCTGAAATGTAAAATACAACCGAATGATGCCAGGATGATCCAACTGGTCAAGAACTATCCGTTCTAACTTCACATACGCAGTTTTATTCTCTTTAGTAATGAACTTTTTGTCCATGATCTTCATAGCATAAACACTTCCAGTATCCTTCTTTTTAGCTCTCACAACCTGCAAATACTGCTGACAAGTTAACACGCAAAGGACAGTAGAACAAAATGTAAAAAATCAGAATGAATACTTTTTCAAACATATTTCACATTGACATGAAAGGAAACGAAAATTACTTCCAAGAGGTGAGAGAAATCAGGCCTCTAGACAAAAAAAACATCCGCACAAAACCACTTAAGCCCTTGCGTGAATGAGACTCGGTAATCTAAAATCTTCCCTCATGATCAACCAAATCAGAAAATAACGTGTGCATCACTAGCTGGTATAAAAAAGGATCATTTTCCATGAATCACAATGCCATCAAATCAAGTTCATCAACCTCAAATGTTCAGCAAAAGGAAAACATTCATCAGCAATTCCCATAAAAAACCCGAAAGTTACACCCGCCAAGTTACCAGAAAAATCCATTGAAAAAATGACAACATTCGAAAGCATGGAAGAAATGAAATCGGTAATAACAGAAAGGGTACCCTGACCTTAGAATACGAACCAACACCATAGATCTTCCCCAATTCGAATTCTTGGATGGTAAAGCTCTCCTGTGGAGCCCGAAACTGGAAGGTTTTCCCCTTCTTTTTGGTGCCTCCTTTGCTGCTACCGCCATTGCCATTGTTATCTGGCACCAGAGGAGGAGGATTGCTCAGAATCCTCATCTTCGGATCAAAATCATTATCCATCTTCCGATTATTGCAAGCTCCTTTTTCCCCCTTACCCTACCAATTCTCCATCAGTTTTCTCTCTCCTCCTCCAAGATTCCCCGCCCACCTACAAATTCTCCATCATTTTCTCCTTTTCCTCTGCTCTAAATTGATCAATCAATCGCTCATTTTATTTCTTTCTTCTCCTCAAACAACAATTATTTCAGATTTAATGGCCTCCCAGAGAGTTCATCCAATATTCGGCAATCAATGGAAAGATTCCTATAAGGTGATCAAGCAACTCTCCCTTCTCTTTCCCTCCCTCTGTGTTTTTCAGGAATGACAAAAAAACAAGAACAGGAGAAAGAGGGGAGGAAATAATAAAACAATAACAATAATAACAGCACAAAAACTGGGAGGAAAAACAATACATACAATAAGAACTGAAAATTAATCCTAAATTAAAAAAGAAAATCGAAAACTCAAAAGTTTCTTTGGCTAAAATTATTCCTATTTGATTGGTAAGTTCACATAGCTATGTAAATTAATCACAATTATTGCTAACCCATGATTCTGTACTTCTATAGTTTTATGACTTTTATCCGTGTTGAATTCAATAATGTCTCGTTATTTCGAAACAGGCTATTTTTCTTACATAGCAAAATCTAACGAATCAGGTGCCAACAAGCTGAAAATAAGGAAACTTATTGCCACAAAAGGATCAATCCAATGCCTATACACAACAGATACAATCATCTGTAGAGAGCCACTTGTCAGTCCAGTTCGATAAATAATAAAAATGATGCTTATTTTAATGGAAGAACAGATGCTAATCTCATCCCAAAATGCTTGAGCTTGTCTTACCTGGAAAACCTATGAGCACTTGCACTGGATTCAGGAATACCGTATGCGGCGCCTACTATGAAGGAAATGATCAAACAGGAATAAAACGATCTTTGATTAATTTACAATGATTTATATAAAAAAAAAGACTTGAATACCTTCTAGTGCGTCCACTAGGACTTCAACAGTATGGGGATCGTTGTCTTCTTCCTCGATCTGTCACTATCGTCACAAGCTCTGATTAATGCTGCAGTCACGAAACGCGCCAATTGACGTCGTTTCGTTGTCCTCCATTTGCTTTTTCGTCTAATCGTTATCATCATCATCATCATCGTCATCCTAAATTCCAAATTTCCTCCCCTCGTGATTTCGAATTCGCAAAATCCAACTGCACCAAAGCGACAAAACAGTGTGCTTGCTGGTTCAGATTGCCTCCCATAAATATTCAGTTGATTCCGATCTATCCATTCATCCAAAAAAACAGTTACCTCGCAATGAAAATATCTCTTGATCGCACTCCAAACCCTAACCCTAGATCCCCAATTCGAAGGTTCTTCGGGAGTATGCTATCTATTTCGATAGTTAAATCACCAGCGAAGAGCGCCAGTAATTTACACTGCCTCGAGGACAGCAATGTAGTGTGGGGCGAGGTAGAGAAAGTGTTCCGGTACATAGACGGGAACGGTGATGGGAGGATATCGCCGGCGGAGCTGCAGAGTTGTATCAGAGCGGTGGCCGGGGGGACGACGGAGCCTTTGACGTACGAGGAGGCAGAGGCGGCGGTGCGGAGCTCTGACTCCGATGGCGACGGATACCTGAGCCTGGAGGACCTGGAGAGAATAATGGCCGCGAACGGCGTGCCTGAAGCGGAGCAAATGACGGAGCTCATGGAAGCTTTCGCCATGTTTGAGGAGAAGGCCGGGTCCGGCCGGATAACGGCGCGGAGCTTGCGGCGGATGCTGACTCGACTCGGCGAGTCGAAATCGGTTACGGATTGTGAAGTGATGATCGGCAGATTTGATCTCAACGGCGATGGGGTTATCAGCTTCGAGGAGTTTGCCGCCATGATGCGTTGAGCGTCATCTCCCATTGGTCCATCCCGCCAAATTTTCCTTATGGATAAATTTTTTTATTTTATTTTATTTGGAAAGTTGCAATATGTTATTTTGTATAGTATACCTATAAGATAAAGACCATGTTTAATGAGACTTGTGTAAATATGTAGATGATTGTATATGAGATTATCATATATGCAAAACTTGCCGTTGTACTAATTTCAGTCTAATAAACAAAATTAAAATGTAAACCTTTTGACATTTTGTTTGACTTTCGGATTTCGGGGGCTTACGAGGATTTTGATTCAGAATCTAATCTTCTGAACACAGATTCCACTGAAGAAAAATCGATATCAAACCCATAAGTCTGCCCTCCATGCTGGACATAAAGGTACTCCTTGGGAGACGACGGGGACGGGAGGATTTCCGAGAGCTCGGGAAACTCGGGTGAGGGCGATGCAGGGTGATCCATGGTCTTTTTCGTGGAGTAATATACATCGGCAAGAAGAAGCCAGATGAGATCGGGATCGATGGAAGCAAGTCCCAGCAGGGCATTTATGGATGGGTCACGAAGCCCGGTGACACCGCTGCAGGCGATCGCGACAACGAGGCCACTTACTTTCTTGAGGACAGCTTCCAGCGCTGAAGCGCTCTTTTTGTCCTGCGATATGTCAGCGATCATGTTGAGCATTTCTGCCTGGACTTTGAGATTCGAGGATTCGGAGAATGGGGCTTCTGCGGTCATGGAAGTGCTCCTGTAAGGAAGGAGCAGCTGGTTTCTTTCTTCTTTTGGAGTGATGGCTTTCCTTAGGAATGGGGATGCGGTTAGCAGCTTCCAGAAATGGGGGCCATCGGTGTGGAAGCGTCGAGCGAAGAAGTCTCCACCACAGGTTCGCACAACACTGCTGATCACTTCTAAACATCTTCGAACAGACTGAAAAAGAGAAGCAGCTTGAGCTCGGATAAATTTCTTCCATGGCTTTAAGCAAGAGTGTAAACTTACCAGTGGAATTCGATTTCGAACACATGCAACCAAGAAGGGCCATATTTTATTTACTGCTGGGAGCAACCTGTTCTCATCAGTCCCTTCATCAGCGGCATCGAGTGTGTCCTCAAGATGAAAAAATGAACACAATGATGCAACTTCCTTCACCGCTTCTTTGGTTTGTATCTCAAACTTAAACGCCGTCTCCACCATTGATAGTGTAGTAACACCAAGCTGAGATAGATACAAACATCAATAACAAGTCAATTTCTCAAATTTCGATATGCTGATATGGCAGTACAACAGATGGAAGTGCACAAAAACAGACATTGAAACAGTAATAAAAAGTATACATATTAAAAATTAGGTAATATGTTGATATTCTAGATATATGATCCATTGAATTTCGCTGTGATAAGTTTACAAAGGGATATATACTTCTTTTCAGCATCCTCTGAGAAATTACAAAGAAGCTTTCAGTTTTGCTGTAATACAGGTTGCTAATTCCTACAGGCCTTACAGCCAAGAAGAAAAAACCAACAAGCCTAATTTAACAGTTCACATCGTTTGACATTTTTAGGCTCCTCTTTTACACTGATGTTTCTTTTCTTTTCTTTTTAGCTCCATACCATATGATTTGATGCTAATGCCTAATGGCAAGAAATATACAGAGACATGAAATAAAATTATTGAAATATTGAAGAGAAAAATCAGGGCGACAAGAAATATACCTCAATTATGTCTAAAGAAACCAAACACTCTTTTTCCTTTGCTGAACCGAGCAACGGAGAAACAGCTGTCAAACATGAGTTGACAATAGACGCCACTATTCTCCTATATCTCCTTTTATCATTCACAGTGAGCAAAATATTTTCCCACTCCTCTACGTTCACATCATCTTCTGCAACGTGTTCTTCTGTTTCAAGAATTGAATTATGAAACGCATTTGTTAGCGCTTGAGAATGAAATACCAGTATAGGTCTCTAAAGTACAGAAAAAGACCTGACGGCGCCGAAGATGCATCAGTTTCATCATATGCTGAAAAAATGCGGTCAACATCATCTTCGTGTTTTTCTCCAGAGCATCTAATTTTCTTTCTAACATCTGACAACTTCGCAGCAACTTGCAACCCATAAGATTCTGCCTGAGCAGACAGTAAACTTGCCTCATTCTTGGCTGCCCTAGCAATCTCTGTTACAGCCTGTAGAAATCAAAGAACTCTCAAAAATAATAACAAAGATTTTATTTTAATATTTTGGAGGGTGATGAGAATGAGGTGGTATTATTTGATCTACAATTTTTATTGTATTTCAGTGAGCAACTGTTTTTTTTTTCATCTGTGACTTGCAGACACCCTGATCTTTACTTTGGCAAAACGCACAGAAATTATCCACAAAGAAACAGGAGACTGCTTATCCATAAGTTGTAGAGAAAATTTGAATATAACCTAAAACTCAGGTAAATATGATAGAATACTGTTGTAAGGCAAACCTTCAAGAAAGAAATTGTTAACTCAGGATGCCGATGCCTGCTAAGGATCTCTAGCTCCAATGAGACAGATCGCATCTGCATAAAGTACTCAAACATTTCCAGTCAGAAAAAAAAAAAACAGATACAAAACAAAATAACCAAAAAGCCAAACTAAAGAAAACAATATCACACTCTTTAGTTCAGGGATGGTGCAATGTACTACATCAAGCTTTTAGTAATTTCAAGTATGCTCTCTCAAGTGAATCAAGGGAAAATAGTCATGAGAACTAAATTGGCTGGCTGATAACAACTTCTAGTAGTACTGACGAAATACACACATACCGGCTCTTCTAGCAGGGGCAATATCACATTGGCTAATCCAATATAAGAGAGCAAAGCAGCAAGCACATTTGGAATATGCGGATTTAAATCCAGATGGCGCAACTGCCGGCACAATGAATCAATAATATAATCCGAATTTGCCACAACCAGCTGACCTACCTGCAGGGGTTTTCAAAGTAAGTTATAATACAATAAGTAGCTTTTTAAGTCTCAGTTTGAGCTAAACATACCGTTGAATACCCCAATGTAGACGAAATGACGTGCAATACAGCATCAGAAGCATGCCTGACTTCAAAGTCAGAACAAACAATATTTTCAAGCAACAAGTAAAGTGAAGATCGGAGGAATCCACTTGACAAAAATTCTCCACCCAAGCACAAATTGAAGATCCCAATACCATCAACAATGACCTGCTTGTAACACAATGATCTCTGTAAATCTGTATGATCAAGTGATTATCAAGCTATATTTACAACTTTAAGCAAAAATCATAATCATAAGCACTAACTGAAGAATGACATTACCTGCTGTAGCATAGCAACATCTCGAAAGATGTGTTCGTTAGCAACTCCAGTTTCATCATATTCCACAAGAGCTATTTTATGTTCCATGGGCAGATCCCATATTTCAGGAGAGACGTATTCATGCAAAATGAGGCCGACACAGTCAACCAGTTGATTCCTTGCAGAATCTGCCCAAACTTCCCAAGGGCAGTTACTAGAATTTTCATGTTTCAGAGTCCTAGTGTTAAAAGCATCAGAATCATCTTTCTGCAACTCCTCAAGTTTTGTCCACGATTTGTGGAACATCTTTTTGAAATCATCAACTGCCTTATCGGATAAGCCAAAAATCATCTCATTCAATATACAAACTGCAGTGCTAGCCTGCCGCAGAAACTTTCCTGAACCAGTTCTAACATACCAAGACTGCCATGTTTCCTCATTGCACTGCCTCGTCCGAATCTCGGTAACCAATGTCCGCAAGTGGCACAGTGGGATTTCAACAATAGAAGATAAAGAGATTTCACTTCTGTGGCCTATCAGAAACTCAAAAAAAAAAAGCCATGTGTAAGTCTGAAGCACTATATAACAATGGAAATCAGAGATTTAAAGGTTCAAAGTTCCACTGACTTGTAATCAACGATAAGCTGATGAGTCTGAGAATTCCTCCAAGAGCAGGATACAACTTTTGGCTTCTCAGATGAGAAAACCAGGGAGGCATGCGTGGAAGCTCGTAATCGGTGCATTGACTTCCAACATTGTTGATATCTTTGACCTGATTGTTACATGTTTTAGATGCACCAGAAGTCATGATACTCTGTTCATCAAAGATTGTTTCCCTACTAATTTTCAGCTCTGCTATTGCATGCAGGTACCTAATTCCAGATGGTCTAGACTGTACAATTTTGTCTAGCGTACCAGCAAATGCAGACTCTTGGCTCAAACAAACACTGAAAACATCCAGTAGTCTGGCAGCCTTAATCTGCAATTTGTGAAAGTATAATCACTCCTTATGCTTGTTTACATCATGAACGTGAGATTTTGAGAGCTCAAATATGGTTATTTATGTTCTTCACATCACATTTAGATTATGATAAATTTGATATGAGGTTCATGGAATTACATACGGGAGAGCAGAGAAGATGGTTGATAACAAGTTGAGGACCAGAGTAATACATTACTCCAAGCATTTGTTGGGCATAAGCTAAAGCTAATGATTCCTCACTACCAAGTACCACTTTTGGTAGCTTGTCAATAAGCCTGTTTTTGAAAGAATGAGAAAAAAATAAAAATCAGCATCTTCAAGATGGTGAGCAAAGTAACAATCTCTTACCTGAAAAGAGGAATATAGAAGGAAGAAAATGATGTACGGACCTGCTAAAAAGTTCAGCAGCAGCATCTTCTATCATTGGTTTCTTACTTGAAGAAAATAAAGACTCAAGGAACTCTTGGGCTGGCCATGATACTTCTTTGGAATCATCATGAACCAAAGTACACAAGCATTCCTACGTTCAATCACAAGACACATGACATGAATAAACTAATTCATAAAATTTCTATAAATTGTATGAGTCCCACTATCACAGATCAGAAAATATATGGGTATTATATCATGAACAACAAGCAGAGCTTTAATCCACTTGACTTTATCGTTTCATCAAATTTATAGTAGGACAACACTTTCTGATTCGAGAATTATTCTCAGTTCAACTTAAGGTGCAAATAAGATAATTAGAACCTGCCATCAAAAAATTGTATAACTAGAATCTACCATAAACAGAATGTATTGTTAATGTACTACTGCACAGTCATTGCTAAAAGGTGAACATCATTTCTAAATGTAAAACATTTGAAGGGTCGGAGAGAAGAAAAAAGAAGAAACTATAAATGCATCAACTAATAAAATTGAAAAGTGTAACAGGGTACATAAAACTCAATGTATAAGAATAAAAGAGACAAACTAGAAACTCACAAGAAACATTATTCTGCTGTCCTTCAGCGCATGACTGCATTTCTGTAACAGTCCATAGGCAGCAGCCAAAAGCCCGTGCCTAACTCTTTTACTGGGGTGGACACATAACTGAAAATCATAAATTGATATTACAATCAACCTAGCACAGCAAAGTTAATAAAAATTATCTGATGATCTAGTTTAATGTTCCCCTTGGTTGGGAATCTCAGAATCGGAGGGGGGCTGAGGAAGAGGATGTAAATGAAGTGAATAATGAATAACCATACAACAGAAAAGTTAATCATTTAAGACACTGATTAGATGTACTCAATTTATCTAATCACTTATACAAGGAAAGTGGATGATATCACTGACATCTTCAATAATTAACATACTTTGGGAAAGATCGCGCCAAGAAGCTTATTGACATGTACTGAAGTTTTTTCAATCCATTCTTTTGTTCGCTCAATATGCAATGACTGTTTTCCACCAGAACCAGGAGCTGTCTTGTCCTCGTATGTAACTTCAGCAATAATTTCACTAGCTCCCTCACTGCTTGAACTCTCCATATGAGTGTCACTGTGGCTGTTAGCTTTATCATGCAAGTTATGAAGCTCCTGCAGAAATGACTCTGGAGATCCATTACTAACTGAAAAGGAACCAGTTGGGCCATTGGGACATGCATGAGAGTAATTAGCATCATCATGGAGAACCACGATAAGAAATTCGGCCAAGCCTCTGATTGCATGTTCAGTGGCCTCTGAGCTTCCTGCAGCTCCACTAATCATAGATTTTGACGTATGCAAAACCTTGCCTAGTTGACTGACAACTCCGGGAAGAAAGAATGCCAAAGCATCAGCAGTACCAACCTGTTCCAGAAGGAGAAGGAAAAGGAAATAGTAGTGGATTATATTAACAATAATTTTAGAAATTCTCTGTTATTATTGTATTCTATCACAATATTCTATAAGCTTAGTATTAAACAACTAGCAATCAATAACTCATTCTCAATTCCAAGTGAATACAAAGCAAAAAATTAAGTGGGTTTTCTGTAACACAAATATAATCCATTTCAGTGGGGAAAAAATGAATGCAATCTTTACAAAAAAAGATAATTATGAAAAGAAGAACGTCAAAATTTGCTTGCGGTAGCAATGCCTAATTGTTTAACAATATTCCCAAAATCGTCCTAGCTGTGCAGAGAAATATCAAGAAAGAACACTGCCATGATATCATGTATCAATGTATCAAACAACCCTCATCATTACCTGTGCAACAAGCACCCTAAGGGTCAGAAAGGCCTCAATACGTAGTTTTGCACTGCCCCTATGCCCTCTGGCAACCTCAGCATCTGCAGCCTTCAACGCAAACAGATCAACAAACATGGAAGGAAAACTAACATGCAGAAGAAAACAGACAAGATGCAAAATTCAGAAGAAAACATCGACCTCTATTTTAGAATATATTGTTATCCATCTACAATTTACAATGTGCTGATTTTACTATGGCTTTCATATTACAGTCCTGCATTATTGAAGAGTCTAGATGCCTATATTGCCCTTTTGACTAGAGAGAGCACGCCACTTCAATACATCCAAGGGAAAACATATTCCGCATCTTTTCGACAGTAAGAAGTTACATGAAACATACATTAAGCAGAAGTGATAACCAATGTCCCACAGCAGCGGAGGCACTTTGTGACCGAAGAAAAGCAAGTAAGCATTCATTTGGCTGAGATTGACGCTTCCAGTGTGCATCAATTGCGAGACCCAAATCATTACAATCAGAAAGTACAGGCCAAGAAAGACTATGTCTACATGCGCAAGAGTCATCCGAGCATGGGTGGAGATTGGAAACTAGCATCCTAAAGCATCTAATAACCCCTTCGCGGAACTCCTCAGCAGACTCAGATGGCGGTAGCATAGCACCAGATGTCAGTTTTTTCAGCACTACAGTCATCTGCAGATATGCAGTGACAGAATTTGATTAATCTCCGATTGACTTTAAAATTTAACTCACATTCTAAAGATCCCTGAATTGAAAATTCAGCATAGACTGGACTCAGTGAAGGAAAACTGACAAACCTGATCAACAGAACTTAAACGGCACTTCTTTAGAAGCTCCTCCAAACACTTGAGCACACTTTCTGCAACAGCGTCACTAACCCTATGCCGAAGCTTGGGGCCATTAGACAAAGCAGATTTTTCTTCGTATTCAACCTTTTGAGAAGATCTGCATTCAACAGCTGAATCCAACAGAAGCAACAACGGGAACAGTGTGTAGCTGCAAAAAGTGAGTCCAAATCAAATCAGCCTTGATCATTTCAGCGAAAACTTTCCATTCACTCCAGCTAGACAAAGTTTTCCCTAATTACAAATATACACAAAATCAACAATTTCAACTTCTTTATTCACAGTCTCATTTTATGTCCATGCTATAATGCAAATTCGAAACGTATTCAATAACAACTCATATCTGAATTAGCTTCTGTAAATCACGAAAATTCGGAAACGCAAAGCACACAGGAAAGAGAGAAAGAGAGACTACTCAAAGAGGTATTCGAGAGGAGCAGGCGGAGAGGAGCGTAGGAGCTGGAGCAACCGAGAAAGCGCGGGAGACTGCTTTTTAGGTTTTTGAACGAGCTCGAGAACTTCCAAGCAACAAGACCTCAGTTCAGCAAAAAGCCGGCTCTCCGGCTCGCCTTCAAGCAAGTGCTTAGCCATGGATTCATCTCCTCCTTCCGCCATGAAAGAGGAGATTTCAACAATCACGGATTGTCGTTGAGCGGAGTTGTTTCGCTGTTTCAGAACCTGCAAAAGAAAAAATGGAAGTCGCTAGTTGAGGTACCGAAAGCGTCGTCGCTGAAACTCTCTTTGCACGAAAACAGAAGGAAAGGGTGGAAATGGGCCTATGGGCTGTAATGGGCTTGATCTTGGGCCGAAGTATTGGGCAGAAATAAAAAGCCGTAGCTAGGCTAAATGTTTGTATTTTCTTTTGCACTATTAATTAATTTAAGGGTGTGTTTGGATTCGAAGTTATCGTGCTTATAATGCAATTATAAATATAAATATTTTTTAAAATGTGTTAAAGTGACGTGTTTAAAAATCAAACACCATGTAAATTGTGTCAACTCAATCCAAACTATTGCTTAAAGTTGATAATTACATGTTAAGTTTAATATAATTGAATCACGTGATTTACAAGGTATTTAATTTTAAATTTGGGTTATATTTTAAATAATTTAAAATCAAACATGTTTATATTTATAAACACATAGCTAAGTGAGAATCCAAACAAGCCCTAATTTGATTATCCACTCCAAACAAGGCCTGATTTGAAGTTTGATCCTGACATTAAGTTTGGCTAGGTTAATGTATTTTATAATGAGTGCTTCAATTAGATTTGGGACCGTTTTCGATGGTCATGCGTTACTATATTAGTAGAATGTATGGCGATCCAAACATATCCTGACTTGATTGTACGAGCATGGACAGATATTTTTAGATATAAAAGTAAAACAATCTAAACTTAACACATAGGGTGTATATGGTAATGTTTATTAACTGCTAAAAATATAAGTAGCTAGTGCTGTTTATTTTTTAAACAAGGTTATTGGTTGTTTGGACACCCAAAATGAACTAAAACAAGTTAAAAATTGTGTTTAAAAAAAAGCTAGAAAGGGAAGGTTATTTTGGAGTTTATTTTCCAAAAGTACTGTTTTACCCCTTTCTTTTTATCTTATTTGATTTGAAAATATCTTAATACCCCTAATAATAACCAAATAAACTCCACTTTTTACAAATAAACTGTTTTTCATCCCATACGGAGATTATCTTGTTGTTTAAATTTTTAACTACTTTTACCAACAGTTTATAAATTTTACCCTGTTTATAATTTTAGTCAGTTTATTAACCCCGTCCCATACGAACCCATACTACTTCCCTCTAATCTAGAACAGTTAATTTTTTTTATTATTGTGCATAATTTGTAAGCAAGCTAATTAAAAACTTATAAAATATTATTTATAAATAATTAAAATAAAAAAATAAAAAATTGATATTTTATAAAATTTAAGCTCTTTACGGAAAGTGTCAAAAAATCAAACATCTAACATTTTAAATTGAATATTTACTATACCTTTGAAGTTTTTTTTTTTTATGAAATGATGAAGGGTTTTTTTATAATTAATTCATGGGTATTTTGGCTGCCAATCAAATCAATACTCCTTCCGTTTTATAATACACATGGGTTTTTAAAATATAGTTTATTATTTCAAAATAGATGGACTTTTATGTTTTTTTCGGTAGGAATTGTAATGATTTATATTGATTTATGTGTTGTTGTCTTTTTAAGAGATTTTGATTGATTAAAATGTATAGTGAATATTAAAAAATAGAGTAATAAAATTCATGAAAAATTTTGTGGAATAATAATGCTTTTTAAAAAGTGAATTATTTTATTAAAACTTGTCTCAATAGCTAAAAATATTATGAAAAGGAGTACGTACCAAATTCGATTCAACATATCTGATAAATTGAGAAATCAACAAATTGATTAGTGTCAGAGCAACGCCACATAAGAAGGAAAAAAATTGGTTGACCGTCATCAACGTCCTGCGGGGTCTTTGGCAGTGTCCGTGAGAGATCGAGATGACGATTTCGGATGCCTTTGGTCTTTGTCGATCTTTCGAGAGCGTCTTCTTCGTGCACGTTTTCAGGGAAGGTAACCGGGTGGCTGATCGGCTTGCGCATCTGGACATGCCCTCGTGTTTCGTCGCCGACTGTGTTTCAGCTGAGATCGTGGATTTTGTCCACTGGGATGCTATTAGGCGGTGAGTCAATCGCAGTTAACCACCCCAAATCCTTGTCTTGTATAAAAAAAAATAAGAAAAAAAAAACATAAAGTAAAAGAAGTATGCCAAAATGGAAGATGGGATCGTCGTGAAGTGCTATGAATATGCAGGTGGCGTTTGAAGACTCAAACTCCATAGCCACGTGAGAA
Source organism: Persicaria tinctoria (assembly GCA_037127255.1). Lineage (NCBI taxonomy): Eukaryota > Viridiplantae > Streptophyta > Magnoliopsida > Caryophyllales > Polygonaceae > Persicaria > Persicaria tinctoria. The sequence continues at coordinate 16,022,678 of JBANSL010000008.1, forward strand.
GAAGAACAAATGAACAATTTTGACTTCAATTCGGTTGGCAATTAATTTTTTTAAATAAATAAATAAAACTTTCAAATATATATATTCCAAGACCTTTGATTAACACAAGCTAGTCACGGGATAGATATTGATTAGGCACATGCCCTTATTTGATAGCATGATATATATCATATATGGATAGTTATACAAATACTAGGAGATTGACAATGTATGCCAATAATATTTTATTATTATTATTATTATTAAAAGATTGAATGATTAATTTATATAAATGATATCGACTTATAGTATGATGAATAATAAATGTACATCTGAGTTTTATAGTTAGTAACAAAGTTTTGTAGATTGCTTGGGGAAAAATAAAGATTGGCAAGTATATAGTCATTTGATCGAAATGAAGCTGCCCGTAAACAACAAAATGAGCTAAAAAATCGATCACTTGTTCTATTGCGTAACGTGTGTACGTGTGACACTTTTTGAACATATATACATTTACACTTCAATAATTACATAGGTCTCCTATTGTATAGTGGGCTGAAAGCCCGTTAAGGCTCAATACCTTTATAACATATACTCTCTCCGATCGGAAATATTTGATGTTTGACTTTTGTGCACGTAGTTTTAGGAGCTAAAAACTATATAAAATCTTATTTATTTTAATTAATTTTTTTCATAGTTTAATATTTATTAGTAATAAGTATTAAATTGTGTAAAAAAATTAATTAAAAAATTAATATTTTATATAGTTTTTAGCTCCTAAAAATACGTGCAAAAAGTCATAACATCAAATATTTCCGATCGGAGGGAGTATATATTATATAAATGAATGGAAACCCTCAAGGAGGACATTACAATCAATCTCATTATCTCACGTGGTAACACAGCCTAAGATCTAAAGGCCAAAATTTTCCTCTCTCTCCTTATTCTAAACCCTAGCCGCCTCCCCCACCTCTTTGCCGCCCCACCTACCGTCGGCGCCCCCCTCCCCTTTGGGCCACCACCGACACCACCTCCCTTCCTCTCGCCTCTCTCTCTCTCTCTCCCCTGTTACAATGGCCGACCCTCCCCCTACCACCAATAAACCGCCTTTCCACTCCGCCCTCACGATCTCTAATATCAAAAATTGCATCCCTATCATTCTTGATCATGAATCCAGCACCTACATCATGTGGTCGCACCTCTTCACGACCCATGTTAAGTCTCATAAAGTCCTCCACCACATTGACTCCTCCGCCAAACGCCCTGAAAGCGAAGACGACGATCTCTTCGCTCAACTTGACACCATTGTCCTTCAATGGATCTTCAACAACATCTTAAAAGATCTATTGACCACCACACTCGACCCCAAAGACTCCGCCTTGAATGCTTGGAAGAAACTTCAGGATATCTTTCAAGACAACAAGTCCACCCGTGCTGTCTATCTCGAGCACGAATTCTCAAGTTGCAAGCTTTCTTCTTTCCCGTCGATATCTGCCTACTGTCAGCACATCAAGACCCTGACTGATCAGCTCGACACCGTCGACTCCAAACCCAGCGCCACCCGTCTCGTCCTCCAGGTACTCTCGGGCCTCCCTTCCGAATACAATGCTGTTGCTACTCATATACAGCAGACGGAACCTCTCCCTACGTTCGAGAAGACCCGGTCTCAACTGATCCTCGAGGAGACTCGCCTTCAACATCAGACAACCGACGCCGCCAAAGCCAAGACGGCGTTGGTCTCATCCAGTGACATCATCGAGCAGCTTGCCCTCCAGCCCGGCCGCAGCAACGACCAGCAGGGACCAAGAGGCGGCGGCCGCAGCAATGGCCGCAACAATGGCCGCCCGCAGCACTATCATCCCCGCCACCCCTCTTGGTACCCCAACCCTGGCTACCCTCCTTGGATGCCCTATGGCTACCCCAGTGCGTCGTTTCGTGGACCAGCCCCGTATCCCAACGTACCGTCAGCAGGGCTTGTTGGGTCCTGCTCCCCGCCCTGTCAGTGATCAGGCATACCCGGCTGATGTGCACAATGCCTTCTCCTCAATGCAGCTGACACCCCCTGACGTCGCTTGGTACATGGACACTGGCGCTACCTCTCATATGACGAACTCTTCAAGTACTCTCTCATCTCTTTCTTTTAAGGGTCTTGCTCATTCTATTATCGCCGACAACGGTGGTCGTCTTGCTACTTCGGGCATTGGCCACACCACACTACCAACCCCTACCAACCATTTACACCTCAACAACGTCCTTGTTGCCCCCAAACTTTTCAAAAACCTTATCTCTATCCGTCGGTTCACCACTGACAATAATGTTTCTCTTGTGTTTGATCCGTTTACGGGGGTTACTCGCCTGAGATGTAATAGCACCGGGGAGCTCTATCATGTGTCGTCGCCCTCACCATCCAACCCGTCAAGTCCAGTCGCCCTCTCGGCATCATCATTCAGTCTTTGGCATGCACGCCTTGGTCATCCAAGTCCTGCAGTTTTAGATTTACTTCGTTCTAAGAGTCTTGTCCAATGTAATAAAGAGCATCGCTCTAGTTTATGTTCGTCTTGTCAGTTAGGCAAGCATACCAGACTTCCTTTTCAGCGATCTTTAAACACTACATTTGCACCTTTTGATATTATTCATAGTGATATTTGGACATCTCCTGTGCCTAGCAAGGAGGGTCATAAGTATTACCTCTTGTTTCTGGATGATTATACACATTTCTTATGGGTTTTCCCTCTGCACTTTAAATCTCAAGTGTTCCCTATCTTTGCCAAATTCCACGCTTACATCAAAACACAGTTTCACACCTCTGTCAAGTGTTTCCAATGCGACAATGGCCGCGAATTTGACAACAAAGATTTTCACACTTTCTTTAATACCAATGGGATCTCCTATCGCTTGTCCTGCCCCTGCACCTCTTAACAAAATGGCAAGGCCGAATGAATCATCCGAACCATTACCAATATGATGCACACTCTCCTCTTCCACGCATCCATTCCCCTCCTTTATTGGCCTTACGCCTTGGCCACCACATGCTACCTCCTCAACATTTTCCCTTCCACCACCCTCAACCATCGCTCACCGTTCCAGGCACTGTATTGCACTTTGCCCATATATGATCACCTTCGTACATTTGGTTGCTTGTGCTTCCCTAATCAGTCATCCACCGCCCCCCACAAGCTTCGCCCACGCTCCACCCCTTGTGTCTTTCTTGGCTACCGGCCGTCTGATCATCGCGATTACATTTGCCTCGATATCAAGACTCACAGGATCATTCTCTCTCGTCATGTCACCTTTGATGAGTCGCGATTTCCCTTCGCGTCTCCCACACCCCCTGTGTCGTCGACAGAGTCTGAGTCACCATTCCCTCACTTCATTCTTCCCCAGAGCTCTCCCAGTGCTCCTGCGTCTCCCCCTCCCCCACCTCCCCCACCACCCTCTACCACCAGACCACACACCCGCAACGTCTCCGGTGTCTTCAGACCCCGTCAGATCATCTCCATGACCACCGACCATCACCCCGCTATCCACCTCCCATCACCTCGCAAAGCAACCCTCGCCGCATTTGATCCACCCGCCGCCTCTTCCCCTTGCTTAGCCCATCTTACCCCCGTCCTTCCCGACTCCCATTCACCCTCTGCCTCCACCCAGACCTCCATCTCACCCGTTCCCACCTCCCACAAAACAGCCCTCCTCGACCCAAATTGGCAGGCGGCTATGCTCGACGAATACAGGGCCCTTACGAAGAATGGTACTTGGGTTCTTGTTCCTCGCCCTCCTGAGGCGAACGCCATTCGCTGTATGTGGCTCTTTCGTCACAAGTTCCACTCTGATGGGACATTGGAGCGCTACAAGGCCCGTCTTGTGGTGAACGGTAGATCTCAGCAGGCAGGTATTGATTGTGATGAGACCTTCAGCCCTGTGGTCAAGCTTGCGACTATACGAGTAGTCCTGAGTCTGGCTCTGTCGCGCAACTGGGCCATCCATCCGTTAGATGTCAAGAACGCCTTTCTGCATGGTCATCTAGACGAGACAGTTTACATGTTTCAGCCGCCGGGGTTTGCTGATGCTGAGCGTCCAAAGCATGTCTGTCTCCTCAAGCGCTCTCTTTATGGTCTGAAACAGGCTCCGCATGCATGGTTCCAGCGTTTTGCCTCTCATCTGCTCCGTTTGGATTTCACCGGTAGCCGTTCGGATACGTCTCTGTTTATCTATCGCAGAGGCTCAGACTTGGCATTCTTGCAGCTTTATGTCGACGACATCATTCTCACCGCCTCTTCTGATGCTCTTCGGACGTCCATAATCTCGCAGTTGAGTGCGGAATTCTCCATGCCTGATCTGGGTCAGCTGTCTTACTTCTTGGGAGTTGCTGTTCAGCGGCATGTGTCTGTTCTGTTTCTCTCACAGAGTAAGTATGCTGCTGAGATTGTTGCTCGGGCTAAGATGGTCAACTGCAATCCCGTCGTGACCCCAGTCGATACATCCAACAAGCTCAGTGCTCGTTCTGGTCCTTTGGTTGACGATCCAACACTGTACAGAAGCCTCGCTGGTGCTCTTCAGTATCTCACTTTTACCAGGCCTGATATCAGTTACGCCGTCCAGTAGATCTGCTTGTTCATGCATGCCCCTAGGGAACCTCACTTTCAGGCTTTGAAGCGGATCATTCGGTACATCAGCGGCACCCTCGAGCTCGGCACCACCATCACTCCTTCCTCTAAGCTTGATCTTGTGGCTTACACTGACGCAGATTAGGGTGGTTGTCCAGACACACGTCGCTCCACGTCTGGTTATTGTGTCTTCCTCAATGACACTCTTGTGTCTTGGTCAGCCAAGCGTCAGTCCGTCGTGTCTTGCTCCAACGTTGAAGCCGAATACAGGGGTGTTGCAAACGTTGTCTCCGAGTGCTCTTGGCTTCGCAATCTCCTGCTTGAGCTACGATTCCCCTTACAGAAGGCCACTCTGGTCTACACTGACAACGTCTCCACTGTCTACCTGGCTAGCAACCCAGTCCAGTATCAACGCACGAAGCACATTGAGCTTGATCTCCACTTCGTCAGAGACAAGGTTGCCATTGGTCATGTCCGCGTTCTACATGTCCCGTCCTCTTACCAGTACGCTGATATATTCACCAAGGGTTTACTTAGACAGTTATTCATTGATTTTCGTTCCAGTCTCACTGTACGGACCCCTCCCGTTTCGACTGCGGGGGTTTGATAGATTACATAGGTCTCCTATTGTATAGTGGACTGAAAGCCCGTTAAGGCCAAATACATTTGTAACCTATATATATATATGTTATATCAATAAATGGAAACCCTTAAGGAGGACATTACAATCAATCTCATGATCTCACGGTTATATCGCGCTCGAAGCCACATTTTGATTTAGCGTCCACGTATCCACATCGAACACGAATATAACATACTTTCAAAGGTAACAATGGGTTGTACGATCACTTGTTCTAATGCCCATGCTATCGATCACTTGTACGTCTATGTACCCAATCTAATTAACAATGGGTTCGAATCCTCTGTCCAAAGTTCTATCCCATTCTCCTTTTTTCTTGTTACAAAGTAATCCATTTTTTTTTATTTTTTTTTTTAAATAATGCTTGGAGATTGAGGACATCTTTAAAGACAATTTTTCTGATAAATTCCGGTTGGACGATATATAGGGCCTGTATGGTGGGCATTTCAATCGGTTGAAAATAAAATTTTCAACCGGTTAAAAGCTTATATGCTGTATGGGGTAAAAAAATTTAGGGGATTTTGGTTTAAATGGGGGGTTATTTTAAAAGCTTGTTTTGGAAGCTTTTTTGTGGTTTTAGTAGTTTATTTGGTTTGAAAGTACCACAATACCCCTAATAACAACCAAATAAACTCCACTTTTTACAAATAAACTGTTTTTCGTCCCATACGGAGTTTATATTTTTTCATAAATTTTTAACTACTTTTACCAACAGTTTATAAATTTTTACCCTGTTTATAATTTTAGTCGGTTTATTAACCCCGTCCCATACGAACCCATAAACGAGAGTCATTTTAAATTTATTATATATTTTTTTTATTATAAGGTAGAGATTTAACCTTCTCTTATATTTTTTAATATTTTCACAACCTATGTGTGGGATATGAATTCCCCAAACAGACTAAAGTTGGAAATAGATCGATCGATGTCATATATCGGCATAAAACCATGCATTAATAAAATTTTCATCAACGCCTATAACTGGTTTAATTGAGAAATGAGCTACTTTATTAGCATGAAAACAATCATAATAGTTGGAAATCGAATTTGAACATTAACTGAAGCTAATATATAGTAGTCTGAATTCGGAAATCATAATTAGGGTAGCAAATTGACAATAAAAAGACTAGTTCAACAACTTTTACATAAGATCGACTCGTTAAACATGTTTAACGAAGTTTTTTGGACCTGTAGCTCCAACATTGAAAAGTGTAGTATCAATTGGTTTTAAGTGGTGTTCGTACAAAGGAAAATATAAAATCAAATTGATTACACAAAAGCCTATTAAAGGTTACATGAGAATGTATTCACCAGGAGTGAATATAATTTTGGCTCCAAATGTAAATGACGGACGTTGTAGGTGCATACCCATATAAATGGAAAGAATCGATCGAAAATGCCTGAAACATTATTATCAAAGTCCTGTCGTATGCAGTTGGTTAAAGATTCTTATTAGAATACCTGAATTACCTATAATTGTGAAAGTGATGACATTTTATTAGGCCCCGAAGTACCCTACAAAGTTGTACTCCTTTCCTTAATCTTGATTTTTTTATCCCACCGGATTTTTCCAAGGTAAGGTATTTAACGAGAAAACTTAAGCACCATTTAATACATCAGATCCCCCAGATCAACAATGAAAATCACAATAGGTCCTGAAGTCCCTTATACTCGTCCATCCAAAGAAGCTCAACACCAATACATGTAAGTCAAGCACGTGAAAGTTAATCATGAAGACATTCCAGCTCATACACATCAAAGATAATGTTGAGATTCGACCATTAGTTCATGAAGATGGCGACATTAAGAAGAATGAGAAGACTTCGAGAAGGATGTTGAATTCAGGGGGAGTATACACGTACTGCACTCTTTTTCCCTTCGATCAGGTTTTATCCCACTGTGTTTTCCTGACAAGGTTTTTAATGAGGCATAACAACAAGAACGTGCGTAGAAGACTGCACTCTTTTTTCCCCTAAGCTATGGTTTTGCCCCATTGGGTTTTCCAAGCTAGGTTTTAAATGAGGCAGTTGGCGAAATAAAGATTGTACTGTAAGTGTTTGGAGAACTGAGTCTTTGACGGATCTCAGAGGCCTACTCCTGTATATATATCAATGGGTGAAAACCCTGAGGGTACAATGGTAACTGTACATGTATAAATAATATATTGCTAACATCCTCCCTCAGTCGCAGCTAGAGGTGAGCGAATAGCAAGACTGGAACGAAAAGAAGTAAAAAGAGGAGTAGGTAAGCCTTTTGTGAAAATGTCCGCATACTGGTGTGCGGAAGGGACATGAAGAACTCGGACCTGGCCTAGGGCGACCTTCTCTCTGACGAAATGAATGTCAATTTCGATATGCTTCGTCCGCTGGTGCTGAACTGGGTTCGACGACAGGTAAACAGCGGAGACATAATCCGGGAGGCAAACTCTACGACCGGATGCTCGACGCGGAGCAAGATCACGCGTAATGGGACTTAATAAAATATTCGATCCGGGAGGCAAGCTCTACGACCGTATTCCCGACGCGGAGCCAAGCTCCAGCGTCCTAAGACTTAATATAAAATATCATCTCCGAGAATGCAGATTCGATCGGAGGCCCGACGCGGAGCCAAGCTCCAGCGTCCTAGGACTTAATATAGAATATCATCTCCGAGAATGCAGATTCGATCGGAGGCCCGACGCGGAGCCAAGCTCCAGCGTCCTAGGACTTAATATAGAATATCATCTCCGAGAATGCAGATTCGATCGAAGGCCCGACGCGAAGCCAAGCTCCAGCGTCCTAGGACTTAATATAAAATATCATCTCCGAGAATGCAGATTCGATCGGAGGCCCGACACGGAGCCAAGCTCCAGCGTCCTAGGACTTAATATAAAATATCATCTCCGAGAATGCAGATTCGATCGGAGGCCCGACGCGGAGCCAAGCTCCAGCGTCCTAGGACTTAATATAAAATATCATCTCCGAGAATGCAGATTCGATCGGAGGCCCGACACGGAGCCAAGCTCCAGCGTCCTAGGACTTAATATAAAATATCATCTCCGAGAATGCAGATTCGATCGGAGGCCCGACGCGGAGCCAAACTCCAGCGTCTTAGGACTTAATATAAAATATCATCTCCGAGAATGCAGATTCGATCGGAGGCCCGATGCGGAGCCAAGCTCCAGCGTCCTAGGACTTAATATAAAATATCATCTCCGAGAATGCAGATTCGATCGGAGGCCTGACGCGGAGCAAGATCACGCGTAAGGAGACTAAATAAAACAAAATACGAAAGATATATAGCACAATTATATATAGACCAATTTGCTCGTGTGCCGATCGGAGCACTTGCTAATCAATTTGCTTGCCTTTCTCACGTGATCTCCATTGGAGAGATTTACAGGAGGTCATTACTGTCATCGGCTCCACAGTGCACTCAAAGGAAAAGGATGACCCGTTGCCAGACCGATCATCCATTTATGCACAAAGAATTCAATCGAGGTGAGAATTACATCTTTTTATGCTAGCTTCAGACAAATATAATCAATAAATGGCTCCATTATTCTCATGGAAACCAGTTTGAGTCCCAGTTAAAAAAACAAAGGTTGTCGTTGAATGCTTCTATTGAAATAATAGTCCGCGAGGGGACATACAAGCAAGTCATTTAGTCGCTAAAGATCCTCAAGGACTGTAACTAAGCGGGAACCCAATCCGCGAAAATCAGCCGTGAAGCATCACCGATTTTTAATTTGCAAAGAATGTATGGAGAAGATGCGCTCGAGGTGAGCTCAATAGCTTAAGTTTGCGATGCACAGAGATATACTAACAAATCTATCTAGTTGTATGTATCCAAAATTTTGACATTTAGGTGATATTTATCAGATGTGAGAGGGGGGTTATCATAGCATATGTCCTCTTGTCGCGGACCATTACTAAGAAAGGCAGGTCATTTAGCAGCTCATTTGCAAGCCTACATACACATGTGTACATTCCTCTTTAAGGAATCATAATGATATCCTTCCAATCTCTATCCCCCGTACAAGTTCCTGCCGCGCAACAATGACCCATATTATCCGCGGACCGCTCAGACACCAGCTACCGAGTGACCTATATGCGCATACTAGGAGATAGACATATACATCCTCAAACTCTCATATATTTACTATATAGTCAACTGCATTTGAAAAGAAATTATATCCACGTATACAAATTTGCATCCAAAAACCAGTAGGCTCGCTATCTACGAATTTTCAATTCAAATACAAGTGAGTGGCGGATGTTCGTAGACGCGGTCTCAACCAGTTTCAACAACAATTGGTGGAGGAACCGGGTTGACCGCGCTTATCCGCGGATGAATAGGTATAAAGTCGGTCAAAGCAACATAATATAAATATGATACTACACTCGTTTAACCAAATCAATAAACGTCAACCGATTGATACTGTACCTTAGGGTCCTAAATGCAGGATAAGGGATGAATGATTTTTTAATGTAATTCATTAACTTCCTAAAAGGAAGGTTCGTAGGCTTACAAAGGAGTAAGCTGTTGAGCGCTCTTATCCACCTAGACGCGATCGAATAACTATGTCAACGGCTTACTTACGTGGGTTCTTTATTAAAAAAGTAAGAGGTGTCCGCACAATCCATCCGCGGCTGGATTATGGACCGTGATCATTGACCAGGCCTGCGCTCTAAGATTCGCGCATATTCATTCTTGTACACATGTATTTTTATACATTCACAAGTAGTGAGCTCGCATGCTACCCACATATATATCATATATAATATAATTTCCCCACTTACGATCTACATCCATATAGAAGAAAGGGGAAATAATTCATAATGCGGCAGAAGACGTTATTTACGTACGCGACCACTTATTAAATTCGTAAACACAAACCGATTGAAGCAAGCATAAAAGATATAGTACTTCAATCCGATTATTACCTCTTAGCGTGAGAGATCCCCACGGACGGCGCCAGTGACAAAACCGGATTTTCGGAATCCCGTGTCGGCGGGTTCCGGGATCAAGTGGAGCGTAGGCGAGCTCAGACGATCGGGCTTACCTGAGACGCGCGACGAGATTTTGTCCGCGTACCCAAACCTGTGCCAATCCGAGCTCAAGCCATCCGCGTACCACCGTCCTCCTTCGGCTCCATCAATGTCGGTTTTTACCAGCCGAGACTAATCCCGCTTGAAAGGGGGCTCAGAGCTAGGGAATCCGGCCTAAGCCGTTAGAGATCCCAATTTCCGACCCTTAATAATGAGCCCCCGACCTCTTATTTATAGTGCTAGCCCCCTTCATGTAAGTCTACTTGTTGCCAAATGTCACATGCCATAAGACATGTGGGAGGGGGGCATGTATGCCAAGTGTCATGGCACATGCGTTAGAGCCGCGGGCAGTTTATCGTCCGCGGACGTCTTAAGTCGGTATCTTAATTTGTATTCGCCTATTCTTCATACTTGTAAGGTCCTATTTATATAGCGGAGAACCTTATTATATATTCTTATTTACTCGTGATACCGTAAATATTATTATTTATTTTGGTGTTTCGTCACTAGTAACCCTTACTAATTAGATAACCTTAACACGGTCAAGATTTAACCTAATAGTAGCATTAAGATTAAGGATTAACCAGGATACATGCAACACCAAGCTACGAGTCAGCATTTAACATGTAATTGATTCTCTACACACCAGTTTAGTTCTACGAGTCCTAAAAAGGCATGATTGCTACTATGGATTAAGGTTCACTACGAGGAATCTACAAAATCCTAGCAATAATCTCAACTAGTTGTACGGACAAGAAGAAATCAACAATATTCGCAAAAGAATCAATACGAATCAATAGGAATAGAACAAGAATATAAATCTCACAACTTTATCAAACCAAAGCTTCAATCCATAGACGAAACGGAAGTTTAGATCTCCATAAAAATAAGACAAAAACAATTAGGGTTATAGGGTTGAAATAAGTCAGTCGGCCTAATAATAATTCTAAAAACTAATTAAAGAGACAAAAAGTCCATTAAGTAGATTAGGCGTTTCTGCAGAGGCCGCGGGGCAGCCAACCCAGGCCGCGGGGCGGCCAGGCGATTGCGAAATCCTTCGTCAGAGCTCCGGGCCGCGGGGCGGCCTTTACTGTTCACAGCGATTTTTCCTCTTCGAATTTGGTTCCGATGTCAACACGAAAGTTGTAGATCTCGGAAAGAGCTTTCCAACGCATGGTCATAATAGTCAATCGAACAACCGAGGCTTCCAGAAAGTGCGAAACAAGTTCAGCATGTCTGGCGACAACTTCTGCCGACTTGTTCTTCACTTAGGCTCTCTAACTTCGATTCCGCTCCCGAGCTCTTCACTTTTCCTCCTCCTCTTCACTCTTCCTTCATCCATGAGCTTCCTCATTCCTCGTCGGATCCACATATACCTGAAATAATCCATAAAAGCGTGTAGATTCCGACTATACCAACAAAACAAGTATAAATGCAATTCTAGCCTAAACCATGCATTATATACATCTAAATCATGATAAGTGCATCCTAATATGCCTACCTAAATGCATTCTATCACCGATCGAAGGGGAACCCGGAGTTCGCAGAGAAGGTTGCGGAGCCAGCAGGTCTCAACGACGGCGTTGGCAACACCACGATACTCAGCCTCGGCACTCGAGCGAGAGATGGTGGCCTGACGCTTGGAAGACCACGATACCAGATTGTCGCCTAGGTACACTGCGAAACCAGACGTGGAGCGCCGAGTTTCAGGACAACCCGCCCAGTCAGCGTCAGAGTAGGCGGTGAGGGAGTCAAACCTGCTGCGAGCGAGATGTAAACCCTTGTCAGAGGTGCCCTTGATGTACCGGATTATTCTCTTGAGCGCCTGAAGATGGTGCTCGCGGGGATCATGCATGTATAAGCAGATCTGTTGTACGGCGAAGGCAATGTCCGGTCTGGTGAATGTCAAATACTGGAGAGCACCGGCCAGACTGCGGTAAGCTGTAGGATCCTCAACCTTAGGACTGGAGGCAGCATCGAGCTTGGACTTGCAGTCGACAGGGGTGGTGGCGGGTTTGCAAGACGTCATGCCGGCTTTGTCGACGATCTCAAGAGCGTACTTCTGCTGATGAAGGAACAAGGTAGTAGGAGTGCGTGACACAGAGACCCCAAGGAAGTAGCTCAGGGAACCGAAATCAGTCATGGCGAACTCTGATTGCAGCAGGGCCATCAGCCTAGACAGGAGCGATGTAGAGGAAGCGGTGAGCACGATGTCATCAACGTACAGGAGAAGATAGGCGGTGTCAGACCCTGAGTGGAACATAAAAAGGGAGTGATCAGACTGACTGCCCTGAAAGCCAATGCCAGTGAGGTACGTGGAGAACCGCTGATACCAGGCGCGAGGCGCTTGTTTCAACCCATAAAGAGACTTCCGGAGAAGGCAGACGTGAGATGGGCGGGTGCGATCATAGAAGCCTGGCGGCTGATGCATATACACAGTCTCCTGAAGGTTGCCGTGAAGGAAGGCATTCTTGACGTCAAGCTGATGGATAGGCCAATCCTTAGTAAGAGCGATGCTCAGAACTGTGCGGATGGTAGCCGGTTTGACGACCGGGCTGAAAGTCTCATCACAGTCAACCCCAACCTCCTGCGACTTGTCGTTGACCACTAGCCGAACCTTGTGTCGCTCTAAAGTTCCGTTTGACCTGTACTTATGCTTGAACAACCACATGCAGTTAATGATATTAGTGTCCCGAGGCCTTGGAACGAGGTCCCATGTGCCGTTTTTAATAAGAGCACTAAACTCATCCATCATGGAGGCTTGCCAGTTCGGGTCCTGTAAGGCCTTGTGGGGTGATTTTGGGAGAGGAGATATGTCGGGGGACGGAGTGAGAAGGTTGTATTTGGGGTTAGGTTTGAAGATCCCGGACTGCGACCGGGTCTTCATGGAATGGGCGGGGGGTGCAAGCGGAGGTTGATGGTTAAGTGGGGTTGCCTGCGGGGGGGGGGGGGGGGGGGGGGAGTGCGGCGGGGGGGTGCGGCGGGCGCTGCCAGGGGGGGTGTACCCCCCGCAAGGGGTGCTGCAGGATAGGCGGGGGGTGCGGCGGGGGTGCGGCGGCCACTGCCAGGGGGGGTGTACCCGCCGCATGTGTTTCGGCGCCAGCCGCCAATCGATTTGGGCGGGTGGTTGGTTCCGGATGATGCTTGTTGAAATAGGTGGCGTAGGAGGAGTGGGAATTCGTCAGAAGTGGGTGGTGTGGGTGGGTTGGGGACATCAGGGGTGGGTGGTGTGGCGAAGGGGAAGGTCTGTTCGTCGAAAATCACATGGCGCGAAGTGACAACCCGATTGGTATCCAAGCGAAGACAACGGTAGCCTCGATGGTGTGGGGAGATGCCCAAGAAGACACATTTAATGGATTGTGGGGATAGCTTGTGAGGGGCGGTGGCACTCATGTTGGGAAAAACAGAGACATCCAAACACTCTAATGTGATCATAAGAGGGGTAGCGCTTGTAGAATGCCAAGGTTGGGATAGAGTTGCCAATTGCTTTGGAGGGAAGTATATTGTGGAGATAGGTGGCCATGTGAAGTGCCTCAACCCAAAAGGAGAGGGGGAGAGAGGCGTGATGTAGGAGTGTTCGAGTTTTGTCATTGAGGGTGCGGAGGATGCGTTCCGCTTTGCCATTTTGTGGAGAGGTTTGAGGACAAGAGAAGCGGAGGGCTATCCCCTGTTGTTGACAAAAGGAGCGGACGACAATGTTGTTAAACTCGCCTCCCATGTCGCACTGAATAGCCTTGACAGACAAATTGAATTGAGTGCGGACAAATGTGTGAAAGTTTACAATATGACTTTGTGTTTCCGATTTGTGGCGTAGGGGAAAAACCCAAACAAAATTGGTGAAATCATCAAGGACAACCAAATAGTATCGAAAACCACTAGCACTTGGAATAGGAGATGTCCACAAGTCACAATGTATAATATCAAATGGTGAAAATTTATGGGAATGGGAGAAACTAAAGGGTAGTCTTTTGCTCTTGGTAATTTGACATGAAGAACAAATGACGGAGGCCTTATGACAAGAAATAAAACGGTTTGAACGGAGAGTGTCCAGGACATGATCGCCAGGGTGTCCTAGACGAGCATGCCAGACGTCCGGACGGAGGGTGATGTTGGCAGAGGGGGCGGCGAGAGGTGTCTGACTGGCTGCGATGGTTATTGGGTATAGGTCTCCTGAGCTATTGCACCGCATTACTGGGGTGCCCGTACGTAAATCCGTCACAAGAAAACCAAACGGGTCAAATTGAATCGCCACGTGATTATCGATGGTGAATTGGCGAACGGAGATAAAGTTTTTGACAATGGCAGGGGCAAGGAGCACATTATTGAGTTTCAAAGGACAGTCAGTGGGTAGGGTAGCAGGGCCCGAACCAACAATTGGAATACGATTTCCGTTCCCGACATAAACCGAAGGCAAAGTGCTAGAATTAAAAACAGTTCGTAGGTTACCTGGATTGTTCGTCATGTGAGAAGAGGCCCCGGTATCCATATACCAATTTCCGTCCGGCTGCTGAAGACCCAAAGGGGTCGTGGGTTGCGACAACGACGTCGCTGGTTGTGTTGTAGACAGCGCCTGCGGTGGAGGGTGGGGAACCGGGTAGCAGTAGGGTTGCTGCAGGTAGGGTAGCGGGTAGCCGACCCAGGGCCGAGGCCAGTACAGCGAAGGGCTAGGCTGGGTGTCCTCCCTGGATAGCATGTTGGGAGCGACTAGGAAAGGCGACAGCGGGGAATTGATTGTGTCGGTCATGGCGAGGGGTTGAGACAAGAGAGAGGCGGCGGCGGCTAACTAGGGTGCGGCGGCTAGGGTTAGCGGCGGCGGTGGCGGAATAAGGGGTTGAAGGAGGGGCTGCGGCGGCTAGGGCTGCTGGACGGCGGCGGCGAAGGAGCGGCGGCGGCAGGTAGGGTCGGCGGCGGCTAGGGCGGCGGCGGATCGTTTGTGTGAAACAAAAAAAAAAAATTAGGGTTTCACACACGGCTTGATACCATGTAAGTGTTTGGAGAACTGAGTCCTTGACGGATCTCAGAGGCCTACTCCTGTATATATATCAATGGGTGAAAACCCTGAGGGTACAATGGTAACTGTACATATATAAATAATATATTGCTAACATGTACATCCAAGGGGAAGTGTTATAATATTATTATGTGGATGTACGTACAAAGATATACACTTTACTTAGATAGAGTTTTACCTTTTTAGATAGATTTATCTTATACTTGGAGTCTAATGATATGACTCCTATATATCGTATTGGTGGATACCCCACAAGACAAATCAGTTGAATAAAATCTCATATTCTCCCCCCTTTATTCTTATCATAATTAATAGATCAACAATTGATTAAAATTGTCCTTCTAAAATACTTTTCTCTTTTTTAAAAAAGTCTCTTATTAAAATACTATCATTTGATTTTTCAACCTTTTCCAATAAGCTAATTTTTTATATAAAATATTAATTTTTTATATATATAATAATTCATACTTATTATTAATATATATGAGTTTGAAATTAGTTTAAATTTTTGATATTTTAATATTGAAATGGATATATGGAGTGAAAAATAAAAAAGGCAAAGGATAATGTTACACGTATATATATAACACATTTGATGCATGCTAAAAAAAAAAAAGTCATACTGCATATATATAAATTGTTGAATTGAATGTATAAATTAAAGATATTAATTATATAGGCTTTTCATATAGAGCACTAGCTGAAGTGTATATATACGTGCATGGTAATTAAGGAATTGAATTAGTACACCAGGTAGGTAAGCAGGTAGTTAAATTAAAAGATAACCTATACTATATGGCTTATAGTTTTTGTGAACGTGTCTTAATTTACATGCATTGAATTAGGACTGTAAGCGTTAACGTTAAAGATAATCAATTACAGATAATCAATGACCTCTTGCCCTAGTGGTAAGAGAGATGTAACCTTTATAAGAGGTCAAAGATTCAAATCCTATTACTTACACAGATACACCTTTGTGTAATTAATGGGTGCTCAAGCCTTCATTGGCTTGGGTGAGTCTGCCTGGTGGTTTGCCGCCTGGCTTACCCGGTTCGCATTCTTTGCAGGCTAGGGCTCGGACTCGTGAAGAGATAGTCAACAACCTCGGAACCCCACGTCAAAAAAAAAACTCTTTATCAATTTTTTTTTTCGATTTCACTGAAAACAAATATTTCAAAAAAAAAATGAAGGGGTCCCTTTTATTGTCAGATACGAAACTAGATCTTTACAAGCTTTCTAATGTTATTGTTCGTCATATTTTTAGGGAGTCAAATGTTATTGTAGATAAGATCACACGTCTTGTTAATTATAGTATCTCTGCCGAGTGCTGACAGACGTCTGGAGATCAATCCTCTTCTATTTCTTCTGAAAAGACACTCTAGGAAGTTTGGAAGAAGAACGATGAAGAACGACAATGACGAAGACTAAAGAGCCACGAACATGGATGAATGAAGATGACGAAGAATGAATAAGATGGGCTACGACAACAATAGATGAAGACTGGGCATGAGATGTTGGATTCGCTGTCAGCGAGTCTTGGTTCGCTGTCAGCGGATGAAATCAGCTCCTATGTCGTCTAAGCGGCTAGACTCGCTGGCAGCGAATAATGATTCGCTGGCAGCGGATTCAGCACATAATCTCTATTCTTCGATCTTGTTCACTTTTCCCTGCATTGTTAGCTCAAAATATCCGAAAGCATCTATCTACCATATAAAATAAGGGTGTCACTATATACACCGCAAATCCGGAATAAGGATTTGCACGTCCTTAAGGACGTGCAAGTCTGGGACTGTGCACGTCCACTAGCAATGACTTGCACGTGCTTAACAACGTGCAAGCACGTCCTTAAGGACGTGCAAACCCTAGTTAGGGTTTTGCGTTTAGAGTTTAGGGTTTAGGGTATAGGGTTTAGATTTTCCACCGGTTTTGTAATGTTAATTGATAAAATTGAAGTGTTTAGCTAGTGGAGCTGAAGGATTTAGGGTCAAATTAAATAGAAAACAATAATTGTTAAGGTTTTCAATCGGATAATATGCGAATAACGTTACAAAGAACGGAAAAAAGGGGTTACATTCATAATTTTAATAACGTTGTGGAATACAATCTAGGAAAATAGTAAAGGGCGACCGGACTCGATACGCATGCAAGGCTCGAAATCTCTCAATCTGAGCTTGAAACGGAGCATCCCATCCTTCCACGCTCGGATGATGATGTTCGACCCATTTTGGCGGAGGCGGCGGAAGAGGAGCGTTAGGACGCAACCAGATCTATGAGAACGGAAAATTAGAGTTACAGTATTGACATATATATATATATATATATATATATATATATATATATATATATATATATATATATATATGAAAAGCATGAATAGGTAATAAAAAAAGACGTTTGAAGTCGTACCGCGGCAAAATGGTCTTGGTTTCCGATGCAGGCTACACCAAGAGTTGCTGATTGAGGGTTGTTAGCAGATGTCAGCGAGATCATGGGGAGACATGTGAACGGATGAGGCCAAGCTAGGACGACGAGAGGAATCTGATATACCGTTGCAAATACTAAACCCATAATAGACCGTCGTCCGCCTCCGCCACTGCTCCGCCTCCATCGCCGCCCCACCACCACCACCCTCTTCCTCCGCCACTGCTCGACCTCCATCGCCGCCGTCAGACGCCGCCCCATCACCACCACCACCCTCCTCCTCCACCAAAGCCGCCAGCCGCACCGTCTCCACCGCCATCGCCTCCCCCGATGCTCCACCCCCACCACCACCCTCCACCTCTATCGTCGTCGCACCACCACCACCCTCCGTTGCCGCCAGCAGATCCGCCTCCATGGCCGCCACCGCCGCCTCGAGCTCTCTCTCTCTTTCTGTCTCCATCTCTCTCGGTCTCTCTCTCTCTCTCTCTCGGTCTCGGTCTCTCTCTCTCTCTCTCTCTCTCTCGGTCTCTAGCTCCGGCAATCGCTCTCTCTCTCTCTCTCGATTTCTCTGAAGACAAATGAAGACGAAGAAGAAGAGGCACGTCCTCTTCGTCTTTAAGGGACGGGCTTGCACGTCCTTAAGCACGTGCCCTTTTGCACGTCCGGGTTCGGGTGGCTCTCACCCCACTTGGACGTCAAGGACGTGGGGATTTGCGGTGTATATAGTCGAAACGTAAAATAATTTGGAAATCTCTAATTTAGTAAACAACAAAGCCAATTAACTAACTAGGAATTTAAATAACTAATTTAGGAAAACTTACATCGGGTTGCCTCCCGAGAAGCGTCCTTATTTATCATCATAGACTCGACGGTTTATTCGTCCATGTGTTCAAGACTCACTCAGACATCGCCAACGCCCTCTTTAGCAAATCAAACTCCGGTGCACACCATCTAGGTAGGCGAGCACCACATATGAAGAAGTCATAGTCAAAAGATTTGATGTTGAAGAAGGTCTTTAACTCTTCATATGCTCGAGCGTGACTTCTCGCTGAGGGTATGTAGTACCATCAACACAGTTCCGCTGGTGGTATGTTGAAGTAATTCTCCCAAGGATCTATATATTCACCAAAATGTCATTACCTTGCTTGGGAGCCACAAAAATCGGCTCCGGACTTGGTTCCTTGATAGGTAACTTGGGGATGATTTCTATCGGTGGAGTAGGTGCCAAAATACATGGTTCCTCATGCGTGCACTCATGAGACTCCATGTCAAGGGGCATCGGGCTCCCTTCTCCGTCTTTGATTGAACCATTGTTGCTTGCGTCTTGGGTTCCCTCGTGTATCTCACCCGGCATTTATTTGAAAGGTAAGGGTATGGATGCCAACTTGTAGTCTTCTTCCACCTTTTCCATGTAACCCACGCAAAGGAAAAGATCCCATAATTCCGACCAATCCAAACCATAAAAGCCTTCATCTTTCAATGATTGTGCGAATTCTCGTATCTCAGGAAGCATGCCATCTTAAACGCAAAATACTCGTTTTATCAAATCATCTTGGATACCCCGTGAAGCACGATCGTCCACTAAATCTTGCACTCTTGTGAGGTAATGGTGAAAGTATTCTCCCTGGTATTGTCATAACTCCAATTCCATTGCAAACAATTAGTAACGAGGTGCCATGAACCGTAAGATAGGTTCACGGCGGGGTTAGATATATATACAAAAATCAATAAACACACAAAACAAAGAAATAAACTTGATTCCCCGGCAACGGCGCCAATTTTGACGAAGGGGAAGTCGTTGATTCACGTCGCCAAAAATAAATCTCAAACAAACAAACTAGTAAAGTATGCAAGTAAGGGGTCGAACCCTAGAGAATCAAGTATTTCTAAATATTGTGTATTTATCAATATAAAAAGAAAAGATTTTTATGAATGAAAATAAAAGAAAATAATATTGACAAAAGCAAAGAAAAGATAGAAGAAAAGTGTTTACACCTACAAGTTCTCAACTTTGGTTGGTTTTATTGATCATCGAATCCTTTTAAAGCTATTATCTTTTCCTACGAATTCCTCCCGTCTTGGTTTAAATAGATTAAAAGTCCTACGAGTTCAATTAATCTCTTACACCTCAATGCAATCTTAACACATTCAAGATTTAAGAAAGAGTTAGCAAATAGTCCCAAGAACTTGAGCATATAAATAACACCAATTAAACACGGTAAATAAATGTTTAAGATATATGTCAACTCCCTACATAATCATGCTTCAAACACGGAATCCACAATCTTATGCGTGCTACTACGGAAATAACACAAATACGAAAGTATTAAATTCTAGCATGAAATCAATATTATCAAGGTAGCTAATCAAGATAACACCAATAACATAATCAATATCACACAAAGAAGTTGAAAGAATTAAAGAGGAAAAAATAACTTAAATTAGAAACTCACAAACCACCAACCAAGTCTTGAAAGTGTAGGCGGAAACTACAAAATTAGCCAAACATGACTTACCTAAACTTTCTTCTCTTCAAAGGTGATTGCTCTACTTGAATCCATAAGAAAACTGGCTCTAAACATCCTATTTATAAGCCTAAAGTCTTGCATAAACAAGGTAAAAGATAGATAAATAAGATAGAAACTTCCTAAACAAACTAGATAGAAGATAGACTTTCCATGTATAGTTCAGCATCAGATTTCGCTGGCAGCAAAAATTTCCACTAGCAGCGAATGACCTTAATTGAGCCACTGTTGGATTTTTGCTACCACCTCGCTACCACACTCGCTGCTAGCGAATGTCCATATCTTATAAATTTTCCAATACTCTTCGATTCCATCGTTTTCTCTTCCGCGAGTCCACCCTTCTACTGACGCGAGAGCCTCCATTCGCTGCCGCGAGAGTTTCTATCCGTTGCTGCGAATCCGATCTTTCGCTGAAGCGACTCCATTCGCTACTCATGTTGCTTGCTCGCTGACTCTTGGGCCGACTGAACTTGTTGGAAGCGAGTTCTATTTGCTGGCAGCGAGACGTGCTGGCTCCTGGACATGCGCCCACTGACTCCACTCGCTGGAAGCAAGATCCCATTCGCTGGCAGCGAGTTCTGCTCAGGGACTTGCTCAGACATGATGTCTCTGACTTGATTTGCTGCAGAGGAAATCCATTCGCTATCAGCGAAAGTCCAACAGAACACCATCACGCTGATCTTCGAAAGAGATTTCCAACGCATGCTCATATGCGTCGATCAGAAATCTGAGGTCTCCGGAAAGTGCGTTTCAAGTTCAGCTCGCCGGGCGGACAGCTTTCGCGACTCGTCCTTGTTTTCGCTCTTAGACCTCGATTTCGTGCTCCGTTGCTCCTTAGGTTGTTCTATGCTCTTCGAGACTTCTTCCTTAAGCTCTCCCAAGTCTCACCTTAGCCTTTCTTAACTCCGCTCCTCGCTTTATTTGCCTTGGATCTACGAATCTATATAAAACCATCGAAATAGCGTAGATTCCGAACTTTCCCATAAAACGAGCGCTAATCTAATTAACACTAAAACATGAATATATGGCAATGAAATACACCTAAACTAATCTATAATTCCTATTGAAATATGTCTTATCAAATGTATTTTGGCTATGATACATCATTTGCCTTTCCCTGTAAGCACTTCAATTTCTAATGAATGTTTTGACCTTGTGCATCTTGATATTTGGGGTCCTTATAGGACAAAGAGCTTGAATGGTGCTTCTTATTTCTTGACCATAGTGGATGACAAGGGTAAAACAACTTGAACTTATCACATGAAAGCTAAGTCTAATGTGTTCATTATTTTGTCTTCGTTTTTAGCTTATGTGTTCACTCAATTTAAATCTTGTGTCGAGACCTTTAAAAGTGACAATGGAGTTGAATTTATTCAGTCAGCTTGTGCCACTTTGTTTGCTTCTAAAGGTATTGTACATTAGAAGAGTGCTCCTTATATTCCTCAACAAAATGGAAGAATAGAAAGGAAGCATAGGCATCTTGTTGAAACATCACATGCTATTAAGCTTCATGTTAGTTTGCCTGGGTATTTTTGGGTTGATTCTGTGTTAGCTGTAACACACATTCTGAACAAATTACCCTCTTCTGTACTTGAAATGGAAGACTCCATTCGAAGTCTTGTTTGGTTAACCACCAACTTATGATGAGCTAAGGACTTTTGGGTGTTTTTTATATGCATTAGTGCCCAGAAGTCAGCTTGATAAGTTTGGTTCTAAAGCCAGACCTTGTGTGTTTATTGGATATCCCTTTGGCCAAAAAGCTTATAAATTGTATGATGTTTTAACAAAAAAGGTCATTACTAGTAGAGATGTGCATTTTATAGAGGATAAGTTTCCTTTCAAGGGGAATATCAATGAGTTATGTCTTATCACAAATACAAATGTTTTGCCTCTCGTCAATCCTGCTGATACTTCAAATCTGGATGTTCTAATGAGCATTCATAAGTGCAAATTGCTCCTCTTATCTCAACACATGATATGTTTGTGCCTATTATTTAGAATTATATTCCAAATGTTGTTCAACACGTAGAGCTCATGTTCCATCCAGCAAGCTTAAGGACTTTATTTGCCCTACACTTATAAGATCTGAATCTCAGTCTGTATCTTTTCTCTCTGAAGTTCTTGGCAACACAGACATGTTATCATCAATATTTGTTAGCTCATTTGTCAATATGGTGCAACTTCCAGAGCCAACCACATTCATTTCATCAAGCAAATCAAGAAGGATGAAAATTGGGTTGAAGCAATGGATAAGGAGTTAACAACACTTCAGCAGAATAATACTTGGGAGCTCACTTCCTTACATAAAGGCAAAACAACAATTGGCTCAAAATGGATGTTCAAGATTAACCACAAGTCTGATGGATCCATTGAAAGATACAACGCTAAGCTGGTGGATAAGGGATACAATCAGATTAAATAAAGAGAATACAAACACACATTCTCCCCGGCCTGTCGCAAAGTTTACAATAGTCAGAAGTCATTTGACATTAGCTACTGTTAAAGTTAAGATTGGTCAATTCACCAATTGGACATCAACAATGCATTCTTACATGGCGATTTGGATGAGGATATTTACATCTTACCTTCAGAGGGGTATACTAAGGCTAAGCCTGGTCAGGTTTGTCATTTGAAGAGGTCCATATATGGCCTTAAATAAGCAAGTCGACAATGGAATGTGGAGCTTATAAAAATTTTTACTTCAATTGGGTTTATATAGTCAAAACATGACTACTCTATGTTTACTAAGCATGTTCTTAATGGCATTGTGACCGCTTTAATTAGCCTATGTTGATGACCTTCTACTGACTCGTGATGATGATGGAGTAATCATATAAACGAAGCAGTTATTACACAAGGCCTTTAATATTAAGGATTTTGGTTTAGCAAGATACTTTCTTGGTTTAGAAATTGCAAGATCACCTGCAGGCATGACAATCCATCAAAGAAATTAAGTATATTCTGGACTTATTGAGAGATACAAATTGCCTGGAATGCAAGCCTGCAACTTTTCCTTTACCCAGGGGTCTCAAACTATCCTTGGATGAAGGTGAACCTTATTATGATCTAGAGAATTACAGGAGAATGGTTGGTCGTCTCTTGTTTTTTAATCTCACAAGACCTAATCTCTCATATGTTGTGCAACATCTATCACAATTCATTAGTGCTCCCAAAGTGCCACATTTTCAAGTTGTGTTACATGTTCTAAGGTACTTGAAAGGCACAATTGGAGCCGACCTCTTTTATTCTGCTAAATTTGCTTTACATCTATCGACATTTACATATGCAGATTGGGCTGCGTGTCAATTCTCAACACGATCCTTATCAGGTTATTGCGTGTTGCTTGGTGATCACTCCTTGATCTCTTGGAAGACGAAAAAGCAAACAATGGCTTCTAAGTCGTCTGCAGAATCAGAATACAAGGCTATGTCTTATACTTCCAGCTAGATAATTTGGTTGGAATGGTTGTTTCATGATCTCCAAGTTTAGATTCCTTTACCAATTCTCTTACATTGCGACAACAAAGCAGCTCAACACCTTGCCGTCAATCCTGTCTTCCATGAGCGAATAAAACACATTCAGATAGATTGTCATTTTGTTTTGAGAAAAAAAAAAGGAGGGATTTTTGAAAACCTATCATGTACCCACGCCACTTCAGCTTGCATATGTAATGACAAGGCCACTTGGAGAACAACTTCAAAGAGCTTGCATGTGTCTCAAGTTGTGATTGGTTTTTGCAAACCAAGATCCAACTTGAGAGGGTATATTGAGATATGTATATAGAAGGGCATATTGTATAAGAATAGGGAAAGTTAGGCTTCATATATAATATAAATACAAAGAAGTCCCTACCGATCTCTATATCTACAATGTTGTTGTAACGAAATCGATCATCTTCTCCCTCTTGCTACCTTCATCCCAGCTAGGGATATTTGTCATTTATTTTATAAATAAACTAGTGTAGATCCCGTCCCGTGTACGGAGAATGCGTAAATCGAAATATAATTTTTTTTCCTTTAAAAAATAATATAAATATAAATAAAATTAGTTCGATATGTTATAATTTATAAATAATCTAAATATCTTTTAATTAGATTCTCTCAAAATATAAATAAAATTCACATTTATAAGGTATTACGTAAATTTTTTTTCTAGTATATGGTTAATTAAATCTCATGTAATTTAATTAGATAGTTGATTTTTAAAAATATTTTAATATTCTTTTTTATTAAATATGTAGTATATAGTTATTACATTAGATTCCTAAAATATCTATATAAGGATGGATTGTATTTGTGGCTACATATATATATGGCTATATAATATTTTAATTATTTATTTTGTCCTCAAAAAATAATATAGATAGATATAAAATAACAATTATTAAATGATTGATTTTGATACAAATAATTCTTTCCACAAAAAATAATCTAAATATAAATAAAATAACAACTATCAAATATTAAATATTTATCTATTAATATTTTTGGTAAGTATAACTATAAAAATTAGTTTTATTAATTATTTTTATTATTACTACTACTACGTTTAATTATATTGATATAGTTTTTTCTTTATATAATATTTACTCTTTTAAAAGATATTCCATCTATCCAATTATACGTGTTAATGGTAAAATAAAATAATTATTTTTATTAGATTTTTTTTTGACGGGAGAAAGCTTTGCGAGACGCACTCACGCGCCGTCACGTAGGCAGATTCACTCACGCGCCGCCACGCGGGCACCAATGCATCGGTTTTAGTATATGTATATATATATATATAGATAGATAGATAGATAGATAGATAGATTCGGGGGGAATATAGTTAATTAAATTTATCGATCCATGAGCACATTTAGCAATAATATGCTTTAATTCTTGATACCAATTACTAACACCGCGTCAATGTGTTAATTATTATGTGCAATTCAATTATGTTATATTATAGTGTATATATATAGTATACACACGCTATTCGATTGCAATTATTGTTGGCTGAAACTATTTTATACTTTAACGTTGTTTAATATATAGTACTTATATAAGTTATAATGCGTAAATTTAATGAAGTGCGGGCATATATATAAGCTGATGATCGATATAATGTTTGAATTTTGGCATAAATAAGTATTAGGTTTGAATTCACCCGGAGAATGAAATATTTTTTAAATATATATATGCAACATATATATAGCTTTACTTTTTAATGTTGAATTTATTCAATACGAAGTAGATTTTAATTAATTTTTATTTTTTAGGAAAGATTTTGAATATTTAATGAACTTGATCGATCTATTTTATTGGGTAATTTAAAGGGGCATTTGCAAAACTAACCCAAAAACCCGGTTGGGTTGCACCCCCTACCCCCTATCCACTTTTAATTGTAAAAAGTAACCCCTAATCCCTTAAAAAAAATTGCACCCAGCTGGTTACAATAGAGGGACGAGACCGGTTGCATTTATGGAGGAGAGAGAATGAGACGTGTGGATGGAAGGGGAATTGACAGTTTTAAAAAAAAACATGTCCTCTTAAGAGGAAGGTCAAAGGGTTGCTATCTCCCTCTCTCTCTTAAATTTGAAAATGGAAGGAAGAAGAGGAAGGAGTTCGAAGAAGAACAAGAGCAAGTCTGCAGATTTAAAAACGGAAGGAAGAAGAAGCGGAGATCAAACAAGCAACAGACACCGCATTGGAGGAATTGAGGATTTTGGAGGAATAGGGGAAATTGGAGGAATTGGGGATTTTGGAGGAATTGTGGAAATTGGGGAACTGATGGGTGGATTACGACATACCAGGAGTAGGGCGAGTTGGAAATGTTTAATGTTGAGATACCTTCGAAACTTTAACGGATTTGCCGACACTTTGATTTCTGTCATGTTTGTAGTAGCCAGATGTGATGTTTATAACTCTAGCTGTCATGTGTGTGGAGGGTCCTAAGGTTTTGCTTTGCTTCCCAATTGTGCAGGATATCAAGCACATGAGAACATGTCGACTAGCCGCTCTTTAAAAAGGATTCCCCATTCACAGACAACAAGTGAGGTATGGTTTGCGTAGTGTTGATCAACGAAATTTAGTATTGTCGATGTGCGACTGCCATTTTCCCTTAATTGTGCAGGCCATTCATGCTGTCCCCGAGGACCCACTTCATAAAGGAGCGCCAGCTGGCCAAAATACTCAAGCATGTTACGCACGTCCTGCCCACATTACTCAGTGTCCACTAGGAGATGCATGCCAAACATTTAATGGATTGTAGTTAGATAGGGAAATTGGAAAAATTGGAGGAATTGGGGATTTTGGGGGAATTGGGGAAATTGGGGAACGACTATGTGGAATACGAAATACCACGAGTAGAACGACTTGGATATGTTTAATCTTGAGATACCTTTGAACATTTAATGGATTTGCCGGCACTTTGATTTATGTCATGTTTGTAGTAGTCAGATGTCATGTTTATAACTCTTCCTGTCATGTGAAATTCGAAACTTATAAAAGCTTACAAAGTTTGCTCTGAATGCGGAGACGTTTGATGCCTTCGTCCTTCACCTTCGTTCTGATGGCTTTTCCAGGTCAATTCGAGGCGAGTGGAGGCTGGATATGGAGTAGAGAAGGTGGAATCGAAGTGGAGGAGCCCTCGCAGAGGCTTGGTGAACCACTTTGTTTTTTTTATTGATGAATAAACAATATAACAACTTTACACTCAATGTTTCCCTGGTTCTAGTGTCGCCCTCCCCCCTAAGCCCAGACGGTAAAAAGAGAGAGGACAGAGGGGATAAGACAGAGACGGAGATAGAGGGGGGAAGAGTGACGGTAAGGGGGCATTAATATAATTTAAATTAAATATTAAGTTTTAGAGAAAAACCATCGAAGAAGAAGCAAATGGACTGGGGTTTACTTACAGTTTGACGTGTAAGCAGTTAGTTTTAACTGGACACAAAAAGCAAAACGACATGCCACCTATTGGAACCGACTGGACAAGAGTTATCGGAGAAACAAATTCACCATCGACTTCGGATAGAAAATGGGTAAGTTTGCTTTCGATAAAAAAAAATCAGAGAGAGAGAGAGAGAGAGGAGTGAAAAAAAATAAAGTTGCAGATGAGAGAGCGAGATTAGTAAGGATAAGACAGAGAGAGAAAGTAAAAGAAAGTCTGCAGTGGAGAGAGAAAGTCTGCAGAGGAGAGAGGGACAGAGAGAGTATGTGAAAAAAGAATAGTAAAATTGCAGAGGAGAGAGAGAGAGAGATCAGTGGGGATAGGACAGAGAGAGAGAGATGGAAGGGTACTCTCTCCTCTGCAACTTTACTGTTGTTGTTTCACTTCGAAGAAGAAGCAATTGGGTGGGGGTTTATTTGCAGGTTGACATGTAAGCAGTTAGTTTTAACTGGACACCTAAAGAAAAACGACATGACACATATTGGATTCGACTGGCCATGTGTTACTTGAGAAACAAATTCACCATCGACTTCAAATAGAAAATGGGTAAATTTGCTTCAGATTTGAGGGAGACACCTCTCGCATAACCTTTATCGAAAGCAAACTTGCCCATTTTCTATCCGAAGTCGATGGAGAATCTGTCTCCGATAAATCTTGTCCAGTCGATTTCAATATGTGTCATGTCATTTTTCTTTGGGTGTCCAGTTAAAACTAACTGCTGACACGTCAACCTGCAAATAAACCCCCGCCCAATTGTTTCTTCGAAGTGAAAGAGTAATAGTATCTTTTTATGCCCCCTCACTGACACTCTACTGATCTCTCTCTCCTCTCATACTTCACTTTTTTTTTTCACCTCTCTCTCTCTGCCTCTCTTATCTGCAGATGGGACTTGCTCCCCCCCCCCCCTCTCTCTCTCTCTCTCTCATTTTCCGCCTCCCAATCTGACGCTGCCAGGTGTCACACATTGGAAGGTTGCACCCCTCCTTCCCTTACCTACTACCGGCTCCAAGGGTTTCCCAATTATCCGGTTTCACCCAATTATAAACCGGGTTGGGTTAACCTTGCAATACTTTCGGTTTTTTGGGTTACTTTGTGCATTTCCCTCTAATTTAAAGATGAGGCTAGTTCTGTTGTACACAATCTTTATCGTCTACACAAACCTTATCGTGTATGCAAAAATTATTCATCTATTTGTACATGATTATTCGTTGTAAAAAAAAGTGTAAAAAAATAGAAATTTCATTATAACTTATAATCATCCTATATATGCAACTGAATAATTTCATTCTAACGAATAATCAATCAATATAATCGAATAATCACAATCTCATTCATTAATCTTATTAATAGTATACCTTTGATTTATTGTCATTTAAAGATAACCCATAAACTAGCTTTTGTTTTCGAGTAAAAATATCATACTAATTAATATATATAATAAATAATGCTTGTTTCATATACTTCATACTACGTATATTATTAGCATGTACTCCATATTTGGTTATATGTTTGTTGAAGTTCACTTTTTTATAGTATTCGGATCAAAAAAAATTATCGGTACTAATCAATTACAAGAAAAGGGTTTTTTTTAAAGGGAAATATATGGATATGGATTGTCGAATTAAAGAGTGTACGTTTTGTTATGCATTACATAATATTGGCCGCAAATGTTTTGAATTGCGTTGCTTCACAAGCTAGTTGGTGTGTTTGAGACTTTTATGATATATGATGAGTACATAAATCATTTTGAATATAAGACTATTTTTTACCAATATTTACAAGTTGGTATATATAGTATATACAAGAGATCAAAGTTTTAACTATTTTGGAAATATTAAGTCAATGGATGGTGGGAGACTGAGAAGGACAATCACTTAAATGAGTAATGCAGGTTTTGGTTTGATTATAGAGTGAAGTAAGGAATTTTTTTTTATATATATAAAACTATATTTATATCTATGAGTAGCTCAAACATAAGATAACAATTATATTGAGTGAGCATTGCTTTGGACGACTCAATAATCATGTTACTCTCGAATGCGTTGGCCGTTGCACAGTTCGAGTGCATCCGAAATCGTCATCTCAATCATCCAAAGGCACTTCAATATCCTTTTTATGGCATTTATTACTGTCAAACAGTGATCACCCTCTACCTCGAGACGAGAAAACCCCTTTTTTGCAGCTTCTAGTAGTCCAGTTTGAAAACCAAAACACTCCACTTATAAATCGTAAACATTTCCATGGTTTGCGCACCACACAAAATAATTGTACCCTGGCCATCACAGATAACAAAACTAGAAGCGACAAGGCTAGAGCCAACCTTAGCTAGCCCGTCAAAATTTAATTAGTTTCATAAATCCCTCTTTGGTCTTTTTCCATTTTACAGTTTTCTACCTTATAGTCCTCTTCTGGTGTGTGTTTGGTCTTGTTGTTACCAACTTACCATGTCCTCTTCTGGTTTCTCTATTAGTGCTTTTTTCCCCGAACTTATCCTATATTGTTTTATATACTTTACACATTCTTCCATATTCCTAATATCGTTATTATCGAAAAGAATTTTATTTCTAATTTTTCAAACTCCCCATCCTATGGCAAAAAACATATTTTTGCTCCATTGACACTTTTGTCAAAATTTCTGTGATTATATCCTTATAAGTTTTATTATTTTTAGATTTTTTTTTTGAAAGTTATTCATTAAAAAATAAAAATTTACGGATAAATTGATAAGTATAAACTATTTACACAAATATTCAAAATTTGCAGATCTACCAGAGAAATGCGGTCGGAAACCGCGTTTCATGGGTTAATTAGGTATTTTTTCTCGGAACTGGAAAATAAATTAAATTTCTTATAAAAACGTGGTTTAAAACCGTATTTTCCCCCCTTTTATTTTTTAATTTTAAAAAACAACCAAAAATATATACATAGATGTAAAATGCGGCGTCAGGTCGCGGACTCAGAAAATTTAAAAAGAAAAAAGAACAAAAAAAGAGCTTGAAGGTGGAGGCTATTCCTGGAGAGAAGAGGAGATGGAATGGCCAGACAATTGGCCGTGGAGTTTATTCTGAAGGAATTGGTGTCCTTTAATTGATGTGTGAAATACTAATGATATAATAGGATTAAAATGGAGATTTATAATCTGAATAATTTAGGTAATTATAGTGCTTTGCTAGAAGACAACTATAATTTATAGATTAAATTATATTTAATCTATTGCTATTTTATTCAGGTCCTATAAGGTCACACACAAAGAGTATTAGGAATTGGATAATTGATTAATAATAATAATAAGTTATTATTGTTGATATAGTTTGTGGATAGAAGATAAAAGATAAAGGTGACTTATTAGGAATAAGTTGACCTAGTTTCTACAATATATAAGGAGACTTATTGAGAATAAGTCTTAACTTAAGATATTGGATTATACGTGTCTCCAAAATCTCTTCCCACCACAAAAATCGCTTGCCTCCCTAACTCGTAGGGTGAGTTGCAATCCTTCGATCATTCGTTCTAGCAAACGGAGACAAGGAGATCCAATCCCGTGCTCGTGTGGACCAAGTAGAGGAGTCGCGCTTGAGGCTCTTTTCTCCAAAGGTGATTTCGAATCAAGGTTCCGCACAAGAAAGGTACGACTTTTTCCCTCTATATTGCTCATATCAATTCATGCATGAGATCCCGAATTAGATGTTAGAAAATAGTTTTCTACCCTTCCGATGCGCATATAATTTTCCAACATATTCCCGGAGAGGTCAAGAAGGCAGAGGCTTTGAAGCTCCCCAATTGCGTTAGAGAGTTCGCCGGAGAGGAAGTTGTTGGACAGATCGAGCTGATGAATGGCGGTGGTCGGCGCGGAAGAAATTGGGGAGTATGGAGCCGTTGGGGTAATTGGAGGAAAAAACACGGTTTAAAACCGCCTTTTCCCCCCTTTTATTTTTTAATTTTAAAAAACAACCAAAAATATATACATAGATGTAAAATACGGCGGCATGCCGCGTTTTACTCAGAAAAATAAAAAAGAAAAAAGAAAAAAAAAAGAGCTTGAAGGCGGAGGCTATTCCCGGAGAGGAGAGGAGATGGAATGTCCAGACAATAGGTCGTGGAGGTTATTCCCGGAGAGGTCAAGATGGCGGAGGCTTTGAAGCTCCCCAATTGCGTTAGAGAGTTCGTCGGAGAGGAAGTTGTTGGACAGATCGAGCTGATGAATGGCGGTGGCCGCCGCGGAAGAAATTGGGGAGTATGGAGTTGTTGAGGTAATTGGAGGACAAATTGTAGGAGAAGAGGTGGTTGAGGAAGCCGAAGTCGGGGAAGATTGGGCCGTGGAGGGAGGAAGTGGGAAAAGGAGAGGGAGGTGACGCGGGAGGAGGAGTAGGTGACGCCGCGCCAGTTGCGGCAGTGTCGTTGTTGAAGTTCCATGAGAGGAGGGAGAGAGAATCGTCAGTGATGGCCTACCTGAAGAAGAGGAGGCCGGAGATTTGTAGCCATGGCCCTCACCTCCTTGCCGTTACAAAGACTCGCAACCATGACCGTCGCCAACTCCGATCAGGCCTTCAAGCTTCTAGCGTTCGCTTTCAATCCCCTCCTCCGACCTAGCTTTCCTTTAAAAAAAAATTCCAAGTAAAACGCGGCATTAGGTCGCGTTTTACATCGATGTATATATTTTTGGTTGTTTTTTAAAATTAAAAAATAAAAAAGGGGTAAAAACACGATTTTAAACCGCATTTTAATAAGAAATTTAATTTATTTCTCATCTCTGAGGAAAAATACCTAATTAACACATGAAACACGGTTTCAGACCACGTTTCTCTGATGGATCTGCAAATTTTGAATATTTGTGTAAATAGTTTCGATTTGTGAATCTATTTGTAATTTTTTTTAATGAATATTTCAAAAAAAAAAATCTTATTTTTATCTGTGCTTTGTACTATTATTTCAATCTGTTTCTCCTTTTTTTTAACAATTGTCAGGGTCGTCTGGCATTCAGTAAATATATGTGTTGCATCTTCTTCATTGTGGTTGCATAGTGGGCATTTTAATGGTACATTCTTTCAATTAGGGACGCAGTTAGGGACGGATCAGTCTTCTAAGATTGAAATTGATCTTTTGCCCCATCTTTTTAAAAAAAGGGAAAAAATAAGAAAAAATGATTAAAAACATTATGTATTTTTTATTAAAATAAAAGTTTTGTTAATAAAAATTATGAATATATGAAAAATTTTGTCTATCCAACTCACCTAAAAATTATTTTCTAATTCCATGCCTGCTATCAATCTAATCTCAGTTTGACTTATATATATCTTCTTTTAGCATGATCGATGTTTTTTGGAAAAATGACTCAAAATAATATATACGAACTAAAAAAAGTCTCAAAATAATAACTTAAATTAGGATAAGATGCAAAATAAAATTTTGTTTATCAAAATTATTTCGAAAATCTATTTTTTTTCTATTTCAAAAATCTATAATTATTCATACTTTGCACAAATCCACCTTTTATATTTTAAATACATAAAATTCACTATTTGGTTATCCAACATTGTATAATACAACCCCAATTTTTAGAAATTACACAAAATTACATTAACTCTAGGATATGATTCGATTTTTTTAATAATAATTATGAATAATTAAAGTGGATGTGATTTTATTTAATTTCAAAATAAAAAGTGGGTTTTTGTATATTTGAATAAACAAATAGAGGTTTTGGTGTATTTAAAAATTAAGGGGATGCATTTGTGCTAAGTGTGACTATATACACATATTTTTGTAATTTTGGTAAATAATATTTTGTTTTTATTCTTCTGCTAATCCAACTTCAAAAGTTTGTATTATTTTGAGTTAAAAGTTCATAGCTAGCTTGTATTTTTTTGAGTTGATTTTAAAGTTCGCAATATTTTTTATTTATAGGTGGATAGTTTGTATTATTTTGAGATTTTTTTTAGTTCTCGTATTATTTTTTGTTCATATATAATAGTTGGTATATTATTTTAAATCATTTTTCCATGTTATTTTTTCTTTAGTTTTCCTTCATTTCTATATGACCATTTGTTATTTCCATATAGCATATCGGTTAGTCTATCTATCAATTTTAACCTCTTGATATATATAACTAATTAACTAGACTTGTCTGATCCTTCAAATTATTTATGTTTGAAAACTATAATCCAATATTTAGAAATGGATTATTTATTCATAGATAACACCTTTCAATTAAAAAAAAAAGATTATATTTACCCTCATTTATTATTTTTTTATTTTCTTGAAAATTATAACTTTCATAAATTAGATATGTAATTAAATACCTATATTTTCTAAAACAAAATTAATATTTTAAAGTGATACTCCGTATATTTTTGTCGAAGAGTTTAACGAGTAGAGATAAATATGTAAACTTTTTTTTTTTCTGATTCTAAAAAAAACATTTTTAATCTCTAACTTAACTTAAAATCATACTGTATGACACTCAGACAGTAGACTAGAACAGAGCAAAACCACACAATAGTGGTTACAATTATTAATTTCTGTACACTCACATGTCTCTTCAATCTCTTTAGCACTGATTATCCGAATAAAACGCCTTTAATTGTACCATTGAAAAATCATAAAAAATAATTAAAACAAATTATTAAGCTACATTATTGGAGGGAAATCATTTTAATCGTCAAGTTGATAGCTAGCGTTCCGATTAGAGTCATATCTGATGGTAGACGACATAACTTAACTATACATGTAAAATTGCAAAACGATGCGCTTAGGCAGGTCCGACCCGAACTTGCTATATACGTAGTATACCCGAACCCGTTGGAAAAACACTTGTCTAAATCCAAATCGACCTTGATTAAACTCTCAAGTCACATGAAAACGTGGAAGTTGGACTCTGATCTTCATGGACACTTGGGTATATAGATACATGACCATTCAATAACAAATGCTATTGCACCCAAATATTTATTACTCCATTTGACTTCCACTAATCTAATTTTGCGTGTTTTTTAGCCTCTTATTAGATTTATTTCATACTTATAAAGCTATATAGAGACTACTCCATCTCACCTTTTTTTTTAAAAGGAAAAATCCGTAAAAAAAATTAAAAAAAATAGATAGGTTTCTTCAAGTAGGGTCTAAATCGTTTGTCCCCGTCTATTGTCCCACCTCACCATCTTTGTACTTTCTTTTTATTTTACTATTTAATTTTAATTTCTTTTTTTTTTAAATTGAGTTGTATGAAGGGAGGACGGGGACATAAGATATGGCTCCCTTCAAGTGTACAAACATTATTCAAAATATTTGAAATGAAAAAAGTGTATTTTGCGAAAAAAGAATTTGAAAGTAATATTTCCTCCCGTCAAAATTACAAGTATTTTAACTTTTTTTTAATTGTATCATACTTCTTAATAATGACATTAAAAAAATTAATTGCCAAAAAGTTAAAGAATTTATATTTAAACCAATGGAGTAATTTTTATTTACATTTTTATATTAAAAAAAAGCAGGGAAGCTAGGAATGATTTGACATATTAACACCATTAACAACATTTAAGAAATACACTGTATAAATATGACATCCAAACACACACTAATTGCTTTACTAATAATTCATCTTAAACATGGACTTAAGGGTGTGTATGGATTACATCAGAAATTACTTATAATATATAATTATTTATAATTTAGGTGAATATTTAACTATAATCAGGAGTACATTCATCCATCCGATCTAAAATATTTGATATTTATATCGAATGGAGTATATGTTATGACCCTCACTAAGGTCACACAGTGGAGCTCGACTCCTCTTGATTAGTGATAGAATGAGATGAGAAAACAGAAGAATTAGACTAGGTGAGAGATTGAGGTGAAGGAAAGACAGTTTGGGAGGGAAAATATGTTCATTTTTAACATACCTATCCTCAAGCTTACAAGGTCTATTTATAGACCACAAATGTCTAGGCCTTAACAAGAATCAACCGGTCTAACTAACATCAAGACTTAGCAACCTAATGACTAAGATCATAAAAGTATTCCATATTATAGTTAAAATAATTTTCTCTTTTCAATCACGTTTATTATGCACAAATTTAATTGGTTAAAATAAAAACAAAAGTGCAATTTAGGTTAAAAATAATGAAAAGATAAGTAAAGTGTACTCCGTAATTATTATTTTAAAATATTACGAAGTAAATATTATCGATAAAATATTTTATCTTCAATGAATTACTCCCTCCGTTCCACAATACATGTCCTTTTAGTTTTGGGCACGTTTTTTAATGAGCGAAAAACTCTATAAAATATCATTTTTTTAATTATTATTTTTATATAATTTGATACTTATTACTAATAAGTATCACATTATATAAAAAAATTAATTAAAAAAATAATATTTTATAGAGTTTTTCGCTCATAAAAAAACGTGCCCAAAACTAAAAGGACATGTATTGTGAAACGGAGGGAGTACTATTTTAATTGTCCAGTCAAATATTCGATTAGTCGAATACAAACACAACCTTAATATGTTGAACAGTGCAAGTGTCTTAATTTGCACACAATTCGACACAATTTCAGTTTCTTCTTTAACTTTACGGAGTATTTAGTTTTTCAAATTTGAAATTGATGGCATTAAATTAATAAAGACGGACTTAGGCAAGCGTGGTCTGGCATTGCAGTCCCCAAATTGACCCATTAACCACAATTTCTCCATAACCGAAACAGAGAGAGAGCATGTGACAGTGAAATTCACTAAACTAAAATTAAAATTAAAACAGATTAACAAAATCAGATTTAATTTTTAATTTTACTCAGAGAGAATATATATAATTATGATTTTTATACTAATGTTCAGGTTTGTTCTTCCCGGAGCTGATCGGCTCAAAAAACAGAGGAAAAAGCGCCGTCAACCACCACCCGCTTCACACCACCCGCTCCGGGAAAAACCCTCCGAGATTCAAACAGAAAAAAATTAAATGAAAAACAGAGGAAGAGATAAAGAAATTGCATCTATATACAATCGAACAACAAAAAAAGAGTCTCAGATCTGGTTAATTTCCTAAATTCCTCCTCCGATTTCGTTTCCTGTCCACTTCTATCAAGCGAAGAGATCGTCGGCGGTTAGGGAGTCGAGGACGTCGGCGGAGACACCGCGGAGGCCGGAGCGGAGCGCGTCGAGCACACGCTCGAAGACGGCGACGCGACAGGGGATGTGGAGGACGCCTTTCTGGTCGTAGCCGTACTCCTGAGCGGATCGGTTGAGGAGCGCGACGAAGATCGGGTGGTTGAGCAGATCGGCGCTCACAGCGAACCGCTCCATCTCCTCGCCGACGTAGACCGGAACGTGTCCGGACGGGACCTTGCCGGAGGCCGATCTCCGCCGCCTCCGGCGCCCCGCCGCCGGCGATGCTAGAGTTTCCGTGTGGAGGAGGCAGTAGGTGGTCGTGGTGGCCGTGGACGAGTCGGCGACGCGGGAGAAACGCCTCATCAGCTGCTTCATCTTCCGGTGGCGCGAGGAGAGAGAAAGAGAAAGCGGTGGGGGATTGGGATGAGATTTGGGAATGGTGAAGTGTGCTTTGGGAGAGAGAGGGTTTGGTTTGGGAGGGGAATATAAATAATGTGGGTGGATATTTTTTTCCTTATTTATTTATTTATTTTGTAAAGGAAGGGTATTAATGAGAAAATAAAAAAAAGAAAAGAAAAAAGAGGATAAAAAAGAAGGGAACATAGAAAGGTCATGTGGAGTGGGAGGGTACAGGGAGGAGTACTTGGCAGGTACAATTGCGTGGGATTTTTCATTTTTTCCTCTAATACTCCCTCCGTTCCACAATACATGTCCTTTTAGTTTTGGGCACGTTTTTTAATGAGCGAAAAACTCTATAAAATATCATTTTTTTAATTATTATTTTTATATAATTTGATACTTATTACTAATAAGTATCACATTATATAAAAAAATTAATTAAAAAAATAATATTTTATAGAGTTTTTCGCTCATCAAAAAACGTGCCCAAAACTAAAAGGACATGTATTGTGAAACGGAGGGAGTATTTTATTCGCATTTCTGTTTCTTTTCTTTTTAGAAACCGAAAGGAAATTTTATTATATTTATTTATGTAGACTTGCAAGTTACCACTTACCATAACGTACTAGTGTAGTACTAATACCTAATATTCTAAAACACACTTAGCGGAAGCTTGACGATCTTATTAATCGATGTTTGACACATAAAATGACTTTTAGTCATTTTTAATATTTAATAACACATCAGAAACTCATAATAAAATATGGATGTGAAAGTCATTAAAATATACTTAAATACAAAAAAAAACATCATACAAATGGAATAAAACCATGACCATTTTAACCATTGTTAGATTCAAACATAAAATCTATAACATGCATGTTCCAATAAATATCACAATCCATAATTTTTATAATAACAAAATAAATAACAAAAAACAGTCTCAAAATCTAAAAATACCGTCAAAGTGTTCAACAACAAACACCTTGACGGTGTCTTGACGGATAGTCGATCTACATCAAACATTTAGCTCACCTGCTATTGCGATGCAATAGCAGGAGAGCTAAATGGATTCGGAGAGGAAGCATAGGCCGACTACAATCTTATTTGTCGAAGCCGGCGAGTTTTGAGATAGACGTCTTGGGAAGTTCGAGTTAGGCATGTTTGACGCCAGGCAAACAATGTGGCAGATGCGATCGCAAATTAGGCTATGTCCCTTGATGGATCGCTCACCGTCCACCCTTCCTTGCCACCTTCTATGACCAACCTATTTCCTATTGTGATGTAACTGCATTTTCTTCAATAAAATAAGAGTTTTGCCCACCTTAAGAATTTTTTTTAAAAAAAAAAACATTTTGACGATGTCTAGATGGATGCCAAAAACGTTTCAATTTTAAAAAATCGATAATGAAACATTTAAAGTTGAGAGGCGAGTAATATTTTTAAACTTTTTATTTATTTGTTTTAAAAATACTACCCTTGAGAAGAGTAATATTTTATCTGGTTTTTTATTTGAGAGGAGGGTAATATTTTATCTCACTTTTTAAATTAGATGTTCCAATTTGAATTTTAAAAATCGATAGTGAAATATTTATTCAAATTTTTAGTCAATGGGTAGTTTTTTTTAAGCAGATAAAGATTACTAGATTAGGAGGGGCAATCAGGCACGAGCATCCTTCAAGCAGACGTTGGCAGGGAAGCTGTAGGCGAGACGAGCGATCCTATATATTTGCCACAACATTTGATTCCCTAAACATATGACATATAACTACATAAGAAAATGAGTTGAGGTCTAATAAAACATCCGATTGTAGCAGCTCGATGTTCCAGGGACATTTCCAGTCACCTAAGAGAGCCTTGTCAACCATGAGATTATCTGCTTCAATAAGCAAATTGGTGATAAGTAATTTTTTAGCCCACATATCACACACCCATGTGGTACATCCACTTGGGATCGCTGAACCCGATCCTTGGTTGCCAGACCATGCCATCACGTGCAATTTCCCACAAAAGTTTCTATATGGGAGTATAGACTATAGGTTATAATCAACGCAACACAATGTAACACACACCTCACATTGTGTATTAGAGCTGAGGGCATTTTAGTCTTTCTACAGGGCCAACCAATTTGCATCTGTTATAACAGATTTGGCGCCCAGCTTCCCACTTGTGAACTTTGCTGTAACAAACACAGATTGAGAGCCTGAGAGCTTGTGGAATACGAAAATGGAGAGTTTCTCCATGATTCACTTTCTCTAAATGGTATCAGAGCGTGTTGCGATCTGGAGATTAAGGTTCGTTGATTTCGTGATAGATCGGTTGATCTGGTGAGGTTGATTGCGTAAGGATTCAGCAGCTTGGTGTTCGTCGATTCTGAAATCGCCATGTCTGGTAGAGGATCTCTGATTGGACCGAGCTATGCAGATGCTGTCAATGGAGCAGGACGAGGCAATTTCGTCAACATGACGCCGCCAAATGATGGAGCTGGAAGAGGATTGAATGCCGGCTTCAATGGCGGGGTGCAGTTTGGGGATTTCGTGCAAGGTACGAATTTCGTTCATTACAATCCTTTATTTTTGTCGAATTCCGACCATCCTGGAATGCAGCTGGTCACTACTGCATTCAATGGATCTAATTTCGTCTCATGGAGTCGTGGAGTTAAAATGGCTCTAGGAGCGAAGGCGAAATTAGGATTTATAACTGGGAGCTGTGTTAAACCGCCATTAGATATTGAAGACTATATCAAATGGGAAAGAGCTGATTACATGGTTAGGTGTTGGATGGTGAATTCAATGACAAGTGATGTGGCAGAAACTTTGATGTATGTGGAATCAGCCAAGGAACTCTGGGATGAGATTCGAGAGAGATTTTGTGAGCTGAATGATCCTCTCGTGTACCAGTTGCGTCGAGATCTTGGAAATACTCGTCAAGAAAACTTGTCTGTAGGAGCTTATTACGGAAAACTGAAGAAACTCTGGGATGAATTGCAGTTGCTTGATGCAATTCCCAGTTGCACTTGTGGTGGAATCAATGGTTGTAGCTGTGGATTGCTTAAGAAGATTGTTGAAAGGGAAGAAAAGGCCAAGGTTATGCAGTTCATGATGGGCTTGAATGACATATATGAACCTCTCAGGGGGAATGTGATGTCAAAGGATCCTATGCCAGGACTCCTTAAAGTTTTCCAAATGGCTACTCAACTCGAGAGATCTAAGGGTGTCACATCTGTGCATCCTACTGATGTGAGTATTTTGAATGTGAATAAGCAAATTCAACAGAGATCTGAGAAGGTTGATTTTGAAGCAAATGTTGTAAACAGGTTTGTGAATGCTAGACAGAATCAACAGAGATATGAAATGATGGATCAGGCAAAATTTGAGCAAGCAAAGAGGGACTATAAAAAGGCCAAGTATGACCGCATATGTAACCATTGTGGTGAGAGAGGCCATACAAAAGATTACTGCTTCAAATTGGTGGGATACCCTGAGTGGTTCAGAGGTCAGAAGGATGAGGAAAAGGGTAAGCAAACTGGAAGATTTGTAGCTCAGTTTGACTCTCCACATGTGGATAATCCCTTGGATTTTCCCATCCATGGTCAATGCCATTTACAATGAGGTTGTCAAGATGATGAAGGGAAAAGGAACTGTTGATCAATCTGAAAGTTCAGTGAATCAAGCTATTGTTCACTTTGCAGGTACCTTGAGTGTCTCATACCTTATTGGTGCAAATAAATCTAACAATTGTGCCTGGATAGTGGATTCTGGGGCAACTGATCACATTGGCTTTGACAAAGCCATTTTTTCTGATCTTTGTCTCCTAAAGAATGCAATATCCTTAGGTTTGCCTGATGGTTCTCAAATCACTGTGTCATATCATGGCACAGTGCAGTTGTTGCCTGATATTGTGTTACATAAAGTCTTATATGTACCACAATTTCGACAAACCTTACTATCAGTATCCAAGCTGCTAAAGGATCAACACATGGTGTTTAGTTTTGATGGCTATTCTTGTTGGTTACAGGCCCCTACAACTAGAAGAACTCTGATAAAAGGATGGGAAGAGGATGGATTATACAGACTGCAGGCTGACTATGGTGTGAAGAATGTTGCAAGCTTCAATAAATCTAGAGTTGTTTGTAATAATGTTGCCCGTCTTCATGAGATTCATGCAAGGCTTGGTCATATGTCTTTGTCTAAGATGAAACAGTTATCCATCTGTAAAGTTGCTGATACTATGGATTTTCATTGTGACACTTGTTCAATGGTCAAGTTGCACAAACTGAAATTTGACAGGAGTGAGTCCTTAGCCACTGCTCCCTTTCACCTTGTGCACATGGATGTGTGGGGTCCTTACAAAACACCATCCATGTGTGGTGCTAAGTATTTCCTAACTGTTCTGGATGACCACTCCAGGACCACTTGGGTGTTTTTGATTCAGGATAAAACACAGGTTCTAAGATGTATTGCTAATTTTCTGAAAATGGTTGAGAATCAGTTTGAGACATCAGTTAAATGCGTAAGAACTGATTGTGGAACTGAGTTTACCCAAAGAGGGTGTAGAGAATTATTAGCTGGATATGGTATTGTTCATCAAAAATCTTCTCCAGGGGTTCATGAACAGAATGGTAGAGTTGAACGCAAACACAGGCATTTACTTGAAACTGCTAGAGCACTCAGAGTTCATGCTGGTTTGCCCATCAGTTTTTGGGGTGATTGTGTCCTAAGTGCTACTCATTTGATCAACAAAATGCCTTCTTCTGTCTTAAATTGGAAATCTCCATTTGAGGTCTTATTCCATTCACCTCCCTCTTATGATAATCTTCACACAGTGGGTTGCTTGTGCTATGTTGTCCAACCTAATGATCTGAGAGATAAGCTTGACTGTGTTGCTAGAAGATGTGTATTTTTGGGTTATCCTCCAGGCCAAAAGGCCTACAAATTATTTGATTTGACCAAACAAACTGTCATCACCAGCAGACATGTAAAGTTTGTAGATTCAATCTTTCCTTTTAAGCTCAAAGATGGGATTGAATCTAAGTCTGTATTTCCCCAAGATTCATTGATCACTTCTGAGGCAGATGTGACCAATGTGCCTTGGATGCCCACTTCCATTGCATCAGGTGACTCTCCCACACCTGTCACTCCCATTTCTCCTCCCACTTCTACTCATGGCTCTCTTGAATCCACCAACAGATCAGCTCCTGATAGCTTCAGTCCACCTGCTCCTCTCATTTCAGTTCCTCCTAACCCAGTTATTGGGAGCATTCCTCTTGAGCTTCCAAAAAGGGTTATCAGACCACCAGCTAGACTCCAAGACTTTATCTGCTTAGGGTTACCAAGTAGATCATCTACTGATTCTGATTCTCGGTCATTTGCAGTATTCTCAGTTCAGAATCTGGCTCATTTGTCCCCAGCTTATATTCAGTCTTTTGTTCACATATGTGCAACCTTTGAGCCCAACTCCTATGCTCAGGCCAAGGGTGTGGACCACTGGGAACTGGCTATGAAGACTGAACTGCAAGCTCTTGAGAAAAATCACACATGGACTGTCACCTCTCTTCCCAATGGAAAGAAGGCAATATGTTCTAAGTGGATATTCAAAATTAAGTATAGGCCAAATGGTGAGATTGAAAGATACAAAGCCAGGCTTGTGGCAAAGGGCTATAACCAGATTAAAGACAAAGACTACAAGCACACATTCTCTCCAGTAGCAAAATTGTCCACTGTCAGGGTTATCTTGGCAATTGCTGCTACTAAAGGCTGGGCTTTGCACCAATTAGATGTTAACAATGCATTTTTGCATGGTTATCTTGAAGAAGAGGTATTCATGATCCCTCCTCAAGGCTATGAGGTGCCTACAGGACAGGTGTGTAAGCTCAACAGGTCATTATATGGCCTTAAGTAGGCAAGTAGGCAATGGAACCTTGAGCTCACAAAATTTCTGGTTAGCCTTGGGTTCATCCAATCCAAACATGATTATTCTTTGTTTGTCAAAAAGAGGGGCCAGATGATCACTATAGCATTGGTTTATGTGGATGACATGCTGGTTCTAGGAAACTCCATTGAGGACATAGCTCACACCAAGAGAGCTTTGCACACTGCATTTACTATCAAAGACTTGGGTTTGGCCAGGTACTTCTTGGGTATGGAGATTTCTAGAGCTTCTACTGGCATTCTTTTAAACCAGAGAAAATACATATTAGACATTCTGAAAGATGCTCAAATGGAAGGTTGCAAAGCTGCTTCTTTCCCTATGCAACATGGCATCAGACTCTCCACAACTGATGGTGAAGTTTTTTCTGATCCAGAAGCTTATAGGAGAATCATTGGGAGACTTCTCTATCTTACTCTCTCACGACCTGACATCTCCTATACAGTGCAGCAATTAAGTCAGTACCTTCAGAACCCACTTACTCCTCATTGGAATGCAGCCATGTATCTGCTCAGGTACTTGAAAGGTACTTTCAACTTGGCTCTATCCTTTCATGCATCCTCCTCTTTCACATTGCAAGCATACAGTGATGCTGATTGGGGCAATTGTAGAGACACTGGTCGTTCCCTGACTGGTTATTGTGTCTACCTGGGCTCTTCCCTTGTCTCATGGAAGACTAAAAAGCAAAATGTGGTATCCAGATCATCCATTGAGAGTGAATACAGGAGCATGGCTACTGCTGCTTGTGAAATTGTGTGGTTACAAGGCTTGCTCACAGATTTATATATACATGTTCCTATTCCTATCACCTTACATTGTGACAATAAATCTGCCCTGGATCTTGCTGCTAACCCCATCTTCCATGAGAGAACCAAACATGTACGAATTGACTGCCACTTTATCCGAGAAATGGTGCAGGATGGCTTCATAAGGACATCTCATGTCTCCTCAGCTCAACAGATTGCAGATGTATTAACCAAGGCTTTAGGAGCAGAGCAACATCGGATCTTGTCTTCCAAGCTTGGCCTAGTTCTTCCCATAGCTAGTCCAGCTTGAGGGGGGT
Organism: Persicaria tinctoria; assembly: GCA_037127255.1. NCBI lineage: Eukaryota > Viridiplantae > Streptophyta > Magnoliopsida > Caryophyllales > Polygonaceae > Persicaria > Persicaria tinctoria. The sequence goes on from JBANSL010000008.1 coordinate 16,066,314, forward strand.
ATATGGGAGTATAGACTATAGGTTATAATCAACACAACACAATGTAACACACACCTCACATTGTGTATTAGAGCTAAGGGCATTTTAGTCTTTCTACAGGGCCAACCAATTTGCATCTGTTATAACAGATTTGGCACCCAGCTTCCCACTTGTGAACTTTGCTGTAACAAACACATATTGAGAGCTTGAGAGCTTGTGGAATACGAAAATGGAGAGTTTCTCCATGATTCACTTTCTCTAAAGTCTAACTTTGTGAGGGACATCCAGATTCCAAATCCAGTGGCAGTCAAAAAGTATTACTACCTAGATGTTTTGTCATACTCTCCGTCACGGATTTAGTAGAGCACTATTCATTTTTGTTTGGTCCCCAATACAGGCGATCACTAAGCTTATTGGTGGGGAGCACGATATTCGAGATGTGAAAGATGTCGGAGTGAGGTAGTTAAGGTCGAAGAACGGTCTCCAACATATCTCCATTCCACTTGTCGAGTTGTTGGTATTGTTAAACGCTCAATTGTCCTTCCAAAAACTAATCGAAACCCCATTCCCAATATTTCGGCGTAGACTTGGTTTAAACATGTGTCGTATAGACAAAAGTCTCAACCATTGTCAGGAAGTGTTACTTTGTTTCTTATAAACAAGGAGATCATAATTCATAACCCTTTAGGTATTTTTCAGAAACCAAACGGACCCAAACATTTTGCGAATGATTTTCTAAAGCAGTTTTATCTGCAAGGCTATATTCATCGTTTCAACCTTATGAATGCCTAAACCCCCTTTAAACATATCCGTATAAATCTTGTCCCAACTGATAAAGAGACTTATCATGTTTTTTCAAGGACTCGTTAATTTTTTTTGAGCCCCCCGAACAGATTCCTGCATTTGCCCATGAGCAAGAGTACATAGCAGTTGTATTTTTCCAGAAAAATAAACGGTCCGGATAAATACACCACGAAGTGGATTAATTAATTATAAAAGAGTACGAATTAATTAAAAAGGCTTACACGTTAAAATAAACGTGCAATTAAAGGAGAAGATTTGTGGTGCATCTAACAACACCAAAAATAAAAGTTATACGGAGTATTGGGTTAGTTTCAAGTTTTTCTGTTTTAATTGAATGTCAATACTCCCTCCGTTCGGCAAAACTTGTCATTTTAACTCTCCACACAAGTTTTAATAAAACTAATAATTACACTTTCTTTTTACTAATTTACCCTCATTTATTACTCTATTTTTTACTTTATCAAAAACTACAACTCACAACACATCAATCAAATCAAGGGCATTTTAGTAAAGTAGAAGCAAAAATACCTAAAATGACAAGTTTTTCCGAACAAAAACAAAACTCTAAAACGACAAGTTTTACCGAACGGATGAAGTATATAACTACGTACAAGGTACAATCCCAATATTCAAGGCAAGAAAAATGCGTTTTTAAAAGTTTGTATTTAAATTTTAGAAATCCATAAGTTCAAAGACAAATCAGACAAGTTTTAAAAGTTTTTTAAAATAAGAAAAAAGTCATGAGTGTTTTAATCGTTAATTATCGGCTTCAACATAAAATAAATATTCAAAATAAAAATTGCTATTTTTTAATATTATAAAGTTTAAATAAGGTAAAAAGAATATTTTAATTTAGTTAGCTTTTATAATTAGCTTTTCAACAACGGCTCGACTCAAACTTTTCTTTTTTGTATTCATAGATCTATTCATTTTCTTTTATCTTATCAGCTAGATTGTATCAACTATTCTATCAGTTAGATTATGAATAATTAAATTTAATAAATATTTAAAACAACCAATTCATCACCTTCAGATACCCCATCAGCTACGTACTACCAAATTGACTCTCATTCTATTTGGAAAAAAAAATTGATTTCTTTTGTTGTTCGTAGCTTACTCCTTGTGAAATTTGAATATCTCTTGGTAAGAGGTATATATAGCACCACCCGCATTAAACCAACTTATTGTGATTTGTATGTGTCCATCAATATTATTATTTCACGGGAGAAAACTCTCTTTTACAGAGAGATAGAAAACTCCATCGGAGTTTTCCTCCGGCGGCTCAAGGACAGCCACATTGGTGGCCGCTAACCTGCGCGGTAAGTGAAAAACCTCCCTTTGGGAGTCTCAACCCTCCTTCGGGAGCCCCAATCCACCCTCTCCGGGTGTCTCAACTCTCCTCCGGGAGTCCAAATCTCCTTCGGGAGCCCAATTAAATCTCGACCGACGCATCCTGGCTTCGGTGGTAGTGTGGTTCCTCATTCTTTGAACGATTACCAAAATCTGTTTAATCCTCACTCTTCGATCGATCTCCATGATCAGTTTGGGGCTTTTGGCGCTTCATGTTCAGTTGTTTCTCTCCACCTCCCAATCAGGGCTCTAAACCGCGGTTTTCACTTGTTTGGTCCACGAGCTCTCCGGGGGTGTGGTTTGGACTACTGTTTCCGCCGCCGGCTTGGGGGGTTCCCCAATCGGCCGCTTACATGGTCCTGGCGGAGTGAGTTCCCGGAGTCAGGGGGTTCTCTCCCTTTTCCGGCCTCCTCTTTCTTGGATCTTCTGTACTCTCCTCCGCCTTGTTTGTTCTTGTACCGTGGCGACGGGGTCTCACTCGCATCGTCTCTGTCGAGATCCGTTGCATCCTCGGATGTACATCAGATCAACACTCCTAAGTGTCTCCTCCGTCTCTCGTTTTGGTGGGGGAGTTGTCTCTGGCGGGGTTTCTTCGTCGGCGCTCTTGTTGGGTGCGGTGGTGCGTTGGCGGCAATGTGCCTGTCCTCCGTCCTTCACCCTACTTCTCTCCGTCGCCGAAAATCTGGGTGGGCGGCTATGGCCTGCTGCTGCTCGGCCATTAGGGTTCCTGTTGGCATCTCTTGCCTTCTCGGGCTTGTGGGTTCATTGGGCCCCGATGGGCCGAATTCAGTCCTTCGGGCCCAAGTTGGTGCCTTGGGCCCTAATCTGGCCCTATCAACTTAATATTTGCTTGTGGGGTCTTTTAATTATATAATTAAAACAATTAAAATCGTCCGAGTGGGCGTTCTTGGGTCCTAAGTTGGCTCAACCACCTTAAATTATAAATAAATAAAGTTCAGCCCAAATTAAACCAAGTCTCGTCCTCCTTGCGGTTGTGCTTCATTTGCTCGAGTGGTTTGGTGTCCGTCTGTTGGTCGTGGTTAGTTTCGGTAGAGGAGCAGTTCTGCGGCCCTGGTTGATCGACGTGATCGTGTTGGTGGTGTTTGTGGTCTCCGAAGATCCCTCATCCAGGTGGGGGGAACGTCGTGTGATCCACACTTCCCCAGGTGTCGCCTTTGCCTTCTAGGATTGCTACTTTCCGTCTTTCCGGCGGCGAGACATCGCGTCAGCAAGAGCTGTCCCATGCGCTCGCTATCCACTTCTCCTCGACGACTTCCTTTCTCTCGATGCCGTGTCCGCTGGGGTCTTGGGTTTGTTCCGGGTTTTCTTTGGGTGCTCTTTTATTGTATTTTATGTTATTCTTTTCTTTTCGTTGTTGTATGTTTAGACGGTCTGCCGTCTGCCGACTTTGTCGGCCTCTCGAGGTCCGGGCCTGTCCGGCCTCGAATTATTTCCTTATCAAAAAAAAAAAAAAAAAAACTTATTGTGATTTGTATAATGAGTTATTATTATTGTGAAACAAACTTAAAATAAAAATATATAATATTTTAGGGAAAACTAATTAAAATACCCCCATATTTGGGGTTATAAAAATATTCTGACCTTTGGAGGCAGTGGTAATATATTGTCATGAGTTTTCTCACGGGTCAAAAATGTTGATAAGACAACGTACGTACGTGGATTTTTTTTACAAGGGTTTTCTTGAACGGTTTCTCTAGGGAAAATAAATAAATATTTGGACCGGGTTCATATCTGTCACCTTTTCCTCCCTCATATCTTTTTCCGTGACCGCCTCTGAACTGCCTTCCAAGTCATCCAGGTAGCTCATGGTTCCTCTTCAATGGCAGTCTTCCTCCCTCGTGGTCGCTTATTTTGAGTTGTCTCCCTCACATCTTCTTCCTATTTGATTCGTTCACGAACTTGACTGAGTAAGTTTTGTTTTTTTCCCTCTCCGTTGTTGTTGTATTCGGTTTAGTTTTGTTGTCGGTTTGATGTTATGAATAGTCATGTTGTAATTTTAGGCAATTTTGACCAGATTAGTTTCTTGGTTGTATCAATTTTGTTTTTCGGGTTTAATTTTGTTGTCGGTTTATTTTTTTTCCGAAGGAAACCGTTCAGAAAAATCCAATTTCAGTTCTAATTTGTAAAAATGCTTTCACGTAGGCTACCTTGTCAAAAAAATACACGTAGGCTGCCTTATCAACATTTTTTACCCGTGAGAAAACCAGTGATAATATATTACCGCTACCCTCAAAAGTCGGAATATTTTTATTACCTTTAAAAGTTGAGGATATATTTTTTATTTTTATCATATCCCCAAAGGTGAGAGTATTTTAATTAATTTTCCCAATATTTTATAACTTTCTATGTATATATTGAGGGTTGGTTTAGTCCCCAATGTCTTGTTTTGTGTTATATTCTTCAACCTTTCATTTTTTCTATATTAGTCTAGTCCCTACCTTTACCAAACTTAATTTAAGTTCACATTGAATTTCATGATTGCCTTTTGAATTCAGGATTTCTTTGGTTCTCATTTGTTTTTATTTTTTGGAAAAATGACAAAAAAATAATACAAATTATCAACGGTGAACTAAGAATATAATACAAATTTTTAAAACTGCCAATTCATCTACAAACTACACATTAAACCAAAATTAATACAGGGTTCAAAATTCACAAACTCTAAATTCATTTGGACTCAAAAATAGAATTAATAATCAATTGTGGTCAAAATTGTACTCCCTCCGTTCAACAAAACTTGACGTTTTACTATTCATGCACGCTTTTCTAGGAGCTAAAAACTATATAAAATATCGACTTTTTAAATAATTTTTTTTAACAATTTCGTAGTTATTATTAATAAGTACAAACTTGTTAAAAAAAATTTTAAAAAAATGAATATTTTATATAGTTTTTATCATTCTAAAAAAGCGTGCGTGAATAGTAAACGACAAGTTTTGTTGAACGGAGGGAGTAATATTCATAATTTCATCATCTTCCTCAATCTGTAGAATAGTTGAAGGAAGTGATGGCGGAGGCGACGACATAGTTTGGGGTTGATGATCGATGTCTATGCGGTACAGACCAGCACAACCCTAAACACCCAACCATGCCAGTCAACTGCCAACCGAATGAGAGCCGCCAACGACGATAATGAACGACAGCAGACGAGGCCAGAGACGACAGACGTCAGACAAACAGGAAGACGACGCTGCATCAGAATGACGAGAGGTGCAAAACATCACGAGCGAAGACGAACAGGTTGGTTGAATGATTGGTTGAATCACTCACAGTGGCTTCTCCACGAGAAGCCATTGTGAATGGTAGCAGTTGTAGAAATAAAAGCGACTCCTCACGCGAGAAGCCATGTCGAAGCCCGAATCGAAACACCATTGAGAATAGGGAGGTCAAGATGCCAAAATTAAAGGTCGAATCCGTGTGAACAGATAATGGAAGCCCGGAATCAGCAAGAAATTCGGCCGAAAAAGGAGAAGTTAGAGCTCTATCCGAGTGAACTCGATCAAATCAAGGGTTTGGAAAAAAAAAATTGGGCAAAGGGGAAAAGAGGGGCGCGTGAAGATCGTGTTCCCCTCTACCCTTTGAGGGTTTTTTTTTATGTAAATTCCATTGTTGAGAACTTTGCTAAACTGGGGAAGATGGGGATGAATTAGAGTTTTTTTTAGATGAATATAATTTTTTCTTTAATCTTAAAAACATTATCACTAATTCGTTGTTTTGTTACATTTTAAAACGAAAAATATAAAGGGATGAACTGATTTTGCTTGGAGAGAGAGAGAGAGGGGTATGGAAATGGAAGGCAGCTGGGAGCGGGGTGTAGAAGGTATATTCGTTAGCCGTTGGGGTCCGGTTGTGTTTCGCTGTTCCGTACGCGTTTTTTTTTTATATATATATATATATAGTTTCGAGACCATTATATAGCAAAGGGATAAAGTCATAACACTCATAATTTATTAGTGCTAATATATTCTCTCTTCCATCTACAATTTTTTACTACTTGATACTCTGTTAAGAAAAATACGTGGTTTTATGTGTAAAATCTTGTTAAGAAAATCATGTCATTTTACGTATTTTGGTGTTAAATTTCCAAAATTACACTCGTAATGATTAGAGATTGTTAGTTGTAGTTTTCAATAAAGTGAAAAGGTAAAGTAGTAATTAAGAGTATAAGTGTATTTTTGTTTGCTTTTTTAAAAATGTGCAAATGTCTAAAACGACGTGTTTTAATTAACGGAGGAAGTATTATATTATAAAGATATTATAAAGAGTTAAAAAAACCATAAAATTTTGTATATTTTTTAAAAATAATATTTATTACTTAAAGGTATTTAGTTTTTTAAAAAATAATTAAAATCTTTAATATTTTATACGAGTATATCTTGTAGCGTCTTAAAATGCAAATTAAAAGGTCAAAAATTTTATATTTCCGACCAGAGAGAGTATATTACTTACATTAAACCTCAATGTATAATTTAGGGTAAATTATATAAAAAAAAATCACCCACTAAATATTGAGTTTTTTACTTTTAGAAATCACACAAAACTACTCATTCAATATACAATTTGTGAACAAATCACATACCATGACAAAGTTCAATCAACATTTTTTAAAAATATTGCAAATGACTAATATACCCTTACTTTGAGAGATTGAACATCCACATTTACACATATTGGATGCATATTTACTGAAAATTTGCAAAATTGAGAATATAAATTACTTGTGATAATAGGTCAAAAAAAAGGGTACTTTTTAAAAAAATTTGGTTAATTACAAGTATGGGCTATTTAAATGGCCATGAAAAAAAAATTGATTAAAAAATCGGGATAAATTAGCCATTTTATTGAAGTTTTAATAGATGTTTTTGTTTGGGTGGAGATTATTAATAAGTTATATTTAATTGATGATTTTGTATAATTTCAAATTTGGTGGATGATTAACCGAAAAAATCAACATTTAGCTGTACGTAGTGGATACTCATACTTCTCTATAATTTACCCTATAACTTATTTAGGGTATGATATTCAATGTTATTTTTTATGGTTGTGAGATATTTAATTTTATTTAAACTCAAACAGAAGGTAGGCTGAATGGTTAGTTGGTCTTTATGACTCAGCTCACCCCAACCAACTACCACATCCTATATATCCTTCCTATATAAAAAAGTTATGTTCAAATCTCCTTGTAAGATATACATACTTGGTAATATCGGTTATATTTATTACAATGATGGGCTACTATTTTACAGGCAAGTCATTTTTGAAAAAATTATATAAAAAAAACCAAATATTAAACGGTCCGGATAAATACACCCCAAATTTGCACGTCGAAATAGACGTGCAAGTTTGTTGTGGGCTAATTAATTAAGAAAGCATTTTAATTAATTAAAAAAGGTTGCACTTTGGATTGAACGTGCATTTTAAAAGGGTGATTTGCGGTGTATCTAACAACACTCATATTAAACTCGAACAAAAAAATATATACTCCGTACATGAACTTTAAAATTGATAATCTTATATATAAATTATCGTCTTATTAAAACTTACATGTACGTCGGAGTACAATCTTGAGGGAGTAGCAAGTTTGGCTATATGAAATTATCAATTTTAAAGTTTATATTATTTTTGGTTTATGTCGATACTTGATATTATTTTTGGTCATTTTTTTTTGTTTTAAAATTAAATTTGTTTATTGTACATGTTATGCATTGTGTATTTGATTTTTGTAGCCTTGTAGGTATGTGCACACAATTTCTTATCAACAGCCATGTCTTGTTAGAGCATCCGCATTGGTTCGGGTTTCTTGAGTTTCTTAACCTCTTTTTATCACACTCTCTCTCCTTAAAAAACCTAACTTATTTTTTTACCCACATCCATAAAAACCCCTTTTGTTATTTATACACTTATAAACAATAACATGAGGTCCCACCTTCCCTTTTATCCCACCAATTCCCACCCACTCTCTCTCCTCCCTTCTCTCTATCTCTCTCTTTAATTTGGGTTTCTTGGGTTTTTAGTATAGTTGCTAATTTAGCAACTCAACATTGGGTTTTTAAGCTTTATCTAATATTATAATGTTTTCTTATCACTAAAAACCCACTAAAAACTACCAATGTGGGTGCTCTTAGCATTTGATATAAAGATTGCAACTATGGAACAGTTTATGGTTTCATTTTGGTAATGTTATGTAAATAATTAAGCAACTAGTGTAATACAATGGAAAAAAAAAATATAATATTTATTATAAGAAATGACCAAATAAAATATAAACAAATGTTTGGAAAGTATAAAACAACAAAATTATTATTGAACGACATATGTGTTTAGAAAAGGCATAGATTGAGTTGGTGATGTAGGCATGAATTATGAACCGCATGAGCATAAAAACAACCAAATGTTAAATCGATGTAGGACTTAATGCATTCTAGTCATGGCGGAGAAGAAGAAATCAATACATCACGCCTAGAGAAACACGGAAAATACAAACTGACAATTCAACAAAGATACAGAAGGCGAACCCTAAATTTTCATTAAAAAGAACATGAGAGAGGATGAAACTAAAAGAAAAGGATTTGGGGCTTACGGTTTGCCATTGGCACGGGAACATCCTGGATGCTGAACTACAACCGTCGAGGGTCAAGAGTAGGAAGAAGAGGGAATTCATGCCTATCAAGTGTCAACCGACTTCCAATCGTTGGCGTGGCCATTGAAGGTGATGATTCTTGGTCTGAACTCGGCAACAATCCGAGCGTATGAGTTAGAGTTGCAGATCCAGTCGCTCGATTCGGTGTGCGATTGGACAAAGACGGCGAGCGAAATAAGCGAAAAGGCAAAGAAGATGAGGGAACCGGCAGAGGCAAGATCAAACTTCGATTTAGGAGAGGAGGAGGCGTCTGGGAGAGAGAGGAGGTAGAAAGAATGGGAGAAGAGGCATGCGGGAGAAGGAGGGAACCGACAGAGGCAAGGCGTGTGAGAGAAATCAACCATAATCATTCTTTAGTGCAAATTGTGGGAAAGAAAAACGAAAATTGAAACTCAGTGAGGAAGATGGTGACGAGAGGCGATCTAACCTCGGTGAAGGAAGAAGACGGAGTTCTGAGGCGGGATATCTTCAACGGAGGAGGAAAACGAAGGCATGAGGCGCGAAGGATGCCACGATTGAAGTCGGCGGATGAGAACTAAACCCTTAAAAAGCGTTCTTTCCCAATTGTGAAGAGGGGAAAGATAATTGAAATCAAATTTAAAAAAAAAGGGAAAAAAGGAAAGAATGTGATTGGTCAGAAGGGAGTGAAATAAGGAGAGCGCGCCACGTCAGCGGAAAGTATACGAAATTAAGTAGTTATATATATATATATATATATATATATATATATATATATATATATATATATATATATATATATATATATATATATATATATATATATATATATATATATATAGAGAGAGAGAGAGAGAGAGAGAGAGAGAGAGAGAGAGAGAGAGAGAGAGAGAGAGAGAGAGAGAGAGAGAGAGAGAGAGAGAGAGAGAGAGAGAGAGAGAGAGAGAGTATAGATCATATGAGAACAAGGCTTATTGTGTATAATGTGAATACATCTTGACCATTGATCTATAGGAAATGGAAGGTTGGGATATTGCCACGTGTCATGGTGTTTTTTTTTTAAATGGCAAATTAATCCCAAATTCACCACACAAATACGTGAAGCGCGTGTGAAAAGAATGTAGAAAACCTAAATCCTTTTGGTCTTCTTCTTCGACTGGTTTCTGAAAGAGAGCCGCCTCCAAAAGAGATCTGCCTCATGGGTGGTTCTCTGTTCGTTCTCCTTAGCACAAGTGTTCGGCGTAGTCGTCCCACCATATGCTTAACCCTAATCCCACACAGCGTTTTCAATTTCAACCAAAAGGAGAGAGAAAGAGAAGCGGGATTGCGAAAGGCGGAGACATGAGATGGCGGTTGCGAGGTTGCCGGCGATTGCGAAGGGCGCTTCGACAAAAGACGGCGGTTGCGAAGGTGGTCGGCGGCGGTTGCGAAGCCGAAGACGATGGACGACGATTGCGATTGCGAAGGGCGGCGATTGCGATTGCGAAGCCGAAGACGGCGATTGCGATTGCGAAGGGCGGCGATTGCGATTGCGAAGCCGAAGACGACGGACGTGCGATTGCGAAGCGGTCCAGAAGGCGGAAGTCGAAGGAAGGTGGAATTCAGCAACCGTCGCCGCCTGTTTCGCGTCCTCCGTCCTCCGCGTCTTCTTTGTGTGGCCATGGGCGGCGTTGACGGCGTCAACAACCTCTCGCCAGTCTGGAGGAGATTTCCATGGCTGACCGAGACCGAAGCGGAGAAGGAAGGTGTCGAAGGCGATGAAACCGGCCTCAAGGACCTCCGCGACGCCTTCTAGTTGTTCTCAATTGATTGTTGAATGTTGGATTACTTACTTACTTTACTGTAATTTACATTTATTCGTTTGTATGTGTAACTTTATTCATAGGTATATAAGATAATTTGGTGGAATTTGTTTATGGGTGAATTTAAATATGTCAATGATCAAGTGATACTATCGAATAATCAAGGGATACTATCGAATAATAAAGCGATATCATCGAATAATCCATCGATACCATCAAATAACCGACCGATACCATCGAATAATCAACCGATAATCACTCATATATGAGTGAATAATCATCTATATATCACCGAATAATCATTCATAGGCGATCGAATAATCAATCATTTATAAAGATTAACAGAAAAAAAATCATATACCATCGCATAATCTGTCGATACCATTGCATAATCAGACGATACGATCGAATAATGTAGATATACTGTCGAATAATTTGAAGAGAGTGCACCACACACGCCTCCCTTCAGCAAGTGGGCAAAAAAACGATGTGGGTCCCACTGTTTTTTAATTTAAAAAAAGCCAAAATTGCCTATTAATCTCAGCCTTCCATTTCATTCAATCAACGCTCCAGATTTGTTCTCATTATACACAATAAGGGTTGTTCTCCCATGAACCACTATATATATATATATATATATATATATATATATATATATATATATTAAAATATAAAACATATGGTATACTTTGTAAAATATAGGCGTATGAGTATTAAAAAAATATCTACGTCTTTCATTTGTAAGAAAAATAACCCAACTTTTAAGGTAAGTGATAACAAAGTATTTCGACTCATTTATTTCAACAATAAATTGAGTCAAAACAATGACATGAAATTAATCAAATGATATCATTCTTATTAAAATAAGTCAATGCCATTCAGAATTAATGATTTTTTTTAACATCTCTCTAAAGGTAGATTATTTTGATTAGTGTGACCTAAAATATGCTATAATACATTTACATACTATATAGAGATTAAGTTTAAGCTATTAATTTATATTTCAGGATGGGATTTTGTTCAAATGGACCTTTAAGCATATTTGGTTAGCTAGATAGGCCCATTAATTGTTTTTTTAGCATGCTTAGCCTATTAATTGTTTTTTTAGCTTGCTTAGCCCTCTTAAACGGTCAATGGTCAACCGTTGACCGGTCAACCCATCTTGATGCCAACCTTTTTTTTTTTTGATGCCAACTTTTTTTTTTTGATGCCAACTTTTTTTTTTTTTTTAGTGATGCCATATTTTACCGTTTTGATGCCAACATTTTGTGGTGACAATTTTATATAATTGATGGCATAAGAGCTTAAAACGTGGAATCAAAATATTGTCACCTTATTGTCACTTTTCTAATTAAATGATTGGATGACTTTTTTTTAATGCCACTTTTTTAAAACATTGATGACATTTTTTGTGATGTCATATTTTACCGTTTTGATGCCAAAATTTTATTACATTTTATTTTCACTCTGATGCCACTTTTCTAATTAAATTATTGGATGACACTTTTTTTAAACTTTGATGAAATTTTTTGTTTACTCTAATGTCACGTTGACCATTGATGCCATTTTGAAAAATTTGTATCACATTAAAGAAAAAATGTCATCAAAAATACTACTTTGAAAAAATATCATAAAAAATATGGCATCACGGTAAAAAAAAATATTATCAAAAAATTGACATAAAAAAGTGGCATCAAAGTGAAAATAAAATATAGTAAAATTTTGCCATCAAAACGGTAAAAATATGGCATCACTAAAAAAAAGAAAAAGTTGTCATCAAAAAAAACAAAAACAAAAAAGTTGGCATCAAAATGGGTTGGTCAACGTTGACCGTACCGGTCAATGGTCAAACGGTTGACCATTGACCAACCCACCCTATTGGGAAGGGGGTTAGGGCAAAACTAATTAAATTGAATTATGGGCTAGGTGACTAATTGAATATTCAAAAAAGGCCCTCTACCAAAATCACCCTTAAAATTTTATAGGGAGTTATTTTTTCTATAAAAGTATGGGGTATTATTAATTTACTGTATTATCTTTGACTCTCTCCCCTCAATTTTGAACAAGTACGTTCTCATATTTCAAATTGCGGTAATTGAGGTTTTGCTAAAATATAGGTAACTTTTCATTTTCCAAAGCATTTGAATGTTTCCATTTTTCTTAGCATACTTCTACAGTAATTGATTTAATGACATTAAAAACAAAAAAAAAAAGGAAATAATCATAAATAGAAAATACTCAAACTAGTGTATTAGGGAATACTTTGTGATTTTTATCTTTTGGGTTGAAAACAACAAATAAAACTAAATGAAAAAAGTACTCTCTAAAAATTGAAATGACTAAACTACTGGAAAAAAAATTAGAGTAGAAAAAAAATTAGAGTAGAAAAAAACACGTACAATATGGTGTTAAAATTTGAGAATCTTGATCGAGAAACGAAAGTCATATTAAACTTTAAAAATATTGTACTTCCTATAATTTTTTTACCCTTTTTATATTTTCATTTTTCAAGGCATAGGATAAGAAGCTTGAAAAGAAACCGAATTGTGAGCTCAATCGAGCTTGATCAAGCTCAACAATGGGGGTTTCTTGTTGTTTGTTTTAGAATTTGTTAGGAAAGGTATTTATACAATAAACTCTCCAAAGAGATTGACTAAAATACCCTTCCTATTTGCCCTCCAGGCTCCAGCTGGACCTGTTGTGGCCACAAGTCCCAGCTTGGAAGACAAGAATCAATGCTTTTCCTCACCCAATGGCCTGGTGAATAGATCTGCAAGTTGATTTTGAGATGCAAAAAATGTAGGAGCAAGAAATCCCTCTTGCAATCGCTCTCTAACAAAGTGACAATCCAAACGAAGATGCTTGGTACGCTTATGAAAGATAGGATTCTCGGCAATATGAATTACTAACTTGTTGTCGCAATGAAGAGGAATCGGTTTAGGGACGCAACAACTGATATCTTTCAAAATCGAGCCTAGCCAAACTAGCTCACTAGATGCTTTGGATAGACAACGATATTCTGCCTCTGTGGACGACTTAGACATAGTAGGTTGCTTCTTGATCTTCCAAGAGACCAATGCGTGGCCCAAAAATACATAAAATCCAGATAAGCAATGCCCAGAGAACATGCAATTGCCCCAATCCGTATCACAAAATCTAGTGAGCTCAAGAGTATTGGCACTAGGATAGAGCAAACCAAGATTGAATGTCCCTCTGAGATAACACACAACGTGCATTGCTGCCTGCCGATGAGGTAATATAGGAGTTCCCATGAACTGACTCGAGTGTTGCATTGAATAGGAAATGCCAGGCCTAGTCATATTGAGATAGATCAATTGACCAACAAGCCTTCTATATATTTTCTTGATCTTCAAGCACATCACCAGCCTCTGTGCTTAATCTCAACCCCCTCGGCATAGGAAATGAAGATGGTTTACAATCCTCCATCTTTGTGTCCTTCAATATATTCAGAATGTATTTTCTTTGATTTAGTAAGGTTCCCTTTGGTGTACGAGAAACCTCTAAACCAAGAAAATATCTAACATCACCCAAGTCTTTAATTGTGAATGTTGTATGCAGATCATTTTTGATCTTCTGAATCTCAGAAATATCATCACCAGTGATGAGAAGATCATCAACATATACCAATATAATCACCAATCCAGATGGCACATATTTGATGAATAATGAAAAATCAAACATAGATTTAACATACCCTCGTGCAACAAGAAATTTTGGGAGTTCTACATTCCATTGCCGAGAGGCTTGAGGCTTGTTTAAGACCATACAATGACCTCTTTAATCTGCAAACTTGACTAGGAGATACAATAGTATATCCAGGAGAAATGTCCATATACACTTCCTCATCCAAAAATCCATGTAGGAAAGCATTGTTTATGTCCAACTCATGCACACACCATCCTCTCATAGTAGCCAATACCAATAACAGCCTGAATGTAGTGAACTTTGCAAATGGAGAAAATGTATGTTTAAAATATTTGCCTTTAATCTGATTGTAGCCTTTAGCTACTAAACGAGCTTTGTACCTTTCAACACTGCCATCAGCTCTGAATTTAATATTGTACCCCCAACGACAACCAATTGCAACTTTCTCTGGAGGCAACTCAGTAAGCACCCAAGTTCTGTTGGTTTCAAGAGCCTGAATTTCTTTCTGCATAGCCTCAATCCAGAGAGGATTATCCTTAGATTGACGATAAGTGGAAGGCTCACGAAAGGAAAGAACATTGGCCAATGAAGCTACATATTCAGGAGGGTAGAAAGATTGATTGTCTAAGGAAGAAACCATAAAGGAGCTTGACATAGATGAAGGTATAGTGGGACAGTAAAAAAAAACCTTAGATGAACAGGAATATGGGTTTGTCTTATTGGTCTTTTAGGTGGAGGTATTGTGATATGTGGAGAATGGGAGTCTGTATGTGACATTGGCCGGGGAAGATTGATTATTGGAAGAGATATTGTGATCTGTGCGTAAGGTATGTGAAGAGAAAGAGGACAAAGTATCAGAAACAGTGTCAAAAGTGGGACAAAGGGAATCAGATATAGTTGGGTTAACCAAAGGAAGAGAAGGTGTTGAAATAGAAGTATCTGACATGATAGGAGATGTTGCTGCAAAAGGAAATGAATCCTCACAAAAAAACACATCTTTGCTCACCAAAATTCTGTTGTCATCCAAATCAAATACCTTATAAGCCTTATGATCAGATGGATAACCGAGAAATATGCATTTCTTGGCTTTAGCATCAAATTTGTCATTATTGGGGCCCCTTTTCAACACATAACAGAGACACCCTATAATTCTCAAATGACTGTAATTAGGACACTTACCATACAATCTCTCATAAGGAGTTGACCATTTGAGCGCAGAAGAAGGCATCAGATTTATCAAGTGTGCAGCAAACAACACACACTCACCGCAAAAACGTACAGAAAGAGAGGCATGAAGCCTAATAGCTCGAGCTGTCTCCAATAAAGGCCTATGTTTTCTCTCAACTCGTCCATTTTGTTGAGGAACATCCATTGATTGTTGATGCACAATCCCTATATCTCTGATAAACTGACTACTCTTCAAAAATTCTGTCCCATGATCAATTCTAATGGCCTGAACTTTAACCTTGAACTGAGTTTCTACCATCAAAATAAAACTCATAATCACCTCTAATCTCTCTTTCTTCTCTTTATCCTATTGATAGCGTGCATTTAGGTAGGCATAATAGGTTGCATTTAGCTTAGTTAAGATGCATTTCATAGATGGTTTAAGCACGATTTGCATATTAGTTCTCTATGTTGTCGGAATCGGAATCTACACGCTTTTATTGATTATTTCAGGTAATCGTGGATCCGAGGAGGAGACATGGGTTGATAACGCATTGGATGAGAATGTCTAGTTGATCGAAGAAGCTTACATGAAGATCTCAAGAGGTCCTGAGAAGAAGAAGCGAACCTAAACGAAGAACAAGTCTGCAGAAGTTGTCGCCAGACATGCTGAACTTGTTTTGCACTTTCTGGAGGCATCGGTTGTCCGATCGACTATTATGACCATGTGTTGGAAAGCTCTTTCAGAGGGCTACAACTTTCATGTTGACGTCGAGAGCTGATTCAAGACGGAATTTCCGTGAAAGACCAATGCAGCGCCCGCCGCATGGTTTGCTGCGCCCGCCGCCAGGGGCGGTATTCATGCTGCGCCCGCCGCATGGTTTGCTGCGCCCGCCGCAACTTTGCGGCGCCCGCCGCACGTACGGACAGCGCGTATGCGCCGTTTTGGAAACCCTAGTTTTATTCTATGATTGTTGGGGGCCGACTGGGATATTATTATTAGGCACTTTTATGTTATTTTGGATGACCTTTCATTCTATTCTTTCAACCATTAACACTTTAGAGATTTTGAGCAATGTCTTCCATGAGGAACTAAACTCATCTTTTCTGCCTGCAATTTGAAGCTTTATTCGGATTGATTGTGAGTTTCTAATTCTCGCTCCTGGTTTCCTATTTGTGAATGCTTCAACTTCTTTGTGCTTGATTGTTCATTGTTTTATTCTATCTCGACTGATCAACTTGGTAGAATCAATTCAATTGCTAGGGTTTTGTAGATTCCTGATTGTGAACCTTAACCCAAGTGACAAACTTGTTCCTTTAGGGCTGATTGAACTAATTGAATGAGTAGGAAGTTGAATGTGTTGTTAAATCCTTCTTTAGGGACTGCAAATACCTTGGCTAATCTCTGAACTTAAAGCTATCAATTGGGTTAAATCCTTCTTTAGGGACTGTTCGATTGATAAGGGTTTCTAGGACTGATTGGACTAGTAACTATATTAGGTCGGGACAAGGGCATTCATAGGAAACGTAATAGGACGAGAAGAAGTTACAATGATCGCTTCAATCCAATAAAGTGGAAAATTGTAGGTGGAATTGCTTCTCCTAAATTGTCTAAACCAAAATTACTTATTCTGCATTCGTTACTTTGCTTTGATAAAAGGCAAGACTTTCACACAAAACCCCCCCTCTTTGGTTACTTTAATTGGCACTTGAATCACACTTGAATCATAAATTTCCCTGTGGGATCGACCTCTTGCTTATTACTATACTAGTTATAGGTTTGAGTTACTTTGGCGGATCAACGACAGGTTTTCCCTCCGTCACCTATCTATCTCCTTCCTCTCTCCCTCTAATCTCACAGTTACTCATAACTACCATCATATAGGTGGTATAAGTATACAAGTATAACCTAGCTTGTATTGAGGCTTATCATTGACGAATATCACAGTTACTTTATCCTATCTATCTCCTTCCTCTCTCCCTCTAATCTCTCTTTCTTCTCTTTCCGTTACCTTTCCTCTCAATCCTCCATCGAAGGGGACCTTAGGTCCTAACAAAGTGGTACTATAGCCAAGTTTGTCATCGGGAATGGCCGAGGCGCCAAATGAGCACAATCGCAACCAAACCAGGTTTTTTTTAGCAAGAAACAAGCTGTGGAGATTATTGAAGAAATCAATAATCCCAACCAAGATTGCTGTTCTACTATCCGTATTTGTCAGATACACTCGATTTTAGCCATTTTAAAATTAAATCATGACGCTCCCTCGTTTCCTTTTAAGATTTTCTTTCACAATAAAGTATACCCTTGGAACACAATATTAATAGACAAACTGTTTATATTTTAAAATTGGAATATTAATCAAGGTTGAAAACCAAGTAAAGCCAGTCAACGTTACAAATATTTGAAGACATCAATTCAAAACTTATAACCAGAAATTGATTAATTTAATCTATTTGTACGGTACATGACATGTTGCGTAAGCTTGTGCAAGGTGAAAATCTAGAACAAATACTCGTCTACTTCAAGTAATTAATTATTTAATTGTTTTTTTTTTTTGCAAAATAAACCTGCTTTGGTCACTAATTTACCAACTCCATAGAGAATTGTCAAGAAAGTTGACCTTTTTTTTTGTTAGTTTGTCGTTTGCACTTTGCAACCACGGAATGGATGAGTAAGGAAGAGATTATATACAATACAAATAAAGTTATTTTGCCTTAAACTTTACCGATTATACTATTAGTTATGAACTTTCATATCCTAAATATACCATATAGTAAATTCAATCATATTATTAAGAAGGAGAATGTTGTGATGGAATATCAGAAGGCCTAATTGAGATGCTCTCGAGAAATACCAGAAGATGACATGAGGTACGCTAAATTATTTTCATATAAAAAAAGTTAAAAAAAAACAATTTAATATCTCGACTTTATAATATAAATCAATAAACTTAAACTATTAAAAAGTTATACTTCGTCTAATCAACAATATAACACTTTTTTAACAAGAAATGCGCATTTTAAGAAAATTCATTCATCCTTTAAAATCATCATAATTACACTATTTTTTTAATGAATTTTATAATTTTGACTATTCTCGATCTACAACCAATGAAAATTATTTATAAAATAAAAAATACAAAAATCAATACAAATCATTACTAGCCTATCATCTAAAAAATCTAAAACATTATTGATCAAAATATTATTTTTAAGACGTCCTATATTTATATATAAAAGGGAGTATAATTCATATAATGAATGCAGTACTTTATAAAGGGAGTATATTTAACATGAGTAAAAATCGAATTATATACTCCCTCCGATTATAAATGCAGTACTTTTTACTTTTGTGCATGTAGTTTAATGAATTAAATTACAATATCAACTACGAAGTATTATATTGTAAAAAAGAATTAATTAAAAAATCAATATTTTCGTATTCAGATCGAGGGAGTATAAATTAGGGTTTGTCGGTGGTAAATAAATTATCGTACCAACAGAAGTTTGGTACCACGTGGTCGGTAGCCGACGAAATCGGTGGTGATTTTGAAGAGGAATGATCCCCAAGGGGTGATGGTGGAGGTCGGAAGCCAAAATTCAAATTACTTGGCACAAAATTTAAATCATAAACCCTAAGTATATTGGAGCGTCATACTTCGTATTATCCATTTTAGATTCAAAACTTTTGACGGGGGAAGTAGAGAGGTCACACACTCTTGAAAAACTGGCAGCCCAATCTCCTCGGTTCCCTCACATGAAATGGGACAAAATAAACAAGGATAATTTGGAAAAGTAATGGTAAAAATGTTAAAAACAACATGTCTTTTCTAACAAAATCCAAGTCCTAAAATACCATATATTACCGAACGGATGACTCTTTAAACTACGAGAATAAAAGGAAAAAATATTAGATTTATAATAAGATGATGGAGTTATGCCAAACTAAAATAAAGTACTCCGTAAGAAGAGTTAGAAGTAAGACTTTAATGGAGGTTTTGGGTTTTCCGTATTCCGTACTTCAAAAGGACAGATTACCCAAAATTGACCAAACTGTCCACCTTCTCTTTCTTTCTTTTTTACAATTTGGCCCCCGATTTTTCACTAAACCCACTTTTTTTTTTTTAACATGTCACCGGTGGGCCCCTTTTGATTGATTTGTGGATTTCCACCTCACCTTTGACATCATCCCTTTGCCCGTGATTCTTGTTTGGATTTTTTTTTTAAAAAAACTTTATTTAATTTGTGTTTTTTTTTACTAGAAATAAAATATTTTTTCTAAAAAAAAAATTCACACTTAATTACATTATCTCTACTATTGGATCTATTTAGCTTGTTATATTTATCTTAGTCCGAAAGGACGCTCTATGAAATAAGCATGTAGCTATTTTAGACATTAGTAACTTTATTTTAATCTTTTTCCTCGTATTAAAAACAAAAGCTCGTTATATTTATACGTTATTCTAATTTATGTCCCAAATAAATAGTTTAAGAAACTACATTAAAAAAGTTCTATAAATTTTAATAGATTTGACTTTAAGGAATCTATTCTAAAATGATTCAAAATAATTAATATTTGAAAAATATTTTCTAATGTAGACATTTAACATATTTCCAGGGGTGTAAGTTGAAAAAACTGATACTTCTCCTGTCTTATAATTTACTTCGTAGTTTGCTTGACTTTTTGACACATTTTTTTTTAAAAAAATAACTAATAACCCTATAAAAATATCAATTTCAGATCAAAAAAAAAAAATTTTAAATAATGCTATATTTAACAATGATGAACAGTAAATTAAAATTATATATACAAAAACTAATATTTTATATATTATTTTATCATTTAAAAAATATAAGAAATAATAAATGACTCAAATTTTATGATGGATGGTTGTGACTTGTGAGTCACCTTTTGTTTCTTATATGGGTTAAGTTGTAAAATAGACGGTCTATATATTGATGAAATTGTTACTTCTTTTAAAATATAGAATCAATTTGTTCCCAAAGTGATATGATATATATGAGACTAATGATAGATGAGAGGGTGATTAATTTGCATATATATGATTCCAAAATCTCCCAACTAAGAAGCCGTTACGTTCCAACTACAATTCAGTTGTGATTTCTTTTTAAAAAAACTCATGATTTGCAATCAAACTTAATCACAACATCACTCGGTTTAAATTTAAAATTATATCCTCTTTTTGTTTATGTTTGACCGGTTTGAATATCAATATATATACAACAAGGTGTCAATTCCCACCCACCTCTTAATTATTTGTTATGTGTAGGCCAGAAATTCCCGCGGGAAATTAAACAAAAAAAAAGACATTAATTAAAATATATAATAATTTAAATAAACTAACAAATTGATAATAAATGAGCTGGATTTGAGTCATGACTTCACTTCACCATTGTTGGAGATCAATAATGGAATGGTGTGTGATGAGTTGAAAGCACCGTCACACTCTCATCTTAACTGTACGTTGCACGTCGGAGGCCCCATCCATCCTTTTAGGCTTTGCTTGTACTAGATGTTACCTTTTCAAGATATGCAACTCATCCTTAGAGTTAGATCGATGCCTACCAACCCTTTACGCGCGCCCAACCATTCCGAATAACGTCTGTATTTAGTACTTGACCGTATTGGTTTTTGTATTGAGTTTGATTTACATATATAGTTTGACTAGGCCTGGGTAATCGGCTCATAAATGAGACAAGTCCAACTTTTGAAATTAAAAAACCTAAATCTGTGAGAGAATCTTTTAATAACATATAAGTTTGAAGGGCTACACCTCTCATTGTCAATTGATTTTTGAGATGAAACCATGTTGGGTTTATGTGTTATTCATGTGGGTCCGCACACACGACCAGAAATCAAAAAACTCAGCTTACCCTCTTTTATCGAATAAGGTGAATATCCGAAGAGATACCTACCAACACTTTACGCCCAACCATTTTGAATAGGTTTGTGTATTGAGTTTGGTTTACATAGTTTGACTAGGCCTAGAAAATCGGCTTCGAAAACATACAAGTTCAACTTCTCTCGTTTTGGAATTAAAAGAACATCTATTGAGTAAATTGGTTTCTTTTTTTCCCCAATTAAAATAGATATCAATCTTGTAATTAAGCGAAAAATATTTGCAAGTATTTCAATAAACAATTGTCTAACTCGTCTATCTAAAAAAATCAGAAATCTTAAAGTTGTTTTCTATTTTTATATTTTGAATAACAAAATGATTCAATCCGCCAGTTATATCCAAGTATATCGAGAGGTCGAAAATCAACCTATGGTAATAAGCTCAAAATAAATGGTTGGGTAATGGAAGCATGATCGAAGAATGTGGAGGAAGCTTCGTTTGGAGCATCATAGTCCGTACGACTACGGATTCAACAACTCATGTTTTGATTTTGTTTTAATTGCGACGGCCCAACTAATTCCGTACCCTTTTTCTCAATATTCTAATTGACCATTCATTTTTTATTTTTTTTTATTTTTCCAATTTTACATTAATTTTAATTTTATTATTACTCGAAATTTATATATATATGTTGACTTAATTAACTTCCATATATCATCTTTCTGGATCTTTGATCGATGTTTTTGAAAAGATAATCAAACATCAGCTACTGTAAGCTGATATTGGCAAGAAAACAAAGAGCAATCAAGGGTAATATGTAGTCGCATTCATGATCAGTAATAGCAGCAACATAAAAGACCTGAAAACATGATGAGAGGCGGCAATCCCCAAAACCCTACCTCATTAGGTATGGGATGCAAGCTTATATATGTGTCCAAAACAAGGATCATGTGCAAGGCACATGGTAGAGTCTAGAAGAGGACAAAGTCCCTTATTACACACAAGAGGACAAACAAAATAAAGAGTGATAAAGTGTTATCCGGAAAATATGTAAACTAAACCATATGAGCAATAGCAATCATATAATCTGAGCTAGCTAATCCTTGGCCATGATCACAGATCAAACATCACAACCAACATTGCTAACTCAGACTTGATTAGCTCATAATCTTCATACCCCCCCTTCAAGTTGGGCATGGTGGAAGACCAACAAGGCCCAACTTGGACGAGAAGAAATGATGCTGTCTCTCCCCAAGTGGTTTGGTGAGGACATCTGCAATCTGAACACCAGTACGAATGTGTTGTGGAAATAAGAAGCCTTGCTGCAGCTTTTCTCTAACATAATGGCAGTCTATCTTCAAATGTTTTGTTCTTTCATGGAAGACAGGGTTCTCTGCAATATGAATGGCTGATTTACTGTCACAGAAGAGAGGAATAGGTAGTGGGATGCACACATTCAGTCTCTGCAGAACACCTTCCACCCACACCAATTCACTAGCTAGAGTTGACATACTTCTGTATTCTGCTTCTGCAGATGATTTGGAAACAGTTACCTGTTTCTTAGTTTTCCATGAAACTAGTGATCTCCCAAGAAAAACACAATACCCAGTGAGAGACTTAGCACTGAACTGACAAGCACCCCAATCAGCATCACAATAAGCACTTAGGGACATGGATGAACCTCTTGGATAAAATAAGCCAGTTGACACTGTCCCCTTTAAGTACTTTACAACATGTATAGCTGCATCATAGTGTGGCTGCCGAGGTTGTACCATAAATTGACTTAAATGCTGAACAGCATATGAAATGTCAGGTCTTGACAAATTCAAAAATAACAACCTCCCTACAAGTCTTCTGTATAGCTCAGGATCAGGTAATATATCTCCACAGTCAGTTGACAGCTTCAGTCCTCTTGGCATAGGAAAGACTGCAGCTTTGCAGTCCAACAATTGACAATCCTCAAGGATGTCAAGAATATATTTTCTCTGGTGCAATGTAGTTCCAGCTTTATCTTGCATGATCTCAAGTCCAAGGAAGTACCTGGCAATTCCAAGGTCCTTGATGGTAAAAGCTCTGTGCAGTGCAACTTTAGTTTGGTCTATGACTTGAGCATCATCTCCAGTGACTAGCAAGTCATCAACATACACCAAGGCAACAACAATACCTTTTGGAACATGTTTAATGAACAAAGAGTAGTCCTCCATAGATTGCTCATAACCAAGCTCAGTTAAAAACTTACATAATTCATTGTTCCACTGTCTAGAAGCCTGTTTTAATCCATATATGGATTTCTTTAGCTTGCAAACCTGTCCAGGTTTGACTGTAAGATAACCCTCTGGAGGGACCATGTAAACTTCTTCATCTAATTTGCCATGAAGAAAGGCATTGTTCACATCTAACTGATGTAAATCCCAGTTCTTCACAGTTGCCACAGCAATGAGAATCCTCACAGTAGAGAATTTAGCCACAGGAGAGAAGGTATGCTTGTAGTCCTTCCCCTTTATTTGATTGTATCCCTTTGCCACTAGCCTAGCCTTAAATCTCTCAATAGAGCCATCAGGCTTGTATTTAATCTTATATACCCACTTACTTCCAATAGGTTTATGATCAGGTGGAGCATCAACAATGTCCCATGTATCATTGTCTTCAAGTGCTTGTAGTTCAATATTCATTGCATCAATCCACTTACTGTCTTGTGCAGCCTGTTTGAAATTGTAGGGCTCCTGCACACTTGCCATGCACACAAAGGATTTCACCAATCCTGGATCATCATATCCAGTTTCACCAAGGCATTCTGCTAAGAAAGAATGTGACATAGATGGCCTCTGTCTGTTATCTCTGCAATCAAAGTCTTGGAGACGTCTAGGCATAACATGTGCTCTTGTTGACCTCCTTAGAGGAGGGAATTCAGCCATATTTTGCAACCTTTCAGCAGACATCTGATCAGTATTCCCTCCTGAAATTAGTGAATCTGCAACCTGTGAAGGGATTGAGCCCTGGCTAGACTCAACATTTGAATGAGCAACTGGTGGAGGTGAGTAACTGTTTGAGGTGTTTAGAGGATAATTGCTCACATATGATTCATCTGGTGCAGGATTTACAAGTGGTAAGGATGGATGCACATGAACATCCTTTTCTGTATTCTCTTTGGAGCTTTCCTTGAAAGGAAATTGATTCTCAAAGAATATGACATCTCTGCTAACAATCATCTTACTTTCATCAAGATCCCATAACTTGTATCCTTTTTGTCCAAAAGGATATCCAAGCAGTACACATTTTCTTCCCTTAGCTCTCATCTTATCTCTGTTGCTGTAAGCTACAGGTGCATAACATAAACTGCCTATGATTCTCAAATCATTATAGGTAGCTGGCTTCCCAAATAATTTCTCATGAGGTGAGATCCATCCTAGCACCTCTGTAGGCATCTTATTTATAAGATGTGTGGCTGAGAGAACACATTCTCCCCAGAACTTAATAGGAAGACCAGCATGCAATCTTAAGCACCTAGCAGTTTCAACCAAGTGCCTGTGCTTCCTTTCTACTCTCCCATTCTGTTGAGGAGTATATGGAACTGACTTTTGATGAATTATCCCCTTTTGAGCAAACAACTCTGCACATTGTCTTTGCACAAACTCAGTGCCATTATCAGTTCTCACATTCTTCACTGAGGCCTCAAACTGATTCTTTGCATAAGTGATGAAATCACTGATTGCCTTAAACACCTGTGTTTTGCTTCTAAGCAGCAGAGTCCAAGTGACTCTAGTGCAATCATCAACAATAGTAAGAAAATATGAATAACCATCATAAGTAACACATTTATAGGGACCCCACAAATCCATATGCAACAACTCAAAAGGCCTATTGGCAATATTCACACTTCTCTGAAAAGGAAGTTTGTGATGTTTAGAAAGTGAACATGATTCACAATAAAAATTATCCAAAACTGAGGGATTAAACATTCCCAAATGTTTCAGTTTACCAACTGAACTATGACCCAGTCTAGCATGAACAACATCAATGTTTGCACTAGCTTTATTACAACTTTTCAACAAGTGTTCCTGGCTCTCTTCTGTATTGTCTTTCCTCGACTGTATTTTGTATAGCCCATTTTCTCTGATCCCTGATAGATGCACCTCCTTAGATCCAGGGTCCTGGAAATAACAACAAGATCTTGTAAAGATGGCAATCAGATCAGTCTCATCTAAGATTTTCCCAACTGATAATAGTATGTGCTTGAAATCAGGCACAAGTAGCACATCAGTTAAATTAATAGAGTCTGTCAATTTCAACTCTCCATGTTCTGTTACAGATTTAATAGAGCCATCAGGTAATCCAATTTGAACAGGTCTACTCAATCTTTTCTTGCAAGACAATACATGAGAATCAGCTATCATGTGATCTGTAGCTCCAGTATCAATTATCCATTCAAGCTGTGACTGTTCTTTCAACACAGTGTTAGCATTATTAATGGGAATCATACCTGCAAAATTTGCTGAGGAGTTATTGCCACCCTCACTATGACTCTTTCCCTTCATCTTCTTGAGTATCTCCTGGTAGACAGCATTGACCATAGCAGAATCAATACTGCCTTCCATCTCCTCATCTAAAGGAGAATTCATGGAACCTGCAGCATTAGCAAATTTTCTACCAGTTGCAGGATTGCTATTTCCAGGTGCATTGCCAGCACTCTTCTCCTTTTCCTTGAGTTCTTTGAACCAATCAGGAACTCCATGTAATTTGAAGCATTGCTCAGCCAAGTGTCCCTTCATGTTGCAATAGGAACAAGTAGAGTTTAGCTTGATTCTCTTCAGCTCTTTCCAGTCTTTCACTTCCTTTTTAAAAGGAGCATTGCTAGTCCCCGAGGGTCTGTACTGATAGGAATTCACATTCCTGTTAGCAGCCATAGCACTAGAGTCAACATTCATCCCTTGAGGACTTGGATCATTGGATGCCTCATTGCCCCTTTCAACTTGTTGCAAGATGAAATAGGCCTTATTGATGCTTGGCAAAGGATCAGTAGACAGAATGGAGTTCTTGGCAGCTTCATACTTGTCATTCAAACTCATCAATAGTTGCATCAATCTGTTTCTAGCCTCAATGTCCGTATACTTCTTCTTGAGATCACAAGTGCAGCCTCTAGCAGCAGCACACACACACTCTGGCACACTCTCCAGGCATTGCAGTTCATCCCATTGTCTCTTGAAGGCATTATACAGATCAGCAATAGACATATTCCCCTGCACAATGTTTCCAAGTTTCTTTTTAATCTGAAATATAAGAGGAGCATTTGTTTGACCAAATCTCTCCATGATCTCATCCCACGCGATCTTGGATGAGTCTAAGAATACAAAACCTTCTGCAAGGTTCTTAGTCATTGAGTTCAAGATCCAACACCTCACCATATAGTCTACTCTCACCCACTTCTCAAAATCAGCATGTCCACTAGCAGGCATAGCACAAGAGCCATTTATGAACCCAAGTTTACATTTGGCCCCAAGGGCCATGGTCACACCACGACTCCATGTCATGTAGTTTGTACCATCAAAAGGAATCATCACAAGTTGAGCACCAGGATGATCAGAATTAGACAAGAATAAGGGATCTCCAGGATTACCTTGTTGTGCCATTTCTTCTGTTGGTGTGTCTTCAGGATTGTTGATTGTAAACATAAGTTACTCAGCGGAAATAATACACAATATTATCAAACTAAGACTCAAATCTGACCTCTAGCTCTGATACCATGAAAAGATAATCAAACATCAGCTACTGTAAGCTGATATTGGCAAGAAAACAAAGAGCAATCAAGGGTAATATGTAGCAGCATTCATGATCAGTAATAGCAGCAACATAAAAGACCTGAAAACATGATGAGAGGCGGCAATCCCCAAAACCCTACCTCATTAGGTATGGGATGCAAGCTTATATATGTGTCCAAAACGAGGATCATGTGCAAGGCACATGGTAGAGTCTAGAAGAGGACAAAGTCCCTTATTACACACAAGAGGACAAACAAAATAAAGAGTGATAAAGTGTTATCCGGAAAATATGTAAACTAAACCATATGAGCAATAGCAATCATATAATCTGAGCTAGCTAATCCTTGGCCATGATCACAGATCAAACATCACAACCAACATTGCTAACTCAGACTTGATTAGCTCATAATCTTCATAGTTTTGCAGTTACTTGGAGGGTTCGTCCTCCCATTCGATAGTAAACAACAGGGATATGCTTACCTTGCTTAATTAGATATACTAATTAAATGCGGTATGATTAAATATATGATTTAAACACCTTAATAAAATACGGAGTATCTCTCTACCTTGTAGGTAAATATAACCAAAAAAAAGTGAGCAACATAATTAAATTAGGGTTGTGCATAATAGAGGTGTTCGATATGACACGATTAATCGAGACAGGGCACCCTAAATTGATAAGACCAAAACCCTCGACACGAACACAACACGGTTATTATTGAGTACTCGACACAAAATCGTTTCAGATACTCGTGTAACACGACACGACACGATTAAGGAGACCTGTTGAATACATAAATAACCGGGTGGGGGAAACCTCATAACCAACTAAGTCGACTTGTTTTTATGTTTCTTTATCACACTTATTATATTTATACTAAAACTACCTAGCTTGTAAAATCATTTTTTTAAATTAACCGTGTCATGTCGTATATCCAATAAGAAAAAAAAAAAACTCTGATTCGTATCCGACATGTTTATTATCGTATTTTACCATTTCATGCATGTCATATTCATTGACCTTTTCATTTCATGTTTTTTCATGTTATTTTACGTATTTTCGTGTCGTGTCAACCGTGTTGTATTGTTCTGCACACCCCTAATTCAAATTTCAAATACTATTAAGTTTTTTTCTTGATTGATACTCCGTATTTGCCTTTTATAGAAATCAAGTTTCACAGAGTTACAATAGACTAATACGTGTCCATTTATATATCAAACAAATAGATTGCATAAAATTTCTTGAGCATCACTATCATGTTGATTATTTTTCGAATGCCCATAATAGGTCGAGTGTGCAAATGACATAAGCAAACTCATTCGTTGAAACTTGTATGTTTCATGCGAGTTTCTACGTACTTTGATGTTGTTTTCTTTTAAACTTCATCTTTTTTTTTTTTGGTTTAGGTATTTGATAGTTCGGGTGTACACATTTCTTAATTGTGTACTCGTGTATACAAAAATTATTCGTCTGTTTTACTTGATTATTCGTACATAACATTGTAATTATTCGTTTATACAAATTAATTTTATTATAACAAATAATCACTGGTACTAATGTATAATTTGATTCTAACAAATAATCATCTAATACGTAGTAACGAATAACTGCAGGTTACTTTTGATCTCATATGCGTTGATCTTTTTAATTCATTGGATATTTAAAGGGTTGTGTAAATTGTAAATTATGAACGTACGAACAGAGGAGATGATAGATCTAGTATAAATATTTTTACAGTGTAAATTATGAACAAGTAGATTATTCGTACACAATAGCAAAATTATTTGTCATACGACGTAATGAAATTATTCGTATGTATTATCTGTGAACAAGTAGATTATTCGTACAAAATAGCAAGATTATTCACACGACGTAATGAAATTATTCGTATGTATTATCTATTAAATCTCTTTTCATGTGAAAAATTATATATGCTGGTGCAAAAGAATAATCTTTGTGTTCAAAATTTTCTTTCAATTCCAACCATTGATTTTCTTAATTCTATAAATTGCATATCAAGTGTTAATGCTTAATTGACTCTTGAGACAAAAAAAAATAAGTGTTAATATATCTTGACTAATTAATATACCCATCCGTCGTTGATCCCCATGAGAAGGTATTGCACATGGTAATTAGTACAAATTCGATCATGTGATTTGGGACATATATAACAAATTTTATATAGTGTAGCATATCATAATCAATTATCATTAATTACCGACCATATGGTAGGAATTAAATTGATTCAAAATTATGGTTATAGCAAGCTCATAAATAGCTAATCATGATATGGTTCATCAAATTGAGTATACATATGTGAGAAGATCAACGTGGATACGTAGCTGCAATTATTCACATAAAAATATACATAAATCAAAGATATCTAGGGGAGGTAAAATGTTCCTAACACATACTTTATTTCATACTAATCTAAATTTGAGATTTGTCCAACTTGCAAAGATATTACAACTCCCACTGGGGTTCGTTAATTATAAGACAAAATATTGAGCATCTAGATCTTGAAAAATCCAAAACAATTAATGAAAATTGGGTAGATTTAACATAAGAACCAATTTCGTCAAGTTTTACTAATTTAATTAGTTAGTAAAAATGATAGTTAGTAATCACTAGGGGTGTGTTTGGGAAGAGGTGGAGGGGATTGTAAACGTTTGGATAACTGAGTCCCTCCGGATCTCAGAGGCCTACTCCATATATATATATATATATATATATATATATATATATATATATATATATATATATATATCAATGAGTGAAAACCCTGATGGTACAATGGTAACTGTACATGATATGAACAAGTATAAATAATATATGCTAACATTCTCCCTCAGTCGCAGCTAGTGGTGAGCGAATAGCAAGACTGGAACGAAAAGAAGTAAAAAGAGGAGTAGGTAATCCTTTTGTGAAAATGTCCGCATACTAATGTGCAGAACGGACATGAAGAACCCGGACCTGGCCTAGAGCGACCTTCTCTCGGACGAAATGGATGTCAATCTCGATGTGCTTCGTCCGCTGATGCTGAACCGGGTTCGACGAAAGATAAACATCGGAGACATTCTCGCAGTAGACTAACGTAGCCGATCGAAGCGGAACTCGAAGATCGCAAAGGAGTTTGCGGAGCTAGCAGGTTTCCGCCACGACGTTGGCAACACCACGATACTCGGCCTCGACACTCGAGCGGGAGATGGTGGCCTGACGCTTGGAGGACCACGAGACCAGGTTATCGCCAAGGTACACTGCGAAACCAGAGCTGGAGCGGCGAGTTTCAGGACAACCCGCCCAGTCAGCATCGGAATATGCGCGGTAAGGGAGTCAAAACGGATGCGTCCGAGATGCAATCCCATGTCAGAGGTGCCATTGATGTACCGGATTATCCGTTTGAGCGCCTGAAGATGATGTTCGCGGGGATCATGCATGTATAAGCAAATCTGCTGGACGGCGAAAGCGATGTACGGCCTAGTGAAAGTCAGATATTAGAGGGCACTTGCTAGACTACGGTAGGTTGTAGGATCCTCAACCTTATAACTGGAGGCAACATCGAGCTTGGACTTGCAGTCGACAGGAGTGGTGGCGGGCTTGCAGGGCGTCATTCGGGCTTTGTCGACGATCTCAAGGGCATACTTCTGCAGATGAAGGAACAACACAGTAGGAGTGCGAGTCACAGAGATGCCGAGAAAGCAGCTCAGGGAACCGAGATCAGTCATGGCAAACTCTGAACCCAGCAGTTCCATTAGCCTAGACAGGAGGGAAGTAGAAGATGCTGTGAGCAAATTGCCATTGACGTACAGGAGAAGATAGGCAGTGCCAGACCCCGAATGGATCACAAAGAGGGAGTGATCAGACTGACTGCCCTGAAACCCAATACTAGTGAGGTACGTGGCGAATCGCTGAAACCAGGCGCGAGGCACCTGTTTTAACCCATAGAGAGACTTTCGGAGAAGGCAGACATGGGATGGTCGGGAGAGATCATAGAAGCCTGGCGGCTGATGCATATACACAGTCTCCTGAAGGTTGCCGTGAAGGAAGGCATTCTTGACGTCCAGCTGGTGAATGGGCCAGTCCTTGGTGACGGCGATGCTCATAACTGTGCGGATGGTAGCGGCTTGACGACCGGGCTGAAAGTTTCATCACAGTCAACCCCAACCTCCTGAGATTTGCCATTGACAACTAGGCGAGCCTTGTGACGCTCAAGAGTCCCATCAGACCTGTACTTATGTTTGAACAACCACATACAGTTACTGATATTAGTGTCCTGAGGCCTTGGAACGAGGTCCCACGTGCCGTTTTTAATTAAAGCACCAAACTCATCTACCATGGAGGCGTGCCAGTTCGGATCCTGTAAGGCCTTGTGTGGTGATTTGGGGAGAGGGGATATGTCAGGGGAGGGGGTGAGAAGTTTGTATTTGGGGTTGGGTTTGAAGATCCCGGACTGGGACCGGGTCTTCATGGATTGGGGGGGGGGGGGGTCAAGATGAGGCGGGGGGTTCAGGGGAGATGCTGCAGGGGCTGCGACCCTGTTGCGGCCGCGGCCTATCAATTGCTAGGGGGGGGGGGGGGGAGGATCAACGGGGGTTGCCGCGGCCGCAACAGGGAATTGCGGCCGCAACCTATCAATTTCTGCGGGGGGGTTGGGAGCAGCAGGGGTTGCCGCGGGCGCAGCACGATGTTGCGGTCGCGGCATGCGGGGCTGTGTGGGAGCCGAAGTTCCGGGCGAGGCCTGTTGAAATAGTAAGCGGAGGAGGGGTGATAATTCGTCAAAATTGGGTAGTGTGTGTGTGTGTGGGGGGGGGGGGTAGGGACAATAGAGGTGGGTGGTGAGATGAATGGGAAGGTTTGTTCGTCGAAAATCACATGGCGTGAAGTGACAACCCGATTGGTATCCAAGCGAAGACAACGGTAGCCCCGATGGTGTAGTGAGATGCCCAAGAAGACACATTTGGTGGATCGTGGGGAGAGCTTGTGAGGGGTGGTGGCACTCATGTTGGGAAAACGAAGACATCCAAACACTCTAATGTGATTGTAGGAAGGGTAGTGCTTGTAGAGTGCCAAGGTTGGGATGGAGTTGTCGATTGCTTTGGAGGGAAGTATATTGTGGAGATAGGTGGCCATGTGAAGCGCCTCAACCCAAAAGGAGAAGGGGAGAGAGGCGTGATGTAAGAGGGTTCGAGTTTTGTCATTGAGGGTGCGGAGGATGCGTTCCGCTTTGCCATTTTGTGGAGTGGTTTGAGGATAAGAGAAGCGGAGAGCTATCCCATGTTGTTGACAAAAGGAGTGAACGAAAGTATTGTCAAACTCACCTCCCATGTCGCACTGAATAGACTTGACAAGCAAATTAAATTGAGTGCGGACAAATGTGTGGAAATTGACAATATGACTTTGTGTTTCCGATTTGTGGCATAGGGGAAAGACCCAAACAAAATTGGTGAAATCATCAAGAACAACCAAATAATATCGAAAACCACTAGCACTCGAAATAGGAGATGTCCACAAGTTACAATGTATAATATCAAAAGGTGCAAATGTAAGGGAATGAGAAATGCTAAAAGGAAGACGCTTGCTCTTGGCGATTTCACAAGAAGTGAAAACGCCTGAGGCTTTATTACATGAAATTAAATTTCTAGAGCGGGGACATTGAACCACGTGATCGCCAGGATGTCCAAGACGAGCATGCCACAAGTCAGAACCAAGGGTGACGAGAGCGGTGAGTGCGGTGGGGGACGAATGGGGAGCATCAGTGATAGGGTAGAGGTCTCCAGAACTATTGCACCGCATGATTGGGGTCTCCGTACGAAGATCCTTCATAAGAAAACCAAACGGGTCAAATTGGACATCCACGTGATTAGCGGTGGTAAATTGACGAACAAAAATGAGGTTTTTAACAAGGTCAGGGGCAAGTAGGATGTTGTTAAGGCGAAGGGGTGGGGCATTGGGAAGGGTTGTGTGACCCGAACCGACATTTGCAAGAGATTCGCCGTTTCCGACATAGACAGACGGTAAAGTGCTAGAATTAAAAAACAGTTTGTAGGTTACCTAGCGCGTTCATCATGTGAGACGAGGCCTCGGTATCCATATACTAGTTGTCGTCCGGCTGCTGAAGTCCCATGGAGAAGAAGGCAACGGAGAGATTGGTGTGCATGGGGGTTGACGGATGCTGCTAAGATGCGTACAGCGTCGAGGAAGGGGGCGACTGTGGTGGTTGACGCTGCAGAAAGACCATGCCCGACGGAGGGTAGCCTGCCCAAGTCGGATAGGGGCAGGGAGGCGAATTGAAGGTCCAAGGCTGCTGTTGTGGCTGCGGGTACTAGTTGTTGTGCGGTGGCCGCGGCGCCCGCTACTGTTGCCGCCTCTCTTGCGGCCTCCGCGCTGTTGGGTTGGTCGGGATGGGGTTTGGGGGTAAGGGTTCAGGGCTATGAAATCATTGGATGACACAAGGATTAGGGTTAGGGTTGGGTGGGGTTTTGTGGTTGCGGTAGAGGGTTAGGGTTGGGTGGGGTCTTATCCTCGATGGTAGCCATCGATATAGGTAGGAGATGACGGCGAAAGAGAAAGGATGGGAAGGGGGGGAGGGGGGTTGCGACGGCGGCTGTGGGGAGCGGCGGCGGCGACGGCTTGTGTGTAGCGGCGGCTAGGGGATCGTAGTTGTGAAACGAGAAATTAGGGTTTCACAACAAAGCGTGATATCATGTAAACGTTTGGATAACTGAGTCCCTCCGGATCTCAGAGGCCTACTCATGTATATATATCAATGGGTGAAAACCCTGCGGGTACAATGGTAACTGTACACGATATGGACAAGTATAAATAATATATGCTAGCAGGGATGGGTGAGACGGTGATTTTTTTGGGGGGAAACGGGTCTGCGTGTTTGGGAGGGGATGGAGGGGGTGGAAAATCGCCATTTTTTGCCACCTTCATTTTGAGGATGGACGGGGTGGAGAAATTTTTCCACCCCCTCTTGGCCTTTTTGCCCCTATCGATTACAGTAGTTGAACCGCCAACTCCAGCAACCCTAAGCCAACGCTTCTATTTCCAACCTCCACCGCCGGCTACAGTGTTACACCACCACTCCGTCTCACCGCCATCTCGGACCTACTGCTGCCAACGACGCAGGGGACTGCTCTCGCTCTCGGACCTCTGTGTACTGGGTTATGTGATCAGGAAGACATTTCTTTATTCGTCTTTAGCTTCTTCCTTCAATCAACCGAAATCCAAGACAAAGCCTTGAGTTATGTAATATCAAGGTTTTCAACAAATAAGAAATCTGTAATTTGTCATATGCAATTCAACTTTTCAATTTGAACTTTTCCGATAATGAAAGTCCTCCAATTCTCCGGTCCTGCTACCCCAAACGACAGCCTTTGGCAGGAGATGAAACTTCTCTCTTCTATCAAATTCAGTAGAATTGATACTCCATCTGATTGCTTATTAGTTGAATGCTCAAGATTGGCAAGTCCAACCAAAATTGCTCAAATTTGACAGGAATGAGGTAGGAAGAAGGAGGGTGTGGGTGAGGCCATTTGTGTCCTTTTACACTCTTCTATAAAAAATCTATCTCCATTCAACCAAACATGCAGGAGATTATTTTTCACAAATAATCTCCATCTCGTCCACCCCAAAAAGTATCTCCATCTTCCAAAGGTATCTCCACTCCCTAAAAAGAATCCCTCTTGCAAACACGCCCTATGTCACAAGTTTGATTCTCCCCTCTTCTTCTTATCTATTATAATTTATAATAAGTTTAATTAGTGTCTACTTACACTTCCCTTCCTATCCCATTTTATCGAAGAATCTTTAATTTTTGTGGAAAGGCTTCGTTTACATAGCCATATATTATGATTTATGATGCATAATGTTCCATTATAATATATTAATATATACTATAATGCAATATTGTGCATTATATAAGTCATAATATATTAATTAAATGTCCCCATTCCCACCATAGCTTGTTGGTTATTTGTGTTCCCTATAAAGATGTCATTAATTTGTGTGAAATACCAATTAGGATAAATTTAAGGGTAAATTACACATAACCATCCGTAAATTATGATACTTTTCACATAACCACCCATAAAATTATAAATTACAGCAAACCACCCGTAAATTCACCCACCCATTAAACCTCTATTTATTTTATGGCAAAACTAATTAAAATAACCCAACCTTTAAGGGGGTGTTAAAAATATATCCCAACCTTTCAAATGTAAAATAAATATCCCAACTTTTATGAGTGATGGTAATATAATATCCTAATGATTTCTCTCCAATAAAATTCTTATTTTTTTATTGTATTACTCATGTATTTTCAATTCAAATAAAACATATAAAATTAAATTAGATGAGTTTAAAAGTTTATTTAATAAACTTTGTAGTTTTAGATTTAATTTGTACCTAACTTTTTATATCTTTTTTTAAATCAATAATATCTATAACAAGCCAAATAAAAAAAAATTAAAGCAAAATAACATATTTTCAATAAGTAAATGATTAGCTAGTGATTTAACTTATCAAAACTAAAGAATATTTTGTCAATTATAAACTTTATGTACTACGAAATTGAAATAAAAATTTAATTATTTAGATTATTCAATGGTGTTCATTTATTTATAAGATGTAAATTATTATTATTAAAAAAATATATAAAAGAATGTAATTTTTTTTTTCTTAAATCCAAAATAAATAAATAAAAAGACAAACTTAAAAACCAATCTAATTTAATCTAATAAACTTGAATGATATTTTACACAATCAAGATATTAAAAATTATATTTTAAATATTTACTTGTTTTATTATATTTGTTTTGATTAAATTTAATTATAATATAAATACATATTAAATTGAATAATTTGAATTAAATACGTATTAAATTGAATGTTTGGGGGCGAAACTAATCATTTTTGTGGGGGAGAAATCATTAGGATATTATATTACCATCACTTATAAAGGTTGGGATATTTATTTTACATTTGAAAGGTTGGGATATATTTTTAACACCCCCTTAAAGGTTGAGTTATTTTAATTAGTTTCGCCTTATTTTATTTGAAAAGACTAAAATACTCCTTATTCAAGTGTATATGTTTTTAATGAAAAGCTATTGTATGTATTTTAGTATTTAACTAGTTTAATACCCGCACCGTGTGCGGTTTTTTTTTCTTTAGATAAAGTTGATATTAATACCTTTTAAATTAGCTAATTAATTTCTTCACATTCTTCTTAATTGTTACATAATTAACATAGAATCACAAAATTATTTTAATATTTACATATATATTCTTTCAATTTTTTTGAATTTAAATAAAATTATAAAATTGTTAGTGATACCCATTATACTAATTAATTCTATAATTATAAAATAAACCAAATGTTAAATATAAATAAATCTAAAATTAAGTAAGAATTTAAAAATCTTAATACTAAATATATTTTTTCAAATCTTAAGATAGAATTAGCAATTTCAAATATTGATTTAAATATATCTTAAGATAATAATTTTTAAAAATATTATGTTAAGATATACTACATAAAAGCAAAGATTTACAATGGCTCATAAGTCATAACAACTCCTCTTCTTCAAATATTGAGTAAGATATAGATATGGTTTAAAATAAACCCATATTATTACTTTTAAAAAAACTAAGATATGAGAGCGTTTTTGTCTTTATACATGAATTAAACAAATGGTTGGTCTTTTTAAAACAAATCTAATTACAAGTGGTTTTATGTAATTTATAAATTCAGTCATATATATTAATGAATATTATATTTAGGTATTCCATCTCAATAGGGGTTACACTAGTTTTCACAATGACCATATAACCAAGTATGGGACGAGAAGTAAGCTAGGCATACATCTATCCCCGTCTGATCTCCATCCCCATGTGTATATTTTTTTACTCCCAAATGTGTTTGATCTCAATTGAAGCTATATATCCATATTTATCTTGTGATAAGAATTTTTGACGCGAAGTAAAGAATTTCCTCCTTCTTACCATCCTAGCTAATAAAGTTTTTACATATGTTATTATGTATGAACAAAGAAAGGGTATACAATCAATTATTGAAAATCATATCCTATGATATATTTGTCAAGTCCAACTAACTAAAAGTGTACTAAAAAGAGGTAAAAAACAAATTGTTAGTGAAAGACGAGGACAACCACCAAAAACATATTTAGTGGAAAGTAGAGAACATAACTTGGAATCATATGTCGTGTTGATTGAAATATGCATCAAATTCCAATCATATATACTACGGAGTATGCAAAAGCAATTTCATTACGGAATTAACCAATTGGCGAATGAATTAGGTGGGCCTTTTTTATATACGTAGGCAAATTGTATTGTGCAATCCTTTGATATAAGAAAAGAAACGTTTCACCCATGGGTGATTAGTTGAGATCTATCATGGCTTGGTTGCCTCACTCCCTCATCTAACCATAAAGGGATCCTAGACACATACCCTTTTTATTCTCTTTTTTCTTATCGTGGATTAGATACAAACTTTTGAAATTCCAATGTAGATTTATAAAAAAAGGTTACAACTTACAAGAGTTGAGAATGACCACATTTCACTTTGATTCGATAAGCTACAGCAGAGTTCGAACATAGTCAAACCTGGTTAAAACATGAATCAACCCACCAAGATTTAAGGTTACATTTGAAAAACAAAAACAAAAAAAAGAATGGTTCATTGACTAGCCATATATTCAAGCCAGTTCATTGATCCATCAATTCAGGGCCACATCGAGTGTGTGGTAAGATTCAGGGTTTTTTTGAACTCTTAAAAAATAGATTAATGAATCTAAACTGACGATTTATGAACAAAGATCGCCTCTTACACAAAATTAAATAGGTTGATGGACTACTTTTATCGCTTAATTGGTTTGGAAGCTAAATATCGAAATTATATATTAGACATATCAGACAAGTGGGTCCACACAACCTTTCCATCCATTATCTTTGCTTCATCAACAATGGTGCAACCTTGCACAAGTTGGTATTTATTTTGCAGGTTTGTACCATCATACATTAACATGACCGAACTTCTAGTTTGTAAAATTTTGTCAGTGCACCTGTTTTTCTAGGGTAACCCCAAGGAGAAATGAAGAAAGTGGTTGGAAATTACTCATGGGTAGGGACGGGTATGGATTGAGAATGACCAATTTTATTTTATTTTTAGTTTGAATAAGTACTGGTAAATCAATGTTATCTCAGATGCGATTAAAATGGTTTAATCCAACTTACATTGGATATTCCGATTAAATTTAATAAGAACTCATAATTATGAAGAAAAATCTTTCTCACCACCTCGCCATATATTATTAAAAATAGTCAAAGTGGCACATAAATTTGCACATCTTAGACATATGAGCCCATGATACTTTAGGTGCAGACATTTCTAAAGATTATGGTCTTCTCGATCTCACTCGTAAAGATGATATCTGATAAGATCCTATCTGAATTCTTTCCTGATTAAAAAAAAAAACCATAGTCAAATACTCAAAGTGCTTCATACACTAAAGATCGATCACATAATTTACCCTTGCAAGATACAGTATTTTTTTTCCATTCATTTTTAACAATTGTAAATTAAATGAGTTTGGTTGGTATTAAAGTGAGGGATTTGGCAACCTCTTTCCCCCAACCCTCCACTGTCCTTTACATGTACTGTATTGTGTACAATAAGCCCACAGATCTGTCCCAACTGGTGGTGCTCCCCACAGGACAAGAATTATATAATTAATCAAATTCCAAAGTTTTCTTTTACAAGAAAAACTTCAAAAAATCAACTACTCATAAATAATAAATTGGTCCCCCTTCATTTCTTAGTGCCTGGTTTAGAGCAAATCCATATCTGGAATTTCCATTTTGCCATTTTTTGGGCTGGCAATGGGTCACCCTTGCCTTGTACCTATTTAATGTTTTCACTTTCACCAATGAGATTTAGCATTGTTAAGAATAAAACATTCATTTTTTTTCATTTTTTGTTTTGTTTTAGTCTACTTGGATTGAT
Organism: Persicaria tinctoria; assembly: GCA_037127255.1. Taxonomy (NCBI): domain Eukaryota; kingdom Viridiplantae; phylum Streptophyta; class Magnoliopsida; order Caryophyllales; family Polygonaceae; genus Persicaria; species Persicaria tinctoria. The sequence goes on from JBANSL010000008.1 coordinate 16,105,353, forward strand.
TTCGATCGTCTAAATTCTCCACTAACAAGCGGCTTTATCTATCAAGAAAACTCGAAAGTGAATGTCTCAGCATGAGATCTAACACCAAAGACATTAGATCAATTTATAGTTGACACTGTTCTAAAATTCGCGCCTAAATATCACCTAGGCGTTAGGTAACCCCCTTTGTTTAGAGCTAGGTGAATGCATACCTAGACACCACCTAAATGTTAGACGATCCCTCACCGCCTAGGATACGTCTAACGCTTTTTAGAACACTCGTGGTTGATACATCTGTTTGTCAAAACAGTTAACCCATCAATTTGGCTTTAAGTATGAGTGAGTAAGTATCATTGCTTAGATCAAAGAACTTATTGGTTTGTTTGTAATCATCAAAACACTTGAAATCATCAACAGTTTTATTCTATCAAATAAAATTGTCTCATATCAATTAAGCAACTTTTGATGAACCCAAGTTTGGGTGTGTGTATACTGTATAGGATTGTTTTTTTTTTAATCTGAATGTGCATAAGATCTTTTGCTATGTTAATGAATAGAGTTATAATACACTTGAGGAATCAAGCCCTACCATGTGTAGGGCTAAGTGCTAAGCTGGCTGTAGGTCCTAGATGTCCTATTTCATGATGACAACTGGTTTTAATGTAAAATGGACCCATGTTGAATTCCCAACTTATAAAGGTTGATGAGATGAGGCATCTCAAAAAGTAGGTTGTTCCCTCCTTGTTCAAAGCCTGTTGCCCTGTTGGCTTTCCTTTTTATCTTCTTTTTCCCCTCCACTCAATTTAATGCCTAAAATACCTTAATAGTCCATTTGATTCAAGTACTGTTTCCTTTTGCTGTTTTGTATTCTGACGGAAGTTAGTACTGAGTAGTACCCTTCAGAGTACATAGCAAATAGTTTTGTTCCATTTAGTTTTGTATGCATTCATGGGTCACACAATTTCGAGTGATGAGGATTATTTAGTCCGCAATCATGGTCGATTTTATAGTTTGATTTATTGTCAGTTGAAACTATTTTAAACCGATGAGAAGAAATGAACCATAAAATGGACTATGCTTATATACTAGAGGATCATCGTCGAGTTTCGAGTAATGGCCAATGATGTCTATCTACCAACACCAAGATCATTACCGTGAGCCGCTCCACCGAGCAATGTCTCAGTTTCCTCGCCGTTCAAATCGTTTTCGACCCAAGGGTGCGTTTTCATCTTCATTAGTACTTCCAAATCGGTCGCTACGTCCTTCATACTGGGTCGCTCTTCTCCTTTCACCCTTAGGCATCGAGCTGCTAGGTTGGCGACTTGATTAACTTGCCATGGGTTCGTTGCCCTCTTCAAGCCCTCCTCGAGTATGGAAAACAACCGACCCTCTTTCATCGACAAGACAAAGTACATTGCCAAACTTCTGTCTTCCTGCCGTCTATCGAAAGAATGTGGCTTCTCACCTGTAAGGAGCTCCACAAGGACTACACCAAAGCTATAGACATCGCTCTTCTCTGAAAGCTGGCTTGAGAATAAGTATTCGGGATCCAAGTATCCGAGAGTTCCTTGGACCAATGTAGTCAAGGAAGTTTTGTCTACAGGGACAAACCTTGAAGCCCCGAAATCGGACACCTTTGCAGTGTACGAGTCGTCTAAAAGAATGTTGCTCGGCTTGATATCCCTGTGGACAATGGGGACGGATGCAGCTGAATGCAAGTACGCGAGAGCTCCAGCTGCTTCTGCAGCAATTGTAAGACGAGTATCCCACGACAACGGTTGGGTGTCATTCAACCCATGTAAGTGATCAAATAGAGTCCCGTTGGTTATAAACTCATAGACCAACATCGGTACTTCTGTCTCTAGGCAGCATCCCAATAGCTTAACCACGTTTCTGTGGTTTATCTGAGAAAGAATGACGACTTCATTGATGAAATGCTCCACTTGGCTTTTGTCTACAATGTTGGACTTCTTTATGGCGACAGTTCTTTTATCGGGTAGGATGCCCTGATAGACCGTTCCCTGGCCTCCTTGTCCGAGAACCATGCTCTCGTGGTAGTTGTTCGTTGCTTTCCTGAGGTCTTCAGCTGTATAAATCCTGCATGTTTCAATGGGCCTTTCGTCCTGAGAAAGAAGCTGTTGTAGGATAAGTCCTCCATTTTGCTGGAAATGCTTTCTTCTCAACCTGAAAAGTTTTCTTTTCTGAAGTCCGCAGTAAAGCCAAGCACTTGCCAAGAGAAGAATAGAGATGCTTAAACTTGTGCCTGCATGAGTAAACAAGATCTCGATTTATTCGTCTTTCTAAGAAAAAACATCACTCACAACAAATTTTGAGGATTTAACAACTAAACCCATTTTTCAACTTTCAGTAGTTTATAAGCCACCCACCAAAGACTAAACAAGCTATTAAAGGCTTGTGATAATATTTCAGGGTTTCACAAAATCTTATAAAAAAATATTAGCAAGACTACGAGAAAATCACCCTGAAAGCTAGCTAACGAGTTGGAACAATTCATATGCCCATATTTTTCCCAGGTCGAATCGGCATAGAGTTGATGTAAATCACTAAATCAGCTCTGTAACGATTTCATGCTGTTCAAGCTCAAGCACGTGCAGTGTAATATAGCTAATAAGTATACAATAAGATCAATAGAGAGAACAATGAACTGTCCATTTGATGGGAAAGGATATATACATATATAGTATGTTGAGAAGCTTGTTTTGGTCTCACCAATAATTTGCATTCATAAAATGGAACAACATTGAGGTGAGCAAATCAAAGGCAGTATTATTATGCATACCTAGTGCAGTGATTAGAAGACGCCTGTCAGATGATGGAGTGGATAAAGGGACACAACCTTCTCCCTCTTTCTTCCCATCGCCTTTGTACCCCTGAGGACAAATACACTGGTAGCTTCCAGGCAAGTTTAGGCATGTATTATTGCAGGGCTGATGAAGCTTGCATTCATCTATATCTGAAGAGATAAAATAACTTATGAAAATTAGCGAGACAAACAAATATCCGAAGCTTATAAGATAAATAAATGGCATGACAAAAATGGACTAACCTTGGCAACCATTTATGAGGTACGGGTTCCCTCTATATCCCGAGTTGCAATTGCATCTATATCCAGGACCATTATCTGAATTAGAGCAATAGGTGTTCTCCTTGCATGCGTAGTTCGTCAGATTTTTCTTTGCCTCGCGACATGTTTCATTTCCTATGGCCCAATCAAGAATCACAGGAAGCTTGACTACCTTCTTCAGATCAAGGAAGTCAAGAGAGGTGAAACTATAAGCAGTTTCCTCGACCACAAAGGCATAGCTACAAGGATCGAATTTTGACACATAGATATGGTTGGAGTAGCTCAACAGGCTGATGTTTGTTCCCAATGCCATTTTCGGTATTGAAGTTTGGCAACAACCGATTCCGGAACAAGTGTTGTTGGTGACATCAGTCAAATTCCTGCACACAGAGATGCAGCCTGTTTTAAAGGCTGCACCACGAACACCACGAAAGTACGCAATTGTATCACAACCAACAACTGTAAACTTGTTCTTGGAGTAAGACACTGGGAATTGGGACAATCTAATATAGGGGTCTCGGTTTGTTTGTTTTGCTATAAGAGTGCCATTTTGGGTATAACACAAATGGGCAATATAGCTTAAGATGCGCAACTGACCTTCAGAGAGCATAATATCTGTAACATTTATACCACTCGTAGTTAGGAAGGCCTTTGGAGGGTTGTAGCTTTTATTACAAGAGATGAAAAAATGTTCGTTGTGAAAGCAACCGGGTTTCATGCCAAAAGGGTATGGGATGGAGATGTTCCCACACTTATCAGGGCAACCGGGCAAGGAAATAGGGTAAGCTTGGCTTCCTATGGAGATAAAGAAGAGAGACATAACAAGCATCCATGGGAATGTCATGGTTTTGTTTGTAACACAAGGGCTTAGTGTGGCTTTGGTTTCCGTGAGGAACATTTCAAGATAGATATTGGCCTTAAATACACAAGATTTTATGCTCAAGTTCAAAAGTCTTCGCAAGTCAACAATGAAGTCTCCACTCATGTTACTATACCTCACTCCTTAAGCACTCCAAGGATTTTGTCAAGAGCAAAAGGCATCCATAAAAGGTCACATCCAACCCATCTTACAAGTTAAATTTTAGCATAAGCCAATGACATTGGCCGAATTACATGATGTGCTGTACACGCTCAACTATTTCGAACTTGAGCAAGACGAAGACTGACCAAATCTACAGATCATAGTGTGCCAAGGAACTACAGAACAGCCATGTCAATTCTTAGAGTTTGTTGACTTCTCAAATCTTAAATCAATGGCTTATCTTGGCTTGATCTGACAGCATATTTGATTTATACACATACACACGGTTTATGTTTATACCAGTAATATCTTATCAAGTTGGGTTAGAGATACCAAAACAATTCTTTTTTTCTTTTTTTTTTTTTTGGTCCAGAAGCGGGCAAAGCCCGGGGTTTTATTTCAAAGTAAAAACATCAAACAAAAGTAGCAGAGTCTTCAGAATTAAAATCTAAACAAGCAGGAGGAACTTGGAATTCCTCGTAAATGGGTGATCTATCTAAGGACCAATTTGCCAGTGAGATACCAAAACAATTCTTGTTATGTATAATAATGGTGGGAGGTGAAGTTCAATTCAGGAAATAAAAAAAAACATTCATCAATGTGAGAAAACACTTTAAAACTTTTTCAGCAACAGAAAAAAAAAATAAAAAAAAATGTTAATAGTACTAATTTAACCTTCGATTCGCTTGAATCACAGAACACTCACCTGAACTACTGAAGAACCAATCCAGTGAATTTGTAGCGCGCTGGAGGTTCACTGGAGCAAAATGCGTAAACCTGCACAGCGATGTTCTCGCAATGTGACTAATCAGTCAAATCAATCCAATAGAGCGTTTGTATCCACAGAATAGAATCCTTGTAAACTATTTGCAGCTCGATCGCGATCGCTAAATAGACCAATATAAAATTCCTAATTCCATACCTTGCGCACAAAAACCCTAGACGCCGAATTCATCTCCGGCGTCATGTACTCTCTCGGAAACGGATCCACCTCCTCCATCAGATCAATTTCCAGCTCACACTTCGCGGAAAGCTTCCGATCCTCCATTTTCATCTCCCCGAAGCTTCTCAAGATCCTCCAGATGTTACCCGCCCCGAGAGAACGAATGGAGGGAGGATGGATATGGGACCCGCACTTCATGGTAATTGTAGAGGAAGATTTTGGATTGGGCTTTCAATTTGGGCTTTTGTATTTCAGGCCCACATTCCAATTCTAAACTTAGTAGTATATGAAGTGAATAAGTAGACCTGTCAAACAGGTCGAGCGGGTCGGGTTTGGGTCGGGTCGTCTCGGGTTCGGGTCCATTCCGGGTCGGGTCATTTCAGGTTATGGATCATGAAATGCTCAACCCATACCCATATTTAACGGGTTTGGGTCGACCCAACGGGTCAAGAGCGCTACTCATCCATAATTTTTTAAATGTCATTTACTATTTATACACGTTATTTTAAAATGATAAAATTATGTAAAATATCAATAAAAAATTATTACTTGTTATAATTTCATTCTTTTTAGTTTTTGAAGTATGAAACTATGTATAATATATAAATGGATATTTTATATAATTATTATCATCCTTAAAACCATACATGAATAGTAAACAACATTTAAAAGTAAACAGATGGAGTATTTTTAATGACTATTTACATAGTTCCTAAATCTAAAATTGTTATCATATCCTAATAATAGTTATATTATTGAAAAAAATAATTAATGTGGCGCTACAATAGTAATATGTAATTTTATATACATAACAAATTGTAATGTTAAATTATAAAGTAAAGTTGATGATGAAAAATATAATATTCAATCCTAATTATTATTAGTAATGAATTTCAATATTCAGTTAAATGGTAATTTATTTATGTTTTTATTATCTTAAAGCCTGACCCAACGGGTGACCCACGGGTCGACCCAACCCGACCCAGAAATTTGCGGGTTGAACGGGTTCGGGTTGCTTCGGGTTTCGGGTTGAAATATTTGCGCCAAAACCCACGTTTTACGGGTCGGGTTCTCGGGTCGGGTCACGTTTTGACAGGTCTATGAATAAGCATTCTTGGTGAAACCGGGTATATATAATAAGTATTTACCCCGGAACTTTAAAATTGTTTATATATCCATATTGCTTAAATTTTGTTTGATTGTCCATAATTTATTTAATCTAATATTATTGAATGAAAATGCGATTAGAGTTTAATTATATATCAAAATTAATTAATTTTAAATAATTATTACATTATAATTATTGGATAGAAAACATAATTGAATTTTTTTAATCTAAAAATTTAAACTTCAATGTAAGTATAATTATATTTTTTATCCAATGATTTTATTTTGAACATCGTTTTTCATGTGTAAATTCAATATAATTAAATTATTAAAATAATATATATTATTTTGTTTGTGTAAAATCACATCATATTAGTCACTTGATTTGAGGAATTTTGAAATCAATCACACAATATAATCCTCCACACGAGAGACTTAGGGTGTGTTTGGATTCCATCGCATTTTAATTATAATGCAATTATCTTATCTCATTTTATGTGAGCGTTTGGTTATAAAAATCAAAATCTCGTAAAAACTAATGTAAAATTGTAATTTAACCAAATAATTAAATAAATCGAGATAAAATAATTGCATTATAATTAATATATCGTGGAATCCAAAAACATTAATTTAAACACCTTAAAAATTGTGTTAACCAAACGCCACCTTATTATTTTGCATTGTAAACATAATGCATTTGGAATCCAAACACAACCTTAGCCATATTGAATACTACGAGTAATTGTTAATTCCAAAAAAAGTAGGTTCTACTACCTCCGTTCCAAAATACATGACTTTTACTTTTGGCGAAACTAATTAAAATAACCCGACCTTTAAGGGTGTGTTAAAAATATATTCCAACCTTTTAAAGTGTAAGATAAATATCCCGATCTTTAAAGAGGTGTTAAAAATATATCTCAACCTTTCAAATGTAATATAAATATCTCGACCTCTATAGTTAATGTTAAAATAATATATGAAATAATTCTCTACCAAAAAAAAACTAACATGGCATACATATGTGGCAAACTAAATTAAAAATATAAAAAAAATTAATAGAAGGGTTTAAGAAAACAAGTTTTTTCATTTATTATTTAAAAAAAAAATTCAAGACACTTTATTAATATTTCAATTTTCCATATGATTCTTCTTTGTTCAATTGTTCCATTTTTTTTACATAATTTATTTACTAAAATTCTAACCATTCTTCTTTCTATTTTAAATTTTCATCAAAAATGCGAAATTAGTTAAATGGTCCATTATACGAATATGGGTGTTATCCCTCAAATATAAAAATAATCTAAATAAAATATTAAACACTTGTAAATATATCATTTTTTATATATATATTTATATTTTATTAATTTATTTCTTTCCCTTGATAAAAAAAAGAAGAAAAGAAATGGTTTAATAAAACAAGGTTTTTAATATAGAGTTATAAGGAAATAGTGTGTATAAAATATAAAAGATGAAAGATATGTAAAACTATAATTTTTTTATATATATTTTTTAAAGTTTTTTTTATTTTTATTTTTTTTTACATATATGCATGTCCTGTTAGCTTTTTTGTTGTACAATTTTTTTTGAGATATTATTTTAACATTAACTATAAAGGTCGAGATATTTATATTACATTTGAAAGGTTGAGATATATTTTTAACACCCCTTTAAAGGTCGGGATATTTATCTTAAACTTTGAAAGGTTGAGATATATTTTTAACACACCCTTAAAGGTCGGGTTATTTTAATTAGTTTCGCCTTTACTTTTTGACACATTTTTTAAAGAGCGGAAAACTCTATAAAAAACATTATTTTTTTAATTAATTTACTTATATAATTTAATACTTATTAGTAATAAGTATCTAATTATATAAAAAATTAATTAAAAAATAATATTTTATAGAGTTTCACTCTTTAAAAAACGTGTCGAAACGTAAAAAGTCGTGTATTTAGGAACGGAGGGAGTATAATAATATCTTCAAACCAATCTAAAACGAATTTCAACCCTCTTTAATTAACGCGTATGGATTGCCACCGCTAAGGAAACGATTCAGTCTCATCAATGAATGAACTGCCCGGAAAAAAAATGGATAAACGCACGTCGTGAGGGATAAAAACAACGGCACCGTCGAGGCCGCCGTGACGACCGAGCATGATAACGGTGACCTTCATATCATCGCACCAAATTCAAACACAAATACACAACTTTCAATGTTCATGTGACGCATCCACCACTCAAACAGACAAATAAGCACTTAAATTAAATATTAAAAATAAAAAAAAATGAAACGCGGTGTTGTATAATGTGGAGCCTCGTGAAGCTTGGTGTAGATTTTGGCGGACACCAGAAAAACCAGGTGGCTGCCTCTGGCAGAGTGGCAGATGAACCGCAACAAATGCGCGCGTTAAAACCACTGATTTATTATTAATATTATAAATTTTAGTTATTGTGGACAATTTCTAGTCATTCATATGATGATAACAGGAATTTTGAGTGTACATAATAATTTTAAATTAAGTTTGCACCATAAATAAATAGGAATTTTAAATATTCTACACACTGTCAAAATATCGTCAAATAAACGATCATTCACTGGATTTCGATACCAATAAGCTTTTTTAGTCTGGAAAAAAATTGTTGACACGGAAAGCCGGTATCGATAAAATTATTTATCGATATCTGCTTTTCGTGTTAGTAAGTTTTTTTTCTAGGCAAAAAAACTTACCGAAGTCGAAAACCGATAATCACACTATGTTTGACGATACAAAACCGTGCCTACAGTAAATCGGATTTTAAATTAAGATTGTACCATAATATTAATGGAGTTAATATTTTTCAACTTTTGTTGAGTGAGATGTTATGTATATGGAAATTATTGCGTTAATTAAAGAAAAGAACTTTTTAAAATAAAGTTGACACGATATACTTATCATCTAGACATCTACAAGTAAAAAAAAAAGTCTAAAAAGGAGGATTTTACTTGGAAAATGGATGCAACTTTTGAAAATAAGCTTTCAAAAATTAAATGGATAAAAGGGTTACTCCTTTTTGTAGAACAAAAGTCTTATTCTATGAACACGATCCTAATTCTAACTCTAACCCTTAATCGGTCCGCTTAGATCTTGACCCGTGTCAATCATAACCCGTCGGATCGTCGACCTTTTGGATTCTTGTCGAGTCAAAACACATCTGGTTCGAGTGAACTCTTACTCAATTCTATAGTTAGACTCGACTCGAACTCGCCTCATTTTTAAACGAGCTTAATACAGAGATAAGTAATACTCAACTCGTTTGGCTTGAATAACGTATACAGTGTACTAATCTTATAACTTGGGAGTACGTAAGTGCCTGTGCTAAGTTGCGCCTCATGATAAAGTCCAAGTCAGCCTCTCTAGACTCCTTGACCACCATGTCCATCATCATAGGGAGGGGCGCCAAATTTACCCAAACTGTGGACCCCACCCCACTCTGTTCTACCACCTTCAGCAGCATCTCCCCCTTTGCGCACCACCCTGTGTCCCTGTCTACAACCACCCACTCCGATGCCGATCCATTAATATCCTCACCTCACTAAAGTGCGCCCCACCCAATCCCTGCTATTTTTCGCTAATCAACATCTCATCAATCAACTTCTGAGGACAAACTGTACGTACACCGAGCCAAACTCTTTGTAATCAAGGTCCAAAGGATTAAGATTGAACGAGATTGAATGATTTATGAATCAATTCAAGTGATTTAGACGAGGATCAAAAGATGAAAATTTGCATTGGGCTAGGAAAAAATATATCCAATGTACTGTTTTCCTTTTTTTGTTTCTTGTTCTTGCAAAGGTAACTTCAACTCGATGAAAAAGGTGAAAAGAAAGAAAAAGCAAACCAGAGTATTTTCATGACAGGTTAATATGGACACTAGCGTTCTTGGTGGCGTTACAGACGGGGCAGGCATCGACGGCGGGGCCACACGCCGCGCACAGGCAGAGGTGCCTGCACGGCAGTAGTAGAACGCTGCTTTCCGCCGCCGTGCAACGCCTACACATACTCTTCCTCCTCTCCTCCTGCACCACGTCCACCGTACTCGTCCTGGCCACCTTCCTCCACCGGAGACTCTGCACGTCTTCCTCGATTTCGTGGCCGCTGCTTCCGCAGCACGACTCAGCGTCGTCGTTCGCGGCGCCGGATGTGCCCGCTCCCGCTCCGGCTCCGGAGATTATTCTGTCGTCGTTGTAGTTGTTGTTGGACTGTAATAGGACTTGTTCTAGGTTCGATCGGAGCGCGTTCGCCGTCGCCTCGTTCGTCTGAGCGAGGTCCCGCCAGATCTGGTTTTCTAGGCAGAGAGACTTGACGCGCTCTTCTAACTCCCAATTTAGCTTCCCGATCCTCTCGATTTGCCCCTCCGTTTCACTTAGCTTCCTTCCGATCGCTTCTTGGATCGCTTGGATAACTCTGACCGACTGATTTCTGGTTCGCTCTTCGATCTCTTTTTTCACTTTCTCCATCTGGATGTATTTCAATGATCGGAAAACAACATTAGCTCTTCAATTTCAGAAGAGGAAATTAATCGGAGCAGGATCAGGAAACTTACATGTAAAGCGATAAACCGATCCGCTTCCAACTGCTGTTGCATCAACTGCAACGAAATATCCTCGCCAAGAAATGACAAAGAACCGCCAGAAGCGACGCCAGGGCACTGACTGGAGACTTTCCCGATCGGTACGGAGATCAAGACACTGTTACTACTACAGCAATTGTTATTCGCCATGGACGAATCTCTGAAGCGCTTCCGCGGCAGCGGAAGAGCGTAATTGTTGAAGGTAAGGCCGCTATCGTCCTTCAACGGAGGATTACTGAGACGGTAATTCATCGATTTGGCCGCGTGTTGAAGAACCGCATCACCGATCTGACAGTCGTGGAACGGGAGTAGCGATTCCGCCGGCGCAACTCCTCCACCGCCAATCATCGTAGCGAAATTGCCGTAAAGATTCGTTCCGTTCTTCGTGGTGGTGCTCAACATCTCTCTGTTCGTCAACAAGCGATGTAAATGGGCTCTCGTTTAAAGAGCGAGCGTTTAAAAACCTTCAGAATCCGTTTTTTTTTAATAAATACTCCCTCCGTTTCCTTTTAATTGACTTTTTACTATTCATGCACGTTTTTTAAGGTGTGAAAAACTATATGAAATAATAATTTTTTTAAATATTTTTTTCGACAATCTCATACTTATTGATGATAAGTATAATATTATTAAAAAAATATTTTTAAAATATTAATATTTAATATAGTTTTTATCGTTATAAAACTACGTGCATGACTTGAAAAAGTCATTTAAAAGGAAACGGAGGGAGTAATAAATTAAATAATTCTATTTTTGGTGAAAAGTAATTGGCAGTTGCGCGGAGGATCAGCAGATACCCTTTCCTTTTGCCACGTCTCTGATTTTGCAAAATAATGGTGCCACGTGGACAAGGAAATAAAAAAAAAAAAGAGGGAAAATGGGGAGGGAGTGACGGTGGGCCCACGCTGGGTGGCCTGGTGGGCCATCGGGGCTGATTCTACTTAATTGGGCTGACGACCACGTGCGAATGACGACTCGGCACTCACTACTACTCAATAGTCAATAAACTCTTTAGGCCAGGCCCGATATAATTTCTCTCTTTCGGAAAGGAGGGAGAGTGGACCCCATTTGTTTTTAATTGTTTTTGGTGATATGTGAAAATTCCATCGACTTTTCATCTTAGAAAGATTGGTCCTTACCTTTTTCGATCTCCCGATTTACCAGATAGAGATATTGTCGGATTTATTTATTTATTTTACGTGTCAATTGTAGAGTCGATGGTTTATTTAAGGTAGGGTGTGTATGGGGAAGAAATAAGTCGGTTAAAATTTCTTAGTTTTTAGCTGTTAAAAAAATGCGGTTTAATTGGTGTATGGGGAAGAAATAAAGACAAAATTCGGTTTAAAAAAAAGCCGGACCTGCCAGTTTATTTTGGAGTTTATTTTGTTTCTTTGGTTTGAAAGTACCACAATACTTCTAATAACAACTAAATAAACTCCACTTTTTACAAATAAATTGTTTTTCGTCCCATACGGAGTTTATATTTTTTCATAAATTTTTAACTACTTTTACCAACAGTTTATAAATTTTTACCCTGTTTATAATTTTAGTCAGTTTATTAACCCGTCCCATGCGAACTCTTGGTTTTGTCTAGTTTAATTCAAATCCACTTCGACACAGTTCATGGATGGATTGAGCGGGGTTGAGTCAACTCCAATCCGTTTCATTTTTATAAAAGTAAAATAATAGAAAAAAAATTAAAATTTATTTATTAGATTAAGGATTTTTTTTTTAATAAATTATGTATATAAGGAAAATTTAATATACTTGATCCACCCGAATTTTAATTCTTTGTTCCATATCTAACACCTAGATTTGAGTCGTGTTCTGATATTGTATATCAGATCTTGTTGGTTTTCGAATCATGAATCTCGCAAAAAGGTTTTAGATTAAGCAATATATATGTCTTCTCAGCAATAACTTTATTTTGATATATTATATGTCACATCCTAACATCTAATAAAAAAAAAACATCTAAAATTCTAAAATATTAGACGCATGTTAATCAGTTACATATATATCTTTCAATTAAACATAATTCCACGATGGATTGGGACCTCTAGCTAGGATAAATGAGTTTGGTCAAATCCGGGAAGAAAAACTAGAATGTGTAGTGCAGCCCATGTGAAGAGGTTAATTAAACGTGAGAAATGCTGCATTTAGCAGAAGCTTACACCGTAGACCCACCCCCACCCCATGATCGATCAACTCTCCTCGATCTCTAATTACCAAAGGAAGAACAACTTTGGAATTGCCTCATTTCGCAGAACCTTACATTAATGGAAACAGTACAATAAATATATATATGGATCGATCCATCTCTTCATTATTAGCGTATTTGTGATAATTATATGCATCAATCAATTAAGTACAAGTCGGATGGATGGATGATCTAACCACCCACACCCACCCACATGGGCAGGTGTAATTGATTAATAGAACATCCCTAGTTAATTAGCTTATTCAATCCTGATATGACAATTTTTTTTGTTGTAATTAAACAAATTGAAGAATCTGGATCACAATTCACATGCCTATGTGTATAATCATGATGATTAGGGACCGCCCAATTAAACTCCAAAGTGGGCATTGACAGATCAAGCTTAATTGAATTGGTTAATCATATGTTCAGTTAATACACTTCACCACACGTTTTGATTACATTTTCAGTTCGGTTGCCAACCAATTAATGGTGTATACATACCTTCAATTTTATTAGGTCGTGTGCATGAACGTATATGTGATACTGTAATAGTTTAGCCCACAAACTAAGTAACTTATGTTCTATCTTAAAACCAATTGGTAATTAGTTTATATATACTGTATATTGATGTAAGACAAGCCCTTTCATTTATCAACAATATAGCGAACCATAAAAGGTGAGGTTCATTTTGGAATTCCATAACTGCACAAAAAGTTGATTAAATTACGGAGCATAAAAGCGGCGGTAGAACTTGGAAAGAAGTTTTGCAGGGGTAAAAAATATATATTTTTTTTAAGGATTTGGAACCTAATCATGCTAAGAGACTCATCCCTACACATTTTTTTTATACGAAAAAAATAAAGCACAAAAAAAAAATGATAATGAGTTCGGTCTAAATAGTAGACTACGTTCTTTTAATATTGAATTTCATCATCTTCATCTTGAATTAGGATTTTTGAGATATCTCAGTATTACGCCGTTTGAATTAGGATTTAGGAGATATCATTCTTTTCAATTAGAAAATGATATAAAATGGTACGGGGAATTGAAAATGAAATCTAAATGTTCTAAAAAAATAAAAATAAAGAGATGAAATATAATTAATTAATAATGTAATATATTATATATACATATAAAAGGTAAGGTTCTCATTACCTTAGCGTTAGATTATTGTGGAGATTTGTGATGGAAGTCATTAGGCATGTCTAATTTGCAAATACGAGTATACTATAAAAAAAAAAGCATTAATTTGAATATTGGTTAGTTGCAGAAAGAATAGTACTCCGTAAATTGAAGGTATCGATGGACGATGGAAACGTCTGGGTGACTTTTTATATTCGCGTAGTGAGTACGGTGTGGGCCAAAGGGAGCCGTACAGGCAAGACAAGTGCATAAATAAAGGCGGAGACAGGAGGGGCATCAGCCATCAGGCATGGCCCATGCCACTGGGACCGGACCAAGCCTTGTATTTTCAAATCGACCATTTATTCATTCTCTTTCAACTTTATTATACTGTATATGCATATTTTGTGTTTATTATTATTATTAAAATATATGCATATTTTAGTGTAGTATAGCTATTATTGTATGTACGGAGTGTTATTATTTAAACACTAAATCGTAGCTTGACCCTACAAATTAAATAGGTTAATATACTCCGTATATATCAAGATCTCACAAAAATTTCTCTATTTTTAAGATTTGGAGAATAATTTATTTTTAGATAATGCTGCAGATTTAAAAAAAATATATTTTTTCTGCTATTTCTCCACTTTGGAGAATGAGAGAGAATCTGTTAGATTAAAAAAAAGCATTAAAATTATTCAAAATCTCTAAAATGGAGAATTTGTTGGAGATGTGATAGTCATTTTTGATAGATGAAAATAAAAAAATATATGAAAAAGTAAAGTTAAGAAGGTTTGCCCTCATATATAACTTATATTATAAGGTAATAAATAGTCCTCTTTATCAACTAAGTTAAGTGTTTTTTGTGATTTTTTATTCTTTTAAAACTATTTAACCTCTAAACTTAATAAAAATTTATATAAAAAAACACATAATCTAAGCAGGGGCGGATCCTTTAAAGGACCAGGGGTGGCAGTCGCCCCCCCCCCCAATCAAAAATAAAATTTAATATACATATTCCTCTCGTTGATAGCTTCGATTTGATATATTATAAGCTCAAATCCGATAACTGAGTAAAAAGTTATAAACGTTTCAAGATTGAAGCGATATAAATTATTTTTCACATCATTTACCAAATTAATACACTTCTATCATACTCATCATTTGTTAAACTTCATAACTTAATACTATAATTAAACCCGAAAACTTCAAATATTGATGATTTTTTCGAAAAAAATCATAGATCAATTTTTCGCCCCCTCAACTAAACGCTTCAGGATCCGCCACTGAATCTAAGGGGAAAAAAGTATAATTGAGTGCATGCTAAGAATCAAAGGTACGTAGCTAGCTCCTCGTTATAAATGTTTTTTTTTTTTTTTTTTTTTTAGGAAATAAATGTGAAATTGAAAACTTATGGGGTGAATAATTAAAATAATGGAACCTGCCATGCATATGCCATATAAGTGTGATACCTATAATTCAATCTAGGTAGGTCGTGTATAAATTACAGCCCGGCCTCTGAATATGATTAATTAATTAATTAAGTTGACCGGTCAAACTCAAATTTGATCTAGCTTGATCAACTATTACATTTACAAGCCAAGTAGCCAACTCGGCCTATAACCCTTGCTGTGTGTGTGCAAAGTTATCAGTTTTTTTTTATCTGTAGCCCTAATCTAAGATAAAGGGAGTAATACTTTTCTTAAAAATTGGATCAAATCTTTTTTTTTTGGTGTGTTTGGGGGTGGGGGACGTTATTATAGTCTAATTTGATTAGACTCAGGCTCAACTGTTCTATATTTGAATCGAATAATATATGAAATGAGAGTTTTACTAGGTTATACTACGGGTAAATATTAATGCTTAGCTGGTCTAGACCAGATCAAAAATGTTGATCTGATCCGATCCTAGACAAATAATGGACAAGATTTTTTTAGACACTTGGACAGTGAATTACAATCCCAATTTCTTCATGTGTCAATGGGCCGCTAGGACTGGTTTTGCAACTCATGTTCTTCAACGTCTCTGTTTCCTTGTAATTTCTCATAATTTTGTTTTATTTTTCTATTTATAATATTAATATACAACAATATATAGCCCTACATTGAAAATATAGTACTGACTGGGGAGCTTGCAAGTTCAGTTCAAGATCTTTAACTGGTTATTGTGTTTTCTTGGAGGGTTGATTAGTCTCTTGGAAAACAAAAGAAGCATAACACAATTTCTAAGTCTTCAGGAGAGGTGTTGAATACAGAAGTGTCTCTATGACAACTAGTGAACTAGTGTGGGTGGAAGGAGTTCTTAGCACTTTGGCCATCAAAGTTCCTTTACCAATTCCCCTTTACTGTGACAATCAGGTTGCTTTACACATTGCTGAAAACCCTGTAGGACCAAGCACTTGAAGATTGATTGTCACCTTGTTAGAGAGAGGCTTCAAGCCAGATCTTTGTGCATCCTCGATCAACATATCAAAAATGGGGATCAATGGGTTGATGTCTTGACTAAGCCATTGGGTGAAAAGCAACACCTTCATCTTGCTTCCAAGTTGGGCTTTATTGGCTTCACATAAGTCCCAACTTGAAGAGGGGATATGAAGTTATATGCACTTCAGCCGCTCGCTTCAGCTCATATGCAGCTCATTTGCATATCATTTAACTAGTCTCATTTCATTTCATCCTCATTTCATCTCGTTTGTAACAAGCCAGCCAACATTGTTTGTCTTGTTCTGCTCTGCTGCACCAATCATCTTCGAGGATTCCATGCTATTTAAGCTGGCCTCATACTGCATTTCCTATAGGGCTTTGGGATTAATGCTGCTAGCGATGAATGAAGGCCTTGGCGGCCAGTTTCCCACATTGGTCATGCTTGTTTTATTCCTTCCATGAAACAATGAATGATTTCTTGCATATTTGAGCTGTTGTGCTCAGTTTATTTGATTGAATCTTACTCTTCACACAAAGATTTTTAGTTTATCTATTTCATATAAAAAAAATGTAAAAAAAAATTCAATATTTCATTTCTCTTCTTTTATATACTCCCTCCGTTTTAAATTAATTGTCGTTTTAATGTTATGCACATGTATTAAGAAACTCAACTTTTCAAGGGAGTAGTACGATATAGATTGCAAAGGCATAGGCAACCCCCTTAATTAAGACTTCTGTAACTCTCCATAATTAATTAAACTTACACCCAGCCATCCCAATTTTAAAATTAATTAGACAAATTAATTATATACCATACACTGCAAAAAGGGCAAAGTGGTGGGTGAACAGAGTGAACGACTGAACGTCAATTAAATTCACAAACACAACAATCCACCAAAACGACAATCAATTTAAAACGGAGTATTTCTATTTTGATATATGTTCCATTTCAGTATTTTCCGGGTTGATCCATCCCAATCTTAGACCGAATTATATGGTTTTTGGAGCGTGAAATATCAAATAATAACGGCACTCTAATTTGGTATAACAAAATGTCATAGCTAACTAAGTTTTTTTTAGTCCAACCGATCCTATTTAAATATATTGGAAGATAGGTATATATAGCCTATACGATACACATAAGGTATAGCTATTTCGATCTCCTGTTAGGGGATGTGCTTATTCACATCAACATCTTACATCATATAAGATTCGATCTAAATTCAAATAAGGCAATTCAACAGGGTAGGGTAGATTATATATGTAGATTGATAATTTGATATATAGAATTGAACAAGGGAGTAGAGAATGAATTAACCCAAAGGTAAAATAAAACTCCGTAGCAGTAATTAAGATCGTGAAATTGCGTGTTAATCACTCGGTAGCTTTTAGTGATTTATGGGTCCACTAGCTTTCGATCACATTCGTCTATGATATGATATGATATGATATGTATGCATCTTTCTGTATTAATAATTGCTTTTGCTCGCATCCAACCAACCAAAACATTAGTTTTTGTCAACCACTCGATTTTTATAAAAAAGAGTAAAGTGAAAGATGATTCATAACAGATATTAATTACGTCCTTTATTTACTATCGAGTTATCTTTAAACAAACTCATAAGGATGTACTCCATCAAAGAACACGAAAACTTTTATCATAGAACACGAGTTGGCCGGAACGACTGTATTTACTATCGAGTTATCTTTAAAAAAAATTGGAAAGCGAAACTCCATCATAGAACACGAAAACTTTTATTTCTAAATAGATTTGATCGAACTGAAACCGAATCACCCAAAAAATAGAAATGAATCATATCACAATATTAGACTATAGTTGATTTTAGACAAGCTAGTTATTAGTGTTGGGAGATAATGCACTGTGTAGAGTATCAAACTATTTACCTCCCATGTTCAAAGGTTGACATAAATACACAAAAAAGTACCATAGCAATGTTAATTGGATTGTTGCATGTGAAGGATACCCTTCCTTGTTCAGTTTTCCTATGTCTAATTTCATCATTTGGTGACTGTATATCTGACACATGACCCATAAATATTTAAAAGATGAGTACACACCCACATGAAAATGTTATTCATTTTGCAGAAAATAAGTAAAGCCTCATTGAATTGGCATCACATTATAGATCCAATATCCACCAACATGTCACACTAACCAAACTATATGGGATGTGTCAATCTCCTTTTTTTTTTTTTTTTTTTTTTTTTTTTTTTTTTTTTTATAAAGGTATCAATAATAGATTCAATAACTTCAATTCTAAAGCATTTCAATCTATGGCTCTCTTTTTTATCAAGATGGATTTCATCCATTTTAGGGTACTTCCCCTTTGAGGCATGGGTGAGGTAAATGACTTAAGATTATATGTTAAAAATGAATTCTGATTTTATAATCAATCTAAAAATAAAAACAAATCGAAATAACTCTTGTTTAATGTGTATGAGAACTTGGAAACTTTTTTTTTTTTTTTAAAAGGAGTGAGATTTAAAACGTTAGGCAACAAGCTGCCTAGTGAATCAAGAGGACGGACAATGGTAGGCGGCCGTATATATTCTTGTGAAAAAAATAAGGGTAAGATATAATGACTTAAGATATACGTTAAAATGAATTACGACCTTATAATTAATCTAAAAAAAATTGATATAAATTTGGTTTAATTTGTATGAGAACTTAACAAATGTATATTTTTTTTAAAAAAGGAAAGAAATTCCAAACATTAGGCAACAAGTTGTCTTAATGAATCAAGAGGTCAAATAACAGCAGACGGTTCACCGTCGTAAAAAACAAATAAAAAAAATCATCAAAGTAGAAAACACCTTAAAAGGCAGAACTGATGAAAAGGCACTGGCACAGACAAGTAGTGACAAACCAATAACCATGCTAGTCTTCTCTTTTGCCAGTCGATAGAGATACTGGAGAACAAAGTGGAGACTTTATATTAAGACTTGATTATCATCAAATCATCAGATCTTGATTATGTCCATAATCCCTCCCACGTCGACAGAAGAAAACACACACAAAAAGCCACACCAGAACCAAATCAACAAACCCAAAAAATAAACAATGGATGAAATCTACAACGAGTCGAATGACAAGGTTGGCAATTGCCCATCGATCACATCATACATTCTTTCGGCCCAAGCATACTCATCAATAATATCTAATATCTAATGTGTACAAATTAGGAAAAAAAAAAAAACTAGCGATTAGGTAAACCTAAAATAAAGATGGATCCGAAGATGAAAGATATATTATCATGTAATGCTTTACTTTATTTCTGTTGGTGAAACATTTTTTTTCTTCCATCTAAGCCAAAAAAAATAAAATCTTAACTTAGTAAATAAATAAATACATTTTTCAATCCAAACCCAAATGAAAATATTTTTATATCGTCCAGTGCTTTTTTTTTCTCCTCCTTAACTTGATAAACATGGTTTTTTAGCGTGTGATTATTTTCATTTAGATTTTTAATATTATTTAATACATAAATAAAAATGCTGTTTATAAAAAAAAATGCTATTCTATTTAGTTAAAGAATTTATTAATCAATATTTTGTACTATTATGTCAACAAAGAGAGGAGGAAAAAAACTATGAAGATTGAAAAAAAAACTGACTTATTGACCAGAAATGAATAATTCATGATGATTCGAAAGTTTTTGTAATGTGGCTAAATACCATTCAAAGTTGGGCTTGACCCAGATACAGTTTATACTGGACCCACCCACCATATTGTTTTATTGTTGAAAGACTTAACGTATCTGACCAAGTGTAGAAGAAATATCATTTCAAATCTTTGAGAAGAACTCATGTAGCCTTGTATGTCACTTTGGAGTTTGGATAGTGAATTTACACGAGACAAACTCATTATGTTCTATCCGAAAAATGGACATTGATCGAGTTAGCGAAATTGCAGTCGCGTTGTTGACCACTAAGCGAGTACAAAGTGTCTCATTTGAATTAGGTTTTTGTCGGGTTAGGACATCGACAAGGAGGATCTTTAAAAGGAACCAATACCACAAATCATCGGTTGAATGTGAGTGATGAAGTTTTATAGGTGAATTTCATCACAGATGTCTTTGAAAACCTTGAAAACGCGGTCAGGCCATGGCCTAGGAGGACCATTGACAATAACACAGGGGGGGACTTCAAACAATTTGAATAAACAGATGGAGCCAAATGTTGGATCTTAGCACGCCTAAGTAACCACTTTCAATCATCACTCAGCCTGTATAGTGTAATTGGGAGTTACAGATGCAACAAAAATCAACGGCTACATGCTGTTGAGTATCTTTCATTTTTTGCACAGATAAAGATTGCAGATGTATTGCAAGATAACTATACAGCTAAGCTGAAAACATGGAGCTTCATAATTCACATATATACACTGGTGCTACTGCCTATAGAACACGAACCTGGATTGCCAAAAAAGCACAGGAGAAATCGCAATTGTAAACTTTAATTGAACTTGTTGCCTTTATAATCTTGCATTCACCGGTGTGTTAACAAACACCCATGTTTTTGTCACCGATTTTGAGCACAACATTATCGGCTAGTGTACTACCATTCCATTCTTTTAGCTCATATTTCTAGCTCCAGAACAAATCGCCCTAACCTTTCATTGGATTGATCAAATCCGAGTGACCACAATCACAATGGTGTAATATGCTATGCACAATGCATCCGATAAGGTTATCAAGACTGTAAATTACATATGAAACCAATCAAGTAGATTGCAGGATGAATACTATATGCAAAGAACCACAACAATGCAGTAACTCTTTTACAAGCTATAGAAACATGAGATCATCAATTAGGAGACGAAAAACCAAACAGACAATGAAAGCACCCACAAACAAACAACTGGATTCACCCATAAATCAATGTCGGGGGGTTCAAACACAGAATTTGTAAGCAATCAATCGAATGCAAGAAAATTCCAACATTTGTGCACTGAATTGGAGCAATCAACCAATTGCAGGCACAAACACAGTAAATTAGAGCAATCAATTGAATGCAGGCAAAAACAGAGCACAAATCAATCAGATTGCAGTTCCATCGAGACAGCAAATGACAAAATTTGCAAAGCAATACCAATCACCTAGCACACATTGCAGCTCGATAGAGACAGCTAATTTCAAAATTGGCGACCATTAAACTGGAAGTACAAAAGGAGAAATTACGAAAAAAATAAAATCTTTGGATTGGTTCATAATGAGTATCCAGAAATCCCAAAACAAAAACAAACAGATCACAAAATCTCTATAGCTTGAAATTCAAATAAAGTATCTCTCTAGAACCTGAGCTTGGAGAAGAACCACCTATTCTTGCCAGTCTTGAACCTCTCCTCGAACTTGGCCTTGGTCTCCTTGGCGGCCGCCACCTTCTTATCCCTGGACTGGAGGGCGTCGACGGAGACGACGTCCTTCAAATCGACGTCGAGCGTGTAGCGAGTCGGCATGATGTGGCTGTAGTTGACGAGCTTCACGAAGCACTTGACGCGGGACTTCTTCGCCTGCTTCTTCTGCGAGTCCTTCCGGATCACCTTCTTCGGGTACTTGGAGATTCCGGCGACCAAGCAGTGTCCGTAATGGCGGTCCTTCACGCCGTCGTCGAACGAGCGCACGATCACCGCCTTCCTCCCGGCGTACCTGCCTTGCAGGAGGATCACTGCCTTCCCCTGCTTCATAATCTTCATGATTTCCGCCTCTTCTTCCTCCTCCTCCTCCCCTCCGTTCTATGCCGTTGCGTTCCGGAGTACGGCTAGGGTTTGTTTTGGGTTAAATTTATACTCCGTATTTGTAAAGAGCAATGAACTTGATACTCCATTAATGCTAGGGTTTCATTATTGGGCCATAGAACTTTAAAGCCCAATGTTGAAGGCCCATAAACGGTTAGATCGAATATTGTAGAGCGAAGAAGAAGACGATTGCAGTGTACTTGCACTTGTTAATTTGTTATGCACCGCTTTTACGATCGACGGAGGGATTTCCCATTGGTGGATGTCTCATGAAAGGTCGAAATTGGAGATTCGACTGCAGGTTCTCTTCGCTCACTATCTCTCCTTCACCTGATTGTAATTTAGTTCTGGATTGATTCATTGATTTTCGATTTTGCTGGTTGTATTGCTAATTGCGAATTCATTCCGATTTCGGATTGCATATAGTAAATTTTGGTGTGGAATGATAGGAATTTGGTAAATTCGTCGCTTTCTAAGCTCTCTTTGGAGAAATTACCTGTTATGTGATCAAATTGCGAATTGATTTATGATCCTGAACTGTCTCTCGCCAATATGTAAAGATGGATTGGAAATCATAGAACAACCCCTTTACCCGATTACACTCATCTCATCTCACCTCATCTCAACTCATCTCACTGTATTGTTCCAATATGGAACTCATCGAATTCTGATTTTGCTGGCTCTGATGCTGCATAGTTAATTGCTGCTTCATTCTCGTTGTTGTTGCTTTATTGTTATATAGAGAAAGATGCTTCTTGAGATAACTTTCATTCTGTATGAGCAAATTACAAAATTATTCATGATCTTGAACATTAGCTGGCCTGTTTTTGCTGTATCCAATCTGTAAAACCATTCAGCGAGAACTTAGGGTTTGCTGAATTAGAATACCTTGTTATAGGACCCGTTCCTGTGTGTTTTGCATCAAATTGATCTATATTTTAGGTTGCTGTTTTGGTTCTTGGATGGTTTCCTCATGTTAATCGATATAGTTTCTATTTTCAGAAGGCAAGTGAAAGGTTAGAAAAAAACTCTATCTGGAACAATAAGATAAGACTGAAGATTATAGGACAATTCATTCACTAGATTACACTATGCTCTTCTCAATCTTGTGTTGTTGTCTTTGCAGACTTTCCTATCTGGAATTCATCAAGGAGTGATTCTAGGGCAAGCCAAGAGGAGCCTCCCTCATCCATTGCCCTCCGAGCAGCTTCGCTCACTTCCTTCGCCTTCTTCCTCGCGGATTTCCCCACCTCCCCTTCCATCAGCTCTCTCACCGTCTTCTCCAGCCCCTCGGCCTTGACAAAGCCTCTCACTGACCCATCACAAGTCTCCACTCGGATCCCCATCTTGATCTCCTCCACAATCATCCTCGCATTCAGGTGCTGCTCGGCCATCATTGGCCATGCCAGTATCGGCTTGCTTGCGGATATGCTTTCTGTGACGGAGTTCCAGCCACAGTGGCTCAGGAAGCCCTGAACAGCCTCATGCCCAAGCACCGCTCTTTGGTCCACCCAACCTTTCACCACCAGCCCTCTCTCCTTTACTCTTTCCGCGAACTCTTCAATGATCCGATCCTGTTCCAAAGTCGGCCTCACAACCCACAAGAAGCTTGTCTCTGATCTCTCCAGCCCTATTGTTATCTCCTTCAGCTGCTCAGTTGACACTTCAGCTTGTGTCCCAAATGCTATGTACAAAACTGGGATCCCTTGTTGCAGCTTTTGGTCCATCCACGGAACCCAACTCGGATCTCCTTCGAGCCTCTTCTTTTCTGGCGGCTCTGCCAAGCACAAGAGCCCAACAGGCCAAGATCTCGGCATAGGATCGGCATGGTAGTGATCGGCAAAGAGTGGCTCAAGCTCATAGAAACTGTTAACCAGCATGCCATTGCTTGAAAAAGTGGCAATCATCGACTCCATAATAAAATCGAAGTATGGACCGCTCGGCTCTCGCATGCTAAGGGGGTGAGACAGGTCATTTCTGGTGAGCCTAATCCCCGGGAAACCAGGAACCGTCATGGGCTCATCGTCGGGTTCAGGCCCGGAGAAAAGTTTCTTACTTGAAGCAATCCCTGAGAGGACCATGGGGTAGAAGCACATGCCAAAGAAAACCAATCTTGGGACATTGAATTTATTGGCTGATTGGAGGGTCCAATGGAGGAACCCATCGGATATGATGAGCTTGAGATTGGGGAGAGTCTCGAGGGCGGCTTCGAAGGCAGGCTGGAGGAGCTTGGTGGAGTTGGCGAAGGCGACGAAATGTGACATGGAAGGGAGTCTGTCTGTGCTCTCAACTCCCGGGGGAACTCCCGGGACGCTCGAGGGGAAGGGCAGGGAGACGATGGAGACGTCAACATCCGAGAGGGAGTTGGAGATGAAAGGCCGGTTGGCGGGGGTGGTGAAGATAGTGATGGCGAGCTGGCGGCGGTGGAGGAGGAGGCGGGCGAGGTGGAGGAGTGGGATTGTGTGGCCTTTGGACATGAAAGGGAAGATCACCACATGAGGCTGCAATTCCATGTTTGCTTGGCCGCAGCTTAAATGTATGTACAGTGTTATTTTTATAGGATTTAAAAAAAAAAAACCTTTTGGTGGCCCTAAATTGACTCTCTGAGATTTTATTTATTTTTTGTATTTGTAAATAAAGAGCGGTAATCCGAGGTTCGAACCGGGAACCTTTGATACTGCCCACAAGTTCTTTCCAGTGAGTATTCCGGAATGGTTTTCAAATTTCATAGTCCAATAACTTGGTTTAACCAAAAACAAATTAGTAATCTGTTTGTAACTTTTTCCAAAATTGATGAACTCGTTTATAATTTGTACAAATGCAGGGACTGTGGATGAATTTTACCATCCTTGACTTGAATGATTGTTACTGCACACTGCATAGTGTCGTGATGAAATTGAAGTCTGAATCCACCACAAGAAATGTTTGATTGTCATCGTTTTTCTGTTTTCACAGGGAATCTGTAAATAAAAACAAAAAAGAAGCGTTATTTTGATTGCAATTTGGAGTAGTTTGATTCACTCGGCAGGGCTGCGTTTGTTACATGAGCTGAGTAACTCTGTTTGGACTCGACTCAAGTACGGGCACATCAAGTTCAAATTTAGGTTCGCCTCGAGCTCAACTCGTTTAATCGAAGACCAAATAACAACTCTATCACTCGGCTCGAGCTGAATATGAACAAACAGTACTAAACTCATTCGACTCGAAAACACAACCCTATCAATCGGTTGGAGTTGCGATCAATAAAGTGTGGCATACCCAGAATTCACCTACACCATGCCAAAATAGCTCCATTGAGGACCAAACGATTCGTTAATGCAAGTGTACTGTGCAGGAGATTTGCACATAATTGACATTTTGAGTCGGGTAGAATTCAGGTATGTGTAGCTTTGGATGGAATGGACATTAAACCGAGTTGATCCTAATTTCAGGTTTCCTTTCTGTTTGGAGATTTTCATGTGAATTTATTGGAGTTGGATGCACGTTCGAAGGCTCCCAAAGGGTCCAGACCCGACCCGACCCGACCCCAACAACAAATCTGCCAACTTTTAAATTGAAAGCAATTAAATATGAAGCTCGAATGATTTTAAAATTTTGGAATGATGGGAGTATCGATCTATTCAAAAGGTCCTACGGTATCCAGTCCAACTATACTACTAACAAAATCCAAGTGTCTGAATCTCACACTCACTCACGACTTTCTCTTAATTAAAACTTATCATTTATTATTTATGTACATGTTTTTAGAATCATAAAAATTATATAAAATATTAATTTTTTTCTAAATTTATTTTTATAAATTCGTAATAAGTGTGAAATTGTGTAAAAAATTATTTAAAAAGTTAATACTACGTATTTTATATAGTTTTTAAGACCTAACAAAGCGTACGTGAATAGTAAAACGTCAAATTTTAATTAACGAATGGAGTATTAAATATTAACCCTAAACTAACCCCGTTTATTTTTTTGGTAGAGAAAGATAATGATCACCTTAATGAATCTAGTCCACATTTAAATTAAGATTCATTAATCATTATTTTAACCATTACCCTTATTCCTCATTTTTCACATAAAATTTGTTATCTTAATTTCTCCGCATTTTCCACCCTAATTTTTATTTCTCATAGGATACTCTAATAATCCATTTTATCCTCTCTTCTAGACTCGTAAAAAGTATAACAATCATATACATTTTCCAAATAAAATTTAATTCCTTTTCATTCTCTCCTCTAAAAACAAACGACCCCTAAATGTTTTCAAATTCTTTTTTATTAATTTTGGACGGAATGATTCAGAAATGAAACTATTCATTCTTTATGAGATTCAACTTGGTGATTATTTTTTCAAGTGCATCACTGCCAATTTTGGAGCTAATGTAGACATTCGACTTAAGAAGCCAATGTTGATAGGCGATTTTTACTAATCAATGTCTACCAATTCTGAAAGTCGATATCGTTTTAGCGATATTTTGACCGTGTTTATATATGCAGTAAGATTTCATCCCTCCAAACATAATCACACACAAATTGCTTTTTTTTTTCCAGCTGTTTGTTTGGATATATGGAAGAAGATCTTAGGAAATTGAGACGTGTGGATTTAGGCACAATGCGATCGAGCCTTAATAAAAATACAAACAAAAGCAATGGGATGTGGCTCACAAGATAGTGCATGCCGTTGTCCGATCCATCAGTCAATTCTTGGCTTGGATTTGCATTGTTAGTTGCTTTATGCCACCCCCTAATCGAACCAAACCCTATTCGATTGGGTGCATTCGACCACATTACTCGGTGCCTTGGTGGTCCTCTGCGCGCCTTTGGTAGCGACCCTCGACTTGATGGATCGGAGAACGCATGGACGGTCTTAGCGCGTGTTTGGCGGTAGATTAATTTTATGTAGATTAAGGGGATTTTTGTAGATGTAAGAAGATGGAGGTAGATGGATATTAATTTTGTAGATTATTGAGATTGTGTAGATTGAGATTTTATTTGACGAAAATCTCGAAAATGTGTTTGGTTGGTATAAGATTGTGATGTATTTTGTAGAATAAAAATGACCCTTTTACCCTCACCTTTATTACCCCTCCCCCCTGCAGACCTCCCCTTGCAGACCACACGATCCGGCCTTCCTCTTCGCCCCACCAGATCCGGCCTTCCTCTTCGCCCAAGATCTGAGGCCTTCACCCCACCAAATCCGGCCTTCCTCTTCGCTTCTCCCTCTCGACCTCCCCTTGCAGACCACACGCAACCGCCTCTCCCTCGCCTTTTCCGACCAGATCCGGCCACCACCAACCACTGCGCACCACCAGAAGGCCAGATCCGGCCACGCCTCACCCATCTTCGACCTGCAACAGTCCCCTCTGGCAGCAACCATACCCAACAGTCACCTCCTCGGATCCTCGGATCTATCGAACCCAAAGGGGCAAGATTGGGCAAAAAAAAAATCTCACTCAAACAAATCTCCCATAATCTCCTGTAATCTTGCCTCCCCAAGATTTCAATTTCACCCAAAAAAAATCTCTTTTAATCTCCATAATCTCCATCTCCAATCTTCCAAAAGCTGCTGCCAAACACTGTCAGGACTAGATTGGTTTTTGAAAGAATCTCCTTAATCTAGTGGAATACCCAGCCGAACACGCGCTTACCTTGTTTGTTTTTGGGTAGAGATAGATCATATTTAAGTTGATAAAGTAAAAAAAAACCATAAATTAAGATGGTTATGACACCTGAGACAAAAATATATTATTAATTAACAGTTAGATGATTAAAAGATGTGTAAAATTTTAACTTGTTAATAATATATATATGAGACCAAAGCAAAAAAAATTCTTATTTAATACAGTAGATAGATATAGATTTATACTGAGTATTTAATAGTTAGAAATAAATTTAAAAATTCAATGTTCTGGATGTTTTGAATTAAACCAATTGATGAAAAATGTAGAATATAATAAGGAAAAAAACTCTATTATAATTTGATTGATTAAAATATCTTGAATTAAACTCATTGATTAGAAAATGTATAATATGCTCATTCAAGATGGAATCCATTGTGATAATATACGAAGATTTACAAATGATTGGTTGATAAGAAGAGGATTAAGGTGGATATATAAATATATAGATATAGAAGTTAGTGACCAGTTTGTAATATTTTCAAAATAAAGTTTATGAACTTTGACGAATAATTGCATATGAAAAAATTGTAGGAACTTGCTTGTAATTTGTACAAATGCAGGGACTATGGACTGTGGTCCATGTACGATGGACTTGTAGAATCAGAGACGTAACGAAGACAACGTTACAGAAACCAGGCTGTAGTGCTGTACACGGGCCTGCCTGTTTGGTTTGCATTTAACGAGGACCCCAAATGGTTATCAACTGTTGAGTCGCACGGGTTTGGATGCCATAAATTTGGCAAATGGAGTTGAATTTTACACTAAAAAATAAAAAAGAATTAAAAGAAAAAGGGTGGGGTAGGGTAAAGGAGGGTGTCAAATCTAACCGTCGGTTATTTTTTGGACGGATGAGATTTGCTCAACTCCACCCATGAATTTAATGGCCAAATTTATGTGATCCAGATCCAGTAGTAAGAGTATCTCCAACCGTCTGCGGTCTTCTCTTAGGTTTTTTTTTTTTTTTTTTTTTTTTTTTTTTTTTTTACAGTAGGCAAACATTCGGAGCCATTACATTACAGTAACTTAGCTCCTGGATCATCTTGAAAGATGATTTTACAAAAGTCCCTATGATAGGGGATAGACTGCAAATTACAGATAATTCCTTTTCTAGCTATGTAATCAGCTGCCATGTTAGATTCTCGGTAAATATGGCGCACTTCTGCATTCTCAAATTCCGAAAGGAGTGTGGTGATATCTTGAATATAACTCATAACTTCCCATCTCGGGGGTTGTTGCTTATTCACTGATTTAACCAGGGTTTGGTTGTCGCTCTCTACGATGATCTTCTTGATACCCTTATCTTTGGCTCTTCTTAATCCTGCTAACATTGCTGAGGCCTCTGTCTGGATAATCGACCCTGCCATAACACTATGATGAAAAATATCTACAATCTTACCTTCAGAATCTCTGATGATTCCTCCAGTCTGACAAATGCCAGAAAGGCTAACAGAACCATCTACATTAAGTTTGTAGATAGTTCTAGATGGTCTGCTCCATCTAGCCGCAACTCTCTTCTTTCTATTATTCTGACCTTTACCCGATTTGGGACTACCAATGGACCAATCTGAAATATATTGATTTATTTTTTGAACAAGTGAAGCAGCTCCATTTAAATTCCTATTCCTAAATATAGTATCATTTCTAGCTTCCCAAATTGTCTGCCAGATCCAAATAAGATCTACGAAATTACTATTCGCATTATAAAGCTCATTCAGATTTTCATGAACCAGGCCAGAATTATTGATGCCGTTAAAAAACATACCTTTTTGTTGTTCATATTGGGCTATGACTTCTCTCGTTAATGTGCATCTTGTGAGGAGGTGGGTGGTATCTTCATCTGCTTGATTACAAAGAGAGCATTAAGAAGGAACTCTATTGACATACCTGTTCAGTCGGATCGCTGTCGGGAGGCCATCTATTTTGATCTTCCATAGGAAATTCTTGACTCTAGGAGGCAAGTTTAGCTTCCACAACCATGAATGCGAGGCCTGTTCATTCAGTGTTGGAGCCGAGATCTTCCTAGCTGAACTGGTTGAGAAGATACCTTGCGGATCTGGCTTCCAAATCAGCTTGTCCCTCGTGGGGTGTGAGGGGATCCTGATATTGAGAATACTATGAGCAATCTCTCAGGGGAACATTTGAGTAATGAGACCATGGTTCCAATCATTTCCATTCGTGATGAGGCTTCCAACCTTCATCTCTGGGTCATAGGAGCCCATAAAAGGCTTTAAATTTATGTCGGTAGTCCATGGATCATTCCATAGGCTAATGCTTTTTCCATCACCAACAATCCAATGAAGGCCTTTTTCAAATTTTTCCCTAAGAGATAACAGTCTCCCAAATTGCCAGGATGTGTTCTTGCCCGTGTAGTCTTTGATATCCTCACTTTGCAGATATTTTTCTTTAATCAGTTTAACCCAAGGACTCTCTATGTTATTATATAATTTCCACAGAAGTTTCATTTGTAAGCAAGTGTTTAGGTCTTCTGCTTTTCTGAGACCTAACCCACCTTGAGATTTGCTTTTACAGATTTGATCCCAACTGATGATAGGGGAGTATCTATCCATTTGGGATTTGTTCCAAAAGAAATTTCTATTTATTTGGTCAATTTTATTTAGAATACCTTTTGGGAGTAAGAAATTCTGCATGAGGTAGTTTGTTTTGGAACTCAGGCTTGATTGAATAAGGATTACTCTCCCAGCTTGGGTTAAACTTGAGGCTTTCCATCTTGCTAGTTGCTTTCTTAAGTTGTCTATTGCTTCATCAAACACACAATTTTTTATTCGCCCATTAACTAGAGGAATACCTAGATATTTTTCAATAGTTTTAGCTACAGGGATCCCCATATGATTTGCTAAATCTCTGACTAAGTTTGAATTGACATTTTTAGAGCATTGGAGGGAGCTTTTATTGTAATTAATTGTTAATCCAGAAAGATTTGAGAAATTATTTATAGTATTCTGGATGGTATTTAAGCTGGTGTGAGCTGCTTTTGCAAAGATTATAGTGTCATCAGCGAAAGTTAAGAAAGGAATAGGGGTACCATTCTTATTTAGTTTAATGCCAATCAGAGCATCCTCTAGGAGGGCTTCTTTATGAAGTTCCTTAGCAAGGCCTTCCATGACAAGAATGAAGATGTAAGGGGCTAGGGGGTCACCTTGTCTTATACCTCTGTTAGGAGTAAATTGTCTCCCAGGGGTATTATTAACAAGTACAGAGAAAGAGGTAGAGGTGATGCATTTCATTACCCACTTTATCCAGATGGGATGAAAGCCAAACTTCTGTAAGACTGCCTTGATGTAGTTCCAGTTAATCTTGTCATAAGCCTTCTCCATGTCTAATTTTATAGCCATCCAACCTTTCTTACCTTTTTGTTTGAGGAATGTATGGAAGATTTCATGAGCTATTAAAGTGTTATCCTGGATAGATCTTCCTTCTACAAATGCTCCTTGGAAAGGGTTTATCAATTTAGGTAATATTGGTTTAAGTCTATTGGCTATGATTTTGGAGATAACCTTATAAATAGTGTTACAGAGGCTAATGGGTCTGTAATGATTGATTGTGGTTGGGTTGTCCGTTTTTGGAATAAGAGCTATAAACGTTTGATTGATTTCAGTTAGAAGCTGTCCAAAGTGGAAGAAAGATTTGACAGTTCTGCAGCATGATGGACCGACAATATTCCAATATTGTTTATAAAATTCAGGGGGGTATCCATCTGGACCCGGTGTTTTGTCTTCTGCCATACTGAATAATGTTTGCCTGATTTCTGAATTTGTGGGTGGGGTTATAAGATTTTTGTTTTCCAGCTGAGTGATTTGAGATTGAATGTTCCAGACCTCATTTTGATTGTTTTGTTTTTTATTATTACCAATGAACCTCTCCGACATTTCCTTAGTGATATGATCCGCAATTTGTTTTTGATCCGTAAGAATTACATTATGTTTTGTGGTGAAAGCCCTAGTATGTTTTTTGAAATTCTTTATTTTGGATGTTAATTGAAAATATCTGGTGTTTCTGTCTCCTAATTTGAGGTGTTTTGTTTTGGCTCTTTGCTTCCAAAAATTGTGATTAAATTCTAAGAGTCTTTGCTTTTTGTGTTCCAGTCTGGCTAGCTTTAACTCCTCTCTAGCCAAGACAGGGCCCCAGGGTAGATTGCTCTGTATAGTTTGTATTTGATTTTCTACTTTTGATAGTTGACGATTAATGTTGTTTGGATTTGCTTTGCACCAGAGCTTGATTCTTCTTTTGAGTAATTTCTGTTTTTGCATCAAGATGTAGCCATGTGAACCTTTTAGTTTATAATTCCAAACCTTCTCAATCATAGGTTTCATAACATCATTTGTAGCCCAGGCCATCTCAAATCTGAAAGGGGAGCCTTTTTTCTTCTCATGGTGACCAATAGTTAGACCTGTCAAACGGGTCATTCGGGTCGGGTTCGGGTCGGGTCACTTCGGGTCTCGGGTAAAACGGGTCCTGGGTAAAACGGGTCCCGGGTCTTTCCGGGTTGACTAGAACCCGGGTTTGACCGGGTTTCGGGTCATTTCGGGTCGATTTCGAGTTTATCAATTTTTTCCATTTGAAATTAAAAAAATCATGATTTGACAATTTTGCAATAAATTTTAATTATATATATATAAAAATTAATTATATTTAATTAAAAATCAACCGGGTCACCGGGTCAATCGGGTAAAATCGGGTCGAAAATACCGGGTCAATCGGGTCACCGGGTCGAAACCCAGATGACCCGAAAAATTTCGGGTTTTTCGGGTTCGGGTCGAAAAAAATTTCCGGGTCAAAATTTCCGGGTTCAGGTCGAAAATTTTCCGGGCGGTCGGGTCGGGTTGGCCGGGTCGGGTTGTGTTTTGACAGGTCTACCAATAGTTAAAGATATTGGGGCGTGATCTGATTTAGAGAATGGATGGTGTTTAGTGCAGAGACTTGGAAACCAATTTAGAATCTGTTGTTGGACTAAAATTCTATCCAACCTTTCATAGATATTTTGTGGGGAGATCTACTCTTCCTCCAAGTAAAGGGTGATCCACTGTAAGGTAAGGTATGAAGTCCTAGTTCATCTTTTACATTTCTCAATCTTCTAAATCTGTTGATATTGGGAGTGACACCCCCCATCTTTTATGTATCATTTTCTATATCATTGAGGTCACCAATGATGATGAAAGGGTAATTATATTTGCTTATAGTGTGATACAATTCGTTCCAGAATTCATCTTTCTCTTGTTCTATTGACGGGGCATAAACAAAGGCTAAAATTATATCATGATTTTCTATATTGATCTTTAGAAGAATAAATCTAAGATCACTGTTTGTATCTAGATTTGTTTTCTGTAGAAGCCAAATACCACCTTTTCTACCGTTAGATTTGATACAGTGAACCTTGTGGAAGCCAGAACTTTTAACTTGAGACTCTAAGGGAGCTATTTCAGATTTCGTTTCAGTTAGAACAAGTAGATCAAGGTTATGGTTAAAACGAAAGTGATTGATTTCTTGCCACAAAAGTGGCCTTTTGGTACCTCTAACATTCCAATATGCGATATTAATCATATAATAACTTGTCATAGCAATAGATTTGAGATTTCCAACTAATATAAGAATTACAGCTTATGACATATGGGTAAAGAACATCAAGATTACAGCGATCAGGGTTCACCTTCCAAGGGTTCAATCTGAGAGTTACTTCACAATGATCACCACGCCTGGATTCCTCCTGATATATGGCTGAGCTGACAACTTTGTATTTACAGGATAACCTCTGATTTCCTACTGGTAGCAGCTGCTTTTGCCTTGAAAACGTAGAGCCTTGTGTAGACTTGAGTTTTATGAAACAAAGGTTTTTACAAGAGTTGTTTTTTGAAGGTTTGTTTGGAAGGTTGGGGCAGCCTACCACCACAAAGTGAACTGAATCACCCATGGGGAAGAGCTTAAGTTTTTGGATGATAGTTTTGGGTACCATACCTTGGATGGTGTCCTTGTTCTTGCTTGATATCTTCAAAAGGTAGCTACAGAGTTTTGGTGTTTGTTCTTTCCTCTGATTTGGATAATCACGCTCGGCTCTTTGGTTGCGTTTATCAGGTAGGCTAGATTCATTGCTCCTTTGATCTCCCTCTATTGGATCTGATCTCCTTGGTTGTTGTTCTATCAGAAGATTCTTCTTATTTGTCCTACAACTCATTAGTGTTCTAGCAACCACACAGGTAATAGAAAGCAATATATCCAGAGGTTGACAGATGATTTGTTTAGAGGATACAAAGAGGCAAATCAAGGTAAAAAAGGCCATACCTGACAGGCCTCCTTCACTCCTCTTTATAGTCTTCATCATAAGCCTGCACTTGGTTAGTATATTCTCAACCCTGAGATTTGGTGAGATGTATACATACATATATATATATATATATATAACA
Organism: Persicaria tinctoria; assembly: GCA_037127255.1. Classification (NCBI taxonomy): domain Eukaryota; kingdom Viridiplantae; phylum Streptophyta; class Magnoliopsida; order Caryophyllales; family Polygonaceae; genus Persicaria; species Persicaria tinctoria. Next base: position 16,139,696 of record JBANSL010000008.1, read on the forward strand.
GCATCTATGATAGAGTTTAGACTTGTGATAGACTGAAAAATTAGAATCCTTAGACGCAAAGGGCTCATAGCAGTGATGGCTTCCAATAGCACGATTAACACCTAAATCATCCATTTCACAGCTGCTCCTAGTAAGGTTAGAAGAATACCGAGAGCAACCAAGAACCAACAAGTCATTGTTCAGTAGATTACAACCCTTTAGCAGAGGTTTAAGGTTTGGGAAATCAACAAAATCCTTAACTGAAAAGTCAATCTGAGGATTATTGAGATAATAGAGATCTCGGCAATGATAGCTCCCAATAGATAATGTGACATTCCTAATTCTAAAGGGTTCTATAATTAGATCATGTCCCCAGCCAAGCATCATACTAGCAAACATGGTATAACAATCTATGGTTATCTCGTAGACACAACATTGCATAGTCTGCAGCATCAGCTGACAATAAAGTTGAGAATCACTATGAGCCACCAGGTCAAAGATAAAATCAATAGTAGCACCATACATCAAAGATTCGCATCTCTCAGCAGAGTGCAAATTAGACATGCTGAGACAGTTATTTGACATGCAGAGGCACATAAAGAAAAATCTAGTCTCTATAGATATACTTACGAATAGAAGGAGGTTTAAAGTTTTTTGGGGACACTTACTTTGTTGAGCCGATCGACTTCTTTCACACCCCGAAGAAGGTTGCGCTAATGTGTCCTTGACAAGGAGACGGGATCCAGTGACGAAATCAGTCGGAACTCGACTCATAAGGTTTATACTTATAGTTGAACTGACATGGATTTTCTGCAACCCTCCAACTGTGCCCACCACCATGTCCACAGTCGAGACGTTGCCATTGTGAAACATGAATCTGCAGACAAGGGTTTTGAAAAAAATTTGGAATCTAAATTTTTGTTTGGTAAAAAGGGTTTTGTTTGAGAGATTTTGGATAGATTTTTGAGGGTTTGATTGATCAGATCTAATGCCTAACGCCCAGCGGGCATAGGCACTAGAACGATTAGTGAGAACCCTCTAAGGGCTGCTGTTGATGGTCGGATCCAGTTGAGATTTGCCCAAATCAGAGCCCCCATCCATCGGCGAGACCATAAGAGGGCTGAACCGCCATCGAGGCCTGGTGCATGTGCCGAGAGTGGCATGGACGTTGCCAATTTGTAGGCTACAGACACTTGTTTGAAGAAGTTTGTTTGTAGGTTTTGTGTTTGGAAATTTAGGGTTAACTTGACGATTGTTTGGGTAATGAAGACTGGTGATGGGAAGCAGTAGTAGGGCTCAAATCGGCGGCCAAAAGCAACGGCAACGCCGCGCCATGGCCAACCGGCCGGGGAGGATGCCGGCGAAGCAGGAGAACCAGAGAAGACCGGAGGCGCGTGCGAAGAGAGAGGGGCGCGTTCTTCCCTCGTCAAAATGGGTTTTTTCAGAGTCAAGCTTTTAACTTCAAATAATGAGATTACTCATGCTTTAATCGTTCCTTTTTTGATTTTGTTTTTACTTAGACTTTATTTGCACGACCACTTATTATGATTTATAATGCATATTTTTTATATTATAGAGAATGAGTACTTTGTGCACAAGGCTTAGGGTGTACATTGTGCACAAATCTGGATCGTCGATCTATATTAAATTGAGGGATAGGATGATGACACGTGTATTGGGTGGTTTTAAAAAAAATATGGAAAAAAGGCCCAAACTCACCGTCCTTGATGGCTAGTGCGTGGGAAATATGTGAACAAACCCTAAATCGTCCGTACTTTTCCTTTTATCATTCTGGAGCGAAAAAGAGGCGGTGGTGGGTGATCTCTCGGAAGAGTCTGATCGAGGGATGGTGAGGAGTGGAACGAGGCGGATGAGGGAGAGCACGTCGTAGGCGTTTTTGTCGATGTGTAGGAAGGGTGGTGGCGGAGGTGGTGCGGACAAGGGTGAAGAGGAAGGTCGACGAACGGCGGCGGTCACTGTTCTCCGTCGATCTCGGTCCTCCTTGGCTTTCATCTAGTTTTTTTCTGTGGGTGCAGGGTGGGGGTGGGGGGTGGTTGGGTGGGCAAGGCTAGCCGATCTAAAAACCGTCGAATTAATGACGATAGGTGAGGGTGGGGTGGGGTGGGGGTGGGTGGGTGGGCAGGGGCGGCGCCTTGCCGATCTAAAAACCGTCGAATTGATGACGATAGGTGGGGTGGGGTGAGGTGGGGTGGGGGTGGGTGGGTGGGCAGGGGCGGCCGATCGAAAAACTAACGATTTGAATTTGACGATGGGTGAGGGTGGGTGGTGGGCGGGGGTGGGGGTGGGCGAGTGGGGTTTTCGAAATGCATAATTTTTATTCATTATTCGTCAAATTATTCATACGTATGTATCAAATTTTGGTTAGTGGTGGTAATGAGTTGGTAAATTATTCGATGAAATCTGTTTTATTATTCGTCGGAATATGGACTCTTTGGTCTAACAACATCAAACAAAACATTATTCAGTGAAATGTGAGACATTATTCGGTGAAATATGAAGGATTATTCGTATAAATTGTAAGTATTATTTAGATATTTGAGGTTTCTTTAATTGACAAAAAAACAACTAATTTTTTTTTTTTGGTGAAAAAAAAAAAAAATAAAAAAATTACTAATCATTATTCGGTAACATGTGACAAATTATTCAGTCGAATTGATAAATTTTGATCTGAATTGAATGGAAGTTTGAAACATTATTCGGTGGAATCATCAAATTTTTAAACAAACGAAATTACGTGAATATTCAGCGGAAGTGATAAATGAGAAAAATAAAATAAAATAAAAAATTACACTAATCCAAATCTTAAAAATAAAAAAATAAAAATAAAAATAAAAATAAAAATAAAAATGAAAATGGGAATTGGAACTCACGCACAAAGAAGAGAAGGAGGGAGAGTTAAGGTGAGATTTATGTGGGACCCATTCAATTTTAATTAAAAAACACAAAAAATCTGGATTAATATCCACCTTCCATTTGTTTCAATCAATGGTCTATAAATGTGCACAAGGGTGTGCACTCTGGAACCACTCCCTTATATTATATATTATAATATAAAAATATACATTATGAATCTTATTGGTCATGCAAACAGAACTTAAATTTCTTAACTGTATTATGATAATTGATTTATAAGCCTTTTTTTTTCGTTTTCGATCTCAATTCTTTAGACAATGTGCTATCTGTTTTTTTTTAAAAATTATTAGTTTGATTAAAAATAACAATTAAAAACTCATTCTATGCTATGCATGCATTCAAATTATTTAATAATTTCATACTTATTACTAATAAGTATTAATTTATAAAAAAAAATTATTAAAAAAAATAATATTTTATAAAAAATTTACCTCTAAAAATAGAGGTAAAAATTATATAAAATATTATTTTTTTAATAAATTTATTTTGAAATCGGATGGGGTAATTAAAAAGTAAAACCTCGTTCTATGCAGGCATTTTTTCGAGTGGAATAATATAATTATAATCAGCCGAGTCGTAGTTTAAATTGTTGACTACTCATTACTCAACGGAAATTATAAGCCAAACATGGAAACCCAACATGTAGTTATCTTCCCTTTCATGTCCAAAGGCCACACCATCCCTCTCCTCCACCTCACCCGCCGCCTCCTCCGCCACCGCAGCCTCTCCGTCACCCTCTTCACCACCCCGGCCAACCGCCCCTTCATCTCCGCCTCCCTCTCCGACGTCGACGTCTCCATCATTTCCCTCCCTTTCCCCTCTACCACCCCGGGCATCCCACCGGGCGTCGAGAGCACCGACGCCCTCCCTTCCATGTCGCTCTTCCCCGCCTTCGCCACCTCCACCAAGCTCCTCCAACCCGCCTTCGAAGCCGCCCTCGAGGCTCTCCCCAATCTCAAGCTCATCATATCCGATGGGTTCCTCCATTGGACCCTCCAATCCGCCAACAAGCTCAACATCCCAAGACTTGTTAGCTATGGCATGAGCTGCTATCCCGTTGCCCTCACTAGGGCCTGTGTCACTAAGAGGCTCTTCGTCGGGCCTGAGGCTGACGATGAGCCCATCGCAATCCCCGGCTTCCCATGGATCAAGCTCACCCGAAATGACCTCCCTTACCCCTTAAACACACGAGAGCCGAGCGGCCCACACTTCGATTTCATGATCGAGGCGATGAAAGCCACTTCTTGTAGCCATGGCGTGCTGGTCAACAGCTTCTATGAGCTCGAACCCCTCTTTGTCGATCACCTCAATGCTCATTTTGTGCCGCGGGCTTGGCCCATTGGGCCCTTGTGCTTGGGAGAGCCGGAGAAGGAGATGTTCAGGTCGAGTTGGGGTCAGTGGTTGGACCATAAGCTAGAGCAAGGGACACCGGTTTTGTACATTGCATTCGGTACCCAAGCCGAAGTGTCGAGTGAGCAGCTCAAGGAGATAACACTCGGGTTAGAGAGATCGGGAGCGAGCTTCTTGTGGGTAATGAGGCCGAGATTGGAGCAGGATCGGATCGTTGAAGGGCTCGGTGATCGAGTTCTTGTGGTGAAAGAGTGGGTGGACCAAAGGGCGATCCTTAGACATGAGGCCGTACATGGCTTCTTGAGTCATTGTGGTTGGAACTCCGTCATTGAGAGCATTTCTTCGAGTAAGCCGATACTAGCATGGCCGATGATGGCGGAGCAATACCTCAATGCAAGGATGGTTGTGGAGGAGATCAAGGTGGGGATCCGAGTGGAGACTTGCGATGGGTCCGTGTCGGGTTTTGTCAAGGCCGAGGGGTTGGAGAAGGCAGTGAGAGAGCTGATGGAAGGCGAGACGGGGAAGAGGGTGAGGGAGAATGCGAAGGAGGTGGGTGAAGCCGCTCGGAAGGCCATGGATGTTGGAGGATCCTCTTGGCTTGCTCTTGAGTTACTCCTTGATGAGTTCCATATAGGGAACTCATCTAAGGTTACAGCAACAACCACAATGTGATCAATCTACTGCTTGAGAATTGCTTCAAATAACATTGAATCTAAGCTATTTGCAAGATCAAAATTTGAAATAAAGATCTAGTTTGGATCAAAGTTTGAAATAGAGATTTAGTTTGAATTTAATGTTTTCAGATTGGAATTGCAAGATTGTTGATCTCTAGAACTAGAAAGCAAGTTTGGATCAGAGTTAATTTGAATTGTAATAAGATGCAGTTACTGCAAGTTAGTTTGTTTTCCAATAGTTATCTTGATTTTTGCTCACATGGACAGAGAAAATTGGATTGTTGATTGTTTTACTGCAGATTTTGCAACTGATCGAATCAAAACGCCGATGGCGGGAAACCGTGATTCGTTGGCAATTAGGAACGACTGGTGTCGGGTAGGTATTGGATCGTTTGGAAGCGTTGATGAGATTTCATCAGATTCCGCCACGTAAAATGAGGGATTCATCGAGTCAACACCGGGAAATTACCTGATACCGTAGTAGTATTACATTTCGAAACCCTCGCCTTCCACACCAATTTCCAAGAGATTTCGGCGATGACGAAGATCAATCTAAGCGTCTCAAGACGAGTTCAGCTCAATCACTTCATTCTACTTCTTCCGAAGCCAGATTTTGACCGATCGCGAAGCGATTTCATAACCAACTTACCTCTCACTGTTAGGGTTTGCCGGGAGGTGTAGTTGTCGATTGGGGTTTCGGCGTCGAAATTTATGTTCGTGCTTTACAGGATCTTGGTCTTCCGACTCTGATAGTTTTGGAGGGAATGAAGGCGATGCTGGACCTTTCTACTTGCGTATACCTTCACAAGGAGCTGCAGATCCATGGAGGAAGGTCGATTTATGTTCGTAATCTTTCGATCATGTTGATTTTAGCTCCTAAAATTGTTCTCTACATAAAGATTTTCTATAAAAACTGTGCTCCTGTGCTTAAAACTTTGATTGATTCTTTGGATTCCACAACTGCCAGACAGCTATCAGCAACAGATTGATGTCAATAAATGCATATAGATGGAAGATTGTACTGGAAATAACAGAAATTTGCTGGTCTTATTTCTTTCCTTCCTCTGAAATGCATAATCAATTGGATATCTGCTTTTGCTATTTGCCAGATTCTCAATATGGTTTATCCATTTTATGTTTGAGAATCGACCTGTTTCTTGCTCCGAATATGCTGTAGACTATAGAGAAATCTTATTTGCTTATTTGGGCTTTTTCGCTTCCTGAGTTGAACCATGAATCTCTATGATCTGCCATATCCTGTCAAGCTTAGATGAATTGATATTTCCACTATAAAGATTCCAATAGTTGAGAGGTACCCAACCCTAGTATTTTTTTAATTGCTATATTATCTTTGGTTTTATGATATGAGGTTACCTGTTTGATTATGTTCCTCTCCTGTTCTTTGACTTGACCATCCCAAAATACTTGCAGCTTCCATGGCATTTTTAGCTCACATCACAAAATGGTAGGGGTTTCTGATAGAATAATGAATTAAGGCCATGGCTTCAAAGCATAAACAATTGCAGTGATTGATTATGACGATGAAATAAGAACAACTCCCACAGTACCACGGAATAATGCAAGAGCATATGCTATTGTTTTGGGGAAGGAGCCAGTAGGTTTTTAGATCATCCATCATAATCCACTGTTAGTTGTGGCGTAGGTGCTGACTATAGGATCAATATTCAATATTAGGTACCATTATTTTGAAATGATCGCATCAATACATATATTAGTCAATAATGTTAGGATTATGCGATTGTATTTGTGTATTAAATAAACTAACCGTGTTATAATATATATATAGGAGAAATCCAGAGTATCCGGAACATATCTTCCTAAATTGAGCAGTGCATGTATGCTAAACTTAGAATATTGTCTTTATCACAAAATCAACGCTCCTGGAAATCCTTCAATTTTTAAGTAATACAGCACCTTCCTTGAAAGTACTGTGAGTTTCATAGTGTGCATTTTGAATATCAATATACAAGACCAGATCTAGATGAAGATTTGCTTGTCATTTGATTCTTCAACACTTTTAGGGACCATCTGATAAGATTGAGGATATTGGAAAGGGAATATTAATTTATTTTCTAATGAGTTAATCATAACTCTTGGTTGGTCAGTTTCTTTTTTTTCTCTGTTATTTTACCCACAAAGTTAAATGTTTCAGAATCTAACTGTAATTCTCTTTGCATTGTTCACTATGTCATTTCTTATACTGCTATACAATCATAAACTAAATATCATTATCTTAATATTGTTTGGATATAATCTTCCCAGCCTGCAAGGTTCTTTCTTTTTTTTCCTTTGATTTTTTATATGAAAGAAGCCTGCAAGGTTACATATGATTGGAGAAGTGCCGAGGAAAAGGCAAACGACCTGTTCCCTATCACATCAGGGTGAAAACAAATGTCCCAAGTCTCGGCAATTTTATAATAAATCAAAACATGATTGGAGGTGCTAAAATTAAATAATCAACTTGATTAGACTAATTATATTATGACCAAGCATTTGACATGAACATATTCAATCTCAGCTTCTACATATATTGATTCCTGTCATTGTTTGCAGGATTTTGAGGTAGTGTCAATAAGTGGTTGAAGATCACAAAAAATCCACAAAGCAAGGCTTGGAAAAAAAAAAAAAGAGTTCACAGGAGGAATTTAGAGATGGAAGCCGGAAAAGTTTCGTGTCGAAAAGATGTGGTACCGTTTGTAGCCATGGTTATGGTGGAGTGCACCAACGTTGGTCTCAATGTGCTCTACAAGGCAGCCTCTTTGAAGGGCATGAGCTTTTATGTCTTCATTGTCTACTCTTATGTTGTTGCCACTCTTTTCCTTCTTCCTTGCCTCTTCATCTTCAACAGGTGTCCTCTTCTTTTTCCTTTCTTCGGCGAAAAAGTTCAGTCAAATATATACATCAATGATTTGGTAATAAATGCAAATTTCCCCCCTTTTGATGGGTCTTTTTAAAAAATTGACAGAAATGTTCAGCTTCCAACAAAGAAGTCCCCTCTAATGTGCAGAATATTCCTTTTGGGGCTAACTGGGTATGTATGCTTATGGATCTCTCCTTCATCTCATCATCTTTTTCTCTCTTTATTGTTATGGATCTCTCCTTCATCTCATCATCTTTTTCTCTCTTTATTGTTCTTGATGGTCCTATTTTATTTTAATCCTGATTTCCAGGTTTATAGCACAAGTATGTGCAAATTCAGGGATAATGTACAGCTCTCCCACTCTTGCATCTGCTATGAGCAATCTGGTTCCTGCTTTCACCTTCATACTTGCAATCATTTTCAGGTTTTCTTTTTTCTTCCCTTTTTATTTTTATTTGTTTCTTCTTTTTATTCATCAATTGATGCTTTTGTCTGTGTATCCACCAAATGAATTGTGTTATCTGTAGTGGGTTTAGCAAAAAGCCTTACCTGTAAGCCACTAATGGGCTTCATATGGACAAATTTGCTGACAAAGACTTCAGATCTATACAATTATTAGGAAGGCAAAATCATTTCATTTGGTGGCAACTTTGAATATGCATTCTCTTAATTTGGTTGGTTCTTGCCGGTATCTGGACCAATATGAATGGAGAAGATGGAGGACTCGTGGCTGCAGAGCTTGAAATCCCAGTTTCTCAGTCCTCTTGTGTTCTTCAAGGCTTTTTATCCCCACCTCATCAAATTTCTTGAAATCGATAATCATTGTGATCTTTACTATTCATTCCTCTGATTTCTCATTCCTGCAATTCCCGTGCTTGAGCTTGTTAAAGATATGAGCCCTACTACGACTGCAATCTACGTTATGCAAGTGTGTAACTGCAAGGTCCATGGGGATGTGACCCATTGACTGGCTAGCCCCAGATCATCCAAGCTCCACTCACTGTCCTCACTAAAGCGCACTAAAGGAGTTACTGGCACCTATAAAGAAATATATTGTTGGTATTATAGTAATCCTCAGCCTTATGAACAATCCTAGTGACCTTCTGTGGATTCTCTGAGGTGTAAACTATGTTTCCCGGGTGCAGAGTTATGATTTATATTCCTAGTACCTTGTAGCAGAAACATGGAATAGATGGATAAATAATGTCAGAAATACTTGGTGGTTTAGAGTTTGAGCATTAGCCATCTGGAAGTGTACGATGACCTGCACTTCTGAATCTCTGATAATGATCATTACTTTGTTGTTTCTGAATTGAAGGATGGAAAATGTAACTTGGAGAAGCATAAGCACACAAGCTAAAATCATGGGCACTGCTTTATCAATAACCGGTGCTTGTGTGGTCACTTTGTATAAAGACACTGCCATGGACTCGGCACCACCTCAGACTTCAATCCCCCATCTGCTTCCTTGGGGAAACGGCTTCAACTTTTCGGTATCAAACTGGGTAATTGGTGCATTTCTCTTGGCATCTGAATACCTTCTCCTTTCAGTCACCTACATCATTCAGGTAAATACATTTCCTGGCGTCTTAACACCTGATGTTATGCAACAGACTACTATTAAACAAAGACTAAGCCTATTCATATTCATGTTACAGGGCCAGATTCTGAAAGAGTACCCAGCAGAGCTACACTTGGTCTTCTATTACAATGCGTGCGTGATGGTTCTATCTTTCGTCGCTGGCTTGGTCTTGGAAACTGAACTGAGTGCTTGGAAATTGAGAGTCGATGTAGAGTTGGCTACTATCCTGTACTCAGTAAGTAAACAAAACACTTTCTCTGTTGCGTTTACATACAACTACATAGACTTGTTGTTTGTCTCATGAAGAAATGGTCCGATTAAGATGATTTTAATCATTACTTTTTCTCTGTTATAGGGAATTCTAGTGTCTTCCGTGTGCACCGTGATCCACACATGGGGTTTACATCTCAAGGGTCCGTTTTACATAGCGTTGTTCAGGCCTATGTCTATCGCGATTGCAGCTATCATGAGCGCCATGTTTCTGCACGAGTCCCTCCAATTCGAATGGTATCTATCCACTGCGTCTGGAAGTCTATAATTTTGTGCTCTTTTCAGATTTTCTACTCCTAAAACAACCAAATCTCTGTTGGTTAATTGCAGTTTCGTAGGAGCAGTGATCATATCAGTTGGCTTCTACATAGTACTGTGGGGAAAAGCGAAAGAAGAGGTAGTAGATGATCAGGAGGAGTCCAACTTGAGTTATTCACCAAAGGACACTATAGCTTTGCTCTCAAGCAAAGGTATGGTATAGACTTTAGAGGAACTCAAGTGTATAAAAGAAGAGATGAAGTGCTCATATTTGCGTTGTTCGTCCTTCCCTTAACAGGAAACTAGTCTTCCATACTTTGCTCAATCGAGATTGTACATAAATGGTTAGCTGCAATGTGTATATATAGGTCAAGGAATGGAAACTACTGCTGCTTGCTCAATGACTCAGAATCACTGATTTGAGATGGCCCTTTTATCAAATGTAACTAAATGAGCTAAACCATTAACCATGTTGGCATGTTGCTTAACTTGGACTTTCTTAAACTTTTAACCAAAGAAATGAAGTAGGTCACACTTAATAAGATAACTCACCATATCGGGTAAATCGAGTGATGCCGAAAAATACCCTAAACTGTCATGGCTCTCCTACCCTAGCAAGCAAAGTAGGTCACACTTATTGAGTGAACAATGACATAAGGAGTATATAATGTTGACAGTAACCGAGATTATACAATACTTATATGCCTATCAGCCTATGTCATCTTACTTTGAATAATGGATAGATGTGTTGGAATTTCACTTTGTTCTCCTTGTGGATCGGATTTCGGTTTGGCTTGGTTCTTCCATCTTATACACAACTTCTTATCAACAACTTTTCAGCAAAAATTAGCACTGTATTACAACAATAAATAACACTGTATCTTTGGGATTGGTTTGGTTTGTATAGCTTATATATTATAAGTTCCTTACTAACTTTGCAAGTTATATATTCTACACGTCATTGACTTTCTCCCAATCACCTTTCTTTATCACTATCCATTATCAAATTGCCTCTTTCAGGGTCTTTCCATGCCTCCTATCCCCCCTCCTTTTTTTTTTATGGTATAAATTTTGCAGAGTACCCACCTGTAAATTGTAACTCCCTCATGAAATAGGCTCCATCCACATTAAGTAAATCTCCTACAAAGAGTGATTCAGAAAGAAAAAATGATGGAAGTGGTCAGCAGAAGAAGATTTTGCTACAATGAGCTGCTTCCATTCACATCAATGGTGGCTATAGAATGTTCAAATGTGGTGTTAAACACCCTCTTCAAAGCTGCCTCCATGAACAATGGATTGAGCTTCTATGTCTTTGTTACCTACTCTTATTCAGTTGCTGCCCTTGTTCTCCTCCCTTACAACTTACTCTACAGGTCAAACTTTTTTCCTTTCTATTTTTTCTACTTATTTGACTTATTTCTATATGATATTTGATCTTAAGAACCCTAATTTTGTTCATGTATTATGCAGAAAAACATCTCTACCACCATTAAGTTTGAGGATTGTAACCAAACTTTTCCTTCTGAGCCTGGTTGGGTATGACAGTTACTTTTAAGTTTGAGGCCTTGATCAGGATCAATTGATCCGATGATTTGTTTTTCTCTCTAAATTAATCCTCTATGTATTTGGCAGGAGTTCATGTCAGATCACAGGCTACAAAGGAATTGATTATAGCTCTCCTACCCTTTGTTCAGCTTTGAGTAACCTTATTCCTGCTTTCACTTTCATCTTAGCCCTCATTTTTAGGTATCTGAATGCATCTGTTACAGTATAAGACCTCTGTTTGGCGCAATGCGTTGATTGCTGATTACCGATCTGATTCCTTTCTTTGTAGGATGGAAACACTTTGTTGGAGAAGTTTTAGCTTTCAAGCAAAGATCATAGGCACAACAGTATCTATTGCAGGTGCTTTAACTGTGATTTTCTACAAGGGCCCAGCAATCATACTTTACCTACACAATTCACATCAACCCTCCAATTGGGTTTTTGGTGGACTCCTACTTGTTTCCTCTCATATGCTCTGTGCTGTATGGTACATCATAATGGTAACATTTCTCGTCGCCTAAACGGTACTCTCTATAATGTATGAGCTATTGAACTATCAGCATATCCTTGTAGGCGGATATCATCAAGGAATATCCAGCAAAGCTTGTTGCAGTCTTCTTCAACTCCTTTTTTGGAGCCATGATATGTGGAGTTGTAGGATTCGTGTTCGGGACAAACCCGAGTGGTTGGGTGCTGAACCTTGACATGTCATTAGCTGCTGTTTTATACTCGGTATGGGTAACTCAAAACTCTTTGAGAGATCTCCCTTATAAATGTTACAAAGAAACTTGTTGTATGACTTGCGAAAAACTCGTGTCTAGGGATTGCTTGGATCATTCTTGAGCAATTCCATCCATACATGGGCCATCCATCTCAAAGGACCTGTTTACGTTGCAATGTTCAAGCCGTTGTCCATTGCAATCGCTGCAGCCATGGGTGTCATGTTTCTTGGTGACACCCTTCATCTCGGAAGGTACAGCTACAACATTGTATGACTTACCGAGACACCGTTCATTTTAGATGATATAAACAACAACTTGTGTCTTTATGGTACAGCATAATTGGGGCCACTGTGATCTCTCTTGGATTCTATGCCGTGTTGTGGGGAAAATCGACAGAAGAGACATCGAAGGCCCTTGGAGCCTCGGACTTGGAATCGTCTTCTTATAGTACTCCCTTGATACGCAGCCTAAAGGAAGATCGTCTGCCTTAGAAGCGAATTTGCCCTGACTAATGCAGATCAGATTGGAAACGCCCTAAAATGAAGCATAAAACTGTGCTGATAAACTGGCACTTGTGACTTGAAACAAAGTGTTGGTGATTTTTGTGTGTAAAGTTTCATTTTGCAGATTGCAACTTCTTTTGTAGTCAAAACGATGAGTTTTGTGATCATCTTGGCTTGTATATAATGTAGCCCACCAAATCGGTCAGGAGTTGCTTTCAAGTGTTTTCAATTCTTGTTAACAAGATGTATTTACCTCGTTGACCAATGGTACACTTTTATCGCCGTAAGCCGTTGATTCTAAATTAATGTTGATGATCATATGTTTTTCCTAAGATAGGATATTAGGATGGTTTTGTGTAAGTTTTAAAGCTTATGTAATATACCATTTAAAATAAAAGTTTGGTAGATTCCGACCTTATAATGTACTAATAAAAAAACAAAATACACACCACAATATGCCGTATTGCGGTAATGAGATGAAAAACAGTTGCAAAATTAGGTTATTAGCGGAAGATCACATGTTATCCTCCTTAAGGATGACGTGCAACACAAAAATTAGGACAATGTTTAGAAAGTAAAAGGGTTGGAGTCTATCTATCTATCTTCTATAAATATAAATTTGGGTTTGCCACTTTAATTGCACTCATTAAATTATATAAAAAAAAACCCATCCTAATAGTATATATTACTCCCTCCGTTTGGCAAAACTTGTCGTTTTAGAGTTTTGTTTTTGTTTGGAAAAACTTGTCGTTTTAGATATTTTTGCTTCTACTTTACTAAAATGCCCTTGATTTGATTGATGTGTTGTGAGTTGTAGTTTTTGATAAAGTAAAAAGTAGGGTAATAATTGAGGGCAAATTAGTAAAAAAAAAGTGTAATTATTAGTTTTATTAAAAGTTGTGTGGAGAGTTAAAATGACAAGTTTTGCCGAACGGAGGGAGTATAGCTCATTGGTTGTAATGAAGCTTTAGTGCAAATTGTCAAGGGTTCAAATTCCATTAGCTACGACAATATTATTGTTTTCTCTAGCTATTTTTCTTACTTCCTCCTTTTTTTTCTTTTTCTTTTTACATATAAATAGTAAATTGCCCCTATTACATATATTAATAATTTAATATGGAGTGAATTAAACTAAAATATTCACCACTGATTACCTAAATGGGCTAAGTCTATACCCAGATTAAAAGAACTCTATTTTCAAATTAGAGTTGATGAGCATGATGGTTGTAATTACGTATATGTATATGTTGTGCGCGCGTTCAAATCGAGCTCCGTATATTTCTTCACACCCAATCTTATAATAAAATTATGATAATTCTATAATATATTTTCATGTTATTCGATTAAATATATAGCTTCATTGAAGATCCACCCAATACAAGAAATGTTATTTGGGCATCTACATTCATTGTAAATATAATTTTATAGTATATTGTTTTTTAAAATGTTTTAAACCTAAACACATGCATTTTTAAAGCAATTATCATTTCTTTTTGCTTATAGTAGTTGAATTGCATGTAGAAGTGAGTAAGAGGATAAATAGAGTCAAATTAATATATTTGTCGAATTTCAAAGTCAAATAAACATATTAAAACTTTTAGAGATAAAAATTATTATTAATAAAATTGCAATGATAATATATTAATTAAAATAATTATTTAAAATAAGTCTTGTGGGTAGCACGGGCATGCTTACTAGTTATCTATATATTGATCTCCCATATTAATTACCATAAGTTTATCAAACCTATTTTATTAGATTTATCTTAGGCATTTATCAAAATTACTATGGATGTATGAATAGTGAATACTATTATCGATAATAAAGACTATGTAGTCTTTTGTGCTAATAAAATTGTATTTTTTTAAATATACAAGGCAACCGAAAATGAAAAGGGAACCACGGTGGGAGTTCTAAAATTCGATGGAGTAATTAAGCTACTTATGGACAGTCGTGCATTTTGGAGGAATGATTTGGGGGAACATTGTAGGGAGTTATATATTTTTAAATAATATTTTATAATTTTAATTTATTAATTTATTAATTATTTTATAATGACTTTTTTTTATTAGGTAAAAATTCGAGTTCAGGCATACCTGAAACTCGATGGTCGAACAAGTCGGCAGACGGAAAACCGTCAATACAAATAGGACATAATAACACAAAACATCTGAGAGGAAAGAAAGACTCAACTTAAATCCCGAATGATAGACAAGATTTTGGGGAGGATGATGATTGGAAAAACAAAAGAGATTGTTGGAGAAATCGTTGCAGTCTTGCAGACATAGTTGCTTCAACCGAATTTCGAGATTGGAATATACCATTTTTCGGAGTTGTTTTATTGGGTCGTAACCCCTATAAGGTAAATTTTTTGAAAAAATTATTAGTTTCAAAATAATAATAATAATAAATTAATATGGTAATGAGATGTTCAAATTATCCATCAAATTTAAATCCCGAATGATAGACAAGATTTTGGGGAGGATGATGATTGGGAAAGCAAAAGAGATTGTTGGAAAAATCGTTGCAGACATAGTTGCTTCAACCGAATTTCGAGATTGGAATTTACCATTTTTTGAAGTAGTTTTATTGGGTCGTAACCCCTATAAGGTAAATTTTTTGAAAAAATTATTAGTTTCAAAATAATAATAATAATAATAATAAATTAATATGGTAATGAGATGTTTAAATTGTCCATCAGATTTAAATCCCGAATGATAGACAAAATTTTTGGGAGGATGATGATTGGAAAAACAAAAGAGATTGTTGGAAAAATCGTTGCAGACATAGTTGCTTCAACCGAATTTCGAGATTGGAATATACCATTTTTCGGAGTAGTTTTATTGGGTCGTAACCCCTATAAGGTAAATTTTTTGAAAAAATTATTAGTTTCAAAATAATAATAATAATAATAAATTAATATGGTAATGAGATGTTTAAATTGTCCATCAGATTTACAAGACATACTAGAGTATGTTATAATGATGCTGAACAACTCGTGGCCAATATAAGAATATCAACACTCATAAGGTAACCCCATCCCTCTCTCTCCTCGTAATATTTTGACACCTCATTTTCCACTAACTCTGCCAAATCCTTTAAGAATTTCTAACTTTTATCCCACATCCATAAATTTACCACATTACTATTTTTTTAACTTTAATTATACCCCACCGCATATTTTAACCAATCAAAACTTAACCCACTTAATAAAAAAAAACCTCACTTTTATTAATTTTATAAAATAAAATGGGATGGGTGAGGGGATGGGTAACCCATCCCACTAGGGTTGCCCCTTCCCCTTGGTGGAATGGGTTTTATCCCACACTCATGGGTTTACCCCTTAAGAGGAAAGAGAGTGGAATGGGCGAGGAGAAAACTCATGGGTGTTGATGCTCTAAATGTGAGTGATCATCCCTACTATTCATGTGGTTTGGGAAAGGAGTTTGTTGACTAAAGGTTGACAATGAAGTAAGTTATATTTTTAAAAGATTTAATGTTATTTAATTTTGTGGGTATTTTTTATTTCAATTTTTATTATTGTTACTGTTTCATAAATATTTATAGGGATTTGACAACAGAACCCACTGAAGATTCTTGTTTGATGAAAATAAAAAAGTGGTGTTTTTTACAAATTTTCGAACAAAGTACTTTGGGGTGCAACAAATAGTAAGTTAAATTTTTATTTTTAATACAAAAATTTAATTATAATAAGTAAATTATATAGAGATTACAACATTAGAAGGAACATCTCAATAATTTAGTGTTCTACCACCTTGCACTACATAAATTGATGACCAATCTTGCAACTACTTGAGCTAAAAAAAAGAAGAGATTGTTGACCGAAAATTGACTAAATTGAATTAAAGTGAAATCTCTTTTAAAAAATTTAATATATATTTTCATTTTTTTGTCAGTTTTTATACTAAGAAATGGAAAGCGTTTGAACAACAAACCAGATTATGTTGTTAATCCATTTCATCTCCATTTGGATTGCTGGCCTACAGTAGAAACATGGGTATTGCTACTTGTTGAGAAAAGGCATGGAATAAACCAGGATGTCATTGAAAACACAAATGCAGCTTGGTATTTTTTCTTTAATTTTTTTAAAAGAATTGTTAAATACAAAATGAAATATTTAATTATTATCTCTTAATTCTAACATATTTTGGATATTTTTTTAAAGAGAAGGAACTATTAATACTTCATTATTCGTTAAGACCGACTTGTACAACGCGCATAAGATTTTGTGCAACTCTATTGACTGGAAGAGCATTTTAAAAGGGTTTCATTATGCGAATGTTGATGATGACACCATCCCACAACATCTCTTTATATCTTCCAACTTGACCATATGAAGAGATGAGGTGCAAATACACAGTGAATGCATCACTGCAGAAAGGTTGAGATTTATTCAGGCCATTCCGAGAGCTCTTAAGTAGTAGAGGTAGTGGAGAGGTTGGTTAATTGAGTACATGAATGTACTCAACTAACCAACCTTCCATGTTACAAGAGTTCTTCATTTTCATAAAGACAACCTCCCATGTTACAAGAGTTCTTCATTTTTATAAAGATTTTATAAGGATGTACGGAGTGATTTATAAGTGATTTAAGCCATACCCATGTCACAAAGAAACTTATGCTGAAGGAAGTTATAAACAATAACACAAACACTGAGTAGTTCAAGATACAATTAGAGTTGGTAGGATATCGCAATAAAGAGAACAAAAATGAAAATAATCTCAACTCATCTTCAGTGGCTTGTAGGAGCCAAGTCAATGTTACATGGAAGCATCTTGAAACCACATTTCCATATGATATTAAAGCAAACTCACTAATTGTATCATGCACCATGCCAAGACCAGTCTAAGCATTCTCACATAGGATAGAGAAATTTAGTACTTTGTATATTAGGGAATATCTATAATATATAATAATAATACTACCTCCGTCTCAAAATTCATGTCATTTTACTTTTTGGCACGCTTTTTAATGTGTTAAAAACTCTATGAAATATTTTTTTTTTCAAAATTTTTAAAATAATTTCAAACTTATTAGTTATAAGTTTCAAATTATTTTAAAAATTTTGAAAAAAAATCAATATTTCATAGAGTTTTTAACACATTAAAAAGCGTGCCCAAAAGTCAAACGACATGAATTTTGAGACGGAGGGAGTATATATAATACATAAAAAGTTGTATTCACGTTCAATTTAATGCTCATTCATTTAATGATTCATCTTCTATATATTTTTTTTTATAACATACAAGATTAAAAACACTTCAATAGCTCAATGGTTAAATGTGATGTTTCTTATATGTATGGTCTTGGGTTCAAATCCTATTGGTTACACTTTGCCCATATTTTTTTTTCAATTGTCGTTATTTTATTAAAATTTCATCATATATATAGTTTATTATACTATACAAATGTGTTAATGAGATCATTTGTTACACCATATATATTACATACCTATATATTTAATACCTTTTATTATTAAGATTAAATTATGACATTTATAAGGGGGGGAATCTTCCAACTTCTTTGACGGTTATATATCAAATTCAATTCACACAATTACACCAATAATTTCTAGATGTTTGAAAATTGATGTCAAGTTGTGGTTGTTTTCTGTAAGTTATGCGTTCAGCCCTATGATTGTTCTTATGCTAGCGCCCTACTTTTTCGTTCATTATATTTGTGTGTGGTAGTTTATATATTGTCACCGGTTTATTATCCTGATGCCTTAAACTAAAAAATAATTATTTAAAATAAGTCTTGTGGGTAGCACGGACATGCTTACTAGTTATCTATATATTGATCTCACATATTAATTACCATAAGTTTATCAAACCTATTTTATTAGATTTATCTTAGGCATTTATCAAAATTACTATAGATGCATGAATAGTGAATACTATTATCGATAATAAAGACTATGTAGTCTTTTGTGCTAATAAAACAACGAAAATGAAAAGGGAACCACGATGGGAGTTCTAAAATTCGATGGAGTAATTATGCTATTTATGGACAGTCGTGCATCTTGGATGAATGATTTTGAGGAACATTATAGGGAGTTATATATTTTTAAATAATATTTTATAATTTTAATTTATTAATTATTTTATAATGACTTTTTTTTCAGGGGATGACCGTGAAAAGTATTGTGTATTTAATCGATCAACCTTCGTATTTGCGTCTTTTGGATCTAAGCACTTCATATACCAGCTTAAATCCCGAATAATAGACAAGATTTTAGGGAAGCACTTCATATAACCAGCTTAAATCCCGAATAATAGACAAGATTTTAGGGAGGATGATGATTGGAAAAGCAAAAGAGATTGCTGGAGAAATCGTTGCAGACATAGTTGCTTCCACCGAATTTCGAGATTTGAATATACCATCTTTCGGAGTAGTTTTATTGGGTTGTTCAACCGAAATTCGAGATTGGAATATACCATTTTTCGGAGTAGTTTTATTGAGTTGTAAGTTGTAACCCCTATAAGGTAAATTTTTTGAAAAAATTATTAGTTTCAAAATAATAATAATAAAAAATTAATATGGTAATGAGATGTTTAAATTGTCCATCAGGTTTACAAGGCATACTAGAGTATGTTATAATGGTACATAACAGCTGGTGACCAATTTAAATGTGAGTGATCACCCCTACTATTCATGTGGTTTGGGGAATGAGTTTGTTGACGAAAGGCTGACAATGAAGTAAGTTATATTTTAAAAAGATTTAATGTTATTGAATTTTGTGGGTATTTTTTGTTTCAATTTTTATTACTGTTAATGTTTCATAAATATTTATAAGGATTTAAAAAAAGAATCCACTAAAGATTCTTGTTTGATGAAAATAAAAGTGGTGCTTTTTACAAATTTTCGAACAAAGTACTTTGGGGTACAACAAATAGTAAGTTAAATTTTTAATTTTAATATAAAATTTTAATTATAATAAGTAAATTATATAGAGATTACAACATTAGAAGGAAAATCCCAATAATTTAGTGTTGTACCAGCTTGCACTACATAAATTGATGACCAATCTTGCAACTACTTAAGCAAAAAATAAAATAAAATTGATGAACAAAAATTGACTAAATTGAATTGAAGTGAAATCTCTCCTAGAAAATTTAATATATATTTTCATTTTTTTTTTGTCAGTTTTTATACTAAGAAATGGAAAGCGTTTGAACAACAAACCAGATTATGTTGTTGATCCATTTCATCTCCATTTGGATTGCTGGCCTACAGTAGAAAGAACTATTGATACTTCATTATTCGTTATGACCGACTTCTACAACGTGTATCAGAGGTTGCAAGAGCATTTTAAAGGGGTTTAATTATGGGACAACTTGACCATAGGAAGAGATGAGGTGCAAATACATAGTGAATGCATCACTGCAGAAAGGTTGAGATTTATTCAGGGCATTCCGGGAGCTCCTAAGTAGTAGAGGTAGTGGGGAGGTTGGTTAGTTGAGTACATTTCAAAAGTTATGTACTCAACTAACCAACCTCCCATGTTACAAGAGCTCTTCATTTTCATAAAGATTTTATAAGGATGTACGGAGTGATTTATAAGTGATTCAAGTCCTACACATGTCACAAGAGATCTTCCTTTCCATTCTCGGATATAATAAGGATGTACAAATTGATTTATAAGTGATTTAATTGTGGGTATTTTTTGTTTCAATTTTTATTACTGTTAATGTTTTATATATTTATAGGGATTTAACAACAAAACCCATTGAAGATTCTTGTTTGATGAAAATAAAAAGGGGTGCTTTTTACAAATTTTCGAACAAAGTACTTTGGGTACAACAAATAATAAGTTTAATTTTTATTTTTAATATAAAATTTTAATTATAATAAGTAAATTATATAGAGATTACAACATTAGAAGGAAAATCCCAATAATTTAGTGTTGTACCAGCTTGCACTACATAAATTGATAACTAATCTTGCAACCACTTGAGCAAAAAAAAAGATTGATGACAAAAAATTGACTAAATTGAATTGAAGTGAAATCTCTCTTAAAAAATTTAATGTATATTTTCATTTTTTGTCAGTTTTATACTAAGAAATGGAAAGCGTTTGAACAACAAACCAGATTATGTTGTTGATCCATTTCATCTCCATTTGGATTGCTGGCCTACAGTAGAAACAGGGGTATTGCTACTTGTTGAGAAAATGTATGGAATAAACCAGGATGTCATTGAAAACACAAATGCAGCTTGGTATTTTTTTCTTTATTTTTTTAAAGACTTGTTAAATACAAAATGAAAATTTAAATATTATCTTTTAATTCTAACATATTTTGGATATTTTTTTAAAGAGAAGAAACTATTAATACTTCATTATTCGTTACGACCGACTTGTACAACGTGTATCATATTTTGTGCAACTCTATTGACTGCAAGAACATTTTAAAGGGGTTTCATTATGTGAATGTTGATGATGACACCATCCCACAACATCTCTTTATATCTTCCAACTTGACCATAGGAAGAGATGAGGTGCAAATACACAGTGAATGCATCACTGCAGAAAGGTTGAGATTTATTCAGGACATTCCGGGAGCTCATAAGTAGTAGAGGTAGTGGGGAGGTTGGTTAGTTGAGTACATTTCAAAATTTATGTACTCAACTAACCAACCTCCCATGTTACAAGAGCTCTTCATTTTCATAAAGATTTTATAAGGATATACGGAGTGATTTATAAGTGATTCAAGCCCTACCCATGCAACAAGAGCTCTTCCTTTTCATTCTTGGATATAATAAGGATGTACGAAGTGATGTATAAGTAATTTAAGCCCTACTCATGTTACAAGAGTTCTTCCTTTTCATCCTCCAAGTGAGGACAACGGATCTAAGAGCTAATACGGCTAGGCAGTCAACCGGCGAGGAGAAGCAAGCTTCGAAGAAGTTGAAGCGTGAAGAATCGAAGGATGAGGAGGAGAAAGCCATGGCGGACAAGATGCAGTCAACCGGCAAGAAGAAGTTGAAGTGCGGAGAATCGGATGAGAAGAGAGCCTACAGGGCGATTCTGAAATTGAGGACTGTGTACAATGAGGAAGAATTGGATGTTCGTGAATTCTGGCATTTAGTTATGCAATTTAAGGGCTACTACTTCACCGATAAATTCGTCTGGAAGAAGCTTGTAGAGTACATACTCGAACACTTACCAACCGTCATTAAAAACGGGCGTATTTCACGCTTGCCCCCACACCATTATGATGGTTGGGATGACGAGAGACGGTTACTGGACATCTATATGAGAGGAGAAGGCGTAAAAAGAGGTATATACATGCATATGCTCCTCTGATTTTTAATTGCCATCGATCAATTTGATGGATATGATCGATGAACTCAACTACAAAACCCTTGGATCAAGTTCATTTGCTCGTTTTTTTCTTATTGATTGATTCCTTCGATTTCTGGTGGTTTGGTTTTGGGTGCTCCCTCAGCTCCTGTTGTGAATGGAGAAGAAGTACGTGAGGTATTCCCTCCACGTGGATCTGATGCTGGAAAACTTGTACCTAAATCAGATGAAGATTGAAGAAGATCCCTTTCTCATCCGATTATCCGGTCTTGAAGTAATTTTTTTAACTTGTTATTATCCACCCTTTCTAGATGTTTGAAAATCGATGTCAGGTTGTGGTTGTTTTCTGCAAGTTATGCGTTCAGCACTGTGATTGTTCTTATGCTAGTACCCATACTTAGGCGCTCAGCCTTGGGATTGTTCTTATTCTAATACCCTACTTTTGCGTTCATTATATGTGTGTGTGTGTGTGGTAGTTTATTATCCTGATGCCTTAAACTATAAAAATTTCTTAGTTCTTAGGTGAGCCATTGAGTTATAGTGACAACGGAATAGGGCTCCTGCTACTGCTACTCCCATTTGTTGGTTTGTTATGTGAGTTTAAAACTAGTATCATGAGGATCATACTCGAGTGTCAAGCTTCCTTCCGTCTCCGTCAATACAATGGATTTCCTTCTAGCTACAAGATAAAGATTAGAGATGCAATGAGCCTTTTGAGAAATTTCAAATAAAAAAAACATTAATCTTCATGAAAGAAATATTAACCTTTTGTAATTATTTGACTCCCAACAAATGTTTTCCGAGTCCTAGCCCATTGGAAATATCTTTTGTCACTAGGGCATTGAGGGCAAACGACGAGGGTTGTGTACATCGTAAGGGATCTATGTGTACACAACCCTCGTTATGATACTACCTAACCTAGGCATTTGATTTGTTAGTCTGACAATAAACATATAATGAATTCCAGCTGCTGCAAGTTTTGAGGATATGATAATATAGCCCTGCAATTGAACAAAGGAAATAATTTTAGAGACTTACAAGACTTGATTTGAAACTATTTTTGACGTTATTGGAAAAACAGTGCAATGAGCTGACCTTGGAAGTAGAACAACATGAGGTTTGTCCGTCCAAACAACTGAAGAACATTAATTGTGAGCAACAGGAAGCACCTGCATATGACAACAATGTTATATTAAATGGAAGATGGATCTTACCATTTAATTATTGAACTATTGAAGATATCAACACGAGTTAGTAAAATACAAATCCAACAAATTGCAAGGTGAAAAAAATGATGAGTCGATGACGGAATGACATATCTCAACAATCTCAAAATCTATATAGTTGAATTGAATAAAATAAAATAAAATAAAAAGATAGATCTTGCCACATCATTCGCATCAACGAGGACTGCAAACCGAAAGAACTCCCCAACTTCTCTAAAGACCTCAAGAGAAAGAGGCGTGCAAGTTCTTTCACAAGCCGGAGAGAGCCTCACATGGACTACGACAAAAATTAAGCTACTAAGTGGAGAAAACCACATGTGAGTACGGTTAAATTAAAGTTCGATGGATCCACACTAGATAATAATGATAGTTCGATTGGCTATATCATTCGTGATTGGGAGGGTAGAACGATCCACATTGGCTACGACATAATTGACTACCAGACCCTACTGAAAACTGAAGCTTTGACATTAAGACACGGAATAATCCAAACCCTTGCGTTGGGTATAAACAAATTGCAAATTGAAGGGACTCCCTTATAATCATAAATCATTTAAAAAGAAAGTTTACATGTCCATGAGAAATTGAACTAGTGATGTCCGATATCAAAACATGACTGTTGAGTGTGAAAGAAGTCTCCTTTTCTCACGTGCCCCAAAATGGAAACAGAGTGGCCGATAAGATTGCACACATTTGCCGCTCTGTTAGGGGCTTCGACACTTACAATTATACAGGTCTTCAAGACCTCATCCGCAATGATGCTATCGAGTAGGATTATTCCACCCGAATTATTACCTGATTAAAAAAAATTACTCCCTCCGTTCGGTAAAACATGTCACTTTACTATTCACGCACGCTTTTTTAGGAGATAAAAACTATATAAAATATCTAGATTTTTTTTTATTTTTTTAACAATTTTGTAGTTATTATTAATAAGTATGAACTTGTTAAATTTTTTTTATAAAAAAATACATATTTTATATAGTTTTTATTTATCATTCTAAAGAAGCGTGCGTAAATAATAAACGATATATTTTGCCGAACGGAGGGGTAGAAAGATTAATGAGCATTTATGGTAGGTAATCATTAGTCATTAATTCTCTTTCTATAGAATCATTGACGTGAGAGGTGTAGGAAATTAACTCAGGTCACCTAGAGTATTACAATCCACCAATGAGTTAATGGTGGACCACCATTAAACAGTTTATACTTCAAAATTGTTTAATGGTGGACCACCATTAAACAGTTTATACTTCAAAACTGTTTACAGTTTTGAAGTTGTACATATAGTAGTTTCGCACTTACTTGACATTCGAAAAGAACATTATGCGTCACATAAGAAACTCAATTTTTTAAAATAATTTCAAACTTATTACTAATAACTTTGAATTTATTTTAAAATTTTTGAAAAAAGTTTATATTTTAGATTAGAATTTTTAACACATTAAAAAGTGTGTCAAAAAGTTAAACGATCTAAATTATGAGATGAAGGTAGTACTTTGCTACAATATACACTCTCTGTTCGACAAAACATATCATTTATTATTCAAGCATGTTTTTTTGTAGGACAGTTAAAAATATAAAAAATATTTATTTATTTTTTATAATTTTTTTTAACAATTTCGTACTTATTAGTAGTAACTATAAAATTGTTTTTAAAAAATTATGAAAAAGTTAATATTTTTATATAATTTTTGTCATATATGCATAAATATTAAACGATATGTTTTGTCGAACGTGGGAGTATATAAAAAAACTCATAAATTTTGGAAAACATTATAATTTCGAGTAAAATGGCTAAACATCTGCGTTCTGTTCCAGGATAATATTAACAATTTAATTAAATATTGAAACTTTATGGGGGAAAAAGAGTACTCCTACAACAAAGCAAGACAAAATATCACTTATAAAAAGCATAAAATGTGTCATGTTCTTATTGGTAGTCTAAACTTGATGCAATATGTGGGTTACTTCTCCAAGAAGTGGGCCAATTTAGAGAAAGGCCAACCTATTGGAATTTGGATTTTGGATGAGCTTATTCATAATTTCAGATCCATACATCTTTGTTTTTGTCGGTATTAAACTACTCCGTAATAAACTCTGACTGTGAATGGTTGTTGCCATCCACCTCCTCCTTGATTCCATTTCAATCCCCTTTGGTTTGACTATATATTCCACTAACCATCCTCCTTAAAATTGGGCTTATCATTTCATACACGCATCCCCTTCAAAAACAGAAAGAAACCATGGAAAATGGGGTCAGAACCAGAACAAGCTTACTCTACAATGAACTGTTGCCCTTCACGCTGATGGTTGCAGTTGAGTGTTCAGGTGTGATCATGAACACCCTCTTCAAAGCTGCCGCCATGAACAATGGGTTGAGCTTCTATGTCTTTGTTACATACTCTTACTGCGTTGCTGCCCTTGTTCTCCTCCCTTACAACTTCCTCTACAGGTCAATTTCCCCCCCTAATTATTTCTTCTATGATTCTTGATGTCAAGAACCCTAATTTTAATTTGTTCTTGATTTCTGCAGGAAAACTACTTTACCCCCTTTGAAGATTATTGGCAAGTGTTTCCTTCTGAGCATGGTGGGGTATGATTTTGATTTGGGTTTGATTTTCCCCCCAAATTGATTTCCCCCTTTTTATCTGAAAAGGGGTGATTTCTTGAATTCATCCTCTCTATGGTTTGACAGGAGTTCAGGTCAGATTACAAATTACAGAGGGATTGATTACAGCTCTCCTACCCTTTGTTCAGCTCTGAGCAACCTTATTCCTGCTTTCACTTTCATCTTGGCCATCATTTTTAGGTATTGCTTTTTTTTTTTATCAGATTGGGATACTTTGCAGCAAATGAAACAGTAACCTATCAGTTGTGTAAATGTAAATGGACAAATCTGATTTCTTGACTTGTAGGATGGAAACTTTTGCTTGGAGAAGGTTTAGCTTTCAGGCAAAGATCATAGGTACAATAGTGTCTATTGCTGGTGCCTTCATTGTGATCTTCTACAAGGGCCCTGCAATCATATTTTACCTGCAAAAGTCGCCGAAACCCTTGCAAAACTCTCTCGATTCGTCACTCTCTGATTGGGTTCTTGGTGGCCTTCTGCTTGTTACGTCGGATGTGACTTGTGCTATATGGTACATTACATTGGTAATTATTCATTCGCGCCCTGCCTTTTAAACACGGCATTCTCTTAATGTAGGCGGTATTGATAATGTTGTCGTGTTCTTTTAGGCACATATCTTGAAGGAATACCCAGCGAAGCTCGTTATAGTCTTCTTTAACAGCCTTTTTGGAGCTATGATATGTGGAACTATAGGATTCGTGTTCGGAACAAACCCAAGTGCTTGGGTGCTGAAGCTTGACATATCATTGGCTGCTATTTTATATTCTGTAAGGATACCCTGGAACTCAATCAATCAAGAGACTGTTTTGTGTGTTACAAGTTATCTGGCTGTATGACTTGTGAAGCACTTTTGTGTGTAGGGATTGCTTGGATCATGCTTGGGCAATGCACTTCATGCGTGGGGCATAAATCTCAAAGGGCCCGTTTATGTAGCAATGTTCAGGCCAGTGTCTGTTGCAATTGCTGCAGCCATGGGGGTGGCGTTTCTTGGTGATACCCTTCATCTTGGAAGGTACTGTCTGAGTCTTCTTAGTTCTTACCATCTTCTTTGTTCGACTTAATGAGATTGAGGAGTAACTTGTGTCTTTATGGTACAGCGTAATAGGAGCAATTGTAATAGCTTTTGGATTATACTCCGTAATGTGGGGAGAGGCAACGAAAGGGAGGGACAAGGACCTTGGGACCTCAGACTTAGAATCCTCTTCTCTGAATAGCCCCTTGATACACAAGTGACCATCGTATGCAGAAGGGGAACTGTTGTATATATGTAATGAGAAGGCCTGGGAACTCTGACTTGCCATTGTGCGGGAAAAACACATTTTCAATTGCCCCGAGACAGATGGAATCATCAAGTAATCGAATGTGTTTGGAGCTGAGCTTTTTATCTTGACACTTCAAACAAGTTATAGGCTACTAAACTTGTTACCCTTCAGTCCGGTTTCCTTTGTGTGTAAATTCTCTTTGCTGTCGGCAATTTCTTGTAGGGCTTTGTGATCATGACCAAACAACTTGTAAGCAGAAACTGCTGCTCAGTCTCAAAGCTTTCTTTCTGTCATTTCAGTGAATATATGCATCTCGTTTCAGCTCAAAATTTAGTTATAAGGTAAGTTTAGTGCTATACTTGACTATGACTAGATCAACTCCACAAAGGGATAGTTTGGTGTTCAGACATCTCTGGGAATATGTAGGAAACAGTCAAAAACTTGGATATTAACTGTATACAACGAGGATACATACAGGGTGAGTTGATAGGGAGATCATAAATTGGATACCGAAGCAAAAGGTGCATAGTCATTATATATGCACTTCCGCGTTTTAAATATGCGATTTTAATACAAGAATGTATAGCTAAAAACCGTGTACTTTTCAGTAGACTGTGCAAAGTGTTATACTGACATGTTTTGGAGGGAGTATTAGAGAGAAGTTAGGTTGGGAAGCTGTCCTGTTATGAATGATGAAAAAGGGTAGTCATTATTTGCTAAATGCCACCTCTCATTTTGTCCTCTTTTTTGTCTTTATGTTTGTTCAGAAAGATATTTTGCTTGATTGCTTTGTGTTTACTAGTAGACTGTCTGTACTAACAGTTGCCCTCTTCCTCTTCCAACTTAATTTCCCCAATTCCATGATCTTGATTAAATTTGCAGGGAACCCACAAGAATTTCTCCACAGATCATAGAAATGGAAGGGCTCAGAAGAAGATGCTGCAACAGTGATGTGCTTCCCTTCACAGTGATGGTAGCCATGGAATGCCTAAGAGTGGGCTCCACCACCATCTTCAAAGCTGCCTCCATGGATAATGGCTTGAGCAACTATGTCATTGTTACTTACTCTTACTTCATTGCTGCCCTTTTCCTCCTCCCTTCCCATCTCCTCTACAGGCCAACTACCAGATTAAGTTTCCGGATTCTGTGCAAGTTTTTGCTTCTGAGCCTTGTTGGGTATGGTCGTATAGTAGTTCAGGATCTGCCTTCTATCATAATTTCAGTTATTGTGTAGGAGTTTCACCTTCCCTTATAAACTTGCAGGTGTTCCTCGCTGATGTTGAGTTACCAAGGAATCAGTTACAGCTCCCCTACCCTTGCTGCAGCTTTGGGAAGCCTTATTCCTGCTTTCATTTTCATTTTAGCAATTCTTTTTCGGTATGTCAATGTTACTGCTGTGTTTTTCCTTTTAATCAATACATCAGTAAGAACATGAATGCGAGTTCTCGGTTGTAGGATGGAAAAACTTGCTTGGAGAAGCTTCAGTAGTCAGGTAAAGATCATAGGCACAATAGTATCCATTGGAGGTGCACTCATGGTGATCTTCTACAAGGGGCCAGCAATCATACTTATCCCACAAAATTTGTCCGCGGCCTTGCAAGGCTCACTTGATTCATCAGGCTCCAATTGGGCTCTTGGCGGCTTTCTAATTGCTTCCGCGTCTATAGTTACTTCTATATGGTACATTCTTCAGGTAATTCTCCCTGATCTGCCCGTTCAACAACATATCGATCTATGCTTGCTGTAACTACATCTTTTCTGCAGGCAGATGCCTTTAGGGACTACCCAGCAGAGCTTGTTGTAATGTTCTATTACAACCTTTTCGGAGGCTTGATATCTGGAATGATAGGATTTGTCTGTGGAGCAAACCCGAGTGCTTGGTCTTTGAAATTCGACGAGTCACTGGCTGCTGTCTTGTATTCGGTAAGTACACCGTGATCACGAAACTTCTTTGATCATATTCTTAATTATGACTAAAGAGGACTTGTTTCTAGGGATTGCTAGGATCACTCTTGACCAATTCAGTTCACGCGTGGGTCATGCATCGCAAAGGGCCAGTTTATGTTGCAATGTTCAGGCCTTTGTCCATTGCAATCGCTGCTATTATGGGCGTTATGTTTCTCCGCGACACTCTTCATCTTGGAAGGTACAATATCCTTTTGACTCACCAAGATTAAAAGCTATCTTTTACGCAACTAGTAACGTGTCTTATGATTCCGATACAGCATAATAGGAGCAATTGTAATATCGCTTGGATTCTACGCGGTAATGTGGGGAAAAGCCGCTGAACAGATGCAGTCATCCCCTGAGAAGACGCCCTTGCTACCGAGCAAAAAAGAAGAATGTCACCCGGAGATGGGCATCTCTTAGCTTCTTTGAGGAACAAGTACAAGCATAGTTCTTCATACATTTACAACTTTATGACAGAAACTGATGTTCAGTAACTGTCTCTGACTGATCCTTATTTCTTTAGTTTGGATAGCAACAAAATCTAATTTAATGCTTGTATAATTTTAAATTTGGTTTGATCTCTTAATGGATTTCCCCAAATGTGGAGCTTATCAGATCACACAATTTCTGAACGTTGGAAGTGATCTGATCAAAATGTGAATGTTGCACACAACCTCTGGTTTTCAGGGAGTTGTTTGCAACAACCTTCGCGGGTGACTCGCATGGCGAAATCACTTCTTGTTCTAAGGCAGCCTGGCCTATATTTTGGTATGGTTTTTTGTCATTTCACTTGTAGTTTCTGCTAACGAAAAAATTCCAAGATTCAGAATTTGGCGAATTTGGTGCTCAGTGGTTGAAATCATCAGTTTCTCAGCACCAGTTTCAAACTAAATCCTTTGAAAACATATTATTTGGATGGAATTTTGAAAAAAAATAATTCCAAAATTATTTTTTTAATATAAAGTAACAGACAAAATGGCTGATGAACAAAGTGAACAGAGCTTTGTACCCCACCTTCTCTCTCTGTGCCGTTTGAGCTCCGATGTAAGCTGAAGCTTCGGTATAAACTCTTAAAGTTTACACTTCTTGTCCAAATCCCATCTTTCTCCCTCCAGCACGATCCAGAAAGTTGCAAGGTTCAAGCTTTTCATTCTAGGGTTTCGAGCGGTTCAGCAATCAACAAGGATTGGAATTGGAATTGTTCTGATTCTCAGTTTGCTTTGCGATTTCGATCTCTATTCCCTCCAGATCTTCGATCAATTGGGGTTTCAAATTGATCAGCCATGTCACAGGGCTACGCAATCGAGCTCTACTTCGACCCAGCGCTGGAGAACCAGGTCCTCAAATCATGGAACGCGCTCGCCCGCCGCCAAATCGCCACCCAGCTGATCGAAATTGAGTCCCGCCCCCACATTACCCTCTTCTCTTCCCGATTT
Organism: Persicaria tinctoria; assembly: GCA_037127255.1. Classification (NCBI taxonomy): domain Eukaryota; kingdom Viridiplantae; phylum Streptophyta; class Magnoliopsida; order Caryophyllales; family Polygonaceae; genus Persicaria; species Persicaria tinctoria. Next base: position 16,170,224 of record JBANSL010000008.1, read on the forward strand.
CTCGACCATGCCAAGCTCGAAACCCTAATCAGGAGCTTCGCCTCCAAGCAGGAGCCTTTACGCTTGGATTTCTCCTCGATCGGATGCCTCCCCGGCGGAGAAAGCAACGTGCTTTTCCTCTCCCCCACTCCCACATTGCCCCTTCTCCAGCTCCATTCGCAGCTCTGCGATCTGCTCAGGAAGGAAGGTGTCGAAATTGGGGATGAATTCCGGGTCGATTCTTGGATCCCCTTTTGCCCCGTTGCCCAGGAGATGCCCAAGAATCGAATGGCTGATGCTTTTACTGTTTTGAAGGATATGAAGGTGCCAGTTAGTGGGTATGCCATGGATATCGGCTTCGTCGAGTTCTCCCCAGTTAGGGAGCTGTACTCTTTCACTCTAGGTAACTCTGTAGAAGTATGAAGCTTGGCTATCAATTCACGATCATGGGTTTTACTTGTTTGAAGTTTTTTCAGCTATGCATTTCAGTTTTAGCCTGTGCTTATTTTGCGACATACTCAGGTTGCAGTTCATATAATTTAGGGTATCGGGTTGTAATTACAACTAGGATCGGTATGGGAGTGAAACTTGATGCCTGCCATATGTTGTTTGATTTTGCTGTGTAATGTGAAAGAATGTGAGAAGGGACGATAGCGCCACCTTGAGCTATGAGCAAGGAATAATTTGGTTATGTTTCGTTGGAATAGCACATGTTTTGTTAGATTAACAATGCCATTTCCGTTGTGGTTATAATTGGTGATCAAAGAGTGAAGGAATCAAACGGAATGGTTGGCATTGCTGTGGATATGATCATTTTGTTCTTCGGGTTTGGGTAAGGATCATTGTGTGGGACATGTTCATGAATGAATCTGAAGTAGGCAAGTGGGAGTTTGATCCTTCCTGACATATGAAATTTGATTCAGAAACGATTTCCTGGTTTCTTAATCGCCATTTAGTCTGTAATTTCTGATCTCTTCTGTAATCTTGTTTGTGCATCAACCAACAGCTAGCAGCTTTCAACCTTGATGAATGAATAATCTTATGGATGAAATCTATTTCCTGTTTAAATTCTTCCTGACTTTGCTGCAATTACAAATGGTAAAAGTTTGATGTGGGATTTGAACATATGTTTGATGAAGCTTAACATGCCCCTTCATGATTTTCATTGTATGACAGTTTTCTTCCTGCAGCATGATTGATGCTGATAAAGCTCATTTCTTTTATAATCTGTATATCTCTATCAAGTCACAATGACTTACTGTCATTTATAATCTGTATATCTCTTTCAAGAAACGTCACAAAATTCATCATCGCCCTTACCAGTGGATCTTCACTAGATTACTGAATTATTTCATCAGATTTGTTTATTCGTGAAGGCAGTGGATCTTTACTTTGTTGGCACTATAAGCGCAGGAAGCTTCGTGTGGGATTGCTGGCATTTTGTTTTCATTGCTAAACTTGTTAAGTCTACAGCATGCCACATTTGTTAGTGGTCATTTCTTTGCTGTCATTTTCCTGTTTCATTGCTTCTTCGTCGTGCAAGACATTAGGCTGAACTCGCCCACCTCTCCTTTTGGATTTACGTGGGTGCCCAAGTGACCACCCGACTATGCCCACACAGCTAGAGTAGAGTGTAGACCCTATGTGGTCACCAACAGGAGACTTGGACTAGCGACCTCAATACGTACCACTCATTGAAATGAACTATGTTTGCATCAAATTGGTGTTTCAATCGTCGTGTGGATCAATTCACAATCACAGGCCACCTGTCGGTGAGGATCCTCTGGTCCGTATTTATAGTCCATTCTATAGTCCGCCTTTTTTATTGGTTGAAATCAATTATAATACTACCATATTTATTAAGAAAAATAATAAAATAGTTCAGCACAACCAATCACCGGTACGGACCATATAATGGACCGTGATTGTGGACTAGATGATCTCAATCCGCCACCTGTGGATGTATGGATGAAAATACACTTGGAACACAAATGTCATTTGGACAGAGTGCTTGAACTAAGTCACATAAATCTTCTCAGCGAAGATCATAGTAGTCCATTTTATGGTCTATTTATTTTGATTGCTAGAAGATTATTTAAATATAATATTAATGATTATTGAGAAAATGAATAAAAATACCAACATCACTCTATTAAAATGAATGGACTATTAATGTGGACTAGATGATCTTTACCTAAGCCTTCCATATACGGATTATCATTAGTTTGAAACCATACATATACATCAAGTGACTGATTGGGATCTTGTCTTATATTACAAAAGTGGTGCAAATCAATTATATTGTCCCATTGTATCTTTTCATGATCTACTTTTGTTCCTGATCGAATTCTTTAAAATAGTTAGAAAAAACATTTTTTTAATATAATAACAAGCAAGCAAAAAATATATATATAAATATTCCACCTGTTAAAAAAATATAATTCCTTTTATTTTTTAGCACATTTTTATTAAGAAAAACTATATAAAATATTATTTTTCCAATTATTTTTTTACTTAATTTTATACTCCACTAGTTATCAGTAATATATATGAAACTATGTAAAAAAATTATTAAAAATTTTGTTATTTTATATATTAAAAAATATTAAAAATTTTGTTATTTTAGTATATTTTTTAATGGAAGGAGTATAATTTTTTAAATAAAAAAAATCAAGATTTATATTCAAAATAATTGAAGGGAGGTTTTGCAAAATAGCCACGAAATTGGCCTAATTTTGCAAAATAGCCGCGTTTTGGGACATTTTTGCAAAATAGACGCAATAAAAGCTTTTTCTCTCTCCTAAAACTCGTCCTCTCCCCTCTCTCCCCGGACCTCTCTCGCTCTCTCCATCTCTTCTCCCCCGGACCTCTATCGCTCTCCCGACCTAATTCGACTGCCTCCAACGGAAACAAATTCCGACGACGATGTTGCTGGAAGAGACCTCGCCATTGGAGGCGCAGTTGGATGACGACGACGACGTTTCTCCAACGCCGGAGGCGGTGGCGAGCGAGCGGCGGAGCGAACGAAGGAGCGAGCGCCGGAGCGAGCTCGAGGGAGCGGTCGGAGCTAGGTCTCCTCCAGGCGTTGTGTTCATCAATTTCCTATGTGCTGAACGCGGTGGTAATTGTCGAATCTATGACGATTTATGCTCGTTTTTGTCGATTGTATTGTAGGTAATTGTCGATTATGTTTTATATCTTGTTCCATCTTTGCTTCTGAATATACCGGACTTTGTCGAATTCTATTAATCATTGACGTTTCTGAGAAAATTCTAAAATTTGCGCCTTCGGCGCAAATTTTCTTCAATCGATCGAAGATCGATTGATAGATTGCTTTCCTCCTGGCCTTAGATTGCTTCCCTCATGTACAAGCTCGCAAATTTTCTTTGATTTTTTAAGTGTTGGAGTCGATTTTGAAGTCTCAAGGTGTTTGTGTTTATGTTTCTTTGTCAAATTGCACTGTGAAGGCTTCGAAAATTGAGCATACAAGTGACAGATTTTGCTTCCGACTGTTTTCCTTATCAATCGATCGAAGATCGATTGATAAGGAACACGATTTTGTTTGTGATGGATTGCAATTGCTGAACGAAATTTGAAATCTTGTTGCAATTATAGATGAAAAGGTCCAAAATCCTGCAATTATGTTAATTGAAGCATCAATACATCCTTTGTTCTTGAAAGCACATTCCTCGATCATGTGGCTGTTTAGTAGTACTCTTTTTTTAGTTCATCAGAAGTTCAGCAAAACATATTCCTAGATACAGAATTTTGTCTGTGATTTGCCTTACTGCCTTGCTTCTAGTTTGCTTCTGACTGATTTGGTGTTGAACGCTCATTTATCCGAATTGAGCATTTTCTGTATGCTATTGAAGTTTGCCATGATTTTTTTCATACAAATGCTCTATTTTACATTGGTACTGAAATTACTTGCTTTGCTTTAATGCGTGTTTGCAGTGATTTAGATGCAACTGTACTGGCTTGCATTGCATTTTCTTGCCCAAATCCGGAGTCAATGGAGATCTGTACCTCACAAACATAAGCTAATCTGATCACAGGGTATTTTTCTCACTCTTGAAATGCAGTTGTTCCCTCAAAGGCTTTGTGCTCCTTAGATTCGACTTTAGCACTTGTTTGTGATTGTTATTGATGACTATGGCATTTTTGCCAATGTAATATTTTATTCTTTATAAGCTCAAAATCAGCTTTCATCATTTTTGAGGCTAGGTTTTGTGTGCTACCATTCTTCTTGAGAAAATATTTATTCCTTTTGCAAGTTTATGTCTGAATTTTTGCATGGTTTTTGCTTCTCAAATGCTCAAAGCTAACTTAGTTTTCTAAAATTAAGTCATTTGATCTTTTTATTGAATTTTACTGGAAGGCCCGGAAAAATGGGCCAACCTGTATGGGTGTTTAGCTGTTATCACTTGCTTGTCTCCAGCATTTAGCTTTTATCTGCTAATTAGATCATAAATGTTCCTTTCCCATTTCTTTTCCGGATTAGAAACTCTATGCCAGCAAATTATTCGACATGAGGGAGATTGATGGCTGGGAGCTCTGTATATGCTTGGTGCTGGATATTTTTATGAAGTTTCTGAGTTGCAGAGCTTTTAGTGTAGAGTTTCTGACTGATATATTTTACAGGATTCTGGCAAGTTTGTCTTCTGGCACTGTGGTGATTTGGAATTATCAATCTCAGGTTAGGAAGCTGCTAAATGTATCTTTACTCTTTAGTAGTTAATGTATGCTGGCATTGCATTTATTTCTTCATTGCATTAGCTTAATCTAGTATCTTAAGCTACATGGAATTGTACCGCAAAATACTAGAAATCGGTGATAGTATATTGAAGTAGAGCATTTTAGCCTCCAATACCGTCCTATAGCCTTCTTTTCGACTAGTTCTGAATCCATACATATAACTTCTTTTGGTTCGTTAAGATGAATGCATGGTATTGAATATGTTGCAAGTTTGTCCAAAAGACATCTTCCATTCCGTATAATTACCTCTTTCAATTGTTCTTAACACAATGTGTCTTATCTTGGTGACATTATACAACCAATTAAGGATAAGAAGTATATTGGTTGTTTGGTTTGAAATATTGATAATTCCCATTTGGATCTAAATATTCCAGAATTCTGATAAATTCCCTTATGATATTAACTTTTAATGATGCTTCTTGCAGACCACAACAAAGTCTTTTGAGTTTTGTGATTTACCAGGTACATCCCTTGCCTTCTTCTTACAATGTTGGACAGGGTTATTGGATTCTTCTAAGTGCACAAGAATATTCTAGTCTAATCTTTGTGTTTAATTCTACGGTTATTTGCAGTAAGATCAGCCAAGTTTGTTGCACGAAAGCAGTGGGTTGTTGCTGTAGCTGATGACATGTTCATACGTGTATACAATTACAACACTATGGACAAAGTCAATGCAGGATAGTGAAGATTCCATGAATGAGGATTTTGATGGTGACTCTTCTGCTGGCAAAAGGGACCTTGTGCTTCTTGGCCTCAATTTATAGCTGGATTCCGGATTCGTTAAGGTACATCTGCTATAATCTTGCCTTGATCTCTTTGTTGTTTGTCATCACTCATTTTAGTTGTTCTATGCATATGTATATAGTATGAACACCATACATTTTAGTTTATGTAGTTTGTTATCTTTAGACCTGTAAAAAGGATTTGTTATCCCTCTTTTTAGAGGGTCTGTGCATATGTATGGTCTCTGAAAATTGTTTATTAGGCTTGCTGTTTTCAGTTCTAAACGATACCTTATTCTTTTGTGCAGTATAAATCATTTCTTGAGCAATTTAAATCTCGGAGAGCGGACAAATAAAGCTGACCTTGAAGCCTACTCATGTATGTTGAAGTTGAATAGGAAGGGGACAATTAGTGTCATCACAACTTCAAATGTTTCCAGAAATTCTTTTAATCTAGATGAATAGGAAGGGGAAGATCAAGTATAAGAGGAAGAGGAAGGGGAAGATTGAGCTCCATGTCAGCAGTGTTGTTTGTTTGATTCACTGGATTGAATCGTTGGTATGTGTTTCTGCTGTCATCACAGATGGAGTAGTCATTAATCCATGCCTTTGTTACTTTTCAGTCCTAAATTGTACATGCTTTTTCTACTTTTGATTGTACTATATACCTAAATTGTACATGCCTTTACAGACATTATAGTTGATGATGCAACAGATCTTCCCGTGGGAGAAGGTGCAAGACAGATGAGGAAACGGTGGATGTATCATAGGGATGAATTCAGTGTAGAGATTCGAACTGAAGCTGAAAATTCATCACTTCAAGCCAAGTGCAAATCATTTGACCTTTTCCGAGGATGCAGCTTCTCAACCATCTTGCAAGCCCCTTGAGTGAGGAGTTGTCAGATGCTCCAAGCCAAGTGCAAATCATTTGACCTTTGGTAGAGTACTTATTATTTGCAGCTGGAGAATAGGTCTCTCAAATTTTCCTAATTTTTAAGAGCTCAAGCCCAGATGGTGACATCTCTCCAATTTTGCTAATTGCAGAAAGGCTAACCATGGCTCTTTTTTGTTCTACTTTCAAGTTAAATACCATCTGCTTAAGAGGTAAATGAATCCTTTATATTTGCCCTATTCAAATCATGCAAGAAACACGAAGCTTATCATCCTATGTGTTCAGTAACCCATCAGTTGAATCAAATGTTCATTGTGTATGATTATCCATTTAGTAAAACTGATGTAAATAAACAAGAACCTGTCCTTCAACAGCAGTGTTTCCCTAACTGGATAACGCTCACAAGGGGTGGCCTCACTTGCAGGCCAGCTCCACAGTCAGGATCTTTTACAACTGCGGCTTACATTTCAGGTAGCAGGGGTTCAAGGTGAGGTCCAGTCTCCATGAGTCTGCGACGGTTGGCTGTCTACTGCTTCACTCTCCCTTTCTGTTTCTTCTTCAGATTGTGTTTGATATAACAACAATTCAGGTATGTTTAGCAGATAATGTAAAATGTGTCATGCCAAATTTGTCATTACTTGTTTTACAGAAAAACATGTTGCAGTTGCTGACAAGTAGTGCAGAACGCCACACACACAAAAAGCAAAGACCCATGATGGAATTGATCGACAAAGGCAGGCCCAAGATGGACAGGGTCGTCCACCAAAGGCTTTTGTGTAAAAGCCAGTCCCTCAGGCGACGAGAATGGTTTCTCCAACTACAAGGGGTAATATTCAGTTATTTAACAACTCTTTCTGTATCGAAAATCTAGTTATAGCCTGTTTATGTATGTAGGGTGACGAAAAGAAGGGGATGTTGGCGATACAAAGCATACGGAAAACCCTTATGACGACCATATTCACAGCCACGGTGACCATCCTGTTGACCCTGGCTCTAGCCGCGCTGTGCAACATGGCTTACAACGCGAACATAAGCACAAACATCTTCAGCAGCCCTATTTTCGGGAGCCGAACAGAGAGGATGATGGGCCTCAAGTACGGATCAGCCATGGTCGTGCTCCTAGGGAGCTTTGTCTGCAGCTCCATAGCCATAGCCACAACTCCATACAAGCTGAACGAAGCAAAAAGTACCTTGATTTTTTTTGCTGTCATAGAATTTCTATGTAATTTCATTATAAATTCAAGCTACTTGTATAATAAATGAGCAAACGGGTTAAATTCATGTTGTATGTTTCAATTTGCTTCAAACTTGTATAATAAATGCGCAAACAGAGTCGTGCAACTCTTAAAACAAGAGTCGTGCAACTCTTACAACAGAGTCGTGCAACTCTTGTGACTCTTAAAACAGAGTCGTGCAAATCTTACAACAGAGTCGTGCAACTTTTACAACAGAGTTGTGCAACTCTTAAAACAGAGTCGTACAACTCTTAAAACAGAGTCGTGCAACTCTTAAAACAGAGTCGTGCAACTCTTACAACAACGTCGTGCAACTCTAAAATTTCATAGTGTTATTCATGAAATTTATAGTTCTATTCATACAAACTAAAATCTAATTTGATTCTTCTTAAAAAAGTATAAAATTTCACCAATCCCCCATGTTGTGCAATTTCACAAGTCTCGATTGTTGTACAAAGATAAAGAATTGTTGAGCAAAAATAAGAGCATGTTGTGCAAAAATATTTCATTTATTATTAGGTTGGATTATTTTATGATGATAAAAACTATAAAACAATATCAATTTTTTAATTAATTTTTTTTATATATAATTTCATGCTTATCAGCAATAAGTATGAAATCCTATAAAAAAAAGTTTATATTATATAGTAGCTTTTAGTTTCGTGTAGAGCAAAATTTCACCAATCCTCCATGTTGTGCAATTTTACTCTATTGATGAGCAAAAATAAAACCGTGTTGTGCAATAATCTATTAAAAAGTATAAAATTATATTTACAAAAAATAAGATTATGTGGAGACACAATTTCACAAGTCTCGATTGTTGTGCAAAAATAATGAATTGTTGAGCAAAAATAAGAGCGTCGTGCAACTGTTACAACAACGTCGTGCAACTCTTACAACAGAGTCGTGCAACTCTTACAACAGCGTCGTGCAACTCTAAAATTTAATAGTCGTACAACTCTTAAAACAGAGTCGTGCAACTCTAAAACAAGACCATGTCGTGCAACTCTTAAAACAGAGTCGTGCAACTCTTACAATAGAGTCGGGCAACTCTTACAAGAGAGTCGTGCAACTCTTAAAACAAGAGTCGTGCAACTCTTTCAACAGAGTCGTGCAACTCTTATAACAAGAGTCGTGCAACTCTTAAAACAAGAGTCGTGCAACTCTTGCAAGAGAGTCGTGCAACTCTTACAAGAGAGTCGTGCAACTCTTACAAGAGAGTCGTGCAACTCTTACAAGAGAGTCGTGCAACTCTTAAAACAAGAGTCGTGCAACTCTTACAACAGAGTCGTGCAACTCTTAAAACAGAGTCGTGCAACTCTTAAAACAGCGTCGTGCAACTCTAAAATTTCATAGTGTTATTCATGGAATTTATAGTTTTATTCATATAAACTAAAATCTAATTTGATTCTTCTTAAACTAAAAATCTAATTTGGCCACATTATAAAGTGCAAGAATAACTAGTGTCAACGATGTTTGCAATTTTAGTGATGAAAATGTATTGATCAATTTTATTTCTTTATAACTCTGTCAGCACTAAAATTGCAAACACCGCTGACACAACCTTTAATTTCTAAAAAGATGCTGACACAACCCTTAATTACAGTTGCACAACTGCATCTTAAAGTTGCACGACAACACCTTAAAGTCGCACAACATCACCTTAAAGTTGTACGACTACACCTTAACCAAATATTTTGTTGTCTTCGTTATGAAAAACGATCTTCTAGTGGATTTATATTTTTCTTCTAAATTGAGAATAAGTATTTAATTCAAATAATTGTCTCATAATTACATAACTTTATATATAGTGCAACAAAGCGAAGAATCTGTAACTATTGAACAAGCAAGATCTAATGCAATATAAGTATATAACCACAAAAGAAAACTAAAAAATAGGAAATAAAAGAGCACAATGCAATCACATCACAATCCAAGTGCTTTCAATGCTTCTGACGCTACTGGTGCGGGGTCAACCTCCTCTTTAAGCTTGCTTATTGTCTCATCTAGGTCCAGTGCGGGGTCCGTGGAAGACTCCTTGGCCTTTAGGACGGAGCGCCAACTGGTCCATCTTTTTTCTTCATATTTCTTTTAATCTCGGACGCTACTGGTGCCCCTTCTTGGAAACCTCCGATTTTCCTGAACTTTGCTGATCTGTGTCGCAACAGCTCCTCAGTATCCATTTTCTCAAGCTCCTAAAGAGACATAAATTCAGTTTTGAGGATACAAAAGGGGCCCCTAGCACACGGGCATAAGATGTGCAAAGAGTGCAAAACTTAAATCCTTTTTGCCTACAGTTTCCGCTGATTTATGGGTACAAGTTGCTTCACCACCGTATCTTGTCAGCACGTCAGAATATGTGTGAACTAGTCCCTTTATTGACTTCTCTATATCAACAGAATTCTCATTCGCTCATGGAGAGACATTATCCTCATTTATTAGCTCCTCCACAGTTATGGAGACCTTCATTTCAAGTTCCTCCTGCAGGTCTTTAACCAGATTTTCAGTTTGCTTCAATAGATCGTGCATCTTTGTCACTTCTGCATTATTAGCTAAAATGTTGGATATTATACCAACAGAGACACCAAGACAGAAAAGCACTGCACCATTTGATAGCCCTGGTAGAAAGTAAAACGTTAATATTAAATGATACGGGCAATAGGATACCAAGCGTGTGAAGAAATTCATCACTTTAATGTTACTAATCACTATCACCTACCATACAGAAATATAAAATAACAATTTAACGCTTACAATCACAATCAGGGGGCATTAGAACATAACTAATACTAAAACCAGACACGTTTAAATTAGCAAAACCAGGATAAATTTGGTCCAATACAGTACAGTTTCTTCTTTCAGCATTAAATTAGCAAAATCAGGATAAATAAAGTTCAAACAAAGTTCAAAAAATTGCACATGGTCAACTGAGTTCCACCAGACCAACTATCTGCATTGCATTTTGTTTCTCCCCCATATATAAACAAAGTTCAAAAACCTTGCAATTGTCATGAATGAGCTTTAATCAAACACTACATACGGGGCCTCAAGCCATAGAAAGTTGCACAAAAAAGAATCATCAATGAAGAAAGAACACAACCCAAAAACCACCAACTAGGAAGCGAATACAGCAAATCCAATCAGCTACGGAATATTGTACAAAAACTACAATAAATAGCAAGGGATATCGACCTAGACTTTTGCTTTTGTCTAAAACTTGTTAATATTTGTAACCCATCTTGGTTTCAAGAAGTGCAGCCAAAGTTACATAATAAGACCATCAAATGTTAAAAATAGCTCATAAGCCAACAACAAACCATATCTATTCCAGAAGATGATCATAATGTAGAGAAAGCATAAGATGTAAAACACCAACAGAAAGGGATATTATGGAAAGGTGGACATCAGCAAAAGATAATAAAGTTTAATGTTGAAACAACTGTTACCACCAGACTTGTGAAGATGTCAAGCAGGGACATTAACCACTTTCGAAAACATAGATCAATAAATGCAAAAATGAGAAGCAATGGCAGCACTGAGAAACAACATGAACAACAATCCAGACTCAAAGCAGCTCCATATATACTCCTCTTTGCCCTGGTATGAAATTTTAATAGCAGCAATCCAGTATCACCTAAAAGTCTAAAACAACACAATTCAACAACTTGATCATCCATTTTATCCAATTCAACACCCAATTAAGCAAGAAAACCCTAAATTGATCATCCGTTTGGAGTTTTAGGAATGGAAGAACGCACCACCACTCCACCAAACACAAGGCGCCAATGAGCATCATCTGACTCATAAAAATCCTAATCAAACCACATCAAAAACCTAATTTCGCTTCCAAACCGATAATTCACAAAATTCAATTCAAATTCTCCTCTCTGTAACAAAGAAAGCATGGACATGAATGAAGCACAAAAAAAAAAAAACGCCAAACAACAATTCGAGCAAAGGAAGATTGAAGGAATGAGGAGAGAAAAAGAGCGAGCAAGTAGAAGATCAAACCAGGAGTAGCAGAGGAGAAGGTACGCCGGCGTTGTTGATGCGAGGACGGTCGGATCAGCACCGATTGCGCTCTTTTCGCCGCTCCCTCCCCCGCTGGCTCCCTCGCTCGCCACCGCCTCCGGCGCTTCCTCGCTCCCTCGATCTCGCCAACAGACAGCGGCTCCGGCGCCAACCCGACTGGATCTCGCCGCCATAGATCGATCGACATCTCGCCTCCAAAATCGCCTTCAATCGGGAGCAGAGAGAGAGATTGGAGAGAGACGATGGAGCAACTCTCAGGGGAAAAAAAAATAAAAAAAAATTGAGAATTAGGTATATATAGCGGCTATTTCGCAAATTTGTCCAAACCCGCGTCTATTTTGCAAATTTGTTCAATTAATGTGCCTATTTCGCAAAAATTTTCATAATTGAAGGGGATATAGAAGATTAGACCGAAAATGGATTGCATTGCATGATGGATCCAATTAGTTGTCAAATTAGAACATGTTTAGTGTTTGATGTACAGTGAAGTGGACGAATTAATTGTGGAAGTATCCGATTCAGTCACTCACTACTTACTAAACATAAGCTTTTTCTGTACTTATAGATCCATCTTAATTATAATTGCAACACGTATCTGGTGTGCTGTCAATCTGTCATCATTGAATTAATCATTTGGATTTAGATCGCCAGATTAGTACGCTGATTAATTGACAGTGTAACTAACGTTTTTATTTTTGAAACTTTGTCAACGGTTCAACTTACTGCAAAATTTTCAGAAATTGAAAGTAGATCGATCGATCGATCGATTAGAGGATGTATTCTTCAATTGAAATGTTTGACATTTGTTAATTACTGTTTGAGAATCGATGTGAGGTTGATATGGAAACGAAGGTGAGGATCGGGGATGGATGATGGAGGTGATGTAATGTTTGAATGGACAACATCCATGTATATTCACATGGGGGTTTGATGGGCACCTACGATTTGGGGCGATTCATCAATACACAGCACATGTGTGATCCAACCCTACTTGTTTTCTCAGGCATCACCCTCATCCATCTACGATATACAACATGCCATTAATTTTTTTTTTTTTTTTTTTTTTTTATTAGGTAAAAATTCGAGCTCAGACAAACCTGAAACTCGAGAGGCCGACGAATCGGCAGACGGACAAACCGTCAACATACAACAATAAGCAACACAAATCAACAAAGATGAAAGAAAGACCCTAGCAATCCATAAAAGACGTCAGTCAGCGGAGGAGTCGATGAAGATCCAAGACGAGCCACGAATGCCGAGAACACGGGCGAGTGCGATCACTCACACGGCGTCTCGACGCCGTGAAGGCGGAGAACAGTAACCCACTATCGGAAAGGGCGGACCTGGGGATGTGCGGACCACCGACGTTGCCCCCACCTAAATAAGGGATCTTCGAAGACCACGAACACATCCACGATCCTCTCGATCATACAGGACGCCCGATACTGCAACCCAACTCGGAACCAAACGCAACCCCACCAAGGCAGCGACCCGAAGCCAAACGACGAAGCAAAATACGAGCCGAAACAGGGAAGATCAAACATCCGACGAAAATTTGTGAGCAGAAAGCCCGAGACCAAGAAGAAGAAAGTCCGGAAAGATTTATTACGTAGTATTACTTATTAGGATATTTGATCAAAAATATATATATAAATACATAGGTATATAGCCATAAATGAGAAATGACAAGGCTTGCGGTGCAACTGTGCAAGAAGGCAGACTGACCAAGAGGCAGGGCCAAAGGCACGTGGGTGATTTAAATATATATTTTTTTTTTCCGGAGCAAGAAATGGGGCACAAATCAACATATACTCTGTACATGTAAATATGTATTTTAATTTTACGGGCTGATTCGGGCCCTTGGGCCCAAACCAACGCTTATCGGGCAAGGGAGGCAGGCGTGCAGTATGTACACAGCGAATTGCAGGCTCGACGGCGGCCGAGGGAGAAGTCGCCGGCGGACCAGCTACTTGCTCGCGCAAGAGGCAAGGGCAGCACCAGCGAAGACACCGAGGGCAGCGTCGGCGATGGGCGAGACAGCCTAGAGGTGAACGCACCACGGACTGGGAATGGAGGGAGGAAACGAGATCCTCAAACAAAGATCTGCAAAAGCCCCAAGGTAATTGAGCAATTTGATCGGTTAATAGAGGATTGCGAAGAACGGATCATCGAGAGGATGAGTAGACACAGGTCGGCAAACGACGAGATGGTAGATCGGGAAGACAAATCGAACCCAAACAAAGCATGTTAGGGCGATTTGGAAACAAATTTGGGGTTCAGAATAGGGGTTTGATAAGGTGGTTTTTCCATTATGGATTGGAACCCATAAGGGACTCTTTTAGAAGCCTCGAAGGAAGGGAAATCCCAACCGGACAAGAGATTGAGACCGGAGATGCACAGAGATGGCGGCGAGGGGTATTAGACCCGGGTAGCGACGGTCGAAGCCGGTGTTTATCAAGCCGATGAAGCGGGTTGTGGCTCCCGAAGGAGATGTAGGGCTCCCGGAGGAGATGTATGACTCCCGGAGGGGAGGGTTGTGGCTCCCGGAGGAGAGGTGGGGCTCCCGGAGGAGATGTATGACTCCCGGAGGGGAGGGTTGGGGCTCCCGGAGGAGAGGTGAGGCTCCCGGAAGGGAGGGTTGGATCTCTCAAAAGAGAGTTTTTTTTACCATCACGAGAGTTAATTTAACTATACAACATGCCATTAATGACTCGTTCAATACTACTCCTAACACTTTGGGATTTTCTTTTATCTACTCCTATTTGTGACGTTTAATTTCAAACATAACGCATAACTTTTTATTCGGATGCCATATTGAAACTTATAATATGTCCATATTTTGTGTTAAATTGAAGCTATATATCAACGAGAGTAACATATATTTATATATATATATATATATATATAGGGTTGGGTTCAGGTGCAAAGGTCACCAAAAGTGAGAAGGAAATAAGCGATTTCATTGGTCCATACGGATTAAAATAATATAAATTTAATTTAAAAAAAAATGCACGTCCACTACCCCTACTCTCATCCCGCGCTCACCAGCTCCCCTCCCAGTCGCACCTTCACGCGCGTGTGAACACGCTTGCTCCACTGAATCCAAAAATATATAACACCCCGCACCTCTGTAATTAATTTGGAAAACTTTCGGGAGAGAGGGGGGTCGAACTAAAGACCACTTGGTCCTCTTCCCACGTGTCAAACCACCACACCAACGTAGTCATGTGACTTTTAACGCACTTAATTAACTTTGTACTCTACATTGATTTCCTTTTCATTTTTTTTAATACCCCGCATTTTATGAATTTATAAATTATATATTAAAAGAAATGTTAATGCATCTTTCATACTTAAAAAAATTCACATTTTTATAATTTAATTTTTTATTTTAAAAAATGATAATAAATATTTAGTCACCTTAGTGAACCGTACCACATCAAATCCTGTGAACCACACCTAGTGAACCAACCTCTGTTTAGTCACTGAATCAACCTCTGTTTAGTTACTGAACCAACCTCTGTTTAGTCACTGAACCAACCTATTTAGTCACTGAACCAACCTATTTAGTTACTGAACCACCCTATTTAGTCACTGAACCAACCTATTTAGTCACTGAACCAATCTCTATTTAGTCAGTGAATCAACCTATTTAGTCACTAACCCAATCTCTATTTAGTCATTGAACCAACCTCTATTTAGTCACTGAATCAACCTCTCTTTAGTCACTGAATCAACCTCTATTTAGTCACTGAACCAATCTCTATTTAATCACTGAACCAACCTCTATTTAGTCACCGAACCAACCTCTATTTAGACAATGAACCAACCTCTATTTAGTCACTGAACCAACCTCTATTTAGACACTGAACCAATCTCTATTTAATCACTGAACCAACCTCTATTTATTCACTGAACCAACTTCTATTTACACACCGAACCAACCTCTATTTAATCACTGAAACAACTATTCTTTATTTTATGAACACCGCTTTTTATTTCAGTGAACCACACCCGGTGAACCAAATCTAGTGAACCAAATCCAGTGAACCAAATCCAGTGAACCAAACCCAGTGAACCAAATCGAGTGAACCAAATTCAGTGAACCAAATCCAGTGAACCAAATTCAGTGAACCGCACTCAGTGAACCAAATCCAGTGAACCACACCAAGTGAACCAAATCCAGTGAACCAAACTCAGTGAACCACACCTAGGGACTGAACCAATATCTATTTAGTCACTGAACCAACCTCTATTTAGTCACCGAACCAACATCTATTTACTCACCTCTATTTAGTCACCGAACCAACCCCTATTTAGTCACTGAACCAACCTCTATTTAGTCACCGAACCAACCTCTATTTAGTCACTGAACCAACCTCTATTAAGTCAATGAACCAACATCTATTTAGTCACCGAACCAACATCTATTTAGTCACTAAACTCACCTCTATTAAGTCACTGAAACACGTCTTTTTTTTTTGGCGTTGCACTCCCATTTTCAGGAAATAGAAAACTTCACATTACAACCCTAAATCAAAAAATACTTTTAATACAGTATTATTGAACGAAAATTACACTATAAATCAAGTCTTCAACACACTAATACACTCAAATCCAAATCCAAATCCAAATCAAGATCAAGCAAAGATAGATGGAATTAATTTTGCCTCTGCCTAGTGCCTACTTGCCTTCCGCCTCCCATCACTTCTTCTTTTTTATCAGTAAATTAATACGAAGGAGACTTGGAATCAATTTTGCCTCCACCACCGCTCCCCAGCCTACTCCAACCGGTCCAAGAACAGCCCTGCCACCTCGACGAACAGCGACGAGCACCTCGACGAACAGCGACGAGCAGCACGGCCTCCTCCGTCGGAACAACTTTCGCACTCCTACAGCTCCGACATCACGCGATTGCCATCAGCTCCGACGCTAATGCCTGCAATTGAACGTCGGGAGGGAGGTCGGCGAAGGGGACGCAATCGCCGTCGATGCTAAAGTCGAAGTCTTCGTCGGTGAGGACGTTGACAGAGGAAGAGGAGATCGAAGGAGGCAGGCATGGGATCGAGCGGAGAGAAGAAGTTGATAGGAGGCCGTCCAGTGCTCGCGCTGTCGAGGTCGCCGACAGAGCGGAGGCCGGGGAAGATGCGCGGGAGAGTGGGAGAGGGGCCACCAGGGTTAAGCGGGAGAGAGACCGACGATGAAGAAAGCGCGTGAGGTCTTTTTTTGATAAAAAAAAAATAGATCCTTCTCCACCAATCAGATTACTTCTTTCCTTCTCACCGGAAGATATTCTTCTCACTTGAACCCTACCCTATATATATATATATATCGATGTTATTTTTGCTTGATGGGTGATGATCACCTCTGAGTATCTGACCTTAAAAGAGATCCGCCTCTGGAATATATTTTTTGGCAGAAATTAGACCCAATTGAGTAAGGTTTGTGCTATCAAGATAAAAGCATGACACATAAAAGATGCAACATCACCGATGTGAATGAATCAAAATTGTTTACTCGTATACATTTATACAGTGACAGGGCTATAAGTTTATGTTGGAGTAGTACTGATCCCGTAACAACTCATCTTAACCCATTTTTTGGGATAAAAATTCAAACGGTGTCATTTTAGTCTAAAACAACGTCGTCGTATTGAATATTGATTAGCAACACTATTTTGGTATGTTATAAGAAAACCAAATAAAGTGTGAATGAATAATGCAATAACATTTGATCGACAAGAAAAGATTAAAAAAAAAAGACAAATAAATAATACAGTGGAATAGTGGATGAAAAAAACTAACAAGATAAGAATAAAAAATTGTATATAATGAACATCGAACTTCAAAATAGCCATGCAATTTAACAAAAGTATAGAACCTAATGAGATAATTATATGTAACGTTATTCTCTTAGCATGTAATAATCCGTAATTCTCATATACTACATATAATTTGAAGCTTTTGGACTAAATTATAGTTTGAGAATATAGCAAGCTAAGTAAAAACATAAAAATACCCCGATTTATTGTTAGAAAATTAATGTATGTCTAATTTTCATAATTTTTTACTTGACTATCAGATGATGGCATATACTGTAATATATTAAAACAATTTATCGAATTAAAGCATATAATATAAGTGGCTCATTAGAGACAAATGTGTTGTGATGTGAAAGGTGGTTTGTCCCACGTCGAAAAACATGTGAATCCGAACCTTATATATAAATAAGTGGGCTACTCTTACTACTCCCTCCGTTCCATAATACATGTCCTTTTCTTTTTTGGCACGTTTTTTAATGAGCGAAAAACTCTATAAAATATTATTTTTTTAATTAATTTTTTTATATAATATGATACTCATTAGTAATAAGTATCATATCATATAAAAAAATCAATTACAAAAATTATATTTTATAGAGTTTTCCGCTTATTAAAAAGCGTGCCCAAAAGGAAAGGGACATGTATTATGGAACGGAGGGAGTATTATCAATCCATCTTAAAATGGAACCTCATTGATATTGTGTGCGTGTGCTCGACTTGGGTGCACATACCCTCCACGTTATATAATCCCCCATGCTTGCATATATACATAATACTCCTCCGTTCGGCAAAACTTGTCATTTTAGAGGGTTAGTTTTGTTCAAAAAAAACTTGTCATTGTAGGTATTTTGCCCTTCATTTTACAAAAATGCCCTTGATATGATTGATGGTTTGTTAGTTGTAGTTTACGATAAAGTAAAAAAGGAGGGTAATAATTGAGGGTAATAATTGAGGGTAAATTAGTACATTTGTTAATTGCCTTAAAACTTGTGAAATAAGCTAAAATGACAAGTTTTGTCGAACGGAGGGAGTAGTAAATTACACTAAAATTAAGAAAATTTTACCAACAAAATTCCACATTTACACCGCTGTCCGGCCTGTCCCGAAACTGCTTATTTATTTAATTACGGAGTACTTTTATTTGTTTTTTTTCTTACCCATAGTACTAAATTGAATGAGAAGAGCAGCATCATACAAATGTGAAAAATGTACTTATCCTCCGTGAACCGACAACCTGTCTTTCTGGATGACCATGTTTGCAGGGTTACAGGGGAGATACTATCAACTGTAAAAACTGTAACTTTCATGGTTTTCAGTGCACTTTTTTTTTTTAACATGTGATGTGATGTGAACCAACGACCCTACCCATCTCAAACATACCTAAAGAGAATTTTTTTTTTTTTAAAAAAAAAATCCTTTTTTTTTGGTTAATTTTAAAATTTTCATATTCTCCCTATAGAACTTTAAAGAATATCCAACGCCATTAGACTACTCCTTACTATGGACCCAAAGCAGGGCGGATCCAAATATCTTTAGTGGCTTAGTGCTTAAGTCCACCCGAATTCAATCAATTTTTGTTTGAATCCACCTAGGTACATATTTTCATTTATTTTTTCCTCAATCCATTTTTCATTATTTTAAAATTTAAGATATTCTTTTCGTATATTTTTTGAATAAATATTTCTAATAAAAATAATATAAAAATTATCCAAAAAAATTGTGCCCATCCTTCATTATTTTAAAATTCTTATAATTTATTTGGTATTTTAGAATCAAATAATTATAATTTTTCTTACAAATTTAAGATATTCTTTTCATATATTTTTTAAATAAATATTTCTAATAAAAATAATATAAAAATTATCCAAAAAAAATTGTGCCCATCCTCCATTATTTTAAAATTCTTATAATTTATTTGGTATTTTACAATTAAATAATTATAATAAATAAAATAATTTCAAATTTATTAAGTGTGTTAAAAAAATAAAATGACTTATATTTTGAGACCGATATAGTATCTTTTTAAAATTGACATACGTACGAAGCAATTCAAACAAATTACTTTTATTTAGCAAATTAATGCCTCCCCCACACAGAACTGTCTAAATGTCAAATACTCAAATGTCAACTAGTCATTACTATATACTCCCTTTATTCAAATACAAAAACTTTGTTAGTGTTTCAATTATTTAATTAGGTATAAACATAAACATAAAACATTTACTGTATAATTATATACAGAGTATAATACATCTCGATTTGCAAGACTAATTAAAAAGTTCCAGTAGACTTAGTAGCTGTGTAGATCCTCAAACCTCATTCTGAAACAAATGAAAATTAATTAATTAAAAAACAGAAATGAACCTAGAGTTCCCCCTCACCTAAAATGGTCAAACATTGATAAATAAGTTGAACTCATCATTGTAATTGGATGTTGTTCTATGCACCGGCCTGTATTAAATGCAATTTTTTTTTTGGTAAAACGAATTAAAGATCGCTCATCTTAAAACGCATTTGATACTTTTTGATCGAGATGAATAATCTACCTTACGTCACAATGAAATTTTCAACCAATTCATCACGCTTAAAGTATCAAATGCACTTTAAAGTGACCGATGACCGGTCCTTAATTTATTTATCAATTTGTAAACAATGGATCCATGAACATGATTCATTAATCTGGAGGGATCTATGATCTTGCAATCCAATTTTTCCATTTATAATTTTCACCTCCCCAAAAAAGAAAAATAGAAAAACCCTAAAGTATTCAGTGAAAGGAATCATAAAGCTGTACCTTGCCATCTCTGGTACACCATGACAGTAGGACACCCTGCACCTCATTATTATTTGCAGCTCATAGAATGCCGCACATTGCATATGACACCCATGTTCTCTTCCTCTCTTCCTATCTCCAATGCCTTTAAAGATTAGACCTTTTTTTTAAACTTCATTTTAAATTTCATTGCTCTAATTAACACTCTTAGTGTTAAGCTCCTCTTGTAATCTCTTTCCCCTCTTTCCTTCTCCCATCTGGGTTTTCATTCTTATATTGAGGGGCCATTGATTAGCTCCAGAAATGGCTCCTCCAAACACTGTGACAGTCACAGTGGATAAGGCAACCAGCAACAGCAACAGCATCAACAAGAGGGAAAAATCAGTCAGTACCAAGCAATTGACATGGGTCCTCCTCCTGAAAGCACAGAGGTTACTCACCTGCATCTCATGGCTTGCAACTGCATCAAAAGCCCTCTTCTTTAAGATCAGGAAGAGGGTAGCCATGGCAGACAAAATCAGTGATGAGTCATCAATCAACAGAGGGAAACTCTACAATTTCATTAGGGTTTTTCTTGTTGTCTCCATTTTGGGATTGGTTGTTGAGGTGATTGCACATCTGAAGAGGTGGAATTTGAAGGGTTTGGATTTGGATTTGATCCAATTTGGGTTTTTGGAGGAGGTTGAAAGTAACCTCCTTCAGTGGTCTTATATGGCTTGGATGTCATTTAGGGCTGATTATGTTGCTCCTGTTGTCATCATCATGTCCAAATTCTGCATTGTCCTGTTCTTGATTCAGTCACTTGATAGGTTAGTGCTTTGTATTGGGTGTTTTTGGGTCAAGTACAAGAAGCTCAAGCCCACCATTGATGAAGATCAAGTTCTTGACATTGAGGATGCCACCAACTTCCCCAAAGTCCTTGTTCAGATTCCAATGTGCAATGAGAGAGAGGTAACCACTAAAGCACTGATCTTTTCAATTTCTTCTATACATGAATTTCACATCTTTTTTCTTGTTTCAAATCTGTATCCATCCAATATCATTGGAGGAAAATGAATGGCACAATCTATTTTTTAGATAATTACAGTGAATTGCCCACAATTTAATGATATTTCCTCAAAACTCCTCCAATTTCATTCCGAATCAACACCGCTGTCTCCAGCGAAAACTCTATCAATAACATGTTACCAAATGGGGATTGAATTCCAATTTTCAGAAATTGGCTGTAGTTTGCAAATATAGAAATGAGGGTAATTTTGAGAAAAAAGGCCTCTAATTTTTCACAGTTATGTTTTCTATGCAAGTCTAATGTCAGTCTGTTGTGCTATTCTGTTATGAAGGTTTACGAGCAATCGATTGCAGCGGTTTGTCAGCTGGATTGGCCAAGGGACAGACTACTAATCCAAGTGCTTGATGATTCAGATGATGAAAACTTGCAGTTTCTGATCAAGGATGAGGTTTCCTCATGGAGTGAGAAGGGAGTGAACATAATCTACAGGCATAGGTTCATCAGGACTGGTTACAAAGCTGGCAATCTGAAATCAGCCATGGCCTGTGAGTATGTCAAAGACTACGAGTTCGTCACAATCTTTGATGCTGACTTCCAGCCAAAGCCTGATTTCCTCAAGCTGACAGTCCCTCACTTCAAGGTAATATCACATACTGCAGTTCAAAGCCAAACATACTGTTTGTCACAGTCATGGCATCTGACGATTTCGGTTAATTTTGATCAACTCTGCAGCGGAATCCGGAGCTGGGTCTGGTCCAGGCGAGGTGGTCTTTTGTTAACAAAGACGAGAACTTGTTAACAAGGCTTCAGAACATCAATCTTTGCTTCCATTTTGAGGTGGAGCAGCAGGTGAATGGCATGTTCTTGAACTTTTTCGGCTTCAATGGGACTGCTGGGGTGTGGAGGATCAAGGCCTTGGAGGAATCCGGAGGGTGGCTTGAGAGAACCACCGTAGAAGACATGGATATCGCGGTAAGAGCCCACTTGAATGGCTGGAAGTTCATCTTCCTCAATGATGTTAGGGTGCTTTGCGAGCTGCCTGAGGCCTACGAAGCCTACAAGAAGCAGCAGCATCGCTGGCATTCGGGCCCTATGCAGCTTTTTCGCCTATGCCTTCCTGCTATCATAACTTCCAAGGTACAGTTTCGCTACCAAAATTTCTATAGCCATCATTTCAATCATCTTAGGTGACGCCAATTCCGTGTTGCAAAAATTAGTTTCACTTGAGTGATTTGACATAAATAACAACGACGACCCAGTGAATCCCACAATGAAGCAGAGTCTAGAGGATCAGGATGTAACATCAATTATCTACAATTGCACCAAATTTGACAACTTCTAAACGAATTCAAAAGTTTGATCAAATTATTGTAAGATGGCAATTACATAATCTTCTTTGGTGTTGAATGCAGATATCTATATGGAAGAAAACAAACTTGATATTCCTCTTCTTTCTGCTAAGGAAGCTGATACTTCCCTTCTACTCCTTCACACTATTCTGCATCATACTCCCCTTGACAATGTTCATCCCGGAGGCTGAGCTTCCGAACTGGGTAATCTGCTACGTACCCGTCTTCATGTCCTTCCTAAACATCCTACCGGCCCCAAAGTCATTCCCCTTCCTAGTCCCATACCTTCTCTTCGAAAACACAATGTCGGTGACCAAGTTCAATGCCATGATTTCGGGACTATTCCAGCTAGGCAGTGCCTATGAATGGGTGGTCACCAAGAAGACAGGAAGGGCTTCCGAGTCAGACCTCCTAGCTGTCGTGGAAAGAGAGAAGGCCATGATGAGCAGCGACAAGATCCAGAGGCGGTCATCGGAATCTGGACTAGAGCTGCTCAGTAAGATGAGCAAGCCTGAAGGAATGCCTCCGAAGGCGAACAAGAAGAGGAATAGGATCTACAAGAATGAGCTTGGGCTTGCATTTCTGTTGCTCACTGCAGCTGGGAGGAGCTTGCTATCGGCACACGGTGTTCACTTCTACTTCTTGCTCTTCCAAGGCCTTTCCTTCCTTGTTATGGGATTGGACTTGATAGGTGAGCAGATCAACTGAAGAGATTTATGTTTGGAAGAAGACATTTTTTTTGTTTTATTTTTAATTTTTTAGGATGATTCTTGGGGCTCAGAGTATACAGATACTGAGCAAATAGGTAATAGTTTACACAGTGGTTCCTTTTTACTTATTTTTCTTCAAGTTCATATGGGCATGTCTAAATAATTTTTTGTACCTTTTTTCTGTCAATTATATTTACCAAACTGGAATATAAAGATGGAAATATCAGAATTAAGTTGTTTGAGATGTCAATGGATCGAAATTGGAACCCATGATGGGAGGGACTTAGGTTAGGTGTGTGTGACTGTGTTCAATACAGCAAAATTTCATCCGGGCAAGTGATCTGGTTCAAAGTGAAAATCAAGTAAGCAATATCCATTTGCACACTTTGCCAGATTAGATCGAAAGAGTGTTTTTTAGATCTAAATTCAGGATAACAAATAAAGGGTCAATCTATCGTTTGCACACTTAACTCAGACAATGCCTTGCTAAGAAAGCTTCAATCTTTCGCCCTCAGCAGTCGAAACAAACTGATTGAAGCAAAGACAGCCAAACATAGCACACATTTTTGTGTCCGAGCCAGCAATGGGATTATGGGATAACGGGCAGATGGGTCGGGCCAATCGGGCTGCCCTAGCTCGATCAGGATAAGTTGGCCCGTTATCTGAGGTTGAGAGATCAGCCCAAAGCAGTCCAACAAACTAAGAAAGCTTCAATCTTTCGCCCTTCAAACTGCACTGAAATTCCAGCGGGAGTGGATAGAGGATAGATAAGACGAAATCGTTGGTCTTCCTAAAGCAAACCATGGCTTCAGTGTCAGCATTCAACCATCTCCGCCCAATTTGCAGAGCTCCATCTCACCACCGCCATCAATCACCTCCCCTGAAATTCCATCTTTGTTCGTCTCCCCTTGAAAAGAAAGGTCTTTTCATCAATAGTTGCCCGCCTTTGAGAGCTACCCACAAGCTCAAACGGACACTGTTGAGGTTCGCGGCGGAAGAGACCCCAATTCCAGAAGAACCTGATGAATCTGCCGCCGCCGTGGAGGGAGCGGCTGCCACAGCAGTTGACCAGACGGTTTCGGTCCCGGTTTCCCCTTCTGATAAACTCACAATGCATTTCCAGGTGAAACCCTAATTTTTCTCATTTGTCCTGGAATTCAATTTCATCTTGGGGATAATTGATTGCTTGCATTCCATTCTTATTCATGTGGTTGGAATTTGAAAATGTTTAATCTGAGAGCGACTGTGTTAATTTCTGTACATAATGTGTTCATTTTTGGGATGTTTTCTATGAATGAATCCCAAATCAAAACATAATGCCTAAAACTCTATGTATGGAGATGCACTATGGGATCTTTGATTTGTTATTTTCAGGTTTCATGAAGGAATGAAAAGGAATAGGATTACTTTGTGTTTATTCAAATTTGTTGGTTTTGTGTGGAGCTGCTATAGGGTTTGTTTGGTTGGTATAGATTGTGTATTTTGTTTGTTCCTGCATCACAAGTGTTCTTTTCTTCAGGCTCATGGCATGATAATTGATAAAAGTTGATACATTGGAATGTATATTTTGAAGCTTTGTTATCTGTTATAGTCTTATAGTGATGGCTTCAGTTTTTGATGATCTTGTAGGCTGAAGGGACGATGAGCGAAGCCATCATTCCAAAGGTGACCAAGGCCTTGGAGGTATTTTTGCTCCAAGTGGTAGCTCATTTTTTATGCATTAATAGCAACTCGTAACTTCTTGTCAAGAAGTAGAACTTGAATCTGCAACGGGGTGCACTCGGATTCTGAAAAACAATGCTGTCTTGTTAAATCTTGTGTTCTTGCGTTTTCAGGAAGCGGAGGGTGTCTCAGATTTACAAGTTCATGTTTTTGAGGGCATTGCTAGCGTTGAGGTGAGAATCAGTCAATCCTTGTACTGAAAAGGAGTTAAAGATCCTCATGGTAACCGATGTGAGAAAATTTTGGCATGATGTGTTATGATCGGAAGGAACAACATGAAAACCGTACCCTTGAAGATCTTTCAAAACCCTTTCTGCATTACTATATAATATATGTTCTCATCAGCTCTTTAGGTTCCCTTTTCTCGGATTACCAGGCATAGATGAATTCTGATGATCACCGCTGTTCCTCTATATGTTCAGTTGACAAAGGAGACAACAATACAAGCTACAGGAGTTGCTTCTGCTTTGGTGGAGATCATTCAAGGCTCAGGTTTCAAGTTACAAACACTGAATTTGAGTTTCGTAGACGAAGAAGAACTAGTGGTCTAGTTCATTCAGCTTCCTTGTATGTTTATCCGCGTCTATTAGCTCACTTGCAGATGCCTTGTATGAGTTACTGTCTGAATGATCAACATGACGCCTTTTTGAATGAGATGTATCCTCTTGTATTGTGCTGGAATCAAGCTAGCTAACAATTAGCAGTACTTATCTTAGACAATCACTTAACTGACCACTAGTCCAATGCAAAAGAAGCCGTCCTCAGATGCTACAGGCTCCATTGCCTTCCCTAGTTAGCTTCATTTTACTCAAACAGGCTCCTCGATTCTCGGCCAAAGTTACGAGGATTGATGCACAGTTCTACATATGCAGCCTTCCCTAGTTGAAATGTCATCCAACTTCGAAACTCACAAGGATTCAATAAAATCGCCTGCGCCCTGTCTATGGGCGCATATGGCTTCTTGGATACTCGCGAATAGACTCGTCAAGCGGGTCATTCGGGTTCTGAGTAGATCGGGTTCCGGATCAATCGGGTCACAAATCGTTATTGGTTGAGCCAAATCGGGTTTTCCGGTTCCGAATGCCCCAACGGGTAAAAAACTCGAACATTTTAAAGACATATTAGTAATACTAAAATATGATTTCACTGTAATCTATATAGTACAGTATGGGGAGACTTGGAAAGCAGAGCTTGACCCAAAATCAGTAGTCTGGTGAAGGTCTCAACATGGGATGCACTGCAAGTCTGCAATACAAATCTAAGTAATAAAACTGGATTTTATTCTATACAAGTTTTTTTTTTATTGCATTAGAAATACTATTCACAGTAACTTGTCACTATCTATATAAACCCTGTTTGTTCTCAATGGCTGTATCCAGAAGCTTATTAAGCCAACAGTCCTCCTAAGATTTGCTGCAATGGCTTCAACTACTTCATCATGCCTTTTTCTCCTTCTCTCCCTTGTCCTTCTCTCAGCAAGAGTATGTGTGCTTTCTTTCTCTCTATATTTCACCTTTAGGGCTCGTTTGGTATCCATATTATGACATCATATGTGAGATACCCATAGCCTCCGATATCAAAAGATTTTATGTACCAATATATTGAGCATGCGATATCTCACACCAATCTCATGCCAGCTATATCTTGATACTTGATACTGATATTGATATCTAGATATGAATACCGAACGAGCCATTGTTAACTAACTTCATATCAATATAATTTTGTTAACTTATTATATACGCATGTTGTGGGCGCAGGCTGCTACAAGTGGCTCACCTTACGTAGCTGTTCCGCCGGTGAAACCGCACACACCACCACCAATTTCCAAGCCACCAACTCCACCACCAGAGACCAAGCCCCATCCTGCTCCTCCGGTGAAGCCCTACACGCCGTCACCCAAGCCTGCCCCTCCGCCCCACGTTCCTACTTATCCTCCGACATCAGCACCCGCCAAGAAACCAGGTACCAAAAAATTGATTATTCCAAGAACTGATCGATATATTATAAGGTCAGGATTCACCTTCTATATATTCAAAAACAAACGAGCTGAATAAGTGTTGTTTGTGCATACGTACGCACGAGAGAGCAGAATGCGTGCCAGTGTGCGAAGTGAGGTGCAAGGAGAGCCGGAAGAAGAGGCCGTGCATGAAGGCCTGCACCGAGTGCTGCAAGCGCTGCAGCTGCGTCCCTCCTGGCCCCTACGCCGCCAACATGGAAGCCTGCGGCAAGTGTTACACCGGCGTTACAACCGACCACCACGGAGCCTTCATCCATTGCCCTTAGAAATTCTAAGTTAGAATATATATGGCAGTTTCAACACATTCATATGCAATGCTTATCCCAGCTTTATTTTATTTAATTGAGATCGATTTTCTACTTGTTCGTCCTCTTGATATCCAATCAAGGACTAATAAATTTATGTTTTAGTGTTGTGGTTTTTGTATTTTGCTGCTCCATCTTTAGATTGATCGAGATCGGCTTAGCGTGTTATGTGTACTATTTGGAATATTGTCCAATAACTTAATTGTGTTAAAACTCATTTGTAGTACTTACATTCGTGCTAATAATAGATCGATGTGTTGTTCAATTTCTTTATTTATGATAAATCGATAGGTCTCAACAATATTGACTAAGGTGAGACAAAGGGGAATGAAGTCAATCCAGGTCTTTTGCATAGGTTCAAGATGAACGAGTCCGAGTATTACTTGTTTATATTCATCTCATTTAGATGAGCCTAAATTTGAACACAATCTTAAAATTGTTCTCATACTCGACTTATTTAGTAAATGAATGAGATCGAATTGAGCTTTTTCGAGTATTAAACAACCTTATTTGCTCTAGACACATTAACTTGAAGAATATTTTATAAATTTCACAAAATTTGAGCTATTCGATTTCGAACTTAAATCGAACCAAGTTGATTTTTGAATCAAGCTTATAAATATGATTATACTTGACTCATTTAGTAAATAAACGAGCTCGAGCTCTCGTATAAAACCTCTACACTGACACCTCATTTCTCCACCAAAATGTCTCATTCCAAAAGCCTTACCTTCACAAAGATTCACCATTCCAATCCTTATCGCTAGTTCGAGCCAACTCGTCACCAATCAATCCAACCGCGTTCGCCCGACGTCGAAAAAATCGACCTCTATGGGCAGCTGATCTGGCTAAGTTTTGAGCCCTTATTTCTCTTCCTACATATTATTCCAACTTGTTGGAAGCTTAATCAATCGATAATTTAATCCAATTCGTGCCTGATTGATGATTTTGTATTTTTTTTCCTGGATTTTGAAATTGTTGTACAGCATACTTGCGGACTCTTTTCTGACTACGACATCACCCTGAATCCTCTGACAACATCGTACGTCTATGCCAAGCTCTTGTAGACTTGTACACAATCTCCTCTTGATAGGTCGTGCCCCACTAAATGCTAACCGATTTAGTATTATTAATAAAATTAATATAATAGACTTATAAAGCAATTTCCTCAATTAAATTGATAAAAACATATAAAAATTCTATATATATTGCATTTTTTTAAATGCAATTTCCTCAATTAAATGCAATATAATACTAAATTTATTTATAATATAAAAAAAATATGTATTTATATTATAAATACATATTTTAGTATGTATTTATAATATGTATTTATATTATAAATAACCCAACCGGTTATTTAATAAATAAAGCAATTTCCTCAATTAAATGCAATATATATAGAATAACCCAACCTTTAAGGGGGTGTTAAAAATATATCCCAACCTTTCAAATGTAAAATAAATATCTCAACCTTTATAAGTGATGGTAATATAATATCCTAATGATTTCTCTCCAATAAAATTCTTATTTTTTTATTGTATTACTCATGTATTTTCAATTCAAATAAAACATATAAAATTAAATTAGATGAGTTTAAAAGTTTATTTAATAAAATTTTGTAGTTTTAGATTTAATTTGTACTTAACTTTTTATATCTTTTTTTAAATCAATAATATCTATAACAAGCCAAATAAAAAATGTAAAGAAAAATAACATATTTTCAATTAGTAAATGATTAGCTAGTGATTTAACTTATCAAAACTGAAGAATATTTTGTCAATTATAAACTTTATGTTTTACGAAATTGAAATAAAAATTTAATTATTTAGATTATTCAATGGTGTTCATTTATTTATAAGATGTAAATTATTATTATTAAAAAATATATAAAAGAATGTAAATTTTTATTTATTTTTTCTTAAATCCAAAATAAATAAATAAAAAGACAAACTTAAAAACCAATCTAATTTAATCTAATAAACTTGAATGATATTTTACACAATCAAGATATTAAAAATTATATTTTAAATATTTACTTGTTTTATTATATTTGTTTTGATTAAATTTATTTATAATATAAATACATATTAAATTGAATAATTTGAATTAAATACGTATTAAATTGAATGTTTAGGGGCGAAACTAATCATTTTTGTGGGGGAGAAAATTTTGGGATATTATATTACCATCACTTATAAAGGTCGGGATATTTATCTTACATTTAAAAGGTGGGGATATATTTTTAACACCCTCTTAAAGGTTGGGTTATTTTAATTAGTTTCGCCTTAAAAAAAAAAAAAACAAAATAATCTTTAAGCAATCGAAACTTTGAATGGAGCTTGTGGCCGCTGACCTCCTCCCCTGCACGGCTGCACAAGGAGCCTGGGGTAGTTAAAACAGAACATGATTCTTAATGGCGGGAAATTTCTGACAAAACGAACCAGGTATTTATCAACCTCATCCATCATTAAACCAGATGGCTACCGAATCAGTAGCTCTGAAGAGTATTTATGGGCCAATTCAAGTGGCTCCCGGGCGCTTTATCTGCAATCT
The DNA here is from genome assembly GCA_037127255.1 of Persicaria tinctoria. Lineage (NCBI taxonomy): Eukaryota > Viridiplantae > Streptophyta > Magnoliopsida > Caryophyllales > Polygonaceae > Persicaria > Persicaria tinctoria. The sequence continues at coordinate 16,200,104 of JBANSL010000008.1, forward strand.
CTCCTGCAAAATTGCGCGAGAAAGGCGTTACCTTTGGAGGGTAAGACCTGCCATGGCCAGATTGTTGAGCTTGGTTTGCAATCTGACACCCTGACCTCCAACATTCTCGTCAACATGTACTGTAAATGTGGCCTCATTGAATCTGCACGCCAGGTGTTCGATCAAATGCCTGAACGAAGCTTGGTTTCCTGGAATACCATGATAGGGGCGTACACCCAGAATGGGTGTGCGGAGGAGGGATTGTCTTTGTTCATGGAGATGCAGAAGGAACGGTCATCGATTAGCGAGTTCACGGTTTCGAGTGTTCTATGTGCTTGTGCTGCAAAATGTGCTGTGTTCGAGTGCAAGCAGCTTCATGCTTTCGCTGTCAAGACTGCGGTCTTTTCCAATGTGTTTGTGGGGACTGCTCTACTTGATGTTTACTCGAAATGTGGTTTAATCAAGGAGGCATCTGTTGTTTTTGACTGTGTGGAGGAGAAGAGTGACGTGACTTGGAGTTCAATGGTAGCCGGCTTTGTGCGCAATGAGCTCTACGAGGAGGCGTTATTGTTGTACCACAGGACACTGGCAGAAGGCGTGGTGCAAAACAAGTTTACGGTTTCATCAGTCCTTTCTGCCTGTGCTGGCCTTGCAGCTCTAATTGAAGGGAAGCAAGTGAATGCCGTGCTGTGCAAAGTGGGTTTGGATCGAGACGTTTTTGTGTCTTCTTCTCTCATTGATATGTATGCAAAGTGCGGTAGCATTGCAGAATCCTACCACGCGTTTTCCGATCAGGGTGTTAAGAATATGGTGCTGTGGAATGCTATCATATCTGGTTTCTCTAGGCATGGTGGGTCTTTAGAAGCTAGAGTTTTGTTCGAGAAAATGCAGCAGATGGGGTTTTTGCCTAATGAAGTGACCTATGTTTCGGTATTATCAGCTTGTGCTCACAAGGGCCTTGTCGAAGAGGGACGGAAGTACTTTGATCTTATGGTAAAGGAGCACAGTGTGCAACAGAATGTGCTTCACTACTCATGCCTAGTCGATATCCTTGGTCGTGCTGGGCTGATTGAAGAAGCATACGACGCCATAGAGAGCATGCCATTTGAAGGTACCGCTTCCATGTGGGGTTCGTTTTTGGCCTCGTGTAAGAAATTCGGAAGCGTTGAGCTGGCTGAGATTGCGGCTAGGAAACTGTTTGAGATTGAACCCGACAATGCAGGAAACCACATCTTGCTGGCAGATACGTATTCAGCAAATAAGAGGTGGGGCGAAGCTGCAAGGTCAAGGCAGCTTTTGAGGGAGAGCGTAGCGAGGAAGGAGAGGGGCAAGAGTTGGATTGAAATCAAAGACAAGGTACACACATTCATGGTTGGAGAGCGAAATCATCCTCAAATCATCGAGATATATTTGAAGCTTGATGAGTTGATAGACGAGATGAGGGACTTGGGCTACAAAACTCAGATTGAACATGATGTTCACGACGTGGAAGAAGGCGCAAAGGAGGAACTGCTGCGGCACCATGGCGAGAAGTTGGCCCTTGTTTACGGGCTGATGGCATTGCCAACGGGTGTGCCCCTTAGGATTATGAAGAACCTTAGGATCTGTGGAGATTGCCATTTGTTTATGAAGTTTGCATCAAAGGCTAGAGGAAGAGAAATCATAGTCAGGGATGTGAATAGATTTCATCATTTCAGAGACGGTCACTGCTCGTGTGGGGACTTCTGGTAACTGCTAATAATACCAATGTTATTGCACTCCGTTTGAAGCAATGAATTGGTTGGAATGAGTCGAGTACAGTCGTAGAAGAAGGTGAGGTTTTCATCTTCGTGGAGGAAGCTGAAGATGCTGGGATTGAAGAGAAGGTGTTGACTGCTCTACACTCGAAAGCAAGTGTGGTTGATTGAGTCTTCAAGCTGTCCATCTACAGTGGCGGCAATGGAGGAGGCTTCAGAGGCGGCAATGGCGACTGGTAGTTGGTTGCCGGTGGCGGTTGCTTTGTTTATGCTTGTTCATGGAGGATTACCAGGCTGTATAAGTTTCGAATTCGTTTCTGCCATTAGAATTTGATGTGGGTTTTCTGTCATACAGTCCATAGCGGCTACAGATTCATATACTTTACTGACAAATTGTTTCCTAGAGTACTTATATTAAACTGATTTGACTACATTTTACCAGTAGTTGTCAACTTCAAAACTGAAAATCATAATGTAACCATTTGTACCAAAATCTAAGTATGTAAGGGCTGATAAGTTATCCATTAACTACAAATCTTCATGGTGTTTGATTCCTTGTGCTATCTTCTCACCTGGTGGCTGTTGTACTACACAAAAATGAGGGTGGAGTGGGGAACCATCTTGCGGTCAAAGCGTTTAGGTAAATGACAATCATAACAAGCTGCAGTTTACTCCTTCTTTGGGTGCACCGGGAACTTATCCTCGGGCTGCCTTTTCCAGAAGTAGTTGGTAGCTTCGATCCATTGAGGATGAACAAGGAACTTCTTCTCCTTCTGAGCCCACCGGGATTTATCCGTCCCGGTATCATACGAGATCACATGAGTGACGGAGGAGTCCACTTCTGTGCAACATGTCGCCCCCAGACTTTCTGCCATCTTCCAGAAGAAGGTGTCATTGGGACGGCAATTGTTAGGGAAGACCCGACTAAAGACAATCTTGCAGCCACTGAGGACTTCTTTCTTGATGGTTTTCAGCATCTGTAATTAATCAAAAACTCCTTTTCACAACAACTCGAACATCTTTAAAAAAATAGCTCTTGCCACGAAATTCAAACACAGAATTTCCACACAAAGCCTTCCAAAAAGCATAAGATTATTTTACCTCTCTTACATCTCTACCATCAATGTCATCTTCTCTTTCCTAAGGAAAATTGCAGATTAGAGATGTTATAAGAACAAGAACCGTCTTTTGAATAGATAATTTAGTCACGAAAGCAAAACATACTGGGTCAAAAAACATGGCATGGACCCGCCTCAGAACTTCGAGTACAGTTGCCAGTGCTCCATCAGATTCACTCTCGTCACTCTTCGATTCAGAGAGAGACTTGACATTGAATCCAAATTGGCGATAGCTTGAAGAGAAATAGTGATATCTCTCCATTAAAATCAAATTGTCCTTGTGTTTTTGCCAAACCTGAAAAAAGCAACAAATAAAATCCTTCACAGTTAAACTGCATACTCCAAAGAGGGGGGAATTTTGAAAACTGCAAAATATTCACTCAAAATAAGAAAAAGAACATTAAATTTTGTTATGACCGAACATATTTCACTACATGACTAACAGGGTGAATACAAATTAATTAGGATCATAAAAAACTCACAGCCTCCGTATCATCCAAAATCAGAACAGCACTATCTAGCCCAAGTACCACATCCAGTCCCTTCTGATGCTTCTGGGTGCAATCTGCTTGTGATATGACTCTATTATCGAAATACAATTTGCCTGGATCAAGCAATTTTGCCATTTCGATTGCATATGGTTGCTCACCCATGGTGTAGATATACATCTCAAATAGCTTGTTGGCTTCTTTAAGGAAAGTTCGGACATACGGTCTTAGTTTTGTTATCATCCGAATCATATCCAATCTGAACAAGCTTCCATTTGAAATATCTAAAAAAGCCACATGAAACAATAAGTCAGGACTAAGGGTTAGTGATTTAGTGGGAAGGAGAAGTAAAAACCCAAAGAAAATGATACCCTGAAGAGAGTGCATCTGACTCATCAAATACTCTTCATCAAGAGATATGTCTTGAACGCGAGTTGAATTCAACAATGTATGGTCCAAATCTAGCACAAGATAAAGCTTTTTCTTCTGAAACATTTTTTTCACATCAGCATCTCGCAAGCGAGTTATTTCATCATTTGCAAGCCTCAAATCCTGAAAATAAATAATAGTTTCAACCTCCACTACTGCATAATGTGAAATAGAGATTCACTACAATCTCCACACCAATATGATTAATGAATGAACATTATGGAAATGGTAGCATGTCACTTTTGCATTGAAGGAGCATCTCAAATAAATTTAAAAAGAGGATCAAATAACCTTTGTCAATAGAAAAATGAGTCATTCCTATTTACTTCTTTAGGCAATCTATTCAACTAAAGAAACACAACATGGCAATGAAAACTAAATATATGAATCAAGAATATCAAAGTTTGTGACAAATATACCTTATGGATGTATCCTAATGATACAGCAGCCACATCATTCATCCTTCTCCCACACCTGATACACATATCTCTTATGAAACCAGGATGTGAACAAAAATCATTTAACTGCAACTCTGCAAGTAGAAGCAAATTTGAAGAGGAAGAGTGTCAAAATTAGACTGTCGAGGCAATTTATATCCATCAGAGGATCAAACTAGAAAACTCTTGACCGAAAGAAACATTTTGGGGAAAAACAATTCCAATAAGTACATTGGACATACAACTGGACTAACCCCTTGCAAGCTGCATGCCAAAAAACACCTCACTATGGCTCAGTTTCTTTCAACATGTGACACTCTCACTCAAAACATTGTGTATCTGGCTAATATGGTCAATTAGCAAGTAGATTCCAAATCAATGAAACTACAACTAAACTGGTGTTGTCAACCCAGCCACACCACAATTATTACTCAATAGTCAATACCCAATATACTGAAAATTTTAATACCCAAACCACAATAAACCAAGTTGTCATCCTGGTCACATCCTCATTGACCACTATCTATCATTAATGGAAAAGAGGATAAATTAATGATTTACATTAATCTTCTAAAAAATCATCCAATAAACAAAAAAAATCAAATGAATCAAATAAAAATCCACATCTAGTGAACCAAAAAAATCTACACAAATCTATAGAAATCAATACCATAAGCTACTATCAAATATCAATAGGAACTTCATGATAATATCACAGTATCACTGAGTACTTATGACTTATGAGGCTAAAGCAAACTATACTTAGTGACTACTAACCCTAAACTAATCTAAATGTTATAAACATATTTTTTTTTTAAAAAAAACTTTGGAATCAAGATTGAGTATCACTGAGACCAGCTTTTTTGGATTGGATAATCTGACATTTTATTTGAGCATTGGGATTGTTTTGGGGGTTCATAAATTGTTCTACTTGCCCTTTGATACAATAAACATATATTTGCAACCATGTAGGAGTAACTAACGCTTCAAGAAAGGACTTTAAGCTAGCAAGGAGAATGCAGTCCAAAATATTAGAGTAGATGAGCAACAGGTTTCATGGAGATTAGATAAGACATGAAAATTCTACCTGCATTATGCTCAACAGATCCATGTGAAGCGCCCTCAGCTTCATGATTGCTTTCTAAATCCACTTTCAATCTCTTGGCCCTGAAAAGAACTCATTGTCTCAGCATGAAATAATGCTTGGAAATAACAGTTGTGAGTTCAGAGTTTAAAATAAAAGAACTAATAACTTACAAAAGCAGATGGCAAAACAGAAGACAACTACCTCTATTCAGTTACCAAATAAACTGATTTCTGGTATGTTACTGCTACTATCTTGATATTTCTTACAGCGACACCGTTATGTTTATGTGAGTTATTTCTACTAGCAGAAAGAAGCTATGCCTACAAATAAATATACAAGACAAACCTATCTTAACCTATTTTCCCCACACTAGTTGGTCAGCAATTTTGAGAAGCAATCATGTAAATGCATCATACAGCTCTTTCAAAGTGTAAATATGATTAGAAATTGATGAATGAACAAACTAATTACTGATATAAATCATATACATAGAAAATAGCAATTATACCTCTGAGCTGAGCCTTCCTCCTCTTCCTCCTCCTCGTCATTCTCTTGATCCGGTGATGCTTCAAAAGACTCAGAATTCAGCTCTTCATCTAGAAATGCCGCAAAATCATCACTGCTCGATGAGGTTAAAGGGGAATCTGTGGCGACACTCATCTGCAAAATGCACCAGGAATGCCAACTACATCAGACATTTGCATCTTGCTTTTGTAAGCAACAGAACGCTTCTCCATATCGTAACTTAACCCACACAATTTCAATTTGATCAAATCAGCAACAATCTCTGATTCTCTAGGCAACAACACGAGAGGCAATTCTTTAGATATCCTACTGCAATCATGAATAATCCCACACCTACTAGCTAGACTTTCAATCAATAAGCTGAATAAGCAATTCAAAAACACAAGCATAAGGAATTAACCTAACTAAAATCATAACACATAAAGCGCTCAAAGTAACAACTTCTACTGCTTAAATCCCTCCAGGAAGGGATTTGACATTCCCTCCCAAAATCGTGTCCGAATACACGATTTCCAATCCCAGGATTGGTTGATTTCCGTCTCACTCACTGCCACACGCCAAGAAAGACGGGAATCAACCGCTGATTTTGCTCACTCTGCCTCGCCACCGCCCGAGTCCCCTCCTACTGTCCAACCATTTCCGTCCTCCTCTGTCCCAATTCGCGCTGGCTATGGTTAGGGTTTCGCACCTCCATTGTCTCCACCCCCGTGTTTAAGTTAGGGTTAGGGTTCCGTCGCGCTGGGCGTCTCTGTCAAAGAAATCGGGAGTACCTGCGCCCGCGGGACGACTGGGAGAGGCGGAGATGGTGGGAAAGGTGGCGGCGGCGGACTTGAAATGAAACCTAAACGGCTAAACTGAAGCGAATTAGTCGCCACAAACCTTGACGAAGACAATGGTGAATTCAACGAGCTCGATTCGCGCGCGATTGAGAGAGGGACGGGATCTGCCGATTGTCGAACAATACACATGATCGGAGTAAATAATGTAAAATATTTTTATTATCAATAAATTTTAGGATAGTTTGCCACAAATATCTCTAAAATCCGTTTTTTTTTGTAAGACTTGTTATAATGTTATAATAATACATATATATAGTTATTACTAAGTGATGTATCACCTCTTCGTAACCTCCACCATTATTTATCTTCAATAACACCCACATGGTAGAATATCAAAGGTCTATATTGATGGTCCTCTCATCTTGTAACTCTCTCCATATATGTCTATATAAGACATTGTATTTCTTCTTTGAGGAAGTGAGAAACACACCAATACAAGAGAATCTCTCCTCTCTGCGTATTTCTTATCTTATTTTAGTAAGACTAGATATTTTTATTATCAATAAATTTTAGGATAGTTTGCACCAAGCTCGAAGTAGAAGGCCTGAGAGACCGAGAAAGCACGTGAATAGTGAGAACATGGAAAAGCGGTTGCTAAGTCTCACCGTCGAAAAGACATCGAGCAAAAATCCTTGACAATGAAAAAGACGCCTCTTGGAGAAGTATGAACCACAAGACGTTCCACTCACCTAGATGAGGATCTTCGGAGACCTCAAACACTATCACGATCTTCATGATCAATAGGGTTGCAGGTAGAGGTGGCAATCGGGAGGGTCGGGTCGGGTTTGGGTTCGGTTAGTTGGGTTACGGGTCATTCGGGTTTCGGGTAATGTCTACTAATTTGGTCAATCGGTTGGGTCGGGTTCGGGTTTCGGTTGTATCGGGTTTCGGTTATTCGGGTTTCGGTTGTCTCGGATTTTCATTATTTCAATATTCATTTTTAAAAATTTACTAAATTGTAGCTTAAAGTTCGGGTTATTTCGGGTTTTGGTTATAATGGGTTCGGGTCTTAATGGGTTTCGGGTTAATCGGGTTCGGTTCATTCGGATTTCGGATCCAAAATGGGTGGATTGTGTCGGTGTTCAGAATAATCGATTTCGAGTCCACCGGGTCGGGTTTTCGGGTTCGGGTCGGGTTTTGCCAGCTCTTGTTGCAGGATAGCACCTTCTTCTGAAACTAAACACAAACCATAGAACAAACCACAAAAAGCATAATGACCAACACACCAAGGCACCACGAGGAACAATTTGTCGCAAATACATTATTCTTTAGTCTAATAATTTTCAATTCGTTCTTGTTATAGTTTTGTTTTTTCAATTCATTTTTCTTTTGCATTATTAATTGCTTTAAATTTGTGAAGGAAAGCTTTTTTTTTTAACCGAAAAGAATTTGGAAGATTGGCGTAACCAAGAGTATCCTTAAGGATGATACTACGTAAAACAACATCAAAATAGAGCAGGAGTAGGAAGATCCTAGATGAGATAGACGGTCCGCTGCTCGATTATCTTCCCTAAAGATGCGAGAGATCTCAAATCCCGTAAAGAGATGGAGATAACAAAGAGTCAGATATAATATAAGCATCTCAATCTCGCTAGAACACGAAGTCTTAGGATTGTTAATAGTGCTAAGGTGTTGTCACCTTCAATACAAATGTTTTTTTATTGTAAGTTCGATGGCCTTTGAAATGTCTTTCCACATGTTGTAGCCCTTTGCATCAATAATGGAGAGGAAAGGTGGATCTCTGACTTCTGAAAAAAGGTCAGAACTACTGTCATCGCGAATGAGGAAGCCGTAAATTCTGATGTTAGTGTTGGAAACTGCACCATCGAAATTCAGTTTGCACCATTATGGCTTAGGCTTAGATCATTTACAACGCCGGCGAGATGCCTTGTGGGTTGCTATACACAGTTTTGGTGGCTCTGAGTCTAGATCCTTATCTATTTATTTGGTTTTGTTCCAGTTGCATATTTGTTCAATGATGATGGATACTAAGGCTCTGGGATCTGGATTAATGTTGTCAGAGAGAGTCTTGTTACGGAAATACCAGATGCTCCACCATGCGAATGCAAGGGTGGAAAACGCCGGAATTCCTATGTCAGATATAAGGTTAATCAATGTTTCGGTTGTAATGGTTGAGGCGGCGTAGGTTGAATTAACTTGGTTAGCTATTTGTGGTAAAAGTAGTTGGATTGTTGCTTTTGATATTGGACAGTTAAATAAGAGATGCTCAATGTTCTCATAATTCATGTTACAGGGTGGACAATTAGTTGGGATACCGAACCCCCGATACCCAGTTTGGTGGAGGTAGGGAGGCCATCTTTGGTGATCCACCAGATGAACTCCTTGATCTTAGGCAAAGTGTCTAGTTTCCAGATCCAATGGAAGTCGGATCACTTGTGATTCTTAGCGTTATGGATCATTTCAATGACATAGTTAGTGGAGAACCAACCATTACTCCATCTATAGTATAGTCTGTCTTGATTAATGAATTTAGGTATAGGGATTTGGGTGATGGAGTTAATGATGCTTGTGTTCAGGTGGCTATGAATTGTGGATTGAAGTTTATTAATGTCCTAAGTTTTGTCAGGTTTGATGAAGGAGCCAACCTCAAGGTCATGATTAGTATGTGTAAAGTCAGTGGCATGGGTCCATAAGAGCATCCCCAAGAGAAACTCCAAAATAGAGAAAAATGGAAAATTTAGAGAAAAAGATGGATTTCATGGTCCAAGAGCTCCTCTATATAGTTTTGTAAAATAGAGAAATGAGGAGAGAGGGTAAAAATTTCTCTATATTTAGAGGAAGAGAAAAATCTCTAAAATTAAATGTTTTCATCAAGCCCCATGTCAACCATTTAAGTCATAAATAAGATTTAAATGGGATTCAAAATATAAAGCTTAGTTGGACTTATAAATATTATATAATATATGCAACTAAAATAGGATTCAAAATATAAAGCTTTATTGGAGTCATAATTTCCTTATATAATTTAATATATATGATAAATATTATATAGTATGAAATTATAAAAAAATTAAATAAAAGGTTGATATTTTATAAAGTTTTTATCATCCTTTAAAACCATACATGATTAGTAAATGAAAAATAATAAAATGAAGACATTGATATTTTCAACAAAATAAATTATAGTAATAATAAATAAATCGAATTTATTTATTTTATGGGATAAATCTCGTACAAGGTGTGAAAACTATACTAGTTATCTAAAGTTAAAAAAATTCATTTATTATATTATGAAATTATGCATTTATTATAATATATAATAAATGCAAAAATCTGTATAATAGAGAAACTGTTGGAGTTGGATGATAATTTTTTTAGAGATTTTAGTGTTTTGATCTCTATTTTAGAGAATTTTTACAAGAGCTTTTGGGCTTGCTCTAAGGGAGCATGACCAAGTCTGTACCAGAAGTTAATGGAATCGTCATTTCCAATGCTCTAGTTAAGTCCCTTTTTAAAAGGGGAAGGGATTTGTGAGTTTTGCACATTGTGAGGAAGTGTTTCCTTTCTTGGTGTATTGAAGAGTAGTTTTTTCCTCGAGGTATTTTTGCGTGATTAATATTACCCACGAGTTATTGGTTCTGCTAGAATTTTCCAAATAAGTTTTAGCTGTAATGTTTTGTTCATGTCCTCCAAGGATCGAAGCCCAAGACCCCCATTCTCGTGTGATTTATAGACATCAAACTAGCTGATAAGGGGTCTATGCTTAGGTTATTTGTTCCAGAGGAAAAGTTATCCAATTCTTTATGGATGGATGATGGTAACATGAAACACTGCATTAAGTGAAGTGGTTTAACTGCTAAGTTCGATTTTATAAGAGTGCAGCGACCGACTTGAGAGAGGTTGTTGGTAGTCCATTTTGGAAGTTGGTTTCTATTGGAGGTAACAACTTCTTCAAACGTTGAATTTGTAACTTTACTAGATATGACCGGGCATCCGAGGTATTTGCCTAGCTAAGTTGTTGGTGTACGGTATATTCAGTTCGTTATAAATAGTAGTTTTTATGGGGGCATCAATGTTCAAAGTAGCTTGAAAGGCAAATTCTTTGTCTCGGAAATTTGCTATAAATTTGTGAGATCATATTGATTTGATCACTGACAGTTTTCATTAGATTAATTCTAGGTTGTAAGGATCCTTGTTGTAATCCTCGGGCCAGCAGTACTTCGGAGACCTGAAGGAATAGATAGGGTGACAAATGATCATGTTGGCGAAGGCCTTTAAAAGGCTTAAATATTTTTGTCGATCGATTCGTTGTTGACTAGTACTGAGTAGGTGACAATTGTTATACATTCCGTGATATAGGAAATGAATCGATTTCTGAATCCGAACCTTTTGAGAATATCAAAGAGGAAATCCCAACGAACCATGTCAAAAGCCTTTTCCGTGTCGAGTTTAACAGTCATCCAACCGGATTTTCCTTTTTTCTGTTGGAAAGAGTGGAAGATTTCATTGACTATAAGAATATTGTCTTGGATAGATCGTTTTGGGATGAAAACACTTTGAAGCGGATGTATTAGTTTGGGTAGGACTTGTACGCACGTAAAACTGGAAGCTAGGATTTTTGAGATAATCTTGTATATGGTGGAGCAGAGATTAATAGGTCTGAAATTGTTCGCGGTTAATGGATTATCACATTTGGATATATAAGAGCTATAAATGTATGGTTTATTTGTTTGAGTATTTTTCCACTAATAAAGAAACCTTTAGCCGCTTTAATGACCAAAGGACCAACAATGTACCAGTATTTTCTGAAGAAATCGGCAGGGAAGACATCAGGTCCCGATGATTTATCGCTTGCTAAGTTAAAGACTACTGATTTGATTTCGTTGTTGGAGATTGGGTGGGTGAGCCATTCGTTGTACGCGAAAGAGACCTCGGGGGAGATATCCAACAACCAACAATGGCCATGGCATCTAGAGGGGCAGAGAATCGCATAGCAAATTCTGTTTTAATTTCATCCCTTGCTCACTTATCGAATTTCATCCCTTGCTCACTTATCGAGGAGAGAGTAATGTCATCGATCATTGGTTTGAAATGTTTTAATGATATTCCTGTTTCGTCTACCTGTTGCGATGCAATGAAAATATTTTGAGTTTGTGTCTGACTCAGTTTAGTTGAACGAATAATTATTTATATAGATACGAATAGTAGTGTAGGTACATACACACCTGTTTGTATACATATGAAGAATCGCTCCTATACATACGAATAACATCAATTTATTACACACAACTAACAAGAAAGGTAATTAATTAATATTACTTTCACCATTAAAGATGAAGAATTGAGTACGTAAAGTAATTAACAGTAAGAAACAAATACTCTAGAAGGGGGGGGGGTTGAATAGAGTATAGACGTTTTTCGCAAACTTGTAAAGAGCAAGCAACTTCAAGGGCTGGATAATGGGTTCCGTCTTTTCGACTTGTGGAGATCCTGCTGTAACGCCGGGCTTCATTGGAATAGTTGGTCCATTGACTATGCGTTCCCAGAGCACCATGTCTTGATCAATGATGAACATTTTCATCAAGGATCTCCAATGGACAAAATTGTCGCCGCAGAACAGAGGAGGGCGATTTGACGACCTTCCTTGAGCGAATCCACCTTCTCCTACAGTACTCATGATCGATCTCACAGATTGTTAAATCAAATAAGTGAGTTAAGCTCTGATACCAATTGAAGAATTGAGTACGTAAAGTAATTAACAGTAAGAAACAAATACTCTAGAAGGGGGGGGGGTTGAATAGAGTATAGACGTTTTTCGCAAACTTGTAAAGAGCAAGCAACTTCAAGGGCTGGATAATGGGTTTCAAGGCCTTGAACTCAGTCTCAAGATCTTGAACGAACTTTTCGTGATTTGACAGTTCTGCAAATTAATCAGGCGTTAAAAACAAACAGAACAGATAAACGTAAGTGCGGAAATTAAATAGATGAACACGAGAATTGTTAACGAGGTTCGGCTCTAAACCAGCCTACGTCCCCGCCTAGGGTTATTCAACCCGTAGGATTCAACAACTTTTATTCCTCTTTCCTTATGGATCCTAATAGCTCACCGAGAAGCCTCTCTCCTATACAATTGCAATCTAGTTACAACTCAGATCCCTTAGAGTCCTAGACCAATCTAGAAGAGCCCCCACCTCTCTCAGCTATCTAGTACAACCCAAGATACAGAGAAATAAAAGTCCCCTTCGCCACACCTATGTGTGATACGTTTGAGTATATGATACTCTTAGTATAACAGGGATTGAATATAAACTATGAAGCTCAAGACTTCCTAACTCTCAAAGATGATAAATAGAATACAGAATAGAGAGAGAAAGAAAGCGAAAGAAATCAGCAGTAGTCTCTGTAAGTTCGAGAGCTCTTTGGTGCGCGTTGAAGACTTGGTAGAAGGGTGATTTTTTCCAGCGTTCTTCTTCTGCTTTTATAATTAAGAGCTCCAACAGATTGCTGATTTCTTTATCTCTCCAAATCCTGATAAGTTGGAACAGAATTTTTAAACGTTGAATTGGGAGAGCTGTTGCCGAAACCTTCTTGTCATTTGAATTCAAAATTTCTGGCCGAGATACATGTTGTGGACGTCACTAGTGTACGGCTCCATATCTTCATCTTCAATTTTGAATAAAAAATGAGATCTTGTTTGTTGTACTGGCCGAGACATCTTAGGAAGAATATGCATATAATTTAAACTAATTATTCCAACTAACGTAATCAATGTTCCATCCAAAAATATTAATCAACTAAATAAGCATATATAAGATATTTATGGATTCTCACGTAACTACTTAGACTTCAAATTGATAATCCAATTTGAATTCCACGTAACAAACCAAATCTAATATCTAAAAACAAATCTCACGTAAAGCACATATGGATAAATGTAATCTACAAGCAATTTATATTAGTTCGTAAAATATGCTTAAAGCAAATCAACTTAATCTAAAAAGTAATCCATTTAACCGAACATAAGCATATATATAAAATCAATACTTGACCTAATCAAAATATATAGCACATATAATTTTGTGAGCCAAATAAATATATTCCGAGAATAATAAATCAAATAAAACACCCACAAAATATAATTGATATTTGCATAAAATACTACCTTGTTTGTCTTCCATCATACCTATAAAAAATATATCACATATAATTATCAAGGTGGAGTCAACAAAAGATAATAAATATCATTAGTAGATATGAATAATCGTTTCTACCCATACAAATAACTTAATCTATTATATCTAACTCAATCTAGTTAAACGAATAACTATACATATGATCGAATAATAGTTCATATACATGCTTATAATCATTTGTATACATATGAATAATCATTTGTTGTAACAACCTGATGGAGGGAGTGCCATCAAGCGGCAGCAACCAGAGAAGTTTTGATGGACAAAGCACGTATAGCCCACGGAACAGCCAAGCCAGTGAAGACTCCACCGGCTAGGGTGATCGACAACAACGAGACGAGTCTGCAAAAATCAGCGACCTTGGGATACAAATGTTTGAGGAAAACGGTCATCACACCTCCAAAAAAGGCGAAGTTGAGGCCTAATACGAAGGCTTGGAAGTAAGAGGGCCTGCCTTTAAAGATGATGGTCGGGACAGGGCTTCCGTCTATCTTCTCATAGGGAAATTGTAGCAACGAAAACACGGCAGTGAAGGAGATGGCGGATATAATCTCCTCCACAGAGTATTTCCCCATATTATTATTATTATTATTATTATATATATATGATCGATCGATCAAGATTCAAGAAGAAGAAAGATGACTTAAGCTTGTTGGATGGCACCTACAACAATTTGAACATCAGAAGAAGAGTTTGTAGTTCCAACCAGCTGGTTTATATATATAGATGGGCCATCTTTGGGCTATTAAGCCAGCCCATTTACAGCCGACTTAGTCTCTTCGATCATACCGAGTAACCGACGTACAGTCATACGCTCGTATTTCCTCGTTTCCCAAATAGTTTTTAAATGATACTCCGAAATACATAGTTTTTTCTGTTTTCTAGATAGGAGAGTAAATTAATTATTTTTAATAGATTTTGATTAGTTAAAATGTGGAATAGATATTAAAAAATAATAAAACTTGATTATGATATTTTTAAAAGTAGAGTTTTTTTTATTTATTAAAAGTGTATTTTGAAATGGCTCGAGTATATTTATTGTTATAACAACCAAATTCAACTTTAATTTAATTATTCTCAAATCTCAACGCGCATAGGTTAACAACGACATGTTTGGAAATTCAATGCCTTGGCCAACAAGCAAGAATGAGAAATTTCTAAGTAATCTTCCTAATATCTTTCTAAGGAATTGATCTTCACCGTTCAATTAAATTGATAGTTAAAATTACATCCTTAATAGAGACCATTGTAAGCAATCTCATGCAGTCACGCTTTTTGGCATAAAAGGTTGGTCTTGTGTGCTCGGCTTAGGTGCGCATGATTTCAGACGAAACTAGGGAGGAGGAAGCTCAGCTGTTCAGATCCGGCAGAATCGTTGTTCAGGAGAGGTCGCCTTCAGACGGAGAGCGACCAGGAAGGAGAAGCTCGGATTCAAGTCCGATGTTGAAGTTGTGGAAGCTCGTGTCTGCAGCGGTGCTTGTCGGGTTCGACCAGACTTCAACGCTGGATAAAGAGGAGTAAGTAGCGTTCCTTCGTCGATGGGGCGGCGTTCCTTCGTCGACGAGGATTTCAACGAGACGGAGGAGGGAGTTCAGAGAATGAGAGAATGGGAGGAGCTAGGGCATGAAGAAAAGGAAGGAGGCTGGAGATGAGCGGGGGCCTGGACAAAGGGTCCGAATCTTCTGTCCCGATGATGTCTCCTTACACTGTCCCCTCTCACAAAAAAATATTTTTTTATTCTTTTAGTCTATTTTTTAATTTTAATTTCTTTTTCTTTTTCTTTTTATTTGAAGTTTGTGAGGGGAGGGGGGACAAACTAGGGGACATAAGATTTGGAGCCTTGGGTAAAGGATTTGGGATTAGGGTTTGCTATGGACTTTTTACCATTAAAATAAATCCGTGGACAGTTTTCCAATTTGGTCCAAAAAAAATGGTATGCGGCGTAAATTTATCCTTTATTTGTGTTTAATTTACTTATATAGAATGAATCCTTGTCATTGGTTTATTTAGACGGTGGTTAAGATTTCATTAGAAACTTATTAGGAGAATTTTAATTAGGAGAGAATACAGTTGGGGGAGGTAAACCTTGGGCACGTGTTTTTATTAGGAGATCGAGGATATAGTTGGGGGAGGTAAACTTCGGGCTGCAAGGCAAGACAGCAAGAGTTAGGCAGTTCAAGGTGGGAATCTTGATTTTTTTATTGTTGTTTTTTAGAAAACTAATACTACATCCGTTAATTCTATTCACGCACGCATTTGTAAGTGTTAAAAACTATATAAAATATTAACTTTTTAATATTTTTTTAAATAATATCATAATTATTACTATTAAGTATGAATTTATAAAAACAAATGTAAAAAAAAATTAATATTGTATATAGTTTTTATCATTGTAAAAAAGCGTGCATGAATAATAAACGATAAATTTTAATTAACAGAGGGAGTAATAAAAATGTTTAAAATGGTAAAAGGAAATGTACGTTTTAATAAGAGGAAGAATAATCTTCAAAAAACGAGGCAATATTTCCCAGAAGAATTTTTTGAGCGAAAGATTCGAAAAACGAGAACGAGAAACACAAGATCGACAAAGTAAACAAGCAGGTCAATGAACACATCGAGTTTGTACAAGGGATAACTCATCACATGCAAATCCACTATATTGGATTTGGTATCCACGCGGTCTCATGAATTGGCCAAATCCACTATAGAGAGTTTGTACAAGGGATGATATATACATACATGTATGTAGTTTAAGCCGGTAGTTCATTCAACTCCAAGAAAGTTTGGAGTTGGCTGTATGTCCCATGAAAGTAAATTCATTTGCCCATTTCAACCCACTAAAATATAAGAATTATATTTGACACAAATTAAGAATTCGAGTTTGATCAAAACACAAAATTAAACTCGTCAAATATTTTTTTTTTGTCAATTAATTCTGGTGGGTCAATCTCAAATCGGCTTCAATAAAAACGGAGTCAAAATCTCAAATCAAGTTTCACAAAATATAAACTTGGTTTTAATTAAGAACTACGCAAGATTTGATCCCGTCCAAACGGGTACGTAGGTAGCTCGATATAAAGCTTAAGCTCGTCGGGTACAATCGTCGATCCAAATCAAATCAAATTTGCTCTTTTAGGTAGAACTACGTAAAGACTTGACGCCGTCAAAACGGCTACGTAGGTAACCCGATATTAAATCTCAAAAATATATCGGGCACAGTCGTCGGTCTCTAAATTCACTTCTAGATGAATATGAGATCAAAACCAATTAAATCAAATTGGTTCTCAAACGAACTACGAGTGATTTGATTCTCTTCTAAGAGATACGTAGGAAACCCGATATAAAGTTATAACTCATCGGGTTCAATCACGCGGTCCTCAAACGATCAAAATGGCTCTCTTCAAAACTACGCAAGATTTGATCCCGTCCAAACGGGTACGTAGGTAGCTCGACATAAAGCAAAAAGCTCGTCGGGTTCAATCACCGAAACAAAAAATAAATCAGTTCAGGTAGAACTACGTAAAGACTTGACGCCGTAAAAACGGCTACGTAGGTAACCCGATATTAAATCCTAAAAATATATCGGGTACAGTCGTCCGCCTCTAAATTCTCTTTAAATGAATATGAGGTCAAAACAAAACAAACAAATTGGTTTGAAAAGAACTACGTAAAGACTTGATACTCGTTTACGAGTTACGTAGGAAATTCGATATTAAAAATTAATATATATCGGATTCAGTCGCCCCGCTCAAATTAAATCAAATTTGTCCTTTGGTAGAACTACGTAAAGACTTGACGCCGTCAAAACGGCTACGTAGGTAACCCGATATTAAATTCTAAAAATATATCGGGTACAGTCGTCAACCTCTAAATTCCCTTTAAATGAATATGAGGTCAAAATCAAACAAATTCCAATGGTCCATTCGGACTCGATATAAAGCTTCTGCTCATCGAGTTCCATCGTCACTCTCAAAAGATCTCGTGATCAAACTCAAATACAAAATTCATTTTTTGTTCCGAACTACGATGACTTGATTCCACCAAACAAGTGGATACGTAGGAAACTCGGTGTAAACCAAATTCCCACCGAGTCCAGTCACACCCAAACTTTCAAACAAATCTTTCCAAATTCGTTTGTCGACTCTAGTCGTCCCAAATGTCAAATTTTCCATCAAAATCAAAGTGCCCACTCTAACTCGATACAAAGCTTCTGCTCATCAAGTTTGGTCACGACCAACAACCAAAATAAAATCCACCATCCCCAAATTGACCTTTAAGTCAAACCTCTAAGTCAAATCAAACACCACATCAAATCGTTTTCTATGCAAATGATAGGCGGGTTACTTGAGTTACCCTTCCGAGAAGGTGGGCTCAGGTTACTCGGGTGGAGTGTTGTTTGAGCTACCCTTCCTAGAAAGTGGGCTTGAATTTCATCCTCTGATGCATACAAGAAAACGAAACCAAACTCAAATCAAACCAAACTCAAAATCCAAAACACTCTGAACTACGTGAGGCTTGATTCTCTTCCAAGAGATACGTAGGCAACCCGTTAAAATTCGGGTGCAGCCCAAATCACCAAAACCACTCAAATCTTGGTATCGATACGACTTCGAATCAAGAGGATAACCAAAAGGGGTCGAACTCAAATATTAAAAATCAAATAAAATGTGTTGTACGATTATTGCGCATTTTTGTTCAACATATTTTTGGCACGCCCAGTGGGACCCTTTTTGCCTTTTCATCTCTTAGTTGTATCTATACTAATACATGGTCACCTCTTTTGAAAGGTACAAATGGCACCAAAAGTGATTGTCAACTTCAACGAGCTTCCAGCAACCTTCATCATCAAAGGAGGCCGCTGGATCAAGAAAAGATCATATGAAGCTCACTGTGATATCACCCGGGATTCGATGTCTTCAACGATCCCTGTCAACAACATCTTTGGGGCTCTTCAAGCTCTAGAGAACAAGACTGTCGTCAAGTGGGTGTCGAAGTCTCCTGCAACGCTTTCAAGGGATGGGGGCATGAAGCCTGAAGCCCTTCCATGGCATGGGGGCAGGAAGCTCAAGATCACCCGAATCGGCGACAACAAGCTTAATAACCAACCCATCTGCAACAAGCTCAAAATGCAGGAGGGTGGTTACAACGGCACAAAGCCAACTATTGAGGTCGCTCAAAAACCCATCATTCGTGTTACCAAAAAGAATGAGGGGTTGATCGCAACGTCTGCACAAACCGTCTCCATTGCCAAGAAGGCACCCATATCCATGAAGAGAAGGGGACACAAGTGTGGATCTCAACGCGACAAGACAAGACCTCTTCTTGTGCTAGCTCATTCATCAAATTTAGAGCGAGCCAGTACAACCCTTGCAAAGGATCTTCTTAGATCGCAGGGGGCAGAAGAAATTCCACAAGTGGCTTCTCCAAGGCGGATCCTCGTTGGGTCTATGTTCATTTATCTGAGAGAGGTTGTACAAGTCAACATGGCCTCATATTCGGAAGAGATGGAACCCATGGCCACAAAGGTTAAGCCTTCAAGAGCCAAGAAGGGCAAGGAGGTTCAACAAATATGCCAAGTCTCTAAAGTGGATGCAAGAGAGAAAGACCGGTTGGAGCTAACGAGTTCAGATGCTTCAATGGTTAAATCTCAAGCAAACATCTCACAAGATGGAACATATGTGATGCCGGTATTGACTACCAGCACACAAAGTGTCGAAGAGCAGCTTCAAGAGTTACAAAGGAAGCTTGATGAAAAAGATGCTCAAATTGCATCACTCCTCGCTCAAATAAATATTCAAGCTCAAGCAAATAGACAAGAGCAATCAAGGCCAAATGGTAAAGGGTCAAGCGGTAGCACATCGATCACTCCACAAGAAATCAAAGAGATGATCGCTCAAGGGATAAAAGAAGCTTATGCATCACAAAATCTAAAAGTGTTTGGATATAGAAAGCCATATCCAGCACGCTATGATTCGATGCCATTTCCCCCGGGCTACCAAAGACCGAGCTTTGAAAAGTTCGATGGCCTTCACGGTTCACCCCACGAGCACCTAGCTCATTTTTATTCTGCTTGTGGTGAAACTGCCTTAAATGACGCCTTATTAATTAGGCAATTTGTCCAATCTTTGAAAGGATCGGCATTCACTTGGTACACTCAACTTCAACCAGGGTCGATTCAAACATGGGACGATCTACAAAGAGAGTTCTTAGCTCAGTTTGTGAGCTCGAAAGCGAGAGTTTCCATTCTAGATCTCGCAAACACCTATCAAAGGCCTAACGAGCTCGCGAACGACTTCATCGCTAGGTGGAGGAGTATAAGACTCCAATGCCATGAGAAATTAAGTGAACAAGCGTGCGTTCAAATGTGCACCAACAACTTAATATCGGAATTAGCGGTACATGTTGGAAGTGCCGAACCTCGTTCATTTAATGAGTTGGTATCTAAAGCGTGTAATGTTGAAAAACAACTAGCACGAGGATCCAACATGCCTCAAGATAGTGAGGCTAACACAACTGATGGCGATGAGGTACAAGATGAAGATGAGTCCATGGCGACTTTCGTCAAACATGATCGAGAACTCGTTAATAAGAATGGTTCTAAGGCTCAAATAAAAGAGAAAACCAAGGAGTCATCCAAGAGACTCACCTGCCATGAAAGAAGGCAAAAGAAATATCCTTTTGACGATGATGATGTACAAGGGATATTTGATGAATTGATGAGTGCTAGACTTTTAACACTCCCAGAGCCGAAAAGGCCAAAAGAGGTTGGCAAAACGAGTGATCCAAAATACTGCTCGTATCATCAACTCGTTAGTCATCCAATCAAAGATTGCTACGTCTTCAAAGACATCTTAGAGGAGATGATTAACAAAGGAGAAATTGAAATCGAGGGGGCAACATCCTCAACTCAAACAGCTTCAGCAAATACCATTTCAGTGGTAGACGTTGTAGAGTCCACTCCCTCACTCCAAGTGTCTTCTCAAACGGAAAAAACATTTGTTATGGCTATTGAAGCTGGGGGCAGCCCCACAGTTTCATTGCCTCTTAAAGCATTGGTGAAAGATGACACTTCAAAAGAAGAGTCCTTGAATATAAAAGACATCGCTCAATGTTGTATGGTCTCATGGACCAATGACATGGACGAAAATGAAGCAGGAGTTAAAAAGATTACTCTTCACTCCAAGAAGCAAATTCTCTCCTCAAAATCAAGAGAGAAATCAAAGGGAAAGAAATCAAGCTTCAGTGAAGCTTCAAAAATGCACAAGAAGCACAAGGTTCAAGTGAAAAAGCTAAAACCCTCTTTGAAGGGTAAAGCTCCACAAAAACTTATCGAGGAGGCTTGTGTCGAAAATTTCCAAATCTCATATGAAGACGGTGTTCTAACTGCAAGTGTGATAGAGCCTAGGATGTCCGCATTTGAAAGGCTCGAGACGGCTTCAGGTGGAACTCTTAAATCTTCGGTGTTTAAAAGGCTAAATCTAGCCTCTGCATATGAAGCATCGAAATCTTCTGTATTCGAAAGACTTGAGCTAGCCTCAACAAATGAAGGATCCAAATCTTCAATCTTTCAAAGGCTTGATATGGCTTTGACAAGTGAAGAATCCAAACCTTCGGTGTTTCAAAGGCTTAATCCAGCCTCGACAAGTGGAGAATCTAAAGCTCCAATATTTGAAAGGCTTGGAAAAGTTGATGAGTCTAAAAGCAAGAAGGTCCAAATGAAAATGACCAAAAGCAAGAGCTCCGGAAGAGGCAGTCAAAAGTTCTCGTCCACAAGCTCAACCAAATCAAGGACACCTAAAGTCAAGTAAGGGTGTCAAAATGATCAAGTAGTCTCCAAGGCAGAAAAACAAATAGTTCTGCCTAGAACTACGTAAAGACTTGATTCCCAACAAGGGGTACGTAGGAAATTTGACATAAAAAAAAATGTCAGATTCAGTCGCCCAAAAAAAAAAAAAAAGATTTCCGGGTTCGCATATGATAGTCAGGTTATTCAGGAAACCCTTCCTAGAAGGTGAGCCCGAGTGATCTGAATGATGCGGTAAAAAAAAAAGAAAAAGAAAAAAGAAAAAAGAAAAGAAAAGAAATCCCGGTTTGCACATGATATTCGAGTTATTTGGGAAACCCTTCCTAGAAGGTGTGCTCGAATAATTCGAATGATGCAAAATTTATCAAAAAAAAAAGGACTTGAAATTAGTCCGAAAATCAAACAACCCGGAAGCATAAGAAAAAAAAGGGTTCACAAAGAACTACGAGCGGCTTGATCCCTCATAAAGGGGGTACGTAGGCAGTCTAGCTAGTCAAAGTGCTAGGTGCAGCCACAAAAACAAACAAAACATCTTCTTTTCTCAACAAAGAAGAAAACAAAGTCAAATCCTCTGTTTTTGTAGTTAAATTAGCATTGCCTCAACTACAAGGAGAAAAATCAAGTATGGTCTAAAGACTTGCACGTTTTGCGCCTATACTGAAAATGAGGCAAAGGGAAAAGCGAGAGAGAAAATTTTTGTCTTTCAAAGACATTCTCATAAAAAGAGATAAACAAAAGGCTTATGCCTAAATTTTCCCGACTTTGATTATCACGTCCAAATGTGATAGTAAATTCAAGTCCTATAAATCAAAATTTCCTTCCAAGGAACCCTAAACCAAAAGTTGCTTTAAAACTTGACTAATCAAATGGTCAATGTTTTCCGCTCTCCCAAAACCCAAAATGCCTAAGCCTCCCAAAACCCTTCAAACCCTCCCAAACAAAAATTGGCATGCATTATCTGTATATGTATGGTCATTCAAAGCTCCCAAAAATTCAAAGAAAAAGCCATCAAATGCCTTGGCTTTAAATGGTATGGGTATCATATTTCAAAATCGTCTCATGTGAGATTTTGATCACAAAGCTTCAACCACAAAAGGTTACAAAAGCTCAAACATACGACACCAAGTCGTCAAAGCCAAATTCTTGTCCCTCACAAGAAAACCTTCAAATCTAAATTCAAGCTTAAAGTCAACATCTTCGACCAAAAGCCAAAAGATCAAATCGGCAAAAAGTCAAAGCCAAAAATCCAATCAGTTTAAAAGCTCAAAAGTCAAACCGGTTGAAATGCCACTAAGACAGAAATCAAATTGTGAGAAGAAAAATCTTTCCGACTCTCAGATACCCATACCAAATTACGTCTTATTGGTCATAAGCAAATTCTAAATAGAATTGTTTTTTATATATGATCAATTTTTATCGGAACAGTTTATACAAGTTCCATTTTTTCTTCGGACTACAAATCAAAAAAGAGCTTTCTAAAGCAAAGGTCTGCGGGAAACGCAAAATTATGCATCAAACCAAATGAATCGAACTTTGAACGCGTTCGACATCTCACACGCACAAAGTACGGGGGGCAACTGTTGAAGGGTGAAATTTCACGAATTTAATTAGTCGTGACTTTATATTCAAATTACCAAGTTTAATTATTTATTTAATGATTAAATTTGGTGACAAACAATTTGGTGAAATTGTGTTAATGGGCACAAAAATAAGAACTAAAGGGACCCAAACCCAATTCAATGAAATTGAACAAAATTAAAATACAGTCCGGCCGGCCCAAGTGAAAAGAGGCCAGTTAATCCTGGAAAATTCAGCAACTGCTCTCTCCTACAGTTAATTAAAAAAAACTGTACATGAAAGAAACTAGGGGAGTGGGCATGCTAGGTAACTACTCCTATTGCTCCCTATAAAAGCCAAAAGAAATAGGGACTGCTGGATTTTTCTTCTTCTGCCTCCCACCATCAACGAAGCAGTTAGCACATCTTCTTCATTCTCCTGGATTTTCCTGCTCCTAGAGAAACCTGCAAGCAACAAACACAAGCAAGAAAAAAAACACACATCAGCAAGCAAATCCAACAACAAAGCTATTGCAACAAAGAAGAAGAAGAAAACAAGGTAGCTTTAATGGCTTCTGAGACCCCCTCTTACAAAGCATGGGCTTTAAGTAAGGGTTTGGGTTTCGGAATCATCATTTAAGCTATAAATTGAGGGAAAATGATGCTGAATTTTGCCTAGAAGAGCCCAATCGCTGCAGGAGGTCGATCCTCGGAATCCCCTCTTATAAAGCATTGAGCTTTAAGAAAGGGTTTGGGTTCCGGGATCAGCAAATCGCTCTAAATGAGGGCTAAATGCTGCCCCAATCGCTGCAGGAATTTGATCCTCAGAACCCCTCTTATAAAGCATTGAGCTTTAAGAAAGGGTTTGGGTTTTGGGATCATCAAATCGCCCAAAAAGAGGGCTGTCAAAATTCCCACTCAAAGGGTTTTCCACAAAAAACTTCTAATCAGTCAGGCAAATTGAAACTAAGTTTTCCAGGGATCCAAACAGCCACACAAAAGGCAAAACAAACATGAATTGGAGATCTAAAAATTCTATCAGGAGTATAGAAAAAAATGTAGGCATGAATTGGTGTGAAAAAAAAAACTCAGAAGCCACTAAATGGCAAATTGATGAGTCCAGAACTAATACACCCTAATCAAAATCAAGCTATGCATACCATAAAATTGAGATTCCAATTCAGAAGAAACAAGGGAAAAAGGGAAACGAGCATACCCGTTCAAAAGGGCCAGAGTTGCAGCAATGCTCCCGGGAAAACAATGACTTCGGTTCAGACGGGCCTTGCTGCATTCGCCTTCCATTTGGCCACTTAAAGTTGGGATTCTTCCACCTCTCCTTAAACTTTGCAAACACCAGCCCTCCTACTCGTTCATTCACCGACCCTAATTCGAAAACCCTAAAAACACAATTAAAAAAAGGATCAATTGAATGTGAGAATTGAGGACTCAGTTAAAAGGGGATTCGTTTGGAAATACGAAATTCAGGTCGAGAATTGTCTAGAGACAAGAGTGAATACCAAAATCAAGGGCTGAAATTCACAAACAAAAGCGTTAAAGCATACCTAGGGCGGAATGTTCCTGGCGCTTCTCAGCTTGTCAGAGCTTGATGCCCCTCGGTCCTTCTGTTGCGAGTACCCAAGTCGAGAGCCCCGGTTCATGCTATAAAAGGAGCGTTGTGCCTATCGGCGGCAACGGTGGCCTGTCGGCTATCGATAGAAGAAAGAAAAGAGGGATGAGCTTGCAAAAGAAAGAAGACAAGAAGCTACGCTTCTGAGTAGGGGATATATGGGTTGGTGGATCTTTTGGAATGGGCTGGAAAGTAATTGGGTTTGTTAAAAAAATGGGTTTATGTTATGTAAAATGGTAAATCCAAACTTGACCCATTTTTTTTTTTTACTAAAAACAAACAAGCAGCTGAACATTAAGCTTGGATATATATACATACATGTATGTAGTTCAAGCCGGTAGTTCATTCAACTCCAAGAAAGTTTGGAGTTGGCTGTATGTCCCATGAAAGTAAATTCATTTGCCCATTTCAACCCACTAAAATATAAGAATTATATTTGACACAAATTAAGAATTCGAGTTTGATCAAAACACAAAATTAAACTCGTCAAATTTTTTTTTTTTTGTCAATTAATTCTGGTGGGTCAATCTCAAATCGGCTTCAATAAAAACGGAGTCAAAATCTCAAATCAAGTTTCACAAAATATAAACTTGGTTTTAATTAAGAACTACGCAAGATTTGATCCCGTCCAAACGGGTACGTAGGTAGCTCGATATAAAGCTTAAGCTCGTCGGGTACAATCGTCGATCCAAATCAAATCAAATTTGCTCTTTTAGGTAGAACTACGTAAAGACTTGACGCCGTCAAAACGGCTACGTAGGTAACCCGATATTAAATCTCAAAAATATATCGGGCACAGTCGTCGGTCTCTAAATTCACTTCTAGATGAATATGAGATCAAAACCAATTAAATCAAATTGGTTCTCAAACGAACTACGAGTGATTTGATTCTCTTCCAAGAGATACGTAGGAAACCCGATATAAAGCTATAACTCATCGGGTTCAATCACGCGGTCCTCAAACGATCAAAATGGCTCTCTTCAAAACTACGCAAGATTTGATCCCGTCCAAACGGGTACGTAGGTAGCTCGACATAAAGCAAAAAGCTCGTCGGGTTCAATCACCGAAACAAAAAATAAATCAGTTCAGGTAGAACTACGTAAAGACTTGACGCCGTAAAA
This sequence comes from Persicaria tinctoria, assembly GCA_037127255.1. Lineage (NCBI taxonomy): Eukaryota > Viridiplantae > Streptophyta > Magnoliopsida > Caryophyllales > Polygonaceae > Persicaria > Persicaria tinctoria. Next base: position 16,226,004 of record JBANSL010000008.1, read on the forward strand.
ACGGCTACGTAGGTAACCCGATATTAAATCCTAAAAATATATCGGGTACAGTCGTCCGCCTCTAAATTCTCTTTAAATGAATATGAGGTCAAAACAAAACAAACAAATTGGTTTGAAAAGAACTACGTAAAGACTTGATACTCGTTTACGAGTTACGTAGGAAATTCGATATTAAAAATTAATATATATCGGATTCAGTCGCCCCGCTCAAATTAAATCAAATTTGTCCTTTGGTAGAACTACGTAAAGACTTGACGCCGTCAAAACGGCTACGTAGGTAACCCGATATTAAATTCTAAAAATATATCGGGTACAGTCGTCAACCTCTAAATTCCCTTTAAATGAATATGAGGTCAAAATCAAACAAATTCCAATGGTCCATTCGGACTCGATATAAAGCTTCTGCTCATCGAGTTCCATCGTCACTCTCAAAAGATCTCGTGATCAAACTCAAATACAAAATTCATTTTTTGTTCCGAACTACGATGACTTGATTCCACCAAACAAGTGGATACGTAGGAAACTCGGTGTAAACCAAATTCCCACCGAGTCCAGTCACACCCAAACTTTCAAACAAATCTTTCCAAATTCGTTTGTCGACTCTAGTCGTCCCAAATGTCAAATTTTCCATCAAAATCAAAGTGCCCACTCTAACTCGATACAAAGCTTCTGCTCATCGAGTTTGGTCACGACCAACAACCAAAATAAAATCCACCATCCCCAAATTGACCTTTAAGTCAAACCTCTAAGTCAAATCAAACACCACATCAAATCGTTTTCTATGCAAATGATAGGCGGGTTACTTGAGTTACCCTTCCGAGAAGGTGGGCTCAGGTTACTCGGGTGGAGTGTTGTTTGAGATACCCTTCCTAGAAAGTGGGCTTGAATTTCATCCTCTGATGCATACAAGAAAACGAAACCAAACTCAAATCAAACCAAACTCAAAATCTAAAACACTCTGAACTACGTGAGGCTTGATTCTCTTCCAAGAGATACGTAGGCAACCCGTTAAAATTCGGGTGCAGCCCAAATCACCAAAACCACTCAAATCTTGGTATCGATACGACTTCGAATCAAGAGGATAACCAAAAGGGGTCGAACTCAAATATTAAAAATCAAATAAAATGTGTTGTACGATTATTGCGCATTTTTGTTCAACATATTTTTGTCCGAGAGAGAGGCGAAAGCTGAAGTGAACAAACTGACGAAGGTGAAAAGCTTATATATCTAGGTCAAATCCGAGCCTCCCAAAATGCAACGCTTCACTTAAGGCAAGTTCGAGCTTCAGGCGCATGGGCTACATGCTTCAATCTGGCTTCTGAGATCATGGGCCAAAGTTTGGGCTATCAGGCTCAAAGCCTCAGACACCCAATTCCTCCCTTTCATACTTTATACAAATACTATATACTAGTGTAGGTCACATCCCGTGTAGAGAGGATACAATAATTTAGATAGATTCCAATAAATAAAAATCATAAAAATCAAAATATAAATAATTTTTTCCACCAAAAAATAATATAGATATAAATAAAATTAGTTCGATACATTATATATAATCTAAATATCTTTTATTTAGATTCTCTCAAAATATAAACAAAATTCACATTTATAAGGAAAATGTTTGTTTTTCTAATCTAACACTAGCTTAGTACCCCGTGCATTGCACGGATCTTTTTAAAAAATATGTGTTTATATAATTTCATTTATCATTTCTTCATCGATACCAAAACTTGTAAGCATTACTTGTAACCATCCAACATACATATGGAGATAATAATCTTACATACAAAAATGAATAGGGATTTGAATTCTTGTATATAACATGTGGTGGAAAACATCCGTATAAAAAAGAGTCACAAATGTATTTTCTCTAGCCAACTGATAAGAAGAAGAAATAAATAAAAATAATTAAAGATACATTACCTAAACAATAGAACCTATGAGATTTGGTTTTATCTTTTAATTAACATACATATGGTTCAAAATTAAATGAATGAATCAATTTTGAGTTATTTATCTAAAAAAATAGAAATTAAAACTAAAACCGAAATATTCTATAGTAATTTGTGGAATAAAAAATATAACAAAAAAAATAGAATCAAATATTTTCTTGAACAAATGGCAAGTTATAATGTAATCAAATTTGATTTTTTTCTAGATAAATATGATTTTATTTGATCTTATCCAGTGAATATCTAAACTAACAAACAAATCATATCTTAAGTGATTTGTTTAGAAAAATCTTCCATAAATTTAATTTTATAATCATGACTAAATTATAATTGAAAATATAAAATTTATTGATTAAAAAGTGGTTCAAAGATTAATTAGCAAAATCTTCCATAAATTTAATTATATAACCATGAGAATATACGGTGTATGTTTGAACGAATGCAGCTAATTAACTAAAACCATAAATAAAATAAATGAAATCTGCATTAGCTTGCCCCTATATTTATAAGATGAAACCAAAAGATTAATTAGATAACTTCAAATCAAATCGAATTGGAAGTATTTAGTGTTACGTTGAATGATTTCACGTACATCTTGACTAAGGATTCCACGTAGCAACACAAAGTTGATCGATTTCACATCAATTTTCCGAGTAGTTAAGCAGAACTGGACATAATTCCAAATAGAATCAATGGAATCGTAATTAATCAGATAAACTGAGAAGGACAATAAGAGAGGGAAGTAGGGTTGTGATTAAAATCAAGTAAATTATGGTACAATCAATAACCCGCATTTGTGACTGCAAATATGATTATGTTAGATTAAGATATAAAAGCAACACAGCAGCACAAAAGCAAATGAATATACTCCGTAAAAATGTGAACAATTGAATCAAGAAGAGTTAGGGTAGTATTTATAACAGTAGTAGTGTAGTACTACGATTTTGGCGATCTGAATACTTTTTTTTTTTTAAAATTCAAAATTCAAAATTGTAACCAAATCAGATCAGTTGATCTAAAGAATTGGAAAAACAAAAACTGATTTCAAAATTGAAAATTTTAACCAAATCAGATATCATTGATTTTAGATATCTACTTTGAATTAATAAATAATTGTAAATAAAAATAAAAATTGACTAATCTGATTAATAACCATCTGAAACTTGGAATGGACTAATCTGATTTTTTTAAAAATTATTTTAGTGATAAGATTGCAATAGATACAGTAAGAGATTACATTACAAAGTGATAAGATTGGTGATTAAAAAAAAAGTGATAAGATCTGCGTAAGTTTCTAGATTCTGGATTTGCATATATCATCATGCAAACAATAAGATTACGTTTTGGTTAGTTAGTTATTTTAGATATGGCATATCAATTAGGTTAATTAGTAATTTAATTTTTAAATCTAATTCTTTTTTATTATTAATCTTAAATAAATAAAAAAGCTAACAAAAAATAATTTAGGTAAGGTAGTTAATTAATAATATTAATAATATTTTCTAAGGAGTTAAGATTTGATTTTATCCTCAAAATTAGATTAATAATATTTTCTAATTAGTTAAGATTTGACTTTATCCTTTAAATTAGATAAGATTTGTTAACCAATTAATCTCCTTTAAAGATACATAAATCAATTAATCTAATTAAAAAAACCTACATTAAAGGAGAAGCCGCCACATGTCGTAGGCGACTTCTCCTTTAGTATTATAATATAGATTAATTCAATCTCATCTAAGTTAATAGATAACTGATTTTTAAAATATTTTTATTAAATATATATGATATATCTATTATGTTAGTTTATTAAAATAGCTATGCACGTATAGATTGTGGCAACATAATATTTTTATAAATCATTTTAGGCTAAAAAATAATATGGATATTTATAAATAAAATAACAATTATTAAATAATTAATTTTTAGATAAATAATTTTTTTTCACCAAAAAATAATCTAGGTATAAATAAAAATAGCATTTATCCAATGGAAAATTTGCACAAATATACCACTTTTGGTATACTTTGGCAAAAGTAGCATTGGGGGGGTAAAAATAGCATGGGTAGTAGCATTTGCTACTTTTGCAATTTTTTTTAACCTCTTCATCCTGTTGCAAGTAACCAAAATAAAGGGAAAAAAAAAAGAAAAAGGAAAGAGTGAAGGTGTGATGTGTCAGTAAAATTGTGTGAAAATGGGGAGGAGAGAGAGGATTATTCCATGTGCATTAAACGTTGGCTCCCACATGCATTAAATACACAGACATTTTCCCCCACATGCCAAGGAGAGATGATTTGAAGGGAAAGTAAAAGAACCACCATTGAAGCTGATTGAGAAGCAAATGTGGTCCCAGTTAGCAGTTATATGCCAGACAATAGGAAACACGGGACAACAATCGATTATTACATGTCACGCAAAGGGTGACACATGCCAAATCCAAATAGCATATATTAACGAAAATGGGTAAGAAAGCTTATGATATTTGTTTGGAAAAACTAATTAAAATACCCCCACCTTTGAGGGTATGGTAAAAATATATCCTTAACTTTCAAATGTAATAAAATATCATAACCTTTGAGTGTAGTGGTAATATATTACCACATGTTTTCTCATGGGTCAAACATGATGACAAGGCAACCTACATGGATTTTTTTTGACAAGGCAGCCTACGTGGAAGCCTATTTACAAATTAGCACTAAAATTGGGTATTTTTTTAACGGTTTTCTTAGGATAAAAATAAACCGACAACAAAATTAAACCCGAAAAACAAAATTGATTCAACCAAGCAGCTAATCTGGTCAAAATTGCCTCAAATTAACACAACACGACTATTGCTAACCCAAACCGACAACAAAACTAAACCAACAATAAAAGAAACAACGAAGGGGGAAAAGACAAAACTGGCTCAGTCAAGCCCGTCAATGAATCAAAGAGGAAGAAGATGTGAGAGAGACAACTCAAGATAGACGACCACGAGCGAGGAAGAATGTCATTGAAGACGAACCATGAGCAGTCTGGAAGACATGGATTGTAAAGGCTCGAATTTTCAAATCCTAATTTTTCGAAAAAAAAGGAGAATCAAAACGAATTTTAAAGCGAAATTTAGCAGAAAAACTCTCTAGCTCGGACTTTAATCTCATAAAGCGGATTTTCAACCTAAAATAAAATCTTGAGAACTAACTTGACATGGAGACATCTGCCTCGGATTTTTTTTAAAAATCAAATTTGATCGAGTCGGGATAAGGTCGAGAGAGAAAGCGGGTTTTAAGGTTCATTTCTGGGTATTTTGAATTGTAACTTTTGAGAACATATGTTACTTTGTCTTCTACCTCTTCTATGTGAACAATCCCAGTCAACACCTTCCCCTCCCTCTTATGTCGACAGCTGCAACATCTTCCCCTCATTCCTCTTGTGGCTAAACACCCACCTTCCCTCCTCCTACCTCTACTGTATTGCCACCCTCTATTTTGGGCAATCTACCAAACAAAAGCTGTAGTAGACCCCCTCTCCTTCTTCATTCAAATTCAGATCACCTTTCACCCTTATCCATCCCCTCCTCACCTTATCTCTAAAACCCAGCTACTCATAACATTATACAAGCCTTTCCTTCTCCTGCTCTTGCCGCCACCACCGCAGGCCCTGCCGCCGAGAGCTGCCCAACGGAGCCACTCCACCACCACCATCTCCCCTTGTTTCACATGTCATCCGAGGTAAACCGAGCCACCCAAACCTCCTGTTGCTCTCCTATTCTTCACCGCCAGTAACAACTCCCCAGTCACATTCGAGCGCGCCCGAACACCACCAACAGCGCTTCCTCTGTTCGAACCGAGGACGCTGAGTCTCAGCCACCAGCACCCACTTCAGCCTCTCCCTCGGTTCCCAGAAGGTCGGAGGGGCAGCGAACGCTCGAGCAAGCCTTCGTCGGAGCCGCTTCCGCCCACTGTTTTCCGATTCAAGGTCGACTCCTTTCCTCGTTTCGATTCCGACTGGATTCTCTCATAAAAGTGCATCTTTAATCGCTCCTCCTCTTCCCTAGGTCCAGATCCGTGGGATTTCGCCCTCGACGAGCCCGAATCGAGCCCCCGGCGAGCGTTTTCCGGCGTGAAACCCAAACCTCGGTGAGACTTCTCTCCCTCCTTCTTCTTTGCTCTTGTGTCGAACCTTTGTGTTGTTTGAGGTCGGGGGTGGTCGGACTTCAGGCAAGCCTGCCGCCGGCGGGCCGAGCTCTTCTTCTTCCCCTTCGTTTTCTGATCGGCGGGTCTGGGAACTGTTTTGCATTGAGGGAGACGGGGTTCTTTCTTTTGTTGGGCGGGTGTGGGCTTTGGGTCGGACCCGAACCCTCCAATCCGGGTTATAACCTTTGAGAGAGGAGATGAGCCTTCTTTTCTTTCTGGACTGGGCTGGGTTGGTCTTCCCTTCCTTTCCTTCATTTGGGCCGATTGGTATGGGGTATTTAAATGGATGTTATTTTATATATACACTATGTTACGTAATAAAATTTTATAGTATGTTAATTGATTGAGTGAATTTATTTGGAATTGATTTTGATGATCATTATTATTATTATTGTATATTATTTCTGAGTTCGTGAAAATATAAATTCTGGAATTTTATTATATTATAAAATGGTTTAAAAGAGGCATTATTTGGAATATGTATTTAATGTTGTTTTAATTGTGAGTTTGGAAATTTCGAGATGTTTTATTGATGTATAAATATGGTTGTGAAAATAGAATCGTTTTGGTGATTTAATGTCATAATTTGTTTATATAATGATTTTGAAAGTAAACATGCCGAGATTGTGTTAATAATATGATTTTGGGATTTTGTTAATGATTTAAATGTTAAATGTCGAAATTTGGTCAAGTATGATTTGAGAAATTATTTTGAATATGAGTTAACTTAAATTGGGATTTAAAAGTTTGAAAAACACTGTTGGTAAGATTTATCGACGGGTTTGATTGGAAATGAATTGATTTTGGTTGATGTTGGTCATATCGGAAATGTTTTGGAAAACGGTCCTTACCATCGATTGGTTTTGAGGATGTTGAGAACTTGGGTTTTGTGTGTATACACGTTAGTCCGGTAGCTTATGGAAATTACTTGATGATAGGTGTGTATTGCTTTTGGATTGCTCTGGACTTGCATTTGGGCCTTACTTGTATTACCATGCTGTTCTGCATCTTCAGGTAAGTTTCATAGGGGGCTTACTCAGGTTGGACATTCATGCATGTTGTTGGATTTTATGTTAGGTGTTGCATATGCATAAAAGCATGCCATGTAGTATCCTGTTTAGGTTGCACTAATTGAATGAGCATCTGCTTACTTTATGCGTTTGAAACAGAACGGCCGTTATCTGTGATAGTCATAGAGTCTTTGCTAGGGTCATAGGGTAGCCCAGCCTCATCGGGTACCCTGAGTCAATCGAGTCATGACTTCCTTATATTATGAGATGCATGCGGGCTTTATTGTGGAGCGGGTTAGGCATGCGTGCCGCCCGATTATGATGGAATGCATTCACGAGCTGGCCAGTCTCCGCCCTATCGGAAGGGGGTGGAGGTAGGAGAGGGATATGCCACTTGACATTGTCTTGGACCCTTTACAGTATTTTTACACATTATTATAACTAGGAGCATGCTAGTGTGTTTGACTTTCGTACCGCATTAGAACATCTTTATTAGGTATAGCACATACTATGTGGCCTCAGCGAGGACTGCCGGTCCCGCATGAGTGGCTCGATCTGACTCCTTTCCCCGTTTTTTTTAAGGTATTTTCTGCAGATTTTGATTGCTCGATGTCTATATGACGGGGTTCCCTTTTTGCGAATCGAAGAACCTGGCTAAATCTCTAACTCATTATAAATGGTAATCATCCACTTATGTTTTGGTTTTGACCCGGCTCTGCCGTGGCGCTTTGTATCTTAATTTTACTTCCGTCTTGCTTCCGTTTGAAATGAATTTCGCGAGTTAGTCCCTAGGACAGGTTAAGGGTACCCAACGACCCTACGATATTTTCAGGGTTCGAAATCCCTCTTTATTACTGACCATAAAAATGAGTTTGAAACCTCGACCCGTACCTGGATTGCAAGATCCGAACAAGGGGTTTCATCCCTTGAAACGTAACCCGGAAATCATAATTCCGGGCCGTTACATGGATGACAGTTAAAGAGGCGACCACGGAAGAAGATAGGAGGGAGGAAAAGACGTTGGATATGAACCCGGTCTAAATCTTTAAATTTTTTTCCTAAGGAAACCGTTCAAGAAAACTCATTTGAAAAAAAATCCACGTAGGCTGCCTTGTTAGTATTTTTGACCTGTGAGAAAACTCGAGATAATATATTACCACTACCCTCAAAGGTCGGGATATTTTTATTACATGTGAAAGTTGAGGATATATTTTTACCATACCCTTAAAGGTGGGGGTATTTTAATTAGTTTTCCCTATTTGTTTTACGTGCCAGATAAAATTAATGTGCCAGTTATTATGTTTTACGTGCCACCAACATCTAAACTTGTGCCAAAAAAATAAAATGTCATGCCAATGATATTTCGATGCCTAGGAATTATTAACAAATCCATGAAGTCCACGAATCATACGATGGGAAATCTTAAGTTACTTGCACGGTTTAGCGTTCGATCGACACACAATATTAAGTTGTTGGCACATATTTCGTATTGGTGACTGATCACTGGTTGTCTATAATTCCGATATTTATTCAATGACATCACTTCCATTTTCTCTCTCTCCTCTACCTCTCTCCTCTGCGAAAAGTGGATTTCCTCTCTCTCTCATATGTATTTAATGTTATCTCTCTTCATTTTTCATGTAATGATTCATCTCCCTCCCTCCCTCCCCCCCCCCTCTCTCTCTCCACTGCCACCATGCCCACTTGCAGTGTTGCAGACCTCCCCCTCTAAGCCCTCTCTCCTCTGCCCATCCCACCGGCTACTTTTGCAAAAAAGGGGGACCTATTGCTACTTTTGCAATTTTTCATGGGGGAGGGTTAGTTTTGCAAAAGGCTATGGGTTTTGGTATATTGGGTGCAATTTACTCTTATCAAATACTACATATTTATCTATTAATATTTTTGGTAGGTATGAATATGAAATATTTTTAATTTATGTTTTCGTCAATAAAAAATATAATATAGATAGATTGTGACTTATATAACTTTCTATAAATTATGACAAGATATTATTTTATTAATTTTTATCCCAGAATCAACCACAATGCGTCACATAGGAATTTTTATCCTAGAATCAACCACAACGCGCCGCATACAGCGATGTGTATCGATTTTAGTATATGTATATAAATAGATTAAATATTATGCCATTATGCATTAACCCTACTATTATAAGATCAATCTTGTTAGAAGATGAAGCTTCAAAAGCTCAATACGACTCGACTCAGTCGAGATTAATCATAATAGTACGTGCATCGCATAGGCACAATATATACTAACGAATTGAAAGAGACTAGAAATGGAACGCATAACATTACAAACAGTATATATCTTGATCAGCTACGTACTGACATTGGATCGACCTGAATAATTAGACGGCATCGATTCCGGGTGGATTCTCGTATGTATCCTCTTGCTCACGGACATCTTCCTGGAAAAGCTTGTACAAGGTGACCCCAAGCAAGAAGGTGTAGGCAACAACGGACACGGAAGCTGTGAGGCGAAACGCCCTTTCAGAGAGTTGGAGAAGCTTAAAGACCACGGTGTGGAACAAAGCAATCATCAAGCCGATCCCCGTGAGCATGGCCGCCACCGCAACCTCTGGGATCATGTCTTGCAGGGTGTGGGCGGCCGTGAAGGAGAAGGTCGCGACGGTCAGCAGGTAGAGTAGCGTGCGCATATACTCTTTGGATATAAGCTTGAGGTTGACTAAGGTCGTCACGCTGCCAAAGATGGCCCAAAACATGGCGCAGAGCTTCCAGAACTCCAGATGCTCGAAGCATCGCTTAAAAGGGGACGGATACTTGGCTGCCCGATTCATTCTTCGGCGAAGCCGGATCAATATGCCCGGACCTGAATCGGTGCCACTGGATGGAGGAGGGTCCTCTTGGGATTGATCGGAAATGTTGAATGCCTGGTTCAATGGGCTGGTGAGAGATTCGTCGGGAGAGATAGGTGGAGGTGGTGGATAAGATTCGGCGGGGGGCAAGGTCATGCTTCGATGATCGAACCCGTACCCTAACTTGGAAAAATCGTGGAACGTGAATCAAGTGGAGCGCTGATTGAATTGAGAACTGAGAAGAGCTAGCTAGCTAGGTAGATGATCAAGATCGGTGAATCAATCTGATGTGGAAGAGATGAGGTACTATCGATCGATATATCTAGCTCAAATTGAATTGCTGGTCGAGATGGAATCAATTAGGGTTCTAGCTGATCGAACTGAGAAGAGCTAGCTAGCTATAGCTAGGTACGTAGATGATCAAGATCGGTGAATCGATCGATCTGATGTGGAAGTGATGACCTACGTACTGATCGATCGATCGATCTAGCTTAATTGAATTGCTTCTCGATCGAGATGGAATCAATGGAGATTGGATTTTTTTTGGAGAAGTTGGGGACGGTTTTTGTAGGAGTGAGACGATGGGACGCGTCGACGCGTCGTCACACGTATTAAACCGCGCTGTCTCCATCTTTTCTTTTCTTTTCTTTTTTTGTTGTTGATGGAATCTTTTGAAATAGATCAGTAACCAAGTAACTACTAACTAACAACAACCAAGTAACTACTAACTAACAACATAGAAACTTCGAATTAATTTATCGCACTACCATAGCATTTACTATCGTTTTACAACGCACTACCATAGCATTTACTATCTTTTTACAATTTGATGGATGTTCACATTGATTTATTTGCTGACTGTAATATTATGATTTTCATTGGGCCTGTACAAGATGGGCCAATCCAATTACCCAACCAAAATGCATAGACAAAATAGAGTATCTCTATGAGAGTATACACACATTACTCTATACTCTCCCTCGACAAATTGGTTACAACTTCAGGGGCAAAAATGTAATTTCCCCTAGAGCAGTTAGGAGAAACAGAATTATAAATAAGGGTGTTGTGTTAGGCGGGAGTTTAGTTTTTTGGTTGCTGTAACAAACTCTGTGTTCTTGGTTTTGCTAGAGCTTTTGCTCCATTGTGTTGAATTCCTTCGATTCTACAGATTTTCCACAAATTCTTTTTGCTCCAATTGTCCAAATGGTATCAGAGCGTGACGATCTTCACGCTAATTGATTGATCTGAAGCTGGTCTGGTTGGATCTGAAATCGCCAGTTTCAGATCTAAGTTCTTCCGCGCAATCAAATTCTCTTTTTCGTTCGAAATTGTTCAATCTCTGTGGAGCGAGATGTCTGGAAGAGGAAGTACACCATCGCCAGGTCAAGGATCTGGTACTGGAGCTGATGGACATGGAATTGGAAGAGGTGCAAGACGCGGTTTTGTGTCTGTTACACCTCCAACACCAGGAGCTGCAAATGGAGCTGGTCGTGGTTGGAATTTCGCACCTCATGGAGTTCAATTCGGAGATGTGTGGCAAGGTATGAATCCTGTACACGTGAATCCGTATTTTTTGTCGAATTCGGACCATCCAGGAATGGTGTTAGTGGCAACTCATTTTAATGGAATGAATTTTACAAGCTGGAGTAGAGGAGTAAAAATGGCACTTGGTGCTAATTAAGGCAAAGCTTGGCTTTATAACGGGTAGTTGTGTGATGCCAAATGAGAATAGTGATGACTATGAGAAATGGCTTAGGGCTGATTCCATGGTTAGGTGTTGGTTAATAAACTCGATGACAAGTGAAATTGCTGAGAGTTTCATGTACATTGAAAAAGCTAAGGAACTATGGGATGATATTATGGAGAGGTTTTGCGAATCAAATGACCCTCTTGTGTACCAATTGCGTAGGGATCTAGCTAATACCAAGCAGGAGAACCTTTCTGTTTGTGCTTATTTTGGAAGACTGAAAAAGATTTGGGATGAATTACTATTTTTAGATGCCACTCCTAAGTGTGATTGTGGTGGATTCAATCAGTGTAGCTGTGGATTGATCAAGAGGATTCTTGAAAGGGATGAGAAAGCCAAAGTTATGCAGTTTTTGATGGGGTTAAATGATGTATATGAACCACTTAGAAGCAATGTGCTGTCTAAGGACCCCATGCCTGGGTTGAATAAAGCTTTTTAGATGGCCACTCAGATTGAGAGGTCCAGAGGTGTTACTGGTAATGTACAAGGGGATGCTTCTGCACTAGCACTCACCAGGTTTGGTAGTGTGCAAGGTGAGACGTCTGGTCTAGCACCCACCAGATTTGGTCAATTTGATATAGAAGCTAATGCTGTGAATAAGTACAGAAGTGGGGATCAGTACAAGCAGTTAGAGCAGTCTAGATTTGAACAGGCTAAACAGGCTTTCAAAAGAGCAAAGCTTGAAAGGAAATGTGACTATTGTGGTGAGAGAGGCCACACCAAAGACTATTGTTTCAAGTTAGTAGGCTACAGAGAGTGGTTTAGAGGACCAAAGGATGATGATAAGCCCAAAACTGCAGGGAAATTTGTTGCCCAGTTTGAGAGTACACAACAAGACAATCCTTTTGATGAAAAATTTTCTGAAGCAAAGCCAGATCAAGCAGTGGTCAATGTTGTGTTTCAAGAGGTATTGAAGCTCATGAAAGGCAAGGCTCCTGCAGAAAGCTTTGATAGCTCAGTCAACCAGGCTATGGTTCACTATGCAGGTACTCTTAGTGCTTCATTTCTTATTGGTGTTGATAAGTCTCAGCCTGATATATGGATAATTGATTCTGGAGCAACTGATCACATTGCATTTGATAGATCTATATTTACTGAGATATTTGAATTAAGTTATGTGATCAATCTTGGGTTACCTGATGGCAACTGTATCACAGTTAGACAACAGGGTACTATCAGATTGCACAAGGATTTAGTACTTAGCAATGTGCTATTGGTTCCTCAATTCAGACACAATTTGCTTTCAGTTTCAAAAGTTACTCAAGCTCAGCATTTCAGATTCAGTTTTGATGACATGAATTGTTGGTTACAGGACCCTACAACTAAGGTTGTAATAGCAAGAGGCTATGAAGATAAAGGGCTGTACAAGTTGAAGGCTTCCAGTTGTTAGTTTCTTCCCATCCAGAATTTTTCTTCCTTGAATAATATCAGTTTGAATTGTAATAAGTTGCATCTTTTGCATGCAAGACTTGGTCATATGTCTGCTTCTAAGTTTCCTCACTTACCTAACTGTGAGGTGTCTGGTGTAAAGACTATTCCTTGTGACACTTGTGCAATGACAAAAATACACAGATTGCCTTTTGAAAGGAGTTGTAGTGTAGCTGATTGTCCTTTTCAGTTGATACATATTGATGTTTAGGGCCCATATAGGACCCCTTCTCTGTGTGGTGCAAGATACTTCCTCACCATCCTTGATGACAAATCAAGGACTACTTGGACATACTTAATGCAAGACAAGTTGCAGGTGGTAAGAATACTAACTGGTTTTCTCAACATGGTGGAAAATCAGTTCCAGGTTTCTGTTAAATCTATTAGAACAGACAATGGTACAAAATTCACTCAAAAGGATTGTGTGAATCTGCTTTTATCTAGAGGCATCTTACATCAAAGAACAGCTCCAGGTGTCCATGAGCAAAATGCAAGAGTTGAAAGAAAACATAGGCACTTGATAGAAACTGCAAGAGCTATTAGACTACATGATGGGCTGCCTATCAGATTTTGGGGGGACTGTGTATTGAGTGCCACTCATCTCATTAACAAAATGCCTTCTGCTAGTCTAAATTGGAAATCACCCTTTGAAATATTGTTTCAGAAACCTCCTTCCTATGACCAGTTGAGAGTTGTGGGCTGTCTGTGCTATGTCTTACAACCAAATGACCACAGAGACAAGCTTGGTGTCATTGCTAGGAGGTGTGTGTTTCTTGGGTATCCTCCAGGCCAGAAAGCTTATAAATTGTATGATTTGACTCTCAGGAAAGTGATCATCAGCAGGCATGTTCAGTTCCAGGAAAACACTTTCCCTTTCAAACAAGTGCTTTCATCACAGGCCATTTCCCATTCATCACCATCTCCAGTTGATAATGAGGATGATTTTCAGTACTTTCCTATCTTTGATACAGATCATGGAAATCAACTCATGTCTTCTAATTCCATTGCCTCTATTCCTATTGAACACAACACACCTCCTCCCACTTCTGGATTGGGTATTGGAGCTACTTCTCAACCCACTCCTGGCACCCAACCCAGTAGTCCTATCATCCATGAATCTCCCTCACCTCCTTCACCTATCATTGTTCCTGTGTTGCCCAAAAGAAACATACACAGGCCCATTCACCTACAAGACTATGTGTACTCCAATCTTCCTTCTAGAGAAATCTCTGATTCCTCTAAATCTGAATCCTTTGCTGTATTTTCAATTCAAAACCTTTCCCACCTGTCTCCTGAGTTCATCCAATCTCATATACACATGTGCTCCACTTTTGAACCAAACTCCTATTCTCAGGCAAAAGGAGTTCCTGAGTGGGAATCTGCTATGCAGTTAGAATTGAAGGCATTATCAGATAACCACACTTGGACCACTACTCCATTGCCCCAAGGAAAAAAGGCAATAGGATGCAAATGGATCTTCAAAGTAAAGTACAGGCCAGATGGATCCATTGAGAGACACAAGGCCAAACTGGTTGCTAAGGGGTATAATCAAATCAAAGATAAGGATTACAAACAGACATTTTCACCAGTGGCAAAGCTTGCAAAAGTTAGAGTCATTTTGGCCTTAGCAGCTACTAAAGGTTGGGTGCTTCATCAGCTTGATGTCAACAATGCATTTTTGCATGGTTACTTGGATGAGGAAGTTTACATGACTCCTCCTCAAGGACTGGTGGTTCCTAGTGGTCATGTTTGCAGACTGAAGAGATCTCTTTATGGTCCCAAGCAGGCAAGTAGGCAGTGGAATTATGAGCTTACTAAATTCATGGTTAGATTGGGATTCAAACAATCAACTCATGATTACTCTCTCTTTGTCAAGAGGTCTGGTACTCACATGACAGTGGCACTAGTCTATGTAGATGACATGCTCTTTCTAGGTGACTCCAGCTCTGAAATTGCCATCACTAAGGCTACCTTACACAAATCATTCACCATTAAAGATCTAGGAAAAGCCAGATATTTTTTGGGCATGGAGATTGCTAGATCATCTTCTGGCATTTTGCTCAATCAAAGGAAGTATGTGTTGGACATACTTAAAGATGCCCAAATGGAAGCTTGCAAAACCTCTGACTTCCCTATGCAACATGGAGTCAAGTTATCCTCACATGATGGATACCCTATCCTTAATCCTGAAGATTACAGAAGGCTAGTTGGGCGCCTCTTGTATTTGACTCTAACAAGGCCTGACATCTCTTATACAGTCCAACAACTAAGCCAATTTCTTCAGCATCCTCTACAACCTCACTGGAATACCTTGATGTACTTACTAAGGTATCTTAAAGGTAGTTTCAATTTTGCTTTATCATACTCAGCTTCATCCTCTTTCAAAGTCCATGGGTACACAGATGCAGATTGGGGCAACTGTTTGGACACTGGTCATTCCCTCTCAGGATACTGTGTCTTCCTTGGCTCATCTTTGGTTTCCTGGAAGACCAAAAAGCAACAGGTTGTTTCTAAATCATCAACTGAGAGTGAATACCGTGCTATGTCTCTTGCTGCCAGTGAATTAGTGTGGATCCAGGGCTTACTGTCAGATCTTTTCATCCCTATTTCCTTGCCAATTACTTTGTTCTGTGATAACAAATCAGCTCAGCTCCTTGCCCTCAATCCAGTTTTCCACGAGAGAACTAAACATGTTCGAATTGATTGCCATTTCATTCGAGAAATGATACAGCAGGGGTTCCTCAAGACAAATCATGTGGCTTCTTCCTTGCAAATAGCTGATATACTCACAAAGGCTCTAGGGTCCAAGCAACATAGCTTCCTTCGGTCCAAGCTAGGCCTTGTCTTGCCTAGTGCAAGTCGTGCTTGAGGGGGGTATATGAGAGTATACACACATTACTCTATACTCTCCCTCGACAAATTGGTTACAACTTCAGGGGCAAAAATGTAATTTCCCCTAGAGCAGTTAGGAGAAACAGAATTATAAATAAGGGTGATGTGTTAGGCGGGAGTTTAGTTTTTTGGTTGCTGTAACAAACTCTGTGTTCTTGGTTTTGCTAGAGCTTTTGCTCCATTGTGTTGAATTCCTTCGATTCCACAGATTTTCCACAAATTCTTTTTGTTTCAATTGTCCAAAATCTCATTGGGGTCAGTGGAATCGGACTAGGCCTTATAGCAACCCAAGAAATCGGATGCTTTCAACAAAATGCATCAAAAAATAGAACTAGGAGGATGTTTGAAATTTCCATAATCTATTGAAATTTCTCGTAATGGATGGACGGGGTAAGAGTATATCCCTCTACATGAGGAATGAGGATGTTTGAATTCATTCCATATCTATATATACAAAAAAATTAATCTAAACGGAAAGCAAAAATCCACGAGGATGGGGAACCATCAAGGATTGTGACAAAGGCGATTACTAACCCTGGAGCCAAGATGGGGACATCGATGGATGACGGTGTTTTGGAAAATGGAGATTACGATAGATTGAGAATATCCCTCAACCCATCGGGTTTGGACCAATCCTTAATACCTTATGGCTTATGCAGTAAACTATTAATTACTACTACGAATAAAGTATTACGTACTGCTATTTGTTACTATAACTTTGAACCTCAAAAGATGATATATATGCAATCTAGTTCACTCAATTAACAAGTATAGGCAAGTATATAAAGTATATATATAGGTACTTACCGTGACCTTTGCAAATGGCGCACATCCTCACAAGATTCAACTCCGGCCGGCCAGTTTCAGGAGAACACTACTCAAGATCTGATCGGTGACCAGAAACTTTTAGTCCGGTCACCAACCAGAACTCGAGTGAACTAGATGAACTGAAGCTCCGGCTAGCTCAACGAGCTGAACTTTTTTTATGTAGCACAGCTCTATGTGGACCCTCAATGGCAATTTACAAGACCTCGATTATTATTTTTGACTTTCGGGTCAACGTTAAAAGTCTAGTTTTTAACTTTGTGAATTAATTTGAAACTACTCCGTACACAAAAATGTCACTTGCATCCACTAGCTACCAATTAAGGCTAGTAGTTGGGCCCGCAGGTCCGATATGCTTGTCTAGAGAGGTTGATCGAGTTGATGACGAAAATCACATGGATGACCGATTTACTCGATTTTTTTGTTAAATGGAAAAAAGGTGGGCGGTAGATGGGTAATTGGTCAATTGCTTCTTGATGCCCCGGTAAGATTAATTAAATCAACGGAAATTTCATAAGGTTACATATTTCGTGTGGTACCCCTGAGTTTTTGTTCGATTTCGCCTCCCGCCCTCGATGGTTAAACTTAACGGAGAGTCAAAGCTCCGTTAGTTTTGAAATTAAAAAAAGAAAGTATTAGGATATAATATTAGTCAGGATATATTTCTATCCTTTTGTATCTTTGTATATCTTTCCATATCCGTTGTGCATATCCAATAGGCCTTAGAGCCCAAGCATTGTATCTATATATTCATTCCAAGTCAATGAAAGAAATCAAGAATCACAATTATCAAACCCTATTGATTGTTTACATGGTATCAGCCTTAACCCGATCCTTCTAATCTTTTCCCTTTCGCCGTCGCCGACCATGTCTGCCGACCAAACCCCATCCTCCGGCGCCGTCGTTTCCGGCACCACACCCAACCCCACCGACGGCACCAAGAACTCCGGTAACATCCTCCTAGCGGCCTCTGGAACCGGCCCTCTCCCGGCTCTCCAATTCTCCAATCTCAATGCTCGCCTTGATCGCTCCAATTATACCCTCTGGAGACACACAATCAAATCTGCCCTCGAGGCGTTTGACCTTGAACCCTTTCTTCTCAAATCCAACGCTCCCACAACCACCCTTGATGCCCCCACCACCACTCCCGACACTGGCGCGCCCGCGTCACAGACTGGCGCGCCCGCGTCACCCAACCCCGCCTATGCCGATTGGAAGAAGAAGGACCGTCTGGTTCTTCTTTGGATCCGATCAACCCTCACAACACCGCTCCTCGCTCATGTTGCTCGTGCGCAGTCCACCCATGAAGCCTGGGCAATCCTTGAGCGTATGTTCTTTGCTCAGACTCGTGCTCGTCAGATGCATCTCAAACAGCAGATGCAAAATCTTCAGAAAGGTTCGCTCACCATTCTCGAGTATGTTGAGAAAAAGCGTTCCTTTTCTAATGCTTTAGCAGAATGCGCCTACATTGTTTCTGATGCCGACTTCGTCGAATGCATTCTCAACGGCCTTGGAGCATCTTACTCGGCCTTTCTCACATCCTACAACATGCAGAGGGATCCGATTTCCTCTGATGAATTACTTGGTCTTCTTCTTCGGGAGGAGGAGCACATTGCAGCGTCTCTTGTTCCCGCCTCTGACTCGGCACTCTCGGCTAATGTGGCAAGTCGTGGCAGTCGCTCCTCCCAAACCACAGGGCGTCCCGAACAGCCTCCTAATGATCCCTCTCGACCACGTCCTCAATGTCAGATCTGCTCTAGGACTGGTCATGAGGCCATCAACTGCTGGCAGCGTCTCAACACCAACGACTTTCCTCCCACGAAAAACACCAGCGGTCGTCGCGGTGGTAGAGGAGGCGGTCGTGGAGGCAGATCTGGCGGCGGCCGCGGCACACCCCAGCCTTCCGACCAGCAGCAGCTTCAGCAGCAGTTTCAGCAGCCCTCGCCACAGCGCCATGCCTTCACCGTTGGTGCTCCTCCTTCGACACTAGTTGATCCCAACTGGTACTTTGACTCTGGTGCAACCAACCATGTGACGGCTGATTTCGGTAATCTTTCTGTTCACTCTGATTACACTGGCAATGGTATGTCCCTTCCTATTACTTATTTGGGCTCTTCTTCCTTGCCTGCCAATCCTAAACCTATTCGTTTACATAACATCCTATTTGTTCCTCAAATTCGAAAAAGCCTCTTGAGTGTTTCTCAATTGACCAAAGACAACAATGTTTACATGTTATTTTACCCATCTGCTTGCTTTGTGAAGGACATGCAGGGCCGCACCCTCCTCAAAGGAATCGTTGAGAACGGGCTTTACCATCTCGGCCACCCCATCAAGCCTTTCTTGGAGAAAAGACAAGCCTTCAAACATGGCATGAGCGTCTTGGTCATCCGCATGAGTCTGTTTTCCGTCGTCTAGTATCTAGATTTCAATTACCAGTGTCTTTGAATAATCTCAAAAGAGTTTGTGAGTCCTGTCAACTTGGGAAGAGTCATCGACTCCCTCTCAATAGTCCACATGAGTCCAGTCAGCATCCTTTTGAATTAGTGTACTCTGATGTCTGGGGCCCTGCTCCTGTTGCATCCTTTAATGGCAATTCATATTTTTTAATTTTTGTGGATGATCACACCAAATTTGTCTGGATATATTTTCTGACTCATAAATCTCAGGTCCTTCATCATGTTCAGTTATTTCATAAAATGGTTGAGACCCAGTTCTCTAGCAAAATCAAACAGTTCCAATCAGATTGGGGAGGAGAATATCGAAATGTCTCCTCTTTCCTTCAGTCTCAAGGTATTTTACACAGAGTCTCCTGTCCTCACACCCAATCCCAAAATGGGGCTGCTGAGCGTCGTCACAGGACCATTGTTGAAAAGGGTCTTGCCATGCTCTCTCACGCTAAACTCCCTCAGAGCTTCTGGGAGCACGCGTTTCACACGTCAGTCTACCTTCACAACAGGACTCTCACTCCTGTGTTGCATTACAAGTCTCCCTTTGAGAGTCTTTATGGCAAAATCCCTGATTACAAATTCCTTAAGACTTTTGGGTGCCTCTGTTATCCTTTTCTGCGTCCTTACACCTCCAACAAATTGGAGTTTCGGTCATCCCCTTGCATTTTCATTGGCTACAGCTCCAAACACAAAGGGTACTTATGCCTTCATGTTCCCACAAATCGAGTCTATGTCGCTCGTCATGTCATGTTTGATGAAGCCACCTTCCCATACCCGTCTCATACAGCCGTTCACTCCCCCTCACCATCCTCCGACTCGCGTCTCCCCACCCTAAGCCTATTACAGCAAGCTTCCTCCCCTTGGCTACCATCGCCCCTACCCTCAACACACTCTCCAGCCGACACTGGCGCGCCCACGCCTGAACCTGGCGTGCCCACGCCTGAAACTGGCGCGCCCACGCCTGAAACTGGCGCGCCCGCGCTGTATCCTATCTCTTCTGAGGAGGAGCTTGCGGCTCAAGTGTCTCCATCTCAAGGTACGTCTCCCTCTCCTATCTCTTCTGAGAAACCCATCATTCCATCCTATTTTCGCCCTGCCACTGATAGCACCCATCCCATGCTCACCCGAGCACAAACAAACAAATTGAAACCCAAAGCTCTTATCACCACAAATCACCCTCTTCCCTCTGTTCCTGATTTGTATGATGAACCAAAAACCTTCCTTCAAGCCTCCAAATCCCCTGAGTGGCAGAATGCCACGCGAGTTGAATTTGATGCCCTCATACGTAATGGGACTTGGACTCTTGTACAACGCCCTCTGCATGCTAACATTGTTGGTTGTAAGTGGGTTTACAGGATCAAGCGTCGCGCTGATGGTTCCATTGAGCGTTATAAGGCTCGCCTTGTTGCAAAGACTGATCAACGAACCCTGGAGGTTGTGCCATATATAACAACCCATCATTCCATCCTATTTTCGCCCTGCCACTGATAGCACCCATCAGTCCTGGCCTCTCCGACAGGTTGACATTAATAACGCCTTTTTGAATGGTGATCTTTCTGAACAGGTGTATATGGCACAACCTCCAGGGTTCGTTGATCAGTCTTCTCCTCATGCTGTCTGTCTGCTTCGCAAAACTCTTTATGGCCTGAAGCAAGCACCCCGTGCCTGGTTCACAAAGCTTCGGCAATTTCTCCTCCAGCATCGCTTCCGTCCTTGCCGGTCAGATACCTCGCTATTCATTCGGCATCAGGGGTCATCCACTCTCCTCGTCTTGGTCTATGTTGATGACCTCATTGTCACTGGATCTGTGCCTGCAGAGATTGATACATTCATTAGGCTTCTCAATCAGACGTTCTCTTTGCGCGACTTAGGTGACCTTCACTACTTTCTCGGCATTGAACTAAGCCGCCAATCAAATCAGATCGTCCTCTCTCAGCAGAAGTATATTCGCGATCTTCTCTTGCGAAGTAAAATGCAAGATGCTCGCCCCATTTCGTCTCCTGCTGAGCCGGCCTCTCGGTTAGTTTGTGACGGTGATCCTCACTCGGATCCACACCTCTACAGGAGCATTGTTGGTGCCCTTCAGTATGCCACCATCACTCGGCCGGAAATTTCGTATGCTGTCAACCGGGTTTGTCAGTTCATGCACTCCCCTACTGAGGTTCATTGGTCAGCTGTTAAGCGGATCCTTCGCTACTTGAAAGGTACTCTTTCCTCTGGCCTTGTCCTTCGTCCCCTTACTGACAGTCGTCTTGTGGCCTTCTCTGATGCCGGTTGGGCATCTGATGGTGATGACTGTCGCTCTCAGCATGGGTTTGCCATCTACTATGGTGGTAATCTTATCAGCTGGGCATCTAAGAAGCAAAATGTTGTCGCCAAATCCAGTACGGAAGCTGAATACAGGGCCATTGCCTTCGCCGCTACAGAACTCATTTGGATTCAACAATTGTTGTCTGAATTGCGAGCTCCAGCTGTTCGGCCTCCCATAGTTTTGTGTGACAATTTGAGTGCCACCTACATGTCCGCCAATCCAGTTTTCCATCAGCGGTCTAAACACATCAAGATTGATTACTACTTTGTTCGCGAGCAAGTTGAGGATGGCTCTCTGATTGTTCGTCATGTCCGCGGTCAGGATCAGATTGCTGGCATCTTCACCAAGGCGGTCGGTACGGCTCGTTTCCTCTCCCTGCGCTCCAAGCTCCATGTTCGTGACCCTCCATGAGCTTGCGGGGGGGTATTAGGATATAATATTAGTCAGGATATATTTCTATCATTTTGTATCTTTGTATATCTTTCCATATCCGCTGTGCATATCCAATAGGCCTTAGAGCCCAAGCATTGTATCTATATATTCATTCCAAGTCAATGAAAGAAATCAAGAATCACAATTATCAAACCCTATTGATTGTTTACAGAAAGAAAGAAACGAAAGAAAGCTCGAGCAAGAGGAAAGAGAAGACGAAGGTCGAAGAAAGACAGGGCGAGAGAGTGACCGAGCGCCGATGACAGAGGGTGGCGGCAAGGCTGCTGCTAGAGGCGTTGTGATTTGTGAAAATGAGGGCGGTAGTGGGAGGAGAAGCTAGAGGCGTTGTGATTGAGGGCGAAGGCAGTGGTGGCCCATTGCCTCGACCGACGACCGGAGGTGGAGAAGAAGAAGTTGCAGAGAGGTTAGTGAGTTTTAGCCTTTTACCGAAATTTAGGGTTGAGGTTGAAATTGGTGCATTTGGGGTTTTCTTGTGATGTGAAAGGACCTGGAACTTTTCCATTAGAGAGGTTGTTTGCCATTTTTTAGTGCATCACATCAGTGGCTGAAATTTCTACAGAAGAAGAGGACATCAGCTCATTAGCAAGTGAAAGTGAGGATAGCAAACTCATGTCTGATGCTCTTTTGCAGCTATCTTTGCAATGCTAATTTTATCATCAAATTAAAGGTGGTGGTTGTCCACTATAGGGTTCAACTCGCTACAAGTGTACCGTCTCTGAAGATTTGGCTTTGAAGGTACCCTCTCAAAAAAGTTTTCCATTTGGCGCCATGCATGTTGGTTTTTGCCCTGCTATGCCAATAATCTGTATGTTGTTTTCTTGATTTATTATAGAATTAATGATTAATTTCCTTACTATTCTTGAAATCGCTGATAGGTTGCAAGGAGCTTGAAGTTTCCACTATCAAAATACTTGTATAGAAGATAGTTCATGATTAAAAGCATCTTCATAGTTCATGATTAAAAGCATCTATATTGTTGCTTTGATCTCTCTCTTGTCAGATTCCCAAGGAACAGAAGATGGAGCTGCTAAAAAAGCTCACAGAAAGTTCACCTTACACTGCATCGCATGATAAAATGGGTTCATTATCCGCATTGTGCTGTTTTTGTGAGAGAAAATTGTCTGTGGCGATGATAAAATGGGTTGTTAAAAAGTCTATTAGCTCAAACGGTAGAGCATGTGCTTATGCACAAGATATGGGTTCGAGTCTCATATAGGCTGATTTCTCAAAATGGCAACTGAAATGTTCTTCAAAGAATCGCCACAAAATTTAATTCTTTTCTCTAGCTTATATACGGATAGAGTTTAGTCATAAGCACAATGCTCTTGATTTCTCTAACTAGCTCCTAAACAAGATGAGGGCCTTACTGTAATTTGTAATGTACGTGTAGCTTATGTGGGATTCGAACCCACATCTTGTGCCTAAGCACAATGCTCTACCGTTTGAGCTAATGAGCTAAAATTTTCATTCGAACCCACATCTTCTTTCTCCTTTTCTTTCTGTCCCTTGTCTCCACAACACAATGAATAAACTGATCATGAATTGCTATGACATGAACATCACACACATCAGGATTTCAACTCAGCCAGATCCTCCCTTTTCTTTCGTTATCGCCATTTACATAGTGCATCCACCCATACATGAGTCTACTTTTCACAACTTCTACATTTTTTTGCCAACATCTTAGTCTCCAATAGAGCACTAAGAATTTTTTCCTGGATCCCCATTCCTACCTCCCTACTCCTCTCGGACATTAAAGCTTCTGTCTTTCTTTCGCTTAGCAGCAGGGACCCTCCTTTAAGTTCAGAGTTTCCTTGTCTGTCCTATCTTTAGAGCCAGCATCGTCCTGATTTGCTTTATCTATCGATTCCAGTGATCTAGCGGCATCCGAGGCTGCTGTCATCTCTTGGGCTGGTGAGGTGTCTTTAGTCTTTACTGTCATTGCTGTCATGGTATCCTTTATCAATTAAAGCCCGAGTGTCTGGTGCAGCTACGACAGTTGCTAAGGCATCCGTAGCAGACACAAGGCTAGTTCCCGGTTCATCCATCTTGCTAACAGTAGCAGTCCTCAGCTCATCTGAATTCCCATAAACACCAGTTTAGGAATCCAAATAAGCTTCTTTGACGCTCTTTCCTTCCCCTGTAGCAGCTTACATCTTTCATTGATATGCCCAAAAACCTTGCAGAATAATAATAATAATAATAATAATAATAATAATAATAATAATAATAATAATAATAATAATAATAATATGAATCAGATATCTCGTTTGCACATGGTTTCAAATTTTCAATTAGAAAGTTTGTTATAATAAACTCCTTATTTTGTAAATATGAGCTATGATGAATATATAGCAACCCATGATAATAAACTTGACAGTAGAGCTGCAGAGAATATATTAGTACCAACTACCAAGTTACTTCTTTCATAAAACAAAGAAAGAAAACCCAATCAATATTCAAAGATATAAATTAGACACAAATTTTGTTAGTAACTCACATAATTCTATACTCAAAACTCAGATGAATAAGAATTAAGCCTGTTATAAACTCATCACACACCATTAACCAAATTCCAACAACTTTGTTCTTCTCCAACTCCGGTCACCGGTTACATCACAAGAAACGAAATGTGTGCATTTTTTTTTTGTATCTGCATTATACTAGGTGATATACCATATGAATGTCTCAGCAAACCACGAAGTGAAGTCCTTTTGAACACTTACCCCTTTTATAAAAGTTTTCATGGCCAACCATTTTCCAGAGCTTGACAGGTTAAAATGGGTGTGGTTCTACACTCCTAGTGAAGTCCTTTTGCTCATTTTGAGACTTCCAAAATTCAAAAACTGATGGGAAAAATAATTTGTTGATGGAACAAGCAATGAAGCAAATATATATCCCTGCAAAAATGGAAATTGATTTCCATTCTCAGAGAAGTTGAGCACCAGAAGTTTAATGACACCCACTAGCTACCATGGAGAGGTGATGATGAGGAGACATTTCAACAGTTTGTTTCCAATTGGCTTTGATCCCAACCCCACACACCCAATTCACATATATAATACAATGCAGATAGCAAAAAGAAAATAAAAATGCACACATTCACTTTCTAATAAGACTCGACATAGCAATGTTATGTAGTAGAAAGCCCCCAATTTCAAATTGAAAACACCAATTTCCCCCAAATGCATCAATTCAATTTCAACCTAAACCCTAAATTTCAGCAAAGGGAAAAAATATGCTAACCTGATATCATCTTCTTCTCCACCTCCGGTCGCCGGCATAGACAATGGGTCACCAATCCCTTTGCTCTCAGTCACGGGGGTTCGGTGTCTGGCTTCTCCTCCCACTATCGCCTCCATCTTCACAAGTCACAACGCCTCTAGCAGCAGCCTCGCCGCTGCCCTCAGGCACCGGCGCTGCCCTCAGTCACCGCCTCGCTCAGTTCTTCCTCGTTCTCCGGTCGACTCTAAGTGCTACTTCGTTCTGTGTATTCATTCTCCTTCTTCGTGGTGTGCCTTCGTTCTCCGGTCGACTTTCAGTGAAGATGCCGAGTTTTCTTTCGTTTTTTTTTTTTTTTAATTTCAAAAGTAACGGAGATGAGTGCACATCCGTTAAGTTTAACCACTGAGGGCGCGAGGCGAAATGTAACAAAAACATAGGGGTATCGTACGAAATATGTAAAAGAGTTGTATACCCCGCGAAAATTGCAATATTTCAAGGGCACCCCGCGAAATTTCCGTTAAATCAAAGTTGAATTTGGTTGTTAGGTGTCGGCTTCAAATGGGCTGGTGGATAATAAATAGCCCAAAGATGGCCCATCTACATATAAACCACATGTATGGAATTACAAGCTCTCCTTCTGGTGTTCAAATTCTTGTAGGCCATCTTTCTTCTTCCTGATCGATCGATCATATAATAATATGGGGAAATACTCTGTGGAAGAGATTATATCCGCCGTCTCCTTCACCGCCGTGTTTTCTTTGCTACAATTTCCCTATGAGAAGATACACGGAAGCCCTGTCCCGACCATCATCCTACTACTTCCACGCCTTCGTATTAGGCCTCAACTTCGCCTTTTTAGGAGGTGTGGTGACCGTTTTCCTCAAACACTTGTATCCCAAGGTCGCTGATTTCTGCAGGCTCATCTCATTGTTGTCGATCACCATAGCCGGTGGAGTCTTCACTGGCTTGGCTGTTCCATGGGCTATACGTGCCTTGTTCATCAAAGCTTCCCTTGTTACAACCGCTTGATTGCAGTTATAAATAGGTTACCCAACGCAAAATATAACAGGTACATAGAGTCGACTTCGCGAAGCAAAGTGTAGGATCTGTTCCTTTCATGGTGGTTCACGATCGTATCAGTTGTATCATTTCCTCACCTCTATGGTCAGATCCTTACTTACTCGAAACATCGCGATCTACAAATTAACACTCAATTCACTTCTTTCTTGATATTTGCGATCAAATGAAAGAGAGTCGGTCATAAGGGCACCTACTTGCTTCACTATGAAGCACTCATTGGCTCACCCCATGCGGTGCCCGCCATGCCAAACGACGTCACTCGCACTATGCCGACTCTATGTCGTGCGAGCGAGAGTGGGCATCACGCACCATCTCGTTAACGCCACCCTATTGGTCCACGTATCGTGTTCTTACCACAAAATCTCATATTCGACCACCCACACTTGACTCTATAAATATCCCTTTCTGCTT
The DNA here is from genome assembly GCA_037127255.1 of Persicaria tinctoria. Classification (NCBI taxonomy): domain Eukaryota; kingdom Viridiplantae; phylum Streptophyta; class Magnoliopsida; order Caryophyllales; family Polygonaceae; genus Persicaria; species Persicaria tinctoria. The sequence goes on from JBANSL010000008.1 coordinate 16,252,796, forward strand.
CAGAAATAAGGGACCGATCTTACGAGATACAAAAGCAAGCTCTGCAAATTACCTCCTAGACCTAAAACCCTCGGAGTTGAGTTCTCAGATCTCTTGAATGGAGAAGAAACACTTTTAGAATATACTTTTCACCTCATAAGTTGCCTCATATACGACGATTGAATAGTAATAAAGAATAAGACAGAGATCATGATCCTAATTTATCGCGAAGCAATTAGACTGCACATCGAGTTCTTAAATCCAAGAAGTATATTAAACACTTTCATTCGAATTATATTTAAGCAAGTATTATCAACCATTTTCTTATAAAATGAGGAACGTGTCATCAGAATGAGATAATAAATGTTGATGATTTTCTAGAAACGCTTCAATGTGTTGCATTAAATTTGTAACATATCCGTATGTAATTTTTTGGGTGGGATGGAGTAGCAAAGTCCAATTCACCCTTGAATCCGTCCTTTTTATGCGTACATTCACATATAGATTATCATGAGTGTTTGTTCATTCGTACATAAAGCTCAACAGTTCATCCGTGGAAGGGCCGATCTTTTCTTTTCACGAGCCAACATACGTGCAAACCTGCGGGCAAATCAAGATTTTGAGATATAAGTGATTTTTGTTTTTAAACCAGACAAAATGAATTAAAATAGTATGTACGTGAACTAAAAATAATACGAACTTTTTTAAAATCATAAATTTATAGTCAAAATGGGTTCTATTAAACTAATATTGATATAGAACATCAATTATTATTATAAAATGTGGCCAATCAATTCACTTCGGACACCAGTTTTTATAGTGTAAACTAGGGTATGAAATTATATGGTCATGCATGTTTTGGTCCTTACTCGGCAAGGGCATCTCCATTGTTGCTTGGTGCACCTGCGCCATTCAGCTCTTCTTTCAAGCCGGTGGATGCATTTGTGACCGTCACAGGCTTCTCCATGAGATTCTTTGCAACCTTTTGTAGAGCTTCGAGGTTTTCAGGACTCGTCACGTGCATTGTGGCCAACTCTTTCTCTAGGTTATATTCCTATTCATATGTATCAAAACAACTTGATCAAATTCACCAATAATGTACATACTATTTGTTTCAAAATCTGCCAATTGACAATGAGAGGAGTAGTTCACCAATTTATGACGTATGCATTACCTGGATGCGCAGATAGTAAGGGAATTGGTTGCAGTTGCCGAGCATGATTGAAGTATAAATGTCAGTGGTGAGAGCATTAGCTCTAAACATCACATCTACCAAAGGCGGAGTGCCCCTTATCGGGTTGAACCAATCCACAATGCCTCCGTGTTTAGTCAGCAATGTTGGCAAGCTTCTCCCATCTACTATGCCGGTACCAAGTGACAGAATCCTGTAACATTGGAAGATTTCAGCGTGGTTCGGGTGTACCCTCTTCGCCTCGCCTATTGCTAGTATCACCTGCATCGATTGATCAACAAGCACGTACGCTGTTATAGCCAGCTTAGCTCATAAAGAATCTTAGGGCTAAATGGATCGAGTTATAAAACTACTTGCCGGGTTATTAGCAACAATTCCACCATCAATGAGCTCATGGTTTTGCTCCCCAATGCAGAACTCATGCAAAGGGAAGAAACATGGAGCTGCGCTGGAGCTGATTACAGCATCTGCTAGCCTTATACCGGGATCTCTCTGCAGCATATATATGTGTATTTAGCGAATTAAAGTAGATATAGAGTAAGAATCGAATTCAAGAGGAGTGTCATCGATCAGATCACCTGTGAATGGGAGAAAACAAGAGGGGCATTGAGCATAGTACTAAAGGCAGGGATCACAACTTTTGTACAAGTGTCAGCAACCTTTGTATCCCCAAGCAGATTGCTGACTCGGTTTTTAAGGTGCACGCTGTCATATTTAGCGTATATGAGTTTCTTTAGAGCCTTTTTGCCGTGGTTGTAGCCCGTTATACGCTTTAACTTTTCCTTCTTCGACGACCCTTCGCCTGGCCTATTAAAATATACATGTACATTTTTACAACTAGTTCTATTGCAAATTTACTGAATAAATTAATTTGTCAGCAAATGAAAGAATATATAGTACTTGTAATGTGTTGCTTGATAGGCAAACTCGGATTCCTTAGAGAAGATTTTAGGGCCGTCTGTCCTGTAGAATTCTAGGATTTGAGAGGCAGGATGAGGGCGGTCAGTGCCGTTCTCGGGTGCAACAAGCAGCGCGGTAATCAGACTGCCGGTGCTCGTCCCAGCTATGATGTCGAAGTAGTCTGCGATTCTTGCTTCTTTCCCGTCTATTTTCTGCTTACACAATAATCAATTAAGAATCCGATCAACAACGTACAGTACTACTTCAGGAATCAGGAGCGAGTTCAAGAAGCTAAAAAATCGATCATATCGTTCACCTGGAGATGCTCCTCGAGCAGGCAAAGGATGGTTGCGGGGATAATGCCTCGGATCCCGCCTCCATCGATGCTGAGGATGGTGATCAGCTGCTCCTCAGCCATGGCCGCAGCAAGCTTTATTTGCTTATGTATGGAACTCCCACAAGGATCGAATTCGACAATTCGATCTATATATAGATGGTAAGTTTTTAAGATCCATTTTCGAACGCGTGTAAAAGTTTAAGCCATTGTAATCAAATATTCAAATGTAGAGCTCAAGACTAGTTCAACTAGCCCTTCATCAATGTCTTCATCAATTATTGCAAATATCCATTTTCGAACTCTATTGAGGAATTGGTCAACACGTACGTACGGCTTGATCAAAGTTAGTTATAACCAAGTGGCCCAACTGGCTTGTGATCAAGTTTTACTTTTCATGATGTATCAATAAAACTTGCTGTGTAAAACATAAATTCAATCAATCGAAATTACAGATTTTTTCCAAGTCTTCGTAACCAAATATTGTAAAGCTTAAGACTAGTGCTACTTGATGATCAAACGTAGCTTTGAGAAGGATCGAGGAAGAAGAAGATGATTGATGAAGATGAGCTGTATTGATATGATTCGATCAGAAAAAAGTTGTTACAATGATCGAAGAACAGCTCTGGTTTAAATAGCTGTTGTCCCTTTCCTGATTTATACATATTACACAACTATATAATACGTAGTATATATATTAGACACAATAGTACACATATATATACTCTAATACAACTAGCCCTTCGTCAACCCCTTAAATGGGTCACACAATACCCGATTTAGATATAGAGCGACTGAGTAGATTGAACTGGACTAAGATCAAAAAATGTCTTTATGTCGTCAGAAGTTTTCCATTTCTTAAATTTGCAGGTAAATTTCTAAATTCTTGACAGATAAATTTGCAAGTAAACTTAAATTCAACCGTTGGTGTAGACTCGGAGATGTTGTGATAATCCCACGTCCCGTTCCATGTATTTTATGCGGGACGAGGTTAAATTTTTTTTTCCCCAAATCCCACCAGGTCTTATCCCTCACGGGACGAGATGGGCCTTATGCCTCGTAAAAAAAAATATTAAAAAATAATCCAATTAACTCAAAAAATAGCAAGTAGGTACAAATTAAAGTCACCAAATCTTACATAATCCCATATAAAATAGCAATTAGCAAAGTTATAGAAGTGTTATAAATTCCAACACACTACTATTTAATTTAGTCCTTGAGCAAGTACTCCTAGAGCAAGTTTTTATTCTAAATTGCATTCCTACAACAAGTTTTTATTCTAAATTCTTAAATGTTTTCAATCATTTTATTTATTTTAATATTGGTTTCAAATAAATGTTTATATATAATATAAATATAATCTTAAGTAATTTTTTATATTAGTTTTAATCATGTGTGTGCGTGTGTGCAGGACGGGGCTGGATTTTCGGGACGAAAACTCTCCATTTCGCGTCTCGTCTCGCATATTATTTACAGGGCGGGATCGCAAATTATTTTTCTAAATCCCACCGGGATCGGGACGGGATGCGGGACGGAACGGGATTTGTGCTCACCCCTAGGAAAAACTATTTCAGTTATAAATTTAGTAAAAAGTTAAATCATGTATTTATATTTTTTTTTTACTTTGTTTTATATACCATTTCCTTAACTCTGGAGGCGGACGCCATTCCAGATTAGGTGGGACTGTTCATAGATGCTTGTTCGCGGCCAACTTACACCAATCAAGTCATCAACTTTGGAGGACTTATATGATTTATATCTTTACTTGCTGGATGGCTTTGGATAGATTGCAACGATCTTGTTTCGATCGAAGACGGGGAATTCAGGTTATCCCTACCGTACCTTCGTCGAATGGGTATCGTAGATGGGCACGGACCACAATTCATTTGGAGAGGGGAATCAGGACATCCTCTGTATCTCCCTAGGATGTTCCTCCAGTCTAGAACGGTGGAGGATTTCTATGTCCCGTCGGAATATCAAGCATCTGTCATTGAAGATATGATGTAGCCGAGAAGCTGAATGATCATATTGATAGATTACATAGGTCTCATATTTTATAGTTGGCAAAAAGGCCCAATATCTTGTAACCTATATATATAATTGTCTACTGAATGAAACCCTCACCTCAAGGATGACTTTACAATCAATCTCATGATCTTACATGGTATCACAACCTAAGACCTTGGAACCCTAATTTTTTTCCTCTTCTCTAACCCTAGCTGCCGGCCACCTCCTCCCCTAGCCGACACCGACCTCGCCCCTCTCGGCCTCCCTCTCTCGGCCTCCCCCCTGCCGCCAACCTCCCCCTCTCGACTCTCCTCTCTCCCTCTTGTCCCAATGGCCGAACCAACTCATACCAAGCCGCCCTTCCACTCCGCTGATCTCACGATCGATCTCCAACATAAAAAAATGCATCCCAATCATCATTGATCATGAATCTAGCTCCTGCACCATGTGGTCTCACCTCTTCACGACTCATGTTAAGGCTCATAAGGTCCTCCACCACATCGATTCATCTATCGTTTGTCTCACCACTGAGGACGACGATCTCTTTGCTCAACTCGACACCATCGTTCTTCAATGGATCTTCAACACCATCTCCAAAGATCTATTGACAATCATCCTCGACCCCAAAGACAACGCCTTGGGTGCTTGGACCAAGCTTCAGAATCTCTTTCAGGACAACAAGCCCACCTGTGCCGTCTACCTTGAGCCCGAATTATCAAGTTGCAAGCTTGCGTCTTTTCCGTCGATATCCGCCTACTGTCAGCACATCAAAACCATGTTTGATCAATTGGGCGCCGTCGACTCCAAACCTAGCGCTACTCACCTTTTCCTCCAGGTACTTTCGGGCCTTCCCTCTGAATACAATGCTGCTGCTACTCATATCTGTAACACCCCCTTTTAAATCCCAAGGGAATGTTACAGCGCCAGTGAATCCGCAGACTTTAATGTCTTTGAATCCACCTGAGGCTTATAGGGACATGCAACCATGCTCCCATAAACAAGATGATAATTTAAATATAATAAAATGGGCGGAAGTAAATAAAATTTATTAGTTTAAAATATATGTTCATAATAATAATAAGAATACTAAAACCATAAAGTATAAATAAATTCTCAAAATAAATGAAATGAAAGTAGCGGTGTGGAAACTTTAAAGGTTCAAAGCTTATAGTAAAATATTCAATAACTGATAGCCCGCTCTTCAACTCTTTCCTGCTCCGCTGTTTGCACTAGACCTGAGGAATATGGTCTGGTGTTTCGTGAGAACGAAGAGCCATCCAATAAATAGGATGGTTAGTACAATAAAGACTAGCAAATGATAGGGAAAATGTTCAGACTTTAACCTTATAGTGACCATAAAACGGTATGTCTCAGGTTAAGGGAATGACACGAATATATACAGTAGAAAATGATAAAAATTCACACATGACTCGGATGATCATATCGATCGATTATAAGATAAGAAATGGAATTATACTCGAGGCAGATAAGTATAATAACTGAAATGATCACCTATTTTAACAGTCGATAATACAGATAATGATAATAATAATACTACGTGGTACTGGTCGGGCCTTTAACAAGAACCACGACCTACATCAGATCGTTGTTTTATCACCCCGCAGAGAATGCATTCCGGGATGGTGTTTCATGAAACCTTTTGAGGCGTTGGCTTAACGAACCACAACCTGCAAGTCAGTCTACTGCATAACTTGCCAAAGGCATAAAGCCACTCGCATCACGTGGTGCGCATTTTAACATATCATAACTAAGCATCACATGGTGCCTATCTTATCATATATAAACAATTTATACTAGGTGATCATAATAACGACATTAAATCAAACAGGGACAAAGCATGGATAATTCAAAGGGTCTTACTATCACATGTCACTAGTTTGCATGAAAGAACAAGCAGAATATCATGCACTTTAGGAAGAAGAAATGGGCAACCTTTACTTATCTCGAGTTATAAACAAACAAATCATATTTAATACTATAATACTATAATTACTTTAATAATAATTGCTCATTTGTTTAACTCATGCCAACTTATGATTAAAAAGATAAATTACATCAAGCAGACGGGTATGCAATTTATCGAAATTGGCAAGGAAATTGGCCACAGGGCCGCATTCGACACGGAAGAAAAAAGGCACAACAAAAGAATCACAAAGCACGCAAAAGGGCGATTAACGAAATCACTTGCCTTGACTTTCGATGATCAGCTGATGACAACCAGACGGGATTTTAGCACCTATCGAATCCAACGGAAAAAGAAATATTAATATTGATATTTTATGAAATTAACTTTACTTAACTCAATTTGAAATTGAATTAATTCTATAAAGTTAAATATTATATACCAATATGAATTCCTTGGGGAGCGGGATCCGGCGTGAGTGCTTCGAGATTTCTTGGTGTCGCTGAAATGGGCAAGAACCGAACAGTTTAGAAATATTGACCACTTAAATTAATAAATAATTAACTTAGGGCCAAAAAGGAAATTGTATAAAATAAGGGACGTTTTTGTAATTAAAACAAAAGAGATTAAAAAGCCCCAATTCACCGTCTTCTTCAACTCACGTACACAGAGCGAGGACGAATTGACGAGCTTCTCGGCGGCGAGGGCTCACGGCAGTCGGCAATTGGGCGGCCTCGGGCAGGGATTGGCGGCGGCAATCGGCGCGGTGGTGGTCGATGGGCAACAGCGGTGATGGGCAGCGATTGCAGAGCTCGGCCTTGGGCTTGCCTCCGGCGTCGATTGGCAGCGGCGGTGGCGAAGGGCGCTGCAGAGAGGCTCGGACCTCTGTTCCCCGGTGGTGGACTGCGATTCCGTCGGCTCAGGAGAATCGGAGGCGGGCTGCTCTCGGCTTGGGAGGATTGGGAGAGGAGAGGATGATTTTGTTTGAATGATGAAACTAACGAGGGGTCCTCCTCTATTTATGCTGCTGGGATTGAATCGGATAAAGAGGAAAGAGTTGATCACATAGAGGAAAGAGTTGATCACATCCCACTGCTAAGATCTCGGAATGGTGGGTTAGATTGAGGACTTGAGTTTATCTTGTGAGAAAGGATAGAACTTGGAGAGGAAGGAAAGAGGTAAAAGAATTTCTATCTTCCTTCTGTATATTTTTTTTTCACCGTGGCCAAACCAACAGAGATAAAAAGAAATGGGCCAATCCATTGGGCTGAATTTTTGGGTTGGCTTCCTCTTGAAAGAAATAAAATAGGTATGGTTTCGACTATATATATTATACATATATACGGATCTATATATATATATATATATATATCATATATATTAGCGGAATGAAAATATTATTTAATTTAACTTTATAAATTAAATAAATTAAATAGCAAGAATGTTTAGACGATAAAATTAGAATAATATAATTATTCTAATTTATATTATATATCTTATGTGAATTTATTAGCTTCCCAAATTCACATAGTATAGTATAATATTATTTAAAGAAATATCCTAAAAATAATTTGGGGTATTTCAATATCCAGCAGACGGAACCTCTCCCCACCTTCGAGAAGACCCGGTCTCAGTTGATCCTAATAGATTACATAGGTCTCATAATACATTGTAACATATATATATCATTGTCTAATGAATGAAACCCTCAAGGAGGACTTTACAATCAATCTCATGATCTTACACATATCACTACAACACTGGCTACTATTGACAAGTTACAAACAATACCCCAGGAGATCAAGGCAGACCAACGGGAAACACATCAAACCTTGTTACAAAACACAAAACTCCTGTCAGCAGTAAATCTCAAGATGGACGACATGGTTAAGTGGATTACAACACCGTCACGAGTGCTAGAGATGCACTCGCCTCGAGATCAATGAACTGGTTAGTCACCCACGCACTCGCCTCGAGATGGAATCAATGAAGATTGGATTTTTGTTTGGGAAAAGTTGGGGTTTTAATATGTACAAGGGCGATCGAGGAGTGAGACGAAGGGACGCGTTAACACACGTCTCAACCGCGCTTAGTAACCAACAACACAGAAACTTCGAATTGGTTAATTCATTTTCATTATTGGCCATGCTCGTGTTCACACACAAAAATGAAGAGAGGGGAGAGCGAAACACAACCCTAGCCACCAGACACCACCAAATCTTCTGGAAATCAGGAGGAGTGCAAGTGAGAAATTGGAGATAGATCTCTATCAAATCAACACTACCAAGAGTCATAAGGCCTTCGATTCGGTGGTTTGGTCAAAGAACCGACCCCGGTAGCGGTATAAGAGCATGTCCAACAAGCTCTCTATTTTGGAGAATTTTGGGCTTTTGAAGACTATTGTTCTTATTTTTGGTTTAACAGTTTCTCCACCCCGACCGGCCATTCTCCAAAATAGAAATATAGGTATATGGAAAATAGGGTGTATTCCTTGAATTTATAAATAAAGAGCGGTCATATCCGGAGTTAAATAGGGTCCCCATATATACATCAAACGCTAAATTTTTTGCCGAAAATAGGGTGTATTCTTTCAGCCTCCTATTCTCAAAAACCGACTTTGAATGAGACTGATCAACAATTTCTTAACCCAGACAGAGGATATCATACGAGTTATTACTGATAAATATTAAATTATAAAAAAATTAATTAAAAACTTAATACTTTGTATACTTTTTAGCTGCTCAAAATACGTGTTCATGTAATTTGGATCGAATTAAGGAAGTATATATCAATAGTCTGGTCACCAAGCGCGCAACCAGATCGAACTCGAGAGAACTAGCCGAACCAGTAGGCTAAAGTGTGGGTAGATTTGAGATAAAACAACTTTAATGACAATTTACAAGACCTGGATTATTATTTTGGACTAATTAAGTCTTGTATTCTGGCTTTTGGGGTCAACGTTCAAAGTCTATAGCTTTTAACTTTGTTAATTAATCAATCAATCAATCATCAATATCAATATCAATATATCAATATATACATATATATATATATATATATATATATATATATATCTATATCTATATATCTATATCTATATTCTATATAAAATACTAAAACAGAGACCGCTAGAGCGACCTCGCTGCCACGGAATTTTCTGAATTAAACGGGATTATTTTTGCATTCGTGGCATTCTCTAGATTAAAGTGATATTATATTTGTGGGCCACATCAATTAATAAACCAATATAGTTGGGTGAAAAACTGATCTTTCTAGATCAAATAATATATATCCAATATAACCTTATATCTTAATTAGTTTTAGATTTTTTTTCAAATAAAATTTTAGAAAAGAAATCTATGTATAATCCTATAGTATAAAATATATATGTACCATACCTATTTAGTTATATTGATAGTCCGAAAAGTGGATGGGTAGAAGTTATAATAGTTTTGACAATTTATTCATTATATATATATATATATATATATATATTAATTGCATATTTCTCTTTTTATTTTGACGGGTCATATTATATATAAGGATATTTGCCACAAATTATACTACCACTTATTTTAGTACGTTTTTTATATAATGAAACTACATTATACCTTTGCTCGATTTTTTTAAATTATATTTTAAAAAATCTGCGCACCAATTTTTTTTTTTAAAAAATCTTAAGTTTAATTTGATGACTCTAATTAAAAAAAAAATCTTACTTCTTAATCATATAATGTTGCTCAATCTAAATGAACATGTATGCAAAAAAAACACCATTTAATCCAGCAAATGTTACGTATGCGGATCGCATCAGAGACCGTTTTAAGACCAGGCCTTTGTTTTACTGTTGTGCAATTTTTTTAATAAATTTTATTATATGAAACAACTTTGAATTTATATAAATTACTACTCCATATAAAGTAAATATAAAAATAAAATAAATTTATTACTAGCCCGCTGTGCGATTTTTTAATAAATTTTATTGTATAAAATAATTTTGAATTAATATAAATTACTACTCCATATAAAGTAAATACATCAAATTGAGAAATAATATCAAAATTATTAAAAAATAACTTGGGTTTACGATTTAATTATATGATTAAGATGATGCTACCGATTGATACCTTACAATATAAATTTATTAGAAAAATATTATATCCCATGCCAAGAGGTTCGAAGTTCGAATCCCCTTGGAAACATGGAGTCGCTTGTGAGTGGGAGGGTCAACCCCTTAAATGGGCCATACAGTACCCGATCCAGATGTAGAGCGACTGAGTCGATCGAACTGGACTAAGATCAAAAGAAAAATATTATATCAAAGTTGAAATTAAATTCATCAACGAATTAAGGTGGAAGGAGTTAATTGATAAGAAAAATATCATATCTAAATCGATCAAGGGAAAGTTGATTGAATAAGCAGATGAATTGTTTGAAAATTTACTATGGATTAGGCATGCTAAAAACTCTACTTTGATATCTAATTAAAATTTATCTAAAATGATAAGTTTTTTTTACCTAATTAAGATATAAGGTTGAATATTTATTTTTAAAAAAACTAATTAAGATACAAGGTTATGTTGGATAGATTGTTTGATCTAATAAGATAAGTTTTTACCTAACTATATTGGCTTATTAATTGGTGTGACTAAAAAAGATAATACTATTTTAATTCAGAATATGACACGTATAAAAACTAACACCATTTTAATCCAGAAAATGTCACATATACTAATCGTACCACAACCCATTTCAAGCCAAACAAATATGATTAATGTAGATTCAAAAATGTTTACATTCTCAAACAGAGGCCAATGACGCGACCTCGCGGCCACAAAATTTTCTAAATTAAACGGGATTATTTTTGCTGATGTGGCATTTTCTGGATTAAAGTGGTATTATATTTCTAGCCCACATCAATTAATAAACGAATATATTTAGCTAAAATCTTATTTTTTTACATAATCTATATATTCAATATAACCCTATATTTTAATTACATAAATATATCATATATATGTACTCCACTTATTGTTGAACCAATATAATTGTGTTATCTCAAATAATGGGCCCGTTTTTTTTTTTTTTTTTAATATTCAACCTTATATCTTAATTAGGTAAAAAACTTATCATTTTATATAAAACAATATATCCAATATAAAAAAAAACTAACACCACTATTCATTCGATCTATATCCAAATAGCAAAATTTTTACATAATTTGACAAAGATAAAAATTTGTAATGCTAAGATATTATAGAATTTGTAATGCTAAGATGTTGAATCCAAATTATTAGATGATAACGAATTGTGCTCGCTCTGCAAAAAGATAAAGCATTGATCGTCAAACTTCATCCATCGTCAAAATGTACAATACAATACACATCTTTTATTATTTAAATTGATATTTACTGTATAATATATTTATATATAATATATAATTTATTATCAATTTTGTTATTTACTGTATTATTTTATATAAAAATATCCAAAACGATGGATTTATATCGTTGGTATGATTTGGTTGGTTCTCTCAAAGTTTCACCAGGACACAAAATTAAATCAGTTTTTTTACATTTGTATACAATTAAATTTATATCTTTATCAATATCTATATCTATATTTAATACACTAAAGCAGAGGCATGAAATGAACTCTGATGCGATTCACATACGTTTCATATTCTGGATTAAAATGGCGTTAATATCGCATACGTGTCATATTATATTAATATGCTATTATCTTTTTCTTATCTATATCAATTAATAAATTAAATTATATAATATCACAAAAATATTTTAATAAGAGAACACATATGATTAGTGTAGATTCAAAAATGTTTACATTCTCAAAAACATAACACAACTGAAAACTATATATTTACTTTATATGGAATAATAATTTATATTAATTCAAAGATATTTTATATAATAAAATTTATGAAGAAACCGCACAACGGGCGGGTACCGAATACTAGTATAATACTAAAGCAGAGGCGTGGAAATCCGATGTGGCGGGCTCTGGAGCGATTCGCCTACGTGTATTTTTCTGGTGAATTCTGGCCCCGTTTCTTTGACACGTCAATTAATGAATGTCCAATCAATTCAAGCCATGTCATACAACTGTCTAATCTATTTATCTACGTGTAATTCCAATCAATTTTATAAATTGTATGTTAAAAAAATCTTTACTTTATTCTACATAATACACTGAACAAATCAATTTTGTAAAATTTGATATTTTGCCGGCTATAGGAGATTAGAATTTTAACCTATCATTAATATAATATTTTATCTTAAAGTAATTTTTGTAATATTTTTATACTTCATATCTAAGTAAAAATCTTACTTGAATGAAGAACATAGTCAAATCATATTATATTTTGCCGGCTATAACTAAAAAATATGATGTTATGTTAAAAAAATTATCAATTGATTCTACATAATCAAATCATATGGCGTAAAACATATCTATACACATTGATTAGATATTTTGCCGGCTATAGGATATTAAATTGAAAATAGCTTTAACTAAAAAAATATGGATGCGGGAATCAAATCATTGTAACCGTATGGATGAATTTGATTTTTTCGGCTATAGATATTTAGATAGATTAGTTCAAATTGGGTTAAATTAAAATTTTAACCTATCATTAATATAATATTTTATCTTAAAGTAATTTTTGTAATATTTTTATACTTCATATCTAAGTTAAAAATAAAGATAATATTTTACTTTTAATTAATTTTATTATTTAATAATAAAAAATTAATTATAAAATTAAAGATAGAATATTCCAATTAATATATATATATACATGCACTCATTGAAAATTAATTTATATCTACCCTCTCTCCACATATACCATCCAACGTACGTGGCCCTTTCCAGTTTTCCAGTTCATCGAATAGGTAATTCACTACCTTCGCTCAAATAATTGTATACGCAATTGTAATTATCTTTGTTATAATTGACAAATTTTGATTGTTGGTGTATTTTACGGATCATAAATCTCACCGGGTATATATATCGTGTGTATTTTTTAGTTGTTGCAATGGCTAATAGTTACAACCGTGTTAATGAAATTAACACTAACAAGAGTGATTGAATCATCAAAGTCCGTGTAATACGTCTATGGAAGGTAAAGAAGATAAAAACAGGCAAAGAAGATATAGGGATGGTTCTCATGGATGAAGAGGTAAGATCTTATATTAAAGGTTGTTTAATATAAGGTTTAATTTATTTTGGAGTAATCTAATAATTTTCCATTCTTCTTATTCTTATTGTACAGAGTTGCAAGATAGAAGCTATAGTCCCATTCTATATTTCAAATAAATTTTCTTCCAAATTAAAGGAGTATTCGATTTATAAAATTTCAAATTTTACCACTGAAGAAAACAATGATGACTATAAAGTCACTGACAAGTGACTTTATTGCTTGCGTTTATAGAGTTTATAGATAGAACACATGTCCAACCGGTCGACGACGTTTCAATTTCTCCCAAGGGAATCAAATTAGTTGAGGTTGAATCTATATTATCCAGACAAGTGGGAGAACATTCTTGCATAGGTAAGTATATTAATTACATTGTTATATATTGCTTGCGTTATTTACTATAAGAATATATAATAATCAATTTAATTATATAACCTTTCCTTTGCAGATGTTGTTGGAAAGATCATTTCATTTGGTGATCTAAAAAATATTACAATTACGAGAAAGAGTAGGGAAGCAAAGATGCTAGAAATTACCATTACGGATGAAAGGTTGTTTTTGTAGGAAAATTAGATGCGCAGCGGAAGGGAAGAAAACTATTTTCTAACATCTAATTCGGGATCTCATGCATGAATTGATATGAACAATATAGAGGGGAAAAGTCGTACCTTTCTTGTGCGGAACCTTGATTCGAAATCACCTTTGGAGAAAAGAGCCTCAAGCGCGACTCCTCTACTTGGTCCACACGAGCACGGGATTGGATCTCCTTGTCTCCGTTTGCTAGAACGAATGATCGAAGGATTGCAACTCACCCTACGAATTAGGGAGGCAAGCGATTTGTGGTGGGAGGAGATTTTTGGAGACACGTATATTCCAATATATATTTAAGACTTATTCTCAATAAGTCTCTTTATATATTGTAGAAACTAGGTCAACTTATTCCTAATAAGTCACCTTTATCTTTTATCTTCTATCCACAAACTATATCAACAATAATAACTTATTATTATTATTAATCAATTATCCAATTCCTAATACTCTTTGTGTGTGACCTTATAGGACCTGAATAAAATAGCAATAGATTAAATATAATTTAATCTATAAATTATAGTTGGCTTCTAGCAAAGCACTATAATTACCTAAATTATTCAGATTATAAATCTCCATTTTAATCCTATTATATCATTAGTATTTCACACATCAATTAAAGGACACCAATTCCTTCAATCTCCCACTTGTCCTTAAGTGGATGTGCGGTTTCAATTCCTTTGTCACTTAATGTTCAATTTGACGATATGATAGCATCTCATGTTATCCATATCAATTCAAATTATTTCTCGATCCCGAGCTTGAGCTGTCAAATAAACAAATGATTACGTATTAATCCATTTGAGCATGGCCATGCATTTTACAGTTCTTACTCTTCGAGTGGCCAGAACATTATTCCTACTCAGATATCCTAATATCCAGAATAGGAGGACTTCTCCAATCTTGCGTGACTATAGCTCCCACTTAAATTTTAGCAACCCTAATCACTGCCTTTATGACTGCCTTTTACGGATCAGCGGTTGACAGTGTCAAAGGCTACCAATCATCAAGTGAGAGGGATATCACACTCATGTCTGAGGAACCTACTAATAATATTTTAACCTTTAATTCTTCAACTTATTTGAAAAATCTTAAGGCAGGTCTACCTAACAAGTATCCACCATACTTGTCTATACAATTGATTAGACATCTCTATGTCCCTATAGCCCGTGAAACTTGGCGCTATCAATCAACTTGCATAATAGTCTATATTAAATCATTTATGTCCCATTTAATGATTAAGACTATGGCAAAGCATAATTCATAATATCAGTTCACTTAATAGGGTCTCAACCACCACGACTTTCGCAGCGATCCTATTTGATAATCATAAATTATTAGGACATTTTATTCAATTCTAAACCATAATTGAATAATAGTGAAATTTTATTTCAAACAAACATGATGAAAATATGTTTCAACAATCTTGATCAATATCTAATGCGTTAAACATATAAATCAAATCCATTCACCAATGGACTTGAGTCCCTTAGCTTGAACGATCAACTCATCATGACCACCATACACCAAGAAATCATCCTTAGTTCTTCTCAAGTACTTGAGGATGTTCTTAGCTGCACTCCAGTGTGCTTCACCTGGACTTGATTGGTATCTGCTGCACACACTTAAGGCAAATGCAACGTCTGGGCGAGTACATATCATGGCATACATAATGGATCCTATTGCTGATGCATAAGGGATCCGACTCATTCTATCCAGCTCAGCAGGTGTTACTGGACACTGCTTCTTGCTTAGATATAGACCATGTTGCATGGGCAAAAATCCCTTTTTGGAATCTTTCATTTTGAACCTGTCTAGAACCTTATCTATATAAGTTCCCTGACTTAGTCCAATGAGTCTCTTGGATCTATTCCTATAGATCTTGATGCCTAAAATGTACTCTGCCTCTCCAAGGTCTTTCATTGAGAAATGCTTCTTGAGCCAGTCTTTTACAGACTCAAGCATTTGAATGTCATTCCCAATGAGTAGTATGTCATCCACATACAAAACCAAGAATACAACTTTGCTCCCACTAAACTTTTTGTAAACAAAAGGTTCTTCTTCACATCTGATGAATTCAAACTGTTTGATCACTTCATCAAATCGAAGGTTCCAACTCCTTGATGCTTGCTTAAGTCCATAAATGGATTTCTTAAGTTTGCATACCTTCCCAGGATTTTGTGGATCCTCAAAACCTTCAGGCTGTGTCATGTACACATCCTCTTCTAAGTATCCATTTAGAAACACGGTCTTGACATCCATTTGCCAAATCTCATAATCATAATGAGCTGCAATTGCTAGGAGTATCCGGATGGATCTAATCATAACGACTGGTGAGAAAGTTTCATCATAGTCAATACCATGAACCTGTTTAAACCCTTTCGCAACCAGTCTTGCTTTGAACAGATTTACCTTTCCATTCTTGTCTGTTTTGAGTTTGTAAACCCATTTGCACCCAATGGGTACTATCCCATCTGGTGGATCTATCAAGTCCCATACTTGATTCTCAGACATAGAATCCATTTCGGATACCATGGCATCATGCCACTTCTTGGAGTCTGGACTCATCAAAGCTTGCTTATATGTAGTGGGTTCATCGCTTTCTAACAACAGAATGTCTAGACTTGTATTCAATATGAATTCAGCAAATCTATTTGGTAGCGATCTTGCCCTTTCTGATCTACGCGTGGGTTGAGCAACTAGAGGTTCCACCACAACATTTTGTGGGTTATTGGGAATGGGGTCTTGCACCTCCAATTCCACCTCCTCCATTGTATGAGTTTGAGTTCCATCTTCTTCTGGAATTAGGTCCTCAAAGCTCACAACCTCAGTCATGGAGTGATCCATGTCTTCTTGCTGCTCGGTTTGTTGCTTCTCTCGAACCTCTTCGAGATCAACATTTCTCCCACTTGACTTTTTGGAAACAAACTCTTTTTCCAAAAAGACACTATCCCTGGCAACAAACACTTTGTGCTCGGTGGGATTGTAGAAGTAGTACCCTTTAGTTTCCTTAGGGTACCCTACAAAGAAGCACTTATCTGATTTGGGTGCGAGCTTATCTGCTAGTAAACATTTTACGTATGCTTCGCATCCCCAAACCTTGAGAAAATACAAACTTGGAACTCTTCCAGTCCATAACTCATATGGTGTCTTTTCTACAGCCTTAGATGGAGTCCTGTTTAGTGTGAACATTGCGGTTGTGAGAGCATACCCCCAGAAAGATATTGGAAGATTAGCAAAACTCATCATTGATCGAACCATGTCCAACCGGGTCCTATTTCTCCTTTCAGATACACCGTTCATTTGGGGTGTTCCGGGTGGAGTTCGTTGTGATAATATCCCACAACTTTTCAAATGATGATCAAACTCTTGACTCAAATATTCACCACCACGATCAGATCGGAGTGCCTTAATTTTCTTGTCAAGCTGGTTTTCAACTTCATTCTGAAATTCTTTGAACTTTTCAAATGATTCAGACTTATGCTTCATTAAGTAGATATAGCCATATCTACTCAAGTCATCAGTAAAAGTTATGAAGTATCTATACCCACCTCTAGCTTCTGTACTCATAGGTCCACATACATCAGTATGTATTAGTGCCAAGAGCTCAGTTGCCCTTTCACTTACCCCAGTAAAAGGTGACCTTGTCATTTTTCCCATTAGACATGACTCACATGTGTCAAATGATTCACAATCAATTGATGTCAAAAGTCCATCTTTATGGAGCTTCTTCATGCGATTTAAGCCTATGTGACACAATCGACAATGCCATAGGTAGGTGTTATCACCTGCGTCTGATTTTTGCCTTTTGGTACTTACGTTATAAATGTCGGATGTTTGATCCAAAATGTAGAGTCCATTACTCAACACAAAATCGGCATAAAATATGTTATCTTTGAAAATAGACAAGCGTTGATCTTTGCAAGAATAATTGTAGCTTTCTAAATCCAAAACAGAAGCCGCAATAAGGTTTCTAGTAATAGACGGAACAAAATAACAATTATTAAGTTCTAAAACTAAACCAGAAGGTAAAGGTAGACTATAATCTCCAACAGCAAGTGCAGCAGCCTTTGCTCCAGTTCCAGTTCGAAGATCTACCTCTCCCTTGGCCAAGCTTCTACGCCTTTTTAGCCCCTGCACATTCGTAATAATGTGAGAACCTGCACAGCCTGAGTCGAATACCCAGCTAGAAGCATTAGCCGATAGGACTTCTATAACACGCGTACCTGAATTGGAACTCACAGTTCCATTTTTCTTATCTTCCAGATACTTTGGGCAATTTCTCTTCCAGTGACCCTTGGTATGGCAGTAGAAACAATCATGGTCAGCAGCTACTTTAGCTTTCTCAGAAGTGTTCTTGGGTTGGGTAACTGGTTTACCCTTCCCTTTTGCATTCTTCTGCTGCCCAGATGCCCCTTTCTTGAACCCTTTTCCCTTTTGGACCATCAAGATCTCCTTCTTGTTGCCCAAAGTTAGATTTTGCTCAGCGGTCTTAAGCATCCCATGCAACTCTTCAAGCGTTTTTACAGCTCCGTTCATATTGAAGTTTAGCTTGAACTGAGCAAATCCATCGTGCAGAGAATGAAGTATGATGTCTGTAGCCAACTCTTGGCTATAGGGGTGGCCAAGTCTCTCCATGTTTTCAAAATGACCAATCATTTCAAAGACATGAGGACCAACTGGCTTGCCTTTCTCAAGTTTGCAATCAAGTATTGCCTTATGAGTCTCATACCTCTCCATCCTCGCTTGTTCCTGAAACATAACTTTCAAGGTGCGAATGATGGTGCAAGCATCCATCTTTTCGAACCTCTTTTGAAGGCTCGACTCCATAGAAGCCAGCATAAGACATGTGACAATCACTGACTTATCTCTGCTTTGTTTTTCCTGATCCTTCTCAGCTTGAGTAGAGGCATCAGTCAATTTTGGGATTGGGGTGTCAAGTACACTCTCTTTTCCTTCAGACCTGAGAACAATTCTCAGATTTCTTTCCCAATCGAGGAAATTATTGCCGTTCAACTTATTCTTCTCAAGAATTGAACGCAAATTGATGATGGTTGGGTTATCGTTTCTGTTCATGATATCTACAACATAGAACATGCAAAATATGAATCATGTTTGTCATGCAAAAAGCTTAAAATTTGAACATGCTTTAAATGTAAATAAGCTAATGCCATTTTATCCATCAAATAAATTTCCCTTTGAATAAAATGATTCCAAGATCCTATTACAGATAAGACATTAGCGTGCTTTGGCACTACCCTAACTCTTATGTGACAAGGTAAGCAATTTTTACTAGTTATAACATTTATAACTCTTGGTTGATAGATCACATCTTATGTAAATCTATCCCATGCCTCAAAATCCAAAACTTTGTCTTTTGGTCTTTTGTTGAGTAGAACCAATTCAAGGCTATAAATCCCTTATATAGATTTACCCGTACTATCCCAAGGTCAAAGCATGGACACCTTGCTTTGGCAAAACCTATCCATCAAATTCCAAGGGCCTCATAGGTTATGAATTGGAAAGGCATACTCTCAATTTTCTTTTAAGGGAACTAGGTTTGTCATGCAAGTCTAATTATCAAGTGAACAAACAACATAATCAAACATGCAAGCATAAACCAAACACATGCACAAAAATAAATTGTGATCCTAGTATGGCCCCTAATGAAAAGAAAACCAAAAAGATAAATCTTCAAGGTTCTTCTAGCTTCTTGGATCCTCATCCTTGATTCTCCTTTTGGATCTCCATCCTAGAATCGCCTTTTGGATCTCCATCCTTGAATCTTGTAACATCTTTCTTGTGTACCATGTATAAATAAATTTACTTTCAAAAATTAAATTACAAAAATACATAACGATACGCAGATCGTGTACAAAAATACATAACGATACGCAGATCGTATTTATATGCTACTTGGGCCATACTAGTCACCGCATGCAATAATATCAAATATTAAATAAATATTAATCACAATTAATATAACATCAAAATATTAATCAAATTAATATAAACAAGAAATAGAATATTAATCATATTAATAAACTATTTAACTGAAATCAATTAAATTATCTAATAAAATAACTAATTTAATATTCTTGATATTTAATTCAAATTTAGCAATCATATAGATGGAATAAATTTTATGGTAACTTTTACCTTGTATAATTGGATAGAATATTTCATTAGGGATACGATATCTACCCTATCTAATTAAGGTAAATTAAGATTTTACACTAAAATCATAAATATCTTCCATAACCCTAATTCCGCCCCATCCGCTCCCACTCAAATTTTGTAACAATTACAAATTTTGACAATTGTAGGATTAAGATGGTAAACTTTCATAAAGCCTAAACTTTTGACAAATTAATATATGAATCAAATTCACATAAAATCTATCGATATGATTGAAATCAAAATAAAAACCTTATATATTTTTTCCGATCCAGTGGTGTTCCACTACTAAAATTTACATACAATTCCAAGAAATCGTAATCGTTAACTTTAGTAAAATTCCGATCATCTGATCTTATCATGCAATCAGCAATTTCAGTGGAGAATTTGCGGCTTTGTATCGATCTTATCATGTTAAACAATTTAACATACATATATAAAAGTTTGCAGCTTTGTATCCATCGGAATCAAATTCCATGTTATCGGAATACATTCCGAGTCCGTATACAATTCAATACATTCAATTAATCAAAATCATATTTTAATCATACAAATTATTCCATATATCAAATATATTGCTAAATTGAATCAAAACTAACAAGAAAATCAATCGATCATATCAATTTATGCAAGAGGCTCTGATACCACTGTAGGAAAATTAGATGCGCAGCGGAAGGGAAGAAAACTATTTTCTAACATCTAATTCGGGATCTCATGCATGAATTGATATGAACAATATAGAGGGGAAAAGTCGTACCTTTCTTGTGCGGAACCTTGATTCGAAATCACCTTTGGAGAAAAGAGCCTCAAGCGCGACTCCTCTACTTGGTCCACACGAGCACGGGATTGGATCTCCTTGTCTCCGTTTGCTAGAACGAATGATCGAAGGATTGCAACTCACCCTACGAATTAGGGAGGCAAGCGATTTGTGGTGGGAGGAGATTTTTGGAGACACGTATATTCCAATATATATTTAAGACTTATTCTCAATAAGTCTCTTTATATATTGTAGAAACTAGGTCAACTTATTCCTAATAAGTCACCTTTATCTTTTATCTTCTATCCACAAACTATATCAACAATAATAACTTATTATTATTATTAATCAATTATCCAATTCCTAATACTCTTTGTGTGTGACCTTATAGGACCTGAATAAAATAGCAATAGATTAAATATAATTTAATCTATAAATTATAGTTGGCTTCTAGCAAAGCACTATAATTACCTAAATTATTCAGATTATAAATCTCCATTTTAATCCTATTATATCATTAGTATTTCACACATCAATTAAAGGACACCAATTCCTTCAGTTTTAAGTTTTATGATTGATATGCTTCCTCTTATAACACTATAGGATCGCATATATTCGAATATAATAATTAATTGTTTTATCTTACAGGAACAAAGAACTTCCTTGCACTTTGTGGGACTCTTACGCTGAAGAAATGTCAAACTATATACAAACACATGGAAACGATTGCATTACAGTGCTATTTCAATTTGTAACTGTGAAGGAGTTTCGAGGTTACTTTCTCCCATTCATATTTTATTAAATTATCATTAATATGTATATTTTCTAAAACTTAAAACTCAAAAAATATATAAACTACATTATATGCATTATGCAGGTACAGTGTCAATTGGAAACGTCTTTCATGCAACTAAGCTCCATTTTGATGAAAATATACCTGAAATTATTGAGTTTAACAAAAGGTTAGATATTTATTTGAACTTATTTTATGCAGTTAAATTGGTTATTTCACTTAAATATTTTATACAAAGAAATTATACATTTTTTGGTCATTAATTATTTTTTAAAGTATGTTATATATGATGCAGTGTTTCTAAATGGAATGATGATTTGAGTATGAAACCTCGCATCATCCATACACCTACTAAGAATTCTTCTTCAAATAGTGATCTCTTTTTAGAACAATCATGAAGATAGGTTTCATAATGCTTGCAAGAAGTGTGTTAAGAGGCTTACACCTAAAGGGTCTAAATTCTACTGCAATAATTGCGCATCAATGTTTGACTTTCCAAACGTTAGGTACGTATAATATGAAGAACATTATTTTCTCTATATGTACATGTACGGTAAACAATTGTCTAAAAATACCTTCTTTTTTTGGCCTACAGGTATTTCTTGCAAGTTAGAGTTTTTGATGAAAATGGAAAAACTGGAGTATTTATTCTTTTTGACAAAGTTGTGCAGTCTTTTATTGCCAAATCTGCATCTTCTTTACTTGATCAGTTGTCCAAGGTATGTAACTCAATCTATACGGGCATATATGACTTCATAATTTGTATTCGTTAAGCCTTTCTTTTTAATAAAATACTTATATTAATGACCAATTTAATTATTTATGTCTTTATAGGATGGTGACATGGATTCCTTTCCTTCCGATCTAAACTATTTTGTGGACAAAACTTTTTTCTTCTGTCTACAAATTAGAGAATACAATTTACAATGGAAGAACAAATCATCATATTATGTCAATGATGTCACCGATGATAAAAAACTAATGGACAATTTCCGAGAATATTCAAATTCCTCAAAGGTAAGTTTATTACGTCATTAGTATTATTTTTATAAAATTAATACATGAACAAAATATAGTATGCATGATGCTATCAGATCATGATTCTAACATCAATATTTTTCATAGACCACATCAAATGGAGATGAGTCTAAATCAGCAGTGTCTTTGGGTGATACGAACACGTCAAAGAAGCGTAATTATCAAACTATCAAAGATAGCAATGAAGATGAAGATTGTCAAGATTATATCAAGTACCAAGTTAAAGAGCGTCAACAAGAATGAAGATGAGGAGGATTGCCGGCTCATATCAACTAACATTTTAAAGGCGGTGAAGATTGAAAAGGAGGACAACTGATCGATCACTACTATTTCTTATGTTTCCGGTTCTTATAATAGGTCTAATAAGTTATTAGTTTTCTTTATTAACTTTATCGAACATAGAATATTTGGTCAATATTTCTAGGTTTTAGCTCAATTTATAGCAATTTTGCAAATATTTTCATTCTATATTTAATATTTAATATATTTATAAACTTATATTATATATAACGTATTGTTATCCGTTTGATTTAATATAAAAACCTATTGCAATAATAAATTTCAATTATATATTAAGTGACCTATGAATTTAATATAAAGAAGTCGATTGCAATCAAACACTCAAAATCAATTCGCGTAAAAAAAAAACACTCATAATCAAAATAAAACCACAAATAATTGATCGTAAAAATTTAAATTAAATATTTGAAAAAATAAATAACAGATAAAATTATAGCCCGAAAAAGGAAATAATAACCAAAAGAGAATTGATTTATAAAATACACAACCTCTGTGTTTCCTAAAATAATACACGGATCGATCTAAAACTGAACCACAAACTGGACAGACCTTCATTCGTATGCCTTGAACGACCATGTACTCCGTGAGCAGAAATCACCTTAACATGAGCGTTCCATGGATAAAATTGTACACAAGATTACGGCTGGCCAACCAAGTGCATCCCATCAATTCATACGACACGTACAAGAAATTTGCATCTGATCTTGCCACTTGAAGAAAACCACATTCAGGGCATAACGATATATGATTCTTCAAATAAGATCTTCTCCTCCTCCGAATTCAAACTATTATATATACATTTAATTTTTTTTATAAAATATATGGATTTAGTTAAATCTTTTCTAATTACCAAAGTTTATTAAAAATATCATTTTCTGATTACAAAAATATACACTAAATCTTCTCTGATTATAAAAATTAAAATAAGATAAATCTTTTTATAAATTTGAAGAAATATCTTTTTGTAGATCACAATCTATCTATATAGTATTATTTATAATTTACGATTTATCTTCAAATTTATCTTATTTTAATTTATAAAAAATAAGATAAATCTACCTATATAGTAGTATTATTTATCTTCAAATTAATAAAATCTTCAAATTTATAAAAAGATTTATCTTCAAATTTATATGGTATGTATAAATATACTTACCTCAGTTGAAACTATGAACGATTATGTTTGAGTCTTTGAGGGTTTCTTCCAGAAAGCAGTGTCATCTTCCACCAAGTAGGTAATTGTACACCTACTCTACACTGTTTGTCACTATTTTGCATAAAGCACATTGATTTTGCATAAATTGTCCAACAGAAGTTGCAGGAAATAAGGTATGGACCAAAGAAAAAAGCGACAACTCAGCAGCGATGATCAAAAGACAACTATGGGAGAAAAGCATCAGAAAACAATGTGCCAAAAAGAAGGTGATATGTTCAGTATTTGATTCTTTAGATATTGTAAGAGGGAAAATCTCGAGATCACGATGCAGGGGCGGTTCCGTCTTTTATCGATTATCGCTTATTCTATTGTGATGACCCATATAAATGTCTCGACCGTTTCCCATACTTAATGTCTCGGTCGACATCAATACGGTAACGGTTTCTTTATTAAATATATCAAAACCGTTTGAATTCCTTGAATTAAATGCATTGACCGTTTCATTTATCCTCGACTAATATAAATACGAGAATTGACTTGAGCGTCGGAGGGTCCTACGGGGGAGAGAAGCCCCGCCCCGACCTCGTTTGTTCTTGAATTGCAGGATTTCGATGGGATTCGGATCTTCATCAACCCACAATTTCCTTCAAGAATTATGGTGCAGATTTTACGCATCACATTTGGCGCCGTCCGTGGGGATTCGAGGAAAAAGCATGATGCTCGGATTCCCAATGAAAAAGAAACAAAAAGACAAGAATAGATGTGGATGGAGGAGGGTTTCGATCGACGGGAGGAGGCCGGATTTCGCATCTTGAATTTCCAGATCACAACCCGATCTCAATGCCTCACCGATTTCACTTACACATATGCCACGACCATCACAGATTCAATTTGAGCAGAACCCTCACCGTTGCTGCTAGGGCCGCTCAACCCTAGTCTCACGCCCTCGGAGATGACCACTTGAAGTCTGAGCAGTCACATCTTCAAGCGTTCGTCTTCGGCTTCTCTCCTTGCGGCTTCTCAATTATCGGCTCCGCTTCCTTTGGATTCGGCTTCGGCTATTCGCCTCCCCGGCCACAGTTTGTCCTCACCGGTCACCCCACATACTGAGTTGTATGGATCACTCAACCTGCTGAGTTGTAGCGGTCCCTTCTCTTGTCGGGATAGGCCGGCTCGTCTTCGATTCCGATTGCAGACCCGAGAGCCTGATTTGAACTCCGATTTGCTAGGTGCGCAGGTATGTATCATTCAAGCTTTCTCCCTTGCTTTGAAACCGGAGATTCATCTTCTAAGATCTTCATTAATTTGCAATTTGAAGTCTGCCGATATATTGGCCAAATCGATCGGCATATATAATTTACCAAGTTTGCTGTTTGTTCTCCAATGTTGTTTAATTGACAAATTGGGTACATGGCCACGTATATTTTTCTCTTAACGTGAGACTATTTATGTAAGACCCGGGGTCTTAAGAGGCGCCAGCCCATGCCACCTAGCCTTCTCAAGTCCGTTGTCCTCACTTGGAGCCTGAAAAGGAAAAGCTCTTGTGACATAGGTAGGGCTTGAATCACTTATAAATCACTCCCAACATCCTTATGATATCCGATGTGGGACGGGGTGTTACAATCTCCCCCACTTAAAGCACTAACGACCCCGTCAGGCCCAAGGGACTGCCCTCCGGGAGAAGCGTACCCGAGCATACTGTCGGCGCACCTCCGAGCCCGGAGTCGGCTCTGATACCATCTATAAGACCCGGGGTCTTAAGAGGCGCCAGCCCATGCCACCTAGCCCTCTCAAGTCCGTTGTCCTCACTTGGAGCCTGAAAAGGAAGAGCTCTTGTGACATAGGTAGGGCTTGAATCACTTATAAATCACTCCCAACATCCTTATGATATCCGATGTGGGACGGGGTGTTACAATTTAATGATTTAGAATTGGGTTGGGTTTATGATTTTCTTAAGTTATTACTAAAATTGTTGCAGTTCTATGGACTCCTATGTGTTATTCACAATTTCGCATCACATTGGAGGCCCTTGCACCAAGGCCAGCCACTGCAAAGAGTTGTCGCTTGACGATGTGCTCCAGCTCATTGACGTCGGTCTCGACGACTTGAATCTAAGTTCGGTTCAATAAAGTGCAGGTCCCCAATTGTTGAAGTAGAATGCTTTTCTAAGCAGTCGGGTTTAATTAAACACATATATGCATACGACATGTATTAGTATAATCAGTATGATTGGAGAGATTCTACAAATTAATTCAAGGATTAAGATTGTGCATTGCTAGAGTGTAGGTTCATAGATTGATGTACTGGAAGACTAATTATAAGTATATTGCTTGCACTTGTGGGTTGCTAATCTGAGTACCCACGGTGATATTAGGCTCTTATATGACTAGTTTTGGCCACTTATAATATGAGCATCCAAGATGTTATTTTCGAATCTTTGTTTTATGTTCATTGAATCATTGGAGATATTGTCTATGAATATCAAACCATGCATCTACGCTTGAACTTCATATGCCTTAAATGTTTTATTCTCCCTATATCCAAATTGATCTTACATATTTTCATTGTGCAAATGTATAGATGAGATTGAAATATGGCCTACATGTTACCTAGCTTTTTTATATAGTTAAGTTAATCATGCTCTTACTCCTACCATCGGATAGTGGGTTGTGTCCTGTGTACTTTGTTTTGGTTGGTTCAGTTTGTTTTGCAGTCCTAAATGGATGATTATAGTAGGGGTGTGAGCAAAGAAGATTGAATTTGCTCCCAAGGTAAGTGCTGGGGCAAGGTTCAATATTTTGCGCTGGGCTACCAAAATGATTTGAGGCATCAGGAGCTGCAAAGACACAAAGAGCAAGTCAAAGGTGTAATATTCTACCAAAATCAGCTCCTATCCAGGTCGAGAATCACACTACAACAAAATTGGGGGGTAATGAATGCCAACAAGACTCCTGTTACTCAAACCAAGGAATGAGCTAAGTTTTCTACCCCTTTGTGGAGAATTTCTTAATAAAGACATAATTATTTATTAATTTCATCCTATATATATATATATATATATATATATATATATATATATATATATATAGATATGTATGGGAAGATAAAGGTGTAGCTGCTACAAGTTGGATTTTTAGCTTGTGAATATTTCTCCGCAAAACTATATAAATTGTGTGCATGGGCATATAACATTCTGGGGCACTACACATCACAATACTAAGCTTCTAATGACTTAACTGCTTTGGATTATGTAGAACCACAATGTTTTTGAACAGGTCCAACGACTGTAGATGTCACGAAACGATGTCTTCAAAGCTACAACAATTATTCGAAAAAGTGAAGACTCGCCACTTATGGCCAAGCAAATGCCAGTTAAGGCAGAAGACTCGCCACTTACGGCCACCGGAAATCGCCACTTACGGCCACCGGAAATAGAAATCGCCACTTACGACCACCGAAAATCGCCACTTACGGCCCCCGGAATTTGCCATGAATGGCCACCGGAAATCGCCACATACGGCCAGCGGAAATAGAAATCGCCACTTACGGCCACCGGAAATCGCCACTTACGGCCCCCGGAATTCGCCACGAATGGCCACCGGAAATCGCCAATTACGGCCACCGGAAATAGAAATCGCAACTTACGGCCACCGGAAATAGAAATCGCCACTTACGGCCACCGGAAATAGAAATCGCCACTTACGGCCACCGGAAATCGCCACTTACGGCCCCCGGAATTCGCCACGAATGGCCACTGGAAATTGCCACTTACGGCCCCCGGAATTCGCCACGAATGGCCCCCGAAAATCGCCATTTACGGTCACCGGAAATCGTCACTTACGGCCAATTAATCGCCATTTACGGCCAATAGCCACTTACGACCAACGACAGCCACTCAAGGACAAAACAACCGCTCAAGGCCAATAAGTCGCCATTTACGGCCAATGAATCACCGATTTTTCGGGCTTCCTTCATCATTTGATACATGATGAGGAAACCCGAGGGGCAATTGTAAGAGGGAAAATCTCGAGATCACGATGCAGGGGCGGTTCCGTCTTTTATCGATTACCGCTTATTCTATTGTGATGACCCACATAAATGTCTCGACCGTTTCCCATACTTAATGTCTCGGTCGACATCAATACGGTAACGGTTTCTTTATTAAATATATCAAAACCGTTTGAATTCCTTGAATTAAATGCATTGACCGTTTCATTTATCCTCGACTAATATAAATACGAGAACTGACTTGAGCGTCGGAGGGTCCTACGGGGGAGAGAAGCCCCGCCCCGACCTCGTTTGTTCTTGAATTGCAGGATTTCGATGGGATTCGGATCTTCATCAACCCACAATTTCCTTCAAGAATTATGGTGCAGATTTTACGCATCACAGATATATTTATCATTCAATACTAATATTATTACATAGCTTGGGAGTCCCCTATGACATGAAATCATATGACATTGAAGAATAATATGATAGCCTCTTCAACTGTCATAAATAATCAGCAAACTCTATCCAAGGTAAATGTATAATTGTGCAGTCTATAGACAGATCCCTTCTTTCGTTAATTTTCTTCAATTACTACTAAAAGCTATTTTTAATTCCAATATCAGGAACAAAAGGCAGAATGGCAAAAACAGAACAGAATGAAAAGAAGATGTGAGATTATAAGGAAACGCTTAGCTGCAAATAACTCAAATGCTACTGGTATTATTATAACTTTATACTTCTAATTGTAGCCAGTAATAATTTCTTTTGTTTTTACAACTCCATTGCTCTGAGTTTGATAATCTTCTTTAAGGAGCACAACCCAAAACACATTCAATATCTGATTCAGCACCCAACACCAGCAAAACTGCACATCTTACTGCGACCACCGCAACATACAATTTCAATCTGGTAATATCACTCCCATTTAGGTTCGACTATTATAAATATCCACATTATCTATAGTATTTTATTAAACTTTACCTACATAGGAGCAAAGGGCTGAAGTCCAAAAGAAAAACAGATTGAAGAGGAAACATGAAATGACAAGAAAGCGTACCAGAGACCAAAAATCAGCTTATATACAAACATAACACATTCTGGAACAAGGTATGCTATCATGTTTTGATATATTCATCCACTTATACCTATTAAATTACAAGTAAAGATGTATCTCATCCTTTTAACACAAACATAATTTCTCCCACTGTGCACAGAATATGTCGATATTGGAGATCCAACCTGCACTTGTGAGTTCTGTGGTGCTATAATGTGGTATCAAGAAAGAGCACTAAAAAACAGAGAACAAAAGAACCCAAAATTCTCTCTCTGTTGCATGAAAGGGAAGGTTCGGTTGCCACTCTTACAACATCCACCACAATTGCTCAGCAACCTTATAATGAAGAAAGATCCAAGGAGCAACCAATTCTTGCGTGACATCAGATCGTACAATATGATGTTCTCTTTCACATCAATGGGAGGAAGGCTAACTGAAAATAAGGGTCAAGGACCTTACGTCTTCCGGTTGAATGGTCAGAACTGCCACAGAATTGGAAGCTTGCTGCCAGAAGATGACCAGCCAAAATTCTCCCAATTATACATATATGACACTGAAAACGAAGAAAAAAATCGCATTAATGCAGTGAGGTTAGTTTCCTGAATTCCAGAATTAAATTGCTCATCTTTATAACGTTATCCTTCGCCTATTATATCTAATTTGCAGCAAAATCATACAGATCCAAAACAAAAGGACAATCTTTGAATGAATCGATTGTAAGCGATTTGAAGAAAATGATAGATGAGAATAATCCAGTGGCAAAAGTATACAGAATGACCAGAGAAAGAATCAGACACAGCCCACAACCTAATATGAAGCTCAGACTCATATTCAACAGAGAATCAGATGGAAGGACATACAATCTTCCAACAACTTCTGAAGTAGCAGCCTTAATTGTTGACGATATTGGCCAAAATGGTGACCTAAGGGATATTATTGTCGAGACACGAAGCAGGATGCTACAACGTATCAGTGAATTGCACCCTCTATATCTACCTCTTCAATATCCCTTATTGTTCCCGTATGGAGAAGATGGATACAGAACTGATGTGAAACACAATGACCCTAATCCAGACGACCCAGAATCAAGAAGGTCAAAATTGACTATCAGGGAGTTCTTCGCATTTCGACTGCAAGACAGAGATGGTGAGCCATCCATAATTCTTCTTTGTCGAAAGCTATTACAGCAATTGGTAGTTGATGGGTATACAATGGTCGAATCTCAAAGGATTTATTACTTTCGAACACATCAGAAAGATTTGCGCAGTGACAGCTACAAAAGTCTTTCAGAAGCTGTTAATGGAGGTACCACTGATCCGACATCAACTGGAAAAAGAATCGTTCTACCTTCAACCTTTACAGGTGGCAGTCGATACATGGTACAAAACTATCAAGATGCAATGGCTATTTGCAAAAGGCTTGGCCACCCAGACCTTTTTATTACGTTTACTTGCAATCCTAAATGGCATGAAATTGCAAGATATTTGGCAAAAAACAATCTTAGCCCAGAGGACCGACCTGACATCCTTGCAAGAATATTTCAAATCAAGCTTAATGAGATGATCAAAGACTTCAAAGTCAACAACATCTTGGGAAAAGTTCAATCAGGTATGAAATCGATTCCATATAAATTAAATCATCAAACCGTTGGTATTTACTCTCTATATTTAACTAATCTCTGTGTATAAAATGATTGCAGTAATCTACACTATCGAGTTCCAAAAACGAGGTTTGCCTCATGCTCACATAGTTTTGTTCTTGGATCGTGCTAACAAGTTGAATAATGCCGCAGACATTGACAGAATTATATCGGCTGAACTTCCTAATCCAGCCACTAAACCTGCTTTGTACGCAGCTGTTAAGGAATATATGATGCATGGTCCCTGTGGCACTATGAATCCAAATTCACCCTGTATGAACAATCATAAGTGCTCAAAATACTACCCCAGGAATTATGTTCAACAAACTACTGTCGACAAAGAAGGCTATCCATTATATAAAAGACGGGATAATGGAATCACTGTTGAAAAGAATGAGAATGTATTGGATAACCGCTACGTGGTTCCATATAATCCAACTCTATTATTGAAATATAGAGCTCATATCAACATCGAATGGTGCAATCAGTCTAGATCTATCAAGTATCTATTCAAATACATTAGCAAAGGTCATGATCGAGTCACCGTAGCGCTTGAAACAGGAGACAAGAGGAATGCAAAATCAAAGGGTATTGATGAACTTCAACAGTACTATGACTGCAGGTATGTAAATACTCCATCCATCTGATTCAAATGATATATTCTCAATACTTATGTATTCTATAAAAATATGATTTATTATTTTAACAAGTCTATATTGCATTATCCAGGTATGTATCTCCATGTGAAGCTGTTTGGAGGATATTTCAATTTGATATCCATTATAGGACTCTTCCGGTGGAAAGGCTTAATTTCCACCTTCCTGGTGAGCAAAATGTTGTATACAGTGACAGCGACAATATACAATCGGTTATACAAAAACCAGGAGCAAATACATCTATGTTCATGGCGTGGATGGATTGTAACAAGAAGTTTGAAAATGCGAGAAATCTCCTTTACCATGAATTCCCAACAGAGTTTGTTTGGAAGAAGCAACAAAATGAATGGGCACCAAGAAAATCTGGTTTTTCAATAGGTCGGATATACAATGCTACCCCTGACACCGGTGAAAGATATTATCTTAGAATCTTATTAAATCATATAAAGGGAGCCACTTCATACGATGACTTGAAGACTGTCAAAGGAATCATACATCCATCTTTTAAATATGCTTGCTACGCTTTAGGGTTGCTTGATGATGAAAAGGAATACATCGACGCCATTTTGGAAGCAATTACATGGAGTTCAGGGAGTTACGTAAGGAATCTATTTGCCATGTTATTATTGTCTGGCACGTTATCGAGACCAGAATTTGTATGGGAGAAAACATGGCATGCTCTATCAGAGGATATTCTTCATAAACAAAGAGCCAAATTCCGTAATAAAGGTATGTTTCCACTTTCTACATTCATAAAAACCATCTATATATTATGCTCAAATATCATTCATATTATAAATTCTGACTTATTTATAATTTTTCCCCTCCAAACAATCACACAACAGATCTTCAATTAACCGAAGAGCAGCTGAAACAGTACACACTTGCAGAGATAGATATTTTCTTGCAGCGAAATGGGAGTAATCTTCGCAGATTTCAGTCAATGCCTCCTCTTGATGAAATACTTATAGCACAAGGCCTTAACAAGCTCATACAAGATGAACTCCTCTATGACAAAGAAGAACTAAAACGCGAACACAAGAGGCTAATGTCTACCTTCACTGATGAACAGAAACAAATCTATAATCAGATATTAAGTGCAGTTTCAAGTGGAGACGGTGGAATCTTCTTCTTATATGGATATGGAGGAACAGGGAAAACCTTTATTTGGAGATCCCTTTCAGCTGCAATACGATCTGAAGGAGGAATTGTACTCACTGTAGCTTCAAGCGGAATAGCATCACTTCTAATACCCGGAGGAAGGACAGCACATTCAAGGTTTGCCATACCTTTGAATATGACTGGCCATTCAACATGCGAAATCAGACCAGGTACCCCATTGGCAGAACTTATTGCGAAATCAAAACTTATTATTTGGGATGAAGCTCCAATGACTAGCAAACACTGTTTCGAGGCATTGGATCGAAGTCTTAGAGATGTTCTGCAGCATTCCAACCCAAACAGTTCACAACAGCCGTTTGGTGGTAAGGTCATTGTATTCGGTGGAGACTTCAGACAGATATTACCAGTTGTGACTAAAGGAACTCGACAAGATATTGTATCGGCAACAATCAATTCATCGTATCTATGGAAATATTGTAAGGTACTTCGTTTAACAAGAAACATGAGACTTCAAATTGGATCTCAAGATCCCCATTCACAAAGTCTTCAGCAATTCTCAAAGTGGATACTAAGTGTTGGAGATGGTACCCTAAGTGAGCCTAATGACGGAGAAGCAATGATTGAAATACCAGATGATTTATTGATAAAATCAACCGAGGATCCGGTCAGAAGTATTGTTCAAGATACTTATCCTTCCATATTGGACAGTTTATCAGATGAAGGCTATTATCAGAACAGGACGATACTTGCTCCTACTCATGAAATAGTTGACACTATTAATGAATATGTTATGTCATTGCTTCCTGGTACTGAAAAGGAGTATATCAGCTCAGATTCTGTTTGCAAGGCCCAAGGTAATTAAGATCTGTATTCCATTGAATATCTCAACACCATCAAGCTATCAGGCATTCCTAATCATTCTTTGAAGCTTAAGGTTGGAGTTCCTGTCATGCTGCTCCGCAATATTGATCAATCATCTGGATTGTGCAACGGCACAAGATTGATTGTCACTAGGCTGCTGAATCACACGGTTGAAGCTAAGATCATATCTGGTACAAATATTGGATTTAAGGTCTTCATTCCCAGATTGGTACTTACACCTTCAGACACCACTTTGCCGTTCGCATTTCAACGTCGCCAGTTCCCTCTCAGCGTCTGCTTTGCGATGACTATCAACAAGAGTCAAGGCCAATCCCTTTCACGCGTTGGGTTGTATCTCCCAAGACCGGTGTTCACTCATGAACAACTCTATGTGGCATTATCAAGAGTTACAACTCGAGCGGGATTAAAAATTCTAATTTGTGATGATGAGGGTCATACCACAAACACTACAAAAAATATAGTTTATAAAGAGGTCTTTCATAACATTTAATGTAATTTATTCATCAATTTTATACAACTTTCACTTTAGTATCGGTTTCGGTCTATGAATTATTCTTCATGAAAGTTATGCGTTTAATATACTCAGCTCATTTATCGTTACAAACACATACATAAACCGCCGTGCAGCGCACGGGTATTAATATTAGTTAATATGAAAGTACTCGACTACTCGTACTTATATACAAAAATGTCCACTAGGTGTCAAGGCTGGTAGTTGGACGCGCTGGTCCCATGTCTATACAGGTAGATCGAGTTGATGGCAAAAATAGAAAAAAAAGACACACAGGGCCGGGTAAATGGGTAACTGACCGGGTGATTTGGTAATGAAAATAATATAATGACGAAATCCATTTAAAGAATCCTTTTTTTTTTTTTGAATAAAGAATCTAGTGTTAAGGCTCCACCAAACTTCCTAGACGTAGAATAACTTCAAGGGACTACTGGATGTATACCATAGTCTATTGTAGATTGGGTTACCGAAGCGTATCTTATGCACTAGAGTGCGAATAATATTATTTTTAAAAATTAATAATAATAATAAAAAAAGTTAGTGTTTTATATGTTAAGAAAATAAAACGACTTATATTTTGGAGATGAATGGATTAAGAGAATGAGCAACAATGGGGGTTACCTCTTCCCCTTTTTATTTTCACCCCCTTATTATCATTTGACACTGCATTTATTTTTTCTTTAAATAATTTTGTACTTTTTCTACCTCTTCATAAAATATTTACTTTACAACCATGGAGTAACCTTGTTTCATCACTTTTTCCATCTTATTAGTTTTATTTATAAATAAAATTAAAAAGTGCTTGATATTAATATTTTTTTTATTACATTAGATGAAAAATAAAAATAAAAATAACATTATATTATAAGCAAATAACAAAAATAATTACATTAGTGTATGAGAATGGAATATGAAAAAGAAGTGCAAACAATATAATAGGTCAAGATGAGTATGTATAGGAAAAAATTATACGCAAATTATGGAGAAAATAAAATAAAATTAATGGTATAATTATTATTTGAAAATAATAATAATAAATATATATTATAAATACATTTGAATAATTAATATATCAAATAAATATAGTAATAAAATGGTGGGGGCCACTTGTGGTGGAAGAGATTACCTTAGTAGAAAGAGGTAACCCCTTTCAACCTCTTCCCTTAAGGTTTAACTTGCAACCATACGTTTACCTTTTAAGACCTATAAAATAAGTAAAACTCATGGTTACACATGGTTTAACGTCTTCTATCTTTATGTTTAAAGTTGGTTTGATCAATTCAAATTCTCCCTTAAGTAATCGCCTCGAAATTTCTCATTCTTGGTTTGGGGTTCACATGCATTTTGTACATATACGACGACTTAATTAAGGGCTATATATTGCTTCTTGATGCAAATGGGCTCGTGGATTCTTAAATAGCCCAAAGATGGCCCATCTATATAAACTCTCCTTCTGGTGTTCAAACTTTTGTAGGTGCCATCCAAGCTAAGTCATCTTTCTTCTTCCTGATCGATCATATGATATAATATTTATGGGGAAATACTATGTGGAAGAGATTATATCCGCCATCTCCTTCATCACCGTGTTTTCGTTGCTACAATTGCCCTACGAGACAATACACGGAAGCCCTGTTCCGATGATCATCTTCAGAGGCAGGCCCTCCTACTTCCACGCCTTCTTATTAGGCCTCAACTTTGCCTTTTGTGGAGGTGTCATGACCGTTTTCCTCAAGCACTTGTATCCGAAGGTCGCTGATTTCTGCAGACTCTTCTCGTTGTTGTCGATCACCATAGCCGGTGGAGTCTTCACTGGCTTGGCTGTTCCGTTGGCTATACGTGCCTTGTTCATCAATGCTTCTCTTGTTGCCACCGCTTGATTGCACTCCCTCAATCGGGTAGTTCAATCATGCTCCTTTAGCCCATAATTTTTTTTTTTGCAAAACTTTCATACATGATTTTTTGTTTGTTTGCGACCTTTCATTATTTCAATAATAACATTGATGTCGTAGTTTGATAGTGACAATTGACAATGCTTTAGCATAGAAATTTGATGATGATATGATCAAATCTCACATTGAGGTAATATTCATAATATCACACCACATTGAACCAGAAATAAAAGTTAGGGTAAGCTAAAATCGCCTAATACATTGAACAAAATTTGAAGAGTTATTAATATCACCTAATAATGTGTGACAATACCCCAATAAATGATCATCTCAGAATTATCGCTTATACGTCATAAATAGGTTACCCAACGCAAAATATAACAGGTACATAGAGTAAGGGCCGATCCTTATATAATTGAGGCCCGGGACGAATAAAAATTAAGGGGCCCTAAAAATTTGAAATTCATAATAATCACAAACAAATGACTTAATATTCATATCATTTCTGAAATAAAACGAAGCACAATGTTTAGAATTATAATAAGGCTAAATTGACAAGAATAGAAAAAGTAGTAGAACACTTCATAAGCAACATTTCAGTAGAACATAGCAGCAGCAGATCCTATAGTAGTGGCAATAGCAGATCCTTCGTAATCAGCAAAACACGAGACATATCAGCAGCCATTAGCAGATCCTTCAGTAGTAGCAGCAACACACTTGCACAACATAGTGCATCACAATAGAACTCTTCATAAGCGAGCAACAGAAGCTTGTACCATCCTGTCCAACATTGTTTGAATACCTGTCACATGCACAAACACACAAATGATCATGTTATGTGATTTCTTCTTGCATTTTTTGATGCAAAATCATCAATAATAGTATCAATCTCTAAATCTTCCACCATGTCTTTTTCAATACTTAAAATGGCTAGACCATTCAATCTTTCTTGTGACATCGATGACCTTAAGTAGGTTTTCAATAATTTTAACTTTGAGAAGCTTCTTTCGGCTGATGCTACAGTTACATGTATAGTTAATAAAATACGACATGCAATTACAACATTTCGATAACAACCAACATCTTTTACAAATTTCAGAATCTCAATTGTTGTCTTTGGGGCATCCGGTAAAATGGTTTGTAACACTTTCAACTCAGAATACATATCCTCTAAATCAACATCAGAAACATTATCATGAGAAAAGGTAGCATGAAATTTGATGCAACATTCTCTAAGTTCATTTTCATCCAAGAACTTCAATCTCTTTGAATCAAGTAAGAAACCAAATATACTTTCAAACAACTTCAACTACTCAAATCTTTTTTCTAATGAACAAATTGCCATATCCACAATGACTATGAAGTAATTTAATCTAAAGGCCTCCTCGGGTGATTGTACTTCTTCGTCATTATCATTCTCATCATATTGCTTTTTTCTATAGATTCGGCGTTTAGTTTCAAAAACAGGTTCTATATTCATTTCACATGTTAGGCTCTTAGCAATATTCATACTTGAAACAAATCCTTCATTTCTATACTTTTGAAAATGAGACATTATATCTTCTATCAAAGTCATGGTAGTATCAATACACATAGACTTAGATTGCAATTTCTTACTCACCATGTTAATAGTAACTAAGATATCATACCAAATAATCATGCCAAGCAAAAACTCAAAACTTTCAAGTGCTTTACATAAACTTTCAGCTTCACTCTTTGACTTAGCATCATCACAAGATTGACATAACTCCAATAAAGCTAATATTATCCGAGGAGTCTGAAATCTAATAGCTTTAACACTTTTTATTCGACTTTCCCAACGAGTATTGCACAAAGATTTAAGTGTTAAGCCATGAACATTATCCAATAAAACCTTCCATCTTTTTGTAGAACTAGAAAATAAGGTATATATGTGTTGTACCACACAAAAAAAGGAAACAACTTTCACACAAGAATGTGCCATATCACTAAGAGTGAGATTAAGACTTTGACAAGCACATGACATATATAACGCTCTTGGGTTTATTTCAAGTAATTGTTTTTGGACTCCTTGATGTTTTCCCAGGGCCGGACCTGAGATTATAAAGGCCCGAGGCGAGATTCTAAAATAGGCCCTTTACTATTTTTCTATAATAACAAAAATATCAAACTATTAAAACAAAAAAACATTTAAATAGTATAGAAAAATTCTAAAATACATACATCACTAAAAAAAAAAGGTTCATATCATTAATCGAAACAACAATCCAATTCAACAAAAATTTATGATAGACCACCATTTCAATTCAAACGCAATTCATGATTCAACAATTCCACTCAACGATAGCAAATAATGAAACAAAATTGAAATCCAAAGCCACGCCCTTCACGAAATCCAAACCCCACCCTCCAAACCAGTAGACAGCCACCGAAAGAGCCACAAAGGAGCGACTCACAACAGTTTCGAAACTCCTCAACGGGCCTAGAAAAATTTCGAAAAAAAAAGCCAATCTGACTCAAAATCTCGAAATTTAAGATACTCAAACAAAAAATTATATTGCAGAGAAAAATGTACACATGAAAATCAGATATGAGTGGAGGAAGGTTGAAGAAAGGGAAGATGAACGGGTAAGAGTAGAAAACCCTAAACCCTAAGAGAGAGTTTTTCTCTCTACCTCTCTCTCTGGCGTGGCGTGCCAGATTTCTTTCCCTTTTTTTTCCCCTTTTCTTGCTTAGCGTGGCGCATAGCGTATATTCAGTTTTTTTTAAATACATATATTATTATATATACATATATCTGGGCTTTGGGCCCCTTGCGGATCAGTGGGCCTGAGGCGACGACCTCTTGGGCCTCGTCTCAGGTCCGGCGGGCCTGTGTTTTCCCTTCATATTAGAACCATTATCATATCCTTGACCTCTCACATCAGCAACATTTAGCTCAAGAGATTTAAATGCCTCAATCAATTCATTAAAAAGCCCCAAACCAGATGTATCATTCACATTCAAAAACTCTAGAAAATATTCCTCTATTTGTACCTCATTGCTTTTGCTTGACATATTAACAAAGTGTACGTAGGATGTGATGGTGGTTCACGATCGTATCAGTTGTATCATTTCCTCACCTCTATGGTCAGGATCCTTATTCACTCAAAACATCGCGATCTACAAAGACTCAATTCACTTCTTACTTGATATTTGCGATCAGAAGAAAGGGAGTCGGTCATAAGGGCACCTACTTTGCTTCGCTATCAAGCACTCATTGGCTCACCCCGTGCGACGCCCGCCATGCCAAATGATGTCACTCGCACTATGCCGACATTATGTCGTGCGGTCAAGAGTGGGCATCATGCACCATCTCGTTGGCGCCACCCTATTGGTCCACGTATCGCGTTCTTACCATGAGGTCTCATCGACCACCCACACTTGACTCTATAAATATCCCTTCAGCTTCAAAAATAAGGGACCGATCTTACGAGATACAAAAGCAAGCTCGGTAAATTAATTACCTAGCCTCCTAGACCTAAAACCCTCGGAGTTGAGTTCTCAAATCGTTCTCTTGAACGGAGAAGAAACACTTTTAGAATATACTTTTCACCTCATAAGTTACCTCAAATACGGCGATTGAATAGTAATGAAGAATAAGACAAAGATCATGATCCTAATTTATCACGAAGCAATTAGACTAGACCGCACATCGAGTTCTTAAATCCAAGAAGTATATTAAACACTTTCATTCGAATTATATTTAAGCAGTTATTATCCGCCTTTTCCTATAAAATGAGGAATGTGTCATCAAAATGAGATAATAAATGTTGATGATTTTCTAGGAACGCTTCAATGTATATATACAAATATATAAACACTTTAAAATGCATCATATATTTAATTTTTTTTATGAAAATACAATTATAAAAACTTAAATCCAAATGCAATGGAAATATAAATTAAACACCTCTACATGCAAAAAAATAAATAAAGACAACAATTATGGGACAATGAAGCTTTTTAACCAAGAAAAGAAATGAAGTACATAAGAAAAATAAAGAACACAGTTGCTAGACGGAATCGAACACTGGTGGCAGACAATAGAACAAA
Organism: Persicaria tinctoria; assembly: GCA_037127255.1. Lineage (NCBI taxonomy): Eukaryota > Viridiplantae > Streptophyta > Magnoliopsida > Caryophyllales > Polygonaceae > Persicaria > Persicaria tinctoria. The sequence continues at coordinate 16,292,977 of JBANSL010000008.1, forward strand.
AGGAAGAAACCAACGTTGCATTAAATTTGTACTATATCCTTCATTTCTCTTAAATTGTACAATTTTTTGGGTGAGAGGTAGCAAAGTCCAATTCACCCTTGAATCCTTGCTTTTATGAGTGTTTGTTTATTCGTACATAAAGCTCAATAGTTCATCGGTGGACTCGTCGACCTTTTCTTTTCACAAGCCAACATACGTGCAAACCTGCGTGCAAATCAAAATTTTAAGATAGCCTAGGAGTGCTTTTTGCTTGTAAACCAGAGAACGTAAATTTAAATAGCTTGAACTACCAACGATGAACTAAAAATATATAATACGAAATTTCAAAGTCATAATTTTATAGTCAAACCAGTTTCTATTAAACTAAAAATATATGGCCAGTCAATTCAATTCGAACGGTTTTATATATAAACTAAGGTATGAAATTATAAGGATGCATGTTTAATTTGGTCCTTACTCGGCAAGGGCATCACCATTGTTGCTTGGTGCACCTGCGCCATTCAGCTTTTCTTTCAAGCCGGTGGACGCATTTGTGACCGTCACAGGCTTCTCCATGAGATTCTTTGCAACCTTCTGTAGAGCTTCGAGGTTTTCAGGACTCGCCACGTTCATTTTGTCGAGCTTTTTCTCTAGGTTATATTCCTATTCATATGTATCAAAACAACTTGATCAAATTCACCAATTAATGTACATACTATTTGTTTCAAAAATCGGCAAATTGACAATGAGATGAGTAGTTCGCCGATTTATAACCTATGCCATTACCTGGATGCGCAAATAATAAGGAAATTGGTTGCAGTTGCCGAGCATGATTGAAGTATAAATGTCAGCAGTGAGAGCATTAGCTCTAAACATCACATCTACCAAAGGCGGAGTGCCCCTTATCGGGTTGAACCAATCCACAATACCTCCGCGTCTAGTTAGCAATCTTGGCAAGCTCTTCCCATCTACTATGCCGGTACCAAGTGACAGAATCCTATAACATTGGAAGCTTTCAGCGTGGTTTGGGTGTGCCTTCTTAGCCTCGCCTATTGCTAGTATCACCTGCATCGATTGATCAACAAGCACGCTGTTATAGCCAGCTTAATTAGCTCATAAAGGCTAAGCTAAATGGATCGAGTTATAATTAAAACTACTTGCCGGGTTGTTAGCAACAATTCCACCATCAATGAGTTCATGCTTTTGCTCCGCAATGGAGAACCGATGCAAAGGGAAGAAATATGGAGCTGCGCTGGAGCTGATTACAGCATCTGCTAGCCTTATACCGGGATCTCTCTGCAGCATATATATGTGTATTTAGCGAATTAAAGTAGATATAGAGTAAGAATCGAATTCAAGAGGAGTGTCATCGATGAGAGTACCTGTGAATGGGAGAAAACAAGAGGGGCATTGAGCATAGTACTAAAGGCAGGGATCACAACTTTTGTACAAGTGTCAGCGATCTTTGTATCCCCAACCAGATCGCTGACTCGGTTTTTAAGGTGCACGCTGTCGTATTTGGCATACACGAGTTTCTTCAGAACCTTTTTGCCATGGTTGTATCCCGTATAACGCTTTAACTTTTCCTTCTTCGACGACCCTTCGCCTGGCCTATTAAAATATACATGTACATTTTTACAACTAGTTCTATTGCAAATTTACTGAATAAATTAATTTGTCAGCAAATGAAAGAATATATAGTACTTGTAATGTGTTGCTTGATAGGCAAACTCGGATTCCTTAGAGAAGATTTTAGGGCCGTCTGTCTTGTAGAATTCGAGGATTTGAGAGGCAGGATGAGGGCGGTCAGTGCCGTTCTCAGGGGCAACAAGCAGCGCGGTAATCAGACTGCCGGTGCTCGTCCCAGCTATGATGTCAAAGTAGTCTGCGATTCTTGCTTCTTCCCCATCTATTTTCTGCTTACACATTAATCAAGAATCCGATCAACAACTACTTCGATCAGGAATCAGGAGCGAGTTCAAGAAGCTAAAAAATTGTTCACCTGGAGATGCTCCTCGAGCAAGCAAAGGATGGTTGCGGGGATAATGCCTCGGATCCCGCCTCCGTCGATGCTGAGGATGCTGATCATAGCTGCTCCTTCGTCAATGTCTTTAATTATACACGGTTTGCCAAAAAAGAAAAAAAAATGTCTTTATACATGAAGTCTATTGAGGCATTTGGTCAACACGTATGGTTTGATCAAAGTTAGTGGCTTGTGATCAAGTTTTACTTTTCATGAGTGTATAAATAGAACGTGCTGTGTAAATTAAAACTCAAATTCAATCAATCGAAAGTACAGATTTTTTCCAAGTCGATCTGCGTAATGAAATATTCAAATGTAGAGCAACTTAATTGCTGATCAAACGTAGCTCGGAGGAGGAAGGATATGAAATAACGGTGGGTCATCCGATGTGGGGGGCTAGGGGGCAACGCACGCCAAACGCAAACGCGCTAACCAAGCCGAGCACACAAGCCGAGTGGGGTTCTATCCTAAAACCAATTGGTGTTAGGTGGAGTAGTCCACCGGCTTATATGCAAGACTTAAATACAATTTATAACCAATGTGGGACACTCCCACGATCATATTCTCCGCAAAGGAGAAGATGAAGATGAGCTGTATATTGATATGATATATTCATAAAAAGTTGTTACAATGATCGAAGAACAGCTCTGGTTTAAATTGTTGTCCCCTATCTACTCCGTTAAACTTAGATTTTTATTTGAAAACACAAGTGGTTTTAGATTTTGTAGGTGTTGAGATATGAGAATTATTACTTTTTTGACTTTATGGTCAAATTTTATTAGTCGATGAGAGTTGTGAATAATTAATTAGATGTATAAATGGAATAAATTTATGACTTCCTTAATTTGTGTACAAATGTCTAAAAAGATTTATATTTTTGAACGAATATAGTATATATTATACACAATAGTACACATATACTCTAATACAACTAGTCCTTCGTCAATGTCTTTATGTCGTCGGAAATTTTCCATTTCTTAAATTTGCAGGTAAATTTAGAAGTTTCTAAATTCTTGACAAATTAATTTGCACATGTACAATTTCACATCCTTGGGGGTCCACAAGTGTTTAAGACTTTAAGCGCGCACAAGGCACTAATTTTTATACATAATCTCTCAAAATTAATCAATTAATGATTATTAAATTATTTACAAAATAATAATTATCAAATAATGTATAATTTTTATACATAATTGTTTCAAACTTCTTCGTACCTATAAATACTCTTTTTAATTTTACCAAATATTGTACAAGTTTATTGATTACTATTTTAACATTCCAAAATAAATAAATATGTAAATAATCAACCTCTTACATACGAATAATCTCTATGATATAACCGAATAATAAATCAAGTTTAACCGAATAATATAATTTTACCTGAATAATATTACTAATATAATTTTCATCTTACATACGAATAATACTTATAATCAACCCGAATAATCTCTCAAATTTAACCGAATAATACATCATATTTAATGGAATAATTTTTTTAATTTAACCGAATAATATAATTGTAACATCAATTCGGACGAATAATTTATGATTTCCTACGAATAGTACGTCTTTCTTTGGTCGATGAATCATATTTCGAATTTCACACCATTTGCACAAACACTAATTATTTCCGAATAATGTATTCATTTTCTATGAATAATCTTTACACTTTCTATGAATAATCTTCTCACTTTCTCTTAATACATAATAAAACTAAACTATCCTATTCGGATGAATATTGTTTTCATTTCCCACGAATTCCGTTACCGCAGGGTATTTTTTCCCTTTAGTGTATAGTCGTAATGACTATGGTCGCAGCGACCACATGTGGGGTACGTAGTTCGCAACGACCAAGGAGTATATGACATTACCTACTATGGTCGCAAAGACCATGGCTTTTTAGCCCGGTACTGAACCGAGCTAAAAAAGGTCATTTGAAGAAAAATGACTTTTTAGCTCGGTTCATTTAGGAACCCGACTAAAAAGTCCCAAAAAGAAAAGAAACATGCTTCTTCCTTGAATTGGTAAATAAAGAGCGTCCATTCCGAGGTTCGAACCGGGGACCTATGGGTACTACCCACAAGTCCTTTCCGGTGAGCCATTCCGGAATGGTTAAAACATGCTTCTTCCCCCATGCCTTGAATTGGTAAATAAAGAGCGGCTATTCCGGGGTTCGAACCGGGGACCTATGGGTAATACCCACAAGTCCTTTCCGGTGAGCCATTCCGGAATGGTTTTCTTCCCCCATGCCGCACAAACCCATTTTCCATTAATGGGGAATTCCTTTTTTTTTTTTTACAATTTCACTCGATATTTAACACGTTTGAATGAATTTCAACCCTTCAAATTCAATAAAAATATCAATTGATAGTTTATTATGTTGGAAGAGATGAGCGATTGACTTCAACTCCTCAATTCAATTAATCCGATAAACATGATTACAATTTATAGAAAACCTAAACCTAAAATTGAACGGTAGTTGTGAGGCACTTTCATCCCCACTAATTAACCCACTAATTAACCCTAAAAAAACTAACTCTAACCGGCACTTGTTGCTGCACAATCTCAGCACACTAATATTTTAACTACCCAATTGCCTACACATTCACAAATTCTTAATTAATTAATTTCATAATTTTAAATCACTAATCTAACATCTCCCCTTGATTTAAAATTCCACAAAATCACATTTTTTTCTTTAATTTTCTTCAGAGGCGCTCGCATTAATCTTCGCCTTCAATTTCTACCAGCAGACGCACTTCATCGTCTTCAACGTCTTCAGACCCTTCGGCTTCAAATTCTTCAGATCGATGCACTTCGGATCTTGATCGATGATCGTCTTCGAATCATAATCGATTGATACACTTCTCATCTTCTTCGATTCTTGATGCACATCTCATCTTCTTGAAATTCATGGAGCATTTTATTAATCTCCATAATTGTCTTCTTCCTCGGCCCAACTCAAATCATCGGAGCCCTTCAACTTCTTCGGATGGACTCTCGTCAGAGCCCCTGCCTTCATAATTGCCTTTTTCAGCCGGACTCTCCCCATCGGAGCCCACTTCTTCAAACTTCGACCTCCTTCGACCGCACTCTCATGGAGTCGGCGACTGACTCTATTCCGTCGGCTTCGGCTGCTGCTTGCCCGGACTGTTTGTCTCCCGACAGTACTCATATCGGACATGTAATAATCGTGATAACAACTCCGAGATTTGGTTCGATTCAACAAAGAAAAACAAAGAGGACACATGAGTTGTTAACGCGGTTCGGTTGCCCTACTCCGCGGGGTCTCAAGAGGGGAGACCCGATCCCGAAAAATCCACTAACTTGAACGAAGATACAAGGTCTGGATACAAGCTTGGATTATCAAACGAGAATCACCACAGATGAGCAAACAAAGCAAGTAAAACAAGAGAGAAAGGGTTCAGAGAGAGTCGAAAGGGCTTAAGCGCGCCCCCTTTCACAACTCTTCGTATGGCAATGGTGATCTTCAGACTCCAAGGAACAGGACCCGAGCCGCCATGGAAGAACAAGGAAGCATCTCTCGCACTCTCTCCTTTCTCTGCTTAGGGTTTTTAGCCGTCAGAGCTTCTCTCTCTTCTCGTGAGTTGTGTATGTACACTAATCACTTAAATAGGGGAGCACAAAGACTAGGGCTACAACAGTAACAAGTTGTTGAACAATAAGGATGGGCTTGGATGTGGGTCGGCCCAACCTTCAACAACAACTATGATACATCCCCACTTGCATTCAACGAGAGCTGAGTCTTCAAGAGTCTAAGGCATTACCAAGAGTCCTAACCAAGACCAGCTTGGGGTCCCATAGGTGAACCATAGGCTCGAGACCTTGGCTCATCAACTGCTTAACCTGTGGTGCTTCTACTATTTATCCAATCCAAGCTTTAGTTATCCAAGAACTTTGCATGAACAAATACAAACTTAGGATTACATTACAACAAATGTCATCCTAATGCTGAGTTTGTTCAAGTATCTTCATTCCTCTAGCAAGTGAATCTTCACCAGGGATCTTACTCTCCCGTTAGTCATCAACCCAAGTGCCTTTGATGCATCAAGGCACATCAAAGATCTTTAGGAAATTCCTATAGAAAGTGAATTTGTTAGCAGACACAATTTTGGTGCCAAAGTCTACAGGTGACATTTCCTAAGATATTATCAACAGAGATATTTTCTTTCTCAATCATCTCTAATGAAATGAAATCTAACATCGATGTGCTTGGTTCTCTCATGATACATAGGATCCTTGCAAAGATATATAGCACTTTGACTATCAGAATACACAACAGGGATATAAGTCTCTCTTTCAATCTTTTTTAATATTCATTTTAACCATATGGCCTCTTTAGCAGCCTCAGTTGCAGTAATATATTCAGCTTAAGTGGTAGACAGAGCAACAATAGATTGCAATTGAGACTTCCAAGTTATACAATTTCCAGCCCAGGTGAAAAAAGAATGCAGATGTAGACTTCTTATTATCCCTATTTCCAGCATAATCCGAGTCACAAATCCATGGAGATCATTTCTAGAAGTGTGTTCAACAAACATAAGACACATAGATTTAGTGCCACATAAGTATCTAAGTAGATATTTCATTGTTGTCCAGTGTTTCTCCCTGGGATCTAACATAAATCTACTCAGAATACTCACAGCAAAAACAAGATCTGGCATGGTACATAACATAACATAAATGATGGAACCAGCACCAACATCATATGGAATGTTTTTCATTTTGTTAGATTCTTCGGTGGTTTTAATACTCTGGTCTCTGTATAACTTTAAATGCCCTCCTAAGGGAATGGGTGTAGGCTTAGAGTTGTTCATGGAAAATCTATCCAGAATTTTAAGCAAGTAATGAATTTGAGGCATCCACATGATTTTTTCAGATCTGTTTCTAATAATGTTCATCCCTAGAATCCTTTTAGCAGAACCAAGATCCTTCATGTCAAAATGTCTTTTTAGATCATTTTTCACACCAAAAATGAGCACTTTACAACTACTAATCAGAAGGATATCATCCACATAAAGAAGCACATACAAGGGATTTTTAGAAACAATATTCTTGTAATATAGGCAGGTGTCATACTTGCTCCTTTTAAAAACTAGAGACTTCATACATGCATTAAATTTGAGGTTCCATTGCCCATGGGATTGTTTCAAACCATAAATAGATTTCCTCAACAAACACACATGTTCAACTTTTCTTTTATCAACAAAACCCTTAGGTTGGCTCATGTATATGGTCTCTTTCAGGTCTCCATGAAGAAAAGCGGTCTTAAAATCCATTTGTTCCATTTCCAAGTCATTAACCGTGGCCATAGCTAGCATAGAGTTTTGTACTTAACAACAGGTGCAAATATGTCTTTATAATCAAATCCCTCCTTTTGCCTAAAGCCTTTGGCAACTGTCCTAGCTTTGTATTTAGGTGGATCAGTGGGAATAAGACCATCTTTTAACTTGTAAATCCATTTGCACTCTATAAATTTAGCTCCTCTAGGTTTAGGAACAAGCATCCAAGTTTTGTTAGCATACATAGACTGAATTTCCTCATGCATAGCTTTTAACCATTCATTTGACATGGGACTTTTCATGGCTTGTTCATAAGATTCAGGTGTAAGATGCTTAACAGTTTCAGCATCTAAGAAAGCAAATTCAACAATGTTGGAGATGAATCTTTTATTAGGTATCCTAACTCTAGGTTCTCTATCTCTAACCAGTTGATAATCAGCCAAATCATGCACAATATGCTCAGAATTATCATTCACAACAGCAGAAGAAGCAACAATTGATGATTAGCATGTGAAGTTTCAGATGAAGATGAAATTCCAGGAGAAGAGGAGGTTGCACTTACTCTCTCACCAGAATGGTGAGCTGAGGGAGAAGTACTCCCTTGCTAATCAGAATTGTCAAGGCTCTTGTCAATCCCATTTTCACTCTCAACAGCCCCAGGAACAGATTCATGCAGCTCATCGGTAGGTGTTGAGTTTCCAGGGCTTGAGTAATGAGAGAAGCCACTATCAAATTCTTCTTCATCATGGTTAACTTGGTCATTTGCTTCATAAAACAGTCCAGCATTATGGTTGCTTCCAGGGGTACCTGCAGTCTCAGTTATAGGTGTTAGCACATTTTTGAAATGAAAATCTTGTTCATTAAAAGTAACATTTCTAGATGTGATACACTTATAAGCTCAAGGTTGAACTACCAACAACCTATAGCCTTTAGTTCCTTTAGGATATCCTAACATCACACACTTTTGAGCTCTAGGTTGTAACTTTCCATGTGATATGTGGGAGTAAGCAGTGCAACCAAATGGTCTCAAGTGTGTGATGTCAGGTTTGACACCTAACCACGTCTCTTGTGGAGTTTTGAAGTCCACAACAGATGAAGGGGTTCTGTTAATTAAATACCCAGCATTAGTAACAGCCTCACCCCATAAAGAACTTTTTAATCCAACACTAATGAGCATGCACCTTGCTTTTTCAAGTAAGGTCCTGTTCATCCTCTTAGCAGTGTCATTCTGCTGAGGGGTGCCAGGGATAGTTAAATGTCTTTTTATCCCCTTTTTCTGGCAAAATTCATCAAAGGCTTTATTGCAAAACTCAAGGCCATTGTTTGTTCTCAAGACTTTTAATTTAAAATTGGACTGACTTTCAACCATTGCATTCCATACTTTAAAACTTTCAAAAGCTTCATCCTTTGATTTTAACAAGTACACCCATACTTTCCTAGAGTAGTGATCAATTAGAGAAAGGAAGTATTTTCTTCCTCCAATTGTCTCTACCTGAGTTGGCCCCCACAGATCAAAGTGTACATACTCGAGGGGGCTGAAGGCAATGTAGATGGACTTGCTAAAGGGATGCTTAGATTTTTTTTTACCAAAAATGCAGTTTTCACAAAAGTCAAGGTTGCAAGGTTTAAAGTTAATCAATCCATTTTTAAACAAATATGACATGCCTATGTTTCCTATATGGCCTAGCATTTCATGCTAGATCTTTGTTTGATTTAGATTTGCATCATTAATCACATGGGTAGAAACATTAAGTTCAGGTGAGCCTATAACAATGTATAGCCCTCCTTTCTTAATGGTCTTAATAAGGGTGACACCATTTCTGATGACAACCTTAATTCCCCTACGTGTATTAATGTCAAAATTTAAATCATCAAAGACTGACTCAGACAAAAGGTTTCTCCTCAAATCAGGCACCCACCTGACATTTTGGATAATCCTTACCTTAATTCCCATCATGTAAGTGTGGGGGATTTGATAATGCGTGATTTGTATAGGTATTTTAGGTCATTCTTAGGTCATTTAGACTGCATTTAGTTATGTTTTTATCATAAAGTACGCTCATTACCTTGAAAGTTGCAAAGTTCGGAATCTACGCGTTATATGACTATTTATGCATATTCCTAAGGATCAAGATAAAGGAGACAAAGGAAAGCTAAGACAATGAGCGAATATAAGTGAAACTATATCTTCTTTCTTATTATTTACTTTGCAATCATTGCTCGTTTACTTTATTTTTGCTCATCATTACTTTCACCTTTATTACGAATTGCTCGCTTGCTTAATACGTTTGACCAAAGTTGCACGCACTCTCTGTGAGATTGACCTGTACTTGCTGCTAATACTAGTTATTAGTTGAAGGTATAGAATTCATATTTGGGGTGTAGAACACACGACATTATGCACGTACCACATATTTTATTTGAATTTTTTTTATGAAAATACAATTACAACAACAACAACAACAACAACAACAACATCCCAGTGTATCCCGCAATTAAGTAGGGTCTGGGGGGTCAGGATGTACGCACTCTTACCCCGTGGAGCTCGAGAGAGTGTTTTCGAAAGACACAGAACGAACTGTAACAAGAAGTCTAGGAAAGTATGAGCACAAATCTAGTCACGGAGCAAGCAAAAGAAAAACATAGCGAAAGCAGGACAAAAAAAAAATTAAATCCAATTTCAACACAGTTGCTATACGGGACAAAAAAAAAAAAAATCCAAATTAAACAGCTCAACGTACAAAAAAATAAATAAAGACAAAGCAATTATGGGACATTGATGGTTTTTAACCAAGAAAAGAAATGAAGTACAGATGAAAAATAAAGAACACAGTTGCTATACGGAATCGAACACTGGTGGCAAACAATAGAGCAAAAGGAAGAAACACACTGTGTTACATTAAATTTGTACCATATGAATGTTTTTTCATTGGTACATAAAGCTTAGTTCATCGGTGGACTGGTCGACCTTTTCTTTTCACGAGCCAATATACGTGCAAATCTACGCGCAAATAAACAATTTGAGATAGCTTAGGAGTACTTTTTGCTTTAAAACCGGAGAAAATGAATTAAAATAGTATAGACTAGCAACCAAAAATAATACGAATTTCAAAGTCATAAATTTATAGTCAAACCGGTTTCTATTATACTAATATTGATGATATAGAACATCAATTACTGTTATAAAATACTATATACCCAATCAATTCACTTCGGACACCGGTTCTTATATACTCCATCCGTCTCAAAATTTATGTCACTTTAGCATTCTACACTTTTAATAAAACACTCATCCATCAATCAACATCATCATTCCACTAACCTTTTTAATAAATTTTATTGTTTTTAAATACCCACTACATTTTTTAACCAATCAAAATCTTTTAAAAAGTCAACAACACACAAATCAATACAAATCATTACTATCATCTACCTAGAAAACCTAAAATGACATCTATTTTGATACAACTCAACTAGTCTAAAACTACATCTATTTCGAGACGGAGGGAGTATAAACTAAGGTATGAAATTATAAGGTCATGCATGTTTCGGTCCTTACTCGGCAAGGGCGTCACCATTGTTGCTTGGTGCACCTGCGCCATTCAGCTTTTCTTTCAAGCCGGTGGATGCATTTGTGACCCTCACAGGCTTCTCCATGAGATTCTTTGCAACCTTCTGTAGAGCTTCGAGATTTTCCGGACTCGTTACATGCATTGAGTCCAACTCTTTCTCTAGGTTATATTCCTATTCATATGTATCAAAACAACTTGATCAAATTCACCAATAATGTACATACTATTTGTTTCAAAAATCGTCCAATTGACAATGAGAGGAGTAGTTTACCAACTTATTGTTGGATATAATGCCTAGAGTAGGTGGTTTTAAGGTGTCCCTTAGACTTTCTCCATCCCACATGGAATGTTCAAGGGTATCCTAAAAGGGTTTTAAGGAGACTCTTCCGCTACCTACATTGAGAGGTAAAGGATGAGACGGAGCTTTATGGAAAAATATCTTTTCTTGACGCCGAAGATATTACGGATAAACTTGTTAGTATTTATCCGCGAATATCTATTTTTTATTGGATTTATTTTCATAAATTATCCTTTCAAACGGTTTTAGATAAGTCAAGATCTTCTAAAGATAGACTCAAATCTTCCTTTTGCTTGCGGCTTAAGGATTGATTTCGCAACTATATAAAGGGATCAAAGGCTTGGGTTTTAACACAGCGAAACACAATCGCCTCTCTCCCTCTCCTGTTTTCTCCTACCCTTTTCCCGTTCTGAGCGCCTGTTCCAGTTCCAACTTCTCTCCCTCGAGTGCACCTGTGAGAGAAGCCGGTGAAATCCTTGGGGGACGTTGCCTCGCATAGGATCTGCACCACTGTCGGGGACAAATACGTTTCTCATTCAGTGGCTCCCATACCACGCTTCACCGCAGCCATAGCCCCTTAACAGAAATGAGTTCGGCCTACATCCACTAACGCTTTATTGTTAGTTTGTTGCTTATTGCAGGTTCCAGCAGGGTCATTGTCCAACACTTATAACCTGTATTACCTGGATGCGCAAATAATAAGGGAATTGGTTGCAGTTGCCGAGCATGATTGAAGCATAGATGTCAGTGGTGAGAGCTAGCATTAGCTCTAAACATCACATCTACCAAAGGCGGCGTGCCCCTTATCGGGTTGAACCAATCCACAATGCCGTTTTGTCTAGTCAGCAATCCTGGCAAGCTTCTCCCATCTACTATGCCGGTACCAAGTGACAGAATCCTGTAACATTGGAAGCTTTCAGCGTGGTTCGGGTGTGCCTTCTTAGCCTCGCCTATTGCTAGTATCACCTGCATCGATTGATCAACAAGCACGCTGTTATAGCGAGCTTAGCTCATAAAGAATCTTAGGGCTAAACCGATCGAGTTATAAAACTACTTGCCGGATTATTAGCAACAATTCCTCCATCAATGAGTTCATGGTTTTGCTCCCCAACACAGAACCGATGCAAAGGGAAGTAACATGGAGCTGCGCTGGAGCTGATTACAGCATCTCTTAGCTTTATATCGGGATCTCTCTGCATATATCATATATGTGTATTTATACATATAGTGTAAGAATCGAACTCAAGTTGTGTCATTAGAGTACCTGTGAATGGGAGAAAACAAGAGGGGCATTGAGCATAGTACTGAAGGCAGGGATCACAACTTTTGTACAAGTGTCAGCAATCTTTGTATCCCCAAGCAGATCGTTGACTCGTTTTTTAAGGTGCTCGCTGTCGTATTTGGCATACACGAGTTTCTTCAGAACCTTTTTGCCATGGTTGAATCCCGTATAATGCTTTATCTTTTCCTTCTTCGACGATTCTTGGCCTTCGCCTGGCCTGTTAAAAGATCAATGAATATGTATTACAATCTACTACAAATATTTAATGAATAATTTGTCAGCAAATGAATGAATAATACTTGTAATGTGTTGCTTGATAGGCCAACTCGGATTCCTTAGAGAAGATTTTAGGCCCGTCTGTCTTGTAGAATTCGACGATTTGAAAGGCAGGATAAGGGCGGCCAGTGTCATTCTCAGGTGCAACAAGCAGCGCGGTAATCAGACTACCAGTGCTCGTCCCAGATATGATGTCAAAGTAGTCTGCGATTCTTGCTTCTTTCCCATCTATTTCCTGCTTACACAATAATCAAGAATCCAATCAACAACAGTACTACTTCAGGAGCGAGTTCAAGAAGCTAAGAAATCTATTGTTCACCTGGAGATGCTCCTCGAGCAAGGAAAGGATGGTTGCTGGGATAATGCCTCGGATGCCACCTCCATCGATGCTGAGGATGGTGATCAGCTGCTGCTCAGCCATGGCGCGAGAAACCACAAGCTTTATTTGCTGTTATGGAACTCGATCCCACAAGGATCGAATTCGACAATTCGATCTATATATAGATGGCGAGGTCTTCCATCTTATTTGAATATTGGGCTCTCAATCATCATAGTTCATAGATAGTGATGATATTGTTGGGCCTAGGCTCATTTGGGCCCAGCCCAGTGAAACCACCTAGTGGTGGCTTGTTTAAGAAATCAAAAGGCAACATTTTGCCTTTGACTTGTGAAGAGCAGGAGAGCTCCATGAGTGCCGCCGACAACTAGGGGAAAGAAAAAGGAGGGAGATTGGAGAGGAGAGGCTAGAGATTTGAGAGGGTGTTTGTTGATAGGTATTTTTTTCATCCTTTGGCGGGTCAACAACGGGAGTTTGTTGATAGATACTTTCTCTTCCTGGAAATCTAATCTGATTACAAGTGTTTAGCTAGGTTTTTGGAGAGGAATCCATTCTAGATTCAGGTTGTATTTAGATTGGTGTTTGAGATCTCCATGTTTATTGGTTTCGGGTTCAGACTGGATTGTTAAACACTTGTATTGACATATTGATTAGTGGATTGGTTGTACTGGTGGGCGAAATGTGGGTTTTTTGATCCTCTGGTTAGAGAGGGGTTTCCCACGTAAATCTTGTGTCAATTTTGTGTTTTTATCTGTGTTTGTGGTTGCTTGGTTTCCGGAGAATTTGATATTATCGGTTGGTCGTTGGTTTGCTGGCTGATTGTTGTTGATTATCTTATTACTCGAATTCGCTTCCGGGTGCGGCTGGAACAGATATAAAGTGTGTGCGCTAACACGTTAATTACCCAAATTTTTATTAAAAAAATAATAAAATATAACTTAAATTCCAACAAAGTGTGAAAATCATAATTTTATTTCAAGATCAAGTACATGTCAATCAATTTCGAATTGAGTCGGATTATTTTGGATCAGATAATTAGTCAAGCTCTAGTGTAAGCAAATGTAAAGTGTTTTATCATTGGTTCATCAGATCTCGGTAGGATGTATTCCGAGATTATTAGGCCGGTTTTGTACTGAAAAAAGAAGACTTGATCCAAATTAAATAGTACATGCGATTGACTCTACCTTATTGGTTTGATGAATATCAAAACCTATTTCATTGGGTTGGATAAATTTTGCCCCTTAGCTTTTGGGCCTCTATTGTGTTATATTGAACTAATCTGCAGGAAAGGTCCAAAACCAAACTCATTAGCTCAAACCAAGCTTGGCTGCCTCTGGAAGGACTGAATTCAAATTTGCTCAAGGAGATCTTCAAAGTATCCAGGTTGTTACAAGATATAGATCTTCAGTCCTTCTATTTCGGTGTGAAGATTTTGAACGTTTGAGTTCAAACGGATCCAATGAAGAACAACGAAGGTAGCAAACACAAATATATGTGTGTGTATAGATTGACGGTTAGCCAATGGAAGATACGAAGCTTACAAACTGATCTCCAAAGTGCCAGCTGCATTCGATCTACTCAAATCTCTCAGCTCTCTGTTGTTCTTTGTTTTATCTTTAAGGTTTTGAGAGGTTTTGTAGTGCGTTGTTGTACAAGTCTAAAAGTGTTATACTAAAAGGATACATCTACTCAAACGTATTCACTAAGCTATTATTTCACGAGGGTTTTGGGTTGACTAGATAAAAGCGGGTGAGGCTTCGAGTTGATAGAAGAGAGACAGTTCTTCTAAGTTATATCTATGATCCATAAGAAGTGAAATAGCAGTCCTTTTGAATCCTACGGGCTGGAGAACCTTAGGCGGGAAGTAGGTCAAGTTCGTGTTGAACTTCGTTAACATATCGTGTGTCAGTGCTTTACCTTCAGATCTTTATTTTCCGCATATTTACTTTTGTGTTTAAAGTTTCGCAAAGTGTTTTAATCAGTTCTTGAAGAATTACCAATGACCTTGAATTCAATTACAAGATCTTGAAACACATTTCAAGACCTTGACTTTAAAACTGAGAAAAGTTATCATACTCTATTCAACCCCTCCCCCTCGAAAGAGTATCTTTTATCACATTGTTTTGCCTACTTTGACTCTTCACATGCATTGTATAATTCACCCATACCATCGTTATAATTATATACATGAAGTAGTAATAATTCATCTCAATGAGGATCGTCTACCTTGGTATATCTAGCTATATTTTTTTATTTTTTTTTTGAATAGGTAAGAATTCGGTTGGAAAACCTAACCGATAGCATCCCGACGGATGAGATCTAAAAGATCTGGATGAGACTCCAGTGCCAACCCGTTAACAGGACGACCAAGGTGTGCAACCTTGTCAGCCACCCTGTTACCTTCACGGGGCACATGGGAGAAGGAGATATCCCGAAAGGCCTGCAATAGACCTTTGATATCCCCCATAATCAGTTCAATTTCCCAAGGGCAAGGGCCTTTTGATTTAAGATGATTTATGACAATCTGAGAATCCCCTTCGATAATGAGCTTTTGGTAATTATTTTCCTTTGCAACAATAATTCCTTCTCTAAGAGCGATCGTCTCCGCCATGAGGGGAGAAATAGCACCTAATTCCTTATAACCTAGTTCAATAGCATCTCCCACCCAGTTCCTTATTATAAATCCTGCACTAGCTCCTCCAGTTCCCCTTATAGCTCCATCGAAATTTAATTTCAAATAACCATTCACCGGCTTTCTCCATTTGACATTCTTTCTGCTTAGTTTACGACCTGAGGAAACTTTATAGCCATACGTCATTACTCCATCATCTATTTCATCCATTGTTGCCCTTCTCCAATTTTCCATCACAGATTTCAGGAAAGATTGTACCTCTATTTGGGAAGGTTCCTTAAGGTTTCTAAAAGCAACTTGGTTTCTGTAATACCAGATAGACCACCATTTTATTGCCATTTCCTCCTTTTCTTTTTTATTCAAGCATTGACCTAGACTTTCCATTATATTCTTGCCGTTCCTATTTTGATAAGAAAGGTTGTTGATCACTTCTGCACATTTTCCAGTTTTTAAGAGTGGGCTTTGTCCAAAAGGACAATTTGTGAATAAGTGGACCTCATCTTCACCATACGAATTACAGAAACCGCAAACATTCGGAATCGCTGCTCCTCTTTTGCTTAATCTATCCCTAGTAGGTAATCCATTCTGAGAAATTTTCCAGAGAAAATTCTTGATTTTAGGCAACGTGTTCACCTTCCAAATCCAATTACATGGGTTGTCATCAAAAGCCTCATTGTTTGATAAGAGATTGACACCACTAGATGTTGTAAACCATCCTTGTTTGTCCATCCTCCAATACAACCTGTCCGACATCTGATGGACGGGAAGAGGTATATCCATTATTCGTTTTACCCAATCAGAATCCAGAACTTCTTCTAGTTTTTCTTTCCACCATTTCCCATTCAATATGAAGCTGCTAACACGGGCATCGACATCAATAATCTGCGTGGAATTAACCATTTTAATGAGAGGTTTTAAAGACATCCAAGGGTCCTTCCAAAACCTGACAGTTCTACCATTCCCAATAGACCAAATTAGTCCGTCTTTGAATTTATCGATTAGTGAAGCAGCATTTCTCCATTGCCAAGAGGAGTTTTTAACCTTTTCATAATTTAAGATGTCATTTTCTCGTAAATACTTATGCCTAATAATTTTTACCCATATATTATCTGGTTTCGCAAGAGTTTTCCATAGTAATTTCATCTGGAGTGCCTCATTCATCACCTGAGCTTTTCTAATACCCAACCCACCTTTCCTCTTTGGTTTACAAATTTTATCCCAGCCTATAAGCGGTTTGTATTGAAGATCTTTATTCCAGAAAAAATTCCTGTTTAATTGGTCCAATTCTTTATGCAATGATGATGGGAGCATAAAACTCTGCATTGCATACAACGGTTTAGCTGTTAAATTTGAGTTAATGAGAATTGATCTACCTTGTTGAGAAAGGGAATTTGCTTTCCATTTTGCTAATTGGTTTTTAGTTTTACTTATTATGTCTTCAAAGGTCGTCCTGTTGACTCTTCCATTAATAATGGGACACCCTAGATATTTTTCTAGTACCCTCGTATGAGGAGTTTGTAAAGAGTTTTGTAGTAGTTGAATTCTTGAGTTGGGAACACCCCCTGTTGTCTGAAACGTTGATTTGTGAAAATTCACCTTTTGTCCTGACAGATTACAATATTCATCTATTATTTCTTTAACTTTCTGACTGGCGCTCAACGATGCTTTAGCAAAAATAATAATATCATCTGCAAAGGCAAGAAAAGGAACCCGGGGGCCATTAAGCCCAAAGTTAAATCCTATTTTACTCATTGGCATTAAGGATTCTTGATGTAATCTTCTTGCTAGAACTTCCGCTCCCAAAATAAATATAAATGGGGAATAGGGTCACCCTGACGAATACCCCTAGAAGGGACAAACAACTCTGTAGGGGAGCTATTCACAAGGATTGAGAATGAGACTGTCGAAATACATTCTTTGATCCAACCAACAAAGGTTGGATGGAAGCCAAATCTTTTCAGTACTTCCATCGTAAAGTCCCAATTTAACCGATCATATGCTTTTTCCATATCAAGTTTGATAGCCATCCAACCTTCTACCCCCTTTCGTGTTTTAAAAGAATGAAAAATTTCATGAGCTATCAAAACATTATCCTGAATTGCTCTATCCGCTACAAATGCTCCTTGCAGGGGATGAATTATTTTGCCTATAACCTTTTTTAGTCTTTCTGTAAGTATTTTTGATATAATTTTATAAAGAGTTGTACACAAACTAATTGGCCTGTAGTTACTGGTTGTACTAGGGTTATCTACCTTAGGAAGTAATGAGATAAATGTATGATTTATTTGTCGGAGAATCCTTCCAGAAAGAAAGAAACTTTTCACTGCTCTGATTACGGATGGACCCACAATGTCCCAGAAGTTCTTATAAAATTCTGCAGTAAATCCGTCGGGCCCCGGAGACTTATTTCTTCCCAAACTAAACACCACATTTTTCACTTCACTATTGAGGACAGGTTTTATGAGTTCACAATTATCTTCATCGGTTATTTCTGGTGTTATCAAATCTAACTGGCTACTCCCCACAAAATGGTTGCTACTTTCTTTCCTAAAACGTTTTTCAAAGTCATGTTGAATCTCGTTTTTGATGTTTTCTTCACCTATTATTTGAGTACCATCTTCAGATATAATATGTCTAATTACTTTTCTGTTTCTTCGCCCTGATGCTATTTTGTGGAAATACCCAGAATTAGTATCTGCCAGTTTTATATGCTTGGTTTTCGCCCTTTGGCTCCAGTATGTTTTATGAAATTTTATTAAAGCTTCTTTTTTCCTTAATAAATTTCTTTGTTTTGATGCTGTGATAGCATCATATCCGTGACTAAGATTTCCTTGAATGAGAATGAGTTCTTCTTCTACCTCCCTTAATTGTCTAAAAATATTCCCAAAAGTTTTCTGATTCCAAGCTTTAATTTTTGCTTTCAGAACCTTAGATTTGAAGACTAATTGATACATTGCGGAACCTCCACAATTGGCTCCCCACGCTTGTTTGACTATATTTCTCAGATCTTTTCTTTTTAACCACATGTTCTCAAATTTAAATGGGGCAGCCGGAGGAATGTTTCCCGCACTAAGATTTATAGTAATTGGACAATGATCAGAGGACGAGAACGCATGATGGGTAATATGAATACTCGGAAATTGTACAAGGATCTCATTCTGGACTAGAACTCTATCAAGTCGTTCATGAATGTTATCAGGTCCATCTTTCTTTTTTCTCCATGTAAATCGATTCCCAATAAATGGGAGATCAACAAGTTCACATTTGTCTTTAACTTCCGCTAATCTTTGAAGTCTCCCTAAGGAAACTTCTGCACCACCAACCTTATCCTCACTTGAGACTATATCGTTCAAATCCCCCACCACAAAGCTCGGGAGACTGGAGCAATTTATTTTATCAATGATTTCTCCCCAGAAAAGAGGTTTATCTCGATCTTGTGCAGGAGCATAAACAAATAGAATTTGACATCGAAAGTTTAGATCCGAGTTAGAATATATAACACAAATGTGGCGATGACTATGGTGGTCTATTGTAATAGTTTCATGGGTGAGTAATTGAGATTTCCACATTACCCCTATTCCTCCAGATTTGCCTATCGCAGGCACCCAAAATGCTTCATCAAAACCTGCTGATTGCCACATTTTATCTTCCGGAACTTTTTCCGATTTAGTTTCCATTATCGCCATCACTTGTATTCTCTGAATATTACAGAAGGTACCAAGTTCTGTCCAAAAATTTGGTCTCCCCATCCCTCTTACATTCCAAGAGCCAACTTTCATTTAACTTTTTGATGATCCCTATCACTAAATTTTTTTAGCTTCTGAAGAAGATTCATAATTAGTTGCCAAGTGAGGATACACTTACTCATACAGAAACCAACCTTTTGGCCATAGAAAACATTTTTGTACTTAAAATCCATTTGACTTAGGTTCATGCCTAGGTGGATCGGCTCATCTCTATCAACAGGAGTTATTTTTAAGATTAGTTTCCCGTATAGCAAAGTAAAGGAATGAGTATGAATCCCATTCAAAACTTTGCAGAAAGTTTGAGACGGAGTAAGCGTTCTCCAAGAATGTATGACTGAGAAGCCACATACATCTGCTCTAATAATAATAATGTGATACACTAGACCATTATCCTTTAAATGTGGTTTGATTCTTTTCGAGTATGAACATGGCGTGCTCGCAAGAGTAGGCTTTGATGATGAGAGCCACAAGATGTGTTTCTCAGTTTGTTTTCTATAGCATAAACACCTTAGTGAGCACAACTTGATTGCAAATTTAAACATTTTGGGATATAATAGATGCATATGAAGGTTATACCAACAGCCTATAAAGGCCTGTGTTGTGCCCTTAATTGGGGGTTGTCCTACCACATTTTCCTCGAGCAAGGGGTTCACAATTACAAAATTAGATTCTAACCATCTTGTTTTTGAAGTAAACCTGCACTTAATAGAGACTAAAGATTTGGTAACCGACCTGTGAACATGAATGCTAAAAACAGCAGCAAGAGTCCGCAAAATAGGCCCTAGATTCCCCACCATAAATATATTCATAACACCATACATTCTTCGCCATTCGACAATATACACATATATCAAACTATTACACGAAGTAGAAAGATGAATATTACACCAACAAAAATATCTAGGTTCCACAAAGGTTAGACTCTTCCAACAAAGTGCATTCCCAAAAAGTTTGTTAGTTATACCCTTCAGCAAGAGCAAAACTGCACTGGTTCTTCCTAGGCTGTTCATACACCACCAACATTCACATATGGATAGCTCTATCTTCCTTGCCAGCATCGACTGATAAGTCTCAAGAAGAGATGTACCAGGAGCAGCAGGGGGAGATATCTCAGGAAAAAAATCTCGATTTGGCTTAGCTTCGTGTTCCAAGAAGGCATCAATACCCTTGGAAAATTGCAGAACAGCCGCAAGAAAAACCATTGCTGCCCGACTCTTATTTACATCATCAGGGTCAATAAACGGTGGCCACAACACACACAATGTTTTCTTACATAGAGTTATGCACCAAGCTACCAAGACCAGAAGCCGCACAAGGTTAATAAAAAGAAGGCCAATTTGAGTGAAGAGTATATAAAAACATACCCAAATTAAGAAGAGCATAACATTCCGCTTGTAGTTTCTTGTCTGTTTCATTTTTGTGCTGATGATTCCTCTGGCTGAATTGAAGCCAAAAGACTCCTTCGTACAGTTTCTCCTCACCTCAGCATTACCGGAGAACGGGTACTCCTCAACCTTTTTATTGTCAACAGATTTTTGTTTGCCCTTTCGGGAGGTGATAAATGAGGAAGCAAGACTTACCATTGCCGGAATTAGCTTCTCGTAACCTATATTCTCAAATACCATTCCAGATAACAAACAAGGAGCACAACAGGAATTCAAGGTTAGAGCAATCCAAATTCTGTCCCAACACCAGATGATCAAAAAATGATTTAGCCGGCAAATTTCAGAAATGCATTGCCTTACACCCAAAGACCTCGTTTCCCTATAAACCTTACACCAGAAATGTAGAGCAAACAGAAGAATTAATTGATTGAATTGCAAGATCCAACCTGAATTCTCAAAGACTAAAGATATGTGTGAATGGGGAAAATTCCAAGCCCTAAGCAATTTAACCTGGCAGCAACCCAATGTCAATTTGAAACTAATAAAACTAATACACAAGGCCATATTTATACGTGGAAGTTGATAGTATTTATAAGTCAAACAATGTTTGACAAGAAAATTTAGAACAAAGGGGGAGTGAGAAACGAAATTGTTCGATAGGGATGAGTTCCCCAACCAAATGAAAAGTAAATAACAACGTAGTTTAGATTGTTTCCGAGGGCAACAAGAAAGTGTACACAACTTCCAGTTGATTAGATAAGGATGAAATTGATGACAAACAGCCATTAGAGATTTGCGAGAAATAAATACTCTACAAATATTAAACTTAACTCGATCAAACCCAATTCTGCCCCAGCACCAAGTAATCGAAAGGTAATTTAGCTTGCAGAGATCAAAGTTCATAACAGACTTAGTCCAAGGATCGAAAACCACCCTCCAAGGACGAGCCAACCTAAGTTGGCTAGCCACATGGAAGGGCCTCCACTCCCAGACCTTATCATGATCTTCTTGCAAGTCGAACAGAAGCTCGACCAAGGTCTTCCTCCTTGCTTCATTCGCTTCAACAGGAACTCCCACAATGATTACACAAAGAGAGGTGGTGTTAAGGGAGAATATTTTCACCTGAACACATGACTGAAACACCTTTAGCTTCTCGATGTCAATCTTCGATTTCTTCTCCTGCAATGTTTTGCTTTCTTTTGGAAATCCATCCAAAGGGACATAGATCCCTTCAGACGGAAGACCAGAAGGAGTTTGTTTTGGGCCCTTTCGGGGGGTATTCAGTGGAGGCACGAGGAACTCGGCCTCCATGGGTGTTTTTCCTTTGTTATTAGACAAAGAAACCATTTCAACAAAGAAAACAGAGGGTTGAATAGTAAGAGGAAACAAGTAATTGATGTTATTAAGGAAAAGATTAAGAGGAGAAGTGAGAAGAAGAACCTCACCCCCGTTGATCCTTGCAAAGATGTGGAGAAGAAGAAAGAGAAGGTCATAACGGCTGACATGAAGAGCACCGTACCATACCGATAGATCCGTGAAACAGCGGAGAGCCAGATCACTCTTAACACAGATGGATCGAAAATCTTCAACCCACCACCAGCAGACAAGCGATCGTACACCGATTAGACATGGGTGAGGCCAGGGAGGGGGGCGAGCACTCAAACCCCAACCCCGGACAGCCAAATAGACCCCAACTCCTCCAAAAGCAAACCGATTCTTAGACCCCGAGTTATTCCTTCCACTACAGCAACGAGAATCCCTTCTCCACACTCGTCTGGGCCAATGATCCGCCCAAGCAAGCCATCGATACCCAAAGCCACACACACCAGTGCGATTAGGATAGGGGTAATCATAATTTTTGCCCACATCAGAAGGGATTTTGGAAGAGATTTGATTTGAGAAGGGATTCAATAAGAAAGGATTTTGGTTTTTAGGGTTCTTCGCTGGAAAGGGTACAGTAGCATTGAGTTTGCAAAGGGAGGGGAGTAGACGAGGCGCGTAGCGCGCGTACTCCATTCTGAAATCAACGTCATATCTAGCTATATATATACATGTAACTAATTCAGAACCCACATTTTTTTTGTATTGATATTTTTTTATAAAATAATTTTATACATATATAAAACATTTATATGATTTAAAATAGAACTTTTTTTACGCAGACAACCGTAGGAAGGTTTTGCTAAAAACGCAAGGCACTTCCTTAATCATTTTGTTAGATGATGTTACAAAAGATCCATATTAAAAGGGAGTGTGGACAAATTATAATTTCTTGTGCTTTTAGCGATACAATCCGCTACCTTATTTGCTTCTCTATACCAATGTCTGAATTGAATATGATCAAAGGAATCTAAGAGTAGGTTGATCTTCTCAACATGACGCATAATTTCCCACATGATATTACTATTTTCTCTAATTCCCTTTATAACTTCCAAGTTGTCCCCTTCAATGATGAAATTTCAGAATCCTCTGGAGATATATAGCTTGCTGCATTCCAACACAAACTGCAGAAGCCTCTGATGGAGAGTTGAACCTTTCGTCTCTCCTGATAAAAAATATCGATAAACTAGCCGTCGGAGTCCCTGGTGACTCCCCCCACATGGCACGTACACACCAATGGAATTAACCGAGTCATCTACGTTAATTTTGATGATAGCTCCTTATAGTTTATTCCATTTAGCTTTTAATCTTTTAGTTTTCCTTTTCATTTTTCCATATTTACACTTGTCAAGTTCTAATCGATCTGTTATATTACATATAGTTTTTGAAGCATAGATGATGCAGCTTCCAAATTTTTGTTGCTAAAAATGACTCCGTTTATAGTTTCTCATACTGTTTGCCAAATGAAACAAAGGTCTTCAAAATGTGAATTTTCGTGTCTAATTATCACAATATCTTCTATCGACGGGTTCCTTCCTCTTAAACTTAGAAAGGATATACCTGTTAATGTACCTCTTTAGCCTAACTTTTGTTGGTAAACCATCAATTGCATTTTCCCATACCAAATCTTTAGTCTATGTGGTATAATTAGTTTTTAAATCCAACTATAGTCGGTTTCACCTTGCTGTCTGAGGCTTGTTATTTTGGTTGTGGATTTAGTTGTGAATTTTCCGTTGGAGTTTGGTTTCCAAATTAATTTATTCGTAGTATCCCACTCCGGGATTTGAATTTCTAATGTTTTTTTAATTATATGTTGTGGGGATAATTGATTTAGGACTATTAAATTCCACTGTTTTTGTAGAGTGATTAATTGTGCTACTTTCATTTCGGGGACATGGTGATTATGGTGATTATTTAAATCTTGATCAGGGATCCCTGTTCTTCCCAAACATTTATAGATTCCCCATTTTCAATTACCCATAAGAGGCCACGGTGGAAATGATCTCGTAGTTGCAGCACTCTTCCAAATTGCCAAGAAGTATTTTTGTTTGTTCTTTGTCTAATTGTTTCGGTTTGGAGGTATTTTTCTTTTATAACTCTAACCCAATTGTTATTTTGATCCATATATAATTTCCAGAGCAACTTCATATGCAAACTTATATTCATTTCTTCAGCATTACGTTTTGAATCCAAGACCCCCTTGACTTTTTGCTTTGCATATATTTTCCCAACTAATCAAAGGGTATATCATTGTGAATTGTGATTATAGTTTATTCCAGAAGAACTGTTTATTTACTTGATCAATTCGATTGAGTATTCCTTTTGGTAATAATTTTTTTTGCATTAGATAGTTTGTCTTGGAGCTGAGATTAGCTTGAATAAGAACATCTCTCCCTGCCTGAAAAAGTGTGGATGATCTCCATTTTGATAGTTGCTTTTTAAGGTTGTCAATAACCTCTTCAAAGATGCAAATTTTCACTCTTATACTAATGAGAGGTATATCTAGGCATTTTTCCAACACTTTTGATATTGTAATTCGCATTTGTTGAGCTAGAGATCTTGCCAGTGCCATATTAACATCAGTATTCTAAAAATCGTGCCTAGGCGCTAGGCGGGAGGGCACCTAGGAATTTTTAAGCGCGCCTAGGTGGCCTTTTAGTCGGAATTCCGCCTATGCACCGCCTAGTCCCACCTAGGCGCCGCCTAGACTCCGCTTAGGCCCGCCTAGTCCCGTCTAGGCGCCGCCTAGGACCGCATAACCCAACGATTATTCAGTTTTAGCTTCTAGGCATGTGATTAGTCGACTTAGGGTTGTTTTTATCACCCAAGTCGGGATGTATTTGTCATTGAGTCGAACCTATTGTTTTAGATTTTAGGAAGTTTAGAGTCACTAGTCGGATGCGTACTTTTTGTGTTTATTTAATTTAGTGTTAGTTAAGCACCCAAAATTTAGGTTTATAAGTGATATTATAAATTATTATTATATTATATGTGTTACTGACATGTGGTATGCGTTAAAATATAAGGAAATAATCATGTTTGTTCTAAGTCCGCATAGGCACCCACCTCGCTGCCTAGGCGCTAGGCGGCCACTCACCGCCTAGCGCCTTTTTGAGCATTGATTAACATTCACGAAAACCTGAAGATCGGGAGCTCTTATATATTATAGTTTATCACTAGTCCAGACAAATTTGAGAAGTTAATTATCGTATTTTGGACAATATGAAGACTCTTATGAGATGCATTTGCAAAGATAATTATGTCATCTGCAAACATGAGGAAGGAATCAGTGTTCCATTTTTTGTTAATTTGATTCCAATCAAAGTGTACGTCTTCCAGGAGAGCTTCTTCATGTAGTTCTCTTACTAGAGTTTCCATGACAATAACAAATATATAGGGTGGAAAGGGATCCCTCTGTCTAATACTTCTGCTTGGTTTGAATTGTTTACCTGGATAGTTATTTACTAGAACTAAGAAAGTTGTAGTAGTAATGCATTTCATTACCCAGTCTATCCACTTGGGTTGGAATCCAAACTTAATAAGCACTCCTTCAATATAATTCCAATTAATCTTATCATAAGCTTTCTCCATATATAAATTTAATGCCATCCAACCTTTTTTCCCTTTTTTCTTATGAAAACTGTGAAATAATTCATGAGTGATTAGTGTGTTGTCTTGAATTGATCTTTCTTCAACAAAAGCCCCTTGAAAAGGGTTAATGATTTTTGGGAGAATTGGTTTAAGTCTATTTGCTAACATTTTTATGATTATCTTATATATTGTGTTACACATACTAATGGGTTAATAGTGATTAATATTCGTAGGGTTATCTGTTTTAGGGATTAGGGCAATAAAGATCTGGTTGATTTTTTAGAGTAGATTTCTAGAGTGAAAAAATGCTTTAATTGCCTTACAAAGAGATGAGCCCACTATGAGTTAAAATAAAATTAACAAGGATTCTTATAATATCTTTCAAAGTAACCCAATTAAGTTAGGATTTGGTTCAAACTAACTAAAATCAAATATGATAATAAAAGGAGAAGATATCACTTTATCTAATTTTTTTAATTTAAATAAATTTTGTATTAACTGACTAAACCGAGACCGAAAAACACCTGTCGAAACACCAGAAATACCAAACAAATCAGGAAAAAAGCGAAACAAAAAGATTTCATTATCCGCGGATGAAGGGCCAAGAAGTTACTCGTAAAGGACGTCCGCGGATAAGGAAATAGATACGTGGCAACCATGCCCACGTCCCACGAGTACTACACGTGTTGAACAAAGAACGCCACGTGGCATGACATGCAAGAGAGCCGAAAGCCTATAAATAGAGAAGAACTACATTACAAAAGGGGACTTTTTTTGGAAACGGAAGGAAA
Organism: Persicaria tinctoria; assembly: GCA_037127255.1. Classification (NCBI taxonomy): domain Eukaryota; kingdom Viridiplantae; phylum Streptophyta; class Magnoliopsida; order Caryophyllales; family Polygonaceae; genus Persicaria; species Persicaria tinctoria. Next base: position 16,319,572 of record JBANSL010000008.1, read on the forward strand.
GAAAGTAAAAGAGGACAAGCGGATTAGGATAGATTAAAACCAAGAAAAGGAAGCAAAAGAAGTGATTGCACGCGAAAGAGAAGCCTGATAAAAAGAAGAAGAACACACAACCTGCGTTAACATCTATCTCCGCGGACCTGAAACCCGTCTACTTTCAGTATAAAAATTCTATTAGGAGTCAGTATTAATAAGTCTCAAGACTCTTAACGACGACAGGTATAATAAGTTAGGTTTCCAAAATTGTCTTGGGAAAACTCGATTAGGGAACCGTCATTTGTAAAATCGAACAAATTAGCTTAACTTCCCGCGGCACAGGTTGGGCCGCGTCGATTCTTTCGACGCGGGTCGGGTAAGTCCGTCGGGAAGGGTGTAAATTTCATCGGGGAAGTTCCCTGGCCCCATATAAAAATGGTGGCTTTTCGTATCGAGGTTTTTCACTGGCGCCGTCTGTGGGAACCCCCTCACACTAAGGGGTTTCCAATTTCTATTTGATTAAAATCCACAAATGCAAGTTTTCAGATATCTGACATCAAATTTTCTGCCGCGACAAGTTTAATTCGCAATAGCAAGAAAATGGGTGATAGTCAAAATAACCAGACTCAGGACATGAGTCAAGGAGATCACCAGGATCAAGAAGCTTCAAGCATGTATGTCCCGCTGACACCTCCAACTAATCCTAATACCGAGATAGGAGGACAGAACCTTGAAACTCCTCCTCAACACTATGATAATCAGTATGGATTGAACGGAGGATTCATCCCGCAAAACTTCTGGTATTATGAAGCACGACACGAACAGCCAAATCCTTTTCAACAGGAGCAGGCTCAATACTATTACTATGATCAATGGGGACAAAATCCGCGTCAACAAGGAAATTATAGGCCAGAGGGACAGCATGGGATTTTTGATCGTCGTAACACTGTTTTTGAAAATCCCAGCAACTGGAACTATGGCTTTCAGAACCAAGAAGTGCCATACCAGACGTGGCAAGATGATCACTATCACAGAGAAAACAAACATCGACGCGGGGATTGGTTAACTAATGTTTCAACCTCGACTAAATCCGACTCTGCAGAAAGAAGGAATGAGAATGCACCAACCGGATTCCCGTCAGTGTTTACCCAAGAGATCTGCTCTGCGACAGTACCGAAGCGATGGAGAGATGTGAACCTCATGAAGTATGACGGAACAACTGATCCTGAGGATCATCTCTGCCATTTTGCTACTGCAATGGGGATTAACGAGTACAATGACGCCATGTTGTGTAGAACATTCCCTTCAACCTTAACCAAGATCGCGCTGACTTGGTTTACCAACCTTCCCAAAGGGTCTGTGACCAATTTCGCACAGATGTCTAACATCTTCACTTCCCATTTTGGGAGTGCGCGGACAAGAAAGAAGACTATGCTTGATTTGAATTCCATCAGGCAAGGAGCTGGGGAGTCGTTGGGGCATTTTTTCACTCGTTTCACCAGTATGGTGGTCCAAATCCCTAACTTCAATCACGAATCGGCTATTATCATACTTATGGGCAACTTAGCCGAGGGGGATTTCAAGACATATTTATTTCGAAAAAAACCCACGAGTTATGATGACTTAAAGGAGCGAGTCTCCAGACAGATTGAAGCGGAGGAAGCCGCCGCGTCCAGTTCAAAGGCGAATACTGGGAACTCAGGACCGTCCCCGTCGTGATGAAGTGCATATGAACCTGGAGAGGGGCCAAGGATCTTGCCGTAGAGAGGATCCTCTGCGTGCTCATCATCCACGAGAAAGTCAATACAGAGGTCACGATGTGAGATCTCCGCCGAGGAGGGAGAACCGACCCGATTACAGACCTCGATGGGAAGACAGAGGTCCTAGATTCGACGAATCCCGAAATCCACAAGAACGATTTGATAGACAACATGATCCGCGCAGAAATCTCCCAGTCCATAACCGAGGGAGAGGCAGAGGAAGAAGAGGGCGCGGAGGGAGATACAACAACACACCGGTAGCTCAGAGATCTGTCAATCAGAGGGAAGCTCGAAAGACAGAGGGAGGACAGATACCCGAACCGGAGGGCTTCATCAACACCCTTGCGGGAGGGCTATCTATGGCCGGATCCAGTAGGCAGGAAAAAAGAAACTATGAGAGGGAAGGAAGACAGCCACCATCCGCGTCATGTAGAAAAATTTCTCTCGCGCAGCATGAAAACATTTCCTTCACTCCGAAGGACGCGGAGGAAATAAGAATGCCACATTCAGACCCATTGGTCATTCACGCACAGATAGCTGCCAAAACTGTAAAGAGAGTATTTATCGATACCGGGTCTTCTGTAGACATCCTATCATGGGAAGCGTTTTCTCAAATGGGAATCTCCGCGGCTTCACTAAAACCATATCCAGGAACACTGATCACATTTTCAGGAGGAGAAGTGCAGGTCGCCGGTACAATCGAGCTTACAGTGGTTCTGGGGACCCTTCCTAACAGGCGCATGGAAAATGTGGTGTTCACAGTAGTAAAAATTCCCACCGTATATAATGCTTTGCTGGGCCGAGTTTCTCTCTATAAATTCCAAATGGTAGTTTCAATCTACCATTTTTTGGGAAAATTCCCGTTACCAGGCGGAGGAATAGGCGAAGTCCGCGGACAACAACCAGAAAGCAGGAGCTGCTACTTAACCTCCATCAAGAAAAATAAAGAAGTAATGTGTGTAAGTGAGAATTGCCAATCTGAAGTCGGAGATAGTGAGTCAGCTGAATTCTCAGAAGCTGAGTTAGAAGTTCGGCCAACGGAAGTCAAAACATCTACCACAGATGAAAAAATTGCAGTTACACCCTTCTCTAACTCAAAGGAAAAAGTATACCTGGGACAAGCGTTAGAAGCAAGAGAAAGAGCTAGAGTTTTAGAAATCATAGCAAGGTCAAGAGACATCTTTGCTTGGAGTCCTCGGGACCTGTTAGGTGTCCCGCCTACAATAGCGCTACATACTTTAAGAATTCGCCCAGGAACGAAGCCTGTAGTGCAGAAGAGGAGGAAAATGGCACCAGAAAAAGCTGCCGCGGCCAAGGAAGAAACTAATAAACTTTTAGAAGCTGGCTTCATTGAAGAGGTGGAAGATTCTGAATGGCTTTCAAATGTTGTCCTAGTGAAAAAATCCAACGGGAAGTGGAGGATGTGTATTGATTTTACTGATCTTAACAAGTCCTGCCCTAAAGATAGCTACCCACTTCCGTCCATAGATGAACTTGTCGACGGAACCGCCGGGAACAAGGTCCTTAGTTTTCTCGATGCCTACTCAGGGTACAATCAGATTAACATGGAACCTTCAGACAAAAAAGCTATGACCTTCATCACCAGCCAAGGAATCTTTTGTTACCGCGTCATGCCTTTTGGGCTCAGAAATGCGGGAGCAACATTTCAGAGAACAGTTGATCGGATCTTCCGTAATCAAATTGGCAGGAATGTTTCAATTTATGTTGATGATATTGTCGTCAAAAGTGAAAGAGCAGAAGATCACGCAGCGGATTTACAGGAAACTTTTGATTCTCTTCGAAGGGGAGGCTTGAACTTGAACGCGGAAAAATGCGTCTTTGGGGTTTACTCGGGGAAATTCCTTGGCTTTATGGTTAGCCATAGGGGAATTGATGTCAATCCTGAAAAAGTCACAGCAATTCAGAATCTTCAGCCACCGCGGACGATCAAAGAATTACAATCCCTGAATGGAGCAGTGAACTACTTAAGCCGTTTTTGCTCCTGCCTGGCGGATAAGTTGTTGCCTTTCTTTGCTCTACTCAAGAAAAAGGGACCGATACGGTGGACTCCTGAATTGCAGGAAGCCTTCGAAAATTTAAAACTTTTCCTAACATCGCTTCCTACCCTTCACCAACCTGAGAAACAAGAGATCCTCCATCTGTATTTATCTGTAAAAAACGTCACCATCAGTGCAGTCTTGACACGAGAAGAAAAATTTCCGGTCTACTACATCAGTCGTGTTCTTCAGGACGCGGAAACAAGATATGAACCGGTGGAGAAAATGATTCTGTGCCTAGTATTCGCGGCAAGAAGGCTAAGGCCATATTTCCAAGATCATCTAATCCGAGTAATGACAGAGTTACCTATGCGGCAGATCCTCCACTCACCCTGTTTATCAGGGAGAATGATGAAGTGGGCAGTCGAACTCACAGAATTTGAGATAGAATACACTCCGCGGAAAGCAATCCTTGCTCAATCTCTGGCTGACTTCATCAGTGAAACAAGTTTTGAATTGAGCTCTTCAACGGAAAGAAGTTAGTGGACACTCAGAGTGGACGGTGCGGCCAACAAAGATGGATGCGGAGCGGGAGTCACACTAACAGCGCCCGATGAACGACAGTACAACTATGCCTACAAGTTGGATTTTCAAACTACCAACAATGAAGCCGAGTATGAGGCCCTGTTAGCTGGACTGGAAATAGCCTTGATTAAAGGCTCTAGGCAAGTCTCAGTTTTCACCGATTCAGAAGTAGTGACGCGGCAAATATCAGAGGAATATGGAGCCAGGACGGGATTGATGCCAGATTACCAGAGAAAAGCGCAGGCACTTTCTAAAGCATTTTTGAGTTTTTGTATAACAACTGTTCCTAGAGGTGACAACCAGCAAGCGGACGCGTTGGCACGATTGGGAGCTGTAATGCCAGAAGAAGTAGGAAAGGAAGTGATTCTGGAAAGAATGAGCAACCGAAGGCTCATCCAAGAAATCTATTAGGTGCAAGAACTAGAGATGGAAGACTGGAGGGCACCAATCGCACACTATTTAGGTAAGGGAACCCTACCTTAAGATAGGGCCGCAGCTAAGAAGATACTCCTCAAGTCATCTCGATTCACTATCCGGGGAGGAAAACTGTACAAAAGAGGGTACTGCTTACCTGATCTGTTGTGCATATCATCAAAAGAAGGAAGTCAAGTGGTTGAAGAACTGCATGATGGGATTTGTTCGCATCACCAAGGATGGAGAGCAGTTGTAGCCAAAGCGATCAGGCTAGGATACTATTGGCCTACGATGAGACATGATGTCCGAAGTTACATACAGAAATGCGACGCATGCCAAAGGTTTGGAAATCTCAATCATCGTCCTTCTGAGACTATGAAGAGTATAACCGGAGCTTGCCCTTTTTCTGTTTGGGGAATGGACATCCTCGGCCCATTTCCCACTGCTCCTGGACAGTTGAGGTATGTTTTGGTCTTAGTTGATTATTTCACCAAGTGGGTGGAAGCCGAAGCAATGGGTTTAATTACCGCGGAAAAAGTGAGAAAGTTTTTATGGAAAAACGTTGTTTGCCGCTTCGGAGTACCCGAAACGATAATTACAGACCATGGGCCGCAGTTCGATTGCGAAACGATCAGGGATTTCTGTGCAGGGCTGGGCATCAATCTTAAAATCTCCTCCGTAGCCCACCCTCAGACAAATGGGCAGGCGGAAACAACCAACCGACAGCTGTTACATGGGATACAAAAGAAGCTTGGCAACACAGCCAAAGGGCGTTGGGCAGAACTCGTGCCATTAGTACTCTGGTCTTACCGCACATCAACAAAGACTCCCACTGGAGAAACCCCATTTTCTTTAGTCTTTGGGATGGACGCGGTCATCCCAGTAGAGAGGTTGATACCATCGGCGCGGATCATGACCTATGATCCGGATATCAATGACGAAGCACTGGAGTTTGAACTCCACCTCATTGAAGAACGCCGAATGGCAGCTGCTCTGAAGGAGCTAGAATACAAGAGGAGGCTCTCCAAGTATCAAGACAAACGAATCTCCCCACGGCATCTTAAAGAAGGAGATTTAGTGTTACGACAAGCCACGTCTGGAGGGAAGCTGGATCCCAACTGGGAAGGGCCGTATATTATTGTCAAGGAAGTCCAAAAAGGGGCATATAAACTCAGCACTCCCGCAGGAATCGTCCTAAACAAGACCTGGAACGCGGACAATCTAAAAAAGTATTATGTGTAACCATCAAAACAGCTAAGTAAATATAAAACTAAGTCGCCCCCGCAAAAATTAAATAAAGCGGTTAGAGGGCGCTTTCTATGATAATTCGCATTTGAAATGATACTTCGTATAAAGTCCTGAGACGCTGGAGCTCACATCCGCGTCAGGCCTCTGATCGAATCCGCATTCTCAGAGATGATACTTCGTATAAAGTCCTGAGACGCTGGAGCTTACATCCGCGTCAGGCCTCTGATCGAATCCGCATTCTCAGAGATGATACTTTGTATAAAGTCCTGAGACGCTGGAGCTTACATCCGCGTCAGGCCTCTGATCGAATCCGCATTCTCAGAGATGATACTTTGTATAAAGTCCTGAGACGCTGGAGCTTACATCCGCGTCAGGCCTTTGATCGAATCCGCATTCTCAGAGATGATACTTCATATAAAGTCCTGAGACGCTGGAGCTCACATCCGCGTCAGGCCTCTGATCGAATCCGCATTCTCAGAGATGATACTTTGTATAAAGTCCTGAGACGCTGGAGCTTACATCCGCGTCAGGCCTCTGATCGAATCCGCATTCTCAGAGATGATACTTCGTATAAAGTCCTGAGACGCTGGAGCTCACATCCGCGTCAGGCCTCTGATCGAATCCGCATTCTCAGAGATGATACTTCGTATAAAGTCCTGAGACGCTGGAGCTCACATCCGCGTCAGGCCTCTGATCGAATCCGCATTCTCAGAGATGATACTTCGTATAAAGTCCTGAGACGCTGGAGCTCACATCCGCGTCAGGCCTCTGATCGAATCCGCATTCTCAGAGATGATACTTCGTATAAAGTCCTGAGACGCTGGAGCTTACATCCGCGTCAGGCCTCTGATCGAATCCGCATTCTCAGAGATGATACTTCGTATAAAGTCCTGAGACGCTGGAGCTCACATCCGCGTCAGGCCTCTGATCGAATCCGCATTCTCAGAGATGATACTTTGTATAAAGTCCTGAGACGCTGGAGCTTACATCCGCGTCAGGCCTCTGATCGAATCCGCATTCTCAGAGATGATACTTCGTATAAAGTCCTGAGACGCTGGAGCTCACATCCGCGTCAGGCCTCTGATCGAATCCGCATTCTCATAGATGATACTTCATATAAAGTCCTGAGACGCTGGAGCTCACATCCGCGTCAGGCCTCTGATCAAATCCGCATTCTCAGAGATGATACTTCGTATAAAGTCCTGAGACGCTGGAGCTCACGTCCGCGTCAGGCCTCTGATCGAATCCGCATTCTCAGAGATGATACTTTGTATAAAGTCCTGAGACGCTGGAGCTTACATCCGCGTCAGGCCTCTGATCGAATCCGCATTCTCAGAGATGATACTTCGTATAAAGTCCTGAGACGCTGGAGCTCACATCCGCGTCAGGCCTCTGATCGAATCCGCATTCTCAGAGATGATACTTCGTATAAAGTCCTGAGACGCTGGAGCTCACATCCGCGTCAGGCTTCTGATCGAATCCGCATTCTCAGAGATGATACTTCGTATAAAGTCCTGAGACGCTGGAGCTCACATCCGCGTCAGGCCTCTGATCGAATCCGCATTCTCAGAGATGATACTTCGTATAAAGTCCTGAGACGCTGGAGCTTATGTCCGCGTCAGGCCTCTGAACGAATCCTCATTCTTAGAGACGATACTTCGTACAAAGTCCTAAAAACACTGTAGCATAACTTCGCAACAAGTCTGTAATTAAAACAGATTCTCAAGAAAGAAAACATTTCATTATTAACTAGATCATTGGAAATCAAAGTCTGATCAACCTTTCAAAGGACCAAACCCGTCAACGAACCACAGTCAAAATATTACAAAAGAAATACTCATTTGGGGATTCCCCAAAAAGTATTGTGATTTTTGAAAGAAATTGCTGCAGTTGATTCAGAATTAAAAACAAAGCACCCATCAACCTAAGTCCGCGGAAAACGCCCTGGGATGATGCGAGTCCTGCCCTGGCTTAAACGAAACCCATTTGAGGGAGGACCTTCTGACTCTGAAGAAGCCCACTCCGCGTCCACCTCATCTCCCACGGCATCTAAAACCTGAACATCGAAGCGATTCTCACCTTTATAAACAAAGGTAAGAGAAGAACCAATATGGATGCTGTGAGTCTCGGCGAAGTCATTCCAACCACCCCTCAAAAACAGGATCCTATAATCTCCACGCGTAACCTCCACCGGAAAATCATGAAGGATCCTGGTGGACAGAAGGACACTCCGGGGAAGACCTGGCCCAAGTCTATCTTCGAAACATAAAGGCAAGGACTAACAAAAACAAACAGATTTCAAGAGATGCTAATGGATAAAATTGGTTCGATAAAAATAAAATCAACAACCAATAAACTAACCAAGCGAAGAAGTTGCTCAGGAAAACGAATTCTCTCAGAAAATGACCAAGATAAACCATCCATGGAAGGCATCGTAAAGATACAGGCAATGGGATCAATGATTCCTTTACTATACCTCCCTTTTTATATAGCGAAGATACAGACACATGTCGAAAAATAACTGAAAATACTGAACACATATGGCTAAGATGTCGCGTCATTAGACAAAAACCACAGATGCCATGCATAAGATGAATAGTAGATACTGTTACAGAATCTTTCAGAGATCTTGAAAGGATGACATCGTGACAAGTGAACCTCGAAAAACTTAACATGCATGAACAGAGAAATGCCCAGGTGTAGCTGCTGTAAGCTAGCTAAACCCCTATGTTTTGAAACAGATAAGAAAGCCTAAAACCTTACTTAAAACTGAGCATTTTTTAAGAACCATTCGAAACTATTTCAGAAGGGACCCGATCCTCGTTATTTCCCCCACGCGGATCAACCATCTGAACTTCAAAATGAGCTTCACCTGTATGAGTAAAAATCATAGAAGCCCCCTGCTCAAAACCATGGGAGTCCACAAAGTCCTTCCATCTGCGGCCAAAGTAAAGAAGACCACCGTCACGCCGCTCTATGCAAACCATGAAGTCATGCAATAGATAGGACGATAGAAAAACGTGACTAGGGATAGCATCGGCATATTCCTCCTCAAAACGAAGTGGAAGCAACTAAAAAAAAGGGGGGGGGGGCAAAGAGATATTAGTTAAGAGTAAGTTTTCTATAGATTGCTAACATAGTTAGCTCACCAACTGTAGAAACTGTTCCGGGTAGTCAATCGCTTGGAAGAAAGCCCAGCGGTTTCCCAGATCAACAACCCCGTCTGCTCTAAAGGACAAAGGAGGAACTATAATAGAACCCCGCATCTCGATGAAAGTTGGAAACCACAGTAAAAGATTCCCTACTTATCAACCACAAGGGGACAATCAAACAAAAGCAAAAAGACACACATGTGTGACATGCAACAGGCAGCACAACTGTCAAGGGCACGCGTCCGTCGTTTTCAAAACAAAGTTACCAGGTGTAAAAAACTTTTCACAAAATCGACGAAAGTAAAAGCTCAATTTATTCAAATAAAAATTACATATTAGAAAGGAGCGACGAAACCAAAGATGGGAAAACCTCACAAGGACAAGTATAAAACCCACCTAGGACACCCAAGAACAGAGAGCAAACTTAAAAGCAAAATGGATCCAAACCCCCAGCCTAGGGCTTTCTACAGAGTCATTATGAGAGCGGAACAACTTCAAACCCTTCGTCTCCCTCTCGCGTATGTCCTAATCGATGAAGACGCTCACACTCAAGCTAGACTCTGGTCCCGCTCCAACCAAGAACACGAAGTGAAGGTAGATAAAGATGAAGATGGCCTTTTTTGGCTAACCCAAGGATGGCGCGACTTCACACAGGCAAATCGAGTCAATGTAGGATCCGCACTGATCTTCACCTACATGGGAGACTCTATCTTTGAAGTCGACGTTGTTAGCCCAGATAGCGAAGAGAACGGGGAGATAGGCCGCCCCTAATCTCCTAATAAATTCTCCGCGTCAACTATGTAACGAGTTTGAGGGGATCTAAACCCTATGAAAGGTCTCTGTACGCATTTTCCATTATCAATAATAATAAAGACCCCCTCCTTTTATTATAGCTTGATAAAATATATGAAAATGATAAAGAAACCGCAAATTCTCTTTTTATTTCTCCAGTACACTAAAAAACTTATAATAAGCGATAAACTCGAAGAGCTGCAAAAGGCCTACACGAAAATAATTTAACTAGAACCACACGACGAAGAGACCGAGTCCGAGGTCGGCTTAGGTTCATTTACGAGTTCACGACGCGGACAAACTTGGAAAGAGACATTCCCCTTATGAAAAAACATCATAGCACTTCCTATCCCTAGACGATGAAGCATGAGGAATTCATCCCAACCACCATCAATCTGAAAAAGACCATTCTCACTCCATGATACGGCCACAGGGAAGTCGCAGACAAGATAAGACGATAGAAAGGCCCATCGGGGAGGGAGAGGTCCATACTCAGCCTCAAATTGGGGAGGCATAACCTACATATGAAACAAATCAACATTTAAGTTGAAGTAACTCAAGCTTTGTTTAAAACAAAGACTAAAAAATACCCACTAGTTGAGAGAGTTGCTCCGCATTCTCAATCTTTTGAAAAAAGGCCCATGGGTTAAAATTTCCAGAAGACATGATGCTCACAATAAACGCGACCAATTGAACCCAACTCAAGGAATCACAGAAGACAGAGATCGGGGCCTTAAGAAGAGAAACTCATCCAAAGAAATGAAGACAAGTGGTGATAAATCTTGAACACCAGGATGAATCCTTTCAACACTTGGAAGGACTAGAAAATAAACATATAAATATCTACTGCAAATGAAACATGCAAGTGACGCGAAGGTTTTAGCCAGAGAGATCTTCAACCTATCTTCAAAACAAAGGAAGAATCTCAATGACACACCAAAAACCAAGGAATCATGTACGGATTCCCAATGTTCATCACCACACAAAAAACCTAAAATAACAAAGTATCTCAGGGAGACTTGGCCTTCTCATTTTCTTCCTCCGCTTCATCATCATCATCACCTTCGGAATAAGAGTCTTCCGCTTCCATCTCCTCCTTCGAAAGACCCCAGTCAGCACTCTCCATGCTAGGCTCGAACTTTTCCAAAGGGATGCTTGGATTATTTGATGAACGCGTCACGCTTTGGTTGATCCCGGCCACCATCCCCTTTCGAAAAAAGCTGAAACATCTATCTTTCAGGATACTGGTACCCTTGGGAGTTTGGAGACACGCCTTTGCCGCGGAGGACATAAAAGAAATACTAGCCTCAGTCTTGACCCATTCAGAAGATAGATACTTCAAACCCTCAGGGCTTTGAAGCCATTGTAAAGCCACACCCTGATCCGATCGCGCCTTCTCGACGTCAAGCTCCTGTTTGGTCATGGATAGCTCCTCTCGAAGAATTGAAAGATCCTCCTCCATTTTTCCTATGATAGCCTGTTTAGCCTGGAGAAGCTTCTGTGATTCACCCTCAGATGCCTCCAACTCTTTGACGCGGGAGGCGACAGAATTTGAAGAAATTTTCAAGTCATCATATTTCTTCTGGAGAACAGCCATGGCTTTCTTCAGATTTTGCACTTCCTCATGAAGATCGGCCGACCTTTTCTTAAACTTCTCCACTGAAGCTGGATCCCCAACTGTGTTCCCCAAAATGCGGAGCTTGTGGTTCAATTTCTTGATTTCTTCTTCTTTCTTCCTGAGGTCTTCATCTCCGCAGACCATGCGTCTTTCAACGTCCGGCTGAATCACCCTTAACTGAAAAATCAAAGCAAAAAAACAAGAGGGATCAAAATGGAACGCGTCAAGTAAACAAAGAAAATTAAAAACAATGAAAAAGTCTAAACTTACCCACTGTATTAAACGATCAAAGTAAGCAGAGAGGGTAACAGGATCCATGCGTTTAATATAACCTTGCTCTGGGAGGCAACGTTTCTTGGCCGGAAAAGCAAGACCTTGCAGGTCAACCGGATCGAAACCAGGCATGGGAAATTCACGAAGCGTAGCCACACCTTCCAGAAAGAGCTCCTTTTTGTCCGAAGCAGTTGACCCAGTAACCATGGAGAGTTTTCTCTTCTTGGGCCTTGAAGATTCTGGCGCGGACAGACCAGTACGTTCCTCTCTAAGGGCAGGAATCAATGGCGAAGATTCAATTAAAACCCCTGTCTCATCTGCAACACCTATATCAACAATTGGTGTCGCGTCCAAGACTGGAGGAAGAACAGGAGGTTCATCGGCTACCAAACTTGATTTCTTCTTCTTTCCCGATTTAGTCTTGTGTCGCTTTAAAAGCGCGTCCAAATTCATCTTATCTGTAAAACACAAAGTTCATTCTAATAAGTCATCCATTCTAAGAAAAGTAAAAATATGAAAGCACAAATTATTAAACAAAGAGGCCACCTAGTCGTGGATGAGGCATGCTCAAGCCAGCCATCTCAGGACGTAACGCGGACAACATTTTGTCCCAGGGAAATCTAGGGACATGAGAAAAAGATGACTTGAACTGAGAAAGATTGGAAATTTTAGGTTTTGAAGCAGAGCAAAAAGGCCCTGGAACCGTTCGGCAACCAAAGCCCTGCCCGGATTTGTCGCGGACCAAAAACCACTTATATTTCCAATTCGGTTTACTAGACAACCTCTCCATGTATTTACAACTCGAATTACATTGATAGAATCTTGTGTCCTGGGTCCCCTTTTTCAAAGAGAAAATGCTTAGCATCAGCTCCAATGAGGGAGCAACGCCGATCTCCTTGCATCTCATGACAAAACTTGTAAAAAACATCCAACCATTGGGAACGATTTGAGCAGGACTCAGGTTGTACTCCTCCAAAAACTTCGAAAAAAGGGGATGAAGAGGGAGCCGGAAACCTTGAGATAAACAGGCCGCGTATACGACTAAGCAGTGTTCATAAGCATCCAGACATCCACCTCCTTCTTCGGGAAGACAGAATTCGATACCCGCTGGCCATGGAAAAACTTGCGAAAGGGCATCAAGATCCCCAAGATTTAACAAGGTCGTACAACCCCTCAATTTACTCATTGGGGATCTCCATGGGTGAATCCTTTCGAGCACAACTCGTGGGCGGCTGGTTGGGGGAGGAAGAGGTTTGAAATCCCCCCAAAAGAGACAAGAATCAAGATCCTTCAAATCATACGCGGGAGTGTCCAAATCACTCAAATTCTCCTTAGAACGGATTACCTTAGCATCTTCCGCCAAACCAATGGGGGAAAGCTCATAAGGAATCCAAACTTCCTCTGATTCTTGGTTCGTCGACTGAGACGCGGACGATATCCCCTCGTCCACGGAAGAACTAACGCCCAAAACATCCACAGCTGTTGTATTTTCACCATCCGTGCATCCCTTCGAATAAGAAGAAACTGAGTAAGGTGAAGAATAGTAATCAGGGTCAGAACGCTTCCGACGCCTTCTCACCTTGATGGGACTGCCACTGGGTCCAACGCGATCCGGGGTAGACGCGGACGTAGAAGAAGATGACTCTGACGAAGAATCATCAGAGGGAGAAGAAGAACTCCCTGTGGAGATAGAAAGCGGCTCCGAAGGCGGACGCGCTTGAGAAGATGAAGCACCATCACATCTCCATCCTTCATCCCTCTCAAAATCTTCTAGTAAGTCACCTTCTTTGTTGAGATTAGCCATTTCTAAAAAGCAACTAGAAAAAAATTGTACGAAAACCTTTACTAACACAGAGAAAAACTTCGTCCGAAAAACACCTCCAAATCAATTTCACACTCAAATCTACGATCCAAAGAATAAAAAATCAAAGAATTCCACGAAGAAAACTCAAGAACAAGCCAAGAACAAAAAGAAATACCTTGCGGAAATTGAAGAAAACCACCTGAAACTTCAAAATAAACCGCCGGAACCCTAGAAGACCGCTCCCGGAAAACTAAAAAGATAAAGATTAAAGATCGCGAAAAGTGGAAAAGGACAAATGTGGGTGAAAAAGTGAATGAAACGGGGTAACTTATAGGAAGATTACCGGCGTTTGAAATTCCAAGCATTAATGGGCCTAATGGGCCCAAATTGGGCCAAAACTCAGCAAAAAAGAGGCCCACTAATCCCATCAGAATCAGCAACGGTAACGAAACTGCAAACATTTATATTTAGTATCGATCCGCATCAATTACTAAACATAATCAACACAGACCGAGGAGCTGTGACTAAACCGAGACCGAAAAACACATGTCGAAACACCAGAAATACCAAACAAATCAGGAAAAAAGCGAAACAAAAAGATTTCATTATCCACGGACGAAGGGCCAAGAAGTTACTCGTAAAGGACGTCCGCGGATAAGGAAATAGATACGTGGCAACCATGCCCACGTCCCACGAGTACTACACGTGTTGAACAAAGAACGCCACGTGGCATGACATGCAAGAGAGCCGAAAGCCTATAAATAGAGAAGAACTACATTACAGAAGGGGACTTTTTTTGGAAACGGAAGGAAAGAAAGTAAAAGAGGACAAGCGGATTAGGATAGATTAAAACCAAGAAAAGGGAGCAAAAGAAGTGATTGCACGCGAAAGAGAAGCCTGATAAAAAGAAGAAGAACACACAACCTGCGTTAACATCTATCTCCGCGGACCTGAAACCTGTCTACTTTCAGTATAAAAATTCTATTAGGAGTTAGTATTAATAAGTCTCAAGACTCTTAACGACGACAGGTATAATAAGTTAGGTTTCCAAAATTGTCTTGGGAAAACTCGATTAGGGAACCGTCATTTGTAAAATCGAACAAATTAGCTTAACTTCCCGCGACACAGGTTGGGCCGCGTCGATTCTTTCGACGCGGGTCAGGTAAGTCCATCGGGAAGGGTGTAAATTTCATCGGGGAAGTTCCCTGGCCCCATATAAAAATGGTGGCTTTTCGTATCGAGGTTTTTCATTAACACTTATTCAACTCAGGTTTCCTTTAATAAAATTCTTTGAAAGTTTATCATGCTATTATTATATACTTGGATTAATTCAATGATATATTAATTATAAATTCCAAAGTCTAGTATGTTTTAAAACTAAACTAAAATAAACTAGTTTTTTTTATTAACAAATCTAGTAAATTAATTTATTAATTGATTGCCTCAAAATAGTCTATATATTTTAAATCAATTATTAAAGTAAACTAATTATTAAACTTTTTGATCAAGTTTTATGCTTGTATATATCAATTAAAATTGTGATAGATTATTGAGAAATTTTGGTGAAATATCACCTTTTGCTAATTTAATTAGGTAATAAGCATCCTTCATTTGTTTTTTTAGCCATGCTAACACATGTTTAAAGTTTTTTAGGTCGTTGGCCCCTTTCCTCTATCTCCTCTCTCTGTCGTGCTCGATCCCCTTTCTCTTTCATTCTCTAGTCAGATTCATGGTGGCAGTTCTCGATCTCTTTCTCTCTCAACCTCCGATGGCTCCGTTCGGAACGTTCCCATGGCATCTTGCTCGCCCTCTCCCTCTCTGTTCTGAGACACAAATTCCTCAAAACTCAAAATCGATTTGGCAGCAGGCTGCGGTACTGATTCCTCCTGATTTCAACCCTAATTCTTCTGAACTCAAAACCGAATCCCCAATTTCCTCCCGAAATCACCTTTAATCATGTCAATGAATGGTTCCCGGCATAAAGCACCTGCCTCCTCCAACGCTATGATGGGTTCGGACTTTGTAGGTGGTGCTCTGTCACCAGCTTCAACTCCTCAAACGCCTCCGCGTCCGCAAGCCCTGCCATTCATCCTCCTCTCGCTCTCGTTCTCCAAGCCAAGTAGCGGTGGCGCCACCTCCTTCCAGATTGAGGCCATAGGCCAGAATCCCGCAGGCGGATTTGAAGATTGGCGATGAGGTTTTGCTCAGTTGGGAGTACACGGAGGCGAATTGGACCCGAGCTTGATTCAGCGACAAGCCCCAAGGGCTCGGGGTTAGGTCGAGATGGTACTCGACGATGGCATCGACGACTATCCTCCTCCCAATTAAGGATGCCAGCCCTTACCTCGGCCATGAATGTTCTCCAATCGTGGAACAAATAGGGAAGAACCTCTCAATCAGGTACGATTTTGATTCCACCTTAGGGTTTTGAGATTGGAAGACGGTTTCTGAAGGTTTTGTTTTTATCTGGAATTGTATGAAATTTGGTAAATTTTTTTGAAATTGTGTATGCTGATAAGTGCGCATTCATTGATGAATTGAATGTTTGTTGTTCTTCTCATGGTTTAGCAATTGGGTTTTATGCTGAAATTTCATGCTCTTGCTACGCCTATCTTAGCTTTTGTGGGGTTGTCGATATGGGTGAGTGTCTTTGCACACCAAGTGTTCGATAAAAATGCCTCTTATAACTTTTCTACTTGTAAGAAGATTGAGGTTAACTTTGGTTCATCGTGATATCTTGGAGATACATGTTTAAATCCCCACAATAACTGTGATTTGTTAAAGAAAGAATGAACTTTACCTCAATCAGTAAAAATGGATTGGTTGATGAATTATCCCACAAATGAGCTCTTTCATTCCTGCATCCTAATTTATGCATTTGAGTGCATTTCTGACCTTGACATTAGTTATCATGTGTCCATGTGTATTAATTAGTTTTAGCTGGTTGCAGCAATCGATGTTGCTGGTCAACTATTGGCTTACTCTAAAACAAAGACTTCCCCTTTCTTTTTTATTCCATCATTGACATGTTGGTGAAACGGCTTGGAGAAACATACCTGATCTTGATTCTATGTTCTCAGTGAGTGACTGTTGACTTAATGTATCATCAATGACTAATTTGCTCACTTGTTTATCAATGATCAATGCTTAAGCGTGTTGTATGCTAGTGATGATATTCAACTTTCATCTTTATAATTATATTTGAATTCTCCATTATTTATTTATTTTTTGTGTCAATATTAGCTTACCATATGAAAGTCTCTGGTGCTTGCTTCCATATGAAAGTCAAAATGGAGGAATTTGATTTTAGTTTTAGTTCTTTATTTACCTTTGGAGCGACCGATTCCACGTTTTGATTCCATGTTTAAAGGTTCTCTGTCATCAATTATATAAAAATGTCACCAGAAACAATTACGATTGTCATCAATGAATAACAGTCGTCAATAAAATATGTAAAAATCACATTTCATGCTCCTATATTATCAATTGTATAAAAAAAATGTGATAAAAATGTCATCAACAAAAGATGTCATCACAAATAATCGAGATAAATGAAGTGTAATCACAAATGTCATCGATGAATAAAAATATAATAAACATGTCACCACAAATGATTGCATCAATGAAGTGGCATCAAACGATTTGATTAAAAAAAGTGGCATCAAATAATTACATTAGAAAAACGGTATTAAAACATTACTTTGAAAAGCTTGCATCACATTATAGAAAAATGTCATCAAAATACTACTTTGAAAAAATATGGCATCACGGTAAAAAAATATCATAAAAAAATGACATAAAAAAGTGTCATCAGTAGTCAACAGTAAAAAAAAAAAGGGCATCAATGGTCCACGTGAAATCATAGTAAACAAAAAAATGTCATCAATGTTTGAAAAAGTGTCATTAAACCATTTCATTAGAAAAGTGACATCAAAGCGAAAATAAATTATAATAAAAAATGGCATCAAAGCGGAAAAAAATGGCATAAAAAAAGTGGCATCATTTGTAAAAAAAAAAAATCAGAAGAGCTGACCTTAATAGTCCATTTGGGAAGGGTGCTAGGTTAGCTAATTAATTTTATTTGGGTGCTAGTTAGCTAATTAGATCTTCATAATGTGCTAGTTGCCAAAATAACCCTAGATTATTTAATGCATCAATGTATAAAAATATAATTTTTTATTTGGCTACAAATGAAAGAGGTAATACAATATATCCATATCTAAAATCTTGTAAAAATATATCGATATCTAAATAAATTAGTAAAATCTTATCTTAAGCAATTGCTATATTAATTAAGTTATGTCAGATAAAAATTTGATAAAATCCTATCTTTAACGTATATCGATAAAAAAAAGAAAAAATTTGCAAAATAGGCACATTATTTGGACATTTTTGCAAAATGGTCGCGTACTTGGACAATTTAGCAAAATGGTCACTATATATAGTTTTTTCCCAAATTGTAAAAGTGTGCCCCTTTCTCTCTCTCGTCCTAGCGCTCTCGCTCTCGCTCGTCACCGGATCTCAGATCTACCGCCGCCATCCTTCTTCTTCTTCCTCTATTATTGCCGGAGAACCTCTCCTTGCTTCTCCTTCTCCGGTTGAACCCTCGGTGGTGCAGGCTCGCAATCGGCATTCATAACCCTAAAATTCGGCCTCTAATTCCACTGATCTCGTCTCTCTTGCTCTATCGATCTCGAACGAACTGAAGATTGAGGGGAGGAGAGGCGCGAGCGCTGGAGAGGTGGATCCGAGTTGTGTAACCTCCTCATCAATTGCAAAATCGAAGCCGGATCTCCATCTTCGGATCTCCGGCTTGCCTCGTTTTTGTCTCTCGCCGGATCTCTCTCGCAGGGCGCATCTCTCCATGGCTGGATCTGTGCAAGGCCGAGGTTGAGCGAGCGAGCGAGCCACCGGAGCGAAGGATCGAGGAGCGGCGGAGCGAAGGCTGTGTTCACAGAGGAAGCAGGAAGGTAGAAGAAGCAATTTTTGTAAAATTATAAAAATTAACCCATAAATAGCAATTGTTGTAAAAATACAAAACTTAACCCATATAAATATGAGAATGAAAAAAACTATCTATATTTTACATTTGCACAACATAAATGTATATTTGCAAAACAAATTGTTATATGTACACAACGTAAAATTATTTTTGCAAAACAAAAAGTTCTGAACGAAAAAAAAGCGGAAAAAAAAAATATTTTGCACAACATACGATGTAAGAGTTGCACAATTCTGTTGTAAAAGTTGCACACCTCTGTTGTAAGAGTTGCACGCCTCTGTTGTAAGAGTTGCACGCCTCTGTTTTAAGAGTTGCACGACTCTGTTTTAAGAGTTGCACGACTCTGTTTTAAGAGTTGCACGACTCTGTTGTAAGAGTCGCACGACTTTGTTGTAAGAGTCGCACGACTCTTGTTTTAAGAGTTGACTGAGTTCTTGGATAAGCTTAAGATGATACAGGGTGGCGTTTCTTTCGATTTTAGTGGGGTTAATATCGACAAATCTGTTGTTAGATACTTGGCAGGTTATTTTTGCACAACAATCGAGACTTTGTGAAATTGTTCTCAACATGATCTTATTTTCTCTCAATATAATTTCACACTTTCTCAATAAATTATTGCACAACATGCTCTTATTTTTGCTAAACAATTCTTTATTTTTGCACAACAATCGAGACTTGTGAAATTGTGTCTCCTCATAATCTTATTTTTTGTAAATATAATTTTTTAATTTTTTAATAGATTATTGCACAACACGGTCTTATTTTTGCTCATAGATAGAGTAAAACTGCACAACATGGGGGATTGGTGGAAATGTGCTCAACATTATCTTTAAGAGTTGTATGACTCTGTTTTAAGAGTTGCACGACTCTGTTTTAAGAGTTGCACGACTCTATTTTAAGAGTTGCACGACTCTGTTGTAAGTGTTGCACGACTCTGTTTTAAGAGTTGCACGACTCTGTTGTAAGAGTTGCACGACTCTGTTTTAAGAGTTGTACAATTCTTGTTTTAAGAGTTGCACGACTCTGTTGTAAGAGTTTCACGACTCTGTTTTAAGAGTTGCACGACTCTGTTTTAAGAGTTGCACGACTCTGTTTTAAGAGTTGCACGACAATCGAGACTTGTGAAATTATTCTCAACATGATCTTATTTTATCTCAATATAATTTAAGACTTTCTCAATAAACTGTAAGCGATCCATAATCTATATTTTTTTATTTCTTTAACATTTCGTCGTGCAAATATAAGAGTATGGTATGCAAATATATCCATAAGTTGTGCAAATATGACTCGAGTTTAGTTTTTTTTTTTTAATTTTATTTTACATTTTGTCGTGCAAATATAACCGTATGTTGTGCTTGTGCAAATATAATCATATGTTGTGCAAGTATAACATTTTTTTGTGCAAAAATAAAAATAAAAATAAAAATATAGATTATGGATCACATAATAAAATATAGCTAGTTTTTTTAATTTCTCATATTTGTAGGGTAATTTTTGTAATTTCATCAAAAGTTCTTCTTCTTCCTCCCGATTTCTGCTGAGAGCAGATCCGCGCACGCCGGCCTGGCTCGCTCCCTCCCTCGCTCCGTCGCTCGCTCACCACCGCCTCCCTCCCTCGCTTGCTCGCTTCGCCTCGCTCGACCTCGGCTCAGATCTGAGATCCGCCCTCGCTCGACTTTCCTCGATCGCCATGGATCCGCCGAGCCACAGGAATCAATGTCCGAGCTCGGCCTCTCCTCCTCGACGCCGACGATTTGAGTCCAGAACTCGCTGGAGATCTCGGATCTGGATCGGGCTCGCTCGCTCGCCCTCGCTCGACCTTCCTCGATTGTGTCTATTTCACTAAATTGTCCCAAAGCGCGGCTATTTCGCAAATTATGTCAAATTTCGTGGCCATTTTGCAAAATGCCCCTAAAAAAACCGGGATGACCTTTGGTTTATTTTAGAGTTTGAACTCGACAAAACACGAATGACTAAATTATTTGACATTATCCAAAATCCAAATGACTCATAACTCGAATGCATGTTCGAACAAGAACTCAAACCCAACCCACCCGATTGTTACCTCAAGTCATGGGAAAGTTTTTGGGTCGTGTATGGTCAATAACTCAATAAGTGTCGGGTTATGTCGATATTTGTATAATTAATTTTCATGATTATAAGTTTTAAGATCCATTTTCTAGCTAACACGTGTAAAAGCTTAAGCCATTGTATACCAAAATAAATTATCATTTTTTTCCAAGTCTTGTTAAAAAAATATTAAAATGAGAGCTTAAGAGTTAAGACTAACTATCCCTTCGTCAATGTCCTTTATACATGAAGTCGTCGGCCGGAGAAATTTCCATTTGATTGCATGTAAATTTCTAAATTCTTGACAGATGTGCATATATAATTTCACATTCTTGGGGTCCACAAATGTTTAAGGACGGGGTCATTTGTACGTACCTTTTGTATGCGCGTAAGCATTCATGTTGAAGGGATCTATTAAATTATTGAGGTGTATGTGGTTAACTCGGGTGGGTTACTATAGATGCCGGCATAGTTAGTAGGTTGTTAGAATTCTAGTTAGTTTCTCTGAGTTTGTATATATAGGATTGCTTAGCTTGTAAAGAAGTTAATATATCGATTCATAGTGTATACACAGAAAATCCTCCAAACCACTTCTCTCTCAATACAGATATATGAGCTCGTAGGAGATCAAGTGCAAGGTGTGCTTGATCTTCGAAGGTAAAATCTCCTAGATCAGGAGGATCGATCGATCATGGGAAAACACTCTACGGAAGAAATTATATCCGCCATCTCTTTCATCACCGTGTTTTCGCTGCTACAATTGCCCTATGAGAAGATAGACGGAAGCCCTGTCCCGACGATCATCTTTAGAGGCAGACCCTCCTCCTTCCAAGCCTTCGTATTAGGCCTCAACTTCGCCTTTTGTGGAGGTGTGATGACCGTTTTGCTCAATCACTTGTATCCGAAGGTCGCTGATTTCTGTAGACTCGTCTCTGTTTCGTCGATGGTCATAGCAGGCGGAATCTTCACTTGCTTGGCTGCTCCGTCGACTATTGGAGCCTTGCTCGGCAAAGCTTCCTTGACTGCCACTGCTTGAACGCATATGCAGCACTTCGATCAGTCGGTTAAGCTGCCTAAGCGATTCGTATGTGTATGTTACATGTATATGTATATATGTCATGTCGTGTCCTGGCCTTCCACCATAAGTTAATCTTCTAATATATGTTTTTGTTTCTTGTAATGTTAAACACAGTGTACGTGTAAACAGTAAACGCTACTTCAATAATAAACAACTATTCAAGACTGTGAATCTGTTACCCAAAAGTCACTTTTAATCCCTTTCATAATTAGATCAATATATAAAATATTTGAAAAATATAAATAATATGTTTGATTATTCACTGCAAACTTCTGACCTTTTCCCCCCTTTTTTTCACACTTACAACTAATTGAAAAGCTCTCTGCTAGAAACCCTCCAAGTTGTTGAAGCTGAAGGTCATGAAGGAGATAGCCAAGGAGTATCAGGTAGGATGGGACGTGATAGAGACTGAGAAGGAGCTTCTCAAGCCTCCAGAAGAGCACATAGTATGCAAATCTCCTCATTTACTGATGCAGAACAAGATGTGATCAAGGAACTGAAGATTCCATGATCAACAGATGCGGAATGAAGATGAAGAAAAGAGAGAAAATGAAGAACAGAGAGGATTCAATTGTTCTGTATTGTATTGCTGTAACAAACTTGTCTTTTATGAGTGTACATGACCAGCTTATATAGTGCTGATTAGGAGCTCTAGAGTACATCACAACCATACAAATGTAACTGCAGAAATCAATGTACAGGATTACATTTCACAATTTCTTATTCAATTCTATCACTCCCCTTCAAGCTTAGAGTTATTGAATTGATTGATAACTCCAAGCTTGACTATTAGCTTGCTCATTTGCTCTTGGCTTACCACCTTAGTGAATATATCTGCTGGTTGATCCTTTGTGTAGATGTACTTGGCTTCAATTTCTTTATTCGGAATCTTGTCTCTAACAAGATGGCAATCGGCCTCTATGTGCTTAGGTCTTTCGTGAAAGACTGGGTTTTTAGCTATGTGTAATGCAGCTTGATTGTCACAGTAGAGCTCAACTAAACCATGCTCTTTGACACTTAAATCCCGCAACACACAAACTAGCCAAGTTATTTCACAACAAGTAGCAGCCATGGCTCTATACTCGGCCTCAGATGTGGTCCCTGTGGACATGGCAACAAAGGACTGTTTCTTTGTCCTCCATGACACCAGTGAATCTCCCAATAGGATACAGAACCCAGTGAGTGACCTCCTACTCATGGGACATGCCTGCCAGTCTGCATCACAGTAGGCTCTCAATTTGATTCCAAACTTGCTTGACATCAAGAGTCCCTGGCCTGGTGAATTCTTCAAGTATCTCAGGAGATGCTTAGCTGCCTTCCAATTATCTTCAGTTGGACTTTGCGTGAACTGGCTCAGCACCTGGACTGAGTATGTGATATCTGGTTGGGTGACAGTGAGATAGATCAACTTTCCTACCGGTTTCCTGTATTTTTGTGGTGACTTCATGAGCTCCCCTTCACTTGAGAGCTTCATGTGTGAATCCAAAGGTATACTCAATGGCTTAGCATCAGTCATTCCCATTTCCTCCAGCAGCTCCATAGTATACTTCCTTTGATTCAAGTAGATCCCAGCTCTGTCTCTATCTACCTCAATGCCAAGAAAGTACCTCAACTCCCCTAAATCTTTGATTTGGAAGTTCTTGTGTAGATGTTGTTTCAATCTGTCAATCTTTGTCTGATCATTTCCAGCAATGATCATATCATCTACATACACTGGCAGTGCAGTGAATGATTTTCCCTTTTGCTTAGTAAACAATGAGTAATCTACCCTTGACTGAGTGTATTCTCCTGCCTTGACAACTTGAGAAAACTTGACAAACCATTGTCTTGGAGCTTGCTTAAGTCCATACAAGGACTTTGTCAATTTGCATACCATCTTGCTGCCATTGTCTTCATTCACATACTCCCCTTGAAGACAATGCTTGTTGGACTAATGAGCTTTCAACTCACTATATGCAGGGGGAAGAGACATGTAGGTATCTTCTTCAAGGTCACCATGCAGAAATGCATTGGTGACATCCATCTGAGATATGTGCCATTGCTTAGCAGATGCAATAGTAAGCAATGTCCTGATTGTGATCATGCGAGCAACAGGTGCAAGTGTCTTAGAGTAATCAATCCCATGAAGTTGGGTGAACCCTCGAGCCACCAGTCTTGCCTTGTGTCTCTCAAGAGTACCATCAGACTTGAATTTTAGCTTGAAGAGCCACTTGCAAGTCACAACAGACTTGTCAGAGGGCAGAGATACAATCTCCCAAGTATGATTTCTTTCTAAGGCGTCCAGTTCAACCACCATTGCATCACACCAAGCAGGATCTTTGAGTGCTTCAGTCACATTTTTTGGAATGGATAATGATGCTACATTATTCACAAAGCAGTGTAGGTGCAAGTGTTTGCAAGGGGGTATAAGGATTGTACCTTGGATGAAGCAACTGCAGAGTTGGTAAGCCCCTTGGATGTATGAAAGACATAGTCCTGGAGCCAACTGGGGGGCCTGTGATCACGAGAGATGAGTGTCTAATGACAGGGACAACATGCTCAGTTTGAGGCTCAACGGCAATTTCATCAAAGGATGTTGAAACTGGAGAAGGAGAATAGTCATCCAAAGTGGGACCAAGGTTGTTGTCATCCATAGAGACAGGGTGATCAACTGAGGGTGTGTAATCAAAAGGAAAATTTTGATCAACAAAGTCTGTGAGAGACAGAGTTGGAGATTGAATTTTTTTCTTGAGCAAATAAGGAGTAAGGTAAGATATGCTCTACAAATATCACATTTCTGCTGATCATAGATTTGTGTGTTTTGAGGTTAAGTAACTTGTATCCCTTTTGAGCATATGGAAAACCCAAGAATATGCAGGGATCAGACCTGGGTTGAAACTTTTTGACTTCTTTTTCTGTAGAAGTAGAAACAAAGCATAGGCTGCCAATTACTTTTATGTGGTTATAGGATGGTGGGGTTTGAAAGATGACTTCATGAGGTGATTTGTGTTTGAGAATTGGGTTAGGCAGTCTATTTATTATGTAGGTGGTTGTAAGAATGGCATCACCCCAGTAATGTTGAGGGATTTGGGATTGGAACATAAGGGCTCTAGCAATTTCAAGTATGTATCTGTGGCGCATTTCCACTCTTCCATTTTGATGTAGGGTGGCTTTACATGAGCTTTGGTGAAGAATCCCTTGAGAGTCAGGGAACTCAGAGACATGGGAATTGAAGAATTTTGTACCCAAGTTACTCCTCGGGATTTTAACATTGGTTTGAAATTGGTTTTGCACCAGAAGAATGAAGGATTTGAGATAGGAGCTTACTTCACTTTTGTGTTTCATAAGGAAAGCCCACACTCCCCTACTTTTGTCATCCACTATGGTCAAAAAGAACCTATAGCCCTCAGAAGTAGGTGTGTCATATGGTCCCCATACATCACAATGTATAAGCTCAAAAATATGATCGATCAACAGAAAAGGAGCTTGCAAGATAGCTACTTTTGATTTGTTTAGCAAGAGGACAAACAGTGCATAAATGCTCACAATCACATATGTCATTGTCAATACAAGAGATGTGTTTCAGCTTAGCAATTGGGGCATGGCCCAGTCTCAAATGCCAAAGAGCACAATTATTTGGAATTACATAATAGTATTTAGGAAGAAACAAAGGTAAAGGTAATGAACTGGTGTTTGTTGATGTGTATTTGAACTTGGGAATTTGATCACGGGTGAATGCCTCCCCAGAGTCGTGTGGATCCATGTAGTAGAGATCCCCTAGAAGCTTACCAACTGCAATTGTCTTCATCCTTAGTGGGTCTTGGACAAAGCAATTGTTGGCAATAAGGTAAGCATAAAACTAATGGTCTTTAACAAGTTTGGTGAGTGATAAAAGATTATATTTGAAGCTTGGTACACATAGTACATTTGAAAGAGTAATGTTTGGCAGCTGTACATTACCAAAGTGCATGTGATGTCTTTGGTGCTACCATCAGGAAGATGTATATGGCATTTATATTTGGTATAGGTATAGGATTGGTCAAAAAGGAGATGTCACATACCATGTGATCAGTAGCACCACTATCCATTATCCATAGATGTGACTTAATAGAGGCATTAGAACAAAGTATACCTAAGTGTTTGTGTTTGTTAAGGAGACAACCAGAAGAGATTCAATGAAGGGCATAAGCAAACATCCAATGATGGTTTGCACCGATGATCTCCAATTATAAATTGCCTTGGAATCTCAATGTCTCGGACTATCAATTTGGATTGATCGGGAGCTCTATCAAGAGGCTCTGTCAAGACATCTCACCCGGAGGCAAGAAAACAACAAATGGTCAGCAAAGAAACAGAGCAAGAGGGAGAGCAGAAAAAGGAGTCGTAAACCCTAGCACAGGAGCATTTCAAAGCTTATAAGGAAGGAAGTGAAGAGGGCTAGCAGTTGTTTTCCATGATTCGGCCTCACTTGGCCCAAATCTGATTGCAACACATAAGTAGGGGTATATAAACGATACTATAGTCTCTCCACTTTACAACAACAATAATCAGGTATATTCATCGATTCGATACATGTGTGTGGTTTTATTCTAAATCTTGATTAGCTATATATAGCGTGCTATAATGTTACCGAGGCTGGCGACCGATCGACCTGAATTAGCTAGACAGTATCAATTCCAGGTTCATTGTCGTATGTATCCTCTTTCTCGCGGACATCTTCCTGGAAGAGATAGTACAAGCTGACCCCAAGCAAGAAGCTGTAGGCAACTAAGAACACCGAAACTGCGAGGCGAAACGCCCTCTCAGGGAGATGGAGAAACTTAAAGACCACGGCGTGGAACAAAGCAATCACCAAACCAATCCCTGTGAGCATGGCCGCCACCGCAACCTCCGGGACCATGTCTTGCAGGATGTGGGCGACCATCAAGGAGAAGGTCGCGACGGTCAGCAGGACCAGCAGCGCTCGCATAAACTCCTTGGACACGAGCTTGAGATCGACGAAGGTCGCCACAAAGATGGCCCAAAACAGGGCGCATAGCTTCCACAGCTCCAACTGCGTCAAGTATCGGTTAAAAGGGGGCGGGAACTTGGCCGGACGCTTGCATCGTTGCATAACCCGACTCCATATGGTCCGACCCACATAGGTCCCACCGGCTTGGGGTGGATCGGACTGAATGCCAAGGGGATGAAATGTCATCGTCGCACTGGTATCAGTATCGGTATGGGTATCATTGATGGGAATATCGACAGAATGGTGGGAGTGGGGGTTAGGGTTCAGTGGGCTTGTAAGAGATTCGTCGTAAAATTGGTCTGTATAGGGCTCGGTGGAGGCCATGGTATAATGGATTGATGCTATTGCTATTGCTATTGCTAGCTGAACCCTAACTTAAAAAGGTCGGGTACGGTTGTTTGCTGTTGCTGTAAGAAGGCAGATATATAACAGTGAGTTCATCGGAATTAAAAGGAGGAAGTCGATATCCACCACGTTCCCAACGCGTTTGGGGACGTAACTACCAGGTAACTTCCTTCAATATATACACATCACATCCACTTGCATCTCTCCCTTTAATTCCATTTTTCGTTTTAAGTTAGGGTTCAGCTAGCAATAGCATCTCGATCCATTATACCATGGAAATTAATCTCCATTTTTCGTGTAAACGCTCTTTATACAGTACTTTACAGTTGATTGAATCAATTTGGAAACTTCTGTTCCACTAGCAAATCACTTATTGCACCATAATTTGTTGGTTTGTTCACAAAGTCATACATCATTAATACATTAGTTCATCATGGTTGAAGTGAAAGAGAGGAGATGGGATCCTCGACTAGCTAGTATCACTCGATATTACGTCACTTAATCATTATGAGAATAATTTTAGTTTATAAAAAAAAATTATATTTATACTTGATCTATACACTTATATTAACAAGTCGATAAATTTTTATTATAAAAAACTATATTTTAGAAAAATAGAAAATTTAATTATTTTCTTAAATAATTAATTTTTTAACTATTAATAAATTTTAAAGCGTAATTTTTTTATAATAAAAGTTTATAAACATATGCAGCAAATATAAATATGATTTTTTTTATAAATATAAACATATATAGCAATTCCACTCTAAATTTTGTCTTTTTTTAAGACAAATTTGGATTTAAAACATTAAAAAAAAAAGGGATGAGATGAGGTAGAGCATCTCCAATAGTTTCTCCATTTTGGGGATTTTGGGGACTTTTAAGGGGGTTTTTGGTCCAACAGATTATCCATCACATTCTCCAAAATGGAGATGCAGTAGAAAAAATGGAGAGGATTCCCTAAATCTGCAGCATTCTCCAAACTTGATACAAAGCAAGGAAGAGAAGAGAATTTTGATTGTATTGAATTGATTGTAATATGTACATCAGGTTCTGTATTTATACACAAATCAAGCGCACTAGGCTCGGCTCTCTATGGTAACAAAACCGTGTAACAAACTTGCTGACTCGTCACACAGCATAACCTCTAATAGCCCCCCTCAAGCTGGTGGGTGAAACAGACCCAGCTTGGACAAGAGGTAGTTCTGTTGCTCAGAAGGTAAGACCTTAGTAAGGATGTCAACTAGTTCTCTGAAGAAGTAATAAAAGACAAACTCAAAAGTCCATCTAACACTTTGTCTCGAGTGAAATGACAATCTACCTCTATGTGTTTAGTCCGCTCATGGAAAACCGGATTAGATGCAATTTGGATTGCTGATTTGTTGTCGCAATTGAGAGTAACAGGCGTAACTGGATCAAATGTGAGCTCCTGGAGTAAACGAACAAGCCAGGTAACTTCAGTAGCGGCATTGGCCATTGCTCTGTATTCAGATTCAGAGGAGCTTCGTGATACCACTGATTGTTTCTTAGACTTCCATGAAATGGGAGAGGAGCCTAAGAAAACAATAAAACCAGTAACAGATCGACGAGTCATAGGGCATGAGGCCCAATCAGAGTCGGAGAAAGCCTTCAAGGTTGGTGAGGAGCTACCTTTGAGGAGAATTCCTTGGCCCACTGTACCCTTGACGTATCGAAGGGTATGAAATAAGGCGCTTAAATGAGTGGAACGGGGAGCTTGCATAAATTGGCTCAAATAAGACTGCACTGCATAAGAAAGATCCGGCCTGGTGTTGGTTAAGAAATCCAGTTTACCAACAAGCATTCGGTACTGAGTTGGTGAAGCAAGCAGATCACCATCAGAAGCATTGAGTTTCAGATGAAGAGGAAGCGGAGTAACTGTGGGTAGAGCTGGCAAAATCTGACCCGACCCGAAAACCCGACCCGATTTACCCGAACCCGACCGACACCCGAAAATCTGGAGTCCTTCATAACCCGAACCCGAGACCGAACCCGACCCGAACCTGACCCGACTCGAAACAGACCCAAACACAGATAAACCCGACCCGACCCAAACCCGACCCGACTATCAACCCGACCCGACTCTCAACCCGGCTTGAACTGGTTGTTTACTTGTTTAACATTAACATTTTAATTTTTGAATGTTAATTTTTTTCTTTTTATAGATATAAATATAATATCAATTACTTTTCATAGTTAAGGTTATTTTATTAGTCCATATTCCATAATTTTTATGAATTATGAATCATGATTATTTTTTGGTGGAAAGAATTATTTATATCCAAAACAATAATGTTATAGTTGTTATTATATATATATAATGTTTTGATATAATGAATTATTTATATCTAGATTTGTTAAAAACTAATAATAATAATAATAACAAAATTTAACAAATGATTATTTTGTAAAAAAATTAATAGTAATTAAACCAAGGACGGGGTTGTTGAATGCTGAATTTCTGATTATGACTTTTTTGAAAACTAGTTGACAACCGATGAGGCGATGAGTATTTAACCCAGTCAAAATTACATATTCAAGTTTTTAACCGAGTCAAAATCATTTATTTTAAGTAAATTACATATTCAAGTATTCAACCGAGTCAAAATCAACCTAATTATTCAAACGAGTCAAATATGATTCAACCGAAAACTCAAACAAACTATACCCACTTTGATTAGAAATTCAAAAGAGACTGACCCGCCTTTGGAACTGAAACCCAAACGAGCCCGACCCGCTTCAACCCGAACCCGAATGGGCATGACCCGATTTAACCCGAAACCCGACCAATCTAAAATTCACCGTGACCGAACCCGGCCCGAACCCGAACCCGACCAGGACCCGACCCGACTAGGACCCGAGGTGACCTGACCCGCCAGTGACCCGACCCGACCAAGCCTGACCCGAACCCGTCCCGAACGACCGACTTGCCAGCTCTAACTGTGGGCTTAGCATCAGCAGGGAGGTCCGCATCTAACAAGAGCTCATTGGTGAATTTTGTTTGAGTGACAGCATAACCAGTAGGAAGGTGAGACACCTCCATTCCCAATAAGTAATGAAGGAGGCCGAGGTCTTTGATGCTAAAGGTAGAATGCGATACATTTTTTAGATGAGTAACAGCAGCAACATCCGAGCCAGTGGCCAAAATGTCATCCACGTACACTGCAACAATAGTGACTGAGCCACCAAGTTTCCGAATGAACAAAGAGTAATCAGATTTGGACTGAACATAGTGCAGCGAGATCAAAGTTGTTGTGAGCTTTTGAAACCATTGACGAGAGGCCTGTTTGAGGCCATAGAGAGACTTTCTAAGTCTGCACACATGATTAAGGGGATTGGGAACACCCTCGGGCATAACCATGTAAACCTCTTCGTGAAGATCCCCATGGAGGAAGGCGTTATTCACATCCAATTGGTGGATGGGCCAATCCTTAGCAGCAGCAACAACAATCAAAGCACGAATGGTGGTCATCTTGACAACCGGGGAGAAAGTCTCATGGAAATCAATTCCCTCTTTTTGAGTGAATCCTTTAGCAACGAGACGAGCTTTATAACGCTCAAGTGTGCCATCAGACTTCAATTTGACACTGTAAACCCACTTACAGCCAATTGGGACTTTTCCAACAGGTAAGGAAACAACATCCCATGTGTGATTTGCAGTTAATGCATCAATTTCTAACTTCATTGCATTAATCCAGTTTGAATCAAGTGAAGCAAGGTGAAATGAATTGGGTTCTGTGTATGTAGAGATGTTGGTGAGGAGAGCAAAATGAGATGGTAAAGAAGAAGAATTAATCATAGGAATGATGGCAGTAGAAGTAGGACCAAAGTTGCAAACGAAATCCTTTAAGTAAGATGGAGTTTGATGCGCTCTAGTTGATCGTCTGGAAGGAGCAGGAGCTGGTGGAGCTGGGGGTGGTGATGGTGAGGGTGGGGGTGGGGTAGGGGGTGACTCCTCTAGAGGAGGAGTAAGGGGGATGAACATGTAATCAAAATCATGAGAAGGTAGGGAAGGTAAAGGTGAAGAAGAAGTATGGTTTCTGTGGTGAAATGGGAAAATGGACTCATGAAAAGTAATGTCTCTGGTGGTGTAAATCTCTGAAGATTGAAGATCCAATGCTTTGTAACCTTTCTTTCCAAATGGGTAACCAATAAACACACAAGCTTTAGAACGAGGATGGAATTTATCTGTGGTGTGAGGATGAGTGGAAACAAAACATAGGCAACCAAAAGCTTTGAGAGAATGGTAATCAGGTTCTTTGTGAAACAATAGAAAATAAGGAGATTGAAACTGAAGAGAGGGCAAGGGAGTGCGATTAATAAGGTAAGTAGCAGTGAGGACGCACTCACCCCAATATGGGAGAGGTAGTTTGGATTGAAAGAAGAGGGCACGCACAACCTCAAGGAGATGACGATGCTTCCTCTCTACTACTCCATTCTGTTGTGGAGTGTAGACACAGCTTGTGTGATGGATGATACCCAAAGAAGAGAAAAGGTTAGTAGCATTGGAACCACAAAATTCAGGTGCATTATCTGAACGTATAGTCTTAATTTTGGTTGAAAATTGGGTGGAAACAAGGGTGATGAAATTGGAGAGGATGGTCAAGGCACTGCTCTTGTGAGTCATCAAGTAAGTCCAAGTGCATTTGGTGGTTGGGAGTTCGATAGGGTCCCCATGTGTCAATGTGGATGAGGTCAAAGGGAGCTGCAGCTCTGGTGGTGGACACAGGAAAGGGATTCCTGTGTTGCTTAGCTTGGGGACAGATTTTGCAAACATGTGTGGATTTCAAAGAGCGATCAATAACACCAATATGCTTTAATTGAGAAAAAGGAATTATTCAAAAAAGTGTATGTGAAGACAGCATCAGTATTAGGTGGGGAGTCTTCATCAAACGGTGTATGTGAAGACAAAATTGAAGCAGTACCAAGTAAGGAATTATTCAAAAAAGCATCACAACCAGTGGCAACAGGTGCAGAAACAGCATCAGTACTTAAAGTCATGTTCACAACATAAAGTCCTTTAACTTCACTGCCAATAAGGTGGGGAGTCTTCATCAAACGGTCCTGGAGAAAACAAGAAGTAGGGGTAAAAAGGACATCAGTATTAGTGTCGGCAATTAATTTGTGGACTGAAAGGAGATTGAAACAAAAGGAAGGCACATGAAGCACGTTTGAGAGAATCAAAGAGGGAGAAAGTTTGACAAATCCAAAGTGGGAGACTGAAGCAGATCTGCCATTGGGCATGGTAATAGAAATAGGAGTGGGAAGGGGATTGTAAGAAGAGAAGAGAGATCTGTGAGGCGTAAGGTGATTTGTTGCACCACTATATATCAATGATCCAAACTGGATTAAATTGAGAAGTAAGAAAAGTGAAATTTGTACCTGCAAGAAAAGCTGCAGCGTCTGAAGATGGAGGGGAGGGCTTGTTCAGCAATGCAAGGAGCTGGCTATACTGCTCTGATGTGAGACCAATGCCTGAATTCGGAGCAGTAGCAGCAGTGTGACCACCATTAGAGGCCTGTGGACCTTTGCCGGGAGGATAACCATGCTTCTTCCAGCACTTATCAGCTGTATGACCACCAAGTTTACAGAAATCACAGAAGAAGGTGTGGCCATGAATTTTCCAACAGGTCTCTAAGGTATGACCTCCAAATTTGCAATTGTCACAAAATAAAGATCCACGACCAGCACCTGTGGTAGGAGAAGGACCTCTTCCTAGAGATCCTCGACCACGAGAGCTAGACGATTGTCCCCTTCCCAGTGATTTAGTGGAATCAGGCGCACGCTGTGAAGCTAAAGTAGTTGACAAATAAGAAGGCTGATCAGGCTTGGATCCAAGAGCTCGATCCTCTTCTTGAAGAATCATCTTGTAGACCTCACTCAGGGAAGGTGGAGGCTTAAGCATCAATATCTGAGCACGAGCTGAGCTGTAAGATTCATTCGATCCAACAAGGAATTGAATAACCTGTTGATCACCAAGCAGACGCTGTACAAGACTAGCAGATTCACACTCACAGGTGCAATCCTCAACAAGAATAGCATATTCATCCCAGAGTTTCTTCAATTTAGTAAAATAAGAAGTAATGGAGAGAGAACTTTGAGAAACTGAAAAGAGATCTCGCTGAATCTGAAACATACGTGTGCGATTGGATCGTTCAAAGCGATTGGCTAAATCTTGCTAGATCTGGGCAGCGGATTTGAAATATAAGATGGATTCAGCTATGTCCTTCTCCACTGAGTGCGTTAACCATGAAATCACCATGTTGTTGCATCGATCCCACTGAGTAACCAGATTTGAGGTCGGCGGAGGACGAGCACAAGCTCCAGTAACAAATCCAATTTTGTTTCTGGCGAACAATGAAACCTCAACCGATCGACGCCATGGCCCATAGTTTCGATCATTCAATAAACAGGTGGATAGAACATAGTTTGGGTGGTCGGAATGGTGAAGATATAGCTCATCCGAAGGATCAAGAGCAGCAGCAATGTGCGAGCAGGAACATTAGGAGGTTCTTCTGCCATTGTAAAGGAAGGAAAAACCTAGACTGATGCCATGATACAAAGCAAGGAAGAGAATAGAATTTTGATTGTATTGAATTGATTGTAATCTGTACATCAGGTTCTGTATTTATACACAAATCAAGCGCACTAGGCTCGGCTCTCTATGGTAACAAAACCGTGTAACAAACTTGCTGACTCATCACACAACATAACCTCTAATAAAACTAAATAATTCTCCAAATCTTCGAAATGGAGAAGTTGTTGGATTTAAAGCAAAAATAATTTAAAGAATATGTATTTTGTTTTCCCATTTTTTGGAAATTTTAGGGAAGCTGTTGGAGATGGTCTTAGAAGGAGGGACCAATCTTAATTATCGTTAAACTGGTGTTTAATGGCTACGGTTTTTCAAATTTCACAATGGGGACTTCATGAGAACTCATTATAGTAATATATGTTTGGTTAAGGGGAAAAAAGACAATTGTGATACGAAGTCTAGTTGGAATTGATAATTAATATTTAAGGCATACACTTACATCAAATCAATTATAATATCAGTGTAAGAATAGTCCATATTAGGGATTATACTAGAGATTAGGGTATAAATATTCTTAGCTCTTGTAATTGGGGATTGGAGTAATGAATAATCAAACACTCTCTCGTCTCTCTCTCTCCTGATCCACATCTCTTCCTCTAAGCTCTAAACGCTATACTCTCATCCCTTTTCCTCTTCCTTTTCTCAAATTCTACCCAAACTCAACCTCAATTGCCCTAGGGCATGACAAATTGGTATCAGAGCGGTCGATTGTCCGACTTACATCCCGGAATTTCATCTTCAATTTTTGATTTGGTTATCGGAAAGTGACAGCAGCGAAGAGCAACAATGGCGTTGGTGGGTTCTTCGCAACCGAACGTTTCAATAAGTGATGCATGGATGCGGCGATGGCAGGAGATAGAAGAAAACATGAGCAAGTTGCGATCGAATGAGATGTCGGCATTTGAAGCGATCGATTCTCATTCACAGGTGTACGATTTGCGAAAAGAGACAAAGGATCTAAATCATCGAACACTCCTCATCAAGATTTATTTGCAGAAGTACTCAGTCTCGTGGGAGGATTTGGAGCGAGTATTCACTAGATTTGGGCGGATTGAGTACACAGAAATATTATCTTCTGGAGGGGATTATCATTCAAAGATTCAGTTTCATACAAAAGAATCGGCGGTGAAAGCATTCGAATCTTTCAATCATAGGAGCACCTTTGATGGATGCTGTTGAATGGAGTTATTCTTGTTGAGCTCAATGGAGTCACCTTCACCATTGGATCAAGAAAGTGTCAACTACAATCTAAGAGTCGCGCGAAGATCCGAAGTATACTGAAGATTCGAGTTCGGTGGAGATTTTATCACGAGCGTTGTCACAAGTCAACCTACAAGATCCCTATAAGTCCATTGAAGATGCTTTTCACAATGTGATGGCCATTACAGGACAGATGGGAGCCATTCTGCGAGAGTTCGCATAATGGTTGCGACAGCGGCAAGATGAACGCAAAGGCGCTCCGTATGAAGACACGGATCGGGAAATCAAATCATCGCTGAAGATCACAAGCCAAGAAAGTGATATTTTGGAGGTCGATTCAGTTGAAGGTAGCGACAAGCCCTCCTCAGATGGTGAGTTCTCGAATTATTCCATGATTTTTAGCCCAATTGATGGCAAGTTTTTTTAATTGGGCTAGCAAGTTTGTGAACTGGGAAATAAAGCTCGAGAACAGGGGTATTGTTCTTCAATTTTCTGAAAACTTTGTGTCTAAGGATGCCCATGAGGTGTTTGTGGAAATGACTAAGCAGATTGTGGTTCTAGTAACAACAAATGAGAGGGGTTTGGGTAGAACAACCCATTGGTATTGCGGTAGCCATGGATACACCTCTTTTGCTGAAGAAAATACCATTTTCGATCCGGGAATTGCTAGTTTTATTGGAATGGGTATGTCGAAGTGCTTGTTAAACATTGGTGTTCAAAGGTTTAAGTTGAATGATAAGAAGCTCCTAATGATCAAGTTGAAGGAGGTGCAAATGGTTGTCTGGGCTATGACATTTGTTTTTGATCCTGGTGGGTTCTGGTTACTGATAATGGGAAGAATTGCTGGGGACTGGGCTGAAATTGATGATGTTCTTGAACCGATTGATGTGTATAGGACATGGGGCACACCAGGAAACATGGTGGAGATGGGCTACTTGCCAATTGCAGTAGGAGTGTGGTGTACATTGTTGCTGGAAATGAATCGAGTTGTGCAGTGTTTGATTATTCATTACTTAGATCCCCAATTACAAGAGCTAAGGATATTTATACCATAATCTCGAGTATAATCCCTAATATTGACTATCCGTCTATCCTTACAAATTGACAAGGTAATTATGGTCCTACATATAAATACTCCCTCCGTTCTGCAAAACATGTCGTTTACTATTCACGCACGCTTCTTTAGAATGATAAAAACTATATAAAATATTAATTTTTTTTATAAATTTTTTAACAAGTTTATACTTATTAATAATAACTACGAAATTGTTAAAAAAATTATTAAAAAAGACTAGATATTTTATATAGTTTTGATCTCTTAAAAAAGCGTGCGTAAATAGTAAAGTGACATGTTTTACCGAACGGAAAGAGTATGTTATATTTCGTATAAATGGTATAATATAGGGTTATAAATCTAAGGCAAAATTACAGAAAACCACCCTTTAAATATGGGTGTTTTCACTTAACCACCCCTTAAATTCAAAATTACATAAAACCACCCTTTAAATGGTATTTGTTTACAACTCACCACCCATTCAACTATTTTCGTTACTTTATCATTAAATATATTATATTTTAATATTTTTAAACTCAAATTTGATTGTAAATATATTCAAATTTTGAATTTAAGGGGTTGATCATATTTTAGGGATTATTTTATTTATTTTTAAAAAATAAGATAAATATAACCTAGAATTATTATCTTAATTTATGGTTGAAAATGTTTATAGAATTTAAAAATATTATGGAAATTACTCTTATTTATTTATATTTTAAATAAGAGTAATTTACATAATGTTTTAAACATTTATAAACATTTTCAAACATAAATTAAGATAATAATTCTAGGCTTTATTGATTATTATTTTTAAAAATAAATGCAATGATCCCTAAAATATAATTGGGCCCTTAAATTCAAAATTTGAATATATTTACAATCAAATTTGAGTTTAAAAATATTAAAATATAATATATTTAATGATAAAGTAACAAAAATAGTTGAATGGGTGGTGAGTTGTAAACAAATACCATTTAAAGGGTGGTTTTATGTAATATTGAATTTAAGGGGTGGTTAAGTGAAAACACCCATATTTAAAGGGTGGTTTTCTGTAATTTTGCCTAAATCTAATGCAGTAATTGAACTAAGTTAATTACTGTAGTATTGACAAACCTGAAAAAATATGATGATCTTTTGGGAAAGAAAAGTAGTGATTTTGTTTATAAAAAAACGGAAATTTCGCGAGGTACCTGAGATATTGCAATTTTCGCGAGGTATACAACTCTTTTGCATATTTCACGTGGTACCCCTATGGTTTTCAATTTTTTCGCCTCGCACCCTTTCTAGTTAAATCTAACGGACCTTGTGATTTTCCGTTAGTTTTCAATTAAAAAAATAAAAAGAAAGAAAGGACGGAGAACAGAGTACAGACGAGAGAGCGAAGAATGCGAAGGAGAAGAAGCTGCTGCTCGTACAGGAGAAGCTGCTGCTGCTCGGATCCGTTGCTCGAAGAAGAACACTGATGTGTCTAGTCGAAGAAGAACGCTGCTGTGTCTAGGAAGAAGGTCGGCGACGGCAAGGCTGTGAAGAGGAGAAGTGGGAGGCGTTGTGCCTGAGAGCGAAGGCGGTGGCGGCCCATTGCCTCGGCCGGCGACCGAAGGTGGAGGAGACGAAGCTGCTGCAAAGAGGTAACTTACTGTGAACAGAAATTTTGGATTTAGGTTGATTGAAGCATTTGGGGTTTTTTGTGATGTGAAATTTAGGGTTTAGGTTGAAATTGATGGAATTGGGATTCGAAATTTCGTTTAGCTCTCTGTTGTGAATTTGTGTGCTTGATCATTTCCCAATTGTGAGTTTCCATCATTATTTGAGGATATTGTTAGTATGATAAACCCGATTGTGAATTTGTGTGCTTGAATCATTTGCTGAAGGCGAATAAGAAGGTAGGTTTTTGAAGCTCAACAGACCCATCAAATTGGTTTAATAAATTGGAATTTTGAGTTTCTTATGGGTTTAGTCATGGAGTTATCTTGAGAGTGAACCACTGGACAGCAAAGCTGCAGTTTCTTAACCCACACCAGCTTTCACCTGTTATGGAAAAACAAACGAGTTAAATCTTACTGATAATTTTTTAACTCTCTTAGTATGACACTGAAAGCGAGCATATGGAGTAACAGCAGTAGCATCAGCTTGCCTCCCACTCAAATGAGAAACGTTAAATGCACGAACCTGAAAATTAAAGGACTCAGCATTATTTATAATGTTCTCTCCTAGTCAAAAGTCTCAAATACAAAATTCTTGATGATAATATTTACCTTACAGTCCCCTGCTCCAGATGCCACAAGTTTATCAGATGTCTCGGGGATAAAATTGGCACAAAATATATTAGTGGTATGGCCTATCTCTATGCAATGTTAAAATTTGTGGGTAGAATATCTCCTTATGTTGACCTGCATTTGTCCAAAGGTATCAGCAGTAAGAGCAACATGCAAATCAGTTCACAGCTAATTAAAATCCCAAGCCATGGATTCTCTTGTTGTGTATGGTTGTTAATTAAATCAGATTCGCTTATAATGTTCTAAATATTTTAAGAGTGCACATTTACCCATTTAGCCTATTAGCTCAAAATGGTAGAGCAATGTGCTATGCACATGATGTGGGTTCGAGACCCACATAGGCTGATTTTTAGTTAATTTCTCTTATTGTAAGTTGTCGATCATTTATGCATATAATTCAAAATTTTCAACGAAGATAGCCTATGTGGGATTCGAACCCACATCTTTGTGCCTAAGCACATTGCTCTACCTATTGAGCTAATAGGCCAAAAAATTCAATAAATGAACACTCATCACAAACAATAATCTGTATCTTACATCTGACCAAACCCTCAAATGTGCAAAATAGGTTTGGCTTTGCAAATCTTGATAGTTCTAGTGTACATAGCCAATTATGCTAGTTTGTGATTGTTAAACGAGTAGTTGAAGCTACTTAGAAATAGTTAACGATTTGTATATCATAAGAGTCTTGGAATCGGGAAGTCCAGAACATATGAAAATAATTCAGCAATGTGTAAAGAACTTATAAAAATAGCTTAGGTAAACACTTGTGAATTCAACGAGTTTGTTTATTTTCCAAAACCCCCAATCCTAGAAATAAACCACAAAGCTGGTTGTTATGGCCCTTTAAACATCTCATCTATTAGAAAGTTGGATTATATGTTATATATGATGCTTGAAATGGTAATGCATTATAATCCGCCAATTAAATCAACCCGGTATGTGAAGATAAATACTGCATGGATCAAAATTAGCTGATGAAGATATATAGTGAAACAAACAGACTCTATGAAGGATAAGAGATATCTAATTGATCAATCAACTTGCTTATAGAAAGCAAATTAAACTTGCAATCTAGGACAAAAAAAAAACCATGATGTTGGGTAATATCAGGCATGATCTGTACTAAGCCATGAAATTGGATAGTGATACAAGATGCACTTGGTAAGGAGACCTTGTACATTCATCACTCCCACTTCCAATTCCAATTGCACACATGTTCAAAGCAGAAACTTCAAATCGAAAAACACCCCTTATGTAAAAACCCCAAATACCATATGCCCAGGGGAAACAAACAACAAGTGCTAAGTTCCTTCCTTTCTGTTGCAAAACGGCAAAGAAATTTACCCAGCTCAACACAAGCAAATCGTCAAACACTTGGTGTGCACCAAGCTTAGCTTAAACTGTACACCAACAATCAAACTAAAGCTTAACTAGGCATACCAAATTCAACTCTAGCCCATCAATAGATGATAAGAAGATGAAAAACAAGGGAGGCAATTCAAGGATGAACCGTACCTGAGTGAATTTCGAAGTATAAAAATTTGTGGGTAATTAGGGTTGGAGCGTGTGGAGGTGAAATTGAAGTGTGAGGTGGAGAGTTGGGAGAACACAATACTCAGGCAGCAGCAGCGTTCTTCTTCGAGCAGCAGATCCGACTGGCTTGGCGACCTTCTTCGAGTTCTTCTTCTCTTTCGTGTTCTTCGCTCTCTCCTCGTTAACTTCTTTCTTCTTCTTTTTTTAATTGAAAACTAAGGGACCACCCACTAGATCGGTTAGATTTAACAAAGAAGGGCACGAGGCGAACAGATTAGAAACCTCAAGGGTACCACGCGAAATATGCAAAAGAGTTGTATACCTCGCGAAAATTGCAATACCTCAGGGTACCCCGCGAAATTTCCCTAGAAAAAAATACGGCGACGGGGTTCCTTAAAACTTCCCTTGAATTTACAAGCAGTGGCAAGACAATGGAAAATTCCAATCCCTCCCTCTTACACGCTTCAAACGCGTCCATATACTATATAGTATACGGTAATTACATACATCGTTCATAAATTCCAAAATTAGACTATGTGACACTATTATTTAATAAATTAGATTTGTTTTTAGAAAATTAAGTCTACTATTCCATCCTTTCAAAAGGTATGAGGGAGTTATGTAATTTGGGCTAATTTTCCGCCTATATTTTTAATTTTTTTTTAATGGTAAGGATTTTCCGCCTATATATAGAATTAGGATAGCTTATGCCTGAAGCCTCCATAACTACGTACTCCGCTTTCAAAAGCATCTCTCCCACAAACATACCCTAGCTAGCTGAACGCCTGAACCTCACCCAGAAATTGATCGAACTGCCGGCGTCTAGCCAGCTAATTTCAATTGCGACCGCCTACGTCAACTTCTCTCCTTCCAAATCTTATTCAATTCATCAATCCTTCATTCAATTCACTTAATCGTAGTTTCTAGCTAGGTCATCGATCAGCGGGTTGCAGTAATTAGGGCTTGATCTCACATGTCTGATCAATTACCCCCAAATCCGACCACCGCCGTTGACCCAAAGTCGACGGAAGTTCCATTGAAAGGCGGAGTGTTCGACAAGCTGTTGCAGTGGTTCAGCCAAAGAAACCAGCGGTACGCCAAATACCCAGCCCCATTTGATCGCTTCTTCCAGGAATTGGATTTCACGAAGCTGTGCTCGTTGCTGTTGGGGGCTATGGTGGCCGCCATGACCATCTTCGGCCAGAAATACTTCAACCTGGTGTCCAAGGAGTGTATGCGCCAGCTGATTCTTATGCTCGTCTTCGCGCTCTTCTTTCTGACGGGTGCATACACCCTCCAAGACATGATCCCGGAGATCGCTGTGGTCGCCATGCTTGCTGGGATTGCTTCCGTGGTTGCTGCTTTCCACACCGTCGTCTTCAATCTCCTTGATCTCTCTCAAAAGCAACACGATTTCGCAGTCGTTGTCCTTGTGGTTGGATATGTCTTCGTCCTTTCACTCACACTGCTCAAACTTTACAAGGAAGATGTTCGTGAGAAGGAGACGACGGAGAATAATGGATCTGGCGTCGACATTGCTAATGCAATCGTCTAGCTGTTTCAAAGAACAACAACAACCAACAAGAGAGAGAGGAGGGTTTGGTTTAATTGTCCGGCAACAAATATCAACTTTTCTTAATATAAAATTATAAACTCCCTCCATCTCACAAATAAATTTCTTTTACTATTTAGGTAGGTTTTATGAGAAAGTAAAAAAACTATATAAAATATTAATTTTATATTAATTTTTTAATAGATTTTTATACTTATTAGTAATAAGTATAAAATTATATTAAAAAATAAATAAAAATCTAATATTTTATATATTTTTTTAGCTTCTTAAAAAGCATGTATGAATAGTCAAAAGATAAATATTATGGAACAGAGGGAGTAATAAAAAGTTGATATTTTATATATTTTTTGTGCAAAATAATAAATATCAAATATTTTTAACCGGAGAGATTAAGGGTACTCAATTAGGTGAATTGGGTTGAGAGAGGTATATAGGGTGTGCCTTCTTCACCTTCTTTTTTTTTTGTTTTTTTTTTTTTTTGTGCAGTATGTAAGTAAGTATGTATGTATGTATGTCTTGTTTATTGGTTGTTTTCTTTTAAATGTAGGTAATTACTAATTAGTTTGGTGAGTTTGGCATTAGAAGTGCTTATTGATAGCCAATATTAGGGATTATACTAGAGATTAGGGTATAAATATCATTAGTTCTTGTAATTGGAGATCCAAGTAATGAATAATCAAACACTCTCTCGTCTATCTCTCTCTCTTCCGACATCTCTTCCTCTAAGCTCTAAACTCTATACTTTCATGATTTCATCCCTTTCCTCTTTCTTTCCCTAAATTCTACCCAAATTCAACCTCAGTTGCCTTAGCACGTAACACAATTATCGTCTTTACAATTTTTTTTTATTAGGATCGTCTTTATAATTTCGAATTCTTGTAAACTCTATGTTTTAATTTGATTGAAAACCTTGTAAAAGTTACGCATATTTTTTTGTGTGTGTGGGTGTGGTGGTGGTGGGTTTCTAGAAGAAAATACATAATTGCGCATAGTAATTACTCCTTACAATCCAAAAGTTTGCATAAAACTACTCATTCTTCAAATCGGGTAGAATTTTAATTAAAAATGCAGTAAATTACAGTAATACCCTCATTAAAATATTGAATTTTCTTTTGTATGTCATTCAACAACAAAAAATTATTTTATTAATAACAGTATAATTTTGGAATTTATATGAACGATAATATATTATAGTAATGTAATTAACCAAATTATAATATGTATATGGGTACGTGGCTTTTGGTTTTGGCATTCAGAAGTGAGAACGCGTTAAAGCTGAGAGCAAATTACCTTCTTCCATTCCCATTGCGATATTTCGTTGCCTAACCATGCTTGGAAGTTTAAGGGAAATTTTAAGGAACCCCATCGCCATATATTTTATTTATTTTTAAAAATCCTACCTTTTTTTCACCAAAAGAACACCAATTTTTCAGTTTTCTTTCAAGTTAATTAATGATCTACAGTTACTGCATGTATTAAAATGATGTTTGGTTGAATTTTAAAAGAAAACATAAATATCATATCTTACAAAAACTTATTTTTATAAGCAAACAATAAGGTATATAGATATTATGCATTTGTACCGATCAAAAAAAAAATTATGCATTTGTTTTAGAATAATATAATAAGATTAGTTTTTTTATATTCTCCAAACTAAATTGCTATTTTACATCGAATTTTCTACACATGTCAACTTAGGAAATATTTTACTATATTTACCAATTTAACCATATAAAAAAAATTACTCATTTTCATTTAGAGCTTTTTTTTCTAATAAATTATGATAAATGATATAGGATATACAAACTGATTTTCCAAGAAAACAAATGATATAATATTTGAACATAGCATTTTAACATCCCTCCACCTCAAATGGGCATTACCTTCCAAGCAAGTTCAACGTATTTACTTAGAATATCTTAGCATCTTCTCCATTTTAGAGGTTTTAGAGTATTACATAATTTTAAATAATTTTTCATTTAAAGATTTTTCATCTCATTCTCCAAAATTAGAAAGTAGAAAAAAAAAAATTATTCTCTAAATATGTGGTATTCTCTAAAATTGAGCAAAAGAAAACTTTATATTTTTTCCTCAAACAATCTATCTATCTATCTATCTATACACATATACTAAAATCGATGTATAGCGTCCTATGTGGTGCGTTGTGGTTAGGGATGGCAATGGGGCGGGGACTCCCCGCTGCGGGGACGGGGATGGGGAAATTAAATGGGAACGGGGACAGGAATGGGGGCCAAACTGATTCCCCGCGCGGGGACGGGGATAGTAGTCCCCAACCCGATCCCCACCCCGCCCTGCGCCCGTTGGGGATCCCCGATGGGGAGTATGAAATCCCCGTTTTTATTTACATCTTACCTAATTTTAAATAATTTTGTTTTTATTTTTAAACTTTTACCTTATAATTTACATTTATGAGATATTATATGTAATATTTATATCATATTTTTTACATAACTTTAATAATATCTTATAGTTTTTTATTAAATGAGGCAAACCATAAAACTTATGGGGAACCCGACGGAAAAACCCGCGGGGAATGCAAACGGGGAAAATTACGCGGGGACGGGGATTCCCCGATGGGGACGGGGACCCGACGGGGATGGGGACGGGGGATATTTTTTATCCCCGATCGAACGGGGACGGGGACGGGAACGGGGGGACTTTTTGCAAACGGGGACGGGGACGGGGAGGGTACTCCCCGCCCCGAACCCGCCCCGTTGTCATCCCTAGTTGTGGTTAATTCTATGGAAGAAAATTAATACAATAATATATTATCATAGTTTATAGAAATTTATATAAGTCACAATATATATATATATATATATATATATATATATATATATATATATATATATATATTAGTTAATTGACAAGAATATAAATAAAAAAATATTTTATAGACTCATACTGACCAAAAATATTAATAGATAAATATGTAGTATTTGATAAGTTTTATTAATTTATTTATATCTATATTTTTTCGTGGACAAAATAATTTATTAAAATATTATGTAGCCATAACCCATCCATGCATAGATATTTTAGTAAACTAACATAATAAATATATACTATATATTTAATAAAAAAAAATATTAAAATATTTTTAAAAATCAATTATCTATTAAATTACATGAGATTCAATTAAGGTAGATTAGAAAAAAAACAACTTACCTTATAAATGTGAATTTTATTTATATTTTGAGAGAATCTAAATAAAAGATATTTAGATTAAGATTATATATAATCTCTCGAACTAATATTATTTATATCTATATTAGTTTTTGGTGGAAAAATGATTTATATTTAGATTATTATTTTTTAATTTATTATAATTTATCTAAATTATTTATAATATTGTATATTTGTATTAATGTATTCTCCGTATACGGAACGTGACCTACACTGGTAAAATTATATATCATGATTTTCTTTTTTTGGTCAAGGATATATCATGATTTTCTTAGGTCC
This sequence comes from Persicaria tinctoria, assembly GCA_037127255.1. Classification (NCBI taxonomy): domain Eukaryota; kingdom Viridiplantae; phylum Streptophyta; class Magnoliopsida; order Caryophyllales; family Polygonaceae; genus Persicaria; species Persicaria tinctoria. The sequence goes on from JBANSL010000008.1 coordinate 16,364,414, forward strand.
AAAGTCCCAGCCTTGTACGACATGGGCCAACCTTATTTCCATACCAGAAGACATAGACTATCTCATCCGGGTAAGTGTTATTGGGTCAAGCTCAATCCAGCCCAAGAAATATTTTGATAAAAGCCCAATAAATTGGATTCACGCAATTAGGAGGTTTTACATTAATATGTGCAAGGGGTCTTCCCATTAAGAAACGAGTAGAGTTGAAATAGCAACTCTATTTGCTTATGATGAAAAACTTTTGTACATTTAATAAAATTTGAGCTATTTCAACTTTAGTTAATCTAAGCCTCAATTTAAATCGAGCTTTAAAGGTACAAGTATCATATTTTATTAAATGGCGTGTGAAGTGATCTACATTTGAATCTTCAAAGGTTTATAACTTTTTACTTGGTTGTTGAATTGAAAATTATAATATTGAATCATTAAGCTATAAAAAGGGCAAAAAAAAAGTTGTGGTTGATCGTCATGGAATGGGCCAAACCCAATATGATATCATATGTACACACTATATAAAGCAAGCTCAAGTTGCTGAGCTTGGCATTGATATACAGAAACCCAATTTGCCCTTACTTTCTCCTTCCTCTTCTTCTTCCATCTAACATCAAATCTCTCCTTCTTCTCTTAGTCCTCCATGAAAGCTTGAATTTTCGCTTACCCGACCTCATGATCATGACAGTTACACAACCATTTTATTTTGAAAAATCACCCCTTGTTAACATTTTATTTGGGAAAAATCATATTTTCCAATTGTGTTATTTTTTTTGGAACCCACTGGGGATTTTCATTCTAAAAAAACTCATTTTTCATTTTTACAAACTCAATTTCAATTGTATTTTTCAAAACATCAATTTTAAAAAATATAATTGTAATATTATATAAATTGGTATCTTTTAATTAAGATACTCATTTTTCATTTAAAAGCCATTACTTAGTTCGGAGTATTTCATTTTAAAGCCATCACCCATTCACCCCTCAAAGTGAGTGATTATTTAATTTTTAAACATGCATTTTAGAAAGCTAAAAGAATATACTTTTTAAAAATTTATTATTCATTTTTTAAATATTCATATTTATTAGTAATAAATATAATTTTTTAAATAATAAAGTTAATATTTTATAGTACTATTTTAAAAAAAATTAAAATACTTGCGGAAATTTTAAGAGGCTCAAACTTGATAAATCCAAAGTAATTTATGATCCGGTTTGTCTACTAGGTATAGAATAAGAAATTGAACTGAAAATTTGTTTTCTAAATAATATGGTGAATCTACACGGGCTCTACCCCCCTCCCAGTATCTCTCTCTATATATAAAATTAATGCAATCTAATTAATGAACAACTTAATTTGGCAAGTATAAAGATATAGGTACCGTACCGTAACATATGCAGATGGAGCACATCGTCGTGAAGATTCGATCCCGGCCGGCCAGTTTCAGAGAACACCAGATCCGGTGACTAGCAGCTTATATATATAAATCTTCAAAGTGAGGGATCATCGCGCGCCATGGCGATATAAGGGCAGGTGGATGAACTGAAACTCCAGTTACCTCAAGGCTCGAGCTCTTCATTTCTTCAATGGTTTTTGTGCGTACTCATCACAACTTGCTATTCACAGCTAGTTTCATGACTTTTACCGTTGACTGCCAAAACAAAAACAAAAAAGACTTGGTCGATCAAATCTTATAATTGACGGAGACTTTTTATGTTTTTTTGAATCCACGTACACTTTTAATAATGGAGTACTAGTTTTTATTTTTATTATATTATATTGGCAAATCTGAATTAGTTAATCAACCTAGTTTTCTGAAAGATCGAAAAAACTAGTAGAGTTTGCTTTTCCTCTCAAAAAAAAATTGAAGAGGGTGGTTGGGAGAGGGAAAACAGGGAGGATTTTTAACAGTGGTTGAGATTCTCCCAACTCTATGGTAGAGTTATTATTATGATTATTATTATTAAAAAAATTTACATAAAGTTAGTTACAAGTCTCGTAACAAACTGAGCTCTAACCCCTTTTGAATAGTAAAATCAACTATATGAAATATGGAATCACCATTATAAGACCCTACTCCGTGGCTTTTCGTAACCAATTGAACCCGCTTCATAAAACCAATAGCATCATCCCCTAGTTCTCCAAAGGTAGAAGACCCAAATGCCATGAAACAGTACCCCTTAGCAGCACAAATATCCGCATACTTCTTCTCCTTTCTTTCAGTGGCTTAAGACACTGCCTTGCCGGGTACAAAGGAATTATTAGCTCTAGTTGTGAACGGTGAAGCCCCAACCACATCCACACATGTGTTTCTACCTTTGTCCCACCCATAAACCAACAAATCTCCTAGCCTCAACTCAACACCATCTTCATTGCTCATACTAGTATGCGCTTCCTTCTGAACTACGATGCCCGCTTTGTAACAAATGTCATCCAAAACATCTCGGACCATGTTGTGTCGGTGCTTCGTCCCGCTGCCTCGATTGCAATGTAGCGCGTGATCTCCAAATGGGTCCATCCTGTCAAGCTCACAACTAGGACAGGTCGGATAGCCACTAAACATAGGGATCGAAAGATGGTATTGGAGGACCGAACGAAACTGGCGAGACGACATGGTTTGAGCTAGACCCTCAATGGGAGTAGTCAACAAAAAATCATGCGCTCTGTCTCCTCTCACCGCTTGCAAAACATGCAGTTGCCTGGGAGTCGGATTGAGGGTGGACACTAAGTTGTCATCAATGAACTTGAAGTATCGATCCGCCAATACTGACATGATTTTTTTGGGGGCGGGGGATACAAACAAGTCATGAATATCCGAACCAACACAAGCGACATACCTCGAAATAGATTGGGTGAGGACGCTGTCAAGGCAACTATCCGGGCGTCCAGAAGGTGAAGACAAAATGGATGTTTGGAGTTCAGCCGTTTGGAGACGAGATGTGATGAAAGCAAAATGACTAACATCCTCCGCCAAAAGCACTCCAAACCCACCAAGTTTTAAAGGAATAGTCGCCTGACGCCACTGCCACGGACCAAACCCTGGGCCTCCTGTAGTAATAGCCTGCTCAAGGGAAGTCCGAAGCTCATCATCAAAGCACTTTATAGCGTCAAAGAGGGCATGAGGTGGGCACGTTCGAAGAGCAAACATCAATCTGGAGACCCCGATACAATTTTGTAGAAGAAGCAATTCGCACTGGGGATCTTCTAACCTCCTAACAGCCTTAAGAGCTTCGATCGATTTGTCAACCCTCTTCATAATTAAGCTATTGCAGAATGTAGCATTGTTGCTGGCCGGGCCACCTAACAATTTCACTCCCAATTTTGGTATAGAAATGTCAGATGGGAACAGACCAACTTCAAAGCTCCTCGGATCTGCAGTTGGCCAAAATAATTCAGTTTTATGAATATTAATGAACGTCCCCAACTTCGGACCCTCTCTAACCACAATCTCCAGTGCCTTAGCAACCTCCCTAGTGTCACCTGATAAGGTACCATCATCTAAGTACCACGCGTTAATGTCAAGAGCACATGCAATATTAATTTTGGTGACAAGCGGATGCTAGACTAATGCAAACAAAAGCGGACCTAGCGGATCACCCTGCTGCATGCCTTGATAAGAGCGCAAAGGCACATCCTGCCAATACAGACGAGCAGGTTCGGCATAACATAATTCAACCCATTGAGCAATGGAGGGGCAACGGATGCGAACTTCCCGAATCAAAGCGTCTCTATCAACAAGATTAAAGGCGTTAGAAAAGTCCACAAGAAGCAAGGACATCCTCGTATCCATACCCTTATCTAACAAAAGTCTGTTAACCAAATGGAGGATAGCTTCGCCACCCCCTGACACACCCACACCAAACTGGTGTGTGCCCAAATATCTGTTGAGATCCTTAGTGACAATAGAAGCCATATCAATATTTTTCTTCATTCAACCTACTGATTTTCTAAATATGCAACTCTAGATCTTATGTGTATGTGCAGTTGTACGACTAGCTAACACCACTGGAGTTATTTATTTTTATTTTTATTTTTTTGGCCCGGAAATAATTTGGCAATAAGGGAACCTTATATGTCAAGAGCATCCATGTGGATGAAATTGCGAAGCATTGAGTTTGTCAGGTGTCAAAGTGCCGGAGAGGACAAGGTTAAGATGCGAAAGGCGGTTCGCAACTCGGTTTGCATTTCGGTAGACATGACGAATTTCACACTTGATGAAGGCACCAATGGAGACTAGACTATCAGAGACAATCATTTCGGAGTCTCCAGAAGGCAGACCACAACCTTTAAGGCTATTTATAATGGTGAGGTTTTCACCTTCAATTACTAATCTAGTAATGCTTAGTTCTCGTGCCGCATTAATGCCATACCAGAGACCAATACCTTCCGACCCTAGAATGGAGTGGAAAGGAGATGGTCCAACACCAAAAAACACGGGCTTACCTCTATGGTCTCTGATAACAAATCTGTAATGGGCTCCGTTGGAGGGGGAGAAGGCTCCGTCAAAGTTGAGTTTATAGGTCCATGGTTTAGGAGGATGCCATCTTGGTTTGTTCCTTCGCTTTGGAATGTTGTTTTGGACATGTTTTGAGTTTCGGTGGTGCTCATTATCCGCCAGGGTCGTATCATCAAGCTGTGTTGTTTTCCATAGAAGTGATTGGTCTTTTATAAATGAAACAATACCTCTTCCACCCGGAGTGTTATTCCCGAATAAAGATTTGTTGCGAAAGTATCAAATGCTCCACCAAGATAGAGCTAGTTTTGAGAATCGTGTAATTCCTATGGCATCCTTTATATCACAGATGGTTTCATTTATCGTTGTTCCTTTCGTGAAATAATTGTTTAGTGTAAGTAATATAGTTGGGTCAATGGATGTTAATGTTGCACGAGTAATAGGACAATCCCATAAAAGGTGATGTAGATCTTCATAATTGGAGTCATAGTGGTTGCACGTGGTCGGGATACCAACACCGCGGGAGGCCAATCTGACAGAAGTTGGGACACCATTTTTGTAATTTTCCAAAGTAAAGTTTTAACCTTTGGTGGTGCATCTAGGTTCCATATCCATCTCATTTCGTTTTTTAGTGTTGTTTGAAGTTGTTAATCATTTCTATTGCAGAGCTAGTAGAGAACCAACCGTTCTTACTCCATTTCCAATAAAGTCCGTCTCTATGTATGTTTTTTGGGATCGGGATGGTTGTTATTGATTGTATCACTTGCTTAGGCAGTAAATGTTGATAAGTTGTTCTTAGTTTCTGTATGTCCCAAGCCTTGTCTTGTGTAATAAATTATTGCACTGTGACTTGTGTGTCAACGTGCTGGTCCTCATGGAGCATGGTGATCAGCGGTGCATCACCAAGCTAGTGATCTTTCCAAAAGTTGATGCTTTGGCCATTTCCAATTGATCAACCATCGCAGTCCTTCTTTAAAGAGTGGTATTAGTTATTATTAATTGGCTCCATTTCCAGGAAGAATCTCCCTTTTTGTGGTAATGCAATATTTCCTGGTTTCTTAGGTATTTTTCTGTGATAATAGACACCCACGAATTATGAGGCTTCGCAAGTATTTTCCAGATTAGTTTGAGTTGATTTGTTCATATCTTCCGAATTTCGGAGTCCAAGCCCACCATGAGATTTGGTTTTACAGACCTCAAACCAGTTAATGAGTGGCTTATGGTTGGGGCCCTTGTTCCAAAGAAAATTTCGGTTTATCTTGTCTAGTTCTACATGTATAGCTTTAGGTAATAGGAATTATTGCATTAGGTATAGTGGTTTTGCCGAAAGTGTGGTTTTGATCAGGGTACATCGTCCTGCTTGAGAGAGGCAGTTAGCTTTCCATTTGTGGAGTTGTGATTTAGTTGTGTTTATTAGGTCTTGAAAGGTTTCCTTGGTTGTACGACCACAAATGATTGGGCAACCTAGATAAATTTATTGTTACTTCCGTGTTAGTTGAAATTGAGATTTATGTCTATTTACTCGTTGCCCTGACAAGGAGAAGAATTCACGGAGAACCTTATTGATTTGGTCACAAGCGGTTTTTGTTGCCAAAGCAAAGATAACAATATCATCAGCGAATGCCAGAAAAGGAATTCTAGTTCCGTGTCGAGTGATTGAAATTCCTAAATGGATACACGGTTTGGCGGACTCTTCACACAGTCCACATGCCAGAATATCTGATAGAATAAGGAATAGGTATGGTGATAGGGGGTCGCCCTGTCTTAGACCTTGAGGCGGCGTAAATAGGTCAGTTGGTTCATTATTAACAAGGACCGAATATGTTACTGTTGTAATGCATTCCTTGGTCCAGCTCGAGAATCGTTCAGAGAATCCAAATCTGTTCATGATTGTTAATAAGAAATCCCAATCAACCATGTCAAACGCCTTTTCCATGTCCAGTTTGACAGCCATCCGACCGTTTTTTCTTTTTTTCTTAGAAAATGAGTGAAATATCTCATTTGCTATTAATATATTATCTTGTATAGCTCGTCCAAAGGTGAACACACTTTGTAGGGGATTTATTATCTTGGGTATTATTTTTTTCAGTCTAGATGACAGTACCTTTGAGATGATTTTATATGTTGTTGAGCATATACTAATTGGTTTGTAATGTGATGTAGTAGTTGGATTGTCACGTTTTGGTATGAGTGCAATGTAAGTATGGTTTATTTGTTTGAGGATCCTGCCACTAAGGAAAAAACTCTTGACAACCTTAGTAACAGAGGGTCCTACAATGTGCCAATATTTTTTTAAGAAGTCTTCCAGAAAGCCATCAGGCCCTGGCGATTTGTCATCTGCAAGGTTGAATACTCCATTTTTAATTTATGCATTAGTTACTTGTCTAGTTAACCAATCGTTGTCCGTCTCCGTGATTTCCTTCCCGATATTGTTTAACAGAGTTCTTTGAATTCGCTGCCTGTAGTTATTTTGGTATCGTTTCTCGAAATCTTCTTTGATGGCTTTTCTAATGTCATTATCGGTGTTTACAGTTACTCCTCCAACAGTTTGAATGGATTTAATAATGTTTTTATTCCGTCGTCTTGTTGCTATTTTGTGCAAGTACCTTGTGTTTGCGTCTATTGATTTGACATGGTGTCGTTTTACCCCAATATCTGTTTTGACAGTTCAATAGGATGGCATGTTTAGTTTTTAGTCTCTTGATTATTTCTTCTAGTCGGTGGTCATACATATTGCACAACTTTATTTGTAAATCTTGCAGTTCCGATTCAATTGTTGTTAGTTGACGGAAAATATTCCCAATCGAGTAGTTACACCAGATTTTGCTTTTCTTTTTTACTTCTTGTAGTTTCTTTGTTAATTTGTATGTGTTCGAGCCCTGAACATCAACCCGCCATGCATTTTTCTCTACAGTTTCAAAGTCTGGTCTAGTCGTCCATGCCATTTCGAACTTGAAAGGTTGTAATTTTGGTTTTCTGTTATCCATTAAGTCTATAGTGATTTGCGCATGATCTGATTTAATAAATGCATGGTTTTTTTTGTGTAGATTGGGAAAGTGTTGTATAAGGCTATGGCTTACAATGGCCCGGTCTAGCTTTTCGTAGATGTTGTCCAATCCAAATTAAGATAATTTAGTTTATTGTTACTAAAAGATCCAAAGGTCTCAACGAAACTATTATAACATTCAAATTTCGGAAAGAAAATATAAATTAAATATCATTTTGTTTATTAAAAAACTGCACAACGGGCGGGTAGTAAGACTAGTTGATTTAATAGTTTAGTCTTTTAATCTCATCTTTTCGAAAAGAACTGAACTTGAAATCCATTAAATATCTAAAGTTGATACATATTGAAGTTTCTCTGTGTATGTGCGCGCGCGCGCGTGAGACCCTATATAAACCGTCGGATGATGATGATTTGGATGGTTAGATTTGAAAGAAACAATGGAAATAATTTTAATAAAAAATATTACATTTCTCTCTCCGAATCCCTTATTTCTCTCCTAAATAATACTAACGTGCCATTCAGCTGCAAGGGAAGATTTGAACATTCATATGAATACCTAATAATTTATTCATATGAATAAGCCGACTTGCTTTTTTGAGTCCATATGATGACCTCCCAACTAAGCTTATAAACTTAACATAGTAGCCTAGTGGTGGCAATATGTAAGCCATGCAAAAAAAAAAAAAAAACATCAAACTGATGCAATTGCCAATTCTTAGTTGCAGCTAATTAGACCAAAACAACTCTAAAAGTTATCAACTTTGTCGTGAGAGAGAATATGTACTCTTATAATATTTATCTTTAATATGAATATAGTCGGATAGCCCTTAGCCACTAACATGGCTTTATATCTCTCAATTTCCCCAGCTAGCTTGTACTTGATTTTATAGATCCATTTGGATCCAATAGCCTTCTTCCCTAGAATTAGAAGATTAGTGAGAGTCCATGTATATATTGCTAAGTTCTAAAGCCTCTCTTAGTCATGGCATGCCTATTGCCACTCAGGAATGTCATTAACTTGATGATAAGTGAGGTTAAAAAACTTTGAACACACTGAACAAAGATGTAGTGTAAGAACTAGATAGATGGACTCATATCTCTCATACTCATGACAAAAAAAAAACACAAAACTCATATAATCAGATGAACCAAACCTATAGCAGGTAGTTGTGAACATGTATATAATCATTGAGCTTAATAGGTTTGTGCACAACCTTTTTGTTAACAATTATAGGAGGAGAAACAACTAGTATAGTAACCGAATTATAGGAGGGTTGTTTAGAAGAGAGAGCACCTTTTGAATCTAAGACAATAAGAGAAGGATTTTGCATAGAAACATTTGGATATGACTCGATAAGAACTTGATCATGAGAATGATCAAGTTCTTATGGAGTCATATCCAATGGAAATCGCTGTCGGGGAGGAAAAATAGAACCAGAAGGTGATTGTATCTAATAATGAAAATAGACTCGTGAAACCTAACATGCCTGATGATCACCACTTTCTTTCTATCCAAAACAAACAGCTTGAAGTCCTTTTGGCCAGATACCCTAAAAAAATACTCCCTCTGTTCTATATTAATGGTCGTTTTGAGGTTTTTGATAATTTGCAAATTAATTGTCGTTTGATCTCATCTCGTCCTTTTTTAACTTCTGCTATAATTAAATCATCTGACAGGAAAGTACTCTGTGCATTAAATCCTTTACAATTTGGGTTTTATTATACAATAAAAAAATTGAATATGTCAGTGGGGGCTTTGAGTCAAAGTAATGATGAAGGGAGATGCAGAGGGGCTTTGTACCATTTCAGGAGTAATTACAACTTTCTTAATATTTGTGATAAACTTCAAAACGACCATTAATATAAAACAGAGGGAGTACATCTGTTAGCTTTGATCCCCAGCTTATCTTATGAAGAGTTATCAATGCTAACATAACATAAATACCCAATCATTTTAAGATCATCGTATGTAGGGGGTGTTCTATACAAAACCTCATAAGGTGACTTCAAAGTTCCAACTCAACTTAGAAGAGGGCATGTTATTGATAAGATGGGTGGAAATTAGCACACAATCACCCAAATCTGAATCAAATGTTTGTGTTTCCTCTCAAATCTCCCATTTTGTGCATGAACTCTAGGTGTAAACCTTTGATAGAAGATACCTTTTCAACTGATGAATTCAGTGCATTGGGACTATGTAAATTAAATACCATTATCTGATTTGATCACTTTTGAAGTGTAATAGACAAATAAAAGACTAATAAAATACTCTAGGGGGGGATGAATAGAGTATGGAACTTTTCGCAATCTCCGAAACAGTAAGACCTTACCAAACAGAGATAAGACCTTATAAAAAACACAGAGACAAGATATGAATAAAACGGTGAATAATAAGATAGAAAACGAATAAACAATAAAGATAATAAGCAGAAGAGAAAGAACACACGATATGTTAATGAGGTTCGGCACAACTTTGCCTACGTCCCCGCCTAGGGTTATCTAACCCGTAATATTCAAAACAACTTTATTTCACTTCTTCCTATGAATTCTAGATACAACCTTTAGAAGACCTTCCCTCTTCTAAACTCAGAAGCCTCACACTTCCTATCTAGCAACCCAAACACATCAGTGAAACAAAGTCCTACCGATACCAAAGTATCTATACGTTTGGGTAGAAATGTACCCTTAGTATAACCCTAATGAATTGTACGATAAAGCTCAATATAAATCTCACAAACCCTCAAAGAAATAAAACGGTCAAGCTGTAGGGTGAGATCTATGCTTTTGGGAGACTAAGGATTGCAGAGAGAACTTGTATGCACTGGGGATGAAGCTTGTATAAACTGACATCCTCTTTGTCTTCTTATAAAGGCCAGCACATCCGAGTTTGAATTGATTCAAACGTTTGAACTTTGGGCGCCTTATTTGTTGAGAGACGATGCTATACTTACAAAGAGAAGAACCTGCAATTCAAAATTGCATTCCAGAAGCTACGTCTGGGATTTGCTTTGATTTGAAACGTTGAAGGCTTGGTCAATCCAAATCCCTTGAAAATCTCAACAAACAAACAAACTTATCTCCATATATTCGGTTAGTAAATAAAATCTCAAAGCAAATAATTCAAAACCTGAACAAATAACTGGACCATAAAATAAATCTTAGCCCAATCAAATATTGGTCCAAATAAGATCGAAATTATAAGCCCATTAAAACTAAGCTCGTGTAAAACTTAAGCCAGTATCAGTAAGGCCTTATCAAAACCTGGAAATCATGGTTTGATCAATCAGTAAGGCCTTGACTCTATTTTGGTACTGATGGTTTGATTTGAAACGTTGAAGGCAACTGGAGATTGTGACGGAGGGAAAACCTGCCGTTGATCCGTCAAAGTAAATCTCAAACCTATAACTAGTATATCAATAAGCAAGAGGTTGATCCCACAGGGAAATTCGCTATTCAAGTGTGATTTAGATGCCAATCAAGTAACCAAAAAGGGGTTTTTTTAGTGTGTAAAAGATCCACCTTTAATCAAAGCGGATTGACGAAAACAAGAGTAAATGGTTGTGATTTAAACAATTGAGAGAAACAGTTCTACCTACAATTTTCCACTTTATTTGGTTGAAACGATCCTTGTAACTTCTTCTCGTCCTATTAAGTATCCTATGAATGCCCTTGTCCCGACCTAATATAGTTACTAGTCCAACCAGTCATAGCAACCCTTATCAATCGAACAGTCCCTAAAGAATGATTTAACTCAATTGATAGTTTTAAGTTCAGATATTAGCCAAGGTATTTGCAGTCCCTGGAGAGGGATTTAACAACACATCCAACTTCCTACTCATTCAATTAGTTCAACCAGCCCTAAAGGAACAAGTTTGTCACTTAGATTAAGGTTCACAACCAGGAATCTACAAAACCTTAGCAATTGAATTGATTCTAACTAGTTGCGCGGGCTAGATAGAATAAAACAATAGACAATCAAGCACAAAGAAGTTGAAGCATTCAAATATAGGAAACAAGGAACGAGAATTAGAAACTTACAATCAATCCAAATAAAGCTTCAAATTATAGGCAGAACAGATGAGTTTAGTTCCTCATGGAAGACATCGCTCAATCTCTAATTGTTTGATAAAACGTAGAATAGAATAGAAGTGTCTCAAAAATAACATAAAATCGACCTTTAATAAGTCTAGTCGGCCATGGAACAAAAATAACAAAACTAGGGTTTCATTAAACAAAACGACGTCGCGCTGAACAATGTTGCGGCCGCTGCATATGCTGCGGCCGCGGCATCAGCAGCTTGTTTCCATCCCGCGGCATTTGCTCTGCTGCGGCCGCGGCACACATGCTGCGGCCGCTGCATCGGTCTTTCACGGAAAATTTGTCTCGAATTTGCTCTTGTTGTCAACAGGAAAGTTGTAGCTCTCTGAAAGAGCTTTCCAACGCATGGTTATACCAGTCAATCGGACAACCGAGACCTCCAGAAAGTGCAAAACAAGTTCAGCATGTCTGGCGACAAACTTCTGCAGACTTGTTCTTCGTTTAGGTTCGCTTCTTCTTCTCATGACCTCTTGAGATCTTCATGTAAGCTTCTTCGATCAATTAGACATTCTCATATAATGCGTTATCAACTCTTGTCTCATCATCGGATCCACGATTACCTGAAATAATCAATAAAAGTGTGTAGATTCCAACTCCTTCCAAAATACTCACAAGATGCAAATTAACTACAGATTGTGAACGAAGTACAACCTAACTAACCTAAAAATGCCTATAATACCTATCTAATTATCAGATTGGTTCAACCAAATCTTTTAAAGATCTCAACAAACCAACTACTTTATCTCCAAGATATGTGGGCTGGATATATCACCTTTGACCAAGATTTGAATAATTTTAAGAAACAAATCCACATATATCCATAAATAAAGCAAATGAATAATTTGTAATTCAAAATCAATAAAAAAATTAGCATATATATAAAATAAATAACTTCTAGAACATTCACTCAATTTAGCAAAACATATAAACAATATGTGAGCCAAATAAATAAAGTTCAAGACAAATAAATCACATAAATAATCTAATTGATATTTGTATAAATAAATACAGTACTACCTTTCTTTGTCTTCCATCATACATATAATATACTATCAAGATAGACTCAACAACCTTAATCCGAGTATGACAATGATTCTCAACCATAGCAACAAAGGCAAAAATGACTAGGTACCTGCAACTTATCTTGTAACAATTAAACTCAAGTACTCAATTGGTTCTAGGCTTCTAGCTAGTATGATTATCTAAAATAGTAAGAAAATATTTAGCAACACACAAGGATACTGATTTGTAAGGGCCCCATAAGTCCACACATGAATAAACTTAAAAGGACAATCAACAATGAACTCACTTCTTTGAAAATGAAGTTTTTGATGCTTAGTCATAACACAAGTATCACAAAAGAAATCATTCAAGTCTGATTTATTAAAACTAGGAATGTATTTCATCTTTGAAATAGATGAATTCGAACTAGAAGACAATTGTTGCAACCAATCATAATGCTTCCTCCGTGCATAAAACATGTATGTCATGTATGTTGTCTCGAGCAATCTTGACCTCAGTTGTAAGGTCTTATATATAGAACACATGACACTGCATCAAAACTGAACTCCAATTCTCTAACTCCTACTAGATTCAACTTGTAATGACCAATCTACCTCCCACTATTACACAAAATACCTCTAAGTACTCTTGGTTGTACCTTGCCTCATTGTTGCCTATGATGTTAATTGTATATAAAAGCACACATATATGAAGCTCTACACCTATATTCCACAACATTGGTATATCAAATTGACAATAATCTGGAAGTCAATTTCAACTCAAGCCCAGGAATGACATCGACTAGTAAACTTATACGTTTTAGTGGAAATCGTCAACAAGAATAATCATTTGCAGCTTCTTAGAAGCTTACACTTAAAATATAAAATCTCTATTTAATTTCATCGCACCAACATTCCACATCGAGAAATGGGTATGATCATCGTCTTCCTCCTCATCCTATTGTACCGCTGCAGAATCCGCCCCATGGAGGTTGTCATATGCGCTGCAATCATCGCGCTTCACAAGCAGCACCGCACAAGCCCCTTGTCGTCGCCGGCGTTCCACAACATCAATCTCTTGCTCTGTGCCGGATTTCTCGCCCTCCATTGGAACCGACTAGGTCGCGAGCTCTCCAGCCTGATCCCCGGCGACGGCAATTTGCGACGCCTCCGATTCGGATTCGCCTGCGTCGCCATTGCTTTCCTCCTCACGGTCAAGGATCTGCTCCCGCCTCGGCTTGCCCTCATTGCCTCTGGATCTTGTCTTTTAGTTCTCTCCGTTTTGTTGATTTCTGTCTTCTAATTGCTCTGTCCCACATCGGATTTCTGTGGCTTTGTTGAGGCATTCAGTTGTTTGTATGATTTGGGAAGGGTATGTCGAGGGATTTTGATAATGCTATTTGTAGGTTCGGATTTTGATATCAATTAACAATTTCAGTTTATATATGCGACTTACATATATATATTTGTTATGAAATGAATATAGGGGAAATCCAAGTGATTCCCGTATTTGGAGGGTGACTCTCATTTGTAACTTTTAGGAAATCAAATAATATGTGTAAATTACCTTGAAAATTCACCTTTTTTTTTTGAAGCGATCATTAGATCCTTAGAGCATGTGCATTGGGAGTTCCTTAACCAAAAAATGTAGAAACCTATTATTATTATATTACATTTGTAAAAAGTAGTATAAGGAATGATTTGATAGGTTCCTTAGTAATAAACCTTTAAACACCCTAGTTGATGGATAAAGAGGCATGTGTGAGAGGGTGGGAAAGAGAAAGGGGGGGGGTTTGGATAAGTGGGGGAGATATTTTTAATTTTATATTATTTAGTTTATAATAAAATGGGTTATAGGGATGTGAGTAAAAAATTAAGTTGGGTTTCTCAAGGATAGAGAAAGATAAAAAGGGGAGTTAGGGAACCGAATTGGGTTCCATGGATGCGGATGCTCTTACTTATTAAAATTTGGTCCGGTGGATTAGACCGCAAATTAGAATCCTTACTTATTAAAATTTGGTCCGGTGGATTAGACCGCTTGCATGCAAGCTGATTTAGTTGTTGGATTTAGCTTAGATGGCTTAGACGGTTGCGGATTTGATTTCGGATGCGGTAACAAACAAGTTCACACCTACCGATTCTTGTGGGTTGGAGATGGCGGAAGAAGGTAGATGGTGGTGGGATCGGAGGTGGCGGTTGTTTGGGATTTGGAATTTTAATGAGAGAGAGGTGGAATCTAATTAACGGACCATCCATATAAGAGGTTGAAATTTTGGATTAGAGTTTTGGGTTTGTATCAAATTTAAATGATGAAATGTTGTAAGCTGAGTTTAGGTTGAGGTTAAATTTGGTTTGTAGAGGGTTACTTGTAATAGCCATGGGGCGGAGAGGGGGGTTGGAGGAGTTGTTGATAGTCGGATCTGAATAGTTTGGGAGGAGAGAGAGAGAGAGAGAGCCGGCGAGGGGAGGCGATAACAGCCACAATACGGTGGTGGAGGAGAATGATGTTATGATAGTGGAGGATTTTTTTTATTAAGTAAAATTCGAGCTTAGACAAGTTTGAAGTTCGAGAGATCGACGAATCGACAGACGGGCTAACCGTCAACATTCAACACAGTAAGCAACACAAATCAACAAAGATGAAAGAAAAACCTAATAACTCATAAAAGTCGACAATCAACGCAGGAGTCGATGAAAGTCCAAGACAAGTCACGAATGTCGAAAACACAGGAGAGCGCGATGACTCACGTGACGTCTTGAAGCCGAGAAGGTGGAGAACAGTAACCCACGACTAGAAAGAGTGAAACATGGGGAAGTGCATGCGGATCACCGACGTTGCCCTCATCTATACGAGGGATCTTCGAAGACCACAAACACAACCGTTGTCCTCTTGATCATATAGGACGCTCGATACTACAAACCCAACTCGAAACTAAATGTACCACGTCAAGACAATGACTCAACGCCAAAGGAGCTAGGGAAAAAACGGGCCAACAACAGGGAGATCAATCACCAGACGAAGATTTGATAGTGGATAAATTATTGATATTGGAGAAGGCTTGTAGAAACTTTATTTGGGGGTCTACCACAGAGAAATGCTATATGAGTAAGGTCGCGTGGGGGGAGATGACGTTACCCAAGGAGTTGGGAGGGTTGGGAATCAGAAAAATGAAGGAGCTTAATACTGCCCTTGTGGAGTGAAGTATGGAAGCTTATGACCAAGGAAGAAGGGTTGTAGAGTGAAGTCCTTTCCAGCACATATATTAATAAAGTCCTTGGACAGTCTTCGAGTGCTTTCCATCTTTGGAAAGGGCTCGCCAAAGCGGTAAACTTGGTAATCAAACCCAATATTAGGTCCCTTCGAGCCCGGGCTGGATGAAAATTAACACCGACAAGGGTGTAAGCGCTCGGGAAGGGCTATTGCTGGTGGAGCCATTAGAGTCGAACATGGCAAGTGGATTGTGGGTTTCGTCATGAATATTGGGGCTTGCTCGGTAGTTGCGATTGTGTTATGGCTTATTGTGAAGGTGCTCGAGCTTGCGTCGGATCTTGGACTTCGCAAGGTGGAATGTGATACCGATTCGGAGGAGGCGCTGAGATTGCTTAAGGGGCCTACGAAGCCTTCACACCCCTGCGCTACCCAGGTGAAGACTTGCCATGGCTTCATAAGTAGGAGTCGGGATATCAAGCTCCGTCATTCTTTCTGTGAAGGCAATTGTCTTGCCGACTATCTTGATGAACTTGCTTTTTCCTTTCCTATTGGTTTTTCTATTTTGAACTCGGCTCCAGAGGGTGCAACTGATCTCCTTCTCGATGATGCGCATGAGGTTACTAAGGCCAGGGTGCGCTTAGGAGGCCGCTTGTTCCTCGCCTAAGGGTTTAGTTTAGGCCCATTTTTCCAACCCAAAAAAAAAAAAAAAAAAAAAAGAAAAAGGAAAACTAATGTCGGCCCCTATGGCTTGCGACTTGCGTATATACTCTGCTTATCGTTTACACTCAAAACCCCCAATTCCGAATCATCAATCCCTCCTCTTTGGATTGTAGAACCCGATCTCTCTCTCAGGCGATCCATGGGTTCTCAATCTCAAGCAACGCTCCTCCTCCAGAAGCAACTCCGAGGTCTGAATACAACAATTTCGAGCCAGATAATTCAAGACCTAATCTTGATTAGCTTTCCCATTTCTAGTTTCCTGCCTTCTCGATCTCCTCAGTCTGAATAGTTTCTTGATGGATTCTTTATTTTGATTGCTGTTTTCTCTTGCTAGATCTCTGTAAGCACCCGGTGGATGGGTTCTCGGCGGGATTGGTCGATGAAAGCAACGTCTTTGAATGGAGTGTCACAATTATTGGTCCGCCTGATACTCTCTAGTGAGTTCAATTTTGGATATCTTATTGTGGAGACTTGTATTCACGCTTCCTTTTCTTTTGGTGTGTTAATTTGTCACTTTTTGGTTTTCTAGGGTTTGAACTTGAAGTTCTTGGTTTGGTTTGATTTAGTGCTTTCCTTTTTTCTTGTTGATATTGTCGGTAGTTTATTGAATTATTGATGCTTTGTTTTCATGAGTGAGCAAGTCTTATATTTATTGATTTCAGAGATTGGGTAGACCTTCGATGGTTGATTTTGTCTTTGCAGGCTGGACTTCTAGCAAGAAGGACCGATCTTTTAAAATTTAAAGAATTTGAGTAATTGATTGATTGGAAATCTGATTCCGGGTCTATGAGATTGCTAGATGATGTACTTGACTGCTATATTAATTTTGTATATAGATTGGCTTTTTATAAACATTGCTCATCAAATCGATATGATATAATATTTGCAAGAACAAGTAAGATGGAAGTTGCTTTGCTGTTTTTTTGTGATGATAACTTCCAGTAGTGCCAAAAAAAAAATTCGAGGGGCTGGGGGAGGAATGTATAACTACCCACTCAACACAAAAGAAACTATGTGCAAAAACTCGCAATATTTGGTGATGATACATCTACATTGATTTTGCAATTTTCTCAGTTTTTATCTGCTGTGAAGCCCAAGATCTATGAAATACTCTTATATTTTATAGAGATGACTGAATCACAAAGTGGATGTGCTGCCAAATAGTTCATGCTTTGCTGTTCATTTTTCATTCTTTTTTGTTAATATTAATGTCATGATATATATATTTTCATCTTGTACATTGCAGTGAAGGAGGCTTCTTCAATGCGATAATGAGTTTCCCGGCTAATTATCCCAATAGCCCACCCGTTGTAAGGTTTACATCGGAGATGTGGCATCCTAATGGTGTGTTATCTTTCGCTTTCGTAGTTATAAAATATGATCATCTGTGTCTTTAGCACTGTTATCTTTCGCTTAACTCAGACATTTGATAGCTATTAAATTGTTTTGGTCATTTCTCTGTAGTAATATGGGACCTATTCTATTCCATTGTTGAATTATCTCCCTTTGCGTGTTACTTGGTTTATGAGCATTCCTAATGGCTTATGAACAGAATAATCTTCTGAACACATTTTTCATTGCTGGCAGTTTATTCTGATGGGAAGGTTTGCATTTCAATTCTCCATCCACCCGGTGATGACCCAAATGGATATGAGTTGGCAAGTGAGCGTTGGTCTCCAGTCCATACGGTAAGAGTTTAGCTTGTTGCATGTTCTTTTCGAGTAATGTATTTGAGTCAAGTTTGACTTTGAACTTCATTTCTCTTGCACTGTGATTAACTGTTGATTACTTGCTTATATTGCCTTTTATTCTTCCCCTTTGTTGTACTTTTATCTTTGAAACTGAAAATGCAATTGAGCAGATTCATTTCCTTTAGTACCGGGACATGAAACAAGTTTGATCCCTCTTTATATATCCAAATAAAGGTGCTTAGACAGGCTTTCGTACATGAAATTGATTCATGAATATGCCATATGAAGACTTGATACCAAATTGTTATGGTAGGACTTGCCGCTTGTATGCATACAGACTTTACAGTTTGGTAAAGTGTGCTCACGGTACTTATTGGGATGAGACATAGAAAGCAAGATGTCTGATTGTTTTTTTTTCTATTAACGATGTCAATGTGCTTTCTGATGCATCTTCATTCTTCAAGATTAGAATGCCCAAAGGCCCCTAACTTTTTAGTATTGAGCTAGCTTGTTTAACTCTTGTCATTGTGTATTGGAAGTAATTCTAGTAAATGGTTGACATGGAATAGATTGCATATTTAGTAAAACACGACTTTATATATGGAGTTGTCTGTCGTTTTGGTATTTAAAATAAAGGAAATTTAAAAAAATGTTGGGTTAATGATCTGATAAATTATTTGAAATAAAGGGCCGAGTGTAGTCCATTTTAAGTCACAATATAGCAATGGGATTTCCCAACAACAAAAAGAGTGAGACGCTGGGGCTTTACGAGTGTATAAACAGTTTCAGTAGATTGGGATATTGAATATATACTTTTTAAGTGGCTAGAGCATTACCTCTCTTGGCAGTTTTGTCACACCTTTTACGAGTTATAGGCATATTTAGAGTTTATTGGAATTGTAACCGTTCGAGCTCCGTGATCTATGCTGTAAATACGGAAGTTGATTTGGCATAAGAATGCATTTGATGTTTCTTAACCCGACAGTATTCTCTGTATTCAACATGATGTTTTTTGCAGAAATTGCTGAACTTTGTTTTAAACTGTTTTTCTATACTTTTAACAATTTCTACGCCTCTTTTGGTTTGTTGAAATCACAGGTTGAAAGCATAGTTTTGAGTATCATCTCAATGCTATCAAGCCCAAATGACGAATCCCCTGCAAATGTTGAAGCTGCGGTAAGAAGCATAATTTACATACTGCAACTTTATTTTCATCACATTCCTTATCAGGCACTGTATTTCGGGTTCAGTTATATGTTAACCTCCACTGTCAAAAACACTGATATGGTATACAATACATGTGTGCAGAAAGAATGGAGGGACAACAGGGACGAATTCAAGCGGAAAATAAGCCGCTGTGTGAGGAAATCGCAAGAAATGTTGTGATTGAGCCAGCCAGCTAAAAGGGCACGTATCTTGCGTTGGTTCTGCTTCTTATCCTTATGTTCTACTATCAAGGGCGAGTTCATATACAAGACATTGTGACTCTATGCTAATGATTTGTCAGTTTGTTTGCCGCGATGTCCTTCCTTACTAGGAGTTCATATATAAGCTCCTCGCTCCAAACGAACGAGCTTCTTTTGTCTGAACCTCTTATCACGGTTTTGATCTCCCCTTTTCCCGTTTTCTTCCCAGTGTCTTATTCTTATACATTAGTGTTAAACAAGTCCTTTTCGCCCTCTGGACCTAATGTGATTTGATGTTTTTAGCCTTTTGCATCGAATGTTTTTCCTCATCTTTTTATGTTAATGCTCTTTATTTACCAAATTCAAGGTGTATATTTCGTTTCTCCTTAAATGTGTATAAATATATGTATGTTTTACCATACCCAATATGTTTGTTTATCACTAACCATCAACATCTTAATTGAACCACAAAGCATCAATAATCCAACATAGAGACTATATACACTGTAATTAATCGTCCAATGCGAACAAGATGAAAGTTGCTTGCAGTGTCTTCTCCTTTTGTTTCAGGAAAAAAGAGGGATTTAAAAGTTGTCAGCAAAAGTGAAAAGAAAAAGGAAAATAAAATTCTTTTTCCCCCAATAAAAAAGGAAAAAAGAAAAAGCAGCAGATAGAAAATGGAAAAGAAACCCCTCTCCCTCTCTCTCACAGACACTCTCTTCCTCAGCTTCTCTGGCCGCTCCCTCTCTCCTTTTCCGCCATTACTCTCCACTTCCCGTGACCTTCCTTGAGATCACCATCTTCAAAGTTCGAACCTTTATCTCTCTTTCTTCTCTCACTCTCATGCTTCTTGTCCTTCGCCACCGCCGCCGCAACAGACACAGTCGATGCGTTCACCGCAGACCCTCCGGCGTAACGGCGAGGCCCCCGCCAGCAGCACGCCCTCCTCCTCGCCGCGGCCCCGCCTGCCTCCCCCGATCCCCCTAACGGCGACGCCTAGCCCTCACCCCACCTTCCACTCCACCGTCTCGTTGCAGAAGCTCCGCCGCTTCAACTCGCTCCTCCTCGTCTTCCGCGCCGTCACCTTCATCTTCTCCCTCTCCTCCTCGGTCTTCATGCTCACCAACTCCCGCTCCTCCTCCGACTCCCAGGACTCCCTCCACTGGTTCGACTTCGACGCTTTCAGGTACGCTCTTCCGAAATTTGTCAGCTCTCGCTCGAAATCGGTCATGGAGTCGATGAATACGAGAAATTTGAATTATTTAGGTGTTTTTTTTTAATCCCGAAACAGGTTCGTCCTCGCCGCCGGCGCGATTGTTGCGTTGTACTCCTTGTTCGAAATGGTCGCGTCTGTTTGGGAGATCACCCGGAGCACCACTCTCCTCCCCGAATTCCTCCAAGTCTGGTTCGATTTCGGCCACGATCAGGCAATTCCCTTTCTCAATTTCAGATTCAAACCTCCACAATCCCTAATTTTCGAATTTTGAATTTCTTGCGCGGCAACTGTTTCACTCTCTCTCTCTCTCTCTCTCTCTGAACTTTGTTACTTTGAAGTTTTCATCTTTTTTAGTTCCCCGAAACGCAGCGTTTTGAGGTAGCGTCTGGTTGAATTGCAGGTGTTTGCGTACATGCTGTTGTCGGCGGAATCGGCCGGCACGGCGCTGGCGAAGACGATGAAAGGGACGGACACGTGTACGGCCACGGGCGCATTTTGCTTGCAGGCGGACATCTCCGTGGCCCTTGGATTCGTCGCTTTCATCTTCTTGGCCTTCTCCTCCCTCCTCTCCGGTTACCGGGTAGTTTCTTTCCTTCTCAACGGCACTCGCTTCCATTTCTAAATGCCCACCAAATCATCTAATACTGAACTGTCTCTGAATCTCAATGATCATCTCCCATTACACAAACCCTAATGAATTTGCACAGGGGAAGTAATTGGCCACTGCCAGTCCATTGAAATTAGGAGATCATCTAGTTTGATGTTTGGTAGCAGTGAATTAGGAAATTGAGGCTTTCTTTTGCAGGATTTCATACTCTGTTGTTTTGAAAGATGGAACATCTGTCCTTTGTTAATATGTGAAAGGAAGAGAATTTGAGTGTGTTTGATCATTTTTATGCTCTCTTTTTGTCCCTTTGTTTTGTTTTCCAACCTGTGTTACATGGAAATGAAACGACACAGATACACGAAATGTCAATTCCAATTGTAAACGCGTCCTCCTGTTCTCATGCTTGTTGAGAAGCGATGCCCCTTTAGGATTCTCGGGTAACATTTTCTCAGGCGAGTGCAATGTCAGTTTTTGACTGCCATGAATCACCGTAGGAGTCACATTTGGGCCGAGAATGCTTAATTTTGTTTGTACATGCCTATTTTTCGTCTTGATATTTCTTTGCCTTGTTTGTTTATTATGCTGTTTCCCCATTGTCTTTTGTTTCTGTTATGGCTCTATCGTAAACATCCTTGTGCGTATATCCCGAGTACTTAGACCTTGCTTCATTGCAGGATATACTGGGTTGTCTTAGGTTAAGTTCTATTGTCAAAATTCATCCTTTTCAAATTCAGAAAACATTGCCAAAATTCACCTGTTTCAGGTTAGGTGGGTGGGGACATATAGTTTGATGTGTGTATGGTATGTATTGTAATTGAATCTGAAACATGTCATAATCAAAGCCATAGCCCCAATTATTATAGCTGGTAAAAGTCCTAAAAGAAGCCCCACTTGACCTTCACCTTCATCTGTAATGGATGATTGAGCATCTTTATACATCAATGTAAGGTAGACACCTGCACCTGAACAAGATATGCAATTTTCTTCCTTTCACTTTCAATTGAGGAATTTGGAACTCAGCTACTTTTTCACTCCCAACAACAATATGAAGAGCATCAAAGGACTTGGGTTTGCGACTGCCGAAAGTGAATATAGATAAACATTGTGCAAGGAGAATCAAGCAAGTCCCACAAAGACAAGCATAAAGCGACTTCTGGATAACGCCCGAGAGAACCAAACTGGTATGAATGTCCCACAGGGTATTAAGATTTAACAGAAAGCAGCCTGTGTGGATGATGACAGTTCAATATAGGGGCATATAAGAGGAATCAAGCAACACCACTTTTAAGAACATCAAGGCCCATCTCTTAAGGCTCTGTCGCTCGCGCGCTCTACCTGAATACCATCAATCACTTGCAGTATGTTCTCTTTTCCTTCAACTCATGAATCGTAACCTTACAGGCATCATCAACAGCCATACCAGATGAATCCATGATGCACTCGCCTTTTCAAGGTTCGCCTTTATAGGTGATATTTGCTGTTTCTCGTTGGGTTTTCAAATTCGAGCATTCAACCATATTTGCTGTCAAATTTGTGGAAAAAAAAGGGCAAGATTTATGCTTTTACTTTGTGCATCTAATGATTCTTATCTTTATAGACGATATACTGATAGAAAGTTGTGTTTTTTTATTGCACCAATTAAAGTTGATTTGAGGCAATCCCTTAGTCAACGAGAGATTGATTTCCAATTTGTATTGATAGTTAACTTGTAGATACTCCGTATTGTGTTTGGGCAGTAATGATGAGCTATTGAGCTGCTATGATTGTTGATGATGAAATCTCGACATTAAAATGTGTTGAAATGAATACTCTGAGGTTAATCATTGTTAGTAGTAGACATTCTCATCTTATTTTGAGCGTATTTGTAGACACTGTCCTTGATTTATATTCCTCATCTTTTGCGTGTTAATAGTTTGTAGACCCACAATTTTCTCTCATTATCATTTCGACAACCACTGATCTGCAAAGATTTGGGTAGGTCGAAGCTGAAATTAGGTCCTGTGTGTGAAGATGCTCTGTCCTAAGATCCCATTAGGTCAACTGACTTACCTGAGATACGCAGTCGTAAACCCTGCTGCGTATCGTTACCTATGGCAATGACTCACCAAATTAACTAGCTCGATTTACACAAGGGCTTCACTTTGAGATTGGACGCCAGAGATCCCGCGGAGCGTGTGTTTATCCTTGTCTGCGTCTCTTCGCAACTTTTAGTATTTGGCAACAATTCCGCTCTATTTTTCTCTCTTCTCGTTCCGATCAAATTCCAAAATCCCTTTCAAATGTGTCCAAGCTTGGCTTATATACTATCTTAGTTGTACGGATGCTCGAGTGATAAGTGTCTCAAGATGGATTATACGTGGGCATCCTGTGACCCGTGGGATGTGGGTATGAGTGACACGTGGACATGTAGGCAGGAAACTAGTTAATGGGAACTCCGCTCGCAGTCGACCGGCCTCCCATTCGCCGCGGATCGTCCTCCATCTTATTATAGTTTTTCTAAGGGGTTTCGACCACACCTACCTTACCTGGTGATGTGTCTATCCCACGTTGGCTATGGGTTCCATCATCGTGGCTTGAAAGTTAAAGGTGAGTTGTATGGCCGACGTGAAGCAAGAACAAAAAATAAGTGGCCAACACGAGTTTTTTAGTCGAAGAACGTACTCTGGTTTGGCAAAAGCCAAAGTTTTGATTCAGACAATGACAGATGAGATAGATTGCATTTGTAGTCTGTTATCGTACATGTTATAACGAGAATGATAATAACGAAGAAAGAACCAGAGATTTACGTGGTTCGACAACAATGCGTTACCTACGTCCACGGGCAAAGAACCAGATTTGTATTCGAGGAAGCAAAACCAGATTAGGATTACAAGGAGTCGGCGTTTTATGAGTATTTATAAAGACTCATGAAACCCTAAACAGACAATGGATTGAAAGCTGAAAACGGTTATGCGTCGCCGGTCAACGATGATTCAAGGCACATTAACAGTACAAATGTGTTTGCTTGTGACCTACAAGGTCGATTCTGTATGCTCATCAATGTTGGTGATTGATGGGGTTTAGACACTAGCTAGTTGCGATATCGGATGAAACTGTGTTGCTCACGTAGCCACGTTCGTTTGACGCTAACAACTCCGATTAAGCTGCAAACCGAAGTAGAAAGGCCCAGCCCCATTTTGTGCAACTACATTGTTTTGGAGAAGCTCTAGCTTATTCTAGATGAAGGGTCCACCCCACCTAAAAGCCAACCTACAAGTCCAATCTTGAACCGAATCCACAAGAAGTTTCTAAGGCCTTCCACGACGAGATCCATCTCCATCTTTTTCTTCGCATATTTACTCGTAGAGATGTTTGAGATAAGGGTGATCTAACATCGAATCAAGATGATCTGGTTAAGAGCTGCTTCGAACACCATAGCCAAGCGCTGTGGTCTTAGAGCACTTGTCGACTCCATTCGACTTCTGTTGAGCAGAAGTCCACCGGGCAATTGCAGTTCCTCCATAGCATCAACAGTGCATTTCTAGAACAACTGTACCGGGCCTGGGAGTCCGACCCGGATAGCGTTGACGGGTCATGGGATCGGTTCTTCCGAAACCTCACGGGTCAGCAATCCGACGTCGTTTCAGGACAAACGATCCAGGAGAGTATGCGATTGCTGCTTCTCGTTAGAGCCTACCAAGTTAACGGCCACCGGAAGGCGAATCTCGGCCCGTTGGGTCTCCGGCATAGCCCGGTTCCACCCGAATTGGACCCGGGTTTCTACGGATTCACCGAATCTGACCTCTGCCGGAGATTCTCCGTCGGCGAGTGGTCGGATCAAACACTGGGAAACATGTTAGAGCGGCTGGAGAGGGTGTACTGCGGATCGATCGGGTTCGAGTATATGCATATCCATAGCAGGGAGAAGAGCGAGTGGTTGAGGGAGAGGATCGATGGGGCGGCGGAGGAGCGGTGGCGGGGCCCGCGGAGGAAGGTGGTAGAGGGGCTGATTTGGGCGGCGGAGTTGGAGGGGTACTTGGGGAGGAAGTGGCCGACGGCGAAGAGGTTTGGGCTGGAAGGCGGCGAGGCGGTGGTGCCGGGAGTGGAAAGGGCGGTAGAGAGAGCGGCGGAGCTGGGGATGGAGGCGGCCGTTATTGGGATGGCCCACCGTGGGAGGATCAACGTGTTAGGGAACGTTATGGGGCCTCTTCGCCAGATCTTCAACGAATTTATGGCGGGTAATGTTTTATGATTTTTTTTTTGGCATTATAATTTACCATTTTAAATTAAGATTCAATTAAATTTATCATTTAAAATCCCAAAATTTGTATTTAATTAACCTTATATGATTTTCCTTAATCAGGCAAGAGCAAGAGCTCACTCAACGGCGGCCTTTACACCGGAACGGGCGACGTCAAGTACCACCTAGGAACCTCCTGCGACCGCCCCATCGCCGCCACATCCACCACCGGCAACATCCACCTCTCACTAGTCCCGAACCCGAGCCACCTGGAGGCGGTGGACCCTGTAGTGGTAGGCAAAACAAGGGCCAAACAATACTACTCTAACGACCCAAACCGGGCCCGCACCATGGCCCTACTCATCCACGGAGATGGCAGCTTCGCGGCCCAGGGTGTCGTCTATGAGACCCTCCACCCCAGCGGCCTTGCCAGCTACACAACCGGTGGCACCGTCCACGTCATCATCAACAACCAAGTGGCCTTCACAACCGACCCGGATCAAGGTAGGTCGTCTCATTATTGCACGGATGTGGCCAAGGCATTGGATGCCCCGGTTTTCCATGTGAACGGGGATGACGTGGAGGCGGTGGTGCGCGCCCTTGAGCTGGCGGTGGAGTGGCGGCAGAGGTTCCGGTGGGACGTGGTGGTGGATGTGGTGTGCTATAGGAGGTACGGCCACAATGAGGTCGATGATCCCTCCATCACTCAACCTAATATGTACAAGGTAATCTATACTCCTCTTTTACTCGATTTCGAGCCCTTAGAAATCGAGCACCTTTAGAACTAATCTACTTTTTAAACGGGCTAGGCAAACCCAACGGGGTTCATCTCAAAACCAATTGACAATGAGAGGAGTAGCCAAGCTTATATGTTGTTCATAATATCTCAATATTTTCAATGTATGACAATCTCATATTCCAACGACTACTGATTTGTACTGATAGGTGATTTGGAATCACCCAACGGTCGTGGAGATCTACGAGAATTGGCTTATTGAATCCGAGCAACTAACACGAAACGAGATTGATGATATGCACAAGAAGGTTAACAAGATCTTGCGCGACGAGTTTGAAGCTAGCAAAGACTATGTCCCAAGAAAGCATGATTGGCTCGAATCATCTTGGGCCGGACTCAAATCACCCGACCAACCTTCTCCTGATCGAAACACTGGGTGCGTAACGAAAGATTTGATCATATGAAGACACTGGCGGATTTAGGGGTGGGCTCGTATGAGCGCGAGCCCATCCCAATCCCGGAAAAAAATACGAAAGATTAAATATATAAAAAATAAAAAATAAAAATAAAAAGGTCTAAATTAATTTAGATGTGAAAATAAATCATAAAGTTTACCTTGCCTAGTTGGTAAAGTATAAATGAGGAATTTTTTCCTCTTTGTCTAGAGTCAGGTTCAATTCCCACTTTTTACATTTTCTTCATTTATTTTTAACTATCTTTTTATATATAAGTTTAAATATCTTTTTAAATTGAGAACAATAAATTTCAATTAGTATTGTTTGAATTCTATTTTATTCATTCATTGAGGGTTTCCTTGAATTATTTTTAACTAATTATAAATTTTATTCGACCACTTCTAATAATATGGATAAATCTTTGAATTTTTTTTACATAACCCTTCACAATTAAATCCATTTAAAGTTTAGCAAAACTCGTTTCATTATTACTTAATTTTTAGCCTAAATCTCGCCCACCCCTATGTTACGGTCTGGCTTCGCCACTGTATGAAGATTGATTTGTTAACCATTTGTTGAAATAATCGATTTTGTAGGGTGAAAAAGGAGATCTTGAACAGCATTGGTAAGAGAACTTCGACACTACCGGAGTGTCTGAAGGCTCACCGGGTAGTCAGGAAGGTCTACGAGCAAAGATCGGAGATGATTGAGACGGGAGAGGGAATTGATTGGGCGATGAGCGAAGCTCTAGCTTTCGGAAGCTTGATACGAGAAGGCTTCCATGTTCGGTTGAGCGGACAAGACGTCGAGAGAGGGACATTCAGCCACAGGCATGCTGTGGTTCATGATCAAGAAACCGGAGACAAGTACTGCTCAATGAAGCATCTCATTGAGAACCAAAATGCCGAAATGTTCACCATCACAAACAGGTACTAAACTCGCACTTCGTGGTAACGAATTTACTAAACAATCTCATCGCACATCTTAGGTGATCTTTGTTGTATGCAGCTCACTCTCGGAGTATGGTGTCCTGGGGTTCGAATTCGGGTACTCCACTGAGAACCCGAACTCGTTGGTGCTATGGGAAGCGCAGTTTGGGGACTTTGCGAACGAAGCACAGGTCATATTTGACCAGTTCTTGAGCAGTGGGGAGGCCAAGTGGCTGAGGCAGACTGGCCTGGTGGTGCTGCTCCCTCATGGGTATGACGGTCAAGGCCCCGAGCACTCGAGTGGAAGGCTAGAGCGGTTCCTGCAGATGTGTGATGACAATCCTTATGTAATGTCAGCGGCTTCTTCGGATTGCAATCCGATCCAGCAGTGTAATTGGCAGGTTGTGAATGTCACCACCCCTGCTAACTACTTCCATGTTCTTCGTCGTCAGGTATGTTTCGAGGATCTATATATAGACCAACTGTTTGATCTAACAAACAATTGAGAAGAACTTCATTTGGTATGATCATAAGGTGCATAGGGATTTTCGGAAGCCTTTGGTAGTGATGTCTCCGAAGAACTTGCTTCGTCACAAGGACTGCAAGTCTAACATATCCGAGTTTGAAGGCGAATACAAGCGTCTGATAGAGGACCGAAATGCCCACTCGGTACTCAAAGAGGACGTTAGACGCGTGATCTTCTGCTCCGGGAAGGTATGTGTTCAAGCTTTGTTGTGATCAAATGCTGTTTTTATTCTAAGACTTATGAAACTCTCACAGGTTTACTATGAGCTTGATGATGAAAGAAGCCGAGTCAACAGGAGTGATGCCGCGATTTGTAGGATTGAACAGCTTTGCCCTCTCCCATATGATCTCATCCAGCAAGAGCTGCGACGATATCCAAGTAAATACAAAATCAAGTCATAGTAGTTTCATACAAAAAATGATTGATAGAATGGTGAATTGTAGTGTTTGTTGATGATCTTTAGACGCGGAAATCGTGTGGTGCCAAGAGGAGCCGATGAACATGGGGGCATACACGTACATTAGCACGCGTTTACGAACAGCCATGAAAGCAATAGGCCGAGGAGGATCAGATGTGAGCGACGTTAAATATGTAGGGCGGCCACCATCTGCAGCGACTGCAACCGGATTCTACCAAGTTCATGTCGAAGAACAGACCCAACTCCTTCAAAAGGCTCTGCAGCTTGAACCCATCGCTTTCCTTTGACGATAAAAGGAGGAGGATAACCCTTCATTCCTCTCCAGTTTAACCTTGTGAAATATAAAGAACTATCTCATCATCAGTGTGTTCAAAATCCACTTTTTAACACAAAAGTTTACGTTATTAATTATTAACCCCATACACATATTTGTTAGGCTCATTTCTTAGCCTATGTCTTAATTCTAAATGTTGTATTTGATTAAATATGTGTATAAACTATTGATTGAATTGGAGATAATCTTTGATCTCATAAGCTCATGGGCTTTAAGCCTACTCGGTTACACATGTTGTTTGGCTTCTCCAATTAGCTGACAACGTCGCTCAGCTTGTGGCTCTGATTATATAAGGGTTAAGAAACCCTAAATCAGAGTGAGAGAGATGCTAGAGTTTACTGTAATCTGTTCTCGTCTCTTATGATCTCATCCAGCAATGGCAGCGCCGCTTAGTGAGCATTGAACGAGCTCACTAAGCGAGATGCTAGGGTTCCATCTCTCTAGCTGCTTAGTGAGCATTGAACGAGCTCCCTTCCATCCAAACACACTAATTGAATCACTTGAGCTGAGAAATTTGTAGCGTCGTTGCTTTCTGTTTC
Organism: Persicaria tinctoria; assembly: GCA_037127255.1. Classification (NCBI taxonomy): domain Eukaryota; kingdom Viridiplantae; phylum Streptophyta; class Magnoliopsida; order Caryophyllales; family Polygonaceae; genus Persicaria; species Persicaria tinctoria. The sequence goes on from JBANSL010000008.1 coordinate 16,393,972, forward strand.
TAGCATTGGTGACTGGTGCCGAGGCTAATCGAGTGTCGTTTTATCTTCTCTCTTTTTGTTATTCGATTTGGTTGCAAAACACCTTCTCGTTTCGAATACTTGAGTTATGCTTTGTTCTCTGCACTTGTGCTTGTAAATCCACTTCAAAGTAATTTACCAAATAATGCCATCGAAGTTTAAAATTTACCAAATAATTTTACCTAGTGATGTTTCAATTTCACCGGTTGATTGATTAATGATTAGCACAAAAATGACAAAAATAAAAATAAAAAATGGTTGTACAAGTTCTTATACCAAGAAGTTGTAAACATTTAACCATTAAATTGACAAAGAGTTGACAACAAAACAGTACACAAAGTTCACCCCAACGACCAAACACTAACACCAAATGAACCAACAACACCCGCAAATCCCCAAATTACAAACACCAAATTTGCATTCATTGATTCAACCACACAATCGATCAATCAGCTTCAGTACTCGGTGGTGGGGAGCTGCTGGTGGCCATTGCCATCAATGTAGATGTGATCATAGATGATTGCAGCAATGGCAGCGCCGATGAGTGGGCCGGCCCAGTAGACCCAGTGGTTGGTCCATGTCCAGCTGACAACGGCCGGCCCAAATGACACGGCCGGGTTCATGGAGGCCCCGTCGAAGGCGCCACCGGCGAGGATGTTGGCGCCCACGATGAAGCCGATGGCGATGGGGGCTATGATCCCCACCTCGCCCTTCTTTGGGTCGATCGCGGTGGCGTAGACGGTGTAGACGAGCCCGAAAGTCATCACTATCTCGAACACTAGCGCGTTGCTTGCTGACACTCCCGCTGAGAGCGAGAAAGCGGATGTTTCCTGCGCATAGTTTTGCAAAATTAATTTTTATTTGAAATAAAATAAGAAAAAAAGAGAGTGAAAATAGCCAATGAAAATGGTGTAAAACAAGTGTAATATATAAAGTGTAACAAAAGTTTTACTCTTTTCGTACCCATTACAAAACATTACTCATCAACACATGACTAAATTTTACAAGTAGTGTTAGTGCAAAGTGTAATGGAGGTTTTGGACTCTATTAAATTTGCACCTACCATTATATTATAAAATTTAGAAAATAATACATTATGGAAATTTTGTTAATTTGCTCAAAAACTAACAAAGATGCAAATGATAGAAAAATGTTCCTATTTTTTATTAGGGAAATTTATTTAAAACTACTCTTAAAATAATTATTTTTTTTCCAAAACCACAGAAATTACATAACTCTGTAACCTTATTTATAATTTTTTCTTAAAAAAAGTTAAAGTATCCCCTTATTTTAAATTATTTTAGTCAACTTATGATAGGAATGTCGATCTTTAATAAATAAAGTGATAATTTAACATCGGTTTTTCTATTATATTTTCTAAGAGCGCATGATGAGAATCTAAATTGAAAAAGATTTAATATTTTTAGAAAATAGTAAATCATAATAATTTAATAATATTTTTAGAAAATTCGATTTACTATCATAAAAATAAAAATAGTAAATCATAATAACCTAACTTAAAATATGACTAAAGCATTTTAATTAGATAAATATTTCTAGAAAACCCAATTTATAATCCTATGTGGCTCTACCAAATTTAACCCAAAAAAAAAAGTAAGAATTACCAAAAATTATGACTTTCAACTTTACTAATCACTAGGAAATTCATATTTATTTTATACATTACTAGAAAAATGGACCTTTTAAGTTTTAATTAGCCATAATATGAACGAACCAATTAAATAGGTAGCAACTCGATCAATAAAAAGCGTACCAAACCACCGGTGGCGAATTTGAGGAGCAAGCAAGCGACGACGGAGCCCAACAACTGAGCTATCCAGTACAAGATGCCGCGCAACAAGGTGATGTGACCGCCGATGAAGGCGCCGAAGGTGACGGCAGGGTTAACGTGGCCACCGGAGATGTTGGCCCCGACGGAGACGGCCACGAACAGCCCAAATGCGTGGGCCACAGCTGCGGACACCAGGCCAGCTGGCGTCGCGGCCCCATTATCGGTCAGCTTATCTGTCACGCGAAAAATAGGCACGATATTCGTACGTTACATTATTGTTCACAAACTAATGTAATTATGTAAACCAAGGACTATATGACAATGACATTTGTGGCCACACATCTTGCTTACAAGACGATAAGGTTTTCTATGGATTTGAGCTATTAATTTACGTGGTGACAAGGCAAGCTATGTGGAACATAACAAGACTATTTATTTATATAAACTTATATATTAATTATAATATATGTATATGAAGTGACATTGCATTGCTTGGTAAGTCTTATAGATGAACATGGACATACACTAACGACAAAAAAAAAGGTCTAGTGTATGTGTGAAATAATTGGAGCCAAGTAGGCAACTACATCTACTAAACTTATGCATATATGTCAGTCTTTTCAGTTTCTTAGGAGAGTATGGAACTGAAAAGAAAACAACAACGTAATCTCTTCTTTCAAAAATATAAATTGTTTGAATTTTTAACATATTTTTTATTTAATTTTTTATTTAATTTTTTAAAATTAATAAGTATCAAATTATATATATATATATAAAATTAGAGCATCTCTAGTAGCTTCTCCATCATTTTAGATATATTTGAATTTTTAGAAAATTTTAAGCTTTTTTATTAAATAAAGTTTTCATCTCATTGTTTAAAATAGACAATTTAAATGAAAATAGAGACACTTTACCAAATGTGTCATTCTAGGACTTTGTAATGTTTTTACAAATCTTTCAAAAGAAAGCCCTATATATTGGAATTTAATTTTTTTATCTTTCCATTTTAAAGAAGTGGGTGAAAATATCTTATATATCATTGATCTTTTTTTATATATATATATATAACTATATATCATTGATCGAAGTTAATTAATGTACGTACTACGGAGTATAGAAAAAAAAACTATATAATCTACCTAGATAGTACTATATTTTTGTGTTCGAAAATATGTTCAATATTATGTATACATATCTTCAAATTTTGAAAGAAAAAGCTCAAGATCTATAAATTAATCCTGATAAAAAAAAACATAAAAAAAAAAAACATGTCTCCTCTAAGATGCATGGGGCTAATTTGCCGAGAACATTGTAATTTGTAAAAGCAAAATTAATTAATCCCAATTAACAAAATATATGTCTCATGGCGTACTTCTATTTCTATAAGACATGATTTAGGGTTAATGAATTGCTAGTTTATACAGAGATCGAGTAAATGATCTCAGCGATCAAGGGACTCACTGAAAGCCATGCCGGAGCCTTCGCCGGCGAAGACGAAGATGAGCGTGGAGAAGAACTCCGCCAAGGCCGCCTTGAGCGCACCCGGGTGGGTCGCCTCCGCGGGGGTCCCGATCGCGATCCTAGTGATCGGCATTTTCTTTTTCTTTTTTTTTTTTTTAAAAAAATATTCTGGATCTGCTAGGGTTTGATGTGAGTGAGTTGTGTTGCTGGGCTCCTTCGGGGCGTCACGTATATTTATAGTCCAAATATAGGTGAATTTGCAGTGGAAGGGGTCATGGAAGAAATTATTTACAAACAAACAAATGAAGAACAGCTATTTTGGGCCCCACCTGGTGATGAGGTGGTGGTGGGACCCCTCGCCAGGCACTGCATTTTAGGGGATCATGTGGCTCTCGTTCCACCTTGGCTGGATGGAAGGGATGATTGTGTTCGACGGGCACCGCCCGATCGCTGATGGGGCCCGTCACCATGATTTTATCCACCGTCCATATTTTTCGATAATTGTGACTAGTCCAAATACAAATCCCTCCTTGCTTTGGGATGGAATAATCGGTTTAGCTAGGACTCTCATTGCCCTAAGATGACTCATCTATACGTGTTCTCATTCTTACAGATTTGTTTTGATTTATATTGGGTGTTAATATTTATTAGGGGTGGGCACAAATCCCGCAAATCCCGATCCCGTCCCGGTCCCGTCTCGATCCCGGTGGGATTTAGGACAAAATAGCGAACCCCGTCCCGCAAAAATTATGCGGGACGAAACGCGGGACGATCCCGGTGGGATCCCGCAAATCCCGTCCCGTCCCGCATATAATAATAATAATAATAATAATTTTTATAATAATAATAATAATATAATATTATAGAAAAATAATAATATATTATTAGTATTATTATTTTGAGCAAATATTATTTATAACTATAATAATAATTTTCAATTTATAATAATAATAATATTATATAATATTATAATATAATTTCATAATAATATTAATTTATAATAAAATTATTATTATTATTATATCATATTATATTTTTTTCTTGTAAAGTATAATTATTTTATAATAATAACAATAAAAATAAGTAATATTATTTTATTTTATTTTTAATTATAACGTGGGATTATTATTATTATTATTATTATTATTATTATTATTATTATTATTATTTTTTATTATCATTATTATAATAATAAAAACATATTACAAGAAATTAGTGGGAAACCGAGATACTATCTGGGCACCCACTCCTTTAGCGATAACAAAGCCAAGTCTAATAAAAATATAACGTGCAGCACGAGCCCCAGCATCCTGAGATACCGAGAATTTCCGAATCCGCTTCAGCAATGCAACCGCATATGTATCCAACTCCCCCAATGAAGAGAATGAGAAGGGTAGAAAACCATAACCAGCCGCCGTACACAAATCTCGATACTTGACACACTTACGTCGAGCAGCATCAACAACAGCACGACCAGGCATAAAGTCAGAAATTCCAGACAGAGTCAATGGAGAGGATCCCGTCAGATCGACACACACATCCCGTCCATTTAGAGTTACAAGAGGCAAATAGCTAATTAGATACGGTATTCTTCCTAACTATCAATCGCTAATTAGACAATATTGGTAAATCTCGTCTCAATTCCTTTCCGTCCTGATCTAGTAAGATAATGTAGCCAAATATGTTGAACATTACAATTAATTATACAATCATTGTATGAATTAATAATAGTAATTATAATATTAATATTAATATTAATATTAATATTAATATTATTATTATTATTATTATTGAATAATATAGTTGAGAATAATACCGTATTCAACATATTATACTAAATAATGAATTATGAAAGCATTTTTCACTTTGCAAATTTATATAATATTTTATTATTTTTATATGCGGGACAAGGCCCGTCCCGTCCCGATCCCGTCCCGTCCAGACACCATCCCGTCCCGATCCCGTCCCGAAAAAAAAATGTCAATCCCGTCCCGATCCCGTCCCGAAAATATTTCGCGGGACGAGTCCCGTCCCGGCCCAATCCCGTCCCGTCCCGTCCCGTGCCCACCCCTAATATTTATCCCTTCTTCTCGAGTCACACGTATATGACTCAATAGGCGCAGGGTATTTGAGTCACACGTCTGTGACTCAAAAGGAGCAGAGTTTATTTTATTTTATTTTAAAAAAAAAAAGAGTATATGGTGTAGATAGTAAAAAAAACTGAGTGTATATAACACTTCCTTTTATTTTACGTCTTGATCAAATAAGTTTTTTTTTAATTAAGTAATAATTCGAATTCAGATATATTTGAAACTCGAGGCCGAAAAATCGATAGACGAGTGAACCGTTGAAAGTAAAATAAAGTAAAAAATACATAAAAAGAAAAGAAATAAATGGTGCAAACATCACATAACATGCGAATTGAATGAAACTAAGCAGAACGGATAGAGTCAAAGTAATTCCATAAGATATCTAGGGGCATAATCGTCCTTACAAGGTAAACCCTAATCACAAACTCTAATCCTCATTATATATTCGGGTGAGCTACTAGGGTTTGAGAGGCTTCTCAGACAGCCGACACACTCTGACTTGAGCGTCGGAGGCTCCGAGGAGCGAGCCCCGCCTCTTCTTCTTCATTCTTGCAGTTCTTGCAGGAAGATCGATCGACACAGAGAATGATCGAGACGCAGATTTGATGTATTACATTTGGCGCCGTCCGTGGGGATTTCGATCAAAAAGCCATGAGATCGGATCTCCCAATCAACAAAGCATTGAGAGATTGATAGTTTCGGGGTGAGATTTCAACCGAAAGAGGTGAGAGAATGGGTTCAGAATTAGATCCCGAATCTCCCCCTCCTATGGTGATGATGGTCGGATCGAGCACAACCCCCTCGCCTTGATCGTGCTTTGGAGCGGATCTGAACCGGAGTGTGGCCGCCTCTAGCCTCCTCATCACTCAAAAGAAAAAAAATTGTCGATGGGAAGAGGAAGCGTTTGAGGCTTAAGCCAGGAGTCGTCTGTCCGCTGCGATGCAGCCGACACCGCCGCCACGCCACTTCGCCGGCCACACCAGGAGCGTCCTCTCCGTCGCCTTCTCCGTCGGAAACCGCTGTGTCCCTGTCTTATCACGCCAGACGTCCTTGGCAACGATGATCGAATCACCGAGCATCGAAAGCGCTACAGGTCGTTGACCTTCGTTGTCGTTTCCACTGGCCAAGGCTGTCGCTCAAGCGAACTGCAGAACCAACTGCGGGCCAACCCGCGTTTGAGCCTCACCGCACCACCGCACTACGCCGGTTGATCGAGCCTCCATCGCCACCATATCCGCCGCTACCAAGCTTCCCTTTCACCGAACCACGAGAACGCACCTGCATCGATGGGTAGGCCAGGGCACCCGAATCCACCGTTATAAGGATACTTTGCTACCGTCGATTCGAGTCCCTGTGCGCCACCGCCTGCTACGAAGTACAAACCCTACGAGGAAGACGTTACTTTGCAAATTGGGATTAATTACAGTAATTAATCCGAGTACGTTACTTTGCAAATTGTGATTAATTACAAAATCAGCCCAGAGTTCTTAGAAATTGCAGCTCATCCAACACATTTAAGTTAATTGTGGAAAAAGGCCCAACTTCCATAAGGCAGGAGGTCTCACTTGGAAGTTCAATGCATTGTGCCCGACCGGTCCAGCATATGAGACCTAAAAGCTAAGTCCTCTATGTCCTATTTTCATGAAAAGTTTACTTTTTAGTTAAACTTATTACATGGTTAATTGCATCGGTGACATATAAATTCTTTAAATGTTTATATGTGCATCGATCTATATATAGAACACCATTATATCAAAGCCATAAAAAACAATTAAAAAATCGCCACTCATGGCCAACGAATCGTCACTCAAGACCAATAGATCGCCACTCAAGGCCAACGAATCGTCACTCATGGCCAACGAATCGCCACTCATGGCCAACGAATCGCCACTCAAGGCCCATAGATCGCCACTAAAGGCCAATAGAATGCCACTTAAGGCCAAAAGATCCCCGATTTCAGGCCAACGGAACGCCACTTAAGGCCAAAAGATCGCCGATTTCAGGCCATGAGAATGCCACTTAAGGCCAAAAGATCACCGATTTCAGGCCACAAGAACGCCACTTAAGGCCAAAAGATCGCCGATTTCAGGCCATGAGAACGCCACTTAAGGCCAAAAGATCGCCGATTTCAGGCCAACAGAACGCCACTCAAGGTCAATCGTGCGCGGCTTATGGCCAAAGAATCGCCACTTACGACCACTTAAAGCCAATTTTAAGCCATATAATTCTAAGCCATAATAACGCCATTAAGGGCCAGCAAAAGTCGAAATCAAGCAATAACCCTGTCATTTAAAGACGAAACGTTCAACTCTAATGAAAACCATCGAATTGTCAATCATAAATAAAAGCAAGAATGTCATCAACTAACATTGCTTCTCATTTATGGCAAAAAATTCATCTAATTATTTTGAGAAGTAAATTTCAATTGATCAGTTAATAACGCACCAACTACACTATATTGTGTTATTCGGTTGAGAATGCTAAAGCTTGCAGGATACAACGAAGACAAGGGGCAAGCATTACTGGTGGTCTTTGATCATAACAAGTGAAGAGCCTCGAATTATTCGTCTTCCCTCATCACTAGATTGTGATAAGGGAACCCGAAGGGAAATTGATAGAGTCAAAGTAATTCCATAAGATATATAGGGGCATAATCGTCCTTACAAGGTAAACCCTAATCACAAACTCTAATCCTCATTATATATTTGGGTGAGCTACTAGGGTTTGAGAGGCTTCTGAGACAGCCGACACACTCTGACTTGAGCGTCGGAGGCTCCGAGGAGCGAGCCCCGCCTCTTCTTCTTCATTCTTGCAGTTCTTTTGCAGGAAGATCGATCGACACAGAGAATGATCGAGATGCAGATTTGATGTATTACAAGAACTAAAACCGAAATTAACGTTAAGGAAGCTGATAAAGAACGAAGTCAAACACCACCATGATCAAATAAGGTTATGTTTCACACAGGGTCGTACCAACGTTTTTGGGGGGTTGTTCTAAAAATAACAAAGGGTAAAAATAAAAGCAACTTTACCAACTAACCTGAATTTTGGAAATAGATGTGGAGGAGAGTTGCATTACAAATTTGAATTGAGCAATAATGAATGAATTCTAGCAGGTTGAAAATGGTGAAATCACCAAACAGAAGAGAGAGGGAGCAGCCGAGCATAGAGAGTTTGAAAGAATTGTAAGGGAAGTCGAAACTATAATCGGAAGCGATTTCATCTTCCCGTTGGAATTTTTCACACCTACAATTAATGAAGTTTGGGAAATTAATTAAAAAGAATTGCATGCTTGATAATTTCATTGATGAAGTATGGAGAATAGAAAGAATATGAATCGTCCCTTGCCTTTTTACTGATGTTGAAATTGGAAACATAAGCGTTTTTTATAATTATTGTTAATAGATATAGATAGAATCCTAGATTGTTATGTACATATCTTTAGTTTCCTTGGAGCCCAAGGCCCAAGTCCTTTGTATTCTATATATATTCTATCTAATGGAAGGCAAACCCCAAGGGGGAATTTCCTAAACCTAACATGGTATCGAGCCTAATTATCTTTTAAAGATAATTTCTTTCCTAACCCTAGCTTCCGCTCTCCCACCCGCCGCCGTCGCCTCCCTGCCCAGCCCGCCGCCCCCTGGCAGCCTCTCCGACACCCACCATGGCCGGCGAAACCTCCACCAAAACCCCCTTTCATTCGGCCCTTTCCGTCACCAACATCCGCAATTCCATTCCAATCATCCTTGACCTTGAAAACTCTCAATACACTTCCTGTTGTGAGTTATTCAAAAACAATGCTCGTGCTCACCGAGTCATTGACCACATCGATCCTACTCAGAAACGCCCTGACAACATCGACGATGATCATTGGACCCAACTTGATGCCATTATCCTTCAATGGATTTACGGCACGATCTCGTCCGACCTTCTCCTCACCATCCTCAAACCCAATACCACGGCTCAGAAAGCCTGGAATCGCCTTGCTGATATTTTCCAGGACAACAAGGGTACCCGCACGGTCCTCTTGGAGAACGAACTCTCCACCACAAAGCTCGAAGCTTTCCCGAACGCTGCAGCCTACTGTCAGCGCCTCAAATCTCTGTCTGATCAACTTGAAGCGGTAGGCGCCTCGATCTCCGATCGTCGCCTGGTCTTGCAACTTATCGCCGGCCTCACATCCGAGTACCAGTCCGTCCCCACTTTCATCCAACAGTCCGATCCTCTCCCTTCCTTTGACAAAGCCCGCTCTATGCTAGCTCTTGAGGAGACTAGTCGGGCTCGACTGGACAAGCTGTCGTCGCAGCAAGCTCTCACCGTTACCACTCCACCACCGCCCACCGATCAGACGCCGCCCTCTTCTGCACCTTCCAACCGAGAACGCAGCGGCCGCGATAACAATCGCGACAACACTCGCGACAACAATCGCGACAGCAACCAGCGAGGTCGCGGCGGCCACGGCTGCGGGGGTCCCCAGCAGCAGTAGCAGTGGCTGAACTATTGGGGCTTCCCGCAGTGGCCTGCCCCGCCCTGTCCCTACCCCTTGATGCCACCACAGCACCCGGGCGCCGGCATCCTTGGCTCCGCCCCTCGCCCTCCGCATATATAGAATTCTATCTAGGAATCTATCTATAGATATAGATAGAATCCTAGATTGTTATGTACATATCTTTAGTTTCCTTGGAGCCCAAGGCCCAAGTCCTTTGTATTCTATATATATTCTATCTAATGGAAGGCAAACCCCAAGGGGGAATTTCCTAAACCTAACATGGTATCGAGCCTAATTATCTTTTAAAGATAATTTCTTTCCTAACCCTAGCTTCCGCTCTCCCACCCGCCGCCGCCGCCTCCCTGCCTAGCCCGCCGCCCCCTGGCAGCCTCTCCGACACCCACCATGGCCGGCGAAACCTCCACCAAAACCCCTTTTCATTCGGCCCTTTCCGTCACCAACATCCGCAATTCCATTCCAATCATCCTTGACCTTGAAAACTCTCAATACACTTCCTGTTGTGAGTTATTCAAAAACAATGCTCGTGTTCACCGAGTCATTGACCACATCGATCCTACTCAGAAACGCCCTGACAACATCGACGGTGATCTTTGGACCCAACTTGATGCCATTATCCTTCAATGGATTTACGACACGATCTCGTCCGACCTTCTCATCACCATCCTCAAACCCAATACCACGGCTCAGAAAGACTGGAATCGCCTTGCTGATATTTTCCAGGACAACAAGGGTACCCGCACGGTCCTCTTGGAGAACGAACTCTCCACCACAAAGCTCGAAGCTTTCCCGAACGCTGCAGCCTACTGTCAGCGCCTCAAATCTCTGTCTGATCAACTTGAAGCGGTAGGCGCCTCGATCTCCGATCGTCACCTGGTCTTGCAACTCATCGCTGGCCTCACATCCGAGTACCAGTCCGTCGCCACCTTCATCCAACAGTCCGATCCTCTCCCTTCCTTTGACAAAGCCCGCTCTGCTGGCTCTTGAGGAGACTAGTCGGGCTCGACTGGACAAGCCGTCGTCGCAGCAAGCTCTCACGGTTACCACTCTACCACCGCCCACCGATCAAACGCCGCCCTCTTCTGCACCTTCCAACCGAGAACACAGCGTCCGCGATAGCAATCGCGACAACACTCGCGACAACAATCGCGACAGCAACCAGCGAGGTCGCGGCAGAGGACGTGGTCGCGGCGGCCGCGGCCGCGGGGGTCCCCAGCAACAGTAGTAGTGGCTGAACTATTGGGGCTTCCCGCAGTGGCATGCCCCGCCCTGTCTCTACCCCTCGATGCCGCCACAGCACCCGGGCGCCGGCATCCTTGGCTCCGCCCCTCGCCCTCCGCCTCATGCCCTTGCTGCGTACTACTCGACATATGGTGTTCAGCCCACTAACTTGAATTCCCAGTTTTCGTCCATGAGCCTCAATCCCCCGGATCTGACATGGTACATGGACTCAGGCGCCTCATCTCATATGGCCCAACATCCAGCTAGTCTCTCAACTATTTCTTTTAAGAGTCCTTCAAATTCTGTTATAGTCGACAATGGTTCTAGCATTCCAATTTTGGGACAAGGCCACACCACAATCCCCACCCACAACCACCCTTTGCACCTCAAAAATGTTATCCTCACTCCCCAAATTATAAAGAACCTTATTTCCATTCGAAAATTTACCATTGATAATTCTGTTTCGGTGGAATTTGACCCGTTTGGTTTTACTGTCAAGGATCTTCGCACGGGGACCAGTCGTCTGAGATGCAATAGTACCGGAGATCTCTACCCTCTCGCGTCACCTTCCGTCTCGCCATCTTCCTCACATGTCTCCCTCGCAGCCATGGCTCCACCCATCTGGCATGCTCGTCTCGGCCATTCTAGCGGCCCTATCTTTGGTCTTCTTAAGACTTTTTTACCTGTTGCTTGTAATAACGACTCGAATCGACGTTCCTGTCATTCGTGTCAAGTTGGGAAACACATTAGACTCCCTTTCTCCAGTTTGTTTACTCCTACTTATTTTCCATTTGACATTGTGCATGCCAACCTTTGGACATCCCCTGTGGCGTCTAAGGATGGTTTTCGTCATTACCTTGTCTTATTAGATGATTTCACACATTTCTTGTGGGTCTTTCCAATTAAATACAAATCACAAGTCTTTCCTATATTTGTCCGATTTCATGCTTACGTTGTTACCCAATTTCAACGGTGTATCAAAATATTTCAATGTGACATGGGCGGTGAATTCAACAACCACCAATTTCATAACTTTTTCTCAACACAAGGCATTACCTTTCGCTTCTCTTGCCCTCATACATCTCCCCAAAATGGCAAAGCCGAACGCTCTATACGCACAATCAATAATATGATGCGCACCCTTCTCCTACACGCCAACATGCCGCCATCCTATTGGCCCCATGCCCTCACCAACGCCGTGTACCTCATCAACATTCTCCCATCCACTGCTATCTACAATCAAACTCCCACCTTCCGTCTATTTCATCGGACTCCGTCCTATCTCGACCTTCGCGTGTTCGGTTGCCTATGCTACCCTAACCTCTCCACTACTATGCCTCACAAACTCTCCCCTAGATCCACACCTTGTGTCTTTCTAGGCTACCCTAACAACCTTTGGCGGCGCCCGCAGCAACTCCGGCTGCGCCCGCAGCCCCGCCTGCAGCCTATCAGACCCGATCCAAAAGCGGAATTTTCAGGCCGAAACAAATATTTAACCTCTCTGCCTCACCTTCACATATATCCCCCCTCCCCAAATCCCATAAGCTCGCCCTCCTTGATCCCAATTGGAAGGCCGCCATGACCGGCGAATATCAGGCTCTTATTCGAAATGGTACTTGGGAGCTTGTGGACCGGCCTGTAGGCGTCAATATTATCCGTTGTATAGGGCTATTTCATCATAAGTTCAGGTCTAATGGTTCCCTTGAGCGCTACAAGGCGCGCCTTGTGGTCAACGACAAGTCTGAGCAGGTCGGTGTTCACTGCGAAAAAACCTTCAGTCCAGTGGTCAAGCCGGCCACCATCCGTACAGTTCTCACGCTTGCCCTCTCCAAATCTTGGGCAATACATCAGTTGGATGTCAAGAATGCCTTCCTCCATGGTCACTTACATGAGACGATTTACATGTTTCAGCCGCCTGGTTTTGTTGAGCCTGGAACTCCAAAGAAGGTGTGTCGTCTTCGCAAGTCCCTCTACGGCCTGAAGCAGGCACCGCGCGCTTGGTACCAGCGCTTTGATGCTTATCTTCTTTGCATTGGGTTCGTCAGCTCTCGCAGTGATTCCTCACTCTTTGTCTATCAGCGGGGGCAAGATATGGCCTACTTGTTATTGTATGTCGATGACATTGTTCTCATAGCCTCATCTGATGCTCTGCGTCGCCAGCTGATTGCCTCTCTTTCGTCTGAGTTTGCTATGTCAGATTTAGGGCCCCTCCACTACTTTCTCGGCATTTCAGTTCGCAAAACTTCCTCCGGACTCTTCCTCTCCCAATCGAAGTATGTTGCTGAGATCATCGCCCGTGCGCACATGTCTGAGTGTAAACCACTGGTCACACCCGTGGATACCAGCTCCAAGCTAAGCGCTTCTGCAGGTCCGCCAGTTGCTGACCCTACCATGTATCGCAGTCTTGCTGGAGCCTTACAGTATCTCACTTTCACTCGCCCGGACATCAGTTATGCAGTTCAGCAGATTTTCCTTTTCATGCACGACCCACGTGAGCCTCACTCCAATGCTCTCAAGCGTATTCTAAGGTATCTTCAGGGCACTCTTCATCTTGGTATGCAGTTGACAGCAGCGCCTATTTCAGGTCTTGTGGCATATACAGACGCTGATTGGGGTGGGTGCCCTGACACCCGCCGTTCAACATCCGGGTATTGTGTGTTCTTCAATGACTCTCTCATCGCTTGGTCTTCCAAACGTCAGCCTACGTTGTCTCGCTCCAGTGCGGAGGCAGAGTATCGGGGAGTCGCTAACGTTGTTTCTGAGTGTTGCTTCTTACGCAATCTCCTCCTGGAAATGCATTGTCCTTTGCCGCGTATCTCTATTGTCTACACCGACAATGTCAGCGCCATGTATTTAGCCAGCACTCCGGTCCAGCATCAACGGACCAAGCACATCGAGATGGACATCCACTTTGTCCGAGAAAAGGTGGCCATTGGTGCTATTCAGGTCCTTCATGTTCCCTCCGCCTATCAGTACGCTGATATCTTCACAAAGGGTTTGCCAAGGCCCAAGTCCATTAGATAGAATATATATACAATCAAACTCCCACCTTCCGTCTATTTCATCGGACTCCGTCCTATCTCGACCTTCGCGTGTTCGGTTGCCTATGCTACCCTAACCTCTCCGCTACCATGCCTCACAAACTCTCCCCTAGATCCACACCTTGTGTCTTTCTAGGCTACCCCAACAACCATCGTGGGTAAAAATGCCTTGACCTCACGTCACACAAACTCATCATATCCCGCCATGTCACCTTTGATGTGCATACATTCCCCTTTTCCCATCAATCGTCTCCTCCCTCTCATACTTCCATTGATTCTTCATTATCCCCCATGGTTCTACAACGATTCTTCAGTACTTTGCCATCTCAAGTCCCCGGCACACCCCCCGCAGCAACTCCGGCTGCGCCCGCAGCCCCGCCTGCAGCCTATCAGACCCGATCCAAAAGCGGAATTTTCAGGCCGAAACAAATATTTAACCTCTCTGCCTCACCTTCACATATATCCCCCCTCCCCAAATCCCATAAGCTCGCCCTCCTTGATCCCAATTGGAAGGCCGCCATGACCGGCGAATATCAGGCTCTTATTCGAAATGGTACTTGGGAGCTTGTGGACCGGCCTGTAGGCGTCAATATTATCCGTTGTATAGGGCTATTTCATCATAAGTTCAGGTCTAATGGTTCCCTTGAGCGCTACAAGGCGCGCCTTGTGGTCAACGACAAGTCTGAGCAGGTCGGTGTTCACTGCGAAAAAACCTTCAGTCCAGTGGTCAAGCCGGCCACCATCCGTACAGTTCTCACGCTTGCCCTCTCCAAATCTTGGGCAATACATCAGTTGGATGTCAAGAATGCCTTCCTCCATGGTCACTTACATGAGACGATTTACATGTTTCAGCCGCCTGGTTTTGTTGAGCCTGGAACTCCAAAGAAGGTGTGTCGTCTTCGCAAGTCCCTCTACGGCCTGAAGCAGGCACCGCGCGCTTGGTACCAGCGCTTTGATGCTTATCTTCTTTGCATTGGGTTCGTCAGCTCTCGCAGTGATTCCTCACTCTTTGTCTATCAGCGGGGGCAAGATATGGCCTACTTGTTATTGTATGTCGATGACATTGTTCTCATAGCCTCATCTGATGCTCTGCGTCGCCAGCTGATTGCCTCTCTTTCGTCTGAGTTTGCTATGTCAGATTTAGGGCCCCTCCACTACTTTCTCGGCATTTCAGTTCGCAAAACTTCCTCCGGACTCTTCCTCTCCCAATCGAAGTATGTTGCTGAGATCATCGCCCGTGCGCACATGTCTGAGTGTAAACCACTGGTCACACCCGTGGATACCAGCTCCAAGCTAAGCGCTTCTGCAGGTCCGCCAGTTGCTGACCCTACCATGTATCGCAGTCTTGCTGGAGCCTTACAGTATCTCACTTTCACTCGCCCGGACATCAGTTATGCAGTTCAGCAGATTTTCCTTTTCATGCACGACCCACGTGAGCCTCACTCCAATGCTCTCAAGCGTATTCTAAGGTATCTTCAGGGCACTCTTCATCTTGGTATGCAGTTGACAGCAGCGCCTATTTCAGGTCTTGTGGCATATACAGACGCTGATTGGGGTGGGTGCCCTAACACCCGCCGTTCAACATCCGGGTATTGTGTGTTCTTCATTCACTCTCTCGTCGCTTGGTCTTCCAAACGTCAGCCTACGTTGTCTCGCTCCAGTGCGGAGGCAGAGTATCGGGGAGTCGCTAACGCCGTTTCTGAGTGTTGCTTCTTGCGCAATCTCCTCCTGGAACTGCATTGTCCTTTGCTGCGTGCCTCTATTGTCTACACCGACAATGTCAGCGCCATGTATTTAACCAGCACTCCGGTCCAGCATCAACGGACCAAGCACGTCGAGATGGACATCCACTTTGTCCGAGAAAAGGTGGCCATTGGTGCTATTAGGGTCCTTCATGTTCCCTCCGCCTATCAGTACGCTGATATCTTCACAAAGGGTTTGCCAAGGCCCAAGTCCATTAGATAGAATATATATACAATCAAACTCCCACCTTCCGTCTATTTCATCGGACTCCGTCCTATCTCGACCTTCGCGTGTTCGGTTGCCTATGCTACCCTAACCTCTCCGCTACCATGCCTCACAAACTCTCCCCTAGATCCACACCTTGTGTCTTTCTAGGCTACCCCAACAACCATCGTGGGTAAAAATGCCTTGACCTCACGTCACACAAACTCATCATATCCCGCCATGTCACCTTTGATGTGCATACATTCCCCTTTTCCCATCAATCGTCTCCTCCCTCTCATACTTCCATTGATTCTTCATTATCCCCCATGGTTCTACAACGATTCTTCAGTACTTTGCCATCTCAAGTCCCCGGCACACCCCCCGCAGCAACTCCGGCTGCGCCCGCAGCCCCGCCTGCAGCCTATCAGACCCGATCCAAAAGCGGAATTTTCAGGCCGAAACAAATATTTAACCTCTCTGCCTCACCTTCACATATATCCCCCCTCCCCAAATCCCATAAGCTCGCCCTCCTTGATCCCAATTGGAAGGCCGCCATGACCGGCGAATATCAGGCTCTTATTCGAAATGGTACTTGGGAGCTTGTGGACCGGCCTGTAGGCGTCAATATTATCCGTTGTATAGGGCTATTTCATCATAAGTTCAGGTCTAATGGTTCCCTTGAGCGCTACAAGGCGCGCCTTGTGGTCAACGACAAGTCTGAGCAGGTCGGTGTTCACTGCGAAAAAACCTTCAGTCCAGTGGTCAAGCCGGCCACCATCCGTACAGTTCTCACGCTTGCCCTCTCCAAATCTTGGGCAATACATCAGTTGGATGTCAAGAATGCCTTCCTCCATGGTCACTTACATGAGACGATTTACATGTTTCAGCCGCCTGGTTTTGTTGAGCCTGGAACTCCAAAGAAGGTGTGTCGTCTTCGCAAGTCCCTCTACGGCCTGAAGCAGGCACCGCGCGCTTGGTACCAGCGCTTTGATGCTTATCTTCTTTGCATTGGGTTCGTCAGCTCTCGCAGTGATTCCTCACTCTTTGTCTATCAGCGGGGGCAAGATATGGCCTACTTGTTATTGTATGTCGATGACATTGTTCTCATAGCCTCATCTGATGCTCTGCGTCGCCAGCTGATTGCCTCTCTTTCGTCTGAGTTTGCTATGTCAGATTTAGGGCCCCTCCACTACTTTCTCGGCATTTCAGTTCGCAAAACTTCCTCCGGACTCTTCCTCTCCCAATCGAAGTATGTTGCTGAGATCATCGCCCGTGCGCACATGTCTGAGTGTAAACCACTGGTCACACCCGTGGATACCAGCTCCAAGCTAAGCGCTTCTGCAGGTCCGCCAGTTGCTGACCCTACCATGTATCGCAGTCTTGCTGGAGCCTTACAGTATCTCACTTTCACTCGCCCGGACATCAGTTATGCAGTTCAGCAGATTTTCCTTTTCATGCACGACCCACGTGAGCCTCACTCCAATGCTCTCAAGCGTATTCTAAGGTATCTTCAGGGCACTCTTCATCTTGGTATGCAGTTGACAGCAGCGCCTATTTCAGGTCTTGTGGCATATACAGACGCTGATTGGGGTGGGTGCCCTAACACCCGCCGTTCAACATCCGGGTATTGTGTGTTCTTCATTCACTCTCTCGTCGCTTGGTCTTCCAAACGTCAGCCTACGTTGTCTCGCTCCAGTGCGGAGGCAGAGTATCGGGGAGTCGCTAACGCCGTTTCTGAGTGTTGCTTCTTGCGCAATCTCCTCCTGGAACTGCATTGTCCTTTGCTGCGTGCCTCTATTGTCTACACCGACAATGTCAGCGCCATGTATTTAACCAGCAATCCGGTCCAGCATCAACGGACCAAGCACGTCGAGATGGACATCCACTTTGTCCGAGAAAAGGTGGCCATTGGTGCTATTAGGGTCCTTCATGTTCCCTCCGCCTATCAGTACGCTGATATCTTCACAAAGGGTTTGCCACGTCAGTTGTTTCTTGACTTTCGAGACAGTCTGACCGTACGTTCTCCTCCCGCTCCGACTGCGGGGGTCTGTTAATAGATATAGATAGAATCCTAGATTGTTATGTACATATCTTTAGTTTTCTTTGGAGCCCAAGGCCCAAGTCCTTTGTATTCTATATATATTCTATCTAATGAAAGGCAAACCCCAAGGGGGAATTTCCTAAACCTAACAATTAGGTCTAAGTTTCTTTTTTTACACTAGTATTTAAAAAGAATTGGTAAAGTTGCTTTTAATATATGGGCTTGAATTTGGACCGTATTTAACTAACATAAGGAGAGTTAAGTGTGGGTCTATCGACTTCTATTTCATACTATATGTTATACATACCTGAAAAATATATGGGGCCCCAAAATTTTTGGGGGCCTGTTCGAAAGAACCACCCGAACATGTGGTTGCCTGGGCTTGGTTTCATAGCACATCATCGAACTTTTCAGAATTTTTTATTTTGATATTATATAGTTCTAAATTAAATAAATATAAGATTTTAGTTTAATTAATTAGCTTTAGGAATCATAACTTTTCAACAGTCACTCACCCAAGTTTTTCGAAGCTTTTGGTTTTTATTCACAAACTTTCATCAACTATCCTAATAGTTAGGTTTACCAAATACCATTCTAGGTTATTAATATATATTTAACACAAATAATCCATTATTTTCAGTTATTCAATTAGTTTCATTAACCCTTTTAGCTACCATTTTACCATACATACTCTAATTGTTTAAATTTTGGACAGTATATTAATTAAGTATTTAACATGTTTTTTTAATAAACTTAAGATTTAGAATCAATAATAAAATAATGAAGGATATATAGATAGGCCATTCTCAGCCGCAGTCGATAATATAAAAAAATATTTTAAACTTAAGATTTAAAATATATATTTTTATAAATATGAGAATAGTTTTGTATATATAAATTTATAATTTCTATTATAGTATTATTTAAAGTGATGTTCCTTATTATTATTATTATTATAAAGAATGTCAACTAGTTATTACATAAAATTGGATGGAAGCCGACTAACAAGCTGAGCTCCGCAACCCTTCTGAATGCTAAAGGCAACTCTAGTCAAAACATGACAAGCGTCTCTACCATACCCAGGTAGCCCTCTAGCAACTCCACATATCCGCTTGAGAAGTCCCACGACCTCATCCCCTAAGTCACCAATAGTAGAAAAGGAAAACGGAAGAAAGTGATATCCCTTGTCTCCACAAACCTTCTCATACTTTTTCTTTTTGTTTTCAGCAGCCACCCTGGCCGCCTTACCCGGGACGAAACCTGAAAGCCCAGAATTGCTAAAGATAGAAGTACCCGTAATGTCAACCCAAGTGTCTTTTCCCTGGAACCAATTGTAGAACAAAATATCAGCCGGACGAAGCTCACCTCCCCTGTCATCAGTCATCCCCGTAGACGCCTCTCTACGCACAGAAATCCCGGCCTTTAAGCACTCATCATACAATGCATCACGCGCCATATTATGACGGTGTTTAACACCAATGTCAGCCGCACAAGCAAGGGCATGATCCCCCCACGAATCCAAAATGCCTTTCTCATAAGCAGGACATTTGACTCCATCCTGGAACAACTCAATTCCAAGACGATACTTAATGATAGATCGAAAGGTAGAGGGGTTCATAACTTGACCAAGACCGGGTATAGGGGCAACCTATAGCCATTGTTGGGCCATATGGAGTTTCAGGTTTACAAACAGAGCTTCTTGCCTTCCAGTAAGAGCAAACTCCACCTTGAGGTGCTTGTCGACATTTTTGTAGTAACAACTAGCCAATTTCTTCATTAGACAGGGAGTTGGTTGTACCGCACACTCAATGTACTTACAATAATGGTAACCGAGCCACTAGCGTTATTACTTATTGTAATTAATTTATTGTAATTGTCCTTATAATCTATATTGTTTGTTGCATGACCACTACTTTTCTTTCAGTGAAGACTTAGCTCAGCCTAGACTGAATCTGTTACTCTTGGCAAAGGAAGGGGGAAGGATGCTAGGTAGAGTGGGCCTCAAAGAGGCCACATGGGGTCACATTATTGTAACTAATTCATTGTAGGTGTTTCGACTCTTGTAATTAATTACTTATATCTAGTTTATATAACTAACCTTATTGTTAAGGTTGTCCTAGATACATATACCGCAGACACAATAATGGTTACAATAATTAGGTTTCATGTAGCAGGTAGGATAAATAATATCTTCAAGAATACCGTTTTAACCAAAGTAGGTTACAATAATGCCCGATTTGCATAACTGCATGTTACAACAAATTAAAAAAAGTAGGTTACAATAAGTTACCATAAAAGTAGGTTACAATAGGCAACACCAAAAGTAAGTTACAATAGGTTACAACAACAATATGTTATAATAAAAATTTCCAGTAAATGGAAGGAGAGTAATATAATGCACTAAATGGCCGTGATGATTAATGTACGTGGTGTTCTTAATATTCTATTTTCTATACTAATTAAACATGTGAAGTTATCAAATTTAGTTCATCTTCTATCTCATGAATCATGAATCATTTGCACATGATCATGATCATTCCCATCTAATTTAGAGAAATCCCAAGGAGACAAGATAGAAAGCTACATAATTCACAAGGAGACAAGATAGAGAGTAGACAGGAAGGCTAGAGGAAGCAGAAAATAAGGCGGGCACTAAGCCTAAACCCTAGGACTCAAATCCCATACTCGAACTACTAAACTATAAAACATACTACTAAACATCAGAAATCCGAATGCGCCTCCTCTAGTGGTCTCTATCCAAACTCATATCTTCATACATGTTCAACATACGAAGGTCCTTGCTAAAAACCTCCATCCAACTCTTTGTCGTAACCTTGTCGTAAGCCTTTTCTATATCAATGAAGGCCATATGCAGGTTCTTCTTCTTGTCTCTATGCAACTCGATCAGACGCCTTAGCAGGTGGATAACTTCCACTGCTGATCTGCCAGGCATGAAGCCAAACTGATTCTCTGAGATGCTAACAAGTCTCTGAATTCTCATCCCTATGACAAAATCGTTGCAATGGAGAAATCTCAATTGCAAAACAAAATTTGAAACTTTACTTAAAGTGAAATTGAAAGACAAAGGAAATTTGTAAACATTACCTTTAATCATAGACAATTAACGAGAGGACTAATTGAACAATTGATGGAAAAAGTAGAGTATTCCTTCTTCAAAACATAAAATTACTTGGGAGAAGTAACGTCTTCCTTTTTCAACCCGTAAAAAAATCTTATCAATATCTAAACAATCTTATCTATACCTATTTATTTTTTTTATTTTAAAAAGATAGATATTCTACCTTAAGGATATTTAGGTAAACTCCTCTCTAAAAAGTATAATTACTAAAAAAGAAAAATTAAAAGGTATAGTTACCCGGAAAAAAAATTGAAAAATGTACACTTCCTCAAATTTTTACATAAGTAATTCAGTTTCATTATATTTACTGCAAATTAGCGAATAGCTTAATTCTAGTTTTACTATAGATTTAATTTCCACATTTTGGTTGACCCTCATGGGAGTATTTCATATATTTATTGTCAACTACGCTGACTAATTTTCCACATTTCAACTGTTTATTAAAACGCATAAGAAGCTAACGCAAAGAATTTCGGGAAAAAACACACAAATCCAAAAGCAAAGTGTAACATATATGTATACTGGTGAGTCGAACTCAAAAACTACTCCATGGACACCCTCAACTCAACGTACTTATTATTATTCCTTCCCAGGCCACCATCTCATCTTTAACATGGTCATATATGGTGAGGGATCATTGGTACGGATCCACTACTGTTTTCTCAGTTCTAACCACCATGTAAAGTGGTTAATTTGGTATTATAACATACTTGAATCTTGGAGACTCATTTCTTGTTTTTATTCATTAGACACACAAGTACGCATGTGCCTTGTTAGATATATTCCATTTAATTTATTATAAACTTGATCACATTGCGTAGACGATATATTTAGTTAAGTGATTTAAGACTGTTTGGAATGGAAAAATAACACTTATTAATTAAAAAATTTATCTGAAAACAATATCCTTACTTATAAATAAGATTCCTTGATGCAGATATGACTTTTGCCATTAACATAGACATACTTATCCATGTGACATGTCCGCCAGCTAATCTAGATATACCTCATTGAATTCAAACTTTTTTTTTTCAAAAAAAATATATGTTTTCTCATATTTGTATTATTAATTAAATCTCAAACTGATAGCAAAATTATATGTAAAATAATAAGGATGATGTGTAATTCTCATCCAAAAAAGATAAGATAAATAGAATGGGAAATTACAGAAAACCACCCCTTAAATATGGGTGTTTTCACTTAACCACCCATTAAATTCAAAATTACAGAAAACCACAATTTAAATGGTTTTTACTTACAACTCACCACCCCTTCATCTATTTTCATTAATTTATCATTACAAATATTATATTTTATTATCTTTAAACTCAAATTTGATTATAAATATGTTCAAATTTTGAATTTAAGGGCATGATTATATTTTAGTGATCATTTTATTTATTTTTAATAAATAGTTAATAATTTTCAACTTAAAATATGAATTTGATCCATTTTATTTGTTATATGTAACTTTTTTCTTTAAATTTACCTAATTGTTTTTAAAAAATTAGGTTATCAATTAATCATATAACTTAAATATAATTATTAAGATAATAATTTTAGGCTATATTTATTATTGTTTTTTAAAAATAAATAAAATTATCACTAAAATATAATCGGGCCCTTAAATTCAAATTTTGAATGTATTTATAATCAAATTAAAGTTTAGCAATATTAAAATATAATACATTTAATGATAAATTAATGAAAATAGATGAATGAGTGGTGAATTGTAAGTAAAAACCATTTAAATGGTGGTTTTCTGTAATTAATAATTTAAGGGATGGTTAAGTGAAAACACTCATATTTAAAGGGTGGTTTTCTGTAAATTTCCCTAAATAGAATATACGCTTTTACTTTTATCCAAAATTTTATCGGTATATATTAGGCATATATGTATGCAGCCATGCAACTATGAACTATATATATATATATATATATATATATTTTGATTAGGTAAAAATTCGATGGTCAGACAGGCCTGACTCATCGATAGGCCGACCGAAGCCGGCAGACGACGAACCGTCTAACAGAGTAATCTAAAAACAGAAATACAAATAACAGACGTAATGAACCAAACAGAAATAAACTCAACAACAAACGTTCCAAGAAGACCAAACACCCGAAAAGCTGAGGAAGCCGACGAAGAACGCAGCCAAGCATCACCGAACAGTAGCACCGCGGGCCAGTAGTACAGCAGGACACTATCTCCTGTGGATAGTGCAGACGAGCTCCAAGGAAAACTCAATCCCGAATACGGAGTCGCCTTTGAGTGCACCACCTCGACCCCAGCCAGACCCGACTACAGACTCCACACCTCCCAACCAAGCATACGATCTCCTAGAAACATCGGAAGCAGAGCCGCAAACTGCTCGAACAAAACGCCATCAAGCTTTCACCTGCAAAAGTATTGACACGCCCTTGCGGGATTTTCTCAAACCCTTTCGGGTGGTTATACTCAAACCCTTTCAGGACAATATCAAAAACCCGATTCGGGTTCTTGACAAAACCCAAAAGGATAATTTCTCAATAATTTTTCAAAATAACATCTCGTCATCCTTGGGCCCGAAGGACCCGAAACTTGGGCCCTAAGGACCCGAAACTTGGGCCCAAAGCAATGAGCCCAAGCCATTAGACTTGGGCCCGAAGCACAAAAAAGGCCCATTTCCCACACTAGAGGGCCACATTCGGGCCCAAGGAGCCCAAAGAGACCCTGCAAGACCGGGCCCAAACGGGCCATTAGGCCCGGATGACACCGAAGGGCAGATTTTCAGGGGATGGCACAATCCCGTCGATCGATCCAAGCGCCGGACCAGACGCCAGCCAGGCAGCAGCACCGGCAAAGGGAGGAGGACGCTGCGAGGAACATATCAAGAGGAAGAAGACCCAAGGGACGCCGGCGACGCGACGAACACGAGCCCGAGATTGCGAAGGCGCCAGTCTTCTGAAACCACGAGCGAGAAGGAGGGAGGTACCAAGGCACCCAGATCGACGAGATCTGTTGATGGAGGAGGAAGCCACAACGCCGGCGGGACAAGGCGGAGCCGAGTCGGCGCCGAACCCCCGGAAGCAAAGGCAACAGTTAATCGGTAGTCAAGCGTACTCCGATCCCCAAATCGACAACCGAAGAGGAGAGAACGGAGAACGGAAACACAAAATCAACCTAAGGCAAGGTCGATTGGAGCACAAGGGAGAAGGATTGACGAGGATAAATCTGCCATTAGAGGCTAGGGTTCTCAATTAGATTTCTCAATTGGGGGTTTTCACCAAAAATGGGAGTTTCTCAAGGGGTACACAGATTGGTTTTACACAAATTCTAGAGAGAAGGAGGAGCCCTTCTCTCTAGAAAGTAATTGCCAAGACTTCAAGTCTCAACTCATAACTATGAACTATATATGATCCCACTGGTGTTAATTATCAATTGCTCAAATTAAATTACGAATTTTCTATCCTATATCTTTGGGGCATATAATAAGACACTAAATTTAGATTTTTTTTTAAAAAAATTTAATTAGTTTAGCCTTTTTTTAATTAGATTTTTAAGGTCCCTTGTTTTTTTTTTTTTGTAGGAAACCTTTCTCAATTTAAAGTCTTATCCTATACCTTATGACATAGGATAGAAAACCGAATTAAATTATACACAATTAATCACATCTAATTTGAGAATTTTTTTTACACATTCACCCACAATTATCATAGTATTATATAGTCACCCAAACATACCGGTTTTCTTTCAATATTTTAAGAATGACAATGGATTCAAAATATTGAAAATAATGCTCCATTATCCAATTTAAAATTCTCATTTTATTTTGAGAAAATTTGGTATTTTGTACACTTCCATATATTTAATTAGGTATTCAATCATCTTACTTTTTTTTAGGTGCGTTAGACATCTTCCATTTTTTTAGCCGCACTGACCCTTTTCTGCTTCTCCTACCTCTGACCTCCGACCTCTGTAATCCGTCCTCCGGCCTTCATCCTCCATCAATGTGTGCGCTCCGATTGATTCTCCTCACAATCGACCTCCATCACCAACACCCTTCGTCTCCGACTCGATCCTCACCCGCCGAGCTCCATCGCAGACTCCTCACACGCCGACCTCCATCGTCGACGCCTCTTCACCGAAGCTCCTCTTCGCTGCCATCCTCGTCACCGACCTCATCTGTGTGAAGAAAATCCATATTAACAGCCTCCAATTCCTAGGTAAACAAAACCCCCTAATTTTCAGATCTTTCAAAACCCCTAATTTGTGGTCGCCCTCTTCTTATTGGAACCCTATTTTGCATCTTTCAGCTTCAATGTAACTGTTAGCAGGCCAATTTTCTCAGATGCTTGCTCGATTCCCATCAAAGTAAGGTGAATCTACAACTTTATCAACTTTTTTGTTCATCTTGTTTAGGTTTGTGAAACTTGAACTGAATGGATGCGTTTTTGTGATTTAGTATGTTTGGAAATAAAGCAAGTTCAATTCAAGGGAGAAACGAGGTGGATTTGTTGTCGACATTTGATCCAATTTGATGCCACTGGTTAGGGATTTGGACCTTTTCATCATTTATTTTAGATTTTTAGTCGACCTTTTTACTTTGATTCCTAGATGAGGAGTTACATAGCTTCAGTTACATTTTCCTTTCTTTTGTATTATGGAATGTTGATGCGGTTGTGTTGTTTCATCTCACACAAGTGTGAATTTTGTTGTTAGTTTAGTTTATGAGAATGAAGTCTCATTCATGGGGATGAATTTGTCTTCCAAAAAGCCTCGTTATCCTAGGTTTGTTCATTTGCATAGCTTAGAATAGATGATAAATAGCTTGTTCATCAAAGTATCATCTATTTGTTGTACCTACAGTTCATCAATGGTTGTACTGCAGGCTCAATATAGCTTTGATACCTGCAGGCTCAATATAGCTTTGATAAGATCATATATTCTTCCATTGTAGAGTTAGTTGATGCTTGTTCTTCGGGTTGATTGTGATTTTTAAGTGGAAAATTGGGGGCTGATTTTATAGGATTTTAGTCGATGCAACTGTAATTTTGGTGAGTATTAGTGTTTAGATATAATCAGATAAATGATTGATGAGTAATGATTGATGAAAGTGATGTTTGAATTATTAATCTCATTTCATCACCAATCCATCACATGTTTGATGTTATTTTTGCAACCTTCGAAAGTTCATTTGTGTTACTTTAGAATCATCTTATCCCTGCAGCTTATCACTTATCCCAACTTTTGTATCCTCTGCTCAAGGCATCGAGGTCTGTGTTGTGAGCAGAATCTGCCATGTTTTACAGCAACTTTTATATCGATTTCTGTATAAATTTCATGCATTTAGGTTAAGATAGTACAGAATCTGTGTAGTTTATATTTATTTGCCAAAATTATGGAATCTACACCAGTTTCTGTTTAAATCGCAGAAATCGAGGCATTTACAGCAATTCTACAGAAAGTCGGAAAAGCTCGGAAAACCGCTACAGAAGTCCAAAGATCAAAGCAGCGGAACAAGTCCAAAGACCCGGGCTACTCGATCTCGAGTAGGCCTGGTCGACCTAGACTAGCCATGGCCGAGCAGACATGGTCGAGCAAGCCCGCTCGAGAAGCCAGCCAACCCAAGTCCCGAAGCCAACTCGATCTCGAGGACCGCTAGTCGAGGTCGACGAAGCCATAGCACCAGATCCGAGTCCATCGAGGAAAGCTGCTCGAGAAACCCTAGTCGGCGAGCCACCGTACTCGAAGTCGACTAGGGCTTGTCAAAGTCGACGAGCCGCCCTGAGCCATGTCCGAGCAACCCGAGGAGATCCACCCGAGGGAGTCCAGTCGATGACCCAACCCTTGTCGAGGTCGACAAGGCGTGGTCGAGGTCGACAAGCACCCAGGTGCCGAGGTCCGAGCACATCAAGCACCAGCGAGCCGAGGCGACTAACCCTACTCGAGGTCGACAAGACCTTGTCGAGGTCGAGTAAGGCCGTTTCCAGAATCTTCTCGACGAGCCCTTGTCCGAGTAGAATTGGATTCCTTGGTGCCGAAGGCGGAAAATTCTATCCGAAGTTGCTAAAATCTATCCGATCTATCAAGTCTATCCATGGAAGGAGCAAGATCTATCATCATGAAGACATGTTTCCTATTTAGTTTTATCTTTTCCGTTATAGATTTAATTCCATTATGTCATTTATTTATCTTTTAAAGCAATTTAGATATAGATAGATATCTTCTTTCCTAGATTAGCTAGGGAATGAAGGCTATAAATAAAGCCCATGGGGCTCAGTTTTATGGAGGAGGAGAAAAGAAGGAAGTAGTTAGTTCCATTCAGAATAGTTTAGGAGTTCAAAGGTTTTAGGGTTTTGGCAGTTTGCGAAAGTCGATTGCCGGAATTGTAAAATCATTGAATTTAGTTTAATACAAGTTGTTTTCTTTCAAATCAATGATGTCTGAGTTTGCGATGAAGAGCGAGTAGTCCATCCACTTCTGGGGCTGGGGTGAGCCCGACGGTGGCCATGTGAGACGATGCGATAAAGGTCAGATCTTTTGGTGCAATTTATCTTCTTTCCCTATGAACATGATTCTTTTGCGAGAGTTGAAGGTGATCCTTGTTTGTATTATTGAAGCGAAAGTGATCTTAATGCAACTTGGATTAATTATGTGAAAAGGGTTAGTAACAATTAGGGTTTACGCGAGAGCCTCTATATGCCTAGTTGTTAATGACGAAAGTTATTTGATGGAAAGCATGATCTTTTATGCCTTTATGTGTTGTTTTGCATGGTTACCGTTGTGGTGTTGAAACCCTAGCCTTGGAGGTCTTTTTATATATTGAGTTTATTTTCTGTCAAACAGCTGAGTTTGGGTTTTGAGCAATTGCAATTTAATTTCCTTTTAATTTCTGTTCTTGTCGACATAGAGTAGAGTTTCGTCGATCTCGAGTTGGCCTTAGTCGAGATCGAGTAGGTCCAGTCTAGGTCGAGTTGAAGTTTCTGTCTCTTGTCGATTTTCAAGTTTCTGTCTTTACCTTTCTTCGTCGAAGTCGAGTACCTCTTGTCGAGGTCGAGTTGCCCTTGCCGGGATTTCTTGTCTGTTGTGATTGTCGACTTGCTGTTATCGATTGCCGTGGTCGATCTCGAGTAAGAGTTTGTCGAGATCGACAAGACTGTTACTTTGCTTTTAGTTTCTGTTGTTTTCGTCTTTGCTTGCTTTTATTTCTGTCTTTAGTTTGTCTATTTGCCTTTGTTTTAGTTACCCTTGCCGGGTTTATTTCTGCTTCTGCTTGTGTTTCTGTGCTTTTTCTGCTCTGCTGTTGTGAGAATCTGATAGCTACCTAAGAACTGCTGACGTGCTTCCTCGTGGATTCGATCCTGACTTTTCTCTTACTACAACGGGAGGAAGTCTTGTAATTATTTGCTGGGACAGGGGAGTCGTTCTAAACCATATTCTATTCTATACTTGACTTACTCCTGCAACAACAGTCTGGAATCATTGTATTCATTTCTTCGGCTTTGTGACAATAGAGTGGTGACAGATCTAAACTTGATCTTTTCAGTTTTTCTCCCATATGCATAAGAGTTCCCATATTTGCCTCAACTGTAATTATATCTAGCAGTATCAGTACTTTGTTGCTTCTATTTTCTGTTATAAGTTTTAGAAGGTTATGCTAAAGATTATTTACATGAAACTGCATGGAAATGAAAATTTGAAATTTTATTTTAGCTCTCTCTTTCTTCTTCTTTTTTTGGCCCTTTATTTTCGTGTTTCATCTTTTGGTCTACCAATGTATACTTACCTGATGAATCTACTGCGATGTACAGTTCTTATTTTCATACTATGGTATGTGAGGAAGTTGTTTCTTTCGTTGCACCAGCATATGTAACTTGTAAGTCATTTATATATGTTATTAAGTAGGTTATAAACACCCATTCCTCTCTCCCTCTCTCTAGAGCCTTACCCAACCACTAGTACAAAAGTCTTCGTTAATACCGGTATTTTAAGACCGGTTGTTTTAAACTGGTAACAATTACCTATCTGGCACCTCTCAGTTACCGGTTATTCTAAATAACCGGTATTAATTTGATTTTGAGAAAATTAAAACCGGTTTTTGAATTATATACAGGTATTAAATCTACGCGCGTATAATTATTACCGGTTATATAGAATAACCGGTTTTATGTGGTAAAAAATTTAAATGAAAAAACATCTCGCTTATCTGTAGTCTGTACAGTCTCTTCGTCCTCTCTCTCTCAGTCGTTCTTCCTTCTCCACCCTCGAGATCCTTCAAACCTTATCCCGACCACCACACCTCCTTCTCGCCGGACAATCAGTCTCTCTCTTCATCCCCTCACTGGCTTCCCTCGCTCCATCCTTTCATCGACGGCTTCCTCCGCCGCAACCTGCTGGTGACCTCTCCTCCGCGCGCACGAATCTGCAGCTCGTTTTCTCCTTCGCCTGAGTCTCTAGTTGTCGTCGAAAGTCGTCGACTTCTCTCCTCAACGCCTATAAGTTTAAGTTTTAATTATTCTTCAATGTTGTGCTTCGATTTGGGATTTCTCCAACTCCAATTTTAGGGTTTTTGATAGATTTCGCAAATTTATGTTTGGAATTGATAGAATTTTAGGTTTTTGATAGATTTCCATTGATGATTCCTCTCAAATGTGCCTGCATTCCTTTGAAACTCATTCGAATTTAATCCAAATAATACTCCTTTATCATTAATGGATTGAATGAACAAACATAAAATTGTCCCAATAGATCAGGTGTCCAGTATATTGGAATGAAAATACTTGATAGCTAAGTTGGTTTATTTCCTAAACGAAAAAGACAAGATATGTGAGGTAATTTCTGTTTGTAATCTTTTCTGCAGACTTGTGTTTTCTTTTTTTTGTGGACCTTTGCATTCTTGTTTTGTTGGTAAATCTGACCTAAAACCAAAGAAATTATCGGAGTTGTTTTGTGTTTCTCTAAATGTTTATTTTCTTATTTTGTTTCTGTTACATTCTTGTAGTTTAATGGACATGATTCGAGATGATATGGATGAAGATGGATCTGATGGCAGAGATGCGGAGGGTGATGAAGGATCTATTGAGGGTGATGACAAATCTGTTGAAGATGGTGATGACGGACAACAATCTGCGACTTGTCGTTCCACCAGAAGTGAAGGATGCAATGATGTGTGATGAGCAAGATACAATGTTCATGGAAGCAGATTCTCCAGATAGGAAAACAAGCAACGCCTTGTGTACAGCTTCGAAGGTGGCGGAGCAAGGCATTACAGAGGTCTATGTGGAGCAGGAAAGGATTGTATTAACCAAGTTTCGAGATTGTCTGATGAAGCTTATTACATTAGGAGAGATTAAAGGTAAACACTCTACTCTAGTAACCAAAATCTAAAGCATTCAACTTATTTTTGTTAGGTTTTCAGGAGCATTCAAATTATTTGATTTCTTTTGTTGCTGAGAGTCCATCTATTAGCACCAAAAATTTGAAGGATTAGAAAGCTGGATCTAGTAGGCTAGGATCAGGGATATTTTTCACTCTTTTAATTAAGAGTGCAATGTGATGGAATGGATTCAAAATCTATGTAATCCTGTCACTCATGCCAGACAGCATTCGAGTTCAGGTTTATTCACAAGTCAGCCAGTTATAGGTTATGGATTTAAAATTTCTGAGTTGAGGTGAGTTCAAGCATGTTTTAGCTTATAATGCAGGTCATTTAGGTTTAATGTTTCAAGCAAGTTTTAGTGTTTTTTTTTCCTTTCAAAATCCTAGGATTCTTCGGTTGGGTTTGGTATGTTCCTTGAAATGCCATTTTTGGCATCAAATTAAAGACCTCTACTGACCATGAGTTGCTTTACAATGTACTAATAGAGTTCTAGTTCAGAGACAGATTTAACTACTCGGTGTGCCTTTAACCAGCTTTCCTTGATGATTTTTACAGAAACAACAAAGTGTGCTTCTTTAACAAGATCTGAATCCAGGACTCATCAAGAAACAATATTCAAACTGTTGTGTCAATTCAAGCGTAAGTTTTTTTCCCCTAGTAACTCCATTTCAAATGCCAACACCCACAAATCTGAATAAATATAATTAATATGATGCATTTTGATTTACTTGTATGTATGTAGTGTGCTGAATTCTTATTATGTTAAGACAATGAAAGCCCAATGCCCTCAAATACAATGGAGAGTAATCGAGGTAACTATTTTTATGCAAAAACATTTAAAAATAAATAAATTCAACATTATATTAAATGTTTTTCCTATTATGGAAGTGTCCAAAGCAAGAGGATATATAGCTTCTCATGTGGATTCTATATTTGTCGATTTATGCGTGACATAATACGAGGAGGAGTTAAAGACATTCCACTTAAGGTATATCTAACCTTTTCAATATATATACTAATTCTATTTTTATAGAGTTTTAATTGTTTTCATGAACATTTTTTTTTTGCTATTATATACTCCCTCCGTCCAAGAATACATGGCCTTTTAGGCTCATGCACGCTAATTAAGGAACCTATTTTGCATCTTAAATCTCATCATTATTATTAAAGGTTAAAATAGTAATTGGAAGTTCAAAAGTTTTCTTTAATTTTTCCAAGAGTTTTATTTAATTTTAACAAGTAAAAAAAGTAGTAATTTTAGAGGTAATAATTACCTATACATCTAAAAGACCATGTATTTTTGACAAAGTTTCAAGGCCTAAAAGGCCATGTATTCTTGGACGGAGGGAGTAGTATTTTTCACCTTCTCCATCATCTTTCAAAGAGAGTGATATATGTGAAGTAATTGAGGAATGTGTGGTATACCTTCAACCTCTTCTTGATTTGGAGTTAAAAATAGGTATGTAAACTTAATGGAATAAATAATATTAATTGGTTATATATGTTATTTTGCTCATAATTAATTTTTGTGTCGATGTTTAGGTGAATATGGAGTTTTTGGCGATCGGCAATCATTTTAAAGTCCTTTGGTGGAAATGAAAGTGAGATTTTGCCATATATCTTAGAAGAACCTAGCTAGGCCGAAGAATATTTTTTGGATGGTTTTGAAAGGTATTTTGTAATTTAGTTGGTCAACGTCTTCATTGTAGGTTGAATATAATGATATATAGTGTCAACTTTATTTTGGGTGGATCTTTTGTGATTAGTAATTGGTAAATTATGGATAATTGGATATGGATTTTGATCGAGGTTGTTATGGGTGAAAGGAGAACTAGTTGTGTGCAAATATGAAGGGAACTAGTCTATTTTTGTTGGTGGCTCGTAGGATTACAGGTGCGTATGGAAAGAAAACATACAGAATATTTAAAAAAAAAAACGAAGTTAATACCGGTTTTTTATGTAACTGGTATTAATATATTTTTCCATAAATTAATACCGGTTTTATGAAAAAATCGGCAACCGAGAAAATTTAATACCGGTTACCAAAAAAGAGGTTTTAACGAGTTAATACCGCCGCCGTTAATACCGCCCCAATAACCGGTATCTGCTTCATAAAAAAACCGGTATTAACCGGCTGTTTTGTACTAGTGAACCAAACATATTATTGATAATGTTTACGTGTTTGATTCCTTCTATTTTAGATTGCCTGCAGTTGCTTGGAGATTTCTCTAAGTGATGTGAGTCATTTATGTTGCTTGACAACATGAACAGTTCTGATTTAGGATGTTCTTGATCCTTTACTTGTATTTTCAGGGCCAAAGATGGAGGTTCATACACGTGGCTTCCAAATGTCTTGAGGTAATATTGGGATCTTCAACCTTTTCATTTGCTCTTTTCAATTGTTAATTGGGCGTGGCTACTGCATTCTTCCACTTGAGGCCACCCGTCAGCCTTTAGTGCTCAATTTGAGGAAGAATGTCATGCGAGAAACTTGTGGCTGCAACTAGACATCCTTGAATTGGTAAATAGAAAGCGGCCATTCCAGGGTTCGAACCGGGGACCTATGGGTACTACCCACAAGTCCTTTCCGGTGAGCCATTCCGGAATGGTTAAAAACTTTGGTAGGGTAAACTTTTTATAGTGACAGGCCCCACCGCTTCGCAGCCCCATACCCCAGAAACCCCTTGCGGGATTTTTTGAGGAGGCTCAGTACCACTTTCGCAGAGTGCGATCTGCGGTTGCTACGGATTAGTATACACCGCTTGGTCGTACACGATTGTGGAAATTAATATGGCCTAAATGCACCAAGTAAGATTCGAACCAGGGACGTACCTCTCTTATGGGATACCTCACCCTTACCGCTAGAGCAAGAGATCATTGGTACAACTAGACATCCTGGTCTTATCTTGTTCATCACTTTATATAATCCATTTGAATTACATGTTTGCTGCTATAGAGATAAAACAAAGATTCAGACTTTTCTCAAAAATCCTAGTATTAAATTGCTTTTCACTGTTTCCAGAATATCAATCTGTGTTTTCAAATTTAAATTCAAGTTAAATCTCAATCTATCTTTTTTTTTTAGAAATGTTGTATATAATTCTTGGATGGTTATGTCACCTTGTATTCATTTCATTGATTCCACATTATATTTTTGATATTGATGCATTTTTTTTAGTCGATGACATGTTATAATAGGTGTTTTTACGTATACAACCAATATAAATGTCGTAGCTTCAAAAACCTTGTGTTTTTATATGTGCAATAAGGTGACAATATTTTGATTCCACGTTTTAAACTCCTATGTCATCAATTATATAAAATTGTCACCATAAACAGTTGCGATTAATGAAGTGTAATCACAAATGTCATCAAAGAATAAAAATGTAATAAACATGTCACCACAAGTGATTGCATCAATGAAATGTAATCACAAACATGTCATCATTGAATAAAAGTATAATCGATATACAATCGATGAAAAAAATTGACATAAAAAGTGTAATCGGTAGTCAACCGTAAAAAAAAAAGCGGCATCAATGGTCAACCTGGCATCATAGTAAACAAACAAATGTCATCAAGGTTTGAAAAAAGTGGCATTCAAAAGGTGTCATCAACCCATTTCATTAGAAAAGTGGCATCAAAGTGAAAACAAAATGTCATAAAAAAATGGCATCAAAACGGTAAAAAAATGGCATCACAAAAATGTTATCACTTGAGAAAAAAAAAACAAAAAAAAAACGGTCAACGTTGACCGGTCAATGGTCAATGGTCAAACAATTGACCATTGACCATTTAATACCACATTTGGGGAATGGACTACCTAATCTGATTTAATAAGTTTTTTTTTATCTAATTAGCTAATTAAACTTTCTAAATAGCCTACTTACCTAAATCACCCTTTTATTTTTAAATATTTTAGTTTATTTATTTTAAAACCATTTTTAAGCGTACAAAAATTATGCTGGCTCGTTGGAAAAAAAATAGTAACAACTTTATGAAATTTTTTGTAATTTAATTACTCCAAATAACTCAATTAATTTGGACATTTACGGAAATTTAAAAAATAAGTAGTGTAGTAGCTAATGAAGAAGTGGGGGACTGAGAGGCGATTCTCCGCCGACCTTCTTCAAACCCTAAACCAACTTCCTTCACCAAATCTGCCGTCCATGGCCCTTCCTCTCCAAAGCTTTCCATTTGTCGCTTCGTCACCACCATCTCGGCTTCTATTGCCTCCCTCTTCTACCGGACCGTCGACTGGTCTGCCCGTCGTTACAATCGTTGTTGCCGGTCGCCTCCGCTATCACTAGGGGTTTGCCGCCGCCGCCCATCTTAGCTTGCCACCGCCTCCCAGTTCCGACCTGTTACTGCCACTAGGCCAAATTGACGTTCTAGACACAAACGGCTTTTTTGTCGTCTCCTGAATGCACTTCAAGGGACGAACAAAGCCTGGGTCGTCACTTACAATAGGACCGGATGTACACCCATCCAAGGGAGCCTTTCAGGAGACGAACAATTACTAAGTTCGTCTCCTGAATACTGAGTGGAGGTTGACCAAGCCGTTGACCATCGATAAACATGGTGAATGATCGAGGATTGTCAGGTGCAGTCGTACCATCGTCATTCAAGGGACGAACATATATATGTTCGTCCCTTGATTCAACTGTACTTTAAAAAAAGCATGTGACTCCGTACGTGTTTGACATATATCGTCTTCTCCGGACAGTGAAGTTATTTTGCATCCTCTCTTCCAGACAATGAGGGCCGGGGTATTTGGCATCTCTTCCTCGACTTCCTTGCATTGTTCTACACTTGCCGTCGCGCTCGATCAGGTGAGTCTCTCCTTCCTTTCGATTGATCTTTTTGATTAATTGTTTTTCATTTTGGTTCGACTAGAATTCCAAATCTGTGATTCCATATCCGAAACCCAAATCGCCCTAGCCTCCATTGGTTTCATCCAGATCTGTTTCCTTTGAGCTAGATGCTACTTCTCCTTGGCTTTGGGTGTCTTCCATTGCTCAATTCGAAGGATTAGAACCTGTAGTGGTAGGAGAACGAGAAAAACCCCAATTTCATCCCCAATTTCATCATTGCTCAATTTGACCTCATCTCTTTCCTTGCATTGAGGATTCTCCTTGGCTTGGTTGGCTTCCATTGAGGATTTTGTTTACAATCATTCTGCTAAAACAATGACAAAGTGACAATCTATTCATTTGGCCTTATGCGTGACATCCATTTTATTGTTTTAGCATTTTGGCGCAGTGATTTCTGAAATTGAGCTTTCTTGTTTGTGTTGGAACTGGACTCATGGATCACACACACTCAAACCCACACAGATTCGAGGACTTGACTCTAGAAGAACACAAACAGCACACACTTACCAGTTTTTTATAAAATCCTCTAACTGTCATACTAACATTTAGTGTCAAGTCATCACATTTTCAGACTATATTGTTGTAACAAACTATCAATTGAACAAGTTAACAGATTTAGTGTCAAGTCATCACATTTTCACACACTTACCGGATTTCTGAAATTGAGCTTTCTTGCTGCAACAAACTATCAGTTGAACAAGTTAACAGATTCTACATAATTCAGTTCATTGATTCCCTCTCTCTCTGTTGCTTATACTCCATGTTGTTCCGTCCATAGGCATGTCAGACACCTCCGGTAGTTGGCCGAGCGGTTGTTCAGAAAAGTACTCATGGATTGGAGGGGATGAGCCATACAAACGTCAGGTAACAAACTGCTTTTAATTTACTTTGTAATGAAGGCAAGAACTGATTTTGGTGGAGATGAATGTAATTCATTCATGTTTGATGTTGTTGGAGAAGAATTTTTTGGCCTTAGCTTCTTTGTTCCCTCGTGACTGATTTTGGGGCATTGTATTTGTACATCGAATGTTGTTTTGGTGCATTGTATTTCTAGATCGAATGTTGTTTTGGTGCATTGGTGGAGATGAATGTAATACATTCATAACTGAATTTGGTGCATTGTATTTCTAGATCGAATGTTTTTTTGCTCATAGGAATATTCATTTTCTAAAACATGGATGTTGATTTGTTCCTTTGGTGCATATGACTCTTAAAATGAACTTATATGCCTTTAAATCATCATGATTCGTAATGTCGTGATCCGTAGTGGACTCTTAAAATGAACTGATTTTGGGGCATTGTAATGTCATGATTCGTAGTGGACTCCTTATAGTGAAGAGATGGAGGAAGTGTCGAGGGGCAAAGAGGAGAAGATTCATGTCACGGCTGCTGAGGAGGATGATGCAACCAGTAGCGAGAACCCATTGCTCCGTCAGATGGTAGAAATCAACAAGGATCTAACCGAGCGCAACCAGAATCTAATTGAGCGGCTCCATGAAGTGGAAGAACGCAACCGGTGTCTAATGGAGAGCAACCGGGAGCTAACTGAGCGCAACCGGGCTCTAATCGAACGCAACTGTCAGCTGGGAGAACTCGTCGTTTCATTTGCGAAGAAGTAGGCATGGCCTCCACCTTATGTAATCGTGTCTGAATTCATGTAATGTTTTCGTTCTCGTAGTCGGATTTGGTAAGAAGGCAAGTAGACTGTTGAGACTTAAGGCTTTTGTATGGTATTGTAGCTACTATGTCAGTGTCTTGAACATAACATTTCGGATATCGGTTTGTTGAACTTAGCATCAAGTAAAGTAGGTTTTGTATGATATGATTTGTATGTATTAATTTGTTGCTTCAAGTGTGTTTTGTATGACCTTACAAACACAATGGACCGTTACCTGGGAAGTGAATTTGAATCACATAGATCCAGCCCAATTCAACAAGCCCATGTGTCATGCAGTTGACCAGACGTTGACCTCATTCAAGGGACAAACAAATATTTGTTCGTCCCTTGAATTCAACTTTTCCAACCACCGCATTAATGACGTGTACTTGTAACCTTAAATGTTTAAGGTTGAATTGTTGTGTTTGGTATACGGGAGCAGCCGAGACCTTTGTCTTCCTCTTCATCCTCTTTCATGGTGGATCTTTAAAAAAAAAAATTCACAAATTCTCCCCAAATTTGTTACATTTGAAGGTTAGTGTTGTGATTTATTTTTAAATCATTTGTGTATTGTGATTATATATATAATATATAGCAAATATGTGTCTATATATGTTGAGCTAGGGTTGAAATTGTGGAATTTTTGGTTCTTTTGAAAAAGAATGAAAATTTGAGCAAGGGAGTGACATAGGTGTGTTTGTGTTGATTCACATATGTAATATATAGTATATATGTGTGCTTGTGTTCATAGAAACTTTAATTTGTGAGATTGGAGCATATATAGCAAATATGTGTGTTTGTGTTGAATTTATGGTGGATATATTTCTTAATAGGGATTGGGTTGTGCAAAGATGACGGATAAGAGTTGGATGCAACTTCCATTTCTGTCTAAAGAATATGTTGATGGGATAATCGAGTTTGTGCGAATTGTCCATGAGATCGAGAAAGCAACAGGGAGGACCCATTTTCATTGTCCGTGCAACCATTGTCGTAATGGTCGAGACCCGGTGACACCTGGACAAATGTTCTCACACTTGTATAGTAGAGGTATTGATCCATGTTATACAGTTTGGGACAAACATGGCGAAGCCCCGGTGGAGCCGACTTTCTCCCTTGCCAGAACGCGATATTTGGAGCAAGGGGCTTCAAGTTCTTCTAGCGTTGATCCGGTGATGAACATTCTTCATGACAACTTCCCGTATCATGCCGGATACGGGGCAGGTGATGGTTCAGTTCGTTTTGAGGACGTGGTGGACGACGATTATGAAAAATATGAGAGCCTGTTAGTGGAAGCTCGAACTCCGTTGTTTGACGGATGTAAGGAAACTATTTTGAGTGCTGTTTTGAGGGCAATGAAGCTAAAGGCAAAACATGGGATGTCTGATAAGTGTGTGGATGAAAATTGTGCGTGGATCAATGACATGCTTCCGCAAGGTCACAGCTTCCCTCCGGATTGGAAAAGGGTTCGCAAGGTGTGCAAGGATATCGGATTGAGTTATGTGGATATTCATGCTTGTCAGTACAATTGTGTGTTGTTTTATAAGAGGTATTCGAATCTGGAAGTGTGTCCCATATGCCATACTTCAAGATGGAAGACACAGGTAGGTGATGATGGATGCAAGGTCGCTAGGAAAGTGGTAAAGTACTTTCCTTTGACTCTTAGGCTGAAACGCTTGTTCATGTCCAAAGATGTTGCAAAGCAAATGCGGTGGCATGCCTCACGGGTGATAGATGATGGATGTTTGAAACATCCGGCCGACGGGGAAGCCTGGCAAGAATTTGATAGACTGTACCCTCATTTCTCTCATGACGCGAGGAATGTGGGGCTTGGTCTATGGTCAACAAAGTGATGAGGCTATATCTGTTCAACCAGAGATTCTTAATTTGGCGAGAAAACCCCAACTCCATAGGATTTACTCATCTTGTGTTGTGAATGGGGTGAAGTTCGTGTCGTGGAACAAGGATAGAAAATTGCTTACCCAAAAT
This sequence comes from Persicaria tinctoria, assembly GCA_037127255.1. Classification (NCBI taxonomy): domain Eukaryota; kingdom Viridiplantae; phylum Streptophyta; class Magnoliopsida; order Caryophyllales; family Polygonaceae; genus Persicaria; species Persicaria tinctoria. Next base: position 16,433,108 of record JBANSL010000008.1, read on the forward strand.
TGTGGAGTGAAGGTAAGTACAGAGGACACCGACTATTATGGGATCCTTGAAGTCGTGGTCGAACTGTTGTACGCCAACGACATGCCAGTGGTGCTATTCAAGTGTAGATGGTATGACACTGATCCCAACAATCTCGGTATCACCCATATGATCGATCATGGGTTGTTATCTATTGACACGAAAAGCAGTTGGTATGATGATTCTCCATTCTGTTTGGCAACCACGACAAAGCAAGTGTTCTATGTTGATGACCCAAAGGTGGGCGATGGATGGAAGGTGGTGAATGTAATGTCCCATAGGAACATCTATGATGCTAGAACCTTGGAGACAATCGAAGGTGATATCATTCCAGGCGGAGATGAAGCCTATCAAGAGGACGCCCCTGCCGTTGCTGGCGATTTTAACCTTGCCGTTGATCTCCAGCTATTCAGCCATGTAGAAGAGAGCGACGATGAAGAAGAGAGCGAAGAAACCGAAGCTGAGGAAGACCAAGAGGTCGAAACTGAAGATGAAGCCTCCGAAGAGTATGGGATTGAAACAGAAGGCGAGGAAGGTGAAGACATCGAGGATGGAGAAGACGTCGAGGACGAAGAATGAAGTAAAACATATGATCAAGGCCGAGATTTCTAAATTTCGTTTTAAATGAAGATGTTAGAATTTTCTAATTTTTGTTTGATATCGAGATATGAGAGACCGTTTCTTACCAAGATACATTGGTTTTAGTTTTATATCGTATATTCGTTCTATTTTTATAGATATTCGGTTAAACCAAATACTAGAATTTCATTTTTAAGTATATAAGTGGTATAAAAACTAGAACAAATGTTACAAATATGAAAGATATGAATTTATATTTATACGAGTTCATATTTTTTTAATACCTAATGTTATGTTTAAAAAAGTTATATTTTTTTTATATAACATTTATAAAAGTTATTATCAACACCTAGAAAGTTACAAACATATAAATATCATATACACATAGATACATAAATTTATGTATATATACGGCGGGATAAATTGATGTGCATGTACACCAAATGTTTTTCATTTAGGCGGGATTTTCCCCCCCATTATTTTCACTGTACATTGTGTGAGACTTGGCTTTCGGATGCCCACTCATTTCCAATTTCTAAAGACAACTCTTCAAACCCTTACCGCACACCCAAACCTCTTCTGTCTCTCCATCTCTCTCTCTCCGCCGACGCCTCTTCAAACCCTCACAACCAATTTCCGTCTCTCCGCCGAATCCTCTTCAAACCCTCACCACCACTCAGCCCGGCCTCCATCATGCCACCAAAAAAAGGGAAGAAGATCCACATTCGCCCAAGGGTGACTCAACCACCGCCAAGCCCGGCCCCCACTCCACAACCGGACACCGCTCCACAACCAAACACCGCTCCAGAACTGGCCACCAGTCCTCGGAGGTCAACTCGAGCTCGGGTGCCAACTCAACCCGCGTCACCACCTTCTCCGAGGCCAACTCAACCCGCGTCACCACCTTCTCCGAGGCCAACTCAGGTCGCGCCACCACCACCACCTTCGAGGCCAACTCAGCCCGCGCCACCACCTCCTCCGAGGCCAACTCAACCCGCGTCACCACCACTTCGGAGGAGCCCTCGGAAGCCACAAGGTCCTCGGAAGCCATCACCCCCGAAGAGACGACTGGTATGGGTCGGCTCTTCCTCAACCGGTACCACCCAATTGACGCCTCCCCCTCTTTCAGTGGCTGTAGCGGAAGATGAGACCATCCCCCCGCTGGACTCTTCTCCGTCTGTGGGTGGCGCACGGGATGGGTCAACCACCCCTCCGGCATCGTCTCACTCAGTCAGTGCCTCACGGGTAACGTCGACCACCCCTCCACCCCCTCCTCTGTCTGTCGGTGGAGAAGAGGCTGAAGCTGAGGAAGAACCCCTGCAGGAAGTCTATATACCAATCAGAGGTTGGTTTTTTTATAATTTTAGAGGGTTTAGGGTTATTTGATTCTCCAATTTTCATAGGGTTTATCGTTGTTTGATGATTTCAGACAAATTTTGTGATTTAGGGTTTATCTATGTTTTATGGTTTTCTGATTCCCCAAATTTTAAGCTTTGTATGAGTCTTTGCTTATCTAATCGTTGTCTTCATCATTTGTAGGGAAAGGAAGAACTGTGGTGAGTAGCAAGACTATGCAGATAGTGAGGGTCACTGGAAAGATAAAAATTTCGTGGTCGGAGTTCCATGGAAACCCCGAGCTCAACCAATACAGTTTGCTGATAAGGGATATAGGGACTGCTGTGAAGACACATGTGCCAATGCTGGCCTCCTCCTTCGAGCAGCTTGAGAAGAAGCACAAGGATACGCTTGCCGCTTACCTGGATGTAAGCAAGTGTTCTCTTCCCTTGTACTGGATTGTATAATGTGTCTAATTTGCAAGTTGTTGTCAATAAATTGTATAATGTGCCTATTTTGTCTGTTGGTTTACAAGTTGTTGTTAGTTTTAGGAGATTCATAGTAGCTTTTAGTTTTGTATAATGTGTATTGTATTTGCTGGATTGTATAATGTGTGATATATTTGCTCATTAATTTTCTTAAATTTCTGTTCTTCATTGTGATATTGATCTTGAATGTTTCTCTCCACTGTCAATTCATTCAGTTCACTTGCATTCTCATACTTAGTTGTTATGTGTTCATATTAGCTTTGAGTTTCATATTTGTTGTTAGTTAGTTGTCAATTTCTTAGGAGTTCAATACCCTTTGCTTTCTTCATTTGCATTCTCACTGAATGGTAGTTAGTTGTTCACATGCATTCTCATACTTAGTTACCATGTGTTCACTTTGCTGATAATGAATGATAGTTGTTCACTCAATGATAGTTAGCTGTGTATAATGTGTTATGTATAATGTGTTATGAGATTGGTATTTGGTGAATTTTGCTGGTTTGTATAATGTGTTATGGATTGTATAATGTTGTTATATATTTGCTCTTTAATTTTCTTAAATTTCTGTTCTTTATTGTGAGATCAATCTTACTTTTAGGAGATTCATAGTAGCTTTTAGTTTTTTATTTGCTTTTAGGAGTTTAACTTCTCATGGTCTGATAATGATATGATAATTTCATTTTCACTGAATGCAATAACCTGTTATGTGTTCTGAATGCAACAATTTGTTTTCTTCACTTGCATCTGTTCATTTTCACTTTGCTTTGCCCATCTCTCCTGCTCTGTGTTTTTCACTGGTAATTGATATATATAATTGCATTCTTATTTATGTAGACTATGTACGTTGTATCTCCTGATGATGAAAAATTGAAGACGTATATTGAGACTCAGGCAGCATCAAGATACCGCAGTTGGAAGTAAAAGTGTCATTGCCACTTCTTGAAGCATGGTCCAGCCATACCTCTTGAGTTCAAACTCCGTCCTGAGCAATGGCGCTACCTTGTGCAGAAGGAGTTCACCGCCCCCGACAAACTGGTTAGCTTTATTGTGAATTTTTCATTCAATTGTTTCCATTGCTTTACTGTTGTTCTCTGATGTTTATATGTTCTTGTGTCTGTGGAGGAAATAAGCAACCGCAACAAGCTCAACAGAACTAAGAATCCCAAATACATCAAGCACCACTCAGGGCCTAGACCTGTGTGCTACCGGGCTGAGGAGCTGTACAAGGACGGACACTTGGCTCCTTATGTGCAAGCTTCAATAGACGAATACCTCCAGGACGATGACGACGAATCCACTGTGGTGAGTGTGTACTAACAGTTTAGCTATCTCTGACTTGTAGGATGTCATTGCTGAGTTCCTTGGATGATTTTATTGTGTAGGATTCTAATGTTTTCTTTGTGTTCCTAGCAAATTATGCAGCAGGTGATTGACGACTATGTGAGTTCGCGACCAGAGGAAGAAGACAATGATGTCCTACCAGTAGCTACTCAGTGTGAGATAATCGTCGCCTTTGGTGAGAGGAGGGGCACTTGTGTACGAGGTAAACAAAGTTAGGATTAAAATGAGTTTAATAATTGATCAGTTATATATATAACTTGATGATTATATATATTATCATTACTCTCAGTTATATATAAAACTATATAAGGCTTCAAAATGAGTTCAATTATATAAGAGCATGAAATCCATTTGATTTTAGGAACTTTACTATCATATTTTAGGAACAAATGTCATACCAGTAGCTACTGTCATTTTCATGTTATCAATCTTATTTTTTTACCTTTTATATCTTTGTAATTTTTACTCTCTTTGCCTTCATTTAGGGATGGGCGCCGCTGTCAAGAAGCCTCCAAGGAAGCGAGGGGCTGATTGGTCCACTCTAGGCCCGGCAAAAAGGCGTGAGCTTGAAGACCAAGTCAGGGAGGCTAATGAGCGAGCAAGGAAGGCTGAGGACGACGCCAAGCTAGCCAATGAAAAATATGATAAGATGCAGGACAAATTGGAGCACTTTGAGAGGCTGATGGCTGTGCACTTCCCTACCGAACTGCAGGTTTGAGCACTTGGTGATCTAGGTAGGTGACAATTAACAAGAACTTGGTTGCAGCTTTTGGGTTAGTTTGTGCAACTTTTGGGTCACAATTCTAGACTTCTAAGCGCCGTATGTGTTTGAACATGGTGTTTCTAAACTTTATGTCCGTTTGTGTTTCAAGTCAAGTACATTTGTAGGTTGTTTTGCTGACATGGGTGTTTGTATGGGTTGGTTGATGAACAAGCATGGTATTGCAGGTTTAATGTATGAACAATGTTGTTTTTATGTATGAAATGGGTGCTGGTGCACTCTATGTTGAATGCATTGTTGTTTCTTTTGGGTTACAATTGGTTTTGGACAGGGAGCATCACAAAATGCAGCGTATATGCTGTTAATTTTTTTTTAAACTCAAGCCACAAACCTAAAACAACTAGGCTCTATTAACTGAAGACACAAACATTTTGAAGCAAAACTTGATCTCAAAACTCTCAGGGCACCACAAACGATGTCCATCAAGACAACATGACTAACCAAATGTTCATCAAGACACAACATTGGTTCACCTTATGTTCGTCCCCTCCATTATCAAGACACAAACTTTAGTGGTCGCCTGAACCATAAAATCTCTGACAATGTCCTCATGGGCCGGTGAATTGGATGTCAATCAAGGGACGGACGTGCAATTGGTCCGTGTCTTAAGTGCTCTAGGTGCGCTGCACAAGGGACAAACCTCAGGGGACGGATGTTCGTGCCTAGAGTTATGAGGCGTCCAAAACCCTCTTCAGGAGACGAAATTTGTCCGTGTCTAGAACGTCAAACTGGCCTAGTGTGCCGGAGTTCCTCCTCCACCTGTCTTCGACGCTTTTGCCCTGTTTTGGGCTTCACCGGCTTCGACCTTGGCTTCGCTGATGGTTCCGTCTCTCGGAGACTTGTCGCCAACCCAACCAGCACAACCTTGGTCTACTGGGGTCTATGAACACCCAACTGGCCTCACCGCCTCCCTCCTACTTCTTCTCTGGTGACCCTGCTCTCCACGTCGGCCTTGCGCGTTGTTTGTTCTTCGAGGCTCCGACGCCGCCTTTCCACCCAACGTTGCCCTCTTCTTGCTTGTGTGGCCGCTTCGTCGGTCTGGCCTACCACCGTCCTCGTCTCCCTCGACCGTTTTGACGCCGCCCACCTCCGGCCTGGAGCTCTCTGTCGGTCTGGCCTACCACCCTAGCTTATCTTTGTTTGTAACCAAAATAAAACAAAAAGGATTAAAAAAAAAAACTTGTCGATAAGTTGGAAAAAAAGAAAGCAAAGGTTGTGTCTTGTGAGCCTTATTGGTTCGTTTTCTGATCGCTTTCTGGTCTCTTAGCTTGTTTATTATTGTTGTTTATTTATTCCGGTCCTGTCTTATACGTTTCCTCTATTTTGGTTTCCCTTGTGGTAGCCTCTACGATCTTTGTTATCGTCCTTGAGGGTGTGAGATAGGTTTATTTGGGATTTATTTTGGCAATGGTATGGCTGGAGTTTTGGTCTGCGGGTTGGTGTACTTGGCTTTTCTTGCAGTAATACAGGTTTCATGTGAACGGTGACTGGTTTTTCAAGCTTGTGAAGTCGTGGAAATGCGATCGATACCTGTTGATTCTGTTTAGAATCCATGTTGAGGTGTCCGCTAGTGATCCCCAGAGTTCTCTGTGAGCGTCTTTCGTTTGGCTGATCGGTTCGTTGGTTCTGCTTGCTTGTAGGTTCAGTGTAGAAGACTTGTACTTTATTTTTGCATTTTCTTTTCCGTCATTTATTTCTGGTTTTTCCTTTCAGTCATTTGCTTCTGTTATTTGATTTAGGTTGTACATGATGGGTAGTCCATCTCCCGGCTTGTTCGGGCTCTCGACTTCCCTAGTCTTGTCTAGGGAGTCGAATTCCTTTCCTTATATCAAAAAAAAAAAAAAAAAAAAAAAAGTGGGGGACTGCGCATGTTGCACATGTCCTTTCCCAAACCAAAAGAAGAAGAAGAGAATACTCTGGAATTATCACTTGGGCCTTCCATTTTCAAAAGTCTCACTATCATTTTTTTTTTCACTTTATATTTATTTATTTAGTTCAATACATGTGGTAGCTAGAGTACTTATCGTGTGCCGGATATATTTAATTATATTATATATAGAGAGGTTGGGTCAGGTGTTTACACCCCTTATTGTGTTTTGTGTTAACAAATATAAACCATTGATTGATTAGAAATGAATTGGTGAGATTAATTGAGACTTTTCCTTTTTATTTAAAGAAAAAAGAGTAGGTCCCACCACTTTTATAGCCAACTTGCTGAAACAAAGCGCGTGTTTTTTTTTTGGAGGTAACGTTTTTTTTTCCTGGGGAGGAAGAAAATTTGCTTGCATCGTGTGTTCGATGAATAATGACGAACAAATTACCGAATAATTTCATATTATCAACGAATAATAACTCTGAACTTCCAGATTTTGATTGCATTTTGTGACGTAACGTTTTTTGTATGGGATAACATTGTTTTTTGTGTGGTGCACTGTTTGAACTATTCGGTAGTTTTGCCAGTTATTATTCGCTAGTTTGATAGTAATTATTCGTTAAGTTGATAGTAATTATTCGGTAGTTAATAGTAATTATTCGTTAGGTTAATAGTAATTATTCGTTGGTCAATTACGCAACTATTCGCTAGATTAATAGTAACTATTCGTTAGATTGATAGTAATTGTTCGTTAGGTTGAAAGAGGATGTAAATGTAATGATTGGTTTCCACATCTAAATAACTATATATACAGATGAATAATTCCTTATTATCAACGAATATAAACTCTGACTTGCCGAATAATGGCTCTGAACGTGAAATTAATGAAAAACAAAACTAGAAAAATTCTGATCGGACCACAATTTGCATTTGCAACAAAGATTTCACATTGACAAACACCAAGAACCGAATGATTATTTCATCCCGAATGTTAAATAGTAATTCAATCAAAACCAACTTAATAAACAACAATTTAAGAAATTCCCAAATTGAGTACCGGATTCAAGAAATCCCCAATTGAAGAAATCCCCAATTCAGGAGAGCACTGTCGACTCTTGCGGAACCGAAAGGGGAGGCTCGCGACGCTTGTGGGAACGAGATGGGAGGCGTCGAGATGCGAGAGAGAAGTCCGAGAGAGAGGCAGCCATTGGAGGCGCTCGGGCGAGCTTGATCTTGGGGCGATAGGCGCAGATGTAGATGGTGGAACCTTTGATAATTAGGGTTTTAACGTGGATGAGTTGTAGGCAGTTACACAATTTGGGTGGGATGTGATTTACACGCCCTGGATTATTGAGGGTGTGGTTTATTGTTCACATGGGGCCCACATTATTTTAAAAGAAATTATATTAATTCTCAATTAAACTCAGCCTTTAATTTTAACTCCATCAATGATCAATATTTGTTAACACAAAACATGTTAAGCCTTGTAAACATTTGATCCATACTCTCTCTTTATATGTGTGTGTGTGTATATATATGGAGTGGTTAACATTTGATAAACTATTGTTGTCCCATTAGTTTTACCTACAATTTATAGCCATTTGTCTAAATTAATACTACCTCCGTTTAAAATACATGAGTTTTTCTTTTTCGGCACGTTTTTTAAGAAGCGAAAAACTCTATAAAATATTATTTTTTATATAATCTAATACTTATTAGTAATACGTATCAAATTACGTAAAAATTTTAATTAAAAAAATAATATTTTATATAGTTTTTCGCATATTAAAAAACGTGTTAAAAAATAAAAGTCCGTATATTTTGGAACGGAGGGAGTAGTATAATCTTTCAGTAATCAATATAGAAATCAAAGGTGACATTTTTAGTTTAGAATAAAAAATTGCACAAACAAAACAACCTTATCAACGAATTAATAAATAGCATCACAACAAAAACCAAACAACGCATTTTGTAGTATAAAAACACATTTTAAGTTAAAGGTGAGGATGACATGTTGTATTAATTTGTAAACTGACAAACTAGCATAAGCATTTACGGAGTACATTGCAATAATTGGACCGACCTCAATAATGTCAGACAAATTCATTACTTTTCACGCTAACGTCATTATCATCGACAACCTTCATTTAGCTATGGTAGATAATACTCCCTCCGTTCCATAATACATGTCCCTTTCATTTTCGGCGCGCTTTTTAATGAGTGAATAACTCTATAAAATATTATTTTTTTGATTAATTTTTTTATATAATATAATACTTATTACTAATAAGTATCATATTATATAAAAAAATTAATCAAAAAAATAATATTTTATAGAGTTTTTCGCTCATTAAAAAGCGTGTCGAAAAGCAAAAGGACATGTATTATGGAACGGAGGGAGTACACGAATTAAGGCTAAAAGAATAGTTGTTGAATAGTTGGAGTTGATGGGTATTAAAACTGAGGAATTATTTTGGTTAGTGTAGTTGATAAAAACTTGTGAATTGAAAATCAAAATTTCTAAAAAATTTGAGTGAATAATTGATTAAAAACTCTAATTTCAAAAGGTAATAAATTAAAATTTTATATTTATTTTATTTAAAACTATATACTACGTAATGACAAAACTAAAGGCTCTGCAAAATTAATGATGGTGCTAAATGGAACCTAAATGTTTACATATATGTTAAATTGTTTTACTCTCTATAAGTTAGTAACATGTTGATAATCATAACTGATTGGGGAATTGATATAAATTTGGTGACGAAGGTGACTGATTGGAAAGGACTTGTGGATAGTACTTAAAGGTCACCAGTTTAAACTCCGGATATGACCGCTCTTTATTTACAAATTCAAGGAATAGAATGAAAAATCTACGTTCAAAATCAAAAGTTAATTAAATCAAGAACCTTCATTTGAAAAAAAAAATGATACCAGCGGCCCACTATAATCATTAATGAGCATTTTCGCCCATATTTGAAATGGGCCTAAAAGTTAAAGCCCACTCATGGTATTGGGCTGGTCCCATCTTAAAGACATGTATAGGATCTCACTCTCACGTGCAAGTCACGTGACTTTATCTGTTGCTGGCTAGACACTCTCATCTGCACCATGTATTTGCTTATTATCCATTTCAACTTCACTTCAAACTTCCAACTACACAAAATTTTCATCAAACAAAACAGAAAGAGGATCCACGTCACAAATTCAGTTTCTTAAAAAAAAAAAAAGCAAAATTGGAGAACAAAAGCTCAGCTTCATAAGAAGTAAAGCAGATAGGAAGAGGCAAAGAGCATCAGTATACAAACAATGGCGGTTTCGTCTTGCTCATTGAGTTGGACTCCTGGTCTCCTTTCCAACAAGGTACCCTTTTCATTACCATATCATACTCAATTCAGTGTGCCTAATTTGCTTTGATTCGCAGGCGAATGTGGCCTCTCAATTGAGCTCCACATCGGTGTCAATGGCACTACCATCCGTTAAAGAAAGCGATCTAGGTGATTTCTTATCCCTTAGTTTTTTTTTTCGAGTTGTTGCAAATATGGATCTTGAGAGCAATCGGTTTCGGTTTTCAGGCAGTTGCCAGAGGAGATCAGTACTATTGGGAGGTGCAGCACTTGCAATTGGTATCACACCAGCAAGTTCTCTTTTAGCTGAAGGTAGCAACAGTTTAGTTTTTAGTCACTCTAGACATAAATCTTGATGTCCAATACAAGTGAATATCGCGGCATTTGCTTGTTCTTCCTTCGGGTTTTGCAGTACTGCCTGCGAACTACAGCATTTTTGTGGACAAAGAAGACGGTTATTCGTACTATTACCCATCAGATTGGAGGGTAAAACTCGAAAATTTTCAGTTTAAAGAGTAGTCTCTTAAAAGGAGCTAATGTGGTTGAATATGTAAACCAGGAATTTGATTTCAGAGCTCATGATTCGGCGTTCAAAGACCGCTACTTGCAGCTGCAAAATCTGAGGCTTAGCTTCATACCGACAGAGAAAACCAATGTCCATGACTTGGGTCCGATGGAGGAGGTAACTCGCATTCTTTTTTCGAGCTTCTTTCTTGGAGGAAACATGAACATTGACACTTGGTGAAAAACATGTCAATTCAGTACATTCCTGATTTGGTGAAGAACATCTATGCTGCTCCGAATCAGATGCCAACGATATTCGACATGAAGGAGGTTTGTGCGCGAATCTTTGTTTCCGATTTCCTTTGGAAAGGTATGAGGTTGTCTATGACTTTATATGCCCAATGCAGCGAACAAGCGACGGGAGAAACTACTATACTGTTGAGTTCGTGCTCACATCTCCAAACTTCGCACGTTCAGCTTTTGCAACTATAGCGATTGCGAATGGTAAGCATTCTTGTCAGGCCACTCGAACTCTACTGCCACATTTGCAACCGTAGCTCGTCTAAAACCTGGGGATCTGTATGCAGGGAGATACTACACACTGATTGTTGGTGCGAACGAAAGGCGATGGAAAAGGATTAGGAACAAGCTCAAGGTGGTGGCAGACTCCTTCAAGGTGTTTGATATTTGATGCAGCTCTACGCACCCGAGGCACGGTCTGTTTTCAAGAGATCCGAAAACCTCCTGTTTTTTCTTCATTGCTTTACAAACGAGCAATTGCTCAGCGTGTAAATAAACTGCAAGTTGAAACCCCTGGCAGTGTATCAAATGGCATTCAGAAGAGATCATAACCTTGATATAATGATATTGCTTGGTTGGTGTGGACTCATCCGAAATGCCAGAAACTGAGGATATGAAAAAACCATTGATCTGTTGAAGTTCATCTCTAGATCAACCGATACAAAATGGTACACTCAATTCAAGAACAAAAGCACTGTGTATGATAGATAGTAGGATGAAAAATAACACTAAGGTAAGGAAGCCTAGCGAATTGCAAAAATGGTTGTTGGCGAAGAAGAAAATTGCAGGATGTGCTGTTGTCGGGGAAATGCAGAAACTCTTCAAGAGGAACTCCTGTGCCGGTAGTTACCATATCTCTGGGCGATGGCGTCTTCAGATAACGCATCCCACACCTGCAAAAGCACCTCGAGTTTATAAGGACATTTTGAAGAAGGGATGGGTAAAGAACGTTGAGGTAATTTGGGACTCACTTGTAAATTTCCCTTGGATCCTCCAATTGCAAGCATGAGGGGTTTGTCCTCGCAAAACGAAACTGAGAACACGGCTCCCTGAACATAAGATAAAAAACATTTGTGGGGACGAATTAGGATTTGTAAAGCATGTCAACAAACATTTATATGATGTATCAAAGTGAAAATGTTAGAAGGCAGATTCTTACAGCTTTAGGATTCCGGGATGCAACACAAGAGGGCTGGTTATTAGATAAGTCCCACAGCTTCACTGTTTTATCCGTGGAGCCAGTTGCGATTAACTGTAGAAAATAGGCCGAATGCAAAGTCAGCGAATATTAGAAAGCCGAGGAATAAAGAATACATGACGGGAGGGTAGCAATCACATTAGGGGCGGCAGGATTGTAGGAAACAGTGCAAACAGCTTTGTCATGAGCATGGAGAGTAAAGCTCGGTCTTTGCTTTGAATCGGGGTCTGAGCTAGCTGTTCGTATATCAAACCCTTGAATCATGCCATTCTCAAGACTGACCTGCATAGTTGCACCATAAATGATTGATTACATACATAGTATCACAAACTTTGCCCAAATGAAAGGGATGGGATTACAATGAAATTCAAACGAGATTGTTGCGGAAAAATCTTTAAATTTACATTTAGAAGTACTTACAACAAAAGAGTGTTCTGTATGTGGATCCCATGCCAAGCACTCAACATCAGCATCAACTGACCATTTGTAACCACTGTGTGATGGTTTCCTTCCATCTTTCTGCAGTTAATCAGCAACTTGGCCTTTTAATTTAACAGATTACAGAGTACACACATGCACGCCATTTCATGGCAAAAAGAATTTCTTAAATCCAACGACAATTGTTTTTGTTGATCAAAGGTAAGGGAAACTAAAGATTTCAAAAAAAAGAAGGAAGGTGCACACACGTAAACTAAAATACCGAGGACGTGTTATAATAAAATATCCTGTAACCGGTTATGACCTAGTAGGCTATCACAAAGACTATGTTCATCAGATAAGCGGAGCTGAGTTGATTACCAGAACTACTGAATCATCAAAAGATCCACTAAGTAGAATTTCAGGGACATGACAATTCCATGCAACGGCTTGCACCTGCAAGAATAAGTTAGAATGGCCATCAGCATATTAAAGAGATTTAAAAACTGTAACGGATACAAATTTATGCTGATCAAAAGTAAATTTTCATGGAGATTGACACAGATATGAATGAAAATCACAGTTGCATCCGTGATTAGTATATGATGAGTGATGATTATAGGTATCTCGGCAAACCCAACAGGCAACCAAGAAGTCAAGTTGCTAATATACACAGGCCATATAACTAGCATTTCCTTGAAATTAAAATGTCATTTTATCAAGATTTTCAGTCTCAATAGCCCTAATCCCCAAATAGTGTATCATGATAATTGAGAATAAAGTTGGAAAATAAATTACGACATGCATATCAATTAATAGTGCTACAACTCAAAAAGTAAGGTTGAATTTGTGCCTTGTCTGTATGGTGATCCATGGTGATACTACAGTTCCCCGTAGCAACATCCCATAACTTCACCAAATTGTCAGCACTTGCACTTGCGAGAATATTCCTGCATAATTTTACAACAAATAAGCAAATTTAATCATATAATTGAGCACATATTTGGATAATTAAAGGGAGAGGAAAACTATATGCCTGATCTTCTTGTTCCAAGCAAGGCCCAAAACTGAGTCTGTGTGGCTATCCTTCTTGTATTTGATAGATTTCTAACCAGAAAAAGGAAAAGATTAAAACGTGCAAAAGAGACATGAAAATCGGGACTTACGAATGAGAGTGGAAGATGCCAGATTCACATCAAAGCTAAATAATCTCAACTTATTAGCAAATAATTTATATACATTCCGTAGAAAAAAAAACGAAGGGGAAAGGTCTCAGCCATTAAGCACATCGCTCTAAAAAGTAATAAGGATACGCTAAATGGACATGATAAAAAATTGACTATAAAACAATCTATGGCAGTGTTGTAACTGTGAAAAAGTACATAGGCTGTGCTACTACACACCATCATAGTCAGTTTTTCATTATGCTTCAAATCACCTACAAATTACTTTGCACGTTTGATCCCACCTACTCCTGAAGCTGGGTTTCTTTTACTTTCACTCAGGAGCATGCAGAAACAAAACCAAAATAAAAAAAAGGATATGACATCCCAAAAACAATGCCTCATGAGCATCCCATGGACAGCTATAGTCTATAGACACATTCTAAAACTGCAATCACACAAAGGGCAAACCATGGAGATTGAATGGAGGGGGGAAAACACATAGTGAGGACAAGTAGGAACTAACAAGTGTTTTAGGTTCTGTCTAGTAAAATGACAAGCTCAATATCAAAGGTCAAGGAAAACGGCAAATGCAGTTAGAGGAAAAAATAAATCCAAGGTAGTTAACAGAAAGGTTTAGCAGTTGAAAATGGAAAGCATTTAGTTATCTCACCTTTTTCCCCTTTTTCTTCTTTTCAGCTATTCCACCTAAAACTGAACAAGGTTGAACTTCATCTATCTGTAAAAGGTTTTACAAACAATTCTTCAACTTGACAATAGATTCAAATATGGATGATATATATACAATAAACCAAAGCATTATGTAACACATACAATATCTAGGTCCCATATTTCAATGGAAGGTTCCATGGATCCAACAGCAATGAAGTTCCCTGCCAATGTATTTGATAGAAATTTCAGAAAACTTTCAGTAAAAATAGATCAAGTTGAGATTGCAATGACAAAAACTAAAGAAGCATTTATCAAAGATACTAAAGAAAAAATTAGACTAAGGAGCTCTTTAGTGAATGATAATATCCATAAAGATTCAGAAATCACTCCACGATTCCTATTTATAACAACAAAGAAAAATAGCTAGCGCTAAATAGTCAATAGTAAATTGCAACCAAACTCGGAAAATTTAGAAACAAAATAATAATATGATGGTGAAAAAACCAACAACACAATAGTTCAATAGTTTCTATTACTCTTCAGATACAATATGCTTCAAATTTCTTTTGAAAAGATTTCTAACTTGGGAATCTATGATGTAAGTTTTCAGTGGAGGATATGAAAACACGGGATAGTGGATGCATACAAATACTATATTCACAAATATTGTGCAGCGAAATAAATTTCATCGCAATTATTGTGTTCCAAGGCCAAGGGCATATAAATTTCACGCAAGTCTACATAGAGGGGTGCAAATATGAAGACTAACAGATAAAGAATATCGGACCTTTTTCGCCGCCTTTCAGTGGACAGTCAAACCATGCTGTGGACAGTGGAAAAGCGGAGATGATAATATCATGGTGAACATACAAGTTTGGACTGCCATCTTCGGCTTCATCTAGGATATATACCTATCAATAATGTAATCAGATGCAATAACATATGAATGGGTAAACGCAGCAATGTAAGCACTCAAGCAAGAGAGAATGTCTCCATCCAACTACAAACCTCAAGCTGGCTGACATCATCCTCGTTCCGTGCACACACAATAACTAGATCATCTGCTTTTATAGTCATATCCTCTTCTTCTTCAGAATCTTCATCCTTTACAAATAAAAAAGGATAAACCATGTTATATTATTAAAGTATTTAAGACCAAAACAATGTTGCTAATAAGTAATAAACAAGAAAAACTAAGGCAATCATACATCATTGTCTTTTAAATAAGGGTCCATTTCATTGCTGGGATAGTAGGAGTCACCAACAATTCCTTTGTTGAATAGCTGAATCCCTGAGGTTAAACAACAATGACAACAAGATCAGGTAATCATCACAAAGGACTCAAACAAACTCGTCAAGCAAAAGTTGAAAAGAAGAAAAAATCCACAAAAACAGTACCATCATCATCCTCATCATCATAATTGTCCATATCAAGTTCCTTCAAGGCATCAGCGATATCATTTGATGCATTGCCGAGCACTGCCGCTGCAGCCGATGCCTGAGCAACTTCATCAACCTCATTGTCTGCTTCAAGTTCCATATCTTCCTCCTCTTCTTCATTGTCACCATGTCTATCAAATATGCCGATAAAATTACTACTCAGTAATAAATTGATATCTAATTCAATTACAACCCGCAGTCTCAAAGCTGGAATGAGAAACAGAAAGAAGATATCACACACCCAACTTCAAGAGCACCGCTTTTTATTATTTCTTCGATTTCTTCTCTAGATGGAGGGTCGGCCACTGACGGCACGGACCTGGCGATCCCCTTAGGCACCCAAGAAATTGCTGAAATCATCTGAGATAGGGAGGAAGATGTGAATTAGCAAGATGAGATTTTTGCAATTAAAGGAACACCAAAAAAACCTAAGCCTTGAGAGAGAGAGAGAGAGAGAGAGAGAGAGAGACGAATTTAAAGAGCTGATACCTTCAATTCGAGAGACAGAGGGGTTGCCGGTTGCCTGGCGGTGGTGGTTGGCGGCGGAGGTGAGGAAGATTGGGAAAGAGTTTTAAGGTTCGGCGGAGGTTGGGTTTAACAGGAGTGGGATTTGGGGTTTGGGGTTTGGACGCTGAAGAACGAAAACTGGAGGCGTTTTTAGGTAATTACAGTTTTCTAAAATAACCCCACAATTTTATAGTGTGCGAAAATCGCCCCATTAGATATGAAATGACCTTATTGTCCTCCACCCCTATCCCCTTTAACTCCGAGCCCATCCCTATCCAGCTGAGAAGCAACCATTCGCTAATGGCGTCCGTTTCCTTACTTCACTCTGCAGCCTCTTCGTTCCACGGGCAATGTATTCCAGCTTCGACCAGCTCTAGCTTCCCGTTCTCCACGGCGCGAGTCGCCGGTGGAGCGGTGGTTGTGAGGGCGGCGGCAGCGGCCGGCGTCGCTGTGGACAACATCGACGCTGAGAAGTCTTACCGTCTCAAAGCGGCTTATCTAGAAAAGATTGTTCCTTTGCTCAAGGACGAGTTCTCCTACACCAATATTCACCAGGTCTCTCTCAATTTCTGGCTCTCTTAGGTTTGCAAAATTCAATTTTCAATATTTGGGGAAAATGAGTTGGTTGGCTTTGAGCTTAGATGAATTGATATGAGTTGTTGGCAGGTCCCGAAGATTGAGAAGGTGGTGGTGAACTGTGGAATTGGGGAAGCTTCACAGAATGCAAAAGGTCTGGATTCCGCAATTAACGAATTGGCAATGATCACTGGCCAGAGACCGGTGAAAACTAGGGCTAAGAAATCAATTGCTACTTTCAAGCTCAGGGAAGGTCAACCAATTGGGATTGCTGTCACCCTCCGTGGAAATGTATGCCTCTTATCTCTTTGTTAATTCGATTGTCTGGATTTCGTTCAACTTGGATTTGAATTGTCATTTAGATAAGCATTTCTCCAAATTCTGTTGAATTTAGAAAATGTGATAGATTAGTACAGTTTCGCAATGTGTGTCGAGATATGGTACCGAAAAATGTAACTGTCTTTGGTGTTGGTGGGCATTGGTAGGTGATGTACTCGTTTCTGGATCGGCTGATCAACTTGGCACTTCCTCGGGTGCGTGACTTCCAAGGGGTTAACCAGAACAGCTTTGATGGACATGGGAATTACAGCATAGGATTTCGCGAACAGACTGTGTTCCCAGAGATCAGATTTGACGCCCTAGGCAAGCCGAGGGGAATGGATGTGTGCATTACCACCACAGCTGAAACCGATAAGGAAGCATACAGGCTCTTGGCCCTTATGGGAATGCCCTTTAGAGAGGGTGCTGGCGGTGGTCCTCCGCAGCCAGCACGCAAGAAGAAGCTCAAGTCTCACCATTTTGAGAAGAAGGGAAGAAAATAGAAGCGAGGAATCTCGGTATGTGTGTTTTCAGTGTTAAATTATCAGGCTTCGTCTTTGACTGAACAACTACTGGTGTCTCTGCAATGCTTTATAAAGGGTTTGAAATGAATTCATGTAATTTTTTGTCAGTAGTTTGATCCATGTAACTTGTGAATTCTGGATCCGAGTTTGAGCATATGAATGATTCCATCTTATCGAAAAAAACTAGTGTTTTGGCAACTAAGTTGTTGGAGCACATTAACATGATTGGCGACTACACAATCAGTGATTCATTGTTTTCGTCTACTGGATAGTTTCTTTCCTTCTCAACCACACTTGCTTTCATTTCTAATTCTAATTCTAATCCTCGTCGTGTTTACTTAATCCTATGACCGTGTTCTGTTGCAGAGACCCAAATGAATGCATAGAGGATTGTTTATTGTTTTTGGTCTTGATCTGATTTTATCCATTTTTGGATATTGTATGGTAAGAGATGGACTTTCCCGCTCATAAGCGACTCTATGCTAGTGTAAATTGATCAACATTGAACTTGATGTGGCAAGTTTTTGATGAATAATGTATTTGCAAAATCGAGGGTTACATGGAATAGTTTTAAAAAGGGAAAGAAGGCAAGGGTGTGAAATTTTATGCAGTTTGTATTGGCACAGGTTGAACTCTCCCAAACTTTTAGATGATACATACTACATAGTAAAACTTACGGAGTATTAGGTAAAATTGTACATTTTGTTAAGAAGCTAAATTGAAAAATTGTTTTCGTAAATAACATGGGTAGGCATTAGAATCTATTTTAAACATTGCTAAGCTGGATGAATTTAGAGAAAATATTTTTCAAATTGGAGAAAATCCAAAATCATAAAAACACAATCTTATTAGCCGAATTCCACAGGATAAAATATTGTTGCCGGTTTCTTTTGGACTTGGATTGATGTATCTTCCTTAGGACTATTTTTTGGTGTGGTTGGTTAGCCAGTGACCATTTTTCATACCATCTATTGATCGTGACAGTGTTTATCATTTCTAAATATTTATCATATGGAGGGTATTGAGTATCCACACTTCTTCGGGTGGTGAGATGTCATGTTAACCTCATATATCCTCTGATTTTGCCCTCTACTTAATCTTCCTCAACACTTCCATGTCAATTGAAAACAAAGAGGTTGCGTCGCATGCGCAGCCAGAATAATGGGGCTCGTCGCTTATGTCCGGGAGACCTTTATTCATATACAAACAACCACGGAGCCCAATCCAATGGCTACACCACTTTTGGTCAATGTTGTGCTTGGTCGTCCACGCAGTTTGCGCCGCCGAAGCTTTCAAGCATTATCACTATGGATATTACAAGTTTTTCATGGGGTGTGTTGCACGCAGTCATTGTATGCACTGCAAGGTCCATTTTCGGCCCTAGAGATCTCTATTGCCACGCCATCGTGGCAATGTCTATGCCGCGATCTTCTTGCACCATTGTTTGTCATTCATATATGATTGAACAACTACTTGTGAATTATATAGATCCAAGATTGAGGAACTGGATGGTTAATCCGAACAAAATTTTAGCTAAATCACTTACTTGGCATCCAAAAATTATTTTGGACTCAAATTCAACAATCTACACAAACTGTTGTAACGAGAATGATAATAGAGAAGAAAGACACAAAGATTTACGTGGTTCAGCAACAATGCATTACCTACGTCCACGGGAAGAGGACAAGTTTTGTAGTATTAGAGGAAGCGAAAACATATTAGCTTACCAGGGATCGACGCTTCATGAGTACATGTATAAACTCATGAAACCATAAACAAACAATGGATTGAAAGCTCAAAATAGATAGACGATAAGCCCGTTTACAATAAACATTGCATACCGTAAAGGTGGGGTGGCACTGAGGACCACCTCCGGAGTCCGGACCCCTTGGTGCATCGCCGATCAACAATGATTAAAGGCATATTAACACAAACAAATGTCAGTGTAGAGTGTGATCCAAAAATGACTCTGCTTCATCTTCTTGTTACATTACAAACTTGTCATCAGCACAAATAAAATTTTCACAAATATTTATGAACTAATTGATTATTTGTCTACTAATTTTGGTGTAATACGGTTCATCTTTTTTTTTTTGGGAACAAACATATATGCTTAATTGCTTTTTTGCTGGTATCTTGCCTTGTAACTTTCTGTTTGTTGGTGATGATTTGACTCACAAAAATTATTGTTGATCAATATTTGAATTAGGGTTTTGAGTCAAAGTTAAAATTAAAATACTATTCAAAAAGAAATCTTTGAACAACCTTTTCTTGATAAACAAATCTTAACAACCTTTTTCTTTTTTTTTTTTAAAAAAAAAAGACACTAGAAGTTAATTAGAACTTCACTAACAAAAATTCCTGATTTTCACATATGCAACAAAATATGAGACCCATATATAAAAATCTTTTTTAAAAACATAAATAAATAATGGATACATAAACATAGCCAATCAATCAGTGTTGATAAAACCCCATAGTTACTTGAAGAAGTGCTTCACAATTCAAGATCTTCTGGTTCCTCCTAAAGGTAAATCGACTTCTTAAAAAGGTTGGTTTGATGCAGCGAGCTTTCGTATCAACTTTTTATGTACACTTGTAAGAAATTAATACATTCTTAATCGGAGAAAGAGGGTCTACATTGCGACTCTTCATACTCTATTCAGAGCGAAATATCCAGAGTTTCTTTACAAAAACATGAGATCATCACTCAACAGATCATCACTCTTCTGTTTTTATGCGCTTCAAGCGGGGTCCTCTGCTATTACATCATGGATAAATGTGGTGCCTACCGCCCATGAACGTGGTTGTTTATGGTTCTACAGCTTGTATGTTATTTCTGTTTATGGTTCATTTTTTCTATTTCAACCATGTAGCATTTTGTACATCGCGAGAGCTAGAACATTATGTTACGAGTGTCGTAAACTTCACAAGAGAAGAACGCGGCTGCTCTAAGAGCCTTGCCTTTGCGACTAGAACGACAGCCTTTGTCATGATGATGGATTGGGTGGCGCCTATGTTCTTAATCTCCAGACAACTCATCTTTGTTTCCATGCTTGGTTTCATTGTTCATACTTTATGCGTCTCCGAGATGTTAAAGCATGACGGGGATGAATATTACAAGTCTCTAGTAGGACGAATAGCCGTTGTTGTGTGCACCGCATGGTCCAGTTTCGGTCCTCAATCTCTCCAATGTCGCATAATTGTTGCGAGTTGTATCGCAGTGTTGTTCTTGCATCATCTTTTCCCATTCTACGAAGAAGAAGAAATCTATGAGACTGATGGATTAGTCATCTATCGACAACAGGAAAATCTCTCCCATTATGGAAGAGGAGAAGCATTTTCTTGTTTGAGATGTAAGAAGATAACACGTTTTATATTTATTCAATAAGTATTCATTGAAAATCAGCTAGGTTTTCTATCTTTTTTTATGATTTCTCTCTTTTTTTTTATATATCTTTTTTGATTTCTCATATATACAACCTTTTGATTAAACATACATTTTTATTCGGGCTCTTGTTTATGATATATTTTAATCAATATTAATTAAAAGGTTAAAGGAAAATCTTAAAAAGGATATTGGTGATTTTATATACTCTTTCACAAGAACAAGACATATTGGTTCTTCGATCTAGTTCCTCTTCAAAGAGTTATCAAAAAGAGTAACAACCATTGTCAATTTGTCATGATGTTGGCTTGGGCGCCTATGTTCCTATTCAAGCAATATGCGACATCACCTACCGAAGGCCCGTCTTTGTTTCCTTTCCTTGCTCGGTTTCTTCGTGCATTCTTGTGTTCAACTCCGAGGTTTTAAAGCATGAAGGTTATAATATTACAATTTTTTCGTGCAATGAATTTCGGCCATTATATTATGTGAACTGTATGATTTATTTTCGGCTCTCACTTTCGTGAGATGTCAGTTGTCTGATAACCTCAAGAGGTTGAAGAATCGACAGATGGACAACCATCAACATACAACCTACGGTAAAACACAAATCAACAGAGATACAAGAAAAAACTCAGATCCTCCATAAATTCCGCCAGACAACGAAAAAGACGAGGAAGACACTAGCGAACCGCGAATGCCGAAAATACGGGAGAGTGGAGAAGCTCACAAGGCGACTCGACGTTGAGAAGACGGAAAACAGTACCCCCCATCAGAAAATGATGACACTCGGGGAAGTGCAGATAACCGATATTCCCTCTACCTAGATGAGGGATCTTTGAATACTATGAACACTGTCACAATCCATTCTATCAAACAGGACACACGATACTATAACCTCTCTTAAAACTAAACCTAGCAACACCAAGACAACAACCCAACGCGGAAGGACGAGACAATTAAAATACTCCGCTTCATCTTCTTGTTACGTTACAAACTGGTCATCAGCACAAATAAAATTTTCACATATTTATGAACTAATTGATTATTTGTCTGCTAATTTTGGTGTAACACGGTTCATTTTTTTTTTGGAACAAACATATATGCTTAATTGCTTTTTTTGCTTGTATGTTGCCTTATTATTTTCAGTTTGTTGTTGATGATTTGACTCCAAAAATTATTGTTGATAATATTGCAATTCATAAAGGGTTTTGAAAGTTAAAATTAAAATATAATTCAAAGAGAAATCTTTGAAGAACCTTTTTTGATAAACAAATCTTAACAACCTTTTATTTTTGGAAAAAAGAAGAAGATAAAAGACATTAGAAGGAAGTTAGAACTTCACTAACAAAAACTCCGGATGTTCACATATGGAACAAAATAGGAGACCCATTTATAAAAATCTTTTTAAATAAATAAATAAATAATGGATACATAAACCTAGCCAATCAATCTGTGTTGATAAAACTCCATAGTTACTTGAAGAAGTGCTTCACAAGAGAAGGGAGAAACAACGCGGCTGCTCTAAGAGCCTCACCTTTGCAGCTAGAACGACAGCCTTTGTCGTGGTGATGGATTGGGCGACGCCTATGTTCATATTGAGCAGGCAACACGTCTTTGTTTCCATGCTTGGTTTCATTGTGCATACTTTATGCGTCTCCCAGGTTTTGAAGCACGACGGTGATGGATTTTACAAGTCTCTTGTAGGACGAATAGCTGTTGTTGTGTGCACCGCATGGTCCAGTTTCGGCCCTCAATCTCTCCATTGCCGCGTAATTGTTGCAAGTTGTATAGCGGTGTTGTTCTTGCATCATTTTTTCCCATTCTATGAAGAAGAAGAAATCTATCAGACTGATGGTTTATCTATCTATCGACAGGAAAATCACTTTCTTGTAAGAGGAGAAGCATTTTCTTGTTTGAGATGTAAGAAGATAACACGTTTTATACATATTGAATAAGTATTTATAAAAATGTGTTTCTAATGCTTTAGTGATTAGAGATATTCATTGAAAATCAACTACGTGTTCTTTCCTTTTTTTGATTTCTCATATATAAAACCTTTTGATTAAACATACATTTTGGCTCTTGTTTATGATAAATAAGAATGGATGTACTATTTTGTGTTTGTTGTTGATCTTGAAATATATTTTAATATTTTAATCAATATTAATTAAAAGGCTAAGGGGAAATCTTAAAAAGAATATTGGTGATTTTATATTTTTATGTACTATATGTTTCACAAGAACAAGACACATTGGCTCTTAATTCGATCTAGTTCCTCTTCAAATAGTTAATTAGAGCTAGTAACAACCATTGTCAAGATGTTGAATTGGCTTGGGAGCTTATGTTCCTATTCAAGCAGTATGCAAATGCACCTACCGAAGGCCCATCTTTGTTTCCATGCCCGGTTTCATCGTGCATTCTTGTGTGCAGGTCGAGGTTTTAAAGCACGAAGGGTATAATATTGCAATTTTTTCGTGCGATTAATTTCGGCCATTATATTATATTATATGAACTGCATGTTCCATTTTCGGCCCTCACTTTTGTGAGATGCCAGACAGCCTCATAACCTCAGCAGGCTGAAGAATCGGCAAACAGGCAACCGTCAACATGCAACATATAGTAAACCACAAATCAATATAGATGAAAGAAAAAACTCAAACCCTCCATAAATTCCGTCAAACGGCGAAAAAGACGAGGAAGACCCTAGGTGAACCGCAAATGTCGAGAACACGGGAGAGTGCGAAAGCTCATACAGAGGCTCGACGCTGAGAAGACGGAGAGCAGCAACCCACCACTAAAAAAGGACGATACTTGAGAAAGTGCGAAACACCGACGGTCCCCCACCTAGATGAGAGATTTTCGAACTAAACCTAGAAACACCAAGGCGGCGACCCAACGCGGAAAGACAGAACATTTAAAATATGATAGAAAAGCGGCGATCAAATCATCAACGAAGAAATGTGTAATCATTCTCGATAAAGGCATTCGAGAAAGTTATTATAGTTAACTAGCCTATACCCCCTGCGCCACACACGAGATTTTTTTAAATTAATCCAAGTATATTTATCTTATTTTTCGGATGTTAATCATATTAATCAATGCGTTTTAATTAGATTATACGAGTTCCAATCTCGTATAGACTATCTGTGATTATGTGTAATTGTGTAGTTAGTTATCATGTTGCTTAACTTTTGGTCTTTTTGGATCAATTGAAATATAATTCAGATAAAAAAAAATCATAAACAAAAAGCTTGAAATTACATAATATGAAATTACACAATTAAGAAAACTAATAGAAGCTGGATTCATGCCCATACATGAAAGCAACGGTTGAACAGAAGCTCTAAAATTAACAATAGAAGATGTAAAAAATCTTAAGCTCTATAAAACCTGTCTGTTGTAAAAGTTTAGCAGCTTAAATACAGAAATTGGAAGATACTCCTCAAATTGACCCTCATTCTCCTGTGCCAAAGTCAAATCAGTGACTTGAAAGTAGGAAGGATACAAAGGATTACACTTCTTCGTACAAAAACCAACATCAAATAGAAAATACAGTATGGAGTCTGGACATACCATCCCCTCCATCTTAGACGTGAATTGTGCACCACATTGATGCTTCAACTTTGCAAGCAACGAGATAGCTCTTTCCTCTAGGCAGGCAGTTGGAAACAGGTGCATTTAAAGATATCCATGTTAGTTGAAAGGAAATGAAACAAAAAAATTATTGATCAAATTGGCTAACCTATAAAATTATGCAAAAAGGTCCTTGTCGCTAACATATACAAGAAGCTTGACTATCTGCAAAAGTTATAACCAAAAAAGTTAGAACCTAGGGAGTGAGAGACCATCAAGACAAAGGCAGGGTATTAGAATAGCATACCTTTTTCAATGACTCTTCAATTGCGTCATCACTCAATTTCTCACTGCCACCCTTTCTCAAAATATTGTCACTAACGTAGCCAACAGTTCAACACTTGAGCTACCCCAATACCCTTGTAAAAAGGACTCAAATGCCTCTTTAAGAGACGGTGAGTGTGATAAAAACAATGTAAATCATTAACAGAGTATTTAAAAGAAAAAAACAAGGCTACACGTGAAAAAAGAGCATGCAAAAAGAGGCCTTGTGAAAAATTGTATGGTTTGCAAAGCAGTCATTCACAAAGGTCATAAACTTATCATGGAGCTCAATAACTTTCATGACAAAGAGCCGCCACGTCCACTAGATTAATCTTCATATATATACACTTTCTGGAACAATTAACAAATGAATTTTAAGATAACAAATGTACCTGCTCATGTGAACCGCTAGCATTATCAGCTTATTAAGAGAGAAATTTCAGATACATCACAAGCCAAATAATGGACTAAAGGCTTAAGCTTTTAAAAAAATTGCATTTGTCATTGAGCAAGCTAATAAATCGAGATAGAATTGTAATCAAACCTTTCCGTTTGCAGTATCCCCTGTCTGTTGTACTTGTACAAGGGCTATACCTTCAGCAATATTGTGCTGTGGAAATGTAGATAATTGGCATGCTGCAGCAAATAAAAAATAACAAAAATTGGGAAGATTGAGATATGTTACTGATCGGTAAAAAAATGACCCAAATCCAACGATAAGTTCAACACAATCCAGTTAGGCCTATAAGCCTCCCGATGGAATCAAATCAAGTCAATTTAAAGCCTTACTTAATTGGTCAGTAGGATGTGGAGAACCCTATTTCTACATTCATCGATCCATCCACTTTTACGCTCTAGCTCAGCTTAAGATCGGCTCATAAATAACTCAACTCGAGTTTATTCACTTACCTAAACAAGTCGAGTCTAAATATGATTTTAAGTTCTGGAAAAAGCTCGACTGGTTCGATTTTAAGCTCGAATATCTCGATTTTTGTAAAATTTATAAAATTTTCTTTAAATTAATATATACTATGTTATAATCAAGTAGAACGACTTAAAACTCAAAAAAAAAACTCGGATTGAACTCGTTCATTTCATACACAAGTCGAGCTTGATTAAAAAAACTTGTTTAAAAATTAGAATCAACTCGCCTCGACCTCGTTTAATAAATTAACCAAGCTAGAACATGCCAAAATTATTTATGGAAACAGTTCCTTATATTTCTTATATTCTTTTAACAACTCATTATATTTTTTTACCCATATTCTTGAAATTAGTTCGGATTCTCTACTCCCATTCGGTGCTCTTACGTACATCACAAAAATATAAGTATTTTTAGATTTTATACCCTTATATTGATATATTTATAAAATTTTATTATGAAAATTCATTTTTTAAAATATAAATAATTAAATTAAAATATGAATTTTCATAATAAAATTCTTTAAATATTTTTTTTTAAATTTTTATTCAATATAATGTTTATTTAAAACCTAAATAATTTTGTAATGGACCACAAGTATGAAGTACCATCAAGGGAAGAAGAACGGTCGGGCTGTTATTCGACCGGAACGAGTTCAGTATTTGTTGCTCATATTCAATTTATTTAGGATATGAACGAGATCGAACCGAACCTAAATTTTAACTCGAGTTTAAAAATGTGCTCATATTCAACTCGTTTATATATAAAAAACATACGGGGTTTTGGCAGAAAAAATAAATAAAATACTCCGTACGATGAAAGGAGGTTTCAAGTACGTACTAGAAACTTCTAACATCAGGCCAAGTAATTATGGCTTTCACTCTGTTGATTTGATTTGATAGAACTTGGAGAATTGAAGGCTGATGATGGAGCATGATGTAGCAGCACTGTAGCACATGCATCTCTTCATTTGGATTGTGTTGAACTAATAGTTGGATTTGGGTCATTTCGTTTCTTTCCCCTATTCTCCATAGGTCATAATGCCTGGAAGAAATAGTACTCCCTCCGTTCGGCAAAACTTGTCATTTTAGAGTTTTGTTTTTGTTCGGAAAAACTTGTCATTTTAGGTATTTTTGTTTCTACTTTACTAAAATGCACTTGATTTGATTGATGTGTTGTGAGTTGTAGTTTTTGATAAAGTAAAAAGTAGAGTAATAAATGAGGGTAAATTAGTAAAAAATGAGTGTAATTATTAGCTTTATTAAAAGTTGTGTGGAGAGTTAAAATGACAAGTTTTGCCGAACGGAGGGAGTATGTTAAAAGAAAATATTATTTTTTGATCTAAAATTATAATTCCTCCGTTCGAAAATATAAATTCATTGTCTTTTTGACATGCTTTTTAAGTAGTTAAAAACTATATAAAATAATATTTTTTTTATTAATTTTTTTTACATAGTCTTGATTCCCCCTTAGGTAAAAAGCCGTCAAAGTTAGGTGGTTTCTGCTGTTGGAAATTTAATTGTTTACGAACTAACCAGATGGTCCACCAGTAGAATGCTATTTTTTGTTTTTCTTGAAGCCTTGATGTTGTTTGTGATCATTGTTTTTACCCTTGAGGAGAGACACGAATAAAGCAAAGAGTATTTGCATTCAAAAAATAAGTGGGTAGCATCCTCCTCCATATGATGGTTACAAGGGCACATTATGGGGAATAGCAATGCCCCTTTTAGACAATTGAACAGCAGTCGAAAGCCCATCATGATAGACTTTCCAACAGAGTTTTGTTTTGCTATGTCTGAGCCGTAGGAGTAAGGATTTCCATTTATGGACATTGTTATATATTCGTTCCATTGCAATTTTGCATTGCAGGTGTTATATTATGCACTCCCCTAGGATGGATCTAGGATCTATAATAATACGTTGTTATATAGTCGTTTAATTGGGGAATAAAGCGTAGAAGGAAGGATGCTTATTTATTTTCTTTTTTATTAATATAATATATACACCATCCAACCATCAGATATAGGATATAAGATATTAACATCATACTCATATTCAATACAAATATCTTGATAACTTTATCTCATATCAAGTATCCATATAGGGATCCCCTATCCCTTGAATCCCCCTATCCCTTAGAAATGGGCACAGGGGATCTTAACTGTTTTTAACATGGCCTTAATCCTTTTTTCTAGGGGTGGGCACGGGACGGGACGGGACGGGATTGGGCCGGGACGGGACTCATCCCGCGAAATTTTTTCGGGACGGGATCGGGATGGGATTGACATTTTTTTTTCGGGACGGGATGGTGTCTGGACGGGACGGGATCGGGACGGGACGGGCCTTGTCCCGCATATAAAAATAATAAAATATTATAATATGTTGAATACGGTATTATTCTCAACTATATTATTCAATAATAATAATAATAATAATATTAATATTAAAATACTATTATTAATTCATACAATGATTGTATAATTAATTATAATGTGCAACATATTTGGCTACATTATCTTACTAGATCAGGACGGAAAGGAATTGAGACGAGATTTACCAATATTGTCTAATTATCGATTGATAGTTAGGAAGAATACCGTATTTAATTAGCTATTTGCCTCTTGTAACTCTAAATGGGCGGGGTGTGTGTGTCGATCTGACGGGATCCTCTCAATTGACTCAGTATGGAATTTCTGACTTTATGCCTGGTCGTGCTGTTGTTGATGTTGCTCGACGTAAGTGTGTCAAGTATCGAGATTTGTGTACGGCGGCTGGTTATGGTTTCCTACCCTTCTCATTCTCTTCATTGGGGGAGTTGGATACAGATGCGGTTGCATTGCTGAAGCAGATTCAGAAATTCTCGGTATCTCAGGATGCTAGGGCTCGTGCTGCACGTTATATTTTTACTAGATTTGGCTTTGTTATCGCTAAAGGAGTGGGTGCCCAGATAGTATCTCGGTTGCCCAGATAGTATCTCGTCAAACTCTATCTGAGAGTTCGACTATTTATTCTACTACTGAGATTACTTTAAAGCATATGGGAGTTTGGCTATGTGGGGTATGTCTTAAAACACATACCTTTCGTGCCCGGTGTCGGCATAGTCAGGGTGATTCAGTGGCGCCTCCGGACGGTGGTGATGGCCTTATTCGCTTTATCATTTATGATATTCCCCGACCTCCAGCTCCATCTTCGTCGGTTCCCTTGTCTGATGTTGGGGCCGTTCCACTTGGTTGGTCTATATCTCTGTTAGACCGCTTGCTCTCTTTGGGGTTACGCACCGTCAGATCCATCCCTCCTAAGTGTCGTCTGGGATTTTCACGGGTTTTTAAAGGGGCGTTAGATGGTGTGATTGACTCTCCTAGTGACCTCTTCTGCTGGATTCGCTTGCTTGTGATGCCTCTTTGTATACTTAAGACCTTTTCTCCACGGAGTAATCTTGAGTGTAGGACTGCTGTCAAGCGTCAGCGTCAAGAGGAGAGTATTGCTAGTGCTATTCGTGCTTGGGGCGTGCCTGGCGGCAGTTTGCAACTTGTTCAAGAGACCTTAGCTGAGGTTCCGCCCCCTTTTAGTGTGGAGGAAGACCTTGATTTGAGTGAGCTTAACCTTCGACAGTGTCGAAGGAAGATTTGTGATGGTCATTACACTGCCGCTGTTCGGGTGCTTTCTTCATCAGGTATTGCTCCTTATTCTGATGCCACTCTTGAGGCCCTGCGGGATAAGCACCCTACTGCCCCGTCTCCCGACTTGCCACCTTTGCCTGTTGATCACCATCCTCTAGTTGCCTCTTCGACTGTTGTTTTGGATATGATTCGAAGTTTTCCACGGGGCACATCATGTGGGAGGGATGGGTTACGTGCCCAGCATCTTTTGGATTGTTTGGGTGGAGCTGCTGTTGCTATTTCCGATGATTTGATCTCCTCTATTACTCGGGTGGTTAATCTTTTCCTAGAAGGTCGCTGTCCGCAGGATCTGGGTGAGTATATTGCTAGTGCTCCGCTCACGCCACTTGTTAAACCAGGTGGAGGCATTCGTCCCATTGCTGTTGGCACTATTTGGAGACGCCTTGTCTCTAAGGTTGGTGCTTGTTTAGTTGGTCCCTCTTTGTCTGGTTATTTTGCTGGTCTTCAGTTTGGAGTCGGGGTTTCCGGTGGCGGAGAGGCTATTCTACATGCCTTGAATCGGCTTGTTGAGGCCCGTGGTAGTGAGGAGGGTCTTTCAATGTTGCTGGTTGACTTTCAGAATGCTTTCAACCTAGTTGATCGTGTGGCCATGTTACAGGAAGTTCGTCGTCACTGCCCGGTTCTATCCCGATGGGTGGAGTTTTGTTACTCTACTCCTGCCCGACTGTATTATGGGGAGCATAGCTTATGGTCTTGTCGGGGGGTTCAGCAAGGGGATCCCTTAGGGCCTCTACTTTTTGCTTTGGTGTTGCATCCTTTGGTGTGCAAGATCAGAGACTCTTTCACCCTGACTTTGCAGGCTTGGTACTTAGATGATGACACTGTTGTCAGGGACACTTTGGTGGTGAGGAAGGTCTTAGATTTGATTATGGCAGATGGTCCCCGCTTTGGTCTTCATCTTAATGTTGATAAAACCGAGGTTTTTTGGCCTACAGAAGACCCCAGGAGTCGGCTTCTTGGTGTTTTCCCCCCCTCTATTGCTCGGCCTTCACGTGGTGTCAAAGTTCTGGGAGGGCCTGTCAGCACGTGCCCTGTTTTCGGCAGCGACCTTGTGGCGAAGAGAGTGACTAGGACCATAGAGCTTATGGATTCCGTCGCGAAGATTGAGGATCCACAGTGCGAGTTGCTTCTGCTTCGGGCTTGCACGGGTATTTCTAAACTTTACTTTGCTATGCGTACTTGTTCTCCGTGTGTCTTTGGCCCGGCCCAACTCTCCTTCGATGCGGCACTTCGTTCTAGCTTAGAACGTATTGTCACTGCGTCCGGGCCTGGGTTTGGAGATTGGCAGTGGCGGCTTGCCACCTTCCCCTTTCATTTTGGTGGTCTCGGAGTGTATGCTGCTGAGGATGTCTTACATTATGCTTTTTTGGCGTCTCGTTTGCAGTCTGCTGAGATGCAGGCTAAGCTCCTACGCCCTTCTGGTATTACTGCTACTGGTCCTACTTTTGATGATGCTTGTCGTGCTTTTAATGAGACCACATGTTCTGATTTTCTACGCGATCCTAGTGAAATCGTTGCCCCCAAACTAATGAAGAAATTGGCAGATATATATTTCACGAAGGTTGCTGCTACATCGGAATCTGTTTTCTCTTTGACTCCGCGACAGGTGGTGTTGTGGAAGTCTCAGCAGGGTGCTCACTCCTCCGATTGGTTGCGTGCAGTTCCTATTTCTGGGCTAGGGCAGACTATGAATGGAAGGACTTATCGCAGTGTGCTTAGTTATCGATTGAGCGTTCCATTGTTCACGGTGTCTAGGTCCTGTCCGGCTTGTTCTCGAGTCTTTGATGATGATGTCTATGGAGATCATGCTGTGTCATGTGCTGGTACTGTGGGCATTAAACATCGACATAACCTTGTGCGTGATGCCTTATTGGATATCTGTTACAGGGCTGGGATTTCTGCTGGTAAGGAGGTTGATATCGGTTTGATGGATGGGCTTAATAGGCCGCTTCGTCCGGCAGATTTGCTTCTTTATTCATGGGATAGAGGGCGTGATGTTTGTGTTGATCTGACGGGATCCTCCCCCTTGACTCAGTCAGGGGTGTCTGACTTTGTCCCTGGTCGTGTTGTTGTTGCTGCTGCTCAACGTAAGCGTGTCAAGTATCGTGATTTGTGCATGACAACGGGTTATGGTTTCCTACCCTTCTCTTTCTCTTCGTTGGGAGAGCTGGATACGGATGCTGTTGCCTTGCTAAAGCGGATTCAGAAATTCTCGATATCTCAGGATGCCGGGGCTCGTGCTGCAGCTTATATTTTTACTAGACTTAGTTTCGTTATCGCTAAGGGAGTGGGTGCCCAGATAGTATCTCGGCTACCCACTAATTTCTTGTAAAAATATTTTATCGATAATAATTATAATAATAATAATAATAATAATAATAATAATAATAGCAGACAAACTGGATTTCTCTTAAAAGAGAAATCCAGTTTGTCTCCTAGGGCAGGCGATCAGCGATCAGGGGTTCGCATCGGCGAGGGGCGTCCCTCTGGCGGTTCTTGGTGGCCGGAGCCGGCGTTCCCGGTGGCAGGAGAGACCTGGGCGAGGGCGGGGGCGCGGGCGCGGGGGCTTCTTCCTCGGTGTGGTGTGTTCAACGCGCAGGTTTGTGTTAATTTCTCCTGGGTATTCGGTGTGCAGGGGGGTCGGGAATTTGGTGTGCAGACTTGTGTTTCCTCTATGTTCTCTTGCTCGGGATTTCGATCAGATGTTCAGGAACTGGGCTTTGGGTTCGGGCATATTTTCGATCAGGGATTCAATTCGATCAGATGCTCAGTGATCGGGCTTTTCTTCGTCTGTTTGCCGGTTGATCGGGTCCTGGGCTTGCTGTTCATCCGGTGCTTGCTAGTCTGATCGGTGGGCATTGGTTGTGGCCGGATTGCTGCAGTAGGTTTGGGTGGGTGCTGTAGGTGTGGGTTTGTTGTTAATTGCTTGGTTAATTGGTAGTGGTACGGTGTTTGGTGGGGAGGCAGTGTTAGCTTACTTTCTTAATTGCTGGTTTGTTGTTCCACTTGTTTAGTTTCGTTTTTCATTCCGTCATGCCCGAGTTGGTTCGGTATCATTGCCCTTTTTTGGGTCTTTGTGGGTGTCATTAGATGGTGTGGCTGACTCTCCGGGTGACCTCTCCTGCTGGATTCGCTTGCTTGTGATGCCTCTTTGTATACTTAAGACCTTTTCCCCACGAAGTAATCTTGAGTGTAGGACTGCTGTCAAGCGTCAGCGTCAAGAGGAGAGTATTGCTAGTGCTATCCGTACTTGGGGTGTGCATGGTGGCAGTTTGCAGCTTGTACAGGAGACCTTAGCGGAGGTTCCCCCTTCTTTTAGTGTGGAGGAGGACCTTGATTTGAGTGAGCTTAACCTTCGACAGTGTCGAAGGAAGATTTGTGATGGTCATTACAATGCCGCTGTTCGGGTGCTATCTTCATCGGGTATTGCTCCTTATTCTGATGCCACTCTAGCAGCTTTGCGGGAGAAGCACCCCACTGCCCCATCTCCTAACTTTCCGCCTTTGCATGTTGATCACCATCCTCTTCTTGCCTCTTCGGCCGTTGTTTTGGATATGATTCGGAGTTTTCCTCGTGGCACGTCATGTGGGAGGGATGGGTTCCGTGCTCAACATCTGTTGGATTGTTTGGGCGGAGCGGCTGTTGCTATTTCAGATGATTTGATCACCTCTATTACTCGGGTGATTAATCTTTTCCTTGAGGGTCGTTGTCCGCAGGCTCTGGGTGAGTACATTGCTAGTGCTCCGCTTACGCCGCTTGTTAAACCGGGTGGCGGTATACGTCCTATTGCTGTTGGCACCATTTGGAGACGCCTTGTCTCTAAGGTTGGGGTTTGTTTGGTCGGTCCTTTTTTATCTGGTTATTTTGCAGGCCTTCAGTTTGGAGTCGGGGTATCCGGTGGAGGAGAGGCTATTCTGCATGCTTTGAATCGGTTTGTTGAGGCTCGGGGTGGTGAGGAGGGTCTTTCCATGTTGTTGGTCGACTTTCAGAATGCTTTCAACATGGTTGATCGGGAGACCATGTTACAGGAAGTCCGCCGTCACTGTCCGGTTCTTTCCCGGTGGGTGGAGTTTTGCTACTCTAGTCCCGCCCGACTGTATTATGGGGAGCATAGCTTATGGTCTTGTCGGGGGGTTCAACAAGGAGATCCTCTAGGCCCTCTGCTTTTTGCCTTGGTGTTGCATCCTTTGGTGTGCAAGATTAGAGACTCTTTTGACTTGAGTCTACAGGCTTGGTACTTATATGATGGCACTGTTGTTGGGGACACTTTAGTTGTGGGGAAGGTCTTGGATCTGATTATGGAGGATGGTCCCCGCTTTGGCCTTCATCTTAATGTGGATAAGACCGAGGTTTTTTGGCCGACAGAAGACCCCAGGAGTCGGTTGCCTGGGGTTTCCCCCCCCCCTCTATTGCTCGGCCTTCGCGCGGTGTCAAAGTCTTGGGTGGGCCTGTCAGCACGTGCCCTGTTTTCGGTAGCGACCTTGCGGCGAAGAGGGTGGCTAGGACCATAGAGCTTATGGATTCTGTCGCAAGGATTGATGATCCACAGTGCGAGTTGCTTCTGCTTCGAGCCTGTACGGGTATTTCTAAGCTTTACTTTGCTTTGCGTACTTGTTCCCCGCATGCCTTTCGGTCGGCCCAACTCTCCTTTGATGTGGCACTCCGTGCTAGTTTAGAGCGTATTGTCACTGCGTCTGGGCCTGGGTTTGGAGATTGGCAGTGGCGACTTGCCACCTTCCCTTTTCATTTTGGTGGGCTCGGAGTGTATGCTGCTGGTGATGTCCTACATTATGCTTTTTTGGCATCCCGTTTGCAGTCTGCTGAGTTGCAGACTAAGATCTTACGTCCTTCTGGCATCACTGCTACCGGTCCTACTTTTGATGATGCTTGTCGTTCTTTTAGTGAGACTACGGGTTCTGATCTTCTACGCGATCCTAGTGAAATCGCTGCCCCCAAACTTATGAAGAAATTGGCAGATATATATTTCGCGAAGGTTGCTGCTACATCGGACTCTGTTTTCTCCTTGACTCCGCGACAGACGGCATTATGGAAGTCTCAGCAGGGTGCTCACTCCTCTGATTGGTTGCGTGCAGTTCCTATTTCTGGGCTGGGGCAGACTATGAATGGAAGGACCTACCGTAGTGTGCTTAGCTATCGATTGGGTGTTCCGTTGTTCACGGTGTCTAGGCCTTGTCCTGCTTGTTCACGGACCTTTGATGGTGATGTGTATGGTGATCATGCTGTGTCCTGTGCTGGTACAGTGGGCATTAAGCATCGACATAACCTCGTTCGCGACACCTTATTGGATATCTGCTACAGGTCCGGGATTTCTGCCGGTAAGGAGGATGATATCGGTTTGGTTGATGGGCATGATAAGCCCATTCGTCCGGCAGATTTGCTTCTTTATTCCTGGGATAGGGGGCAGGATGTGTGTGTCGATCTGACAGGGTCCTCCCCATTGACTCAGTCTGGGATGTCCGACTTTGTGCCCGGTCGTGTTGTTGTTGATGCTGCGCAACCTAAGTGTGTCAAGTATCGGGATTTGTGCACGACGGCTGGTTATGGTTTCTTACCCTTCTCCTTCTCTTCGTTGGGGGAGTTAGATACAGATGCGGTTGCCTTGCTTAAGCGGATTCAGAAATTCTCGGTATCTCAGGATGCGGGAGCTCGTGCTGCAGCTTATATTTTTACTAGACTTGGGTTTGTTATTGCTAAGGGAGTGGGTGCCCAGATAGTATCTCGGTTGCCCACTAATTTCTTGTAATATGTTTTATTATAATAATAATAATAATAATAATAATAATAATAATAAAATAATAATAATAATCCCACGTTATAATTAAAAATAAAATAAAATAATATTACTTATTTTTATTGTTATTATTATAAAATAATTATACGTTACAAGAAAAAAATATAATATGATATAATAATAATAATAATTTTATTACTCCCTCCGTTCGGCAAAACTTGTCGTTTACTATTCATGCGCGCTTTTTTAGAACGATAAAAACTATATAAAATATTCATTTTTTTATAAATTTTTTTTAACAAGATTGTGCTTATTAATAACAACTACGAAGTTGTTAAAAAAATTATTAAAAAAACTAGATATTTTATATAGTTTTTATCTCCTAAAAAAGCGTGCATGAATAGTAAAGTGTCAAGTTTTTCCGAACGGAGGTAGTATAAATTAATATTATTATTAAATTAAATTATAATATTATATAATAATAATAATATTATTATTATTATTATTATTATAAATTGAAAATTATTATTATAGTTATAAATAATATTTGCTCAAAATAATAATACTAATAATATATCATTATTATTCTATAATATTATAATAATATTATTATTATTATTATTATTATTATTATTAT
This sequence comes from Persicaria tinctoria, assembly GCA_037127255.1. Taxonomy (NCBI): domain Eukaryota; kingdom Viridiplantae; phylum Streptophyta; class Magnoliopsida; order Caryophyllales; family Polygonaceae; genus Persicaria; species Persicaria tinctoria. The sequence goes on from JBANSL010000008.1 coordinate 16,468,765, forward strand.
TATTATTATTATTATTATTATATGCGGGACGAGACGGGATTTGCGGGATCCCACCGGGATCGTCCCGCGTTTCGTCCCGCATAATTTTTGCGGGACGGGATTCGCTATTTTATCCTAAATCCCACCGGGATCGGGACCACTACGTCATGGTGCAAGTGAGGCAACGGACATATTTCAGTTCGTTGCTAGAAAAAGGTTCAGGTAACGGACAATGGGACCTTTGTCACTCCAACCGGACCCAAGACAACCTCTACCTTGGATGGGCTTCTAGCAACCAACATATTCCAATGTTCGTCGCTTGAACTATATTCAAGCGACGAACATTGAGAAAATCGTCGCCTGAACAAACATGTAACTTGACCACCAACCACTTAACTTCTAGCGACCACCAATGTTCGTCGCTTGAATACACTCAGGCAACGGACATATTACATGTGGTCACTTGAACAAATATTGAAAGTTGACCAAATATTGGTAGTACTCAGGCAACGACAAAATTTCCAATGTCCGTTGCTTGAATACACTCAGGCAACGAACATATTCGAAGCGGTCACTTGAACAAATGTTGAAAGTTGGTAAAAAATTGGTAGTACTCAAGCAACGACAAAATTTTCAATGTTCGTCGCTTGAGTGCACTCAGGCAACGAACATGTTTGGAAGTGGTCACTTGAACAAATGTTGAAAAATAACACCAAGATTGCCTTTATTAATACTATTATTATTCTTATTACCCAAGTCGTACGCGATTTTTTTATAAAATGTATTTATTTATAGTAATTTTTATTGATTTAATAAATTAAATAATAAATTAATTTTTACAATAATTTTATTTATATATAAATTACTCATAGTTTATTTATATATATAAACTATTTCTCCCTTTCTTTCTTTCTTTTTATCAAAATCCCAAAGTCATAAGGTTGTTTTTTCATTAAGATATTGTAATCAATGAAATTATGTTAATGGCGATATATTGTGATAGAATCGCAAGAAATCACAATTTTATATACAATAAGATGCTTTTTTTTTATTGAATAACATTAATATAAAAGATATTTTTTTATTTGATTTATATATTTTTCAAGAGTTTAATTAAAACAATTGTATAATAGAAAAGATATGATTTGATTCAATATATTAGATTATACTAAATCATAATAGATTATGTAAATTAATCTAACCTTTTAAGGTTGTGTAGATTTTTTTAGGTAAAATATTTATAAAATAACTAAAGGCGAAATGATAGGTTTTATAAACACTTATGATATAAAAACTAATTGTAACCACTCATATTGATAAGTTAAATAACTCAAATAGATAGGGTCATTGTCTCACATGGCTAAATACATTGTATCATCATTAATTGACGTGTCAAAAGGAGTCGAGTCAAATTGCATTAGGGAATGATACATAAGCGAATTTAGCCAGGGTTTGACACATAGAAAAATAAGTCTATGTTTTAGTATTTTATTATTATTATTATTATTATTATTATTATTATTATTATTATTATTATTATTATTATTATTATTATTGTTTAAATCATGTTATTTAATTTTGGTGAAAATATAAATATTGGTCTCATTTTTCCTTATCTTTTAATAAAATCACAAGCTTATAATTTTATCATTGAAATATTATGAATGTTGAAATAGTATTTCATAGTTTATGAATTATTTTGACCACTCATTTCACCTCTTGGTTGGAATTTAACATTAATCAACTATGACAATGATACTCTTTTCAAAATTTGAGATTGAGATTGAGGTTAAGATCAAGATTTTAGATTGAGATGAAGATTTGAGATTGAGATTGACATCAAGATTAAGTTGAGATCAATGTTTGAGATCGAGATCGATGTTTGAGATTGAGATTGAGACTAAGATTGAGATTTGAGATTCAATCAAAGGTTAAGATAGAAATTTCAGATTGAGATTGAGGTTAAGTTAAGATCTGAATTTGAGATTAAGATTGAGATCGAGATTTGAGATTGAAATCGTTAAGATCAAGATCGAGGTTTGAGATTGTGATTGAGACAACTATTGAGATTTTATATCGAGATAAACATTGATCGAGGTCGAGATTAGGAACTGAGATGGAGATTGAAGTCATGATTTCCTTGTGCCCCAACCGGGTTCTAGCCTACCTACCACATTGAAGTCAATTTCATTATTAATACTCAAAGTTTCTACATGAAAATTGGACCGGAACCGACTAGCAATTTTCATTTGAGATTATTACGAATTTGTTTGAGATTTAGATTTTGGTTGTTATATATAGCTTTTATGTGATATAAGTTAAAGTATGAATTTCCAATTTTTGATTGAGATTGAGATTGAAATCAAGATTAAGATCAAGATCGATATTTGAGATTGAGATCAAGAACAAGATCGAGATTTGAGATTGAAGTCAATATGAACATTTGATATTTGGGATTTGAGATTGAGGTTAAGATAAAGCTTTGAGATTAAGATTGAAATTGAGATTAAATTTGAGATTGTGATCAAGTTAAGATCAATATTTGAGACTGAGATCAAGTTTGAGATTTGATATTGAGATTAAGATTAAGATCAAGCTTTGAGATTGAGTTAAAAGCTTAGATCGAGATTTGAGATTGTGATTTGAAATTTGAGATCGAGATTTCAGATTGAGAACAAGATTGAGATTTGATATTGAGATTAGAATATGAGACTAAGATTGAGATCGAGATATATTTGATTTTGAGATTAAGATTAAGATCAAGATTGATGCTTAAGATTTAGATTGAGATCAAGATTGAGATTTGAGATACAAGTTGAGATCGAGATCGAGAATCGAGATTTGAGATTGAGATTCAGATCAAGATATATTAGTTCTAATTGATAGAATAAAACACATGATTGAGATATTTCAGATCTGGTGAGAGAGTGGTAGGGTTTGGGGTTTTGGGAGAACATCGGGAGAAAGGAGATCTCAGATCTGGAGAAAGAGGGGGAGGATAAGTTGAGGCGAAAGTAGGGATCAAGAAAGAGGAGTGGGCGATGGCGGTGTTGGTGGCGACGTTGGCAGCAGTGGCGGATGGCGGTGGCGAGGATGACTGCCGGAGAGGAGCTGACACCTGAGTGGACGAGTACGTGGGTCTTGAATCTTTGAGATATCTTTAGATCTGGTGAGAGTAAAGAGAGAGGAAGTGAGTGTACATAGAGAGAGGCCGAGAGGTACATAGGAATGATGGGCGGGTGCTCAAATTATTTTTTCTAAGTATCGAGCGGGTGTTCAAATTATTTGAGATATTTTAGATTTGGTTAAGTGTTTAGGAACGGGCTATTTTACCGCCTAAGATTTCATATAGGCGCGCTTTCGATATTTTTTAAAAAGATATTTTAACATTGTCCGAAAAATAAAATCGATGTATCTAGTGTCAGTAACATCGAAAATTGTGACTGAGATCAAGATTTGAGATTTAAGATTGAAATCAAGATTAAGATATATAAGATCAATATTTGACATTGGGATTTGAGATTTAATATTTGAGATTGAGATCAACATCGAGATTTGAGATTGAGATCAAGATCGAGATTTGAGATTGAGACGAATATGGAGATTTGATATATGAGATTTGTGATTGAGGTTGAAGTTAAGATAAAGATTTAATATTGAGATTGAGATCGAGATTTAAGATTTGTAATTTGAGATTCAAGATTGTGATTGAGATCATGATTAGTGATTTATACCAATTTAATTACTTTATTAAATTTATTTTAAAGATTATATATAGTTGCATTTATTATATTTGGAAGTTTTTTCAATTACATTATGTATAAAATATTTAACGATATTCTGAGAAAATAATAATTTGGGATATATTTTTTGAAAATATTTGGGATGTTTATGACTTACTACCTCCGTTCCATAATACATGGGCTTTTCTTTTTTGACACGATTTTTAAGGAGCGAAAAACTCTATGAAATATTATTTTTTTAATCAAAATTTTTATATCATTTGATACTTATTACTAATAAGTATCAAATTATATAAAAAATTTAATTAAAAAAATAATATTTCATATATTTTTTCACTACTTAAAAAGCGTGCCGAAAACTAAAAACCCATGTATTTTGGAACGGAGGGAGTATGAGTTATGAGTAATATAATTGGCAAAAAATTTATTTTGGTTTTTTTTTTATGTTTTATTTGGCGGAAATTTTTTCCGCCCAAAAATTCGCCCAAAATTTGTAAACCTCTCCAAACAACCAAACCTAAATCTATCTTTCATCCGTTTGGACAAGCGCCACTCTCTCATCTCTCCAAATCTGAGAGCTCCCTCGCCCTCTCCGTTATCGCCTTGCTCTCTCTCGCTCTCTCCGTTATCGCCTTGCTTGTCCTCGCTCTCTCCGTTCCCATGGTGCCTTGCTCGCCCTCGCCCTCTCCGTTCTGGCCTGAGACACAAAGCCCCTCCTCATTCAGATTAGGACCATGGTGACTAGCGACAAGTTCGGCTGCTTCCGTTGAGTCACCAGTTCTCCCTCTCCGCCGTCGTTCAGCAGACGCAACACTTCCGTGGAGTCACCTGCAGAGGCCCTAAAATCCAAGGCCGTCGAGGCCTTCTTCTCTCAAAGATGCGTGTAGATTTTTTTTGAAGCTTGTTTGGTTACGATTCCGCGTTCCGGGCTACAAATCGACGCATTTGACTTTAGCTTTGTTATGCGTTTACCACAAAATTTGTGTTTGCATTTGATTCGGGATGGCAAGGTTGTGATTCGAGTGATTTATGGCTTCTTTTTTTTTTTTTGCAGAGTTTCTTCTCGGCGAGTCGAAGATCCTTGGAACCCTAGGTGGCAAGGTCCCAAGTCACAGTCCATCGAAGATCCTTGGAACCCTAAGAGCACTAAGAAGTTCTGTGTTGTATGTTTAAAAACCCTTCCTTTAACACGCTTTTGTTCTCCAATTTTGTAATCTACTTAATTGATAGTTTCATTGTTAAGTTAAGTAAAGTAGCCTGAGTTGATAGTAAACAATGGGGCGTTAACACTTCCAACTTAAAAATTAAAATCGTAAGGAGAGACGGGTTTGGCCTGCAGCTCAAGAAGAGACCATTACTGAATGGATGGCTTCAAAATTGAAGCTCATTTTCATTGTCATATGATAAACCTTAACTCTCTTGCTACTATACTTTGTGTGAATTACATTATTAAGTGCATATAAGATGTGGATGATCTAATTCTTTTGCTGCTAAACGAGCTAAACAAATATATTGTTGGTGGTGAACTGGTGATCATGTTAAAGAGTTATTTTGTTTCTAACTATTTGTTTGCTGACTTTAATTGGGAGTAATGCTTAATTATAATTGACATGGCGAAAGCTGATTAATGGTTATGCACTTTTGCAGTGTTAACTCTACACAAAGTCCTCCAAGAATTTGAAGACCACAATCATTTTCCTATTCCTCTCTCCATCCTCCCTCACTAATGACCATCTCATTTCACCTTTTTTTTTAAAAAAAAAATCAAGTAATTATGTTAAGAGTTTAATATATAGGTATACGAACCAACATGTTCATGACATTGGTAAGGAACCGAGGTAGCGATGTATAACTAAAATTCTCCTATTTACTGATGTAAGTAACAATGGAAAAGTGAATTGGATTTTCATCATCTAGGCTAGAATGTTACTCTCCTTTTAGCAGTTTTCTTTGAGATGTGTGATACTATATTGGCTGGCATTTTACTTCTTTAAAATATGGTGAGTGATGATGGAATGTGACATATTTTGTGAGAATGTTTCATACATTTAGTTAGTGGTTGCATTTGGTTTGAACTTGGCCTTTTGACTAAGTAATACAGAAGATGTGTTTTTTATCATCAATTGATGTCTAAATCTTTTATGTCCTTTTCCCCTTTCTCATTTAATTTTGAAGTTCAAATGTATTGAACCAACTGTTTGTTCTTGTTTGTCAGTATTTCTTCTTCAGATTTGGTTTCAAAATGGATGGGGGAGAGTGAAAAGTTAGTATCCAATATTTTCCAAATGGCGCGAGAAAATTCTCCTTCAATTGTTTTTCATTGATGAAAGACTCCTTGTGTGGGCATCACAGAGAGGATAATGAAAGTGAAGCTTCAAGGCGTATTAAAACAGAACTTGTACAGATGCAGGTTAGTGTTTGGTTAGACTTCAACAAATAGAACTCTTTTGATATTAATGTCTAAGAAGACAGCACTCCACATTTTCAGAGATAATTTATTTTTTATATATCTGATTGATTTTGATGGTGAACAGTCCTCTCTATAATGGCGACTCTATAGACAAATAATTGCCACTTTTCATTTTGAACTTTTCTATATTTGTGTGCAGGTAGTTGTTACTAGGAACGACTGTAGGAACGTTATACAAAGGAGAAATGAAGTTGTGACTCTGAGCTATGCAGGTTGCAAGTATATTCATGAGGTAATATATTAGTTAGCTTGGGAGAAATATTAGCCTTGTTTAAAATGGCCTAATACTACCAAATATATGTACACCGTCATATTCGTCATTGCAGTGAATAATTCTTTGAATATCCAATCTTATTATTGCAATAGCCCACAAGTTATAAGGTTTGGAGATGCGATATCCTAATGGTGTGTTATCTTTCCCTTTCTTAATTATGAAATATTACAACTCATTTCTTTTCATTCTGGAAAGGTTTTAGTAAACTTGGAGGTTGTTTTCTTTGTTGTAAAGTTGCTGGTATTTTTCCAATCTGAGAGGGATTACAAAGAGGCCATCTAAAAACAAGGTGTTTGAGCAACTGAAAGCCTGTATATCTTAACCATGATGAAAGCTTTTGTTTGACTCAATTTTCACAAGTTTATGGGTTGCTGTTGTCACCCTCTTTAAAGCAGACGTGTACAATATCAACCCGCTTTTTATTTATTTTTTAAAACTTTGTTTCATTAGTTAAAGTGGCTTGATTTTAGCTTTGTATGGTAATTCCTTATCCAAGGATGACGTTCAGGCGCTTGTGAAGAGCAGATACTCTAATATCAACCGAAAAATTGTCAATTCGTTGAAACGCTGAGAGGTTGACTACCCCGTGCGAAGCACGGGGGATGCAACTAGTAAATTAAAAATATTACATGAACAATTTCTCTATGTTCTGATAATTATTACAATCTTCTCTCTTCTGCTCCCTCTCTTCTCTCTTCTGTTTCCTCTCTTCTCTCTGTTAGTGTCTTCTTTCTCTTCTGTTTCATGTATTCAAATTTCTTGGTATGCTCAACTTTTTTTAGATAATATTTAGCTTATATAGATGTCACGTGGCTTCTTTTTTTTTTATAGATAATATAGCTTACCAATTATTTTATGCAGAATGGGGTGTATATGAGTGTGATTGTCTATTTATTTATACTTGTAATGTGCCACACCAAAACACTCGAATCAATTTTCTTCTAATATTTCATGTTACATGTGTAAGTGTAACTATGCTAAAATTATTGTCATCCGTTCATTGTTAAAGATAGCTACCTGCGGTGTTAGCCCTCTCATTTTGGCTCTAGCTTTATAATTACAATGCTTCCTCGACTGGTAGGAGAGTTGGAGATGGTTCTTATCCTCTTGGCACATCTTGACAGGAGAAGAGATGCAATTGAGCACTAAAAGTACATCCAAGGGGGCAACTTTGTACCCACTAGAGCACAATCCTGGCCATAGCATGCTTCGCTTTTGCATGTCCAAAAGCATCCAAGGGGGCAACTATCGTACCGTTAGTTGATGTGTAAAAGGTCAGCAATTCTTTCATTGTAAGCTTATAGAGTTGTAGCCCTGGAGGTAGTGGAGGCTTGTGTTTTCATTATTTTTTCAAACTTGAGGCGATTGGCAGCTAGGAAATTGACCTATTACCTACTGGCTGGGGTGTATTTGCACTTTTGTGCTTTGCAATGTGCATGTAATGGATGGAGAATTTGTCAAATGTGAATGTGGGCAGGTGTGTTTGTTCTTGAATGTGGCAACTAGAAACCATAAATTGGTTGAATGTGAGCAGGTTTTGTGCATTTGGTATGGTAAGAACAGGGGTACTAATAATATTTTAAATATATTTTTTTAACATGAAATTTACTCAGGCAACAAACATAGAATATAACAATTGTTTGAATTTTTAAAAAAAATTAAAAAATTGATCCAGGCGACGGACATTGATAGTGTTACAGGTTGCTTGAATAATATGGTGACGAACAAACTAGTTAGCTGACAGGTGTATTTTCGTTGCCACAATACTCGGGCAACGAACATTATATATTCGTCGCCTGAAATTCGGATATTATGGCAATATCCAATTATCCATATGATTTCAGGCGAGGAACTTTTGTCGTCACTTGAATGGCAAAACTTCGTCACCTGAATGGCTATGTCCGATTGCAAGGCCGTTGACCATATTCAGGCAACGAACGTTTTGTTCGTTGCCTGAACGCTCTCAAGCAACGAACAAACGGTTGTTCATTTCCTGAATAATAAAGGCACGGGCTTGTAGCAACCACCATTCAGGCGACGACATGTTCGTTGCCTGAATGCTTAGGTGACGTGAGGGACATTCAGGCAACGACTTAACATCCGTTGCCTGAATTACACCATGGCGTAGTGGACGGGATCGGGACAGGATCGGGATTTGCGGGATTTGTGCCCACCCCTATTTTTTTCATTTACAACTTTGCTCTTTTTTAGTCTGAGTAAACAATGTATGGGCCGGGCAGGTGGTTAGGGACTAAAAAGCAGGTGGATAAATTGCGAGCGTCGGCCTCGGTCGACAAGGGCTGCAGGGTGGGGATGATAGCCCGAAACGCAAATGGAGAGATGTTGTGGGCTTCTGATAGGAGTAGGACCATCCAAAGAGGCTAGTTGGCGTTGACGGCAGAGTGCAAAGCGGTGGTGTGGGAAGGTGGCTCAGGAAAGAGGGGTGAGGAAGGTGATCATTGAATAGTCTGTATACATTATTAGCATTAATTATTTAATCAGCATTGCAAAACCCTCTTTGGGCCAGTGTGAATCCTCCGGTCCACAATGGTTTCATTTTGATTGGTCACGGCCTCACGGGATGATCATAGTTTGGTGGTGCTTGACTCGGAGTTTAGTCTACGTTGTCCGTGTTGTTTTTTGTTAGACTCATTTGTTCAACTGGATAGTTTGGTTATCGCTTTTTGTATTGTATCGTTTTTATTTTAAGTTGTATGTTGGACTCAGTGGCGGAGCCAGAACCCGAAGAGGGTGGGGGCACACCGGTATGAAACAGTTCAATTCGACACGTGATAAATCCATTTTACAGGTTTACATATCCTAAAAATGTTGAATGATAAATCATTATCAATGCGCTTGAAAACATCTTTTTCAATCTAGCAGACAAAACTCTCAGAGAGAAAAACCTACTCCTATCTTGTTGTGCAAATATGGCTTGATAATACCCATAGTAGAGAAAAAAAATTTCCACTATAGCTTTTGCAACCGGTAACACTAAAATCAACTCGATGAGATGATATACCAAACCAAAAGATTTTTGAATTCCTATTTCGATCATCTTTTTAGAAACATCACTAATATCTTGCAAAGTAGAAAATCTGACATTTTTCTTCATTTAAACTTTCATAATTTTCTTACCTAATTGTCGAAATGAGTAATATAACATCTCATTTCAAAGATCTCAAGATAAATTATAGTATAGAAATGTCAATCTAAATGAAATATAAAATCATTGTGGGTTATTTAAATAAGATTTAAAGTGATTAATATACCTTCAATTTTCAAACCTTCATAACTTTTTACTCGGTTATCGGATTAATGCGTACTATATATCAAAATGAAGCTATCGACGAGGAGAATACATATATGGGGTTCTCCGGATGAGGGTGGGGGCACGTGCCCCCACATGCCCCCGTTTGGATCCGCCACTGGTTGGACTGTTTGTTATCTACCGACTTTGTTAACCTCTCAATGAATCGGGTTTGTCTACTCCTCAAAATATTACCTAACCAAAAAAAAAAAAAAAAAAAACCAACTCCCTCCCTGGATAGATTTCCGCCTCTTTGGGCAGCATCACAATTAATCAGTACATGAACCATTTAAAAAATCCAACTCCTTAGCTGTGTGGTTAGTTCAATCCCCACTTCCTAAAACCAAACAAACCCTGAAAAATTACAACCACCAACAATGTCGGAGACTAAGATCACCATGAAGCTCCTCACTGACAGAAACAAGAACAAGGTTGTATTCGCCGAAGCCGGAAAAGAATGTGTGGACTTCCTCCTCCACATACTCTCCTTGCCTCTGGGCACAGTGGTGGAGTACCTCTCCAAAACATCCATGGTCGGTTGCCTCGGAAACCTCTATGGAAGCTTCGAGACTCTAGGCAACGCTTATGTGCAGGAGGGTCTGGACAAAGCCTGCCTCCTGAGTCCCAAACCAGCAGCTGGTTCTGCTTCTAGTGTCCCTCTCTTGACTGCCGCAGCCTCCGATGTCCCTGACACCAAGAGATTCTATATCTGCCGCAATGTTTCTAGCAACATGACTATGAGTCACTTGGGTTGTACTTATAACACTAGTCACTCGTATGTTTCGGATGGACAAGGGGTGAAATGCCCTAGTTGTGGGGTTGTATTGGATAAGGAGGTCAAGTACATGGCTCCGCCTGATGTAAAGGCGAAAGCTCCGGCTCACAGTGGGTATGTGAAGGGGGTGGTGACATACATGATCATGGATGACTTGTCCGTGCAGCCCATGTCTACCATTTCGGGTATTGCACTCCTCAACAAGTTTAAGATTCAGGATGTGGGTTGCCTCGAGGAAAAGGAAATCAGCCTCAACATGGAGCTGGTATGGCTTTGCATTCTCCTCTCTTTTCTTCTCATTGCAATATTGAAGTATAAAGATTGCAGCATAATTAATCAAGGTGTTGATTACACGGTTTCAATATTTGTGTATTGTAGGCGCTGAAATTACTGAAGGCATCGCTTATGTCTAAGACTGCTCTTACTGATGTGTTCCTGTGAATGTCATTGATCAAGCTGCTGGATTCAAGTGAAGATTTTGGAGATAGTTTTATGGATAGATGAAAGCTATGATATGATATATATATTAGCCCTTTTTGAGTTTCTAGTACTTGTGATTTGGTTTAAGTTGTCCAGGTGAATGTGTTTGAATTAGAAGGCCTATCTGGATCAAGTTTTTAATTCAGGAATGTTTTGGAGAGGTCTACCTGGAATGGGGATGGATAGTCTAAGACTAAGCGTGTTTTGGTAATGTATTAAGTTGTCCAGTTTAAGCTATGGTATCTTATTGGTCTTTTGAGTTTCTTGTCAATTTGTGTGCAACTATTAATAGGGAGTAAGAATATCATATGTTATATATGCATACTGTTCGCTGTACGGGTGGGTGACAAGCATGTAATAAAATCATGTTTGGAGCCACTTACATTCATATGAATCATATACATATACATAGATGACCAAAATGATTCCATAATCCATTGTCTACAAACTGTTCATTTTTGCTTGCATTGATACTCTAATATAAACCATAGATACACATTAAACCAAAGGAAAAGTGCAATAGAAACTCAAAAGGGCGACCAAATAGCTTCACCTTCTTTCCATCTATATATTTCTTCCCTTAAATAGTCATCATATCTACACCAAACTGCATCTTCAGTGAGATCATCAAAATATAATTTGTCAATTTAAAATGACTCCATGGAAGCCACATTCCATCAAAACACACTTTCCACAAGTGCAAGTGGACAGCTTAATTAATCTCCAACTTCAAAATGACAACCCACCATAGCTTCTATCCAAATACATAGGGGTGGGCGTGGGACGGGACGGGATGGGGTTCGTCCCGCGTCCCATCCCGCGTAATTTTTGCGGGACGGGACCGGGACGGGATTCACAACTTTTTTTTCAATCCCGCACGGGCCTTATCCCTCACGGGACGGGACGGGACCGGAACGGGACGGGCCCTGTCCCTCAAATAAAAATACATTATAAAAAATCTAAAATTCTTGTATATTTTGTGATTTTCAAATGCGTAACATATACTCCCTCCGTTCCATAATACATGGTCTTTTGATTTTCAACACGTTTTTTAAGGAGCGGAAAACTCTAAAAAATATTATTTTTTTAATTAATTTTTTTATATAATTTAATACTTATTAGTAACAATTATCAAATTATATTAAAAAATTAATTAAAAAAATAATATTTTATAGAGTTTTTCGCTCCTAAAAAACGTGCTGAAAAGTAAAAGGACATGTATTGTGGAACGGAGGTAGTATAAATTTGTAATATTTTTTTTATTTTCCATATATATATACACTGCACACATTATATATATAATTATAATATATATACACACTGTATATAATATATTTATCTTATGTACGATCTTCAGAGATGAAACAGAAACTTCAATAAAAGAAATAGCATGATTAAATGCTAATCAAATTTCTAACTAAGAACATTAGGTTGAACAAAATACATACACTATATATTACAATATATTACAGTGTGTATACACACTGTATATAATCTAATATATATATATAATATAATATAATATAATATAGTAATAGTATTACATTATATTAATTAATATATGTGCGGGACGTGACGGGATTTGCGGGATTGGAATGGGTCGTCCCGCGTCCCGTCCCGCATAATTTTTACGGGACGGGACCAGGACGGGATTTACTATTTTTTTTCGAAATCCCACCGGGATCGGGACGGGCCCGTCCCGGGCCCGGGATTTACGGGATTTGTGCCCACCCCTACAAATACACATCTAAACTTCATAATGACACCATATATAGCTTCAAAATACTAGAGTAGTACTACACCAGTACATTTCTTAATTAACTTAAGAAGAAGAGGCAGCAGCAGCTTTATTTTCCAGAGGAGGAAAACATCAGTAAGCACAGTTTCAGACTTGATTGAGGCCTTCAACAACGCCAGCCCCTACAACGTACCATATATATCAACATTCAACACCTTAGTACGTTAAAACATCAATGTATGAAAATAAAAACGTAGAGATCATGGAGATAGAGATGGATCAAAACACACATACCTCATTCATGTCAATAGTAACTTCCCTTTCCTCAAGACATCCCACATCCTCAACCCTGAACCTTTTGAGGAGCGAACTTGTAGACATCGGCTCAGTACACAAATCATCCATAATCATATAATTCACCACCCCTTTCACATACCCCAGCGGACCACCTTTCGTCTGTACTTGTGGAGGGGTCTCGTAGATCAGCTTCATATTCAGCGGCTTGCAACACTTGGGGCAAATCGCCCCTACACCATCCGAAACATACAAGAGACCAGCGTAATTTTTGCAATAACTGGGACAAGTATAGAATGTCTTCGGAGCGGGAACAACAGGGATGGGTTTGGGGGCGAAGAGAGGGACTTGAAGGGAAGGGACCCCGGCAGGTGGGCCGGGTTTCAGGAGGCAGTCTTTGTTGAGACCCTTCTGCAAGTAGTTGGCGCCGAGGGTCTCGAAGCTTCCGTAGAGGTTGCCGAGGCTGCCGATCTTGGATGTTGTTGTGAGGTTCATGAAAATGGCCACCGAGAGGCAGGGCCGGACATGAGGTGAGGCCCAACAGGCCGTCGCCTCAGGCCCAACTTGTATAGGGGTCCATGAAATCTGTTTTAGTTATATTAGTATTAGACAATCCATATTCACACGTAAAAGCAAAATAGCCTAGTTGGTTGGGGATGGATGTAAGATTCTTTGTTTAACCTAGATGTTTAAGGTTCGATGCCCTCTATTTTTCATTTTTCTGCCGTTTGATTTTATTTTTTCCGATTTTTTTTTTTTTTTAGGGGACGATTTTTTTTTTAACTTTCCCCCATTTGCTAAAAAATTTCTCTTTCTTTTATTTTTCAACGTTTGATTTTTTTTTCAAAAGTTTATGTGTTGATTTTTTTTCCTTTGAATTTTTTTAAACTTTCCCCCATTTGGGGTTTATTTTTTTTATTTAACTTTCCCCCCTATTAATTTTAAATTTAGTTTATTTTTTTTAATTTAAATTCCTATGATTTTTTAAAAAACTTCCTGTGTTTTTTTTTCCTTTGATTTTTTTTTAAACTTCCCCCCATAATTTGCGGTTGATTTTTTATATTTAACTTTTCCCCTAGTAATTTTAACTTTTGTTGATGTTTTAAATTTTAAATTCCTATGTTTTTTTGTGCGTTTGATTTTTTTAGTTGGCTCTCCCCAGTTGATTAGGCGAGGCTTCTTTGATTTTTTTTTTAATTTTAACTTTCGTTTAAATGTTTTTAGATTAGAAAACTATTTCAAAAACCATTTATTCTACCATAGCTTATGCATATACATACTATATAGTAGTGGAGGGTCTCCCATAAAAAAAATAGTAGTGGAGGGCCTAATTTTAAATTTCGCCTCGAGCCATAAAAAACTCAGGTCCGGCCCTGCCGAGAGGGAAAGAGATTAGGTGGTGGAGGAAGAAGTCGACGCATTCTTTCCCGGCTTCAGCAAATACAACGTTACTTTGTTCTTTTTGCTGTCAATGAAGAGTTTAATTTCATGCTCATTTTTGGGTTCGACATTGCTGAGGTCCTGAGGACGTTGTCAATGAAGAGTTTAATTTCAAGGCTTAATTCATTTGACTGATTTGATGTGACTTGATTTGATTCAACCGGGACGCTTGAACGCCTAGCTTGGATCAGTAACTGTAGTTTTTTGTAGTAGTACGGAGTATTTCTTTTCTTTCTAGTTGGTTACCTAGTAGAGATTACAGCAAGAAATTAAACTAACTGGTCCAAATCCAACTATTAGTTCCTCCATGGCCATAGAGTTGAACGCCTTGCATTGGACAGTTTCTAAACTCTACGGGTGGCCGGATTTAATTCGCATCTTAATTAACGGATTTAAAAAGTGCCCACCCATAGAATTTTGTTGTTTATGGGTCTCAATCAGATATTTTTAGAGTTTGGGGGGTCACCTATGGTCAAGGTTCTAAATATCGGGTATCGGGTCGTATTGATTAGGAGTAAAAATGATATATCAGGGATATATCGGATTTATCGGTTTCGCTAATTTTTAACCGTAAATATTATATTTATACTTCAAAATGTAAAAATACACATGAAAAATCAATATTTAAATTACTTGACAAAATAAAAATAACTTCATTCATGGAGGCTAAAATAATCTTATCAAAGTTGACAATTCTAAATATCCTCGATATATCGACATTGACCCAATATATGATGTTGACCGATATTTTTCACCCGATATGCCTATATCATAGCAGATTCTAAATATTCTCAATAATCCAATATTTAGAACACTGACTAAGGTTTAGAGTTTAAGGGGTCACCTATGATCTAGTGCGATTTTTAGAAACATATATTATACTCAGTGACGGATCTACGGGGGGCTCGAGGTGGCTGAAGTCCCCCTATCCGAAATACAAAGGTATGTATATATTATATCTTTTAGGTTTGTAATATATATAAATGAAGTAGAAATATAACATGATGACGATATGGCTCAGCGGTAAACGGCACGGGATAACCTTGTAATATAGCGTTTGACGCGGGTTCGAATCCTATTACCCTATTTTTTTTAAAATCAGAAGCCCGGCGCACTGCGCACCACCTTTGTCTGCTGTCTCCCGCAGTCCGCAGAGCCGAAGTGGTTCAATCTTCATTGTTCTTCTTCACTCCTTCGATTTAGACCTTGATGTTAGTTAGTTTTCTTCCTCTTCCTTTTAATTTGATTGTTTTTAAGTTCAATTAGTTGTGATGAGAATCAATTTAGATTAAAATTTATGGATTTGAGAATCAATTTGGGAGAAATTTCGATTAGGGTTTGTGATTTGTGAGAAGGTTTGTGATTTGAAATTGTGGTTTGTGGTTGTTGTAAGACATAAATTTGTGAATTTGTTGTTTGTGATTTGAAATTGTAGTTTGTAATTATGGTAGTGAGAAATGGATTTGTGAATTTGCGGTTTGTGATTTAGAATTGTGGTTTGTGAATTCGTTTTTTATAGGAGTATAAAATATGGACATGTATTAATTAATTTAAGTTGCATTTTTTTAGTTCATTGAGACGAGAATCAATTTAGATTAGAATTTTTCTAATTGAGAATCAATTTGGGTAAATTTCGATTAGGGTTTGTGATTTTACTAATAAATTTGTGGATTTTAGTAGCAATTTGGGGTAAATTTGTGGATTTGAGACTCAATTTGTGGATTGGGAATTTGGAAGTAGCTAGGGAGTTTTAAGTTGAATTTTATATATTAATAGAGTTTGATTTGAATGATTTGTGGGATTTGGAAAATAACATTAGTTATAATGGCTTATTTGGGTCACAGGGACAAAAATCCCATTTAATGAGAAACCTCTCAGCCCCCTCTGATATAAATCCTGGATCCGCCACTGATTATACTCTTAAGTAAAAGAGCAAAAATGACGTCTCTTATCATAAGTTAGAAATCTAGTTATTTTATATATATGAAATGGCTCAGAAAAAGAACCTTACTACTTCACGACTATTGTATAAGCCGAATAATTCAAGTTCGGCTCTAACTTGTTTATTTACTAAATGAGTCATGACGGCAGGGCCATGCTAAAGTCCCAGACGTGTCTATTTTGGCTTCCGATGTTGAAATGCCATCACCAACTTCCAAGGACGGTGGATTTCGACCACTTGTGTTTGGTGAAATATTCGTCGTCCTCAAAGCAATCCCTTTAATTGCTTCATTCTAATAAAAGCGTGTAATTGACAGCATTCAACATTTTAAACTGCGCTTAACACATTTGACAACGTTTCAACGATGGATCTGAATAACACCTTGACGTATACTGTAATAAAAGAAATTGAAGTGGTATGAAATGCAACAATATCACCATGA
The DNA here is from genome assembly GCA_037127255.1 of Persicaria tinctoria. Classification (NCBI taxonomy): domain Eukaryota; kingdom Viridiplantae; phylum Streptophyta; class Magnoliopsida; order Caryophyllales; family Polygonaceae; genus Persicaria; species Persicaria tinctoria. Next base: position 16,485,652 of record JBANSL010000008.1, read on the forward strand.
CACGACAATCATGCCCTAAGTTCCTCTTAAGGCTGGGATTTGGGAAGAGTTTATCATGCATCTGTTTCATTCTCAACATGCTTAATTAAAGCAATGTGCTATTACTACGTACCTATACGTCTAGTGATAACCAAAATGCATTTTTAGCTAGTAATTTGATTGGAATCAAAACACAGTTTGTCACATACACCATACATTCATAAGTAGTTGTCACACACATCATACATTCATAATTAAGTACGTGGTACAAGTACATAGCTTCCGTAGCTTCAAAATACTACAAATCTCCAGCAGAATACCATAGCTTCAAATACCATATAGCTTAATTCGATATTTATCCAGCAAAATACCATATATAGCTTAATCGATCTCCAGCAAAATACAGTACCATATATAGCTTCAAAATACAATTGCTCACTTGATTAAAAAGAAGCAGCAGCAGCAGCAGCTGCTTTGTTTGGCAGGAGGAAAACATCAGTAAGCACAGTCTCAGACTTGATTGACGCCTTCAACAACGCCAACCCCTACAACCATGCATCAACACCTTTATATAATTAAAAGATATCGACTACAACATTATAATTAACTAATACTAGAGAATATATATATATATGTTAATGTGCCTTGAACGACTGTTGACCGGCGACGCATCGGGGGGTCCGGGGGGCTCCGCCCCCCGGCGGTGGTCTCGCTGACCGGTCAGCGAGTCGGGGGTCCAGGGGGCGACGCGCCCCTGGCGGGGGGCTAGGGGGGGCAGCGCCACCCCGCCTTTACGGTATGCGATGTTTATTGTAAACGGGCCTATCGTCTGTCTATTTTGGGCTTTCAGTCCATTGTCTGTTTAGGGTTCCATGAGTCTCTTCATATACTCATGGAACGCCGTCCCCTGTAACCTAATCTGTTTTCGCTTCCTCTAATAAGAAATCTGGTTCTCTGCCCGTGGACGTAGGCAACACACCGTTGCTGAACCACGTAAATCTCTGTGTCTTTCTTCGCTATTATCGTTCTCGTTATAACAATATATATATACACACACACTATATATGTGAGAAGATTAGAGAGTTGAGATGGAGCAAACACAAACCTTCTTCATGTCAACGCTAACTTCCCTTTCCTCAAGATACCCCACATCCTGAACCTTAAACCTGTTCAGCAGAGCAATACTCGACGCAACACTCGATATCGCAGACATTGGCTCGATGTACAAATCATCCCTTATCATATAATTCACCGCCCCCTTCACATACCCAGGGAGACTCGGCCCTTTCGCAGCACGGGTAATGTAAGACAACGGCCCTTCAGCATCTGTAACATATGAGTGATCAGAGTAGTATCTAAAGTTCTTACAGGCATAGAATATCTTTGGAGCGGGGTTAGCGGGAGGGGTGGGTTTAGCGGCGAAGAGAGGGATCTGCAGGGAAGGAGCACCAGCTGCTGGGTTGGGTTTCAGGAGGCAGTCTTTGTTTAGACCCATCTGTAAGTAGTTGGGGCCGAGGCTCTCGAAGCTTCCGTAGAGGTTGCCGAGGCTGCCAACCATGGATGCTTTGGATAGGTTCTTGACAACGGACCCCAGAGGTAGTGAGAGTATGTTGAAGAGGAAGTCCACGCAATCTTTCCCGGCTTCGGCGAATACAACTTTGTTCTTGTTCCCGTCAATGAGTAGCTTCATGGTGATCTTAGTCTCCGACATTGTTGGTTGATTTGCTTTGTAAGGGAATTAAGTGAGTCTTGAACTCAACCAGTTGGGGTGGGTTTTTTTTATATACTCCCGTAACAGGTGTGGTAATCAAGGGTTCTGCACACCTGGATAAGTAATCAAGGGTTAATTTCACTTGTTTTAATTGATGTGATATGATTCAATAGGGACTAGGGAGGGTTGAAGGCTAATTAATGATCGATGGGTCGACTGGAGTACGGGCCCTTGGATTGTGTTGAACTAATTGTTGGATTTGGATCATTCAGTTTTCTTTCTAGTTGCATTTTGATGGCTTAGTTTTCCGTTTAGCAACAGTAGTTGATCTGATTCAGTGGAGAGGCCAGAAGGTCGAAACCCAAAACAGAATCGATCCAAATCATACCTAAGAGAAAGAGATCACATACCAGGTTCATGTCAACGGTAAAATACTCTGTAGAATCGATCTACAAATCATATGTACATATTAAAAATTAAGCGTTTGTTTGGTTCATTGTGGGAATTGAAATTTCCGGAAAGTTACTTCATGGGAATTGAATTCCCGGGAAATTCAATTGACGGGAATTCTAAAAATATGTTTGGTTGATTTTTTATTCTAGGAGATTAAATGAAGGAAATGAAAATTTTCAAGTTAAAAATGGGGAAATTTGAACTTACCTTAGGGGGACTAGATAAATAAACTTCATCCATTTTGGGGGAATTCAACTTCCCGGAAAGTTGAATTCCTGCGTTTTTTAATTTCAAAAATATCAACCAAACACATGAATTTCTCCTACTTACTGAGTTTTTAGGTTGCCAACCAAACGAGCTCTAAAACGGGAATTTCGCGTGGTGCTCTTGTGGTATTATAATTTTCGTCAGGTATACAATTCTTTTACATATTTCGTGTGGTGCTTTTGGGGTTTTGGTACATTTCGCCTCGCGTCCGCTGTTTGTTAAAATTAACAGAGTTCTCCATCTCTGTTACATTTGAATTAAAAAAAAAAACGAAAGAAAGGCAAGTTGCGAGAGAGAAGACGGAGGTCGACGAACGAACGCCGACCAGATGCGCACCATTGGTGGATCGAGCTGAGTTGGTGTCCAAGGTGACGGTGATTATCACTCAATTTAATCTAGGATTTTGGAGATTTAGAAGCTAGGGGTGATAATTCAAATTGTAAATGTTTCCCTACTCATTTTTCCACCAACCACATTTGATTTCGAAGTTCAATTTGATTCTTTATAAGATTGTTGATAAGTATGTTTATCATTTTTAATGTTTATACTTGTATATGTGATAGAACATGTTGAATAGGTCATAGCTTGCAAGTCAAACCATATGAATTTTTATATAATTTCATAGTTATTACTAATAAGCATAAAATTGTATAAAAAATTTAACTAAAATAATAATATTTTTTAAAATTGCGTTTGGATCGATCAAAAGTCAAAACTGTGCCGCAAAAGTAAGAATATCATATGTTATCTACACTGTTCGCTTACGGGCGGGTGACAAGCATGTAATAAAATCACGTTTGGAGTCAACTGCATTCATATACATTATAGTTCATCCCATTCATCACTACCAAACTGCATCTTCAGTGAGATCAAAATACAATTTGTCCGATGTAAAATGACTCCATGGAAGCCACTTTACATCAAAACACAATTTCCACAAGTGCCAGTGGACAGCTTCTAATCTCTAACTTCAAAATGACAAACCCACCATAGCTTCCATCCAAATACACTTCTAAGCTTCAAAATGACACCATATATAGCTTCAAAATACTAGAGTAGTACTACCAGTACATTTCTTAATTAACTTAAGAAGAAGAGGCAGCTGCAGCAGCTGTATTTCCCAGGAGGAAAACATCAGTAAGCACAGTTTCAGACTTGATTGAGGCCTTCAACAATTCCAACCCCTACAACCATCAACGCCTTGATTAAAACATCAATTTATTATGTATGAAAAAAAAAGAGAGTAGAGATCACGGAGATAGAGATGGAGCAAAACACACATACCTCATTCATGTCAATAGTAACTTCCCTTTCCTCGAGACATCCCACATCCTCAACCTTAGACCTGTTGAGGAGCGCACTGGTAGACATTGGCTCTGTTGTGATTGTGTAATCTTGTATTTGTAATAAGTTAGGCTTATTTGTGTGGCTATGGCTATTGAACATGTAATCTCTCTAGGTGATGAAACAATATATCCTAAATGTGTGATGTAGCCTATGTAGGACACATTCTTAAGGTTGCAAGGACCCCTTAGACATGTCATATGTCTAAGGTTTGGATCCCTTGGTCTTAAGATAGTGACCATATCATATATTATGTTGATGTATTGTTGTAACACTTAGTTATAAACCTCTTTACAGATTTCTTCCTAGTGGGCCTTTTCTCTGTGTTTGGGCTTGTCCAACCCATTCCGGATTTGAGGTCTTCTCCCTTTTGACCGTTAGAGGATCTGTAACCCTAGCTCTCAGCTGCTCGGGTATATATGTTCCTTATGTGCTACAGTGCCTCTTTGGAGCTTCATCAGGTAAACCCTAAGGGAAAGAGAGAGAGAGAGACGTCGGGCTTCTTGTGTGTAACCCTAAACCCTACAGGAGGAGGAAGAAGGGATCCAGTGGTGCTGCCGGTGGTGCAGCTGGAAGATCTCCTTGAGAAGCTTCTCTGAAGCTTCTCGGTTGCCCATCCAGGGGGCTTCTTCTTCTTCCTTATTTGCTTCTCTCTTGGTTTTCTGTATTTGAGGTTCCCGTGTTACTTGTTCTTGTGTAACGGCCCAGAATTATGATTTTCGGGTTACGTTTCAAGGGATGAAAACCCTTGTTCGGATCTTGCAATCCAGGTACGGGTCGAGGTTTCAACTCATTTCAAAGGTCAGTAATAAAGAGGGATTTCAAACCCTAAAGTATCGTAGGGCCGTTGGGTACCCTTAACCTGTCCTAAGACTATGTCGCGGAAACCATTTCAAACGGAAGTAAAGTACAGATACAAGTGCCACAGCGGAGCCGGGTCAAAACGGAGTCAAAAGTATAAATCCAAAACAATATAATCAGAGTCTGGTGAAGTCTATAACTCCAGCGCTCACTCTCCGCCGACAAAATGACCCGCGCAATAAGCAAACGGCACCGACAGGATGAACATAAATAATTCCTAAAAAAATTGATTTGGGGCGGGATCAGATCGATGCCCACTTAACTCTGCATCCCAACCATAAGCACACATATACGCTATACCTAATAAAGATGCTCTAATGCAGTACGAAATTCAAACACACTAGCACGCTCCTAGTTCATAATATTGTGCAGAAATACTGTAAAGGGCCCAAGACAATGCCAAGTGGCATATCCCTCTCCTACCTCCACCCCTTCCGACAGGCGGAGACTGGCCAGCTCGTGAATGCATTCATTCATAATCGGGGGGCACGCATGCCTAACCCGCTCCACAATAAAGCCCGCAGGCATATCATAATATAAGGAAGTACTCGATTGATTCAGGGTACCCGATGAGGCTGGGCTACCCTATGACCCTAGCAAAGACTTCTAGGACTATCACAGATAACGGCCGTTCTGTTTACATACGCACAGAGAAATAGAATGCTCAACGATCGATGCAACCTAGCATGGTACTACATGGCATGCTGATCATGAATGCAAGCACCTAGTATATCATGCACCTAAAGCAGGGAATAGCTCTATTCAATCTGAGTAAGCTCCGAAGAGACTTACCTGGAGATGCAGAACAGCAAGATAACACAAGCAAGGGCCCAAATGCAAGTCCAAAGTAATCCAAAAGCAATACACACCTATCATCAAGTCATTTCCGTAAGCTACCGGACCAACATTCATACACACGAAACCCAAGTCCTCAACATCCTTAAAACCAATCGACGGTAAAACCATTTTCCAAAACCTTTCTGATATGATCAACATCAACCAAAACCATTCTCCCAATTTTCTTCTCAAAACCAACATCATCAAGCCAAGACAAAATCCCGACATTTAAAACGACACTTTTAACATAACTTCAAACTCAAGATCAAATAGTTCAAGTTCCGTCAAATCCCTTCTTTAATATTGAAAATAATATTTCAAAACTCAATTCCCCAAGTCATATTATATAGATAATTCTGGCATTCTCTATTTCAAAATCAAATCCATCTTCACAACCTTATATATAAGCAAAAATCAAAAATTCATTTTACAATTTCACAATTGTAGAAAATCCATCTTATAATAACATACTACATATAATATTACTTTTAAATAATTTATGATATATAAAAATTCCAGAATTATATCTCTCATAAAACTAGGAATCATAACATATCATATGTAAAATAACATAGCATATAAATACCTAACATAAATTAACAACAAAATAACACCCAAGACACAACCCATCAGCCCATAACAGTGAAAGCCCAATCCCAAGTCCAAGTTTCCTAAGCTGAAGCCGGATCCAAGAAAAAGAGAGGGAAAGGTCCATCCCGGATCTGCTACACACAAGAGGAAGGGAAGGACCCGACTTAAAAACGATATGACCCGGATTCGAAATAAAATAGGCCCAAGCCCAACAAAGAGGGAACATCAGGGGATCTGGAGACCGTCTCCTTCCCAGGCGAAGACGGAGCTCTGCACTGCCGGAAAACGGACGAAGGAAGGAGAGAGATCTCCGACCTCCGACAAGCTCGCGACCTCGATTTCTACCCGAAGCATCGACAAGTATTTCCGACCAAAACCCACACAGAAAAGGGAAACGGCGCGAGAAAGAAGAAGGGAGAGGCGGAACTTACAGTCGCGGCTTCCGAGGAGATTCTCCGGCGTCAATGGCGGCGTCTGGGTGCGAGGACCGGAGGGAATCTTCGATCGAGTCCTGGGAGAGTAGGTATGGAGTTAAAGGTGGGATTTTAGGCGTTTAGGATTGAAAACGAAGAGAAATCGACAACCGACCTTGCGAATCGGAACTGGGACGGCTGCGGCTCGCGATTAGGCTCCGGTGGTCGGCGAGAGATCCTTTTCCGGCGTCTTCTGGCTTCTGGGAACGACTATGGATGCCGAAGGTGATCGGAGGTGGGCTGAGAGGGGTAAAGCTAGTGATGCAGACGGTGGAAAGAGAGGTGCTGCTGCTCGAGGAAGACGATAGGGAAGCTCGGTGGGTGCTTGATGTGTTCCAGCCCCCGTAGGATACGACACGTTAATAAAGCATTTATTATTATATCAACTTATTTCTATTTTTGGTATTGTTTCTTAATAAGAGGTGTGGACTTACTTTACATAGTAAGTCCAACCCGTTAGTTAATTAGGCCCATTAGTTAATTAGGGTTTAGTTTAAATACTCAATTAGGTTTCATTTATTGTTACGTCAAATTTAGAGGTTCTCGCTGGAATTGATTGAAGATCGGAGTCTCATCCTCGTTTGGAAGAGGTTCACCTTACTCCGATCACCATCGCACCACCGCTGCACCACTGTCCACCACCGTCACTTCCTATCGCCAACTGTTGTCGCGCACTCTCGAGTCTAAAGCGCCTGTGGAGACGAACCTGTAGTGTCACTTAATATATATATCTATATATATATTAATTAGCCTAGCTAATAACTGAAGATCGGACTCACGGCCGCCAACCTTCAATTGGCAAATTGGAAGTCAACAAGAAGAAGTGGAATTCGCAAGTCAACCTCGGCTAATTCAAATCCAAAGGTCAACCCCTTTCGATTGAAATCCAAAGTCATGTACAGGGGAGGCAAGTGATTTAATTTGTTGGACTCAGTACCGCAATTACTTTCAATTGGGATCGAATTGAAATTCAACCCGATCGGAAGACGTACAGTGCACATCGAGCCTAATTTCAAACACGGGTGATCGAATCGACTTATTCCTTCAATAACCGGACGACTGGGAGTTGTACTCGCTCAACCCGAGTCGAGTACGTATCAACTGGCATCAGAGCCTAGCCGGTTTGTAAGTCCTTCGATCTCAATTTTTTTTTTCTCTCTTCCGGACATTTTAATGCAATGGAGAAGCGTTATCGTTATGATTCATACTCTCAGCGAATGAAATCATATTTTTATGATGCTAAATATGGGTTAGAATTTACTACTTTTGATGGAATTGTCGATCCGGATGAATATCTGGATTGGGAGACGAACACAGAGTATGTGCTTGATTTTTATGGACTTTCGGAGACTGAGAAAGTAGAGTGGGCATTATCCCTCTTTCGCAGGCAGGCCGTGTACTGGTGGAATCGAATGGATGATGCCAGAGCTTCTGTTGGTCTTGCTCCGATCACCAAATGGAGGTATTTGAAATCCTTGATGAGAAAGAAGTATTATGTTATTTCTCCTGATTCTTGTTTTATGAGAAAGAAGGTAGCACCTCCTGCACCATCATATGTAGTAGAAGTAGTTAAGCTCGTGACAGAGGTTGATGTTGCAAAAGTTTGCGAGTCCGAAGAAAAACTTGTTCCCGAATTCGTTGCCCATGAGACTCAGTTGACCCAAGAGCAGAGTGAGATCCAGGCTCTACGGCAACTTGTCACTGAATTGCAATCCAAATTGGATGCCTCTCATACATTGCCAAACTCCTCCGGGAAGGTCTCCGAATTTGTGCTGCAACCAGAAAGTGGGAATGTTCCAGACGCACAGATTGATTCTGTTGATGAGGAGAAGGTACTTGATGACGTGTCTGAAGAGTTAACGATTGTACCTCTTGGGCATGCTCATAAAGTTCCGACAGTTGAGGTTTGGGTGAATGTTGGATCTATGTTTCTTGAAGATAAGGGTGTTGTTTTTGAGGTTGCTAGACCTCGAATTCTTCTGGCGCCTATTCCAACCGTTTCTCCATCGTGTTGCTTTATGGATACTACCCATTTCTCACTAGTCATCGCCGATTTGGTGCAAGGAAAAGTGGAGGAGAATGATATCCTCCTCAAGTTCGACAAGAAGGCGCCACCGTGGATCCCACCGTTGAAGATGCGATGGTATGTCTCGCCCCGTGTCATATTTCCATTTTATGACAATTCTCTATCACTGGACGAGGAAGCGGGGACGCTTCCCTCTCAAGGGGAGGAGAATGATGTGTTCCAGCCCCCGTAGGATACGACACGTTAATAAAGCATTTATTATTATATCAACTTATTTCTATTTTTGGTATTGTTTCTTAATAAGAGGTGTGGACTTACTTTACATAGTAAGTCCAACCCGTTAGTTAATTAGGCCCATTAGTTAATTAGGGTTTAGTTTAAATACTCAATTAGGTTTCATTTATTGTTACGTCAAATTTAGAGGATTGCAGAGCGTTGAGTTGATACTCCCCCTTTCCTCCCTGACGTCAAATCCTAATTTCTCTTGCTACTTAATTTACTGTTGATTTACTGTTGAATTCATTGGATCTTCAATCAAAGGTTCTCGTTGGAATTGATTGAAGATCGGAGTCTCATCCTCGTTTGGAAGAGGTTCACCTTACTCCGATCACCATCGCACCACCGCTGCACCACTGTCCACCACCGTCACTTCCTATCGCCAACTGTTGTCGCGCACTCTCGAGTCTAAAGCGCCTGTGGAGACGAACCTGTAGTGTCACTTAATATATATATCTATATATATATTAATTAGCCTAGCTAATAACTGAAGATCGGACTCACGGCCGCCAACCTTCAATTGGCAAATTGGAAGTCAACAAGAAGAGGTGGAATTCGCAAGTCAACCTCGGCAAATTCAAATCCAAAGGTCAACCCCTTTCGATTGAAATCCAAAGTCATGTACAGGGGAGGCAAGTGATTTAATTTATTGGACTCAGTACCGCAATTACTTTCAATTGGGATCCAATTGAAATTCAACCCGATCGGAAGACGTACAGTGCACATCGAGCCTAATTTCAAACACGGGTGATCGAATCGACTTATTCCTTCAATAACCGGACGACTGGGAGTTGTACTCGCTCAACCCGAGTCGAGTACGTATCAGTGCTCTACGACGCTCAGGGCTTGGATTCAAAAACAGAAGGGAGGGGCTGCGTCGAAGGCGGTGATGCGTTCCTCGGACCGCGGCTTGTGAACGGGAAGCAGAGGAAGGAGAGGCGGAAACGGCGTTGACGGCTCCGGGATCCGACGGCGCTCCTGGCCACCATTGCTACTGCTCGGAACCGGGGAAACTCGGATGAAGGCGCTCGCTCTCATCGCTGAAGAACAGGAGAGATTCTCGGCGACAGGGAGGAGGAGCTGGTGAGGGCCCACTGGCGGGTGCTGAACGGAGGTGGTGGCTCAGAGGCGGAAGGCAAGTTCAGGAGATGAAACGGACGGAAGGAGTGGGGCTTTTGGGGATGATTTTCGGGGTCCTGCAGAGGACTAAATGGGAAAGCAGGGAAGGGCTCCTTTGTGGGTTTGTGTCTTACTGAAATTGAAGAAATGGGAGAGTGTTCTATGAAATCAGAGGCAACAGGGAAGAAGACAAAGAACTGTGTTGTTTCTGCCGGTCAATTCGGCCAGGAGGAGAAATGGTTAAGTAAGTGGTCCCAAAACTCCAAACGTCAAATACCCGGAATAAAATCCCGAAACCCACTTGCTCGATTCTATCCCGACCCGAAATTTAAAATTGAATTTGAAAATCATTACCGAAAATAAATTAATCTATCCAGACTCGCAACTCGAAAGCGGAATCAAATTCCGTCAAAATCAAAATTTTAAAACGATGCCGGAAGGATTTTAAAATACGATTTTTAAGGCGAAGATGAGGATTTTCAAATACCCGATTTTTTTTTTGACCTAAATCCCTTTTATTTTATTATTTATTAAAATTTATTATTTAAAAATCCGAGCATTTACATCATCCACCTCTAAAAACAAGTCTCGTCCCCGAGACTAAACCCAAAATAAAGTAGGGGATGAAGTTGAAATTGATGAGTCCAAGGACCATGTCCAAAGATCTTGTAATCATCTCGGTTGCGTCTTCCGGGATTTTCACAACATCCTAGTCACGGTCGTGACATCTCCAATTGGCCTTAACAAGTATGCAATAAGCGCCCCTATCACATCTTTGCTTCGACTTTTCGGAAGTACCACAACTCTAAAAGTTCTACAATGTCATCACTAGGTCTTAGCAAGCACCCTACAAGCGCCCTCATAAAATGCTCGTATCCACTTCGTGAAGTATCATAGAGTTGCCCGGGTTTGAAAAGTTTCTAAAGGGATTCCGCAATTGAAAATAAAGATTAGCCTCAAAATTCTCGATAACGTTTATTCCTTACAAATCTAAGCTAATCCTTTTCAAAACCGTTCAAGTCTTCAAATCAAACGTTTACTCAAGCAACTTTACACCAAAACAAGTCAAATCCTTTAAAATCAAGATCCCGTCAAAATCTTCCAACACCCAAATCAGTTCTCGCTTAACCATCAATCAAATTCAGAATGTCTGAGGTGGAATCATCCACCTCTAAGGGCTAATCTCATATTCTCTTCCTAGTTTCCAGAATCAAATCAATCTATTAGTCTCAAATTGGAGGATCAATCAATCAATCTACCAAACATACACAGAGCACACACAACTCAAAGGCCTTGGCTAAATCCAGAAACAATGAGTTTTGGCAAGACACTTCGCAAAAGTCTCAAAATTACTTGAATGATTCAACAAACACCTTACTAAACCTTGAAACCACTCCGTGCTCTAGCCCGGTGTCTCGATGCCACGGCTCCACTAGTAGAAACTGGGACATCCGGTTTCGACATACCTTTCGCGAAGCTAACGCGGTTGAAGACTCGCTTGCGAAGACTGATTTCGATTTTCCTTTTGGTTTTTTTGTTTTGGACTCGCCTCCTTCGGGGGTTCTCGAACGACTGCATATGGACCGACAAGGGGTGACTGTCACCCGAAGTTGCCCTGTGTAGCCTCTTCGTTTCTTTCCTGCTTTTTGTTCCTCTCTGTTCTGCTGCTGTACGCGTTGAGGCAGGGGTTTCTTCCCTTGTCCTTTTTCCCACCAAAAAAGAAGATGATGAAGAAGAAGCTGCTGCTGCTGCTTTGTTTACCAGGAGGAAAACTTCAGAAAGCACGGTCTCCGATCTGATCGATGCCTTCAACAACGCCAGCCCCTACAGCCATCAACACATAAATTAAATCATTAAAAATATGTGAAAATCAAAGAGCGAAATTGAAGATTGAGCAAATCAACACATACCACATTAATGTCAACTCCAACTTCCCTTTCCTGCAAACCTCCCACATCCTCAATCTTCAGCCTGTTGAGGAGCGCACTCGTACACATTGGCTCTATACTCAAATCATCCATTATCATGTAAGTCACCGCAGCTTTCACATACCCCGGCGGTTTCTTCTGTACTGCTGGAGGGGCCTTGTACCTGAGCGCCATCCTCATCCGGGTGTCACACCCGGGGCAAACGCTAGTCCCCCCCGGTACATCCTCATAGTCATCGTCCGAATCAAACAGTACACCGTCCGAAACAAACAGGTGATCTCTGTGGTTTCTGCAATCACTTGCTAATTTAGCACAAGTATAGAAGTACTTGGGTTCGGGAATTTGGGGTTTGGGGGCGAAGAGAGGGACGCGCGGAAAAGGAGCACCAGCAGGTGGTTGGGGTTTCAGGAGGCAGTCTTTGTTCAGACCCTCCTGCAAGTACCTGGCTCCGAGCCTGTCGAAGCTTCCGTATAGGGCGCCGATGCTGCCCATCGCGGGTGTTCTAGTGAGGTTGAACACCGAACCCAGCGGCAACGAGAGTATGTGGAGGAGAAAGTCCACACAGGCTTTGCCGGCTTCGGCATATACGACTTTGTTGGTGTTGGTGTCGATGAACAGCTTCATGTAGATACTTAGCTCCGTCGTCATTGTTGTTTTCTTCTCTCTCTACGGGTTTAATTTGCTTGGTTTGGGAAGTGTCAATTTTGACTGTTTTGAATTGATTTGCTCTGCTTTAACAAGGTTACAGGGGCACTGGACAACTGTTCCGATTTGTTTCTTTCTAGTTGAATTCAATACTCCCTCCGTTCCAAAATAGATGGGCTTTTACTTTTTGGCACGTTTTTTAAGAAGCGGAAAACTCTATAAAATATTATTTTTTTAATTAAAATTTTCATACTATTTGATACTTATTACTAATAAGTATCTAATTATATAAAAAAATTAATTAAAAAAATAATATTTCATAGAGTTTTTCGCTCCTTAAAAAGCGTGCTGAAATGTAAAAGACCATGTATTTTGGAACGGAGGGAGTATACTAAAATTACTAATTTTTTTTATTCATCTCTCTCCGCCACATCAGAATAGCATCCCTTCCTCATTTTTTTTCCATTTTAACAATAGCATCCCTATCATCTCACAATCCATCTTTTTTTTTACCAATTCAATTTACGAATATACCATTCTATAACAATTATTTCAAACATGTTTATAATATGATTATATTAGTATATTAGTATTTAATTACTAAATTTTAATTATAAAATTTAGATCATTTATAAAATGATAACTATAAGTATATACAATCCACTTTTGAGATTTAAAATAAAATAACAAACTTCACTAATTAAACAAAAGGAAATTACACAAAAAATAATAAGCAATCGAGCACCGAACGCCTAAGATCCAATTTACCAACAATATAATTATATCGAAAGAAATAATTTTTTTTCAAAATATGTCGAAACATATTCAAAATTGATGTCTATGTGTAGAAGAAAAATGAATCTAGTATTATGGTAAAAAAAATTTAAAAAAAATTACATTTTAAATAGCGAAAATAACATTATTTGAATGTGATTAAAATGTGCTAGATTAAATCTCAATCGTTGCTTCCCTTCAATCTCAACCGCTCTTTCCCACCGTCAGTGAAAGCGTGACACGCGTCCCCCCTACCATTTATTATACCCATAAGCATCGATGCTTAATTAGCATCCTTTAAGCATCCCCCCCTCCCCTCAATATTTTACTACAGTAATATTTTCCCATTAAGGATCTTGAACAGTGCACCGTTAAAAGTGCTCTTAGCGCGTGTTTGGCAATGAATTATTTGTGGTTATATAGTTATGAGTTTAATATTATTTGAAATTAATATTTAATAATAATATTTCATATTTAATAATAATAATGAGTTTAATATAAGAAGATTTCATTCAATAAAAAAGGAAAATAAAGAAAATTATGTTATGAGTTCAAGGTCGGGGTTCAAGAATAGGTCGAAGGTGAAAAAATAAAAATATGAAATAGGGTTCTTAATTAAGGAGAAAATGGTAGTCAATATACCACTTTATTCTCCCCTTTGCAAAAATGTCTCTCCCCCATAAAAAAATAGTTAAATGTCAAAAAGTAACTTTTATTTGCAAAAATAACAAGTCACCCTTACCTATTATAGTGGGTTAAAAATTTTGGAGGGAGTTTGAAATTTTAGAGGTGGTTTGGGCGGGATTTATGGCAAAGCAAATGAGGGAGAGGGAGGGAGAGAGAGAGTTCACAACAGCTGAACAAGAGAAGGAAGAAGGGGAAGTGGAGGCTTGAGGCTGATGGCGGGCGGCGGCGGGGTGGAGGGCGACGGTCGTGGTGGCTCTTCCTCTTCTCTTTTTTTTTGGATTTTGTGAAAGGGGAAATGGAAATGTGTGGAAGTCGGTCGGATTTATGGAGATGGAGGGAGATTTGTGGAGGAAGGGTGGTAGAGATGGATGGATGGGGTTCACTCCGGCCACGACGACTCTTTGCCTCGCCGGACACCAAGGTGAAGCGGATGGTTGAACAGTGGAGGGTTGAACAGGGGTTAGTCTTATAATGGCTAAGAGATCATAGTTTGTAGCTAGGGAAAAGTAGTTACTGGTTAGTAAGCGTAAATCGTAACTTTTTCTCTTTTTTTTTGGCAGGAGTTTGAAATTTTGGAGGTATGTTTGGGCGGGATTTGAGACAAAGCAAATGAGGGAGAGTGAGGGAGAGAGAGAGGGTTCATAACAACCGAACAGGAGAAGAAAGAAGGGGATGTGGAGGCTTGAGGGTGACGACGGCGGGGTGGAGGGTGGCGGTCGTGGTGGCTCTTCCTCTTCTCTTTTTTTTAGGGGGGGGGAGGATTTTGTGAAAGGGAAAATGGAAATGTGTGGAGGTAGATTGGATTTGTGGACATGGAGGGAGATTTGTAGAGGCCAAGGGTGGTAGAGACAGATGGAGGGGTTTCACTCCAGTCACGACAGCTTTTTGCCTCGTCGGACACCAAGGTGAAGCGGAGAGGGTTGAACAGGGGTTAGTCTTATATTGGCTAAGAGACCGTAGTTAGTGGCTAGGCAAGAGTAGGTACTGGCTAGGCAATAGTAGGTGCTAGCTAGTAAGCGTAAATCGTAAATTGAGATCAAGATACAATGTAAACCAAACTTTACTTCGAAATGTTTTTTTCATAAACATGTATAAAGTGGGTGTCTATAGATAGATAAAAGTAAATTAAGTTCAAAAATAAATTTATTTTTTAATTTTAACAAATAAAAATGGTCAAAAATTAGTTTAAAACAATTAAAGTGGGTTTCCCTCTCTCCCCCCTTGGTTACCTTCAACCTGTTGAGAATGTGTCCAAATTTTTTACAAAAATGACATTTTGTCATTCCCATACAAATAATCCACCCCATGGTTATTTTTGCAAAGTTGGGTGTGAATTGGTATATTGGTGCAAATTATCCTTAATTAAGTTGATATGAAACTGAAAAAATAAGTTATCAGCTCGAAAAGAGATTCAATAATGCGGATGGCCTTATATTGTAGTTTTTCTTTTAGCAATAGGTTTTTTTGTTTTGTTAATTAAGAGCAATGATGATAAATTGTCTGAAAAATGATATTGTGTCAGCATGTCTTGTCCCATGAGCTCGCTATCCACTTCACCACGCCAGGCTTCCTTCTTCTCGATAGTGTCCGCTTTTTTTCTTAGGGTTTGGATTTTCCCGAGTTTGCTTTGGGTGTTTCTTTTGTTGTATTATGTATTTGTATTTCTTTTAGATCTTCGTGATCTCATCCTTCGGGATGCTCTCGGGTAGGGTAATCACCACCCGAATTTTTTCCTTATCAAAAAAAAAAAAAAAATTCGTAAGTGGGATAGATTATGTGAGAGAGGATTCTAAAGAAATTGAGTTTTTTTTAAATGTTAAATAGTGTAAATGAGATATGAAAGGTTAGCGTATAGTCTACTCATAGTACCTCTAAAAACAAAAATGTTTCCTAACCCTAACGAGGAACGCGCCCCCACGCGTCCCTCCTTTTCTCCCCTTCAGGCCAATCGGCCGCCTAATCCTAACCCTAGCGACCACCGCTCCGCTCACCTGCAACCGCCGAAGGACTGTCCCTCTGCAACCCCCACTTGCTCTGCCCACCGCCCACCTTGCCCCTTTGCGTTGGTGTTTCTCGAGCCCACTTGCTCCATCCCCGTTCACGGCGGGATTTACCTGAGGAAGGTGTCTCGATGGGCAGTGGTGGCTCTTGAATTCTTCCATTCTCGGCGAGACCCGTCTTCCGGGTGGGCTAATCGGCCTTTTGATTGGGCTTTTTTGTGGGATGGGACTGTCTGGTGGTGGCCGGACGGGCGCCGTCGTTTCGGGCTCTGGTACGGCTGGCTTCTTGGTCCCTCTCTCTACTTACCGGTGTCCTCGCTGTCTCTTCTGGCTTCACTGATCTCTAGTATTTGTGAGGGCTGGTGGTTGTTGGGGTGGTCGAAGCCGGTGGCTTTGATTCCCTCGGTCCACAGCTGCTCAAAGGTGCCCTCTCCGCTTCTTCTGCCTCTAATGCGCCCTGTAAGTCTTCTTTCTCTCCCTTACAAACACTCGACTATTCCCGTTGCCTACCAGCAAATTACGTACTTAAGCCTCAAACAAGGTCTTTGGGAATATACTTCCCTTCAAACAAACTTCCAGTTTACATTAAATTACTCCATGCTCTTCGGCTTCTTGTTCTGTTCACAGGTGATTTCCACCCGTTACCTATCGATTCTGATATTTGTAAGTCCCCTCCCTATCTCGACTGCTCACTTGCCGCTTGTCCGGCTCTACCGATATCGTACTGATATAATTTATCCTAAAGGATACAATTGGGATCACAATCCAACCCTCATTTCGGCTAATTTCCCCAATCATCTAGTTTACTCGGTTGATTTCAACCACCTTGGTATTCATAACTTGTTTTACACTGTTAACTTCATCTCTGGTGTTTTTTACTTGATTGTTTTTTCCACTGATATTCTTACTTTGTTTTGCCAAACAACGCGGTTCTTACGGGTTGTCTTTGTTTGGTGGGCTTTGCGCTGGCCGCGCATTTTGTATCAGTCTCTGTTCTGGGTGCAGCACCATAGTTTGGTTCTTGCTGCAGCCGGGCTTTCTGTTCCGCTTTGCAGGTTGCTCTTTGCTTGCGGGTGTGTGCCTCTGTTCAGGTTTCACTCCGTAGCCTCGTCGGTTGATCACCCTCATCAACAATTTCAACAATCAGTTACAACTACTTGCCTTTACAAGGACTACCAGTTTACTCAAAACAATTGCTACAGGTTTTCTATTTCGCTAACACCGACGGGTCCTTATGTCTTTTACTTTGCTGTTCGACAGCCTCTTTGGGTTCATTGCCATTTCGATTATGTTTGTCGACACCCTCCCGGTTCTTATCATGTCTTGATGTATACAACACACCTTATACTCTTCTATTTTGTTTATTCAATAGTTACTCTACCGGGTGTATTAACCTTCCTTGTGTGTTTAGAATTGATTTTATTTTTTACACGCTATTGGTTTGAGGTTCAGTCTTGGGATTCTGAAGCTATCCCAGCTTGTATCTTGACCAACCTTCAGCTCATATTTGTTTATGGTTTTGTTTGGGTTTCAATTTTGCAAATTCTCCCTATTCCTTTTATATGTTGTTATTTGCCCAATGGTCTTAGGTACACACGTGGATCTTCATTTTTCTTGATCAATTGTGTAGCTTTTATTAAGCTGCTACTATCGATTCACCAATCCTTTAAAATAACTCTACTGCTATCCCAACCTTTTCTTCGGACATGTTCACTCATTGGCCTTTCATTCCTTATCTCATACTTGATTTGTTTCCAACCTGCAGGAAGTGCTTCTTGTCTAAAAATTCACAGACTTAACCGTCTATCGTCCTTACAGGACCTATTGATCCTTCGAAGGTGGTTTGTCGTCATGAAGGGGCCCTTGGTTTTCCGGTTTCATGTTCCGGGGACTGCTGTTTGGTGTCTTCCTGGTCGGCTTCTGCTTCTGCAACTCGCTGGTGCGTCCTTCGCGCTCGAGTTGTTGAGGTTTGTTTCAGTTCCGGTGGACTCCTTCTGCTGCGGCGTTCTTGTGCACTTGGCGTTTGCCTGTTGTTGCTCTGCTCGGTGCTCGCTGCTGGCGTCGACGGGCTCTCTGAGGAGGTTTGCTGGGTTGTGCTTAAGTGTTCCGGTTGGCTGGCGTCGGCTGGGTGCCTTGCTTGGGGCTGTGTTCGGGCATACGCTGCTGCTGCTAGCTGTCTTTCCTCGGCTTCGTTATGGCCTTCGTTGCTGCTGCTACTCGGAGTTTTGTTGTGGGATGAGCTTCCTACTAATTCAGGAGTGGTGTACTAATTTGGATTCACAATCCCTTACTTTATATTTTGGATTAAACTTAGTTTGCTACCAGCAAATTTATATAACCAATTGTATAACAACATTGATCCCAAACGACAACAATCACTGGTTACTCTCACACTCTAGTTCGCTCTCACTGGGCCTCTATATTTGTTTCGATCAATCAACCCTTTATACCATGTCCTTCTACATCATTTCTAGTTTATTCTCGTGTGTGCCACCATACGAATGTATTACCAACTATTTCGATCCGATTTTGCTGTTGTTATATAGCTCTCCAATGTTTCCCATGCCTTTGGTTTTGCACATTGTCGTCTGTTCCTCTTGGCCGGTTACCGTTGGCCTACTAATCACCAATTGGAGTCTGACACCGCTCCCGATAAAATGCTATCGATTAATACAAAACCAACAGATACATGAACCAACGGATACAAAAAATAGTTTCCCATGAATATATGCACTTGGAATTCCTGCGGTATTCGCAGTAGAAACTTCTGGACTAACGTTGACATTTTCTGTAAGAATAATCATATTAACGTACTAGCTCTCTTGGAAACAAAAACAGATAAGGTTCCGTCCGATATTTGCTGGCGGAAGTGTGGATTTACTAACATTGCTTTCGATCCGGCTGCCGGGTTTTCCGGTGGCATCTGTTTGCTATGGAAATGTTTACCCTCGAGCCAAGGATCCTTTGATCTGATATCGGTTAACAACCGCTTTATACATTTCAACTACTCGGACTTTATATCTCACACAAAAGTTGCCATCCTAGTGATTTATGCCCCACCGGACGAGGCTCGGAAGGGCCCGTTTTGGGAAACCATCGATCTTTATATCCAAAACTTACTTATACCATACTGTATAATGGGGGATTTCAATGACATCTGCTCCCCATCTGAGAAGATGGGGGGTGTTTGTCCGCCAAATGGCAGATTTGCACGCCTGATCGACCTCAAAAACAAATTTTCTTTACACGAAGTTCCTTCCTTCGGTGGACGATTCACCTGGAAACGGAAAAAACACGGAATTGACTACTGCTTTGAGAGACTGGATCGTCTCCTCATTCACACAGAGGTCCTCACCATTTTTGACTCGCTTAGAACTCAGATTCATCCCTTCACCAGATCTGATCATGCACCAATCTCGACAGACTTCAGCCGGAATGTAAAACCGAAAAACAGACCATTCAAATTTGAGCTAGCCTGGGCAAACCGCCCGGATTATAACAACCTTGTGTCTCAGGCATGGCGTCTAGACTCCTCGGGCTCCTTTATGTACCGCCTATTCCAAAAAATGAAACTTTTAAAGCGCCTTTCCAAAGAATGGCATAAGAAAACTTTCCTCAATATAAACAACCAAATTCAGACAACTGATCAGAAACTACTCCAACTACAGTCTTCGCTGATGTCAGACTACAATAACAACGACATCAAGTTATTAAAGCAACTGCTCAATAAAAGAGAAAGAATGCTCGATTTCCATCGAAGATACTGGAGCCAAAGGGCTAAGGTAAAGCATGCCAAGCTAAACGATTCCAACTCTGGATATTTTCACAAAATCGCCTCGTCCAAGAGGGGAAGGAAAATTATCAAGTCTCTCACCCTTCCGGGTGGGGCTGTCGCTGATGACTTTCATATTATTCAACAAGAATTTGAAACAGACTTCAAATCTCGATTCCGCTCCTCCACAAGAAGCGACCTCGACACAACTAGGGACTTAAGGGTTATCCCCTCGCAAGTTACACAGGCAGAAAACGACATGCTGACAGCTCCTGTCTCTAACGCAGAGATTAAAACTGCGGTTTTCTCTATGAGTCCGGACAAAGCACCTGGTCCTGATGGGTTCTCGGCAGGTTTCTACCAAAAATTCTGGAGTACAGTTGGCCCTTCTGTCACGAAAGCTGTAAAAGCATTTTTCTCAAGTGGAACGCTATTAAGACAATCTAACCATACCTTCATAACGTTACTACCAAAACGGGATGACCCGACAACAGTAAGCCACTACCGCCCTATTAGTTTGTGCTCCACGATTTACAAGATTATAGCAAAGGTGATTACAGCAAGACTTACCAAGATTTTTGAAAAATTGATACATCCCTTACAAGGCGCCTTTACGAAAGGTCGGTCCATCCAGGATAACATTCTTATAGCCCATGAGGCTTTCCACTCCTTCAAGCTTAAGCGGGGCAAGTCGGGCTTGCTTGCCTTGAAGCTGGATATGGAGAAAGCTTACGACCGTGTTGAGTGGTCCTTCCTTTTCAAAGTACTTTCCAAGTTCGGCTTTAACGACAAGTTTATCTGTTGGATCAGAGAGTGCGTAACTACGGTTTCTTACTCTGTTCTGGTAAATGATGAGCCAACGACACTCATTGAGCCCACCAGGGGACTTAGGCAGGGCGATCCCCTATCACCTTTTCTGTTTATTTTGGCTTCGGAGGTATTGGCTAGGACTCTGGAACATGAAAGTTCTGTAAACAAAGATCTGGGAATAGTGTTCGGTAAACCGGGCATTAAGATTCCTTTTTTAGCTTTCGCAGATGATATCCTCATTTTCTGCAAAGCTTCCCAGTCGGCTTGCTCTTCAGTTCTGACGATTCTTGACCGCTTCTGCCTAATTTCGGGGCAGAAGGTCAATTTACATAAATCTAGCTTCCAAGCTTCCTCGAACACAACACCAGCAGCAATTAGTGCCACGATTGCGGTCCTTGGTATCCCCCAAGCAAATAACTTTGACAAATATCTCGGCTGCCCAATCGTCAACGGACGAACTAACAAAGACACCTTCAACGATGTAGTGCTCAAATCCAAACAGCAACTCACCAAGTGGAAGGCGTCGAGCCTCTCGGCCGAAGGTCGAAAGGTTCTTATCAAATCTAATCTATGCGCCAAACCGATTTTTCTCATGCAAGCATTTTTACTACCATCTCACATTCACCACGAACTCGACAAGGTTTACAGACAATTCTTCTGGAACAGAAGTTCTAAAGCCCCTCCGTTGATCAGTTGGGACAAAATCTGTGCTGACACCTTGAAAGGAGGATTGGGTATTCACAAAGCTGAAACAATGAACATTGCATTACAAATGAAACTGTTATGGAAAATCATGTCCGAACCGGACAATATATGGGTTCGCCTAATCTCCCAAAAATATCTTAAGGAACAGGACGTCCTAAACTACCAAACGAAAAGTAACACTTCTTGGCAGTGGAGACGCCTGATGTCTATCCGACAACAATTTCAGAACGCCCTTCATTGGTCTGTTGGAGATGGGAAGTCCATTGACTTCTGGTCTCAGAGATGGGCCTTCGCCGAGCCGTTGGTTTGCAGGGTCCTACAACCGATCCCAAATGAGCTTTCAAGCCTAAAAGTTTCCCACTTCATCAACCAAAATCTGCAGTGGAATAAGAACTTGCTCCTCTCAAGTTTAACAAACATCCTTTCAATGGATGACATCAACCATCTTCTTGGCATCATCCTGCCAAATAATCCTATGAAGGATCGTATGTATTGGGGGCCGAGCACTAATGGGTGGTTCTCGACTAGTTCGGCAAACACCATGCTGTCAGCCAACAAGGGGTCCCAAGACTTTGATTGTGGTTGGATCTGGAACCTAGATGTTCCGCCTAAGGTTCGTCATTTTCTCTGGAAAATCTCTCGCGACGGCCTTCCGACATCGGAACGCCTACAGAAGTCCCACGTTTCTGTACCATCTGGGTGCCATTTTTGTGATATCACAAACGAATCAGACAAACACATGTTTCTTCAATGCCCAGTTACTTGCAGCCTACTAAGGACTCTCCGCATCCGTTGTCCGAGCTTATCTCAGCTCGCCGTTAATTCGGGCTCTACCTTTCCCCTAAACCAAGTTCTGCTGGCGGTGGGCAAGAAACATTTCGGCCCTCTGGCCTGTGCTTGGTGGACTACCTGGTTCTTTAGGAACCAACTGGCTTTTGACCATACGACCAAAGTATCTATTACTGAAATGGTAATCTTCTATACAACCTTTACCCAATGTTGGAAACAGTCGAAGGTCCTTGAGGACGAGTCGTCCTCGGGGACCTCTCTTCTGCCGAAGCCGAACATCCCCTCTCGTTATGCTCGTCGCCATCCCTCTGTTTCGGCTAGGGGTATGGGCCCGATCCGGTCGGGGCATTGGGACAAACCGTCGATGGATTGCTACAAACTTAATTTTGACGGATCTGTGAGACAGGGGGTTTCGTCTTCCTACGGCTTCGTTATTAGGGACTGGTGTGGCAGGGTTGTGGCCATGGGCAGAGACACGTGCATCAACGTCTCGGTCGCCTTTGCTGAAAATCTCGGCCTAAAGATGGGGATTCTTCGGGCTAAACAGCTGAATATTCGTAACCTTCTAATCGAGGGTGATAACCTTCTGGTTATTAAGGCTCTGCTAGGGGTGTGGAAATGCCCCTGGAATATCGAGCTACTTCAATCTGATATTCTCTTAGATACTTCGTCCTTCTCTTATGTAGCTATTCGTCATATTTTCAGGGAATCGAATGCAGTGGCTGACTATCTCGCGCGCAGTGCACATGCTTCCCCTGCCGACGACAGTTACGACGACGATCCAGAGCTCGGTGCTCTCATCCGCAAGGATGCGCTAGGAAGGAATTCGGCTGCGGCCGACCCGACCTAATTTTTATATTGCGTCAAAAAAAAAAAAAAAAAAAAAAAGCGTATAGTCTACTCTAAAATAACCACATGAAATCGCTATGGGCGGAGTACCGAATGGCTCCAGTGTGCAACATTGTTGGTAACAAGACAAATTTACAATATTAATTGCTCCTTAATCTTTGTGTCTTGGGCAAACTTGCAACAACAATTGCTCCTTAAATTTATGTAAATTTATGTAAATGTGTAGTACATTTAAGTGATTTAACCAAATCAAAACTATTGCATATGGTACTACCTCCGTTCGTAAAAACTTGACACTTTACTATTCATGCACGCTTTTTTATGAGCTAAAAACTATATAAAATATCTAGTTTTTTTAATAATTTTTTTAACAACTTCGTAATTATTATTCATAAGTACAAACTTGTTAAAAAAAATTTATAAAAAAATGAATATTTTATATAGTTTTTATCGTTTTAAAAAAGCGTACATGAATAGTAAACGACAAGTTTTATTAATTAATTGACAAAAAACGTTAGGGGTTGGCATAGGACAGTACGGAGGTCGTCTCGAACTGAAGAGCTTCATGCTGATCTTTGGATTCGACATTGCTAAGGACATTGTGTTTTCTTTGGAGTAAATTTTCAGCTCCATATTCCCACCCCAAAACCCCGTTCCATACAAATATTTCACTTCTAAATCAACATTAAAAAAATTTGAAAAAATATATTTAGTTTCTCCATACTTATTATAACATATTTGAAAAAAAATCTTATAAAAATCAAATTACAATTTTTTAAAAGAAATATATTGTAAAACAACAACTTTTTAAAACTTAAAAATATCTTTATAACTCTTGTGAAGTATTATAATTTTTGTAGGCTGATTTTTTAAGAATTTTTTTTGAAATATATTATAATAAGTATGTATAAGCTAAATATATTTTTAAAATTTTATTTAATGTTAATTTATAGAGAATTTTTTTCCGAAATATTCATTAAAAAATAAAAACTTACGGATAAATTCACACATTTAAACTATTTACACAAATATTCAAAATTTGCCGATACGTCAGAAAAACGCGGTCTGAGACCGCATTTTAGGTGTTAATTGAATATTTTTTATTTCTGAATTTAAAAAAAAAAATATTAACGTAAAACGCGGCCTCAGGCCGCGTTTTACTTTGGAAATCGAAAAAAAAAAAAAAAAAGAAGGAGCACCGCTCAGCAACTTCTCGAAGCCCGGCCGGCCGGACACTCGACGGAGAGGCCAGACACGATGGAGGTCCGATTTGGGGATGAATTGCCCTGGGATTTGGACGGAGAGGGCAGACACGACGGCCGGCCGGACACTTTGAAAATTGGAGCGATTTGGGGACAAATTGCCCTGGGATTTGGACGACGGAGGCGGAGGAGTCCAGACACGATGGAGGTCCAATTTCGATCGAGCAAGGAGGTCGAAGGTTCGAGTTGGAGCCATCGACGACTTGGGAAGAAGGCCGGAGGTCCAATTTCGAGCAGGGAGGACCGGAGGTCGCTTGTTGAAAGTAGGAGAGAGGAGGCCGGAGTCCCGATTTCGGAGAGTTAACGGCTTGGGAAGAAGGATGGAGTCCGATTTCGAGCAGGTAGGAGGTTGGAGGCCGCAGGTCGCTGGTGGCAAGGAGGAGAGAGGAGGCCGGAGTATCGATTTCAGCCAGTTGATGGCTTGGAAGAAGGCCGGAGGTCCGAGAGCAGGGAGGAGGTCGGGGAGCAATAGGTTGTCGCTCAAGGCGGTGGAGTTGCAGGCGGGGCGCCGATGGCGGTGGTGGCGGCCGGTGGTGGGTGAGCGGGCGGGCGTGCTGGGGGAAGCGGTGGTGGTCGGCGGTAGGGTGGGCGGGCATCAGAAGGGCTGAGGAAGAAGACGCCTTTTTGCAGTCTTTTTTTTTTTTGTTGTTGTTGAAAGTAAAACCTCAAGCCGCGTTGAGCCGGGTTTTACGTCAATATATATATTTTTTGTTTTTTTATTAAATTAAGAAATAAGAAGTATCTAATTAACACATAAAACGCGGTCTTAGATCGCGTTTTTCTGACGTATCTACAAATTTTAAATATTTGTGTAAATAATTTAAATGTGTGAATTTATTTGTAAATTTTTATTTTTTAATGAATATTTTGAAAAAAAAAAACTCATTTATAGAGGTACGAAGCATGAACTTCGGATGCAGGATTTGCTCCATGATTTCTTTGGTTGGAGTTAATGCGCGCTCCCCAAATTAAACGAAGTAAATTGAAAGGGTTTTCCGCATCAGTAAAGGCTTAATTAATTTGACTGATTTGATTTGACTTGATTTTGATTCAATCGGGACGCTTCCAAGCTTAGCTTGGATTGTGTTGAACTAATAGCTCATTTGAGTGGACTGTTTTGTTACAGTAA
This sequence comes from Persicaria tinctoria, assembly GCA_037127255.1. Lineage (NCBI taxonomy): Eukaryota > Viridiplantae > Streptophyta > Magnoliopsida > Caryophyllales > Polygonaceae > Persicaria > Persicaria tinctoria. The sequence continues at coordinate 16,510,939 of JBANSL010000008.1, forward strand.
TTTCCACTGCTGCATACTTACTGTACTCGTTTTCTTTCTAGGTGTACCAGCGTCCACCCATAGAGTTTTGTTGTTTATGGGCCTCAAATCTCAATCAATGTTTCCATTCAAAACTCGAAAATGGAGATTGGATAGGTAGAAGCGGCGGTTTCAGAAATTTTTTAGGAGGGGGCTAAATAGTTTATTAGAATTTTCTTGTTTATGTATACTCCGTACATTATATACAGTATACAGTACACCCTCTGTATCGAAAAACAATTAGTTTTAGACTAGCTGAGTTGTATCAAAATACAGGTCGTTTTAAGTTTTCTAGGTAGGGGATAATAGTAATTATTTGTATTGGTTTTTGTGTTGTTGACTTTTTAAAAGAGTTTGATTTGTTAAAAAATACTCCCTCCGTTTCCTATTAAGTGACTTTTTCAAGTCATGCACGTAGTTTTAGAACGATAAAAACTATATTAAATATTAATATTTTAATAATATTTTTTTAATAATATTATACTTATCACCAATAAGTATGAGATTATCGGAAAAAATATTTTAAAAAATTATTATTTCATATAGTTTTTCACACCTTAAAAAACGTGCATGAATAGTAAAAAGTCACTTAAAAGGAAACGGAGGGAGTATAGTGGGTATTTAAAAACAATAAAATTAATGAAAAAAGTTAGTGGAATGATGATTTGATTGATAGGTGAGTGTTTTATTAAAAGTAGTGCACGGTGTTAAAACGACTTGTTTTTCGAGACGGAGAGAGTATAAAATTATTATTTTTGTTTAAATATGTTGGGAAAAAACTGAAATTTATTATTTATATATTCATTTTTAGTAGAAAAAATTAATAAAAATTAAAACTATGAACAAGTGAGAATTTTTTTGATATGTATATATTAAAAATATTTTTTTTTGTTTAACTATATTGAAGAAAACATTAAATTTGTTATTTAATTAAAATATTTTTAGTAGAAAGAAACTAATAGAAACAAAAATAATAATAAAAGTACTCTAAGGTACTAACACTTGATTGCTTTACTTTTTTTTTTATTAGGTAAAAATTCGGATGGGTAACCCGGTCCGATAGCATCTAACAGGGCAAAACGGATTGGGGAACCTATCCGAAGGCATCCTGTCGGATGAGGTCGAGAAGACCTGAATGATGGTATAAGTCTGGCCCCTTGGTCGAGTAGCAAAGGTTTGCAACCTTATCCGCCACCCTGTTACCAGTGCGGGGAACATAGGATGTACTGACGTTTGGAACTCCATTAAGAAGAGCTTGTATGTCGGTCATAATCATGCTAAGATAAATTTGATTGCTTTACAAACCAGCATGCTAAGATAAATTTGTGATCTTTTCCAAAAATTTAATTTAATTTATTATATACGGAAAATAGTAAAATAAGACATCTAAAATCCGAGCCATTGTGCAGTCGCCCACTCGCACTTGTATATCCAGGGTCGAGACTGTTTTTTTTTTATTAGGAAAAAATCCGGACGAGCGAGTTCTAACCGGCAGCTTCCTTTCGGATAAAGTCTAAAAGACCTAAATCGTTGTGAATATCAACACCCCAGACAGAGTGACAAAGGTGTGTAACTTTATCCGCCACTCTGTTGCCTAAACGGAAATATGAAAGAAGGAAACTTCTTTCATAGTCGATAAAAAGAGTTTAACATTTTGCATGATTAATTCAATTTCCCAGAGACATTTAGATTTTTGGTTGATTTGGTTTATAATTATGCTAGAATCACCTTCAATGTGGATTTTGTCGATATAGAGTCGAGTTACGTGTTGGATTCCCAGTTTCATAACAAGAGCTTCTGCTTTTAGAGGACTTTGTTTACCAAGTTTTAGATAGAATATTTCTATTGGGTGTTATTTCCAATCCCGGATTATGCCTAGGCTGTCATTGTTCATAATTGTAGATCCATCAAAATTGAGCTTGAGAGTTCCTTTCGGATTATGGCTCCAGCCGAGCTGTCATTGTTCATAATTGTAGATCCATCAAAATTGAGCTTGAGAGTTCCCCTCGGGGGTTTACGCCATGTAACCTTGTTATGTTTATTTTTTCTCTTTGGGTGGTTAGAATTTTGTGTGTGTAAGAGGAAATCCACATCTAGACTACACTTCATTTGAGATGTTTTACTCCAATTATCCTCATGAGATTTAATAATATGTATTGAAGTATCTCTAAGCGGGATAGGAACATGCCTAAACACATGTTGGTTTCGAATGTACGAGGTTGACCACCAAGCAAAGGCAATTTCCATCTTAGCCGCAGAAGCAAGATTGTTCCCAATGGTCGAAATGATAGGTTTAATATCCCGAGAATGAGTTATCATGCTAGATATTGTTGAATTTATGCGAGACGGGAAACGAAATAAAGAACGCACATAATGGCATTATAACAAGAGATGAACATCATCTTCGGCTGCACAATTGCATAGGCTACAAGTGGAAGGAACAGATGACTCACGTTGGGCCAGCCTAGAGGCAGTTGGGAGACCATCCTCGCAGACCTTCCACAGTAAATTTTTAACCTTAGGTGGAATATCCAACTTCCATATCCACGCGTTATCATCTAGGGTCAAAGCAGATTGAGACGTGATTAGTTTGTATGCACTCGAAGTGGTTAACCAACCCTCTCTATCCTGCCACCAATATAACCTATCCTCAAAAGTAGAGACGGGAAGAGGAATGTCCATGATCTCTTTGACTATGTCAACCGGTAGTCTATTGTTATGTTTTTTCATCCACCGTCTACCTCCCATAATATATTTACTAACCGTTTCTTCCATGTTTACACTTTGGGGGCAATCTTCCCTCGATTGCAAAGATGTGATTGTAATCCAATTATCCGTCCAAAATTTGATAGATTTTCCATTTTCCACCGACCAAATAAGCCCCGATTTGAATTTCTCAATGAGAGTAGTCAGTTTGGCCCATTGTCAAGAGGAGTCACATCGTTTCTTGTATTCAAGAATATTAGCAGAACGTAAATACTTGTGCTTAATCAAAGTGACCCAGACGTTGTCTGGTTCGACCATTAATATTTTCTATAGAAGTTTCATTTGGAGGGACTCGTTCATTTCTTTCGATTTCCTAAGCCTAATCCTCTACACTTTTTTGGTCGACAAATCATATCCCAGCTTATAAGAGGTCGGTGTTGAAGATTTTTGTTCCAGACAACATTTGTGAGACGAAGTAAGTATATACTCCCTCCTATCAAATACTGTATGTTAGATTTTTTACTTTTCCACACGTATTTCAATGTGTTAAAAAATTGTATAACATATTATTTTTTATTAATTTTTTTTATAGTTTAATACTTCGTATTTATTAGTAAGACGTATTAGATTGTACAAAAAAAATTTAAAATTAATATTTTATAGAGTATAGTTTTTAGCTCATTAAAATACGTGCCGAAAAATAAAAAAAAATCCTACATTTTAGATCGGATGGAGTATATTTTTAAAGGAAGTTTTGCATGGATATACGAAAAGTTTGCCCACTTTGCAAAAATGACCCGACCCCAAAATTTTGGCAAAAGAATGACATAATGTCATTCTTGCAAATTCATGGGCACAGATTACAAAAGGTAGCCGGTTACACAATGGAAAAAGTGGGAAATAAAAGAACACGTGTCGAATGGAGAGAGTGAGGGAGGGTAATCATTTTGGCAAAAAAAATAATTAAAAAAAGGAAGGGTTGTAGAGTTACAATGAGTTTGTGAGAGAGGGAGGAGAGAGGGTGTGGAAAGTTGGAATGACAAGCATTAAATGCTAGGAGAGAGAGTGTTATCTTTTCACAAAAACACTTCCGGCCAAGGCAAAATGGAGGGGAAACACAGGTTTTTTTTTTCGGTTTTCAGAGGGAGTATAAAAGGATACGGGGGAGCTCGCGAGGTGGACACAAAAAGTGAAAAGCATCTGATTCTTCCCCATAGCTGCCATTAACATCTAGTTGGAAGGATAAAACCCAGAAATTCAGTTACTAGCCAGGCAAAGGAAAATCCTAGTCATCGACCGAATATATGTAGCCATGCACAGGGATACACGTGCCATCTGCAAAATCCAGACCTCAACGAATATGGGTAAGTACGGTTTATGTTTTGTATTCACAGTAATGGATTTTCCCCATCCTTCCCTGACCTCTAACTGATACTGAGAGGACCATCTTAACTTCATAATTTTGCAGGGGAGAAACGGGTTGTATTACTTACTCTCGTTTGCAATGGTCGATGGGAGCATCTCGGAGGAGGATGGGTGTATCAAGGTCAAAACGCCCACAACCGACAACCGTCACTCCGAAGACGAGAGGTCAACTGCTGGACGTGGACCGGGGGAAACAGATCGTATGTCTGAGTAGTGATGAGGAGGATAATATATATGTGGGTGGTTCGTTCGCCGGAAGCGTCGGAGGACATAAGGATTGTCTGTTGGGTATGTTCACGCAGGTAGTATTTTGGTAGTATGCGTTTCAAATAGGGGAACTTCGGGGTTTTGGTCGTTTCTTTTGTGCATAACTTGGCATTCGGTGTCATAGATGTACGGGGTTTTGTTCTATCTAGCCAGTATAATATTTTCCCTAGCCACTCTCAGTAATTACCAAGCTGGTAGCTTGTAATCCCTGACTACATTTTACATTGCTCAGAAACCGTGGCATCGTAAAAAAAAAAACCGACATTTACACCTAGCATCTTCTGTAGTGAGGCAACAATAACCATACCCATATACAACAAAGTTGTCGCAGTCTCCAAGACCATACATTTGTAGTCAACAACACATGTTTTCAAAGGTTCTAATGCGTACAAGTGTTTTATAGTCAACCAAACACAACGAAAAACCCCAAAAACTATCCATAACGAACAACAACATGTCCTAACAAATAGAAGTCAAAAAAACGTTCACTACGCTTTTACATTAGGTGACACCCGTCAGAACACCCATCTCCGAGAACTGGTTGGACCTCCCTCTAAAATATTTCGCCGGAGGAAGGGCAAGAGTCGCCTGCACAAATATCATAAGAGAGTAACGATGTACACATCACGAACACAAAAAAATAACGCCCCTAATCTGTTGGCTCATAAGAGATTACACCTGACATCTTCTTGCTCGAAGGCGTCGCAACCTTTTTTCCTTTCCCTTTTGCCATTGTATCCTTAATCTGCCATTTAGATAACACCCATTTCAGCAATAATCCTAGCAAGTACATACGAATGCATAGCCAATCAAAATAATTATTCTGCCAGATATTTTAACATTTTCGAAATGACAACACCACACAATTGCTTGGAAAAAACATCAACAACTGACAACACCACACAAATGACAACACCACGACAGTGCTTTGAAAAACCATCACCAAATGACAACACCACATAAATGGTTTCAAGATCTCTGTTTTTGTTATTCAATATACAAGAGTAACGAAACTCAAACAACTTCATATCCATATGCTATTTTTTAGGTTCAATTCTTACAGATCTCACCATTGATTTCATTTTATGCTACAAAATGCTACAGTATTAGTTTCCCTTAATTCCCCAAATCAAAGCCAACCCAGATTTTCCTATACCTAGCCATTCAATCGTTTCCCCTATCCACAAGAAGGACCCCGCTCGCCATTGACGAGTTATGACATTCCCAATTTCATTGTTTCATTGGAGTTGTCTAACCTTTTATACCCTTTTTGGACCTTCAATTTCATCCCTAACTTATTATCAATGGCAACTCTCCACCCCTATTCCCAAACCGTCCACCACACTTAAAGTTAGGGTTTCCCGTTCCCATGTTTCGAACCCCATCCACCCAATTCTTCCCGCCGGCCCGAAATTGAATTTACATGCATTGAAACCCCCTAACTACCATTAAAGGAGAAAGTTTTGAGATAGAGGACGGGGGATTACCTCTCTTCAACGGCGGATTTCGGCACAAGGGGTGTTGTCTCTCTCCAATGTCGGGTCGTTCCTCACTCTCGATCTCTCTCTCGGTTCCAGCGTCGCAAGGTTATCCCTCCAAGCTTTGTCAATGGCGGTTTTCCCCTCCAACCTTTTGAATTCCTACGGGTTTGAGAACTTGTGAATGTGACTGAAGACATTGATGTGGTGTCTTCTTTTTTCCCTTTTCTCTTTCCAATTTTCAATTGAATTGTAACCCGTTGCAACAGGTATCCACAAACGGTTATTTTTTCAAATAATTGGGCTTTTTTGACATTCTTGTCATTTGGGCCGGGTGGGGGTTATTTTTGAAATGGGTCATAGAAAGTGGTATATCCACTACCATTTATGTGTTCCAATAGAATTTTAAAAAAACTCTAAGGGTAGATTTGACAAAATCGGGACCGCTAAAATAGAAATTAACGGATAAGATCTTGCACCAACCTATTTTTTTTTTTAAAATTATTTTTTATGAGGGGAAAATGAACTCTACATTGTAGAGTTTCCCACAACACTCTACCGAATCGGGACCGCTCATTTTTGGGAAAATGGACAAAAATAATACCAAGTATCAACCTTTGGCCAAAAATAATACGAACTTTGAAATTGACCGTTTCATGTACGAACTATCGCCCTATTAACCGAAAATAATACATATGTGTATTCCGGTGAACTTTCCGATTAAATACACCACGTGGACGCCAGAAAACACACATGGCATAAATTTTTGCCACGTTAGCAAACTTGTAAGTTATGTCATGCCATAAATTTATTTTTCATTTTTTTTAAAAAAAAAAATTAAACAAATAGGCACATAGCTACAATACCTTTCGAAACAATGGAGGAGAGAACGAGCAGATAACATTGAGAAGAAAGTGAAGACGCCCACCCTCGATTCCATTGTTTCGAAAGGTATTGTATCTATGTGCCTATTTGTTTAATTTTTTTTTTAAAAAAAATGAAAAATAAATTTATGACATGGCATAACTTACAAGTTTGCTAACGTGGCAAAAATTTTGAAGCTACGGAAGCTATGTACTTGTACCACGCACTTATGAATGTATGATGTCTGTGACAACTACTTATGAATTTATGGTGTATGTGACAAACTGTGTTTTGATTCCAATCAAATTACTAGCTAAAAATGCATTTTGGTTATCACTAGACGTATAGGTACGTAGTAATAGCACATTGCTTTAAGATGTATGATATAATTAAACTCTTCCCAAATCCCAACCTTAAGTGGAACTTATAGGGCAATGGGCATGCATGAATGCATGATTGGCGTGTCATGGTGATTGTTGCATTTCATACCTCTTTAATTTCTTTTATCGGAGTATATGCTAAGGTGTTATTCAGATCCGTCGTTGAAACATTGTCCCGTGTGTTAAGCGCAGTTTAACATGAACTGTTGAGCGCGGTCAATTACAAGCGCTTTTATTAGAATAAAGAAATTAAAATTTAAGGGGTTTCGGTAAGGATGAAGAATATTTCATGAAACACTACAGGTGATCGAAATCCACCATCCTTGGAAGTTGGTGACGACATAGCAACATTTTCCATAGAGCCAACTTAGAATGTTGTTTTCAAAGTTGTTTTGAAAATCTAGTTTTTCGCATTGATAATGCTTAAATGAGGTTTTGTAAAGAGTTTTATTTTCTAAAAACCTATCTCTTTAAAACTGGTTTTCAGGTTTTTGGAAGATAGAGAAAGGTTTTCCTTATCTTCTTCCTCCCATCCTCCATGTGAAATTGTTCTGAGTCCTGTTGATTCCATCTCTTCAATTTACGAGTGCATGCTTTTGAATGTTTTTAAAATGAGTTTTCTACTTTGATATTCAATGAGTTTGATGAATTTTAACAATCAATTGAACCGTATATGGGGGGTGGGGGGTGTTAAGCATTTCGATTGATCAATAGAATATATATTTGTTTAAGACAGGTGCTTGAAATTTCAGGGATCATATATACACCAATGCTTATTAGGAGAACAAACACACACAATCTTCATAGATAAACAATTGCAATCAAATGAAAACACTAGAAAGTTGGAATGACCATCATAGCTTCTGTAACACCTCTATCGATCCGTCTCCATTTCTTCAGTTAATGTCAAGTTTGTTTACCAGGAAAGCATCAGTAAGAACAGTCTTAGACATAAGCGACATCTTTAGCAATGTCAACCCCTACAATATAACATCATAATTAGCCATGTATAATCGACAAACTTAATTATGCTACAAGCAAATAATATACAACATGCGTGAGAGAAATAGATCACATACCAGATCCATGTCAAGGGTAACCTCTTTTTCCTCAAGAGCGGTCACATCTTCGACATTAAACTTGTTGAGTAATGCAATGCTCGACACCATAGACATGGGCTGCACAGACAAGTCATCCATGATCATATAAGTCACCACTCCTTTCACATATCCAGCAGGACTCGGTGCTTTCGTCTGGACAGTAGTTGGGGCTGTGTATGTCACTTTCACATTCATTTGCCTCTGACAGCTCGGACAATTTACCCCTTCAGCATCTGAAAAATACATATGACTACCACCAGAACCATAGATGCTGTAGCAGGCATAGAATGTTTTGACGCTGGGATCAAGATCAGGGGTTGGGCTATAGGCCAATAAAGGAACCTGGGAAACAGCACCGGCAGGTGGCTTGGGGTTCAGAAGGCAATCTTTGTTTACACCGTCTTGCAAGTAGTCGGTATGGAGATCCTCCATGCTTCCATAGAGGTTGCCGAGGCTACCAACGATGGATTCCTTGGTGAGATACCCTATGACGGCCCCAAGAGGCAATGACAGTATGTGGAACAAGAAGTCGACGCAGTCTTTCCTGGCTTCAGCAAATAGAACTTTGTTCTTGTTTTTGTCTACCAGTAGCTTCATTTTGATCTTAGCCTCTGACATTGTTGTTTATCGGTTTTGCTTGTTTTGGATGTGGGGTTTGAACTCTACCAGAACTAGAACTAGATATATACCGATGTTTCCCACAAACGAGTTGATCGACATGCTTCCAAGTTGTTAAATGGAAGTCCAATTGAGGAGGGAAGCGGCGAGAGGATCTTGGATCGCTTGAATTTTGGTGAAAGGCCATCTCTAGCTAGGGGCTCTTTTAACATATCTTGGCTTAAATGTCTAAGAAAGGAATAAAGGGTCAGATAACATTAATAATGAAATAATTGATCAATATTTGAATTGAAGGTTTTATTTCTTTTTAATTTCTATTTGTAACTTGCAGATGGCAATGGATTCATCTAGTAAAGATGGATCTTTAGCAAGATACGTATAACTAATGATTAACTGATTCCTTTTATCTATAAAAGCTGTCCTTCATTGTTACGTTTATAGTTGATGGACTATATGCTTTCTTTGGTTTGATTATTAGTCATTTGCTTTTCTCATAGATAAGCTGACATGGTTTCTTGTTTGAAATTTCTTGTACAGTTGTACTGCATCATGGTTTTCTCTCTCTGATTTGAATCATATGTTTGTGCCTTTTGTGATCATGGGATTTAATTGAAACGTTAAACAAGTGGATATTTAATTACAGCTAAAATCGCTCAAAGCATGTCGTGTTCAGCGAAATGTGCTCCTTATAGTGAAATACTTTGATTAGCATGGTTGATTTGAGTTGTATAATAGGAACTTGTAAAATCCCCAAATCAAGTTGTGACCGTGAAAACCCTAGTTTGCGAATTGATTAAATAGTTGCAAAGTATCTTGATTTTAGTAAAATTGGTGCTTGATTCATGATCATTTATGTGATTGGAATGATTGATTTGATTAATGTAATACGAACTTGTAAAATCTCCATATCAGTCTGTGACCGTGAAAACCCTAGTTCGTGAATCGATTAAATTAATAGTTGCAAAGTATCTTGATTTTGGTAAAATTGGTGCTTGGTTCATGTTCTTTGCTTGGCCTTTTTGTGTTTTTCCTGGTGGATTTGTATCCAATGATACGAATTTGTGGATTTTGTATGAAAGCCCCAATTTAGATAAAGAAATCCGAAACCCTAGTTCATATGGATCAGCCAAATACTTGATTAAAGTATTCCATATTGGTCACAAAGGTCCCATATATATGTGGAACCAAACACTTACAATATTAATATTCATATGATGATCATTGGTGATCGAAACCACAAGACATCCCCAATCCGATCCCCATTTATTCATATAATGCCAGAAGCTCTCTTGCCCAGGAAAACATCAGTAAGAACATTCTTAGACATCAGCGACGCCTTCAACAACGCAACCGCCTACAAAATACAAACCACAGCACAATAAATACCAATCGTCAATTAAACTCGATTCAAGTGTTACAAAGATCAAACATAATCGCAGTACATAAGGCCGGTGAGGTTACGCTTAAATTAAAATTAAATGTGGGCATACCAGGTTGTTATCAAGGTAAAAAACTCTTTCCTCAAGCTGATCGATATCGTGAACACTGCACATTTTAAGCAGCATAAAGATCCATGTCATCGACATGGGTAACACCAACAAATTATCCGCGATCATGTAAGTTGGCAGCCCTTTCACATATCCCTCAACACTACTCGAAGGTCTCCCCTCGTCATCAGAAGGGGTCACATACTTCAAGGCCTGATTCATCTGCTGCTTACAGTTTGGGCATTTAGCCCCTGGAACATCTGAAAAATGGAAGTGATTTCTACAGCAGTGATAAGTTCCAATGTAACCATTGAATTTCCTGGCAGACGGGTCATCAGAGGCCGGGTTGATGGCGAAGAGAGGTTGAAAGGGAGCAGAACCAGCGGGTGGGTTGGGGTGCAAAAGGTAGTCCTTGTCGAGACCGTCTTGCAAGTAGTTGGAGCTGAGCATCCCCAAGCCTCCATAGAGGCTGCCGATGCTACCAACCATGGATTCCTCGGTGAGGTACCCCACAATGGTCCCCAAAGGCAGTGATAGTATGTGGAAGAGTAAGTCCACGAATTCTTTCCCGGCTTCAGCAAATACAACTTGCTGCTTGCTTTTGTCGATTAGTAGCTTCACACAGATCTTAGCCTCCGACATTTTCAGATGGTGACCTTGTCCAGTAAAGGCTTTTAGATAATGGTGTAATTTCTACTTTGGCTTTGATTTGATTTAATTTGGTTTCCAAGTTGTGAAATGGAAGTCCATCTGAGGAGGGATAGAGATCGAAGGAAGCTTAGGATCGCTTGAAGCTTGGGGTGTGAAGATGCCATGCTATATGTTGTATAGTACGTACGAATAACACAAAATCTCCATTGGTTTCGAGACACTTTTTAGCATTGCCTACATTTATTAGGATAAAATTGCCCTGTAATATTGAGAAAGGAATGAAGTAAGACATAGGTTTGATAACGATTTGCAGATCTTTGTCAATTATCGCAATCTATATAGGCATTTAGGTTTCCTGGACGACGAGGTTAATGTTGAGTGTAGACTGAAAACCAAACGCCTAATCAACTACATTTCTTGAGTTAATGCCATTGCCAGCCTCTTCCATTCCCAGGAAGACATCGGTAAGAACCGTCTTTAGCAATGCCACTCCCTACAACATTTACACTCATATACACGTCATCAATCAAATCCGAACCATTACATTTTAAGCAATATCGATCATGATTGATAAGTTATTTGTCAGATACGTACCGTTTCCATGTCAAGACTAACCAATTTGCTCTAACCTGTTCAAAACTGTAATGCCCGAAATCATAGACATTGGCTCAGTAGACAAGTCATCCATGATCATATAAGTCAGCACCCCCTTCACATACCCACCGGGATTACTCTTTGTTTTCGATCGCCTCTTCATTCGGTGAGACAACACACGTTATCGTCTTATTCATCGGCTCATTAATTACAACTCGCGGCCGGGCAATTCGCCCCTGCAGTGGCTGACACATACGGTGGTGTACAGTTTAGATATAAGTATACGTAGAGTGGGTTCGATCGGCTGGCGCAGGTATAAAATGTTTTGGAACCGGGTTCATCAAGGTCTGGATTGATCGCCTTCTTGCATTGAAGAATCCAAAACGAATCCCCAATGTACCTGTTAGGAAAAATCGGGTTTTCCCTCTTCGTAGGATTAAGATGGGTAAGACTCACTTTGTATAAAAGTGGAACTTGTATTATATAGTGGAACACTTACAAATTACAACTCTCACTATATAATTTTGTGGCTCACTACTCACTCTTACTAGGCTAACTTGACCACTCTACAATTGCTCTCACTTGGATTTGCTTTGCTTGGATTGGATGCTCCAAAGCAAGACTTCTTAGGCTATTATTTATAGCCCTCATATGTCGGTGGATTTACATCCCCATCACTGACCTTTTCACTTTCCAATGTTAAAATTTTGCCTAGAATTTTCTAGGTATTGCCTACATAGTTCTAGGCTAGTGTTCTAGGATTTTCTTTTCCTAGATTAGTCTAGAAATCTCTTGAATATGGGCTGATCAAATTAACCATTAGCCCAATAAGGAGGGAGCCCAACAATCTCCCCCTTCCCGACTTAATCATGGGCGTGTTATGATGCCAGATCCTTGACAGCAGTCTTCAAACTTCTTTGTCGGGATTACCTTGGTCATCATGTCAGACCAGTTCTTCTCCGTATGCACCTTGTCAAGATGTAGAAGCTTCTCTTCGAGGATGTCTCGGATCCAATGATATCGGATATCGATGTGCTTCGAGCGAGAGTGATAGGTCGGGTTCTTTGCTAGATGAATAGCGCTTTGATTATCACACTGCAAGACATGTCTGTCTTGCTCTACTCCCAGCTCGAGTAAGAAGCTCTTCATCCATAGCATCTCCTTGCAGGCCTCCGTGGCTGCGATATACTCTGCTTCAGTGGTGGACAAGGCAACGGTCTTCTGTAACTTTGATTGCCAGGAAACAGCTCCCCCTGCAAAGGTAGTTAGATAACCTGATGTCGATTTCCTGGAATCATTGTCTCCGGCCCAATCTGCATCTGTGTATCCTTCTAGCACAGGCTTCCCATTGCCGAAGCATAAGCACCGTTTAGAAGTACCCCGTAGATACCGGAGGATCCATTTCACTGCAGCCCAGTGTTCCTTCCCCGGATTTGCCAAGAAGCGGCTTACGACTCCGACGGCATAGGCGATATCAGGCCTCGTACAGACCATTGCGTACATGAGACTGCCTACCGCGGATGAATATGGGGTACTCTTCATCTCTTGCTTCTCCTTCTCACTTGTTGGACTTTGCTTCGAGCTTAGCTTGAAGTGTCCAGCAAGTGGCGTGCTGACCGGCTTGGCTTTGTGCATGTTGAATCTCTCGAGCACCTTCTCGATGTATCTCTCTTGGGATATCCATAGTAGCTTCCTCGTTCTATCACGAGTGATTGTCATCCCAAGGATTTGCCTTGCCGGTCCCAAGTCTTTCATGGCAAAGCATTTGCTCAAGTCTTTCTTTAGAGCATCTATTTTGTTGCGGTCTTGCCCTACTATTAACATATCATCAACATAGAGCAAAAGTATGAGAAAGTCACCGCTTGCGTACCTCTTCATGAAGACACAGTGGTCACTCATGGTTTTCTTGAAGTTGTGATCTGCCATGAAAGAGTCGAACTTCTTGTACCACTGTCGTGGTGCTTGCTTTAGGCCGTAGAGACTCTTCGTGAGTCTGCACACCAAATTCTCCTTGCCTGGAACTTTGAATCCTTCAGGCTGCTCCATGTATATCTCCTCTTCAAGTTCACCATGGAGGAATGCTGTCTTGACATCGAGTTGTTCGATCTCCAAGTCTAGGCTTGCTGCTAAGCCCAGAACAACTCGGATAGAGGACATCTTCACGACCGGAGAGAATATTTCTTCAAAGTCGATGCCCTTCTTTTGGCTGAATCCTTTCACGACTAATCGAGCCTTGTATCGGGGCTTCGAGTTGCTGTCCTCGGTTTTCAACCGATACACCCATTTGTTCTTCAAGGCCCGTCTCCCTTTTGGTAGCTTCACCAGCTCGTAGGTGTGGTTCTCATGCAGGGATTGCATCTCCTCCTGCATGGCTCTTAGCCACTCAGCCTTGTGGATATCATCCATAGCCTCCTTATAGCTTTGAGGCTCCCCCTCATCCGTGAGGGTCACATACTCATCTGAGCTGTATCGGTTGGATGGCCGCTTGTCTCTAGAGGACCGCCTCAGCTCAGGCTCTACCGGAGTGCTTGATTCTGCTTCCGGCTCAACTGGGGCATCTTCTTGATCATTCTGCTCTTGAGAATGATCTTCATCATCAGCTTCGTCATCACTCTCGATCGGAGCTTCTTCTGAATCGTCCCGCTGTGCATTCGAGGGGCTTTCCTCTTCTCTCCTTCGTCTTAGTGTCGGCTTTGTTGATCTTCGGATATCTTCAAGCGTCTGATCTTCGAAGAACACAACATCTCGGCTTCTAATCACCTTTCTGGTGGTTGGATCCCATAGCCGATAGCCGAACTCATCTCTGGGTGAACCAAGATAGATGCACTCCTTTGTCTTAGCATCAAGCTTGGCCCGCTCGTCCCTAGGAATGTGAACGAACGCCCTGCACCCGAACACCTTTAAGTGTTTGTAGGAGACCTTCTTCCCTGACCAGACTTCTTCTGGGATATCTCCGTTTAGAGGGACAGAAGGTGTGAGGTTGATGATGTCGACGGCGGTCATCAAGGCTTCTCCCCAGAATGACTTGGGTAGCTTGGCATGAGAGAGCATGCATCGGACTCTTTCTGTGAGAGTCCGGTTCATCCTTTCAGCAACCCCGTTCAGTTGTGGCGTCTTGGGTGGCGTTTTCTCAAGCCTGATCCCATAAGAGTTGCAGTATGCCTCAAAGGGTCCTTGGTACTCACCACCATTGTCTGATCGGACACACTTGAGTTTTCGACGAGTCTCCCGTTCCACCTTGGGATGGAACTCCTTGAATGCTTCGAGGACTTGATCCTTTGATTTCAGCAAGCGCACCCAGACCTTTCTTGAGTGATCATCAATGAAGGTCACAAAATATAGTGCACCTCCATTGGATTTTTCAGTCATTGAACACACGTCCGTGTGTACAAGGTCTAGGACATGCTTCCTCCTCGTGGGTGGAGATGATCTCTGGAAAGCTACTCTATGTTGTTTACCGACTAAACAATCAGAGCATGGGTCGAGGGAAGTACCTTTCAGGTTAGGGAGGAGCTGCCTTCGAGCGAGGATTTGAATTCCCTTCTCGCTCATATGTCCAAGTCTCCGGTGCCAGGTCTCCATGTCAGTGCTGGCAACGTTCACCTCTCCCTTGCAAACCTTTGCTTCTGTCCAGTACAATGTTCCTTCTTTTCTTCCTCGAGCCACGGTTAGGTTACCTTTACTCAGCTTCCATTTGCCTCCGCCATTTTGACTAAAGTAACCATCATCGTCTAGCCTTCCAGTTGATATGAGGTTACGTCTCATATCAGGGACATGCCTTACATCTTTTAGGATGAGCTTGCATCCTGTGTTGGATGTGAGGATAATATCTCCTCTCCCCACGATCTTGCTCCATCCATGATTTCCCATCAGGACGGTACCGAAGTCACCACTTCGGTAGGATGAGAAGAAACTTTTGTGTGGGGTAACATGAAAGGAGGCACCAGAATCGACAATCCATGAGATATCATTACATTCAATGTTTAGAATGTTACCTCCTTTAACGAGATATGAATCCTCGCCTTCATCAGCCATGGCGGCAGTACTCCTTTCTTCTCGTCTCCTCGTAGGATTGATCTGGTCCGGCTTCACGTTTCCGACCTTCTGATCTCTCTTGAGGATGCGACACTCTTGCCTCTTGTGGCCCGGTTTGCCACAGTAGTAGCACGTGACCCTGGTACGTGACTTGGACCGTCCTCGAGACTGATCTCGGTCTCGGTTTTGCTTCCGTCCACGGGCATCATTATTGCCACGGTTGTCAAGGACATTGGCCTCAGACTGATTAGTTATTCCTCTCTCTTTCCTCCTAGCTTCTTCATTGAGAAGACTATCACATACGGTATCCATGGTGAGCTTCCCGTCCGGTGATGAGTTACTTAGAGTAACTACCAGAGTATCCCAACTCTCTGGCAGAGAGGTGAGGAGTAGGATGGCTTGTAACTTGTCATCAAGCACCATATCCACCTTACTTAGCTGATTGACAAGCCCCTTGAAATTATTCAAGTGCTCAATCATGCTTTGGTCATCCTTATACTCCATCTTCACCAACCGTCTAGCTAGGAGGGCCATGTTACGAGGCGATTTCTTTTGAATCATGGACTCTAGCTTTGTCCACAATTCAAAAGCATTTGTATAATTAGAAACATGCTCAAAGAGAGTTTTATCGATATACTTACGGATCATGGCGACCGCCTTCCGATTAAGGAGCTCCCACTCCTTATCGCTCTTTCCTTGAGGCTTGTCCTTGTTGAAGACGGGTTCGTACAGGTCTTTGCAGTAGAGATGATCCTCCATCATCGGCTTCCAATAAGAGTAGTTGTCTGCCGTGAGCTTGAACATGTCACCCTCGTAAGTGACGGTAGCCTCCATCTTTATCCGCACGAGCTAACACCTTCCGAAAATGAACCTCGCTCTGATACCACTGTTGGGAAAAATCGGGTTTTCCCTCTTCGTAGGATTAAGATGGGTAAGACTCACTTTGTATAAAAGTGGAACTTGTATTATATAGTGGAACACTTACAAATTACAACTCTCACTATATAATTTTGTGGCTCACTACTCACTCTTACTAGGCTAACTTGACCACTCTACAATTGCTCTCACTTGGATTTGCTTTGGTTGGATTGGATGCTCCAAAGCAAGACTTCTTAGGCTATTATTTATAGCCCTCATATGTCGGTGGATTTACATCCCCATCACTGACCTTTTCACTTTCCAATGTTAAAATTTTGCCTAGAATTTTCTAGGTATTGCCTACATAGTTCTAGGCTAGTGTTCTAGGATTTTCTTTTCCTAGATTAGTCTAGAAATCTCTTGAATATGGGCTGATCAAATTAACCATTAGCCCAATAAGGAGGGAGCCCAACAGTACCCACCTCACTCATTTGGGAAACGTTATGACTGCCACTGCCGGACATTGGCTTAACGTACATAGGTGGTTGATTGATAGCTACGGATCGGAGTAGATCTAAACAAAAATGGGGCACGGAGAACCCACCCTCATCCCTAGTGTCAAGCTCTACATAACTATTTTAGGAGATTCTTGCTGATGAAATCTTGATGCTCTTAATGAATTTGAATGAGGTTCGGGCCGAAAAATGAAATCAGTGATAACAGCGCGAAAACTAGATCTCCATATATACGAATTAAAGCCATTTCTTTCAAATTGCGACTCTTACAATCGATCAAAAGGAGGTCGAGGGATCGACCTAGCGAAGCGAATGCACATATAGTATATATATAGCTAGTCAAAGGAACCAAAGATGTCTTCGTAACTAGTAGACACTTAAAATCAAAAAGCAAATACCATAAAGTACGTCTAAATGATCACCAAAGCTCGCTAGGCCATCTCTCTATGCATTTGATCACTTCATGTCAGCTCCTTTCTTGGCCATGAAAACATCAGTAAGAACAGTCTTTGACATCAGGGACGCCTTCAACATCGCCAAACCCTACATTTAATTATGTATCAAATTGAAATAATCATGTACAATATTCATTAAAGGATAATATATAATATCGAGAAAAGAAAATCATAGAAATTTTCAAATCCTAATCCTAAACCCTAAACCGCTCAAACAGTAGATCGAAATTAAATCACTTGTTTTATATATGAGCATGAATTAACAAGAGAGGAAATACCAGGTTGATGTCAATGGTAACCTCTCGTTCCTCGAGACCTCCAACATCGTGAACATTAAACCTGTTAAGAATGGCAATGCCGGAGACCATAGACATGGGCTGCACGTACAAGTCATCCATTATCATGTAGGTCACCACCCCTTTGACATACCCAGCACTACTCCGTGCTGTGGTCGCTGCAGCCACAGCAGCAGGAGACTTGACATACGACAATGCCCGGTCCATCCGAGCCTGACACTGGGGGTGGGGGCAAGACGCCCCCGAACCATCGGACACATACATATGAGAAGACGCACCGCAATTGTAATTAGGACCAATAATCTTGGAGCAAGCGTAGAATGTCGATGCGACCGGGTTGACCGCAGGGGCCGGGTTGATGGTCAAGAGAGGGACATTGGAGGCTGAACCGGAGGCAGGCTTTGGCTTAAGAAGGCAGTCTTTGTTGACCCCTTCCTGGACGTAGTTGGCGCTGAGGCTCTCCAGGCTTCCGTAGAGGTTGCCGATGCTACCGGCCATGGATTCCTTGTCGAGATACTCAACAACTTTTCCTAGTGGTAATGAGAGTATGTGGAACAAGAAGTCGACGCACTCTTTCTCGGCTTCGGCGAATAGAACTCGGCGCTTGTTGGTGTCGACTAGTAGCTTCATGGTGATCTTACCCTCCTCCTCCGACATTGTCGTCTCCTTCGAGTTTGAATTTAGAAATGGGTATGGTGTGTTCGTGCCTATCCAGTCTTCCAAGAGTCCGTACGTGTATATATATATAACACGAATCTTTTAGTTAATTACCGCTTCGGCGCTTCCGTATTGGTAAATATTTTTGGTTGAGGAAAATCTTCCAAATCAAATATATTCTAACCAAGGAGATCTTTTGCCAAACGATATGGTGTAGTTCAAATGAGGAAAGAGATTACATTGACAACATATATAAAATTTCATGGTATCCTTTATAATCTTAATCATAAAGGCTTTAGAGAAGACGAAGAAAGGGATATTATCAAGAGTATTTCATAAAGAACATCTCGTGTGCTTTCAACGAGCAACAAGAGCAGCAATATTTTGCTTTCAACGAGCAACAAGAGCAGCAATATTTTGGAGTTTTGAGGTTTATGAGAGAGTTCTATAGATATATCAACTTTAAGGTAAGAAATTTCATTATAATTTGTTTTCGATGAGCTTTTGGAGAAGAAATTGTGTCTTTTCGGGTTTGAAATTAGACTTAAAATTGATGAAATTGGACGTTGTTGTTTGTGTCTTTTGTTTGATTGTTGTTGATTTGAGTGTTTTTTTAGTTGAATTATGAGTACAAATTGGAACGAAAATGAAAGAAATTGGTCGTTTTCTATGCAATTTGATGCAATTTTTTATGTCGTTCCTGTCGGGCATAAATCTCGTGAATTCCTTGTTGTCTGCGTCGAGCTCGGTTGCTGTCACCGTGGTGATGATGGAGGCTCAATTGGTGGTGTCAGCGAGTTTATGATGGAGGCTCGACTTAAGACAATGAGGCTATTTCATAACCTCGTCATTATCCACCGACGAGCTCCCTCATTAACCTCACTCAATGGAGTTGAGGTTATTTATTTAGCTCGGATCTCAGAGCTTCGACAGATTTTTCAAACGACAACCAAGAAAAATAGTCGAAAGTCTTTCGATAATCATCCGAAGTGATTGATATACCAAAATAAGTATTGATCAATTGATTCTTTGATAAATTTACTTAAAGTTTGTTCAACCGATGGAGTATTTGGATGAACGCGTTTAGGTTTTTTTCAATTCGCTCTCAGAGCGTTTTAGAAAATGAACAAGACAGGTGGAAATTTAGTTGAACTTATCTGGTCAATAGTCAATCGGACATCTGGTCTCTTGCCTCACTCATGGAAATTTCGTGAGATAACCCTGAGATTTAGAATAATTCGCATGAATAAGCAAGGGTTTCTAAAATTTCATAAAGTAACCCTGAGTTTTACAAATAGTTTGTGTAGCGCGCAAAATCAATGTTTTGAAAGAAAAATGTTAGTTTGGGGCAAATAATGTAGTTTTAATAAATAATGGAGGTTTTAACAAATAAACCGATCTTCTTCTAAAACCGAGAGAGAAGCGAATACACAGAGAACGCGATAGAGCGAGGAAAAAGAAGGAGGATTGATGGCTCTCGTAGTAGTTTGGCAACATTAAACAACCACACATCTTATTTCAACCTATAATATAAAATTATATAAAATATCACATTTTCATTTACAATTTCATACGAATTACTAGTCCAATTTTTAAGCGAGCTTTTTTTCCCTTGATCAAGCTTGGCTTGTTTAGGAAATAAACGAGTTCGAGACAAGCTTTTTTCAACCTTTAAACACACGGTTCTACTTGGTCACATAACACATTAATTTAAAAGAAATTTTAGAAATTCCATAAAATTTGAGCTATTCGGGCTAAAATCGAAACAAGCCGAGCTTTCAACCGAGTTTAAAATCTTGTTAACGCTCGGCTTATTTAGGTGAGAACGAGTTCGAGTTGAGCTTTTTTCGAGTCGATCCCGAACTAACCTCGAGCTATTCAGTTTCTATAACAGCCTTATTCCTACTAGAGTTTCCTACCATGACTAATTTCCAATCCCCGCTCCCCTATTAGCTTACTAACTTTTCTGGTAAGTATGATATGTAGTGATTGATAGGTCACGAATTTGACGTAATGACGCAACTACTTACCTATAAAACAAACCATTATAGGGTTTAAAAACATCCATATATATTAAAGAACAAATTTTCACTTTACTCGGCACATTTTCATATTCTTTGCTCCTCATTTTTTTGTCCCTTTGAAAATATATTTTATGACTTGTTATTCGTTGGCTAATCTTTATCTAAAAAATTATTACTTTTCAAGAAGAAGAATATAGTGGTGCTAACTGGAGTTCAACCATTGTGGTTCTATTATTGTATACCTATTATTCATCATGATCTACATGACCAGATTTTTCCGTGAATACATTGTCAATCCTCCAAAATATGAGAAATGAAGCTATGCGATGGGCAAATGTTTTGTTAAGGAAAACTAAAATAAAGGACCAAAATTTTGGATATGTTTAGATGACCGTTAATTATGATTTATAATGCATAATAATATGTATTATAATGTAATATTACACATTATAAGTTATAATCAATAATTATCATCTAAATAGACCCTTCATCGCAAAGGGATATGAATGGATCTCAAGCTGTTAAACTTTAATTTAAAAGGAAAAATGTGTTCCATGAGAGCCACTTCAGATTGATCAAAAAGAGCCAAGATACCGTACGCCAAAAAAACAAAAAAAAAAAATTGAAAAAAGAATTACGAGATTGAAAGGCAAAACGACGGATCCATCTCCATTTCTTGATGTGTTAATTGGCAGCAGCCTTCTTGCCCAGGAAAACATCAGTGAGAACAGTCTTTGACATAAGCGACGCCTTCATCAATGCCACCCCCTACCAAAGATAACATTTTAACATTAATATGTAAAGTTGTAACGAGGATATACAATATAAAACATGATAAGCCTACGAGATCGAACACACACACATATACCAGATTAATGTCAAGGGTAACTTCTTGTTCCTCTAGGCGACCCACATCCTGAACATTAAACTTGTTCAGGAGCGCAATGCTGGATATTGTAGACATGGGTTGCACGGACAAGTCATCCATGATCATGTAAGTCACCACCCCTTTCACATACCCGCCAACACCCGGTCCTTTCGGCTTTACACGAGTCACCGGATCAGCAACGTAGGTGAGTTGCTGTTCCATCAGCTCCAGACAATTAATACATTTCGCGCCTTGTGCGTCCGAAACGTACAAGTGATTAACGTTATTATACGAGCGGGAAAGGACATGGCGGCAGGTATAGAATTTCTTGACACCGGGAACATCGTCGATGGCGGGGCTGACGGTCAAGAGAGGGACATTAGAAGCAGAGCCGGCTGCGGGTTTGGGGTTCAGAAGGCAGTCTTTGATAAGATCGGAGGAGTCTTGCAAGTAGTCGGTGCTGAGGCTCTCGAGGCTTCCGTAGAGGCTTCCGAGGCTGCCGACCATGGAAGCCTTGGTGAGGTAAGAGACGACGGTCCCGAGAGGTAAAGAGAGGATGTGGAGGAAGAAGTCGACGCATTCTTTACCTGCTTCGGCGAATAGGACTTTGTCTTTGCTTTTGTCGACCAATAGCTTCATGCCGATCTTAGCCTCCGACATTATATATTGTGGATTTGTGGAGCTTCAACGAACTGATCGATCTTATCTTATTAATCTTATTAATTAATGTAGTTGGTGTGTTCTTTATATAAAGACTATATATAGTGTGTGTAGATAATTAGGGGTAATGACTAAGGGCGTTGTGAATTGAAACGAATTAGCTCCTAATTAGACATTCTGTATTTAATTATTCCCTACCGTTTTCAAAATTGATGAGTCCCGATATTTCTTTCATGCTTGTTTCAACTTCCAAGCTATACTTGTCAAAATACTTATTAAAGGAGTATTAAATACGCCGTTTTCTTTAATATAGGATTTTCAATTTAAATTATTCATTAATTTACATTTAAAATTCTACATGTCATTTTCTCCATTTTTTACATTTTCTTTTAATTCCTTTAAATACAAAATCAGTTGAGATATTCTTGATATCTTTGTTGGTTGGTTTAGATATTCACCCGATAAGATAAAAATTAAATCATATTTATCTTAAAAAATCTTTTATTTTCACACATACCTTAACAAAATTTTGATCTTCTCTGTTGATTAAAATCAAAGATTCTCCTGCCATGCATTACATTTTCCTTCTAATTTTATAACTTTTGTTGTTTAATTATGTTGCTAATTATACCATCAACATCAATATATTTATTGATAAAAATAAAATCCCTAGGGTCGAGCCAAGTAGAATGGATTTAAATTCTTCATGTAATTATTTCTATATCAGCGTGATTCATGAAGAAAATTCATTCCAGCATTCTTGATTACCGAAATATCATCTACATGAAAAAAAAAATGACAAAACATTACCACCATTACATATATACTTTGAAGTTCGATCCATTTGGAAGATTCAATTTTTTTAAATTAGCTCAACTGTATTTCAAATGTATTCTTTAGGTTTTTTTTTTAATTGCCTTATTTATTTAGTTTCCTTATTATTCTAATATTATTAGCATTATATTGATACTAATAATATTTACAAGTTTTCCCAATATTTACATGCTGATACTTGATTCTAATGCATACAGTTTCTTATTATTTAGTATTCAATATGTTAGAGAATGTTTATTTTTTTTATTGCTTTGTGATATTTATAATATTTATGTCAAAAATAATGAATGAAATTATATAAACATATATTTTAAAATAAAGACTCCGTGCGACCCGTGCAATGCACGGGGTGAGCTAGTGAACTTTAAAAAGCTAAACAAATACTGTATTACATCAGTCATTCATTATTCAATTACAAGATAGTCTGATGTCTGATGATTAACATGACAAATTAATTTATGAAACCAAAAAAAAAAAGAAACAAGAACAAGAATGGCAAGAATGGTCATGAAAGCTGAAAGAGTACCCGTGCAATATGTTTATTTAGCATATTTATTTACTTTAGTATTCAATATGTTAGAGAATGTTTATTTTTTTTATTGCTTTGTGATATTTATAATATTTATGTCAAAAATAATGAATGAAATTATATAAACATATATTTTAAAATAAAGACTCCGTGCGACCCGTGCAATGCACGGGGTGAGCTAGTGAACTTTAAAAAGCTAAACAAATACTGTATTACATCAGTCATTCATTATTCAATTACAAGATAGTCTGATGTCTGATGATTAACATGACAAATTAATTTATGAAACCAAAAAAAAAAAGAAACAAGAACAAGAATGGCAAGAATGGTCATGAAAGCTGAAAGAGTACCTCACTTGATGAGCATGGAGTTGCCTAAGAACTCCGCGTACAACTCCATGAAAAACTCGTCGACAATGTGTACATACGCAGGGCAAGTAAGGCGAGAGTAGTAGTGGAAAATCTCATCAATGTCCAATAGATGATCCACATTGCCCTTATCCACCATCTCCATCTCCTTCAACCTCTTTGCGACCAAGCATATGTTCAAGCATATGTTCGCATCCCTCGTCTCCTCCTCGCCCACATTGCCCCTCTGCCTCCAAATCGCCTTAACTGGACTTGATCTCTTCTTAATAGTACTCACCGGCTTTTCTTCGGTGCCCTCTTTGATCCTCTCCTTATGAGCTTCTTCTGCTGCAGGTGCAGGAAGCATCTTCTTTTGGTCGGGATGAGGACAGGAGTTGGTCTGCGGCTGCGTGCTTCGAGCACAGGAGAAAGGGTTGAAGGTAGGAGTACTCTTTGGAAGCCTTTGGTAAGAGGCTTCTCCGCCGCCTGATAACAAGGACTTGAAGCTCTGTAGCGTCCTCTGAAAAAACCTTTTGGTTGTCGAAATCGGGTTCCTCAGCAACATTATTTCTAGACCAGGCTTTAGCCTTGCACTCTCGTATCTTCGATCCTCTTTCCGAGTTTTCTTGGTTCTTCGATCAATTCAGATTGCAAGTTCATTCCTTTTATGCCTATGAAACTTTGCTTAGAGAATCAAATGGTGTAGGTGTTGGAAGCAGCAAAAGGAGAATACCTGGGGGAGAAATAATAAAATGAAAATGGTGTATAGGGAAGGGAATTGCTTCTAAGACTACAATTACATGTGGAGGTAACGTTTGTTTTACTTTTGTAAGTTTCATGGATTGGAGGGAAGGAGAATTTGGTGCTCCGCCCCTTTAGGAGAGTGAGAGGTTGGTGTCTCCTTGAGATTAAGAATCAAAGTGTTACACTGGTATTTCTTAAACTTAAAACAGGTTTGTGTGGTTAAACAACCTCACATAGCAAATGGAAATGGGATGTATGGAAAGTGGAAACACTTGAATAAAACAAAATTAGTTCTCAAAGTGGCCAATTAGTATTTGGTGATAAGTCTCCATCTTATCGGTAGAAAGAATGTATATAGACCGTTATGATATAAATATAATAGAAGGAAAATTTGTTGCCGTTTCTTGAATCAATAGTATCAATAGTATAATATTAAAGGCGAAGTCACCTATGTAGTTTTTTTTTTTTATATTTAGGATTTGTTACTTAACTAGATTAATTACATTACATTAATAATAAAAAAGAATTAGAATTAAAAATTAAAATATTAATTGATTGTTATCCCATACATCCTACTTATTCGGTGGTTATGATTGTTATCCCATTAGTTTTAAGATATGCCGATTAATTTAATTGTTAAAGTAAAGTTTTTTTTTATTTTGTTAATTAATTACTCTAATTAATTTAATTAAGTACTCTAATTAATATATGCCCATAACAAATCTACGAGAGCCTAAGGCAATAATTAATATATGTCGATAGGATTTGCCGATCAAGTGGTTATGATTTCATCAATATATCAATCAATATTATATAAGATTAAAGAAGAAGTCGCCTAATCAATGTGGCGTCTTCTTCTTTAATGTAGGAATTTTTAGTTATTTATTAATTAAATTATTTTGCATAATATAATCCAATTAAAAATTAAATTACTATTTAACCTAATCGATATGCCATATCTAAAATAACTAACAGACCAAAACGTAATCTATATGTTACTAATTTTTTTTTTTTAAAAAAAAACATGATGTATATATGAACAAATTATCCTATTTTACTCCTAAAAATGGTTATAAATTTTAAAAATATTTTATAGATTACTTTTTAATCAAAATAAAAATACGTTTATAAGGCATTAGCACGGTTTAAATTTAATCATATTCTTGATACTAATAAATAATCTTTCATTTGTAAACATCTACACTATATACTAAAAATGGAAAAGAATTATCTAAACATTTTTTTTTAATATTTTCTAGGCTCAAAAGTATTTTTTATTAAAGTATGCTTAAATTTCTAAATAAAATTCAATAATATTTTTAGATTTAGAACCTCCGTGCTCCAAGTGAGTATAGAATTTAATATTTACAAATTTTTGCCCATAATATATTAATATAAATTTTTTTATCCCTACGATAAATATAATGTAAATATATTCAAGTTGAAACTTTAAATTTTAAGTATAAAAAAATATTAGAATATACAATATTTAATGAAATTCTAATAGAAATATATGATGGTTGGTGAGTTATTAATAAAAAACCATTTAATCGTCTGTAATTTTGTATTTATCAGGTGATTAAGTTAAAAAAATCATATTTATCAGGTGGTTTTATGTAAATTTTCCTTAAAAAAAATTAAAATAATACACACTATTTCTGATCATTGCCTAAGTTTGGAAAAGACAACCAAATATTCCATCATCCTCCAACTCTCTCTTTTCCCTTATTTAGACCGAAAAAAAAAGTGATCATTCGTGCACTTTGAAAAGTTCAAATTTCCATCATCCTCGAACTATCTCTCTTTCCCCTTAATTTAGTTTCAGCGATTCAATTTACTCTCGATGTAAAACTTTGAAAAGTTCAAATTGACACAGCAGAACAAAATGTTCAGAGATACCGCTCTTAAAGCTCAAAAGTTCAAAACATAAAAAGGGCTATGGCAAGTCCGGACATCGATTCATTCAGGTAGAATGGTCTTACGCAGCTTGAAGTTGCCGTTCTTACTATCTAGTGCAGCCGAGTAAGCAGAGGAAACTAGTAACTAGCATCCAGTCAAACTAGTTGAATATAAAGTTATTCTTTAGTAGCCATTCTATCATGTCCCAACACAGATATGGGATGCTTCAATCAAACTAGTTGAGATACCAAGAGATCGAAGAAGTGGCAGAGAAGCCATTTCAATCAACTGAAGCACCAATAGTTTGATTGAAGCCCATAAAGTCTACAATGAGAAGATATAAGGGATCTTGGCAGAGAACTAGTTGCTTTAAACATTTTAATTAGTTTGTTTCCTAATTGCAAATGGTTATGAAAGGAGGATAAAAAAGGATTGGTGGAACTGAAATCGAGTTACCTGCCATAGACGAATATTGCTACAATGCTACATCACAACTTGCTAAAGACTCTTTGGTAGAAAGTAGCTTTAGGATGCCATCAAAACAAGTATTTTCTCTGCCCCCTACACAGGTAAAATGTAGCAGACCACAAAAATCAAACTTGGCAATTTTAAAAGCTACCGTGTGTGAAACAAAGAAGAGAAAACCAATGGAAGACCAAATTACGTGTGTAAAAGGATGTACAAAGCTTTAGAGGAGATATGTTGTTAGCTATTACTTACGGCTGGCTCATCCCCAGAACCTATACAGCACAGTGCTCTTCAGTGTTAATGACTATGTAGAAGCAGCATCACTGTCATACATCACTGTCATACATGACATATTTAAGACCTATACAGCACAGTGGTCTTCAGTGTTAATGATTAAGCAGAAGTAGCTGTGAAACCCAACACAACAACACAACAACACAACAGA
Source organism: Persicaria tinctoria (assembly GCA_037127255.1). Lineage (NCBI taxonomy): Eukaryota > Viridiplantae > Streptophyta > Magnoliopsida > Caryophyllales > Polygonaceae > Persicaria > Persicaria tinctoria. The sequence continues at coordinate 16,538,161 of JBANSL010000008.1, forward strand.
CAAACACATACCTTTGACAAGAACACCTCCGAAGAGAGCCCCCTAATGCAGATGTTGCCGCTGCATCATTATAAGGATTCTCACTTCAAGGACGTGCTTAGTGAGCTCCAAATGGCAAAAAGCAATCTACTCAAACAACAACAAACTAGCATTACAGAAGCAGAGGTTGCTCCAACATTCATAACTAAGGAGAAGGAATTGGTTTTAGCTGGGTTCATGAGCCTCAATGAGGTTGTTCTTGAGCCTTAATGAGAAAAAGGTATAATCCATTCTGTTGTAAAAGAATGTGATGCGAAATTATGCGCATATACAATCAAACAGCCCACGAGAAAGGAAATTAATTCCCAATCACACAGCGATCAATTGTGAGTGAAAATCAAAACGAAATGGGTACATACAGATGAGAAATCCAGTCAAAGAAAAGTAAGCTTCTCTTGCAAAACGTTACCCTTTTAACACCTACGGAGTATTAACCGTTATTGAAGAGCATTTCAGGAAACAAGCTCAACAGAATCAAGGGCGGGAGGAGGGCCAACATGACCACTTAAAATGTCTCCTATGCTTATGACACAAGATGTTTCTGTCATTCCATTTCCTTCAATAACAGGGCATCCAAAGCACCTATAATGTGATGAAAATGCATTAAGATAATAATTTGGAACAACAGGAGTTACTCTTTAACTGAAAAAAGCTAAATCGATTCAGGTGATATAGGTGCAGAACCCGAAATCATAAAAGGACACTTCCACCAAGCTTTTCCATTGTTTTATTGAACACTAGTTTATCCCACAGTGGTGATGGATTCTGTCCTGCAAACATAACAAAGCTTTTAAAGCACACAAAAAGGGCACCGATGTCCACTGACATAATTTTCCAAAAACAATCATTAGAAATGTCAGCTATTTAGAATGCAACTCCAAATTCTCGGGTAGCCTATAATTCCCGGCTTCCCATCATCGACTTGTGAAGCAAAAAATAATGGCTGCACAAAGCAGCTTATAGCCACCAAAAGATTGCAAGATCTTTACTTGTTGTAATGATAAAAGATGGGTAAAATTGCATCTATACCATTCATCAAGTCTTGTTGCTTGAAAATTTGAAATTGAAAGCAACATTGAACAGCCTCTCTCGCAAACCTCTTGATCACTTCACAGCATTATTTATCCGACAGAACTTAGCTCAATCAGCATTTACCCGACCATTTCTTCCCCCATGAAAAGAAAACTTAGCTCATTTCACTTGAATAACAGCCCTAAAGGTAGCCCAGCATATATTCTGTTATACAGCCGAGGAACACTGCAAAAGACATTCGTAAAGCTACTATGTCGTCCATCAATTTCAAATTGTCCTGCCACCCAACATATATTCTGTTAAACTGTGTAGTTAAGATGATTCAGGTTTCAGGATTGCTTTTTTGCAGCCCACAGTCAGCAGGCCAACTATGATGCAAGCATCTGCTTCTTAAACACTATCCATAAAAACGTTTTGTTGCTTAATTTGCATAGTTTATCCAACCAAATAAAGCAGTTCGGAGAACTATTCAAAGCCCACACCATAACTAGTGGATGTATGGTATTGATAACTGATAGAATCATGTACCCCCTGATAGAAACCAACAGCAGCCCCACTTTGTGTGCACATACAACCTGGACACCTCACTCATAGATGTGGGCCAAAGGAAACTAGGATATATAGCTGCCAAATATAGAAAACAGTTCAGTAGACAACACACCAGAAAAATAAAAGCAGAGACGCTATAGTAGAAGATAAGTTTAAGAAGAAAATGGATTATGTGACTTCATAGAATGCGGTTGTGTACTCACTTGTCCACATTATAAGATGTAAATGGAAAAGACACCCCAACAGCACTTGCCAATAAATTTCCATGTCTTAAGATAGCTCCAATTACCAAAGAAACAAAAGTCGCTCCAAACAGCACACTCAATGGGCATAACGAAGTGATGGTTGATAAAAAGATGTGTTTTGGGAAAGGCATACACTAGAATGATCTTCATTTATCACTCTTTCCCGTCACTTCCAACAGTTAATTGATTTTCATATTAGGACTAAAAATGGAGTTTGGGCCCAACAAGCAGGAGACATACAGAATTAAGAAAGCTAAGGGAATACAAAGGGAAACTGTTGGAGCTGAATTTGCTCATACACAAGGCAATGCCCATCACACAGTACTTTTGGACACCTGATCATAGCTTCTTATCCTATGCCAGGGCATAGGATAGAAAGATCGATCCATCTATAGTAAATCAAAATCCCACCTCATTTTACCATCTCTATGTAGAAGAGTTAAACAACTCTTCTAGATCTATCTTTCAACATCCATAGATTCCTCACTTGTGCACGTAAGATTTCAAAATATGATAACATTAACAATTAAAGAAAAGAATAATCAAAACTCAACTAAGATATCTCATCCATCACGAAAAGTGAACCCAACTCACAAGGAATAGAACTATTAGCATAAATTCCAATCTAAGGACACAACTAGGTTCCACAATCTTCTTTTTCGGGACCGGCCAAAAACATTCTTTTTCAGGACAGAAATGGTCTTCTCTATACCCAAAAAATTTCAGCTCTTAAACAAAAATGGGACATAAACATTCTTTTCGAGACAAAGGAATTCCTTTTTCGAGAGAAATAAAATTCTCGTTTCGGTAACAGAAGATGCACCTAATTTTCAGAATTTAAAATTTATGTTCCTTTTTGTTTCAGGGGCAAAGAACTTCCATTTTTCATCAAGACATTTCGGGTTTGGACTTTCCGTGCTTAGCTTTCAGGACAGGAACAAGGTTTTCAAATTCGGAGACCCAATCTTTCTTATCAGGTTGTGGGGTTTAAGTCTCAATATTACAAGATCAAGAAGTTCTTGTGAGTTGTAGAGGTATTTAAACTTCCCTGTTCAAGGAAAAAGACACAAACCACTCCAAGCATTCTTCAATAGCAGTTGGTTGATACCAAATCAAGGAAAAACTCACCAGCCGCCTCCTAAACAGTCACATTTGAACCAAAGGTGGTTTCTAGTTCCCTCACACACATTACACAAGACACAAGTGTTGGCCGAAGCAATGCCCCTTTTGTACATAAGCTGTTGGCCGAAGCACTTCCCTTTTGTACACAGCTTATGTTTAGTGTACATCCCTTTTCGCAAGGAAGCAAAGTAATAAATGTCCATTTCCCGCATTGGATGCCAAGCAATAAGAATTACCCCCGAGCAATAACATTATATATTTTCTAAAAGGAACTTTTATCATCCCCGGTTCCGACTAGCCACTAGCAAGATCTTGATCTTCATCAGGATTCAGAGACAAAGTTCCTTTTAGATAATACCATGGTGAAAAGTTGAGGTAGGAAAATTTGAAAAGAGAGAGAGAGAGAGAGAGAGAGAGAGAGAGAGAGAGAGAGAGAGAGAGAAGAAATAAACTGGTAAGAAAGTGTGCCAGTAGTTACCATAGATTCATAGACCAGGTAGGACCAATGGATCACCACTAGTTAATCTTTCACAAGCGCTGCTCACAGAATCCTATATCCCACATTCCTAACATAAACATAAAAGGTGAATGACCATCAAAATGTCAGTAAACAGCAATAACTCATCAACAAGCTGCACTTGATCAAGTCAGTGTCTTCGCCTTGCGAATGACTTTATATAAGTTCAGAAGATAAAGCACTGCAAAGTCCTTAGAAGTAACAAAAATGAAACCATTAACATGTTATAGATATGTGAAATTCAAAGTTCAAACAAGAAGATAAAAGTCGTGGAAGTCTTTAACAGTTGGTTTTCACCTCATCTGCTTAATAAAAATGTATCTCAACTTGTCCCTCAACTGATAGAAGTATAGAACCATCTCATACGCCCAAAGTTCCTTTTCCTGGTCATCGTGCTACTGATCTATGCCTAAGTTCAAACACCATGGAATGATAAATGAACCATGACAAGATTAAGAAGATCAAACAACCAGAGAAGAGAATTGAAATTCTTTGGCATGATTTGTTTAACTGGTAAATTTGATAACACTGTCCAAACTTTACCATTGACTTGAATGGACAAAATCTATAAACTGTAAATTGTTCTTTGACACAAACCATACTACTACTGCTGAATTCTCTATTCATCTCATATGAACATTCCATTGGGGAGTGCAGAGTTCGCCATGTTCACATTTTCAGATAAAACAAATTCCACGGCAACATTGGCACAAAACTATAACAAAGATACAAAAAACACCAAATTAATATTTTTAGCCCAAGATTTCTGCAATAATAAAATTTATCTGTCCTGAGGTTAATTGGTAACAGTTTCAGGCTTCTCCTCATTTTCGCAAAACCAATAAAGCATATTTTAGAAACGACATAGTCAAAATAAATGTGCATGTCCTATCATATTACCGAACTGAGACGGAAGCTACTACCTAAACTTGTGAGCATTAGAGTAGCAGGAAGATGACCAGTAGAATGAAAAAATATTTTCCAAACGAAGAGAGCCCAGCTTTTAACGTACAACATAGACTAACTTCAGGCACATAGGAATCCTCTTCCACTCTAGCAGCAAGTATTTAGGAATCCAGACAAGGGGGTGGAATACTCTTGGAAGGGAAGAGCATTAAAAAAAAATTGGCATAGCTTTTAACTTTAGTGGTTAGTCTTTAAATGGCACAAACTAACTGAGCACAATTGGTGGTCAAATACAGATCACCTCCAAGTTCATCTTTCGAAAAAATCATTCTGGCGCTACTCGCTTAACTTTGCAACCAACATTCCTTAAATATATTGATATATTAAAGGTGAACGGCCTTCAAAATGTTAGTAAGAGAGCACAATTGGTGGTCAAATAACTAATAAAGCATAAATACGTAATAATGGTGGTCAAATAACTACGAGAGTACAATTCTATTCTACCTGTGTAGGAAAAAATCTTGGAATTCCAGTAGTTAAGGTCAGTCAAAAACTTGTCGATGAGAGGAGAGTATTGCACTATAGTCAACTTCCCTAATAAGATGGGGATACCCAGGATGGAGAAGAAGTACCCTTGTCAGATTCTTGGATACCAGCTGAGTAGAGATATGACTTTGCAGGCTTGACCTCTAGTCCTGAGCAGGACTTGAAGTATTCTAATGATTCCATTAAGATGTCTATGGAGCCTCTATCCCCTCTTGAAAGGAGAACAAGATCATCTGGATATGCTAAATGAGTAATCTTCAATAGGTCACACTTTGGACGAAATTTAAATGAGGGGTGTCTAGTTCTACATTTTAAGATCCTATATAGTTAGTCAGAGCATAGAACAAAAATTAAAGGGGATTTGCCATGAAAACAACCCTACAAGTAACCATTAATATTCAAAGAGAAAAACGATGCGCGGATGCATTGTAGAGTCCAATTGATGAAAATAGGAGGGAAGTTGAGATGGACAAGCATTTCTTCAATAAATTTCCAGGAGAGTGAATCATAACCCTTTCTTAGAACAATTTTTAGGAGACATCGTGGGCTTATCCTTTTTCGTGAGTACCTTCTGGTCAGCTCCTGTAATAGCATAATTTTCTCACCCATCAACCTTACTTCTGTGAACTCAGATTGTGTAGGAGAGACGAAGAGTCTATCAGTTCAGGTTTAAGTGTTTCGGCTATTAACTTAGAGGTGATTTTATATGTGACGTTCCAGCAAGATATAGGTCTGTAGTCCAACACAGTTCTAGCATTTGTTGTTTTGGCAATAAGTGAGATGCTAGTGTGATTTATCTGTTTCAACAGTAGGCCAGAATCAAAAAATTCTTAAACAGCTCTACAGATCTGATCTCCTGTGGTCTGCCATGTCGCTTTGAAGAACTTGGAGGTGTATCCATCAGGGGCCTCCCCCGGAGATTTATCATCTCTTATGGACCATAAAGCTGCTCTGTGGTCCATTGGAGATGACAAGTCCCCGGGTCCAGATGGTTGCACTTCGAAATTTTTCAAAGAAACCTGGGGTGCGACAGGGAGACAACTTTGTGATACTGTCCTTGAATTTTTTGAAACTGGCAAGCTCCTCAAACAAATCAACCACACCAGCGTATCTCTGATTGCTAAGACACAAAATGCTAATAGAGTGGGAGATTTTAGACCAATATCATGCTAGAAGGTAACCTACAAAGTCATCTCAAAGATCCTGGCTTCTAGCCTCAGTCCAGAACTAAAAGATCTCATCTCCTCTGCACAAGTTGGATTTATAGAAGGAAGGCTCATGGAAGAAAATGTAATGCTACTCCAAGAACTCATTAGGAAGCATACAAGAAAGAGGATAAGTCCGAGGTGCCTTCTAAACCTTGATCTTAGAAAAGCGTATGATACCCTCTCATAGAAATTAATCAAGGAAATGCTCACTCATCTTAACTTCCCTACACTGTTTATTAATTGGCTTCTTGAATGCATTTGCACTTCATCTTTTTCTTTAAATATAAATGGTAACCTAAAGGGCTTCTTCCTTGGAAAAAGAGGTTTACGGCAAGGAGATCCAATCTCCCCATTGATTTTTCTTTTATGCACCGACTATCTCTCTAGGATTCTGAAATGCAGGACTAGGCTCCCATCCTTTAAATTTCATCCTAAATGTGAGCTTCTACTGATTACACATCTAGCCTATGTAGATGATTTGATTCTGCTTTCAAGAAGAGACAAGGCTTCCATGAAAATTCTCTTAGACTCCTTGGATCTTTTCAAAGCTGCCTCTAGTCTTGGAAGTTAACTCTACAAAATCGTACTACTACTTAGCTGGAGTTCTTGAAGATGACAGAAACTGCCCCCTCTCCAGAAGAGGTTTCGGTCAAGGGAGTCTACCTTTTAAGTACTTAATTAAGTTTTCCTATTCCCTTTGGAAAACTGACAGTAGCTCAGTACTCCCCTCTTCTTGATAAGCTTCTGACCAACATAAGCTACTGGAACTCTAAAACTTTGTCCCATGCAGGGAAAATTGAACTAATTAGAACTGTTTTGCAGCGCATAGAAGCTTTTTGGCTCAGTTCTCCCTTCCCCAACTGTTCTTATCCAGAAAATTAATAGTCTTTGTACAAAATTCCTAAGATCAAGTGGAAAGATGGGGTGGGCTTGGACTCAAAGACCTCAAAACATGGAATAATTCCTTCATAACTAGACAGCTTTGGGGCATCCTGCAGAAAAAGGACAGCCTCTGGATAATTTGGATCCACCGCCAATATTTACAACAAGGAGTATTTGGAGTTGGAATGTGCATAAAATAAATGACTCACCCCTAATCCAAAGAATTCTCTCCAAAGAAGGAGTTGAGGACCTACTGAAATCGTGGAACATTGGAAGGAAATTCAAGATTGGGTGGAGTAGTGTGGTCTGGGACAATGCCAACCTCCCTAAACACTCTTTTATTCTATGGCTTGCAGCACGACAAAGACTAGCAACAAAAGATCTCATCACATACATGGAAGTTGACCATTCCTGCCCCCTTTGTAATCAAGCTCCTGAATCACATTAACACATTCTTTGCTTGTGATTTCTCCTCATCTATTTGGATGCAGATAAAGCAATGGCTACGAATTTGGAGAAGGATGCACACCATGCAAGGAGCACTAAAATGGATGAATAAAGAAGCAAGAGGCGAAGGATGGAGATCTAAAGCAAAAAGAACGGCCCTAGCTACAACAACATACTACCTACGGAAAGCTAGGAATGACAAAAGTATTTGAAAACAAATCTTGGAGCTCAGATGAACTGGTTCACCTCATCAAAACACATATGTGCAGAGTTCCCAACAACTCTTACTATCAGATGCATGAGGTTGAGCAACTATGAAGAAACACAAAGAAGCACCCTGAACAGCACAGTGAACGACACCTAAAGCCTGCATCTACTTCTTTTTGCATCTAAGGATTAGGCCCTAGAGTATAGCTTTGGCATAAGTCTCTTTTTGGTAGTGCCAAGCTGTTATTGATCTATTCAAGTAATGGTGTATTGAGATTCACGTTCTGGATAACATGGGGTGCTAATGTATAGCAATGCAACATCCTTGATGGCATAGCCGAAGGGGATGTTCAATTACTTTACAGTTTACATTAGTGTGTGTATGTCGGACTTCTAATAGAATTGGTTGGACGAGATAGGATCCATACCAGGACTTGGTCCTAACCCCCACCTTAGGGATAGTCTCGGGCCACAATAGTGCTAGAATTGCATTCGAGGATACCTCTTCTCTGTGGGCAACTCTTATTGTTTCAAAATCTTATCTCGCTTGTACATATTTCCTACATTTTAATATATTTTAACCTTAAAATCCAAAAAAAAAAACATCAGGAGTAGGTTCTTACAAAAGAGGTGATATTTTAAAGATTTTTTAGCTTCTTAAAAAGCATGCCAATCAGTAACTTATATTTTTTAGATGAGGAGTCAAATTTTATCGTAACTATTTTTAATTATGTAAAAAGTGAGCATTTTTCACTCAACATCTCAATTTTGTAATATACCTATCTAATATATATATAGGCCTCTTTTTTATTTAGTTGTGCCCTCCAAAAATATTTCAGCTATTAAAATTTTTATTTAAAGAAAAAAAATCTAATTCAATTCAGGAAAAATATCAATGTTTTCACTTAACCACCCTTGAAATTAAAAACCAACCTTTATAGGGGTCCGTTAACAAAGTGCCACCTTTTGCCTTTTTCCGTCTATTGCACTGTTAACTAGGTCCCTCCTCGGCCAAACCCATCTCTCTCTCAGCCTCTGCAACCGTTCAAAAACATTTTTCTTCTAAATTAGCGATGTCCACAATCGAAGTTCTATCCCATGTGCACACCAACTTTAAATGATTTTCAATTATGGGTTGATTTCAATAGAAGGATGAGTTTGTTTGTGTCAGCATGCCACACTCCAAATAAGACATGGCATTACAAAGAGGAAGGGGTGGTTTATTAGGGTTAAACTGTTTTCAATTGATGATAGAAAAAGGATGGATAGGCTATCCACAATCGAAACTAGACCCGGGCATCTAAATCTCCTGTTGAACAAGACAGTTCTTCATTCATCTCTAGCTGCCACCACCCAGCGCGGAGGAGTTGTTGTCACCGATCGACATCACCTCGCTGCGTTCTCAGTGTCTCCTCTGATGAAAACCCTAAGTCAATCACCACTTGCATCTTCACTCCCATCCAAATTCAAGTCAGATTTGGTGGTTTTTTGTTCTGCTTTTATTTCATTCCACGAATAAGGTTGATTGGTTTCTATTTTAGGTTCAAAATAAAGTATATATGGAATTTGTAAGTCTTCGTTTGGATATACCAAGTTTAATTATTTTTTTTCATTTGTTCATGGAGATGAACAATAACAAAATTAGAACGGGTTGTGTTCTTAATCCATTTGGAACCCCTAATCAAAATAATAAAACTATGTTATATGTTTACTGGATTTGAGTTTGGCATGGTGGTGAATAGGGTTCACTAAAGATGAGGTCGGAGCAACCCAATGGAGGAGAGTTCATCACTCACGTTCATCAAAGAGAAGAAAGTTATGGAGGGCATTTGTGTCTTTTTGTATAAATTAATGGGACTAGTCGGTAGAAGGCAAAGGGTGGTTGGTTGTTAACAGAACCACTATAAAGGGTGTTTTTTTGTAATTTTTAATATTATGGGTGGTTAAGTGAATGCGGGGGTGGTTTTCTGTAAATTTCCCAAAAAGTTAATACAAGAAATAAGGAGAAAATATTAGCATGATGGAGATAAATAGAACAGCAATTTCAAAAACAAGTTACATATATAGTAATTAGTAATGAACTCGTATTTTGGTCAAAATTCCGGCAACATAAAAGGCTAGGTATATATATGGAAAAGCAAGTTTGCAACATAACACTTACATCGAGGAATGACTTAGCCTTGTTTGTAGGTGCATGAGAAGAGCCTGCAAGGATCACCATGTAACTATTTTGAGACACAAACATAGAAGAGAATGCACAATCAAAAGAGAGAAGGAACAATAAGTTTCAGTAAGTGTCGGAATTGTCTAGGTTCATTTTCCTAAATATAAATAACCACCACTAAGCAAATACTTGGACCTATGATTAAGGAAGGCAAATAAGTTCTGCAATAATTTAATTTTTATAAACCAAATAGCTATCAGCATTTATAAGTATATTACTTAGCAGCCACTACAAGGGGAATCAAATAATTCAAGGTAAGGCTTACAAGAGGAGCAGAAGGAGAATCACCCCCTGGTTTTTGGTAGCAATGTAGCATTAGTGTGATCTTTGATCTACACTTCAACCCCAACTTGTTAAGCTATGCTTGTGGCTCATAACCCATCTCCTCACGGACAGCATTACCTTGGCCAAAAGATAATTGTCTATTAGAAAATACTAACAGCTCATACATACAGAGGTAAAACACAAGAAGATATAAACTAGAAAGATAATTTACCATACTTACCATAGACCAGATAGGAACATTGGATCACCACAAGTTCAGAGGCTCTTTCACATTAATCGTGCTAGCGATGCTCACTGAATCTTGTATCCCACATGTCTAACATAAACGTAAGATAGTCAATGACCATAAAATGTCAGTAAAGGTCAGAGAAGTAACGAAAATGCAACAGTTATCATGTTATAGATATGTGAAATCACAGTTCAAACAAGCATAGAAAAAAAACGAATGTCTTCAGCAGTTGATGCTCACCTCATCTGCTTGAGATAATAAATATGTATCCCAACTTGTCCCTCAGCTGATAGGACCATCTCATAAGCCCAAAGCTCCTTTTCCTACTAGTCGTGCAATGTTCTAATTACAATTTTGATCTTGCATTGAACATCAGACATTCCTCAAAACACAGAAAAAGGTGAATGAACCATAATAAGAGTAAGAAGATCAAACAACTAGAGCTAGAAGAGAATGGATACTCTTCAGCATAATTCTACATACTCCTTAGATCTCACATTCAACACTTCATTGGGAGAGGGCAGAGTTTGTCATTCAATTTTTGCACTCATAGCTCATTAGCATTTTCAGTTGAAAAAAATCCCACAGTCGAATTAGCACGGGAAATATAACAAAGACACAACAAGCACCAAATTAATATTTTACTGAAAACAAAACATCAAAGTAAGATAAGATTAAGAAGAAATTCAGGATTGTCCAAGATTTAGCAAATGGACTGCATAAATAAGATTCCAAAACTAGTAACAGTCTGAGGTTTGAATGGCAGCAATTTCAGGCTTCTTATTTAGTGGTGCAATTTAGCAAATTTTAGGGCTTATCACTACATCTTGAAAATTTAATGTGATACCGTAGCATATATGAATGAAACACAAGTTCAGCCTCATCACCAACTACAGATTTCTAAAGATTAGCCAACTTAGACTAAAACAAGTGGCGTTGATATTAACCTGTCTAGTAATCATAAAACAAAGTGTATGTTTTCTCCTCGACATTTACCTTGAGGTTTCTCATTTAAAACAGACAGCCAGCAGTAATAAGAACATATTCTCTGATCCTTATGATGAATATCCAGGATTCAATCTATGAAAGGAGGTCAAACAAAAGAACAAAAAAAAAGTTCAGGACATTGGTAACAGAACAAATCAAAGAAGAATGTAAAAAAATGCACCAAACTGGATTCCCCCTTAAGGTATATCTTCCCTACAAAATAACTCTGTCCTCGGATATGATCAACATCTTCCCAACAAAATAACTCTATAAGATGATCAGATGGAAGACTGTACAAAATAGTATAAGTAATAAGAAATGCAAGAGCTTTAAGCAACGATAGAAAAGGTCTTTACCTCATTAGCTTGATAAAAACGTATTTGAACTTGTCCATCACCTCATACAACCAATATAAGCCTCAAAGTTTCTTTGCCAGTCAGCATACCTCTGCTGCTCCTTTGATCTTGCATTAAACATTGAACATTCTTTAAATAATCAAAACAGACAAATGATCACAAAGAAGAGAACGAAATATATACGAGTAAGCAATTGATCATTATCATCACTATTAACCACTTACTGCTGCAGCAGAGTTATTGGACGTCCAAGTTGGTAGTTAGTTCATGATGGACCTGGACAAAAATAGAATATAAGCATATGATTTAAAATTGAGAAAGCAGAAGGTACAAACTAAAGAAATAGGTTGGCAGAAGGATGAAATATAACATTACTCATCAACCTGAACTGATCTACAATCGTATGAAGACCCTTGTCACATATGTCAACATCCAAAAGATTCCTTGCTGATACAAGGTAACGCCTTCCTTGGAAACCTGTATGAAAAAAGTTTTAAAAGAAAACACCGTTTTGAATTGGCTAAAGGGTGAACTTCCAAAGATTCAAAACCTGCATGATAAGTTGAACAAATAGGCACAATAAAAAGAGTAAGTACAGATCACCTCCAAGTTCTTCTTTCAAACAAATCATTCTAGAGCTGCTCACTTAACCTTGCAACCAACATTCCTTAAATATATTGATATATTAAAGGTGAACGACCTTCAAAATGTTAGTAAGGGAGCGCCATTGGTGGTCAAATAACTAATAAAGCATAAATACGTAATAATGGTGGTCAAATAACTACGAGTACAATTCTATTCTATCTGCATAGGACAAAGTCTTGAAATTCTAGTAGTTATGGTTAGTCAAAAACAGGTCTATGAGAGGAGAGTATTGGACTATAGTCAACTTTCCTAATAAGATGGGGATACCCAGGTAACTAAAAGGGAAACTTCCTGGGCTAAAACCGGTTCTGGAGAAGAAGTACTCCTTGTCAGATTCTTGGATACCAGCTGAGTAGAGATATGACTTTGCAGGATTGAACTCTAGTCCTGAGTAGGACTTGAAGAATTCTAATGATTCCATTAAGATGTCTATGGAGCCTCTATCCCCTCTTGAAAGGAAAACAAGATCATCTCGATATGCTAAATGAGTAATCTGCAATAGGTCACACTTTGGATGAAATTTAAATGAGGGGTGTCTAGTTCTACGTTTTAAGATCCTATATAGGTAGTCAGAGCATAGAACAAAAATTAAAGGGGGTTTGCCATGGAAACAACCCTACATGTAACCATTAATATTCAAAGAGAAAAACGATGGGCGGATGCATTGTAGAGTCCAATTGATGAAAATAGGAGGGAAGTTGAGATGGACAAGCATTTCTTCAATAAATTTCCAGAAGAGTGAATCATAACCCTTTCTTAGGACAATTTTTAGGAGACATCGTGGGCTTATCCTTTTTCGTGAGTACCTTCTGACCAGCTCTTGTAATAGCATAATTTTCTCACCCATCAACCTTACTTCTGTGAACCCAGATTGTGTAGGAGAGACAAAGAGTCTATCAGTTCAGGTTTAAGTCTTTTGGCTATTAACTTAGAGGTGATTTTATATGTGACGTTCCAGCAAGATATAGGTCTGTAGTCTAACACAGTTTTAGCATTTGTTGTTTTGGCAATAAGTGAGATACTAGTGTGATTTATCTGGTTCATCAGTAGGCCAGAATCAAAAAATTCTTAAACAGCTCTACAGATCTGATCTCCTGTGGTCTGCCATGTCGCTTTGAAGAACTTGGAGGTGTATCCATCAGGGGCCTCCCCCGGAGATTTATCATCTCCTATGGACCACAAAGCTGCTATGTGGTCCATTGGAAATGACAAGTCCCCGGGTCCAGATGGTTGCACTTCGAAATTTTTCAAAGAAACCTGGGGTGCGACAGGAATACAACTTTGTGATGCTGTCCTTGAATTTTTTGAAACTGGCAAGCTCCTCAAACAAATCAACCACACAAGGGTATCTCTTATTGCTAAGACACAGAATGCTAATAGAGTGGGAGATTTTAGACCAATATCATGCTAGAAGGTAACCTATAAAGTCATCTCAAAGATCCTGGCTTCTAGACTCGGTCCAGAACTAAAAGATCTCATCTCCTCTGCACAAGTTGGATTTATAGAAGGAAGGCTCATGGGAGAAAATGTAATGCTACTCCAAGAACTCATTAGGAAGTATACAAGAAAGAGGATAAGTCTGAGGTGTCTTCTAAACCTTGATCTTAGAAAAGCGTATGATACCCTCTCATAGAAATTAATCAAGGAAATGCTCACTCATCTTAACTTCCCTACACTGTTTATTAATTGGCTTCTTGAATGCATTTGTACTTCATCTTTTTCTTTAAATATAAATGGTAACCTAAAGGGCTTCTTCCTTGGAAAAAGAGGTTTACGGCAAGGAGATCCAATCTCCCCATTGATTTTTCTTTTATACACCGACTATCTCTCTAGGATTCTGAAATGCAGGACTAGGCTCCCATCCTTTAAATTTCATCCTAAATGTGAGCTTCTACCGATTACACATCTAGCCTATGTAGATTATTTGATTCTGCTTTCAAGAAGAGACAAGGCTTCCATGAAAATTCTCTTAGACTCCTTGGATCTTTTCAAAGCTGCCTCTAGTCTTGGAAGTTAACTCTACAAAATCGTACTACTACTTAGCTGGAGTTCTTGAAGATGACAGAAACTACCCCCTCTCCAGAATAGGTTTCAGTCAAGGAAGCCTACCTTAAGTACTTAGGTTTTCCTATTTCCACTGGAAAACTAACAGTAGCTCAGTACTCCCCTCTTCTTGATCAGCTTCTGACCAACATAAGCTACGTCGTCAGCTTGATGATAATGTATTTAAACTTGTATCACCAGATAGGACTAGAATAAACATCAAGTTCCTCCTACTGCTCCATTGATCTTGCATTAAGATCTTGAATATAACATATAATAAGATAACCTTATGACGAGTTTCAAAGAATCTGATCACTTCTTCCATATGGTTTCGATAGATTCTCTACATCACATGGTGACTTCATTATTTCAACATATGAGAGAAGTCAGAAAACAAATAAGCCTACCGAATTGAAACAGCTGTTAAATCAATTTCAACTGATTACCTCAATATATCCAAAAAAACCTGAACTAATATCACCGGCAGGGAATCCCATTGCGATTTTACTCTCTGTAATATATGTCACATCCAAATCAAATCCATCTTCCTGCAAATTTGATATCAATTAGAAATATTACGCAATAATTGTAGAATTTCAAAGGTCAGCCAATTTGATGAAAATTTTGCATGCACAAACAAACCAAGAAGTCATATAGGGTTATATTTAACACATAACAACAGGACAATACATAGAGCATAAAAAAAAATTAAAAGAAGAAAAAAAAAGCAAACATACATTGACTTTATGAGTTTTGAGATCCAATAATATCATTAAACTTGAACAAGAAATAATTAGTCACCTGATATCTTTTTTTTTGGGGGGGAGACAACATGCCTAGCCTTGACAGTCACGGCCGGGCCTTTACAGCACTCTTAGATGAATCAACTATTCTGTTAGTGAGGTTTTCAATAATGTTTGATTGCGGTGACACCCCCATCAGATCCTTGTTCAGAAGTTTGACCTCTAGGAGATACATGCAGGGAAATCCCACTTGTAAGCCTAGCAAAGGTTGATTTGGCAGAACTTGGTTCATCCTCTCCTCCAGCCGATGACTTGGGAATTTTCAAACTCTTTGCCCATAATGATATGCCAGATGTGGATGGCTTAGATGGTTCATCACTTCGGATATCTGGTGCAGAATTATCTTGAACTGCATCTAGGTCTCTTTTTATTTTTGATGAATCCGCAGACTAATCATTCATTTTGTCAGCTACCTTTGGTATCAGGAACTCCGAACCTAAATATGTAAAGATCTTAGTCTCATGAAATTACAATATCACAAGATACAAAATAAAGATAATTTCACATACTTATGAGCACCATGCTACCATACCCCCTCTGCCGGCCAACTAAGTACCGAGGAAGTTACTAAATAGATGTAGAATGCTTTCTGGAACAGTAGGACACTACTTTCATATCATATGAGCGAAAGGTTGAGACTAAATAAGATTACTTTTCTTTTATGTTGCCTTTACCGTTCAGCATTCACTTCACTACACTTGAAATCTAAAATGGAGTTGAAAGAAAATATTGCAACGTTATTGTACTGCTTATGTTGCGTTTGAAAACGTGGAAATTAAGTTCAAAACAAAAGGTAATTTCATTCTTCGTGACACTGCTAGCTGTGAGATTCCGAAGTACCAAATTAGGATTTCGACAAAATCAACTACATGCAAAATAAAGATAATATCCTGATGGAGCGACAAAAGACAGCAAAACCCTAGACCTATGATGGAGCGACAAAAGGGGAAACAATCACTCCAAGTTAACAAACCTAATTCAGGCAAACAAATCAACAATTCAGGGGTTCCGAAGCACCAAAGTAAGTTAATACCTAACCTGAAACAGCAACAATCGTGTAAAAACAAAAGGAATTCGATCAGGAGAATCGAACCTTTCTAGGTATAGTACTCCGAAATCTCTAGATTTGGGAAGCGGTGAAGAGGGAGAGTTTCCAAAGTAAGCGCTTGCAGAATAGCCGGAAGAGGAACTGAAGCAAACGCCGAAAGAGGAGTCGATGATAATCTGAAGAGCTTCTAAGGGTTTTCAGGCGGCTCGCGAGATACGATGGAAAGGAAGAGGGCGATGGTTATACTTGGACTTGCCGACTTGACTTGCTGCCGATCGACTTGATCGGCGTGCGTAGAAAGAAAGCCGGATATCCTCTGGCGCAAGCAACAAGCTTAAAAATCAGCTTTATTTGACAGCTGTCAAATCTCATCTTTCCTTTTTTTACCAAGTAGTATTTGAATGAAATATTTCCAAAAATAAAAACTTGAATACAGTATGCAATTTTTTCACAACGGTTCGATGAAATATTTCCTTATTTTTATACTAGACCGTTGAATTTTTTTTTCGAAATATTCGTTAAAAAATAAAAAATTACGGATAAATTCACATATTTAAACAATTTACACAAATATTCAAAATTTGCAGATACGTCAGGAAAAACGCGGTCTCAGACCGCGTTTTAGGTGTTAATGAGATACTTTTTAGTTCTTAATTTTTTTTAAAAAAAAATTGACGTAAAACGCGGCCTCAGGCCGCGTTTTACCTTTGGAAATTAAAAAAAAAAAACAGGAAGAAGAAGACGACTTTGCGCGCCGAGGAGGGCTTCTCGAGGGCGGCCGGGACAATCGACGGAGGGGACTGGCCGGAGAGGCTCGCGAGAGCACCAAACCACCGACGACCTTCAATTGAACGCCACATGGGGCGATTTGGGGACTCGCAGGTGGTGGTGGACGGATTTGGGGACGAATTGCAGATCTGGGGCGAAGAAGCCGATGTCGCCGGTGCCGCTGGTGGAGCGCTGCTAACCTTCAATTGAAGAAGCCGGTGTCGCTGCTGCCCTGGTGGAGCACCGGTATGGGGAAGAAGAAGCCGATGTCGCCGGCGGTGTTGTCCTGGTGCTGGCCTGGGATTTGGACGACGGAGGCGGAGGAGTCTAGACAACGATGGAGGCGGCGTTCAGCTCCGATGGCCAAGGTCTCGCAGGCGGTGGTGGGTGGCGTTCAATTGAAGGCCGTCGGTGGTTTGGTGCTCTGGCGAGCCTCTCCGGCCAGCCTCTCCGGCCAGCGCCCTCCGTCGATTGTCCCGGCCGCCCCCGAGAAGCCCTCTCCGGCGTGCAAAGTCGTCTTATTCTTCCTGTTTTTTTTTTAAATTTCCAAAGGTACGTCAAATTTTTTTTTTGTTTTTTTTTTTAAATTAAGAACTAAAAAGTATCTCATTAACACCTAAAACGCGGTCTGAGACCGCGTTTTTCTAACGTATCTGCAAATTTTGAATATTTGTGTAAATTGTTTAAATGTGTGAATTTATCCGTAATTTTTTATTTTTTAATGAATATTTCGGAAAAAAATTCTGGACCGTTTTCAAATTTCATCTTTTTACTGTAGTATTTCATTTAATACAACGGTTCAATGAAGATCATTATGAATTTTTTTTCACATGATTGCTTTTGAGTTTTGAATTTTGTTATAAACAATATACACACGCCCTTGCAAAGGATAGAGTTGCAAGTTTTTTTTTTTTTGGTTTTTTGAAAAAATAATAATTTGGACATCATTTTCAATTTTAGTAAAACTACTAGCATAGTACCGTGCGTTATGCACGGGATTTGCAAAATATATTATATTGCTTAAAATCTATTCTCATTTTATATTTATATTAGATATTAGATATATTATAATAATATAATAATATGAAAATGATATAGCCAAATAATATTAATATGGAAAAAAATAATTTTATTATAACAATACATATAATATATGTGGATAAATGTCAATGTCTCATCTTTTTAGATAGAAATAGTTGCATGCACTAATATGGAGAGTGTTTAATTTTTTTTTCCGCCTTCTGATTGTTTTTTAGCAACTTGATTGATTACTTTGAACATTAAACAAATATTTGTCGTCGTAATAAGCTGAAAGGTAGAACCAAATACTTTGTTATGTGGACTACACATTTGCCAAATGCTAGGTGTATGAAATTTTAAGCACTCTGGGATGAAAGCACATAAAAATGTGTGAGAAGATATATTGATGTAATAATATAGAATCACATTAACGACTAAACAACTTAAATTTTAATTATTTTGATTGGACCATCTAACATCCATCCAACTAAAGAAATACGGAGTACCAATCATCCTACGAATAAATCAAATTTTCATATTTAGAGTAATAATTTTTTTTCTACATTCATTAACTCTATGAAAACAATCTAGGTTTTATAAGTGGCTAATTATTAGTTTAAACTCCATCTTCAATTAAATTAATTTAAGTTCATTTCAACTATCCAAAATAAAGGCTAAACAATAATCTATATCTATTTACTGATTAATGAATAATTTTTGTTTTTTAAAATTTATATATTAGGAGTATGTAAATGATTCATGTTAAGTATTAGTTGATTGGATAAAATCATCATTTTTAGAATCTTATTTAATCAAATTTGAAATGAGATTTTATTTAGCAACATTATACATTTTTCATTTGAATTCTAAGCATAACTTTATATTCATCCGTTCACCACATTTTTTAGTAATAAAATAGATTTGATTACTGATTAATATTTTGTAACATCTTATTTAATGAAATTTGAAATTGTATTTTATTGAGAAATATTATACATCTTTCATTTGAATTCTAAGCATAGCATTATATTCAGTTAATCACCAATTTTTTTAGTAATAAAATAGATTTGAATACTAATTCATATTCATGATAAAACACATAGATATGTGATAAGCATTCGATTTAGTTTAGATTTTTTTGTTATCAAACTGATATTTTGATTTTTCAATAAGTTATATTAATTTTTTTTTAAGTGAATTTCAAATATTTTAGTGAAAATGGATTAATTTTAGTGCAAATGAATTAAAATATCTGGAAGAAAATCTTTATCAAATTTGTAACTTGAGAAATTTAATTATTTATTTGATAATTGTTAAAATGGGGCCCACAAATAATTTTTATAGTGAATTTCAAATTTGTAATGTGAGGTCGTCATGTGTATCCTTCGCTTCTGTTTTAGTATTATTAAAAACAAAAATAGAGTTAACAAATATCTAATAAAAATCATTAAATTTTAGGTGATAAACATTCAATTTAGTTATTTTTTTTTGTTATGAGATCGATATTTTGATGTATCAATCAGTTTTATTCATTTTTTTTTAAAAAAAAAAAGAGAATTTCGAATATTTCAGTGAAAATGGATTAAAATATATGGAAGAAATTTTTTATAAATTTTATAATTTGTGAAATTTATTTATTTATTTGCTAATTGTTAAATCGGGGGCCATAGATAATTATAAGCTAGTGAAATTTTTTTAAAAAGAGAATTTCAAATATTTTAGTGTTTTTAAAATTAGAATTCATTAAGGTGGATTATTATTAATATTTTATGATTAATTAAGATTCATTAGTAAAATAGGAAAATGAAGATCCTTAAATTTAATCTAATTAAAAATTGACATTTGATTCAATCATTAAAAAAAAGAAACGGTTGATTATGATAGATATTATGGTAAATTAGGAAAAAAGAAGATAAATTTGATTTAGTTAATAAAAAATAACAATAAATCAGCTATTGAGATAATTGATAGTGATTGAGATAATTAGTAGGGATTGATATATAATCGAGATTGATCGGGAAAAGAAATTGATTTCTTATAATATTGACTAATCTTAAATTATATATGCAACTTTGATTTCAACTTTAACCGTAGCTTTATATTCGGTTGATTACCATAGTTTGTAGGGGTGATTACTAGAATGTCCTAAATTTTGGACCTTATTAGGAAAGAGGCTCCCACCTCCTCCAAATTAGCAAAATGTCCACCGCCCCCCTTGGCTCCTGTGCCCCCCTCACGTGCCCCCTGTGCCCCCCTCTCACCTCATTATTTTATTTTCTTTCATTTTTTTTTTCTTTCCGCGTTTCCAAAGTTGCTGAAACGGAATTGCTGAAACTTCTTTTTCAGCACATACGGTTTCAGCAATCCCTATTTCAATTTGTTTTTTCCCAGTTTTTTTGTCCAGTTTTTTTTTCCCGTGTTGTTGAAACGGAATTGCTCAAACTCCTGTTTCAGCACATACGGTTTCAGCAACCCCTTTTCCAGTTTTTTTTTTCTCAGGTTTTTTTTTTGCGTTTCCAGAGTTGTTGAAACGGAATTGCTGAAACTTCTGTTTCAGCACATACGGTTTCAGCAACCCCTATTTCTGTTTTTTTTCAGTTTTTTTTTTGCGTTTCCAAAGTTGTTGAAACAGAATTGCTGAAACCCCTGTTTCAGCACATGTGGTTTCATCAACCCCTGTTTCAGTTTTTTATTTTTATTTTACCCCCTTGCTGAAAAAGGGGTTTCAGCACATACGATTTTCAGCAACCCTTGTTTCAATGTTTTTTTTACCGCGTTGCTTGCTGAAACGGAGTTGCTGAAACCCCTGTTTCAGTACATTCGGTTTCAGCAACCCCTGTTTTCAATGGGGGGAAATATGCTGAAATTGCATAAACAATAAACAACATTTGATATCCGACTTTGACCCCAACAGTGAATTAATTTCAGCATTTCAGGTCACAAAAAAATGCCTAAAATGTTGAAATATATGTTTGTGTGTAATATATTGTAGCTCATACAATTTTATAAGAATAAAATTCAACATTTCAGCATAAGAAAAAGTTTCAGCAAGACAAAAAAATTGCTGAAATTGTCAATATTTATTTTTTCAACAAAGCAAACTCAATCACAGTACCAAACTAACCACAAATTCACAAATAATAAATTCCGGAAAAAAAAATCCCACTAGCAAAATTTATCATCAAGTGATGTGGCTTCGCCTCCTTGACAAGGTCTGAATCAGTGATCTGGGTGGGAAGTGACAAGTACGTGAACAATTAATTAAGAGCATATATGAACTGATTAATGGAATAGACATACGTTAGTAAAAGCAAGCAACTAACCACACTACCAATGGCTTCCAAGTCTATGGATCTCATATGGGGAGGGAGCTCCTTCACAATAGTTACATCATTCTTCAATGTTTTAAAATGTTAATACTGGTTAAGGAATCAAAGCAGACATTGGCAAATCACACACAGAAAATAACACAGCAAGACAGCAACATAGGCAAATCATATAACTGATCACAATGAATCAGCATCACTGCAAAAATCACGAGATCTTCAATAGAAATTAGCAATGCGATTGAGAAATCAACTGAAGAAACATTTGAAAATGAGAACAGAGCCACATCAGAACCAACAAATTTCGGGTTTGATTTCAATTTTGAAATTTTAGGTTTCCAAGTTATGAAATTGAATTACCGAGCGTCTGTATTCCGGAGATGCCCAGCGCGTACGCCGGTGTCCCGTCCGGCGCTGTTGAAGAGCGCATCTGGAACGAGGCGTTGTTGAAGATCCAGCTAGATCTAGAACGCTCGCAAGGTCGGAGGCAGGGGCTTCCATGGCTGTCGACGACGCCGGCGTAGGTAACGGAGGAAGAAAGCAAGGTCGGAGGCAGCGGCTCGAGAGCTTCAATCGGTGACCATCGGGATCCAGGGCGGAAGAGAGATGGACGATCTGGACGAAGCAACAGCTAATCGTAAACGCCGAGAGAACTCCGACTGCAAAGGAGGATAAACCTAGCGAAACCATAGGAGACAGGGTTGTGTTTTTGAGACGGTGAGGAAAAGAGTAAGGCCCGACCAGAGAACTAGGTTTAGGGGAGGGGGGCCGAGGGATATTTAGATGGACTTTTAACAAAAAAAAAAATATCCGTGGACAGTTTTTAATTTGACCTAAAATTTGCGCATTCGGTGCAAATTTTCTCTAGTTTGTATATAGTAGTAATTAAATAGAATTGGATAAGGAAATCTTAACGGTTGCAATAGAATCCTCAAATATCTAATAATTTTTTTTAAAAAAATTAACAAAATGAATTTCACTTAACATTCATTCAAAAGAGTTTAGTGAAATTTATTTATTATTAATATACTGATTTATTATTTTTTGGCTTTTAAAAATCCTGGATAAAAAATAATCTGTAAATTTGGAGAAGTTATTATGATTTGGTCAAAAAATAAGCTGTTTTAGTATTATACTAGTGTATGCCCCGTCCCCTGCACGGGAATGTGTTAACACAATATTATAAAATTACATTTATTATCTATTAAAAATCCTATTATAAATATGAAAATAAATAAATATGAATTACATTATGATAATTAAACTAATAACTAAAAATATAAGATTATAATTAATCTAGATCTAAATAACTCATTCTCCTAAAAAATAATATAGATAAAAATAAAAATAAATATGAAATAATTAATTTTGATATAAATAATTCTTTCCACAAAAAATAATCGATAACACTTATCAAATATTTACTACTATGTATCTATTAATATTTTTGGTAATTATGATAACTGCTCTAAAAAACCCTTCAAAACCCGCCTAGACCCCCACCTAAACCCCTTACCTCACCCCTCTGCCAAGGCCTTCAAGGTCACCAAGACCCGCTAGACCCCAAAGACCCGCCATAAAATTCTTCTACATGGCAATCAGATGAACCTAATTTCTTTTTTAGGTCCCGTCCATATATTGTAATTTATATATAAACCGTCCATTGGATATATTATTTATAATCCAGATGGAGATACACTTATATGACCATTTGTATATCTGTATATGCCAAAGTTGTTAATTAGATAAAACTACGTATTTTAGATAATTATTTCAACAAATAAATAATCATTCCTATATATCTACGTTAATAATCTAAATTTAGGTATGAATACAATATTTAGATTAAGACAAAGTAGTTATTTAGATTATTATTTTTAGTGGAAATTGACATAGATAGGATATATATGATTAGATTAGATAGGATGGAAATTGTGTGAATATAATATAATTTGCATATTAATTGGGTGACATAATATAATTTATTCTCTATTAGGAAAATGGATGGATGGTTATAATGTAGTTTATTATTATTATTATTATTATTGATGATTGTGTTATATTGATATAGTTTTTTCCTTATATAATATTTATTATTATTATTATTATTATTATTATTATTATTATTGATATAGTTTTAATTATATAGATTTAATTATTTGTATTAGATTTCCTTTTTGATGGGAGAAAGTTTTGCGAGACGCACTCACGCGCCGCCACGTAGGCAGATTCACTCACACGCCGCCACGCGGGACGCTATGTATCGGTTTTAGTATATGTATATAGATTAGATATTAGATATACTTTAGCCTTTACTGATCTTTGGACAGGTACCGAACATCTCATTAATATATTATCTAGCCGACACCAACCTGACATAAATATCAAGGTTAATCAATTTATTAAAGCAGACAAAACATGGGACCATGATAAAATAAATACCTCGCTACAACACATCTTACCCAACGCAATAATAGAATCCATAAAAGCTACACCAATACCACAGAACATACACATGAATATATTATACTGGAAATGGAGCAGGAATGGCTGGTTCTCTACCAAGTCAGCCATAGATATGATCAACTATATGAAACACCACCAAAAATCGGATATGCGGTGGATTTGGAATCTCGACATCTCACCAAAAATAAAAACATTCCTTTGGAAAATCTCACGGAATGGCATACCCACTACAGTCAAATTAGCATCCCGCCATCTGGGAATACCCACAAACTGCCCACATTGTGACTCCCACTATGAGGATCTGCACCATCTACTGGGGAGTTGTCCAATAACAAACACTCATATCAATTGACTCAACTTCCTTCATTAAGATCAATGGATGCTTCTTGGAAGGAAAGGACATAAATCAAACACTTTAGGATATTAAAGAAACTATGGGAACACATAGATTTGCCAAAATTGCCTTTGCTTGGTGGGGAATATGGTACTTTCGCAACAAAACACTATTTGATAACATAAAGTCGGATATAAGGTGTATTGTTTCGTTCACAAGAGATCAAACTTCTTTGTGGAATTCGTCCAAAAACATTGATGGTCCAATTGATAACTCAACCGTCAAAAGCGATAAAATTATAACACATGGGAAAAAAAAAGAGTGAAAAATGGAAACCCCCATAACCGGGAGCTTATAAACTGAACTTTGATGGCGCACTATCTCTTTCCGTCCAGGGTTCCTATGGATTCATTCTACGGGATTGCAGAGGAGTTCCTATCTTTTGTGGCTCTGGCCCATGCCCTTTCCCCTCCGTGACCTGTTCAGAGGGCTTAGGGCTTTGGAAAGGAATCACATCGGCAAAAGAACTCAACATCCCTAATCTTGTAATAGAAGGTGATAACCTTACCATAATTAACAGTCTTAAAGGTCTTGGGAAGCCTATTGGAGCCTCTGAAATAATTGTCTCGGACAGTCTAGTCTCGCTGGGCTTCTTCGCTTCGGTCGAGATTCGTCATGTCTTTCGGGAGGCAAACCAGGTAGCGGACCGTTTATCGCATATGTCCATTGCTTTCCATGATGCACTTGTTCCTGACGACTCTCTGCTTCGCAGTCTCATCCGCAAGGATGCTCTTGGCTTGTAGGGTTATGCCTCACAGCCAAATTCTTTCCGTTTCAAAAAAAAAAAGACTTTACTGCGTAGTGTGTGTGTTTCTTGTCAAAGAGACTCGCCTCTCCTTATTTTCCAAAAATAAAATAAAATAAAAATTGCACAAAATCATAGAATAATGGTCCATAGCTTTCTAGTTATCCTCGCAATTTTGTGTATTTTAATTAATTCTAAATCCGAGTTTACTGATTAAGTATGATTAGAGTTTAAATATTATGAGATGGAATTTTATCTTAATAAATATAAAATGATTATTAATTTAAAATATTTATTTAAGGGCTCGATTATATTTTAGTGATAATTTTTTTTATTTTTAAAAAATAATAATAAATAGTTAATAATTTTCAGCTTAAAATATGAGTTTGATCCATTTTATTTGTTATATGTAACTTTAAAAAATTAGGTTATCAATTAATCATATAACTTAAAATATGAGTGTCTGCCAACTTATCGATTGGTATACTAGTGCTCGAAAAGGCAGTAAAGTAGCACGACTACTCATTTCATTCCCGTTCGAGTTAGAGCCATTGAAGGAAGAAATGTCAATGCATGAAGGATTTGTTGATAACGTTAAAACCTTCGCGACATTTAACAAAAACTTCTATAATGAAATGGACCATACTCCAACCCACACCATAAATTTATGTGCACATACAACCTGGACACTTCACTCATATATAGATGTGTGCCAAAGGAAACTAGGATAAATAGCTTCCAAATATAGAAAACAGTACGTTCAGTAGACAAACACACCAGAAAAATAAAAGCAGAGATGCTATAGAAGAAAGATAAGTTTAAGAAGAAAATGGATTATGTGACTTCATACTCATCGATGGCGGTTGTGTACTCACATGTCCACATTATAAGATGTAAATGGAAAAGACACCCCAATAGCTCTTGCTAATAAATTTCCACGTCTTAAGATAGCTCCAATTACCAAAGAAACGAAAGTCGCCCCTAACAGCACACTCAATGGGCATAACGAAGTGATGGTTGATAAAAAGGCATACACTAGAATTATCTTCATTTATCATTCTTTCCCGCCACTTCCAACAGTTGATTGACTTTCATGATAGGACTAAAAATGGAGTTTGGACCCAACAAGCAGGAGACATACATAATTAAGAAAGCTAAGGGAATTCAAAGGTAAACTGTTGGGGCTGAATTTTACAATAGCTTCTTATCCTATGCCAGGTCATTTTACCATCTTTATCTAGAAGAGTTAAACAACTCTTCTAGATCTATCTTTCAACATCCATAGATCCCTCACTTGTGCACGTCAGATTTCAAAAAATGATAACATTAACAATTAAAGAAAAGAATAATAAAAACTCAACTAAGATATCTCATCCATCACGAAAAGTGAACCCAACTTACAAGGAATAGAACTATTAGCATAAGTTTCCAATCTCATGACACAACTAGGTTCCACAATCTTCTTTTTCAGGACAGAAATGGTATTCTCTAGACCCAAAAGTTTTCAGCTCTTAAACAAAAATGGGACATAAACATTCATTTCGAGACAAAGGAATTCCTTTTTCGAGAGAAATAAAATTCTCATTTTGGTAACAGAAGATGCACCTAATTTTCAGAATTTAAAATTTATGTTCCCTTTTTTCCGGGGCAAAGAACTTCCATTTCTCATCAAGACATTTGAATTTTCTTTTTCAGGTTTGGACTTTCCATGCTTAGCTTTTGGGACAGGAACAAGGTTTTCAAATTTAGAGACCCAATCTTTCTAATTATCAGGTTGTGGGTTTTAAGTCTCAATATTACAAGATCAAGAAGTTCCTATGTCTTGTAGAGGTATTTAAACTTCCCTTTTCAAGGAATAAGACACATTTTATGTAATTGGGGGCTGATTTATGTACTCTCTTGACAAGAACATACTTCAAATTTCTACACACCACCTTTCCTTCCCGTACCAAAAAAATTCTCATAGAGGCATTTAAATTTATATTTCAAAAAAGGGATTGATGTTTGTAATTTTTTAGAATCTTCAAGCTCATTTTGAGGCATCTGAACCATTCGTGTTTAGGACCTTAACAAAGTTCCTTTCTTGCGACACAATCCTTTTTAAGGGATGGTATTTCTCTTTATATATTTTTAGATCACATATTTTATATTTCTTTAGAGGCATTTTCAGTTTCTGTTTAGTTATTTTGAAGGATTTGAACTTCATATTTCGGGACAGGGGCGTTCCATTATAAAATTGAATTTTCCTAGAGGCATTTTAACTTGGGAAACCAACATTTCAGTTACAGTAAAAGAATATTTTTTTAGTCGGATAGGGACCCTTCGTTTTTCATGACACAAAATATGATTTTTTCGTAACGAGGCATTTACACTCTGTTACGGGATAGAGAAATTCCATTTTCACAGTGAGGCATTTTCGACTCTCATTCGGGGAAAAAATCTCCATTCTATTTATTGAGGACTTTGGAATTTCCATCTGGGTTACCAACTTCTCTTTTTGAAACATATATATAAACATTTTAACTTTTTTAATTGTTTAAGGGACATTCAATTTTTAGAACATAGAAACTGCATTATTGTTACGAGGCACTTGAATTTTTCGCTTTTTAGACTCGTATAGTTAGCTTCCATCTCAGGGAAGACACTTTCTTTGATGGATAGGGCACTCTTTACATATTTTGATATCATGGATTTCATAATTCATTCGAGGCATTTGAAGTTTTAGGGACATAGAAAATAAGATGTCCCTAGAAGGGGACTCACTCATTTCAGGACACAATCTTTCTCCGGAAACAATCTTTCTTTTATGGACCGGGCATTTATCTTTACATATTTGGACAGACTTTCATGTCAGGGACATGGAATTTCCATTTTCTACAAGGCATATAGACTTTGTTGGAAATTCAGCTTGTCGGAACATAAATCCCCATTTTTATTCCGAGGCATTTGATTTTATGTTTCGGGACAAGGACATTTCACTTTTCAAGACAAAGAAATACCATTTTCATTCTTTAGACAATTCTTTTGTTTCTAGAAAGAGACATTCCGATTTCGGGACATAGAAATTGAATTTTCCTATCGAGGCATTTGTGCCACTAGCTATTTCAGACATTCCCCATCTACTCGATTAGAATTTCCATTGTCTACGAGACATTTGAACTTTCTATAAAAACCTCTTTGTTGGGACATAAACGTTCGTTTCCAATCCGAGGCATTTGATTTTCTATTCCGGGACAAGGACATTCCACTTTTTTAGGACAACGAAAACCCATTCTATTTTCGTTGTCCTCTTTAGAGGCATTGTCATTTATAGCATGCATTTCTTTAGAGGCATTTTCAGTTTATGTGCTCAATTAGTAAACATATCAGCCATTTCTTTAAAGGCATTTTCAGTTTCTGTTAGTTATTTTGAGGCATTTGAACTTCCTATTTCGGGACAGGGGCTTTCCCATTATCAAAGTTGAATTATCATATATAGGCATTTGGACAGGGGAATTCCTATTTCTCTTTACATATTTTCACATCATAGAATTCATATTTCATTCAAGGCATTTGAAGTTTTAGGGACAAAAAATAAGTTGTTCCTGGAAAAAGGCTTTCTTACTTCAGGACACAATCTTTCTCAGGAAACAATCTTTCATTTATGGACCGGACATTTCTCTTTACATATTTGGACTTACTATTTCATGTCAGGGACATAGAATTTCCATTTTTTAAGAGGCATATAGACTTTTTTGGAAATTCAGCTTGCCAGGACATAAATCTCTATTTTCATTCGGAGGCATTTGACTTTTTGTTTCCGGACAAGGATATTTAACTTTTCAAGACAAAGAAATACCATTTTCCTCCTTTAGACATTTTGAGCTTTCGTTTCTGGCAAGGGGCATTCTGATTTCGGGACATAGAAATTGAATTTTCCTATCGAGACATTTGGACTAGCTATTTCGGACATTCCCCTTTTACTGGGACAAAATTTTCCATTTTCTACGAGGCATTTGAACTTTCTATAAAACCTGATTGTTAGGACATAAATGTCCATTTCCAATCCGAGGAATTTGATTTCATATTTCGTGACAAGGACATTCCGCATTTTTGGACAATGAAAACCAATTCTATTATCATTATCCTCTTTGGCTCTTTATAGGCATTTTTAATTACAACAGTCATTTCTTTAGAGGCATTTTCATTTTCTATGCTCATTTAGTCAACATATAGACATTTCTTTAGAGGCAATTTTCGTTTATGTCTAGTAATTTTGAGGCATTTCAACTTCCTATTTCGGGACAGGAGCATTCCATTATAAAAATTGAATTTTCATATAGAGGCATTTGGACAGGGGCATACCTATTTCTCTTTACATATTCTCACAATACGGATTTCATACACTACAAAAAAAAAACATTTTCGCAACGGCTGCTTCCCGTGGCTAAAAGACCATTTGCCGTGGCAAAAGGGCAGTAGCCACGGCTGTAGCCACGGGAAACTAGCCGTGGGGAAACCATCGGTGGCAAAAGAGTCTATCTACGGGATCTGCCGTCGCTATGATGGTAGCCACGGCAGTAGCAAAGGATGGCGAAGCCACGACAAAATAGGTGCGACGGGTAGTTGCCGTGGCTACTAAATTCTTCACGCTGAAACTTTTGGCTTTTTTTTCTATTGCGACGGTATGATGCTGTTGCTAAGCTTATTATGCAACTTCCCTTGTTTTGCGACGGCAAATTGCCGTGGCTAATGGTAAGATTTTCTCTGTTTTCCCTATTTCACCTATTTCTTCCCTATTTTCATTCTAATTATCTAATGTAAGCAATGATAACCACTTCACAAATAGATTACAACCACAATACAATCTTCCATATAACGTATAGATTAAAAATTGAAAGTATATAACAAAAATATGTTGCCAAGGTTGGAGTTTTAGCATTCTGACAAAAAATGTGTGTTCATACATACAAGGAGCCAAGTAAATCCATAGTCCTCATAATGAGTCCTCGCCACCTCAACCAGCAGCTTGTGAAGCATCTCTTTCAACTTCTCCATATGGCATGCCATGGTTATGGAAACAGCAAATAGTGAGCAACTTCAGCGACAAGTCTCAGCCCTTGGTTCAAGGAGAAGAGAGAGTATCTCCTAGGAGTGGACTCTACACAAGATTTATTTAGTTAGCATCCAAATTTTCCTTTATTCAGTTAACATCCAAGTTTTCGAATCGGAAAGTCATTTTAAATAGATAATGCAGAAATAAAAGAAGATTCAACAATAAGACAATCAAGATGATTAAACAAAAGCAAGACATGTTTCAAAATGATTAAAATCCTTAGAAAATATATGCAGAAACAAAAGAAGATTCAACAATAACAAAATCAAGATGATTAAACAAAAGCAAGACATGTATGAAAATGATTAAAACCCTTGACAAGGATGACTACTTATCATCCATAGACCAAGGAAGAACGTACATGACACCAAAGGAAGGCCAAGTCCAGCTAACAAATGTAGTGAGGAAGGCATGGACTGGATTTCTAGACATGGTAAAAATAGCAAATATTGGATTTTTGTAAATCTTTCTTGTCCATCTTGAAGAATCGATCAATTTATTTCTTCATTGACATAAACCAGGCCTTAGAAAGAAGTATCATGAGCCTCGAACATAATAAGCAGCAAGAGATATCAAAATAGTATTCTCTATAAGCTTTTTCCTAGTAGTTGCTTACTGTGTTTGTAAAGTACGATGATCACACCAAGAGGAGATGCAGAATTCAGAACTCTAAACAAATAATAATCCAATAAGATCTCATTTATTTCTAGGAAAAAAAAAAGCTAATGAAGGTGTTTTAAGAACTATAATAAACACGAACAATAAAAAATGTAAAGATATATGCAACAAAACAAACATATAAACAAGGCCTTTATATAGGCAAGACAAGAGAAATCATAGGATATAATAAATATTGTAGGATATATATGCAGCAAGGGTTTGGATGTTTGCTACCAACGAAAAATAGGAGAAATGATAGGTTTATCTACTTTATTCGTTTTGCATTGCCGCACCATTACCCATGAAGATATCAAGGCCCTTTTAGTAAGAGCAATATGAAATTTTAGAAGTGAAAGTATTGTTTATTAATTAAGTAAAACTTACAAGGTCTTCAAATCCCTTGTATTTCAATATAGTGCGGGAGGAAGTGAAAAAGTGGGAACCAAAAGAATATTGAAGGAATATTAAAGCTGAAGAGATACAAAGCACAAGATTACATTAAAAAACAAGAGCACATCTTTCTCCCGCCATTCTCATCAAATTCATCATCTAAGTTGCCGGTCTCAATGTAGTTGGGTTCCATCCAAATTTTTTAAACAGTTGATGGATCTACTATATGCAAGTACAAATTTGGATTCACTTTTAGAGATAAGTAAACAAATGAAGAATAAGAGTAAATCTTGAATCAATGCATCTATGATTACTGCAGGATTGGAAGTGCTGATGTTATTTGCAAACAATTTGATTATACTTTTAGAGAAAAGTAAAATGAAGTAAAGCTTGAATAAGCTCTAAGCTCTGTTAGAGCACCATGCCTATCATAATAAACAAAAAGTCAAAACCATATCAAAGAGAAAAAAACAAGGGCATTCTTACTCAAAGATAAGCTTGATCCCCATTGGAATAACTCTTTGCTCCTATCGTCATTTTGCACTATCACTTCTATGAAGCATAGGCTATCCTCCATTGGTCCAGTTGCTGTTTTTTATTGCTTCAATGAGGTCTCTTCACATTTAACCTATAATTGCAGTTGTATGAATTAGAAAGAAAGGCATATAAATAAGCCTACATGGAAATGAATCATCATCCTTATATAACAAATACCAAGCTCCTAATCAGTCCATGTTGCATCTGATTCACTCTAGATGGCAATCTTTTGCATTATGCTCTCTTTTCGCAGATAGGAGTATAATAATAAAAGCTGCCCTGATATTAGTTGCCAGTTACCACAACTAATATGTGGCTAATGAAAGACAAAATTAAATGAATGAAAAATTATGATCTTTATCCTCGAGCAGCTACATCGGTCTCCACCAGTATTGATGTGGTTATCCTTTTGAATGATTTCAATGCCCGCTCCCTCTCCTGGAGCATTCATATAGGTGGAAAAGACTCTTATAACATATTTTGAACATTTAATAAATAGATAGGTATTATAAATTCAAAGCATGAGATACTAATATGCATTTTGCCAATGACTACTTGAAATAGGAACCGATTTCAGAACATAGCATATTGTAGAGTTGGATCATATAAAACAACTATGTGAGAGTGAACAATTCTTATTTTGATTACCTTTCCAAATGACTTCTCTGTGATCTGAGAAACAAGAATCTCTCTCAAATGATTTCTCTTGTCAATATCATCAACAAGATGAACCCTCTATAAGATCAAGTCTGTGCTAGAACCAACTTTTCCAACAGAAAGATACACATAGTTTGAGAGGAATTCTACAGCGAGTTTCTGGAAGAAAGAAAATTAGATATTAGAAAAGCATTTTTGCAGAATGTTGTGATTTGATTATAGACAGTTATCATATAAAGTAACAAGCAAAACACCACAAAATTCAGGGAGATCAACAAACTTGTCTGACAAATTCTTCCAAAGCTCAAGAGGTACATGATGTTCTTAAGAAAGCTTATCAAAACCCCAAATGTAGTTCTGAATTCTATTAGAAAAAAATAGAAGTCTCAACTAAAACCATGGAAATTAACATGGATACAAGAGGTGAAAGGATAGAGACTATGGGGTAAGACTCTATAACACATCAATGGGTAGATTAGCTCAAGCAACCACTGCACACAATTATAACTCACTCTCAGGTTCAATTCAATTCAGCCATCGACTAAGATGTCAAGGTAATTCTTATTCTTAATAAAAAAAATTAATCACTACCAGAAGATGGAAAAGGATCAAGATGAGAAAAGAATCAAATTAACCTGCACCATTAATCAATCTGGAATGACGGGATGGATTTGAGGCATCCTATAAATTAAAATAATAAAAACAAGAAGTAGCCTTATAAGTATAAACTTTCCAAGAAAGACGTAGAGAAAATTTTAGATGAGAGACAAGGCAAAAAGGGCTGGAAAATTCAAATCTAAAACTAAAAATTAAATTCAAAAAGGCGCCTACTTTCTTCATTAACATAAAATCAATAAGATAATAGCCACCTAAACCATTCATCAAATAAATTTTTAGATGAGGCCGATTTCGGAGGCATGCGTTCTTCTAGACTTCTCATAAATGTAAATGTAAGGGGACGGGGCATAATTTCAAAGACTGCATTCTTGAAGACTTCTCAGAAACACAAATTTGGGAGAACATGCCATTTTTGAGGCTTTTGTTCTTCAAGATTAAAAGAAATGTTTGTACCTTGGGAGGATGCTCATGGAAGATGATGCAACGCCATAGTTGGATGAACCCTAGAGGAGAGAAAGGAGCGGCGATGGAGATCGAAGAGTCTAGGGCTTCAGTTGACGAAGGGATGCGTCCAGATGGTTTCCTAAAGGAAGCGGAAGTATTTTAAGAACTGCCAAGAAACAAAACCAAATAGATATAAAGCCCCAGATCAAAACGAAAACCAACAGATCTGGCGAAAAAGAAACAAATCGAACCGAAATACAAATAAAGAACGAGACTTAAAGCAAGATCTAATACCTGAGGAACCGGGGAGCCACATCCCATCCCAGACGAGGCCTCTTCCTCGGCCTTCGATCCATGCGAGTATGAGGAAAATCGGCAATCCGTTCCATCTCCGATCAAAAACACGAAATATAGGTATGTGCGATGTTTGGTGAGAGGCAAGAGAGAACTGTTAAGGGATCTATGGAGACAAGCAAGGGGGTTCTGCGGAGAGCATCGATCTGGAGAATTAGCCAGAGAGGCGGAGAGGCTGAGGAGAGAGATCCAGAGATGAGGAAAGAGGGGGTGATTTTAGGTTTAGAAAGAAACCCTTGTTTTTCACAATGCCCGCCCAAACCACAATAAAAAAATTCCAAGTTTTTAACAAAAAAATTAAATTAAATTTTTTTGAAGTGGAATATTTCAAACATTTAAAATACTATGTGTATGAATGTATGATAATATGATTACCAAATTAAAAAAATATAACAATAAATTATTTGACTAAACATTTAACAGTGGTGAGTCAATACAAAGCACATCGGTCTAACCCCATTCGTATACCATTCGATTAATAAGGTAGGATTTTATAATTATTAAAGATAGAATAATAGATTAATAGTTAAAATTTGAGCGTAGTTAGGTAATTGCAAGATAGTCAAAGTATATAATATATCTAATAGTTTGTAACTTATCTTTTTATATCAAATAATATATTCAATAGTTATTCAATCATACTAAGTTTTAGATCAAATTGGATATAATATATCTATATATAAATATATATCATGCCGTCAAGATTCTAAAAGATGAAGAAGAAATATTTGACCAATTATTCGACCTTTTAGATCAAATTGAATATAATATATTTATATATGGTTTTATTTTTGTGAGCCACGTCAATTTGATTTTTTTAGCTACGTCAATTAATAATCTAAAATAATATTTTAATATAATTAATATAGTCAAATATAATATAATTTATTAACAAAAACGCACAATCGCGGGTATAGTATATTTCTATTTGTTTTTTACTCTTTTTTATTTCTGTTTTTTAACAAAAAAATATATATATATTCAATTTACATACGGGGCCGATGTCGTAGCAAATATCATCCAACCATAACAACATTAGCTACGGCTCCATTGCCGTGGCTATGTCTTAATAAAAATCAATTCAATTGCCACGGCAAGTCTATGCCGTTGCTACCGTGTATGACTACTTTATGTTTGCTATCCAATCGCCACGGCAAACCCTGCCGTTGCTATCACTTGTGGCTAATTTGTTTTTTTGTCACCCATTGGCCACGGCAAAACCTTTGCCGTTGCTACCATGCGTGGCCAATATGTTTTTTTTTTGTAGTGATATTTCATTCGAGGCATTTGAAGTTTTAGGGACAGAAAATATGTTATTCATCGAAAGATACTTTCTTATTTCAGGACACAATCTTTCTCAGGAAATCATCATACTTTTATGGACCGTGCATTTTTCTTTACATATTTAGACTTACTATTTCATGTCAGGGACATAGAATTTCCATTTTCTACGAGGCATATAGACTTTGTTGGAAATTCACCTTGTTAGAGCATAAATCTCCACTTCCTTTCCGAGGCATTTGATTTTTTGTTCCAGGACAAGGACATTTCACTTTCCAAGACAGAAATACCAATTACATTCTTTAGACATTTGAATCTTTTATTTCTTGAAAGTAAATTCTGATTTCGGGACACAAAAATTGAATTTCCTATCGAGGCATTTGGACTAGATATTTCGGACATTCCCCGTTTACTGGAATGGAACTTCCATTTTCTACGATGCATTTGAACTTTCTATAAAACCTGTTTTTTTGGGACATAAATGCTCATTTCCAATCCAAGGCATTTGATTTTCTATTTCGGGACAAGGACATTCCGCTTTTTTAGGACAATGAAAATCCATTATGTTTTCATTGTCCTATTTATAGACATTTTCAATTATAGCATGCATTTCTTTAGAGGCATTTTTAGTTTCTGTGCTCAGTTAGTCAATATATCAAACATTTCTTCAGAGGCATTCTCAGTTTTTGTTTAGTCATTTTACGACATTTGTACTTCCTATTTTGAGACAGGGGCGTTCCATTATAAAAATTGAATTTTCATATAGAGGCATTTGGACATGGGCATTCCTATTTCTCTTTACATATTTTGACATCGCGGATTTCATATTTCATTCAAGGCATTTGAAGTTTTAGGGACAGTCTTTCTTTTATGGACCGTGCATTTCTCTTTACATATTTGGACTTACTATTTCATGTCAGGGACATAGAATTTCCATTTTCTTCGAGGCATATAGCTTTGTTGGAAATTCAGCTTGTTAGGACATAAATCTCCATTTTCATTCCGGGGCATTTGATTTTTTGTTTCGGGACAAGGACATTTCACTTTTCAAGACAGAGAAATACCATTTTCATTCTTTAAACATTTGGACCATTTGTTTCTGGAAAGAGTCATTCTAATTTCGGGACATAGAAATTGAATTTTCCTATCGAGACATTTGGACTAGCTATTTCGGACATTCCCCATTTACTAGAATAGAATTTCCATTTTCTACGAGGCATTTGAACTTTTATAAAAAAAACTATTTGTCGGGATATAAATTTTCATTTCCAATCCGAGGCACTTGATTTTCTATTTCCGGACAAGAACATTCCGCTTTTTTAGGACAATGAAAATCCATTCTATTTTCATTCTTGAGGCATTTGAAACTTTTGTTTCTCGAAAGGGAGTGACACATAATTTCCATTTTCCACAAGGCATTTGATTTCATGTTTCGTGACAAGGACATATATAGCCTTATGGCCCTTATAGGACAATGAAAATCCGTTCTCAATTCGAAAGGGCCTTCAAGGCATCTCCCATTCTCAATCCGAGGCATTTGATTTATTTCGGGACAAGGACATTCCTCTTTTTTTTGGACAATGAAAATCCATTCTATTTTCATTTTTGAGACATTTGAACCTTTTGTTTCTGGAAAGGGACATTTTACTTTTGGGACATGGGCATTTCCCATTTACCGTGACCTAGAATTTCCATTTTCTACAAGGCATTTGGAATTTCTGTAGGAATTTTCTTTGTGGGGATATAAATTCCCATTGTCATTCCGAGGCATTTGATTTTATGTTTTCGGACAAGGACATTAAGCCTTATAGGACAATGAAAATCCATTCTTAATTCCAGAAGTCCTTCGAGGCATCTCCCATTCTCATTTTTTAGGCATTTGGACTCTATTTTGGGATAGGGACATTCCATTTTTTGAGGCATTTGGACTATTACGGGACATGGACATTTTGCTTTTCGGGAGATATTACAAAAAGTGGAAATACATAGAGAATATGCAAATCTCCTAGTTTTTTCAATTCCACAAAAGAATGGGTAGGTATGCAGGAATAACTTATTGTGAAAAAGAATGATAGATAGGAAACATAACTTTTCCTTCAATTTTAGTAAAAATGAAAAACTATTGAATAAAGGAAACAAATAAAAAAATGAAATGGTAATATGCAAAACAAACACGGGGGAATAGGATAACTCTAATCAAGGAATCAATAGTAGTAATTAAAAAAAAACTTGAACATCAATAACTAGAGGGAAGCTAATGCAAATAAAATCTAGTCATGAGAAGCAATGCAGACTATTATCATGCCAATATTCATGCTTCATTTTTATATCATGGGAAGGCGAGTAATATTACCTCTAGGTCCTTCAACTCAAAATCTCTTCTCATCTTCATAACCGCAACAAATTGAAGCCACGCTTGAGAGTTGAGGCTAAAAAACAATCATGTCAAGCAATAACATGTATCCTTAATAAGCACTCATAAAATCGGAAAGTAAACAAGTAAAGACAATGAATCTTTGCTAATCCCTCACCGGATAGGAGCAGAGGAGAGCCTCAAGTTCCTCTTACACAATGCAGCTTTTAGAAGCAATAGCAGTGGAGACAAATGGGAAATTTACGTCCTTTGATCTTCTAAAGATGAAAATAGTGAACTTTAGAAGACCATTTGTCATCTTCAAATTAAAAAACAAGGGGCAATTCAAGTTTAACGAAATGCTAAAATTAGTTGTTCAAACAATAAAGAGAGAGAATAATATAAATTCTTTATAAAAAAGCCTTAAAAAAAACTAAACGTACCATGTGAGGAGATTTCTTGACCTCATTTGGATTTACAAAGATAATAAGAACATATATTCTTGCAGATGTACGTCCACTACAATATTCTGCATCAAGCAAAACTTTACTTTACACATCAGGTAAAAAAAAAGTGAACTAAAGCTTCAAATAAACTATAATTAGGAGATGAATAGACTAGCTAATCAACTTTATGAACTTTGGGTAAGATTACCCTAATAGTAACTCCATTTGCATAAAAATTCAGATTAGAGATAAAGTTCTCCCTTGTAAATCTGACAAGAAAAGAATCTCAATTACTCATAAGAATCTCTACAACAGTAAATTTTGCAAAAATGATACCAGAAAAATGAATGACAGATCAATTGGTTAGCACGATCATCACTTTGAGTAGGATCTATTCTTATCACCAATCCCCTTCTTTTGTATCTTTTCCAAGAGCGTTCCCAAGATTCTCGATCTTCTTCTTGGGGATATATTTTCCGGAGTATTTTCCGGAGTAATGTAGTTGAGAAAGATTATATATATATATATATATATATATATATATATATATATATATATATATATATATATATATATATATATATATATATATATATATATATATGTTTGCTACACACAATACAGTCCTTATCTAGTGAGTTTTACAATACTTAAATATACGTTATTATTTAATTTAAATATTCACGATTAAAATTTAATGACAAAGACTAAAAATATGAAATAAAAGATTGTTTATGTCCAACCTACTACATATAAAATAAAGATAGGAAAATATCTTTA
Organism: Persicaria tinctoria; assembly: GCA_037127255.1. Lineage (NCBI taxonomy): Eukaryota > Viridiplantae > Streptophyta > Magnoliopsida > Caryophyllales > Polygonaceae > Persicaria > Persicaria tinctoria. Next base: position 16,576,815 of record JBANSL010000008.1, read on the forward strand.
GTAAGTTGTTTGCTATGAAATTAATTTCTTAAGAATCCTAACGTATTGATAAAGTCGATAAAAGAAAAGAAAAATATGGTAAGTACAATAGAGAAATGGAGAGAGAGAGAGAGAGAGAGAGAGAGGCGACCTCCCCTGTTGAGCTACAGACCTGCTAAAAGCCTAAGTATGGGGTCCCACCACTCGACGTCGACTTCTCCCACTCGATGTCGACTGACCTTCAGCACGAGGATTACTATTTTCAACTTTGCTTGTATTTTTGGAAATTTAGGCGGTAGGATGGTGGACTATTCCAGGTGTCGGTATGTTATTGGACAATGCCAACTATTGTTTTTTTTTTGTAAGTTTTTTCCTTCTTTACCAAACTTGGGGAATCGGTAAGCCAGTTGTACTCAAAACGACCAAAAGCCCAAAATCATTTCTAATATACTATTTCCTGGGTATAATTCTGAAATATTTGTTATCGAATAAAATCCTTTTGAAAACTATAAAATGTTTTATTCTAAGATACACATCAATTAACTATTAAAACGTATACAAGGTTATTTTTTTTTATTTCTAGTTAAAAATGGTTATAAAAATAAATTAATTAAGACCTTTAATAGGTAGAAACATATGAAAATTTAATCAATGTAGATGTTACTTGAATTGGAAAAAGAAAGAAGAGTTTGAATTCAAAGTTGGATATTGGTTAGTCTTCAAGTTGTATGGATTCCACAAAAATCAGGAAATCAAACTCAAAGGAGCACACTAAAAAATTGGCAATATTTGAGTAGGATATAAAAATTACCAGATATAAACAATATCATACCATACCCTTGCAAACTAACTAGGAAACGTAAAGAAAGATAATTGGTAACATTGTATTCCTTTCTTGAAAGATCTCCTGTCAAAAGATGCAGCTCGAGTTCAATCAATATCAGAAAGGATAGCTTTTAACAAGGAAAATTCAAAACCTTTAAAATGGTATTATTTGCAAATCCACAGCAAATTGGGCAGCACATTGTAACTTCTTATGCATCAATACACCTCAAATTAAACTTCCAAACAGTGAGTGAATGGGTGTATAAAAAAATAAGTAGCACATAGAAAGAACCTATATATGAGAGGGGAAAAGGTGAAACAACTATTAGAATTCCGAGTATATTATTTACCAGCCAACTACAAGAATATCAGCGCAAAAATAGGAAAAAAAGAGAAATAAACTAGTAAAAGAGCATACATGTACTCATCCTAGAAAAGGTGAGAGATTTCATTGGATGGCCCTCGAGTTCCTCCGTCGTATTGATCATGGTAGTGCTGCCCATCTACTCTGCTATCCAACATAACCAGAGCGTGAACATATACAAAAGATGAACGACAATCAATATGTATGTAAGAAACCGAGATTGGTGAGCAAACTGACAAACCGGAGAGGAATACTTTGAAATGAAATTGAATTTGATCCACCTTCCAAAATTGTTTGGTCAACAACTCAAATCCCACGAATACTTGAATGCCTAGATTTCTGTAGATTACCAAGATCTTCATTTGAGGAAGGAACTTCCAAGATAACATCCTAAATTCACAAACATAAGCCACAAAATGAAAAATTCAAGAAATTAAACGAAATACATAAAACGTATTGAGATTTTGGATGTGGAGGTGTTACTTAAGATCCGTTTTTTTTTCCAGTGGCTAAAAACCGGCCTAATATCCAAATAAGACTAAAAAAAACACAAGAAGTGAATGACCATTGAAAAGAGCGAAGGAAAAAAAATATCGGTGGGAAGAGAGGGTACCGGAACAACAAAAGCAATACCACACATTGAAGTTGCACTTGATCCAATTAGTGTATTCTCCTTGCTAAGGAACATTGTTAAGTAACACTGATTTCAAATAGTTAAATTTCAATAAGTTCAAATAGTTAAATTTCAATTACTTTAGAGCAGTTCAGTTGATCGAGCATTGTTAAGTAACATTGATCCTACAGTTTCATACAAGAAATTGCTCGATTGCAGTTAAGCAACTTCGGTAACTAAATTGATCGAGCATTGTTAAGTAGCTTTGGTATGATGCATCTCCTTAATAAACCGCTCGATAGAGCTCAACCATTGCCTAGCTTGGTGTCTCAATTCCATGGCTTTATTCATATGGTTGCGGACAAGTTAGCATCTCTATCTTTTTCTTTAAACATTGGATTTCATTTCATGTATTGTTTGAACAGAGTTGTATTTTAAATTTCCAGTTCAATGATGCTAGGAGATCGGACTATCCCTCGACAAATACTAGGAAGTGGGTGTTGGGAAAAATCGGGTTTTCCCTGATTAAGAGAGGCAAGACTCATTTTTGTATAAAAGTGAACTTTGTATTATATAACTTGGAACACTTACAAATTATGTATAATTTTGTAGCTCACTTTACCCTCACTCTTACTAACCTTAGTTTACACACACCATTTTGCTTTGCGTTTGGATGTCGGTGGTTCAATTCCATTCATCACCGACCTACTCTTTCTCCAATATCAAATTAGTCTAGAACTATCTGGCTATTGTGTTTATAATTTGGGCTGCCAAACTTCGATTGATCTAGACTCTAGAGACATGCCTTCCAAAATTTTCTATAAATCTCCTACCATCTCTGCATATTAGCCCACTAAACCATCGAGCCTTCTTTTAAATGGGCTGGTGGAAACCTTTTGGCCCATTAAGGAGGGACCCAACAGTGGGAACTCAAGATCAATGATCTTAAACGATTCAACTTAACATCGGTAAGAACAGTTTTCGACATAAGCAATGTCGATCTTAAAACGATTCCGATCCCTCTACAACAAAAAATGAACTACAAAAGATCATGATCGACCAACACACTGCACCGTATATGAAATCTGTACAACTGATTCATTGCACACCTGCTTCATGTAAAGACTAACAACCCGATATTAATGAAGGGTCAACACAATTCAAACAGAAAGAACACACATATAAGATGAACTTGCAAAGGGAAAATAATTCTCAAACACATTTCATTAAAAACCATTTTAGATTGATGGAAAACAGCCAATTAATGTAGATAGCCAACCAAGCGCAGCCAATCTTGATAAGTTCTATAGATCTTCATTTCTTCAGATAGCAGTTTTGTTGCCCAGGAAAACGTCAGTAAGAACAGTCTTTGACATAAGCGACGCCTTCAGCAATTCCACCCCCTGCCAACCATACCATATAAGATTATAACAATATACTGTATGTAAAATTAATAGTAGTAATGAAGATATACATTATTATGGAAGTTGTGCAGAAGATTACCAGTTTCATGTCAAGAGTAACAACTCTTTCCTCGAGCCCACCCACATTCTGAACATTAAACTTGTTGAGAAGCGTAATGCCTGAAATCGTAGACATCGGCTCAATAGACAGATCATCCATGATCATATAAGTTACCACCCCTTTCACATACCCTCCAGCACTCGCTTTCACCTTGACAGGTAGCACAGATGGTGGCGCAACGAACTCCAGTGTCTTAGTCATATGGTTATTGCAATAAGGGCAAGTTGCTCTTGCAGAGGTTGAAACATACTTGTGGACTTTATTATAATAATCAGAAGAACCATGATCAAAGCCGGGATTGTTGGAAATGCCCGCACAGATATAGAATGTTTTGGAGCCGATGTCGTCGTCATCGGAGGCATCAGTTTTGTTGGGGTGGATGTTGAGGAGAGGGACCTGGGGAGCAGAACCATGAGGAGGCTCGGGGTGAAGAAGGTAACCTTTGTCGAAACCGAGTTGAATGTATTCGGATTCGAGATTGGAGAGGCTGCCGGAGAGGTTGCCGACGCTACCGACCATGGATTCCTTGGTGAGGTACGACACGATGGTACCGAGAGGCAAAGAGAGGATGTGGAACAAGAAGTCAACGCAATCTTTCTTGGCTTCAGCAAAGAGGACTTTGTTCTTGCTCTTGTCCACCAGCAGCTTCACGCTGATGACCTTCGCCTGCGACATTGTTTTCTACTACTGTATATAAATTTGGCTCGAATGTGTTGCTTGAGCTGATGCTGATTAGGAGCTGGTGTTTATATAGTGTTGTGGATCGATCTTGAATTGGTTGATTTTTTATTTCGGGGTTCCAAAGTTAAAGTAACTTAATTAATTACTCCGTACTATTTCTTTTAAGTTCCCAAGTAGCATTAATTAACATTGAGTGTTGGAAACTTGGAATCGAGTACTGAAGACCTATCCGAGCTATCAATTTAAATTCGCGTGATAACACTATCTCGAATTAATCTATCAAGACCTTCGTGCTTGGGTGGCCTGCCATTTCTAAAACAGTGTGAAAGGTCTCCTTGATCCTGGGTAAAAGAGTCCCACGTCTAAACAGTTGAGAAAAAAAATTACACTCCTTTTATTACCAATTGATTTTAATCCAAATTAGAAACCAAATTAGCTTCGAAAACCAGATTAATAAATATATTTATCAAACCAATCAAGTATCAAGATATTAGAGTAATGGAACATTTTTATGCAACAATCATGCATCCAATCCTATTTTTTTTTAACTTGAATAGGTTAAGGTTCTAAATCTCCTAATCCCTCTTATAAAATCTCCATTTTAAAAACATAAAATTTAATTATTATTATTTTTTTAAAGAATTGAGACTTGTGAAGGGCGCAACTTTAGGAATAGAAGATTTGGAGGCATACACAACTCTCATTTTGACCTATCTTCGGTAAAGATTGATTAGCCATTCACAAGGATAATGTTCATTACAACTATACCTTTTCTTTAACAATATTACAACACACTTTAATTGGTAAGAGAATTACACCAAGAAACGCTAAGGGGTGATGCTCTAATTGGTATCAAACTTATAAAAAATGGAACTCCTATCCCATTTATAACCTTTGCAGAATTATGGATGATACTATCATCTTTGCGAAAGCCTCTCATACAAGTCTTAGTACTATTCAAAATATGCTTAATGACTTCTCCAATCGATCGGGGTTAACTATAAACTATGCCAAAAGTTCTATATAGTTTTCAAAAAATCTTAACCCCTCACTTGCAAGAACCCTAGCCCTTCACATGCGGATTCCAATATCCAAAACCATTGAAAAATATCTAGTAATTCCATTAGTTAATGGTTGAGTTAAAAACCGTGTCTTTGATGAAGCCATACAAAATTTAAGGAAACAACTATCAAAATGGAAATCCCTTTCAATATCTCAAGCAGGAAGAGTGACTCTAATACAATTAAATTTAAGTTCAAAAACCAACTATGTTATGCAAAACTTCTTGTTACCAAAAGGGATACTACTTCAATTGGATCAAACAAATAAAAATTTCTTCTGGAATAAATTACAAACAGAAAGATATACTCCACTAATAAGTTGCGACATTATATATATGTAAACCAAAAAACGAAGGAGGCCTTGGAATCAGAAAAGCAGAATTCTTAAATAAAGGATTACAAATGAAACTTCTTTGGAAAATTCACACAGATAATAATAGCATTTGTGTTAAAATTATAAGAGAAAAATATCTACAATCATCAAATATAAACGAAAGAGATAATGAAAACACATCTTGGCAATTTGAGAGACTACTATCCTTAAGGAAAAAATTTAACAAAGAAATAATAGGAAATGGTAATCGTATAAATGTATGGAAAGATCCTTGGATAAAAAACATTACTTTAGAACAGTACCAAAATTTGGAAAATCCAAACATGAAAGTAGCACATCTGCTAAATAATAAAAAAACAGTGGAATATAACTCTCCTTTATAAACTATTCCCAAACACCATTATAGAACAAATAAAAGAAAATACAAATCCCAACCTGGGACACTCAGGATAAACTAATTTGAAATTTTGAAACAGATGTCGTATTTTCAACAAAATCAACAACCTGCAAACAACAATGAAAGTGCACTAATAAGCAGTGATATAAAATGGATTTGGAAAACTAATCTGCCTTAGAGAATTAAGACCCTTCTATGGAAAGTGTTAATGGATGGGTTCCCAACTACACAAAGACTAAATAAATATTTTAATAGAGTACCAGTTCAATGCTCCCTTTGTCACTCCCAAGATGAGGACACCACACACTTACTACTCAACTGCCACTTTGTCAAAAATGTTATAGCTCAATATGAAATAATAAAGCTCAATATGAAATAATAAGTGGTAAGAACATACTCACCCAAAATGAAAATAATCTATCAATATATGACTTTATGGTGACAAATAAAGATAAAGTTAAGGTTCAAGACTTAGGATTTATATGGCAATCTGTATGGAAACTGGGAAGTTAGGAATAATTTTATCTTTAAAAATATAACTCCTCCCCACCAACAATATTAGCACATTCGATCATCACAAATATCAAAAATTGGAATACTGAAACAGATCAACTTATAAAGGCAGCTCAGTCAAAAAGGAGAAAAGCTAAATGAACACCAAACCCCCGAGCCTTATCTATAAGGTTAATATAGATGGTTCGGTTAAGCCCACGCCCCACGGGCATTTGTCAGGTGGGGGGAGTTATTCGAGACTCCGAGAGCAACATAATAGATGTATTCTTCCCAAATACATCTAAAGGTTCGGTTTTACAGACATAGGCAGAAGCAGCCAGCATAGGAATGCAACAGGCAATCAGGAAAGGTATTTGTAATGCGATCATTGAAGGTGACAATCAAACACTAATCAAGGCAATCAAAAGAGACCAAAACACTCCTTGGGAGATCATCCATCAAGTAGAAAGATTCGACATATGGCTAGTTCGTTTGATAATATTCAATTTAATCATTGTTTTAGGGAAGCGAATAATGTTGCTGACTATATAGCAAGGAAAAGTATCAATTGTAATAGGCTTACTTTCCTTCTTGATAGAGATCTGTACTCCATCATTCTTAAGGACGATTTCGGTAGCATATACCAAATGTTTGCATACTGTAAAAAAAAAAGATTTAGATCCAATCCTAAATCTCCTATCCCCTCTTATAAAATCTCCTTTTTAAAATAAAATAAAATTTAATTAACTCTTTTATTTGGTTTTATTTTTAAAGAAGTGAGGGACTTGTGAAGGGCACAACTTTAGGAATAGAAGATTTGGAGGCGTAGGTTAAACACCCCCTAACTCTTTTTTTTTTTTTTATCCAGGTATCCCAAGCTTACACTTAGACTAGTCCTGAACCCCAAGTCTCCGGCCCCTCATCGACTTGGGGAGGTAAACCGCGGGATGTGCCTCACCAATGGTCTAACCACCCCCCTTTATACCCTTTGGCTCCGGGAGGCCCACTCCACAAGAGAAACAAATAATGCTTCTCCTGGGAATCGAACCTCCCACCCGAAGCTTCCAGGCCCAGAGTAGGGTGACCTTTCAACCAGTAAGCTATGCCCCGGGGGGCAACACACCTAACTCTCATTTTGACCTATCTTGAGTAAAGATTTATTGGCCATTCACAAGGTTGATGTCATTACAACTATACTTTTTCTTTAACAATATTACAACACAATTCGCTGACTGTTTTCCGGCTGAGATTGCTAATTTCGTCCATTGGAACGCTGTTGGGCGATGGGTCAATTTCCCCAATCCTTGCCTTGTATAAAAAAAATAAAAAATAAAAAAAATTACAACACAATTTCATGTTTATGTTATGGAACGAACATCGATCATAGCTTGACAACACCGGAACCGAAACATGGTTGATCTAAATTGCAAGTAAGCCATTTATACAAGGTCTACAAATCAATATACAAGTATAGATATTACAAATCAGAAATGTATATATATGCAAATTGTATGTTATATACATACCGAAAACATGGTTGCATAATTTTCGTTGCAAAGGCAATTTTGACTATTGGTATAGAATTTAGGGAGGGATAAAACACTAATAGACTAGTGGAAAAACCTCATATCCGAAAACATGGTTGCATAATTTTCGTTGCAAAGGCAATTTTGACTATTGGTATAGAATTTAGAGAGGGATAAAACACTAACAGACTAGTGGAAAAACCTCATATCAGGAAAGGTAATTAAAACTCTTATCTATACTATTACTCCATCCGATCCAAAAAGATTGTCGTTTGACTTTTTAACACGTATTTTAAGGAGCTAAAAATTATATATAATATCAACTTTTTTAAATTATTTTTTTACAACTTAATAGTTGTTGGTAATAAGTATTAGATTATAAAAAATAAAAATAAAAAAGTGAATATATTATATAGTTTTTACGTGTTAAAAAGTCAAACGACGTCATTTTTGGATCGGATGTAGTATTATTTATTATTGAACCGTTTATATAGGGAAATTAGAAAGTTTGGACCTTGGGGAATAAGAAACCTATCAAATATATATTTCTATCCTAATATAATAATATCACATATATCAAAATAAATATATTCTATTAACATATCTCCAATAATTGGAAACTTAAGACTCCAAAATTGACGCAAAGTGAGCCACCACTGGTTTAGATAAATCAGAAATGCATAGACAATCATCGATGAGATCAAAATAAATCAGTTTAGATAACGTACAAAAACACATTCCCATCAAGGCTTTAATAGAACAAATAATAACACTATATGAAAATTAATGTTTAGACTTGTCTACATAAGGGAAAACATAATTAAGTTAAAATTTAAGCAAACCAAATGATGAACCGAAGATAAGCAACTAAATTCAATTAATAACAATCGCCTAAAAATGAAACACAATTCAAGCAATTACTTAGAAATCCAAATTGATCAATCCATCTCTTCACTCGAACCCAGGGAAGTCCACCTCTTTCTTACTCATAAACACATCAGTTAGAACAGTCTTCGACATCAACGACGCCTTCAACAACGCCGCCGCCTACAACAACCACATAACATTATCCCCAAAATCCAATCAAAACCCACACAACACAAATCAAACAAACACAAACCACACATACCAGATTTTCGTCAAGGGTAACCTCTCTTTCTTCGAGACCGCTGACGCGCTCAACACCGAACCTGTTAAGCACCGCAATGCTGGTAATCATCGACATTGGCTGTACCGACAAGTCGTCGGTGATCATGTAAGTCACCACCCCTTTCACATACCCTTGAGCGGCTTTCTTATCTTCCGGCGACAAATACGTCAGCTCGTGATTCACCGACTTTAAACACTTGGGGCACATAGCCCCCGGAGCGTCCGAAACATTCATGTGTTCATTGCATCCGTAAAAAGTAACGGAATTTCTTGCGGGGCCGTTCTCCGTCAGGAGGGGGATTTGGGGGGAAACCCCAAAGGGGGTCTTGGGATGCAAGAGACAGTCTTTGTTGAGGCTATCGCGGACGTATTCGGTCCCGAGGCTTTCGAAGCTTCCGTAGAGGTTTCCGATGCTGCCGGCCATGGATTCCTTGTTGAGGTATGAGACGACGGTGCCGAGAGGGTATGTGAGGATGTGGAGGAAGAAGTCAACGGACTCTTTGCCGGCTTCGGCGAAGAGGACCTTGCGCTTGTTCTTGTCGATCAGTAGCTTCATGGTGATCTTAGACTTGGTCGTCGACGACATTGTTGCTGATCGATTTGTGGAAGTGATGGTCGGTTTTTACGGATTGAAATTTTGGGGACTAGGGTTTAGGGTTTTCATCGATGACCACATTTTACCGATTGAGATTTAATTTATAGCGAAATGAAATCTCATAATGCGGATTCTGAGATCGATAAATAATCCATTTAAATAAATCTAAACCATCTCTAGGATCTTAATTAGTATGTTTAAATGGAATTTCCATTTGTAAATAAATAATAATGAATTATTATTAACAATCTTATGGGATAGCTACAAGTTTATTTATTTATTTAAAAAATCTCGCGTGTCTATAGTTATCTACAAACTCCAAACCATCTCTACCTATCTATATCTTCTACCCATTAAAACTTTGTGACATGCAACCATGACTTGGACCTTTGATCTGCTTAGTGGATTATTTCGGATTTGAGTCTCTCCCTCCTGAGGCTCCGCAAAGTAGGTTCGTCTAACTGCGTATACAAATCCCTATGTTCTATGTTGTTCTTGTTCGTTTTTCACTTCCGCATTTATTTTCGAATCGCTAATATCTTGTTTAAGTTTAGGGTTTCGATATGGTTTTACATCATGCATTGTTGACTTGGAATCTTTGCTTGTCTTCAAGTCAACTCCATTTCCCTTGCTTAAAGTACTCTTATTGTTTGTCTAAATGTCAATGATACTATATGTATGTTTGAAGCTTGAAAAAAATGTCAAATGAATCTCATTCAATTCTCTCTTTCAAAAGTTTGAATATTTTTTTTGTGCAACAATGGGTGATCGAGCCATCCGCTTCAGCCTCGCTCTTGTTGAACAAATCATTAACTTCGCTATCCCCGAATTTTCATGGCAATGTTGAAGGTGATATTGAAGGAATTGTGTCCTTTAATTTAATGTGCAATGACTAAACATGGAATAGGACGATTGATAGAGATATACAATCCGATTATTTTAGGAGTCGCAGTGCTTTGCTAGAAGCCAACTACGATTAATGGAGTTAAACGGTTAAGTCCATGACTATTATAAACGGGTCCTATGAGGTCACACACTTTGAGTTTACGGACTAGATCAACGAGATTGATGGTTGATTATTAATATATATGTGATTTATTATTAATAAGTTATATTATTTATTTTGGAAATAAATAATTAAAAGTTTAATTAGAGAGTTACAATTATATAATTAATTTGGGGGTTATCTCTTACCGGTTACGTACGGTTACCCTTTGATCTACCTCCTAATTAATTGATATAATTGAATCCTAATAAAAGACATCTAATCTATCCTAATTGGTGACCAACTTGCCGGATGCAAGAGCAAGGAAATAAAGGGCAAATGGTTTGCTGATTTCGGGGGTGGCAACAGAGAGCACTAAAGGAAAAATGCAAGGAAGTTGCTAATTGATTTTTCCTAAGTGCATACGGAGCCACAGTAGCCAAAGAGAGGAAAATCAAAAGTGTTGATTTTAGAAGCCATCAACAACAATAAAATCAAAGGGTTGATTTGGGATTGTTGTCCACAATCATCATCCGAAGCAATTCGATTGCTAGCCTTTCGATCTTCGTCCTAGCAGTCGAAGACAAGGAAGATCTAGACGTCGGACTCGTGTGGACTAATTAGAGAAGTCACGCTTGGGGCTTTCGATCTCTTCCGCTTCCATCCAGATTCGATCCGGTTCACGCATCAAAGGTATATCCTCTTAACAATGATTGATCTATCAATTATGCTTGAAGATCCTTACGATTAGATGTTTAGATATGATCTGAAATTCCGCCTGACGCATCTAATTATCCTTCAATTGGTATCAGAGCCATCTTGCATAAATTGATACGATCAATAGATTAATTGTTAATTTTTGATGCGGATCTTGATTTAAATTGATGGTAAATAATATATGGATTATTTTGCAAGATCAAAATTTAGATTTTGATTGATTGGTTTGATTTAAATTATATGATAAATATTATTTATTTAAGAAATAAATAATTAATGCTATTTATTTGTGAAATAAATAGTAACATTTGGTCTTACCTAAATAAATTGAATTGATTCCTAATTAATTTAGATTAATGTGGATGAGAGTTACAAAGTGGTAAAGTGGCTAGCAAGAATTGACTAATAAATATGAAAATAAGTTTTCATTTGATGTTGATCTTGTGTTTTGTACGATGAAAGAGAGAAAATGACAAACAAGTTGTCTATATTTCACAATTGTCATACAAAAGAAAAGTAAGGTAGCAAAGTGTTGGCTAAGCTTTCAAAAGCCAAAAACAAACTACCATATAGACCGAACTAGGTTCGGATTTAGGTTAAGTCGAGTATGACTCGTAATGGGCCGACCCAAGTATGACTTGACATGGTCAAGTCTAAGAGGTTATATATTTCTCGTCATATAATTTTTCCAATAAATGCAATTTAATGATTAATATTGATTAATACCATATGAGGATTTATATTTAAATTGAGATTAATTATTATGCCTGTTTTATATTATGATATATTGCTTGCATATATAAGGTGACTAGTATGGCCCATAAATACGATCTGCGCATCGTTATGGTTTTTTTTTTGTACACGATCTGCGTATCGTTATGTATTTTTGTATTTTAATTTCGGTAATTAGATTATTAGGAAATATTGTAATACAAGAAGAAGAAGACATAAAAAGTTCAAGGATGGAGATCCATGAAGGGTGCAAGGGTGGAGACCCATGAAGATTAGATCTTTAAAATTTTGCATCGTAGGGGCCATACTAGGATCACAATTTTCGTTGCATTTTGAATGCTTTATTTTAAGTTTTTATATTGTCTTTATTTATGGCAATATTTTTTTCACTTATAAATAAAAGACAAATAAAAGACTTAAGTTCCAAAGGTAAATTGGGGCAATGCCTTTCCATATCATAACCCATTAAGTTCTGGATTTTTGGTTGAATGGGCTTCACAAAAGTGAGGGTGTCTTTCCATAATCTTGGGCTAATGAGGGTGAATCTATACGGGGGTTCATAAACCTTGATATGGTTGTACCCAACGAGAGACCAAAAGGCAAAGTTTTGGATCTTGAGGCATAGGATGATTCAACATTGGATGTGGATCATCAACCAAGAGTTATAAGGAGTTATAATTAGTAATTGTTACTTACCTTGAGCACACAAGATTCAAGGCAGTGCAAAAGTACGTTGGGTCTTGTCTGTAATGGGATCTTGGAATCATTTTATTCACAAGGAACAATAACAACTTGAATAAAATGTGCATTTACTTAATTTTAAAGGTGTTTAATTTTTAAGTGATTCGCATTTCGAACATAAACTGATTTGCATGTCATTTCCTTTTATATAGGCATTATGTATAATGATAACTTGAATTTCACCCCGCGCTCAATAGTTGAGAAAAACAAATTGAATGGAACAAACTTTCTTGATTGGGAAAGGAATCTGAGAATTGTTCTCAGGTCTGAAGGGCGTGAGGACGTCCTAACAAGCCCTATCCCTACTATTACCGATACCTCATCGGATGAGGAGATAGTTAGAGAAATGGAGTTAAGGAGTGATTCTTTACTTGTCACTTGTTTGATGCTAGCTAGCATGGAACCTGACCTTCAAAAGAGGTTTGAATACCAGGATGCCTACTCTATCATCACCAACCTGAAAATGTTGTTTCAGGCACAGGTAAGGATTGAACGATATGAAACTCACAAGGCTATACTAGATAGCAAACTTGTGAAGGGAAAGCCAGTAGGTCCCCATGTGTTCAACATGATCGGTTTTTTTAGCCGTATGGAGACACTGGGTACCCCATATGACCAAGAGTTGGCCACGGATATCGTCTTGCACTCCTTACACGATGGCTTTGCCTCATTCAGGATGAACTACCATATGCATGGTATTAAGAAAAATCTGAATGAACTCCATGGTATGCTCAAAGCTGTTGAGCATAATACTCCTACTGACAACAAGAAGGAAGTTCTTAATGTCAATAGATGGAAAGGGTTCAAGAAGGTAGCCAAGAACAAGAACAATACCCAAGGGAAAGGCAAGAAAGTTGCAAAATCTAAGGGTGGTGAGAAGCCAAGGGTGGCTGCAGACCATGATTGTTTCCACTGTAAGGCTAAGGGACACTGGAAAAGAAACTGTCCCAAGTACCTGGAAGACAAGAAGAATGGGACTTTGAGTTCCAACACTTCAGGTATTTATGTTATTGAATTACTGTCAACCAATGTCCTCACATTAGATAATGGTCCTACTTGGGTATTAGATACCGCATGTGGTGCTCACATTATTTCAAATGTGCAGGGACTAAGAAATAGGAGACAAGTGAAGAAAGGGGAGATAGACCTACGCGTCGGAAATGGAGCAAGTGTTGCTGCACTTGTCGTAGGAGATTTTAGTTTATCTCTTCCTTCTGGTTTAATCTTAGAGCTGAATAATTGTTATTTTGTTCCTAGCATTACAAAGAACCTTGTTTCGGCTGCAGTAATTTATTCTGAAGGTTTTAATTTTAGCACTACAGATGAAGGTATAATTATTCACAAGAATGATATCTTCTATGCTCGTGCTCAAGATATTAATGGAATATTTGTATTCGACCTTACAACAGAATCTTATAACATAAATACAAAAAGGCAAAAATCAACAAAGTTGAGTGAAGCCTACCTATGGCACTGTCGTTTGGGTCACATCAGCTTAGACCACATGAAGAAGCTCCATAAAGATGGACTTCTAAAAGACGTGGATTGTGAATCCATTGATACATGTGAGTCATGTTTGATGGGCAAGATGACAAGGTCACCTTTCAAAGGAACAAATGAAAGGGCTACTGAGCTATTGGGCATCATACATACAGATGTATGTGGGCCAATGAGTACAGAAGCTAGAGGTGGTTATAGATACTTCATCACATTTACTGATGACATGAGTAGATATGGATATATTTACCTTATGTCACATAAATCGGAATCCTTTGAAAAGTTCAAGGAATTTCAAAATGAGGTAGAGACTCAAACTGGCAAGAAAATAAAAGCACTTCGATCAGATCGTGGTGGTGAGTACTTGAGCCATGAATTTGATCATCATTTGAAAAACTGTGGGATTGTAACACAGTTGTCTCCTCCGGGAACACCACAGCTTAACGGTGTATCTGAAAGAAGAAACAAGACCCTGTTAGACATGGTTCGGTCTATGATGAGTTTTGCTGACCTTCCGGTATCCTTCTGGGGATATGCCCTCACAACTGCCGTACTTACACTAAACAGGACTCCGTCTAGAGCTGTAGACAAAACTCCATATGAGATATGGACTGGAAAGGTTCCAAAATTGACTTTTATGAAGATATGGGGATGTGAAGCTTATGTAAAGCGTTTACAAACGGATAAGCTTGCCCCTAAATCAGATAAATGCTATTTTATAGGGTATCCAAAAGGTAGTTTTGGATACTACTTCTACAATCCCACTGAGCAAAAGGTGTTTGTTGCAAGGGATAGTGTCTTTTTGGAAAGAGAGTTTATTTCCAATAAGTCAAGTGGGAGAAATATTCATCTTGAACCAGTTCATGATGAAGAGCAACAAACTCAACAACGAGATGACATAGATGATGCCGAGGACGAGTTGATAGTTTTGGAAGGCCAAGGGCCCCAAATCATCCAAGAACTGGAACAAGAGGATCCACAAACAGTTGTGGAAACTGTTCCGGCTCCAGTTGTTGAACCAGTTGAACCCACCCGTAGATCAGATAGGCCAAGGGTACAACCAAGACGTTATGATGATTTCATCTTGAATGTAAACCTTGATGTTCTTTTGTTAGAACGTGATGAGCCTAATACCTATAAGCAAGCAACGACGGGTCCAGACTCCAAGAAATGGCTTGAGGCCATGAGATCCGAAATGGATTCGATGTTTGAAAATCAAGTGTGGGACTTGATAGATTTGCCAGTTGGGGTAAAACCCATAGGGAGCAAATGGGTTTTCAAACTCAAGACAGAGAAGGATGGAAAGGTATCTGTATACAAGGCAAGATTAGTTGCCAAAGGTTTTAAACAGATTCATGGTATAGACTATGATGAGACCTTTTCACCAGTTGTCATGATAAGATCTATTAGGATAATCCTTGCTATTGCCGCCTATTAACATTTGGCAAATGGATGTCAAAACCGCCTTCCTGAATGGATTCTTGGAAGAGGATGTGTACATGACACAACCAGAGGGTTTTGAAGATCCAAGCGATGCAGGGAAGGTATGCAAGCTTAAGAGGTCTATATATGGACTTAAGCAAGCATCCAGGAGTTGCATACCTTTGTGTATACAAGAAGTTTAGTGGGAGTAAAGTGGTCTTCCTAGTCTTGTATGTGGATGACATACTACTTATTGGGAATGACATTCCGATGTTAAAGTCCATTAAGGAATGACTATAGAAATGTTTCTCAATGAAAGACTTTGGGGAGGTAGTGTACACACTTGGAATAAAGATCTATAGAGATAGATCTAAGAGATTGTTTAGATTGAATCAAGGAACTTATATATAGATAAGACTCTTAACAGATTCAATATGCAAGATTCCAAGAAAAGGTTTTACCTATATCATGGTGTGTACACGGCCTGATGTTGCATTTGCTTTAAGCAGGTGTAGCAAATACTAATCGATTCCATGAAAGGCACACTAGTGTGCAGCTAAGAACATCCTGAAGTTCTTGAGAAGAACCAAGGATGATTTTTCCTTAAGGGTGATGACAAGTTGATCGTACATCTTATGAGGAAATCACCTTATTTGACATTAAGATGTGTATGGTGCATAAATATGACAATATTGCAAATCCATTGACGAAGCTTATGCCTAGCTCAAGCGTGATGGTCACACTAGGGCTAAGGGTCTCAAACACATTGGAGAATGGCTTTGAGATTGCTTTGTATTACATTTTATGTTGAGAGTGTTATACACTAAGTTTATGTTCGACTTGATATATATGATATTTCATCCTTATTTATATATTGTTTTGAACAATAATAAATAAAATGTCCAAATAATTCTTAGTTCGCAAATGGGCTTATCTTAAGTGTTCTGGTAAATGAAACCCCATTAAGTGAAATGCAGTTATGAATTATCGCAAGTCCGTAGTCTGAAATCATCAACTTGGACATAGATTATTTTATTAATGACTATATTGTAAGTTGACTGATAGCGCCAGGTTTCATGGGCTATAGGGACATGGAGATGTCTAGTCAATTACATGTATATGTATGGATGATACATATAGGACAGACCCACCTTAAGCCTCTACAAAAGGGATTGTAGAGTTTTGAGTTAAACCATGATTAGTAGATTCCTCAAACATGAGTATGTTATGGTCTCGCTTGATGATTGGTATTTCTTTGACACGGCTAAACGCTTTCCGTAACAGGGAGTTATAAAGGTCGTAGTTGGGATTGCCAAAAGTTGAGTGGGAGTCATAGTCGTACAAGACTGGAGATGTCCTCCTTCTTCATGCATACTGTGATGCATCGAAAAGGAATGGTGTCTAGGCCACTTGAAGAGCAAGAACTGAAAATGCATGGCCATGCTCGGATGGATTATTTGTAATCATCTGTTTATTTGACAGTTCGAACTCGGAGTTCAAGAAACATATTTGATAATAGATATGAATGTCACCATATCATCAAATAAGACATTAAGAGACACGGGTATCTTATATTGCACACTTGTTTAAGGACAAGTGGGAGATTGAAGGAATTGTGTCCTTTAATTTAATGTGCAATGACTAAACATGGAATAGGACGATTGATAGAGATATACAATCCGATTATTTTAGGAGTCGCAGTGCTTTGCTAGAAGCCAACTACGATTAATGGAGTTAAACGGTTAAGTCCATGACTATTATAAACGGGTCCTATGAGGTCACACACTTTGAGTTTACGGACTAGATCAACGAGATTGATGGTTGATTATTAATATATATGTGATTTATTATTAATAAGTTATATTATTTATTTTGGAAATAAATAATTAAAAGTTTAATTAGAGAGTTACAATTATATAATTAATTTGGGGGTTATCTCTTACCGGTTACGTACGGTTACCCTTTGATCTACCTCCTAATTAATTGATATAATTGAATCCTAATAAAAGACATCTAATCTATCCTAATTGGTGACCAACTTGCCGGATGCAAGAGCAAGGAAATAAAGGGCAAATGGTTTGCTGATTTCGGGGGTGGCAACAGAGAGCACTAAAGGAAAAATGCAAGGAAGTTGCTAATTGATTTTTCCTAAGTGCATACGGAGCCACAGTAGCCAAAGAGAGGAAAATCAAAAGTGTTGATTTTAGAAGCCATCAACAACAATAAAATCAAAGGGTTGATTTGGGATTGTTGTCCACAATCATCATCCGAAGCAATTCGATTGCTAGCCTTTCGATCTTCGTCCTAGCAGTCGAAGACAAGGAAGATCTAGACGCCGGACTCGTGTGGACTAATTAGAGAAGTCACGCTTGGGGCTTTCGATCTCTTCCGCTTCCATCCAGATTCGATCCGGTTCACGCATCAAAGGTATATCCTCTTAACAATGATTGATCTATCAATTATGCTTGAAGATCCTTACGATTAGATGTTTAGATATGATCTGAAATTCCGCCTGACGCATCTAATTATCCTTCAGATATTGCCCAAGTAAAGACACACTTAAAAGATAAAAAAATACAAGCCATGTTGCAAGGTAGATTATTGTATATAGGATCTCTTCATGATATATACATGGACCACGTCATTGACCAAATTAACAACAAGCTTCCGAGGAAGGGTTATGAGTTGGGTGACAATGTCACTAGAGCTTACTCCATAAAATTAATTTGTGAACAAATTCATAGGATTCGATATGATCAAATGAACAACATACACCAAGCATATATATGTAGTTTCATATGGTTCTTGTGAACTTCCAAAGACATAACTATAACATCAGTGGCGGCCGCAGGATCTCCGAAAGGTGGGGCGAAATTTTCTAGTGTGTACTAAGATATTGGCCTTAAATAAATTTCTTTACCTAAGCTATGATTTTCAACTTAGCATTGGATTATAGAAAAGTAGGCTTACATTTGCTTACATTTGCTTTGTTGATATGATAGTTGTTTCTCGTCATTCATTGAAAATTCAGGCATTTGTCATATTTAGGAGTGTAAACTTATCGAAATTCAATCATGTTAAATTCAAAGCTTTTGCATATTAGCTAGGATTGTAAACTCACCAACTTTATAATATCTTTTGGTTCCCAAAGACATGATAGAAATTGTGATTTGAATATGTAATTTACGACAATACAATTCAAATATTGCATAAAGCTTCACAAATTCAATTCATAAATTTCATTCTCAAAATCACATACACAATAATTAAAAACAAAATTTATTCTCAAAATCAAAACTCTAATGAAAATTTCACAAAATTTATTCTCATAATCAAATCATAATTTCATCAATTTTATGGGGTTTAATTAGTTTATAGCTAGATAATTTGTATATAGTAGGGAGCTCGAGAAGTGGGAACATAATTAAATAAGGGGTAGAAACATAGAGAGTAGGTGCAAGTTGAACAAAGAATTAAAAAAACTTTTTTGAGGGAGGCGAATTTTTTTTAAAAAAAAAGAGGCTAATTTCACCAATTTTATGAGGTTTAATTAATTATAGCTAGATAATTTGTATATAATAGAAAAGTCGGGAAATAGGAATATAATTAAATAAAGGGTAGAAACAACGAAAGTGGGATGTAAGTTGAACAAATAATAAAAAAGTTATTTTTAAGGAGGTGAAATTTGTTTTAAAAAATGAGGCTATTGGGACTTGAACCCCCAACCTTTGGTTTAATGTTAGTTTCTTTTCTTCCCACCAACCAACTAAGCTAAGTAGACTAATTAATTCTAGATTCATCCTAGTTTTACTTATTACAACATTTCTATATATATAAATTATTTTTTATTTTTTTTTCCAAACCCCGGGACACGTGGGTCGAAGGGTGGGGCGGCCGCGTACGCCCGCCCCACCCTGTGGCCGCCCCTGTATAACATTATATATCTCAAGCCCTTCAAGATGCTGGAATTCTGGATAATGACGTTTCACAATAGAAAATGACGTTGCAGTTGATCAATACTAGAGAAAGGAATTGTGTTGCAATTGTGGTGGTTTGACCTCTTGGATAAGGAAAAATTATTCTTGTAAACAATGTTTACAATGACAATTAAACTGGTCCGCTATCGTTTTAGCTGTAAAGTTTGTATTAATCTTTCTCGCTGTTTTTATCCCAATACTCTCTCATCTATCTTGTTATCACCGTGTAGTGATGTGAATATCGCCCTCCTAGGAGATCATGTAACTAATTTGAAAAACAATCGATTTGCGTAGGAAGTAGTATTTATCATTTTAGATGATGTGTGGAGCGAAAAGCATTGGATGGGCAATGTGAATACGTTGCCTAAGAGCACCAGCATTGGCGAATTCTTAAGGGGTTCATTTTTTTTTTATCTTAGTCCAATTCGATCGGCTCAGCCGTTCTACATCTGGATCGGGTATTATGTGATCCATTTAAGGGGTTGACCCTCCCACTCACAAGCACTCCATGTTTCCTAGGGGATTCGAACTTCGAATCTTTTGACATGGTGTATAGCCCCACAACCATTACAATAACTTGTGATTCGTCTCTTGAGAGGGGTTCGTAGTGACATGTGGAAAATAAATATTTTAGAATAAAAGCTATGACTAGCCTATATCCCAGGACTCTTCTGCAAAAGTATTTAAAAAATTGATTCATGAAGCACCACAACTAACACGAGGGTCGAGGGTACACGCCTGACCCCAAACTCTCTCCTAAGTTCGATTATAATATGTTCGAACGAAGATCGTTTCGATACCTTTGCTCTGAAAGCCCGAACAATGGATACCCTCTTTACTATAATGCCCTAGAAAAAAACTAAACTAAAGAGTATTCGATTCATTCTCCTCCTTTGGCTTTCGCTTCGACATCCATTCAAGTCTCTTTGTTTGGGTGTGGGTGCAACGACTCTCTTATCTTTAGTGCGCCGAGGATTGGGGTGGGTTTCTGAATCTCGTGAGGTGTTGTTTCACCGTGCTCTCTGGCTCCCTCTTTTGGGAGTTCAGGTATGAAATCAGGAGTTAACCCTTGATTCAAGATTAGAACCCCTGTTTTTGGTCGGTTTGGGTTGTTTGTAGCGATATATGGATGATGTTTTCCACCTATTGATTCTTCTTTCCCACACCGACGTTGCTCGTCACCAAATTGGCGAAGTCTTCCACCTCCTCTCGATTTCTCCGTTGCCGGGGATGACCCTCGCCGTCATTGTCGCCTCCGCCTCTACTTTTGGCTCATCATTAAAACGCTTTTGAGAAGTGTTTGGTCTAAGTTGCATAGTATCTTGGAAAATGAAAAGGTGGAATTTTGATTAAAGTAATGTTTATTACTTGAAGGCTTGGTTTAAGTTGTCTAGTTGGCCACGTTTTTACTCAGTTTGCTTTAGACCTAGTCTTTTTAAATCTTATTGACTCACTCTTGCACGACAAGTTTTGTCAATTAAACATATATGTGTGTGTAAGGTAAGGTTCTAATGAAACGAAAAATACGGTGCAACGATGAAACCGATGAATATAGTGTTATATTCATATGAATATTATGTTATTTTCAAATGAATATATGAATATTAGGTCATTTAAATATGAATATAATGTAAATATGAGTATATGAATATGATATTATTTATAATTACATAACAAAAAATAAATAACACCATATTCATATTCACACACAACAATATTCATATATTCATATCTACAAACATAATATTTTTACTAATGTAACACAATATTTATTCGTTTCACCTTATTTTCCGCTTAACTATAATTTTTACCTATATGTGTGTGTAATTGATGGGTCAAATACATTAATGATCCCTAAAGTTTGCATGTTTTGCCTTATTAGTCCATAAACTTTAAGTCTTTCCAATTAAAAGGGTTTAAGATTTCCATCGGCGGTGGTGAGCATTGTAGAGATGGGATACAATACAACACTTCTAAATTTTTCTGTACCTATAGGTGATTCCCGATTGATTTTGACTTTAGTAAGTTACCATTCATGAATCATCAATTTATTTCAATGGGAAAAAATGCTAACATTGTTCGAGATCAGATAATTTAAAAGAAAAGAAGCAATTTTTTTTTTGAGAAGTGTCATCACCACCCAATCAAATTAAAAATTATATTTTTTATTTTCTAATCAATTGATTCAATTTAAAACATTAAATTAGTGTATAATATATTTCTTAATACATTTTCTAATAAATTTATTCAAATCAAAACATTGAATTAAAAATATTTAATTTTATTTTATAGTAATTTGTTATATTATTATTTTTACTGAACTTGCACTTTTTCGGCCCTTGGCGATGACTTCTTTTGTTTGATTATTTGGTTTGTCTTTCGTGGAGATGCTGTGGAACTGTGTGATCCAAAATTCTTGTGATTGGAGATGTTCAAACAACATTGGCATCCTCTGCAGCTGATTTTATGATAGCAGCAACGGCCGTATAACTGAATGTATAGGCTTTGCAAACTTTATTGTGAGTCTGAAAAACATTTCAGATGGATCGAAAGAGCCAATGTAGATTGAAAACCAAAATAGTTCTTCCAACCAACCTAACACAAACTTTAAGTTGCAACAAAATAGTCTTAATAGTTTGACATTCACATCAACCATGTCAATGTTTACCTAGATAAGACAATCTTAATGTCTAAATCAAGCTCCAAGGTCTATGAAAGCATTGCAAGACAGAATCTTAACATCCGCAATTTGCTTGAAAAGAGAGGTCTATCAACATTTCAGATTACTCACTGCCTCTTGGAGAAGCACGGTAGCTGTCCTCATCGTCCTCCATTGCACTCCTCTCATTCTTCAGGATGGGGCTAGGGCTACGATCCCCACCGCCGTTGGCCTCCATAGGACTCTGGTCGTCTCTTTGCCTAGGGCTCTCCTTGTCAACTTCATCTGCAGGGCTTCTGCTCCTGCTCTTGCCACAATCGGAGCCATTGGCATGCCTGTCATCATCCCTGGGCGAGAGGCTGGCTCTGCCTCGTGGGCTTCTCTCATCAGGTGTTGGGCTGTGCTTCCTGCCCCTTGACACTGGTGGCGGCGAGGCCTTTGGGTGCCTGGGGCTCCTGCTGCGTCGAGGGCTTCTAGATCTGTCAGAGTGCTCCACAGCGCGTTCCCTCCTAGGTGGTGATCTAGATCGACTGTGGGGAAATAAATATCCTCAATCACCATGTTACATTAAGTTAACAAAAATGTTGAATTACGCATCACAAACAGAAAGATAACCTGTAGCTCCTGCTCCTGCTCAAACTGCGGCTCCGATTTCTGCCACGGCGAGGAGATGGTGACCTTGAGTAGCTCCTACCACGTCTGTGTAGACAACAAGTTAGATTCAGACATTCAATTTCCTCTTGGCAACTTTGGATAATGTTGGACTCATTATGCAAACTCAACTTAATAGAACAAGTAATCTGAATGGTTTCACACAAAGATATAATGCTATAGAATACCTAAGTTTCTTAGGGCTATTCTGACAATTCCTCTCAATATGGCCACGATCTCCACAGCGGTAGCACTTGTTCTTCCAGTCACCAGACTTGCAATCTCGAGCCCAGTGACCATCAATTCCACAATTGAAGCATCTTCCTGATCCTGGGAGAGGTCCCCTGCCTCCGTAATCACGTGAGCCACCTGGACCACGTGGCACCTAAATAACACCATAAGGGATATGTGAGCTTTGAAACAGCTACAGAAACACAAATTTGCAATAGTAGTACCAAGATAGAAGATAAATAAGTTATATAAAGTTTGAATGAATGGAAGTGCTGCAAGAATCAAAATATCAAACTATTTATGGAACGGTAACATGGCATGCGTTGGGTGGTAAACAGATACAAACACTTACTCCTCTTGAAACTTCCACAGTGATTCGACTGCCATCAACATCCCTCCCGTTCAAACTGTATCTTGCATCATCAGCATCCCGAGGGTCGCTGAATTCCTGTACCAAATTATCAGGATAGTAATAGAAAAGGAACTTATGTTTTTAAAACAAGCCTTGAAACTTCAAAGAAATTAGGTGTGGGATACATACAACAAATGCAAAATCTCGCTTCATATCCACGTCTCGTACTCTGCGTAAATGGTTGTCACAAACAGTAAGGCCATCATCATCATCATCACAAAACTACGGAAGGCCATCATCATCACAAAACTACGGAAGGGGAGGCACCTTGCCCCTCATAGATGGACAAAACACCAGTTTGAGAGTTCCCAATCGACAAAAACACGCAATAAATAACAGAAAGAATCGCCAAAGTCTCTTATCATGGCAACAACACCAATTCCACCCAGAGCAAACTCTCCCCACAGGCCTCCGGGTAAGGCAAAAGCCCACAAACCTTCAACAAGATATTAAAGTTAAACAAGACCACGCATTGAGGTCTGCAATGTTCTTGAACAAATATTTTACATTCGGATATTCAAATGTCTGATTGAAGAGAGGAACCATTAGCCTTTAATTATTTTTTAAATACTTTACTTGTAAGTGAACCAACACCTTATATGGCACAGAAGAAGAATCATGCATAAAAGTGACAGCACACAAATAAGATAATCCATCTGCAGCAGATTTAAATACTGATGACCAAACTGATAATGAGAAAGAATAACTCCTACAGTAAAATTTATTCCCTTTAAAAATACAGTATCAAAAAACAGCAAGCAATTGTTCAATTACCTCCCGTATCGACTGAAAAGATCTTCCAAATCACGGGTTCGAGTTCGTGAAGACAAGTGCCCAACATAGAGCCGAGTACCGCTATAACGATCATCATATCGAGGCATGTTGCCTGTAAAAGCATCAACAATATTAGGGGGATTCAAACCATAGGTTCCATTCAAAAACCCATGCCTATCTTAATATTGCAGATTGTTTAAGACTAAATATTTATATCAAATCAGGCATACACAGGTTCTTCCCCACGCACCATTTCACTTGACCAAAACAGGTGCAAAAAGAATTTTGAACTGCAAAAGTTTCACGCTTTAAATCTAATTTTTACTACACAAGCACATAGTTTAATAACAGCCATCAAGACACACTGAAACAAAAAAAAAACTCTCGAATCCAAACAAATCACAAGATACAACTCACCCGTGACAACTCAATTACGATCGAAAAAGTGAATTGGAATTGACATACCAACTCCATCAAGAAAATCTATTCAAGATCAAATATTTATATATAATAGAAATATAGAATCCGCTTCTCTCACATCCAGAAAGAACAGAGGGAATGTACGATGACAAGAAACAAACAGTTTTCAATTCGCGTATTCGAATCCAATAAACAATTTCAGGAATCCGACAGTCTAAACTACGACGTAAAATATTGAGAATTTACCGCAATAGAGGATTAACACAGCGCGAAAGAGATGAACAGAAGGAGAGTAAACCTGTCTGAAATCGAGAGATGTCCAAAACCTAGTTTGCGTCAGGGAGAATTGGGGATCCACGGGAGTTCTCTTTCCTATTTTTATATCACGGGGAAAAGAAGATGGACGGCTGAGATCAGTCGAAACTCAATCCCCATAAGAAACTGGAGGCCACGTGGCAAATGTTGGTATTTTTCACAAAACATCCCTAAACTATGAAATTATGCAAAAATGCCCTTATATAACTAGATTTACCTTTAAAAATTAACATAACTCTATTAAAATCAAATCTCTTTTATAATACATGAATTAAAAGATTTAAGAATAAATTTCCAAATTTATGTCGATTATCTGGGCATAATGTCTAGGCCTGGAAATCAATCATGGGTGATCGACTCACCCAACCCACCCGGGTTGATTATACGGGTGAAAATCCGAAAAAAACGGGTGATGGATGAGTGGGTGAAACGGGTGATAGGTCGGGTGATAGATGATTGGATGATATGTTTTTCACCCATTACCCGACCCACTTAACCACCCATTAGCTCACCCGATTATTTAAAAAAATCCTAGTTTGTATATATAGCCTAACATAACTACATATTTCTTATTTTTTTTAATTCTAGCTTCTCCGTTATCTAATTATTTTTGTGCAAAAAAAATCTAAAAAAATAGTATAAATTTATGTTATTTAACCCTAAATCACATCTTATAAAAAAAATTATTTTCTTTGTTTTGCATACACTGCTAGAGTGTTAGCAATCTCGCTCGTTTCAATAACTTGGTTAACATTTAGTGTGTTAAGGCATGATTTAGCCAAATTGTTTTTTTCTTTTTTAACCATGAGTCTAACAACATACTAAAATTCATCTCATTTGATTTGGTATTAAACTTGTACTGCTAACTTTGTAAGACGATGATAGTGATATAATATATGAATAAACCTTTTATACATTTAATAAGATTTTTACATTGACGTGGTTTGTGAAATTATCGAATATGATCGATCTAAATATGTCTTGTGACTCATTTTCTAATAATTTACTTTACCCGATTACCCACCGATTCACCCGACAAATCGGATGATGTGTGTGAAACACTGGACAAACGGTGATGGGTCGAGTGAAATTTTTTTTATCAGGTGAAGTCTTTTTGTGACGGATCGTATGAAAAAATAGCTTCACCCACCCACCCCTAATAATGTATTTGCATTTTTTTTACAGTAGGCAAGAAGTAGATCGACTAAGCGATGTTGAAGCCATCAACTGACGGCTTGAATGACCCTATGCAGAGGGTCGCCAGTAAAAAAAAAGAAAAAATATCTAAAATTACATTTAGAGAAATTTAAAAGTAAAGAAGACTAGAAAATTAAAACTCCGGCTTGCATGCAGGTGATGGTGCAATAGACGTGGCCCTGTTGCTTAGAAGACGGTGACTTTGCTTATCAATCGTGTTGCATGTATTGTCTCGGACTTGAGAACTTGAGATTGGAAGGATGAACCACAAATGTCATATATCTTTTGTATTAAGTTTCATTTGAAGTTTTAGGTCAAGGGTTAGGAGAACGGGGATTTTTGTGGGTGTGTGGAGGGAGAACCCTCCGATGTTGAGATTTAATCAGAATATTGTATTGGATTTAACATTTGATATGTTGGGGTGGGAAAATTGATTGGATCTGGAATAGAGATGGCTTTGGTGAAAGAGATTTGAGGTTGCATGTAGCACCTCCATAAGATTTAGAGATTTGAGAGGCTGGGTGGAATTCTCTTTTTTTTTTTTTTTTTTTTTATACCTTTGGAGGTTTCCTCACTCAGCAGGGAGCAAGCAACCGGAGAGGGTGCCTGAGATGCCGGAGTGGGAGGAGAGGGAGAGGCGGAGGACGTCATAGAAGTAGACGAGATCTGAGAGGAGGATGTCGGCAGCGGAAAAGAGGGCCTCCGGATAGTAAAGGTGGCGATGGAGCAGATTTGAGGAGGGGGCGTCGGACGGTCGGAGGATGGGGAAGAGCGGGCTGCCAGTTGGTCCCTAATAATGTATTTGCTTAATTAGTGCAATTACCCAATAATGCCATAAATTTGTACTACGTATAATCTAGGGGTATTCCTATGAACATCAACCCTCGTTTGTTGTTGTAACTTTTTTTTAGTAACATACATGTTTAACAAGGGAA
Organism: Persicaria tinctoria; assembly: GCA_037127255.1. Taxonomy (NCBI): domain Eukaryota; kingdom Viridiplantae; phylum Streptophyta; class Magnoliopsida; order Caryophyllales; family Polygonaceae; genus Persicaria; species Persicaria tinctoria. The sequence goes on from JBANSL010000008.1 coordinate 16,604,020, forward strand.
AGTAATTTGATCACAAGAAAAAAAAACTAATAATATATCACATAAACCGTAAAACTAAAGGTATAATGGAGGAAAAAAATGTAAATAAAATAGCTATCAAACTTTACTCATGTAATGGGTGCATGAGAGCAGTGAGGATCCCCTGTAACACCGGGTGATATACTCGGTGTTACACTTAATTATTTTATATATAAATCTATATTTAAAAAATTAAAAAAATTAAATTTATATTTTATACGCTTATATATTAACATGTTTATAAAATTTTATTATGAAAAATGATTATTATAAATTACTGTTAATTAAAAGATTGATTATTTTAGAAAATAATTTTTTTATTTTTCTAAAACATATATTTTTAAAATAAAAGTTTATAGACATATTAATATAAGTATAGGGTATAAATATTTTTTTAAACTTTTTAAATATAAATCTATACCTGAAATAATGAGTGTAACACCGGGTGTAACAGGTAAAATGTTATAGAGGATTTCAACCGGCATGAAAGGGGTATGAAAGGGGTATTGAAAGTAACATCGTCTTACAACAATAGATCGATTTATAAGAGATAAGTTGACTTAAATATCCACAGGAATAACTAATTAATTAATATATATGCTAAACATCATATGGAGTCTGTGGAGACAATATGAATTAAAAAAAAATCTTCACCAATCACAAGTTGGTGTATCCCATGCCTCGAGGTTCGAAGTTCGAATCTCCGTGGAAACATGGAGACGCTTGTGAGTGGGAGGGTCAACCCCTTAATGGGCCTACAGTAACCCGATCCAGATGTAGAGTGGGCTTAGCCCACTTGAACTGGAAAGGATCTAAAAAAAAAAAAAAATCTTCTCTAGTTAGAAAATGAGACATTTGGTATATATTTTTCCTCTTCCTTTAATTCATTTTCGTAGTAGTTACTCACTTACTCCTAAAGTCCTAACTGCTACACGAGCGATTCACCTGCTTGAACAAACTTGACAGGTGGGTTACCAATTCAAACGGAAGAACCTTGCTAACTTTGGAATAACCGAATACACGAGTTGTGTCGACCATAAACAAGCCACGAGCCACTTGTTCAGAGATTGCAGCAAGGTGAGATGTGCGTGTGACACAACTTTAATGCCATTCGCTTCGACAAGGAGTTCAACGGATCGGAATTCGCGCCTTGGATAACATTATGAGCTCGTCGCCTTATACTAATAATATATTGTCGAGGGACATATTTGAAGGGACCTTATGGGAGTTATGGAAAGGGTGGAATGAAAGAGTGTTCGGTCGGGAAGAATGGAGAGGACGTAAGAAGAGCTTCATCTTCAACCAAGCTAATGACGTGTTCAATTTGCTTAGCCAACTAGTGTACGTAGTTAGTGGTTCCTGTATTCTAGCACATATCTTTGATCCACTATCTCAACACCCCTTGCATTTAGGATTTCATAGGTGTTAATTGGTTTCTTACTTGTATTATATATATTGTAATCTGTCATTCAAGAAAATACACACAGAAATTCTCTCCGTCTTTCATTGCTTACATGGTATCGGAGGTTTGAACCATTCTGGAATGGCTCACCGGAAAGGACTTGTGGGTAGTATCCATATATAGGTCCCCGGTTCGAACCCCGGATGAACGCTCTTTATTTACCAATTCAAGGTATCGGAGCTTTGAAATTTTATTTCTTTTCACCAGCCTTCCTTCTCTACTCCAATGGCGCAACACACTACCCAACACCTGCTCCTTGCTGCCGATGGGCGATGGCTCCACCTAGAACCTCTCCTTCCAAATTCCCAACATCATTATCAAATTAGCTAGATAGAGATAATTACTCTCTTTGGAAGACTACCATCATGTATGTGCTTGAGACATTCGATCTCGAAGCCTTTGTCCTCTCCCCGACTCCACCGTCGGAGACCATACCAAATCCAGGTGTTGCCCTTCCGGCTTTCCCGAATCCAGATTTCGTTCTATGGAAGAAAAGGGATAGGTTTGTTTTATTGTGAATTAAATCCACCTTGTCTGAGCGTGTATTGGCTCTTGTGGCTCGATCCACCTCGTCACACTTGGCAGGGACAACGCTCGAGCGCTCCTTTCAGGCTCAATCCCTAGCTCGTAGAATGTCAATGAAACTACAACTGCGGTCCATCTTCAAGGGCACTCTCTCCATGGTCGACTACATTGAGAAGAAACGGGCTCTCGTCGACGCCATTGTTGAGGATCTTCAACCGGTCTTCAATGAGGACCTCATGGGCAACATATCCTCAACGGCCTGAACTCTTCGTACAATGCCTTCACCGCCTCCTTCATGATGCACTCAACCAATGTCACCGTCGATGATCTTGTCGGTCTGCTTCTTCAGAAAGAGGATCAAATGGCTCGTGATCTCACTCGACAGGCTGCTTCCCAGCCACTTTCTGCGTCTGCCATCCCGGAGTTGCCAACGGCAAACGTCGCCTCTCGCAACAGTGTGTGCTCCTCTGGCCCACGCCCTCCGGATGTGCGTCATCAGGAGTTTTGCACCTCTGAGAACCGTCGACGTCGCCCCCACTTTCAGCTATGCAACAGACCCGGACATGAGGCCATCGACTGTTGGCAAAGGGGTAATCAGGTGGATTTCCCTTCCCGTTGACCTAACCCCAGGGACTCGATGAAGCAGGCCAATGTTGTTGAGCATAACAACCCTTCCGCCATAGATCCGACTTGGTACTTCGACATCGGCGCTACCGACCATGTCACCTAGGATCTTCGCAAGCTCACCATTTCCGATGACTACTCGGGCCCCGAAAAAGCTCCAAGTCGAGAACGGTAACCATTTGTCTATTTCTCATATTAGATCGTGTTTGAAGGATCGATAAAGTATAACAAAGTAATATAAAGATACTCTAGAAGGGCGGTTGAATAGAGTATGCCGGTTTTTCGCAGATAATCTCAAGACTTTTGAAATGCTCGCAAAACCCTTTGAGATTAGACTTAACCTTTTCTCTGGAAACCTGAATCAAAAACAAGTTATACAATTCGAAACAAGTGCAGAAATATGGTAAAGCAATAAGTAAAGGACGCAATGAATTGTTTACGAGGTTCGGCACGAACTTGGCCTACGTCCCCGCCTAGGGTTCTTCCACAACCCTAGGATTCAACCGGCTTTTATTGATTCACAAGACTTAGGATCCTAATAGCTCACCGAGAAGCCTCTCTCCTATACAATTGCAATCTAGTCAACTCACGTTCCCTTGGAGTCCTAGACCAATCTAGAAGAGCCCCACTTCTCTCAGCTATCTAGTACAATCCTCTTACACTTAGTGAATCAATCGCCTAGTGTCCACTTCCTGAGTTACAAACTCTCGAATATAACACTCTCCCGAAATATATCCTATAAGCTCACTGTGCAACTCTCAAATGCTTTGAAATGAAATAACAGACTCTTAAGAACTAGCAGAGAGCTCATTGTTACCCCTTCCTCCACCCCTTCAATCCATCCAAAATGGATTTCCGCACTTTACCCTGCACTTTCATTGGCTACATTGTCACCCACAAGGGCTACCTCTGCTTTCACAAAGAAACCTCTCGCGTTTATGTGTCTCGACATGTTATTCTTAATGAGGATAAATTTTCATATGATGTGCCCACCTCTCCATGTTCATGTCCCTTGCCATCACCGCAGCCTACCCCAGCCACATCCACCTTCCTGGGTGTAGCCACCGCCTCAGCGTCACTCCCGCCTCCTACCCCTACCCCCACCGTCCCCGAGTAGCATCCCCTCCCTCTGATCCTCCTCATCCCTCCCCTCACTACCAGCAACCTACTGTGGGCTCTCAGGCCAAACAGACCACCCCTCCTGCTGCACATAGTTACTTTAGACCCCCCCCCCCTCCAATACCACACATCCCATGACCACGAGGGCTCACTCTCACAATCTCAAACCCATAGCTTTCACCGTGTCCCAAGCCTTAAAACATGAATGTTGGATTCTTGTGATGAAGGAGGAATATGATGCTTTAATGCGAAATAACACTTGGTCTCTCGTTCCCCGTCCTAGACGCTCTAATCTTGTTGGTTGCATTGCAAATGGATTTTCAGGGTAAAGAAAGACTCTGATGGCAAGATATTGGTCTCTCGTTCCCCGTCCTAGACGCTCTAATCTTGTTGGTTGCATTGCAAATGGATTTTCAAGGTAAAGAAAGACTCTGATGGCAAGATACAACGGTATAAGGCTCTACTTGTTGCAAAAGGTTTCAGCCAGGAACAGGGTGTTGATTTCTTCGACACATTTAGCCCGGTCATTAAGCCGAACACTATTCGACTTGTCCTCTCCTTGCCTCTCTCGCACGGGTGGCATATCAAACAACTCGACATCAACAATGCGTTCCTCAACGACAACTTGTGTGAGGTTGTGTACATGGCCCAACCGAAAGGCTTTGAAGATCATGCTCATCCAACTCATGTTTGTCAGCTGCACAGGGCCCTTTACGATCTCAAACACGCGCCCCACACTTGGTTCACCAAACTCAAAACATAACTTGTCACCAATGGCTTCCATGCTTGTCAATCGAACACTTCTCTTTTTGTTCATAAAACCTCGACATCCAACATCTATGTCCTTATTTATGTGGATGGGTTGATAATCACCGGCAACAACCATGCTCTCCTCTGTGCTTTTACCGCTTCTCTACATCGGACATTTGCTCTCAAAGGTCTTGGGGACCTCCACTACTTCCTTGGCCTCCAGCTCACCAAGTCTTCCACGAGTTTATCCCTCTCTCAGGCAAATTACATAAGGGACATTATTTCCGCCGCCAACATGACTGATTCCAAACCCATAGCCTCCCTAGTCGATCCCTCTACCCGCCTGTGTCGTCACGGTGACCCATTCATGAACCCTACCGTATATCGTCAAACTGTTGGCTCCCTCCAATATGCGACCATCACCCATCTGGACATATCCTTTCACTACTAGAATATTGCAATTAGACATCATATGATTTAAGTCTGTCAACAAAGCAACCGATGTTAAATTAATCTATTACATCAAATAATAAATTTGTGATGTTAAAAAAACTTAAGACAATAGTCGATTTTTTTGACCGATGTTAAATTATTAATTTAAAAAAAATGAAACGCGCTTGATGAAATTTTATAAAATGTTTGAATGCCCGCCCATACTTGAACTTTTTTTTTTGAACACCCGCCTCCCATGGTTAAAACTTAAAACCTATTTCCTCATACACAAGAGTCCAAAGTCCAAACCTCTCCTCTCTCTCTCTCTCCCACCCAAACCTCTCCTCTCCTCTCTCTCTCTCTCTCTCTCTCTCTCTCTCTCCCGTCCAAACCTCTCCTCTCTCCCAAGTCCCAACTTTCTGTCTCACCCTTGCCTGAATGTTATCGGTGCCACCGCCGCCACCATCACCACTGCTGCCGCAACCCACAGATCTGAGATCTCTTCCTCCCGAAACCCCAAACCTCACCACTCTCTCTCTCTCTCTCTCTCTCTCTCTCTCTCTCTCTCTCTCTCTCTCTCTCTCTCTCTCTCTCTCTCTATCTATCTATCTCCCTCTCCCCAAATCTCAACCCTTTCTCCCCTCCCCTCCAAATCGCCCCCCCACACACTCGTCGGAGACAAAACCTGCCTCTCTCATGGCTCTACCTACCCCACCTCCTCCGCCAATACCACCGTCGGTGATGGAGCCAGTTCCTGAGAGCAGGAATTGAACTTCTAATAGGGCTTGAACTTCTCCTTCCTACTAAACACCATAGCTGAAATTTCGAGAGCACTCATCAACGAGCGCCACCGCCCATCTCGATCATCATCCCTTGTTTGAAAATCCTAATGGTGAGTCTCATTCTCTCGTTCTTGATATTTTACCGTTTGTGCTTGACTTCTCTGGTTGAACTCTTGGAATTTATCTAAAACCCTAACTTAGTTTTCATCTTGTTTAGGGTTGATTTGTTTGATTAATTTCTTCGTATGCAGATTAAATCTGGAGTTTTTGTTGTTTGATGAAATCTGTTGGATCTGGACACAGTATAAGAGATAAGAGCTCTTAAATGAAAACGAAATTTCTAGGTTTTATCTTCCCTTGCAACTCATTACTTGTTCTCTTATTAACATTTTAAATCTTTCATTCCCAATTACTTCTTGCCTAGTGCGATTAATATTGATAAATTGTTGCTTTCCTTTGATAGGCTTTCAATTACTGTTAATGAATAAAGTGTTCAATTTTTATCTTAAAAACACCTTGTATGTGGGAAATAGCAGCTCTATTTATCGTCATCAGCAAGAAATACATGTGGGTTTGCTCAAGTTTTAGCAACTAAGGTTCTACTAGAGGTCTAACATCTAAGTACAACTTCCTCTCGTGTTTGATAGCTTGTTTGAAGCTTGTGGTTCAACAAATACTCATTAGATAGTTCAAATGATCCATATTACTTTGCATTTAAGCATTGAGGGTCACAAAAAAAATGCAAATAAACTGTGTAATGCCTATATACTTGGATAGTGTGGTTTAACTTGTTGACACTAGTTGTGGCAACATGCTTTTCTTGCTCAATAAATCTATTTTTCCTTTCGAGTAAAAGATGCCACATGCTGCCTTTCATCTTCTTATTGCTCTGTTTTGAACATCTTATCGCTACATGTAAATCATATGTAGTTAGAAAGAGTTTGAAAGAGGCAGAGACAGCATAAGCGTTGCTTTCTAAGGACCGGGCCAATGCAAAGACCTTGGTTTCTCAAAGGAAGAGTTTAAGTCTCTCTAGCTTCAGGTTATGGTCTTCAAGCCCAGATTCTTTCCATATGGTCTTACTCATTAACTAATATCAAAATAATATTACAGGTCAGAGAAATGAACTTCCTTCGGGAAAGCAATATTCAACTCAGAAAACTTATTCTCAGAGGAAGAGTTAAGCCCTTAGTTTCCTTCATGCACATTCTGATCTGCTTTTTATTAGAGGACAAGGCTGCTAGCATAAGTCTTCTACATATTCTAACTGTTATATATAACATCAAGGATCGATTATTCTGCTGCAGAAACTGCGCGAATTTGCCCAAAAGGAAAAGGGTGAAGCTGAGAGTATTAAGAACCTACTTAAAGAGAGAAATTGTCACTGAAGCGTTGAGGAGGGAAATCAATGCAGAAAAGGAAGAGAAGGAAAATTGTCATAAAAGAGGAGGTATGGCTTTTCTAAATCCTTGTTTTGAAAGCAAGGAAAGCAAGTATGAACCAACACCTTGTTGTCAATTCTTTATATTTAAAACATTGCTTGTATTTGGCTTTGTTGTATTTGTGTACTTTTTGAAACGCTATATTTTTAATACATATTCCCTCTTTTAATTTCGGTATCAGGTATGTTTACAAAATATGTCCATATAAGCAAGCTACACAGAATGAGGGACACAGTACTACTCGATTGGGGTAGGCTTCTATTAATTCTCTACTTTTATGATTATGTTATTCCCTCTTCCCCGGCCTTCAAAAGCAATTAACCATGTTTAGAGGAACCGGAAAGTTTTTGAAAAAGGCTTCTAGTTCTGCTGCGATGAAATCTGGCTCAAGTACCAAGCTCATCAAATGCTAGCTTGGTGTGCTACATGGAATCTGATGCACCATTTTGTAGTAGCTAGGATCCTTGATAGATTATTTTGTAGTAGTGATGTATGATTTAAAAATACTAATCATTTGTAAAAGTGTATCTTTCAACTTTCAAGTACCCGTCTTTTGTAAAACACTTGTAAATGTTGATTTTGCATTTATCCTAATGTATGTGTTCATTAAATTATCTATCATTTGGAAAATCTTATTTTACATCGAGCAAAGGGTGTTGTGAAAAGACATATGATTACAAATGAAAAATGTTGTGCTTCAATAGCTACGAAATCGAATCATTACATAAAGACAGGTGCTAGTATTATTATAGACATCGTCTAAATAATCTAAATCAATTTGTAACATATATTTTACATCACAATGTTACTATAAATTGATATATATTGCTAACAAAAACATCTTTATAAAAATCGAAAATGATGTTCATATCATATTAATACATCAGTTATGTACATATTTCATGTGACAGATTATTTTAAAACAATAAAAAAAATCACAAATTATAAATATGAAATTAACATACACAATCAATATAATAAAAAAAGATGTATATTTTGTTTTAATACATTGATTATTTTCAAAATAGTGATGTAAATGTAAAATTTAGGCTTGATGTGGACATATTCAAAAGCTTATAAATGAAAAATAATGAGACTTTAACAACAAGTGAATATATCAAAAATAAATTTGAGGGCTGATTTATATCTAAATTCAAAATAAAACAGATGTTTTAACCGATAAAAGACATCGGCTTAAAACCGATGTGGAAAAGTTGATCTTTTACTACACGCACAAAGAGGCCGGATTTTTTTTTGAAAGACATCTGTTCACAACAAATGTCTAATTGCATTTTTCTAGTAGTGTTTGTAGTGAGGCGTGTTTGCTAGTTTATGCAGCCGCCAACAACCCTTCATTGGCAGACGGTTAAGCGCATCCTTCGGTACTTGAATGAAACTTCTGATCACACCCTCCATTTTCAACCAAACCACTGTCACATCCTTCCTTACTTATTGTGACGCAGGATGGTTCTTGGACCTCAACGATATCCATTCTCAATACGGCTTCGCCATCTTTCGTGGCAGCAACTTGATCAGCTAGACGTCGAAGAAACAACGGGTGGTCGCTCGTTCAAGCACCGAAGCGGAGTATCGTGCTATTGCTTACACTACTGCTGAGCTAATGTGGTTGCATCAGCTACTGCAGAATTTGCATATCAAGATTCGTTCTGCCCCCCACCATTTTGTGTGACAATGTCGGAGCCACGTTCCTCTGCAAGAATCCTGTGATCAACACTCTTTTGAAGTACATTCGCCTGGACTTCCATTTTGTTCGAGAACAAATTGAGTCTGGTGACTTGAAGATAGGGATTGTCTCCTTGGTCGATCAATTGGCGGATATCTTCACTAAGCCTTTACACAAGGGTCATTTCTCCATTCTCCGTTACAAGCTCCAAGTTCGTCCCGCCCTTGGGCTTGCCGGGGGGTATTGACGTGTTCAATTTGCTCAGTCAACTAGTGTAGTTAGTGGTTCCTGTATTCTAGCACATATCTTTGATCCACTATCTCAACACCCCTTGTATTTAGGATCTCATAGGTGTTAATTGGTTTCTTACTTGTATTATATATATATATATATATATATATATATATATATATATTGTAATCTGTCATTCAAGGAAATACACACAGAAATTCTCTCCGCCTTTCATTGCTTACACAAGCGAAGGCATATAACGAGAGTTGGAGTAAACAAGCTAGGAAAGGATGAGAAGAGAAAGAAGAGTGAAGTGATGATAGCCTGGGAGAAGCTGAAGGAAAGATGGGTTGAATCCAACATCGATGGTGTATATCGAAGAGATGGGCAAGCTTCTGAGGCGGGAGTCATTAGGGGAGATGTCAAATGGCATCGCAATTCTATATGAAGTTGGGAAACTTGCAATCCCCAAAGTTGAACTTTGGGGAGTGTTACCGGTAGGGGTGGGCGCGGGACGGGACGGAGGTCGTCCCGCGTAATTTTTGCGTGACGGGACGGGCCTTGTCCCTCAGATAAAAAAATTATAAAAAAACTCAAAATTTTCATGTATATACTGTGATTCTCAAAGGCGTAATAAATATATATGTATAATTTTTATTTTTTTTATTTTGCAGGTTCCCACTCCCACATGTGCGTATGCATATATACATGTGTACATGTATATAAACGTCGATGCAGTGTGTATATATATGGCCTTACAGTGGAGGATGTAGTGTATATCTATACATGGCTAAATTACAGTATGTAGTATATATATACACTATATAGTATTACAGTGTGTATGAAATATATATTATAGTGTGTGCGTATGTAATATATATACACACACATACACACACACACACTATAATACATACTCTATATCCTAATATTACTGTATATATTATATATATAGTAGTACATTATTATTATTATTATTATTATTATTATTATTATTATTTTATAATAATAAATATTATTATTATAGGAATGACTTACATAAAGTTAGATGAGAGTCTCGTAACAAATTGAGCTCCGACACTTTTTTGAATAGTAAAACCAACTCTATGGAATATGAAATCGCCATTAACGGACGACGACCCGTGGCTTTTTGTAACCAACTGAACCCGTTTTAAAAAACCAATAGCATCGTCTCCCAATTCACCAAATGTGGAGAACGCAAAAGTCATGAAGCCATACCCTTTAACAGCACAAACACCAGCATACTTCTTCTTCTTTTCTTTCAGTGGCTTGAGAGACCGTCTTGCCAAGTACAAAAGAGTCATTGGCTCTAGTCGTGAACGGGATTTGCGGGATCCCGACGAGTCGTCCCGCGTCCCGTTCCACATAATTTTTACGGGATGGTATCGGGATTTGCGGGATTTTTGCCCACCCCTAGTTATAAGGGCTTTAGATAGCTTGGGAAGGGGCTATATACAGATGTGGTATTCTGAAAACAAACTCTCGCACTGTAGTTTGACTACTAGGGAAAAGATGTCACGATGTCATCTGTTGACTAGCATGGTTAGTAAGTGGCAAGACTTTTTGAAAAGAAATTGGAATAATATATATATATATATATATATATATATATATATATATATATATATATATATATATATATATATATATATATATCATGTTTCAACATGTGTTGCGTGCGTAGCGAACTATCCTTACTAGTTTAGTTTTCTCTTATGACAATATGACATTGGACTAGTTGTGTTGCATTGTTTGACCCGCCAAAGGGTGCTTTACTGTTCTTGTAAAATGATGTTAGGGGTCGGACTATCCCGTATGCTAGTTACTACTTAACCTATTGTATATCAAATTCGACGTTATTTTAAAAACAATTATCCCTATGAATTTACCGTGTATATAAAACACTCTTTATATTTCAAAACTGATCACCAATTAGTGAATGAAATCCTCTATTGTTAAAATTGTCTTCCCTCATGTCCCTCTAATCCCTCCCCTCACAATTCCTAATTAAAAAAAAACTAAAATAAAAATAGATTAAAAAGAAAAAAAAAAGTTTTTGTAAGGGGAACAAAAAAAAGGAGGTGTAATTAGGGACATAGGATTTGGACCCCATTCTCACTTAATTCCGGGTCCAAATTTTTTGTCACCGTTCTTATCCTCATTCCTTATCTTAATCCCTAATCACAAAACTCTTTTTTTTTTCCGTTTATTCTTTAATTTTAATTTTAATTTATTTTAATTTTTAAGTAGAGATTTGTTTTTTTTATTAGATAAGAATTCGTATTCTTTCTGTAACTCGAAGGTCGGCCAAGCAGGCAGACGGGAGAACCGTCTACAAATCATAAGATACAACAGATCATAACGGTGCAAACTCAAATAAACGCACCCTACAAAAAACGAGACCAAACCGACCTAAAGCAAACTAGATGTGGACGAAGAAGACAGACGAAGTCAAGCCCCATTCTGAAGCCGAACCGTAAGCCAGCGATACGTCAGGACCCGATCAACATGTGGGCAATGAGGACGAAACTTTAGAGAGACAATCAACCCAAATAGTGGGAACGTCACGATACACTGATAGATTACATATGTCTCATATTGTATAGTACGTGGGCCCAAAGGCCCAATACCTTGTAACCTATATATATCTTTGTCTAATGAATGAAACTCTCAAGGAGGACTTTACATCAATTCCATTATTCTACATGGTATCACAACCTTTTCTTCCCCACGGAACCCTAATTTGATCTTCCCGCCCCACCCCTCTTCTAACCGCCGGCATCGTCCCTCTCTCCACTCCCCGACCACTGGTAATCTCTCTCGCCCTCGACTTCTCTCGACCTAAACCTCGCTCGTCGTCTTTCCTTCTCCCTCCCGTCCCCCGCCTGTTCTGAAAGGGGAAAAAAAAACAACGTACCTTGTTCTTACAAAATCCAAGTGACAACCCCCCCCCCTCACTTGTTGCAAAAGCCGAGAGCCCCTCCCCCCACCTGTTTTTCTTCCACAAAAAAAATAAAAATAAAAATAAAAAAAAAATAAAAAATAACAAACCCTTACCATGACCTTCTAAAATCACCAACGACCTCTCGTCGGGATTATCGCCCCTACAAGTCATTTACAGAGGGGGTATTCCCTCATTGGATCCCATCCACAGGGCTACCCGGCATCTCCAACGAGGTCATACCCGAGCCAACAGGGACTCCATGGGCCCTCTCCGCACTAACATCACGCCTTCTCCTCTATGCAGTCGACATCTCCCGACTATTCTTGGTACATGGACACTGGTGCCACCTCCCACATGACGAACTCCTTAGGTAACCTCTCATCTATTTCCTTTAAAGGTCCTGCACACTCTATTATCGTCGGCAATGGTAGTCGTCTTGCCACTTCGGGGATTGGCCATGCCAAATTACAGACCCCATCCCACCCACTACACCTTAACAATGTCCTCATTGCCTCAAAGATTGTCTAAAACCATATATCTTTCCGTCAGTTCGATCACTACTGACAATAACATTTCTCTTGCGTTTGATCCCTTTGGTTTCTCTGTGAACGATCTTACTACGGGGGTTACTCGCATGAGATGTAATAGCACCGAAGAGCTCTACCCTGTCACACCACCTCATGCGTCCAGTCAGTCGTGCCCGGTCGCCCTCTCGGCATCGTCGTCCAGCCCGTGGGATGCACGCCTGGGCCATCCCAGTGTTGCCGTTCTAGATGTCTTCCGTTCTCAGAGTCTTGTCACTTGTAATAAAGCTCTACGCTCTAATTTATGCTCTTCTTGTCAGTTAGGCAAACATGCAAGACTGTCGTTCCAACGGTCTTTGAACTCCACCCTTGCACCCTTTGATATCATTCATAGTGACACTTGGACCTATCCTGTGCCTAGCAAGAAGGGTCACAAATACTACCTCCTGTTTCTTGATGATTATACTGATTTATTATAGGTCTTCCCGTTGCATTTCAAGTCCCAAATGTTTTCTATCTTTGTCAAGTTGCATGCATACATCAAAACACAGTTTCAAACATCCATCAAATACTTCCAATGTGACAATGGCCGCGGATTTGACAACAAAGACTTTCACTCTTTCTTCGCCACAAATGAGATCTCCTATCAGTTGTCTTGCCCCTATACTTCCCAACAAAATGGCAAGGTCGAACGAATCATTAGAACCATAACCAACATGATACACTCTCTCCTCTTCCACGCATCTATTCTCCTTACCTATTGGTCTCACGCCTTATTAACCACATGTTATCTCATCAACATTCTCCCATCTACTACCCTACACCATCGCTCGCCAACTCAGGCACTTTATTGCACCTTGCCTAGGTATGATCACCTTCGTACCTTCGGATGCTTGTGCTTCCAAAACCTATCCTCCACTGCCCCACACAAGCTTCACCCGCGCTCCACTCCATGTGTCTTCCTAGGCTATCCGTCTGATCATCGCAGTTACCTTTGCCTCGATGTCAAGACCCATAAGCTTATTGTGTCATGTCATGTCACTTTTGATGAGTCTCGCTTTCCCTTTTCTTCTCCTCCTCTCCCCTCTGCCACACCTCTTGTGTCTCAATCTGAGCCAGAGTCTTCCTTCCCTTACTTTCTCCTTCCCCAGAGCTCTCCCGGTGCTCCTGCCTCTCCCCCTACACCACCGTCACCCCTCCTACTACCACTAGACCGCACACCCGCAGCATCTCCGGTGTTTTCAGAACTCGTCAGATCGTCTCCATTAAATGCCACACATAACCCCGCCAACCAATTCCCTGTGTCCTCCCAGCTGCCCCCCGTCCCACCCGATGGCGCGGCCGCAACTTTTTACTGCGCGCCGCCGCACCCTCTATTGCCGTCCCCACCGAATCCCACCCACCTCCTGCCTCACCCCGACCACCATTTCCCCCATCCCCACCTCCCACAAAACAGCCCTCCTCGACCCGAATTGGCAGACGGTTATGCTCGACGAATACAGGGCCCTTACAAGGAATGATACTTGGGTTCTGGTTCCTCGCCCTCCTGAGGCGAACGTCATTCGATGCATGTGGCTCTTCTGCCACAAGTTCCGTTCCGATGGGACGTTAGAGTGCTACAAAGCTCATCTTGTGGTCAACGGTCGATCTCAGCAGACAGGTATTGATTGTGATGAGACATTCAGCCCCATGGTTAAGCCTGTCACTATCCGAGTGATGTTGAGCTTAGCGTTGTCGCGACAGTGGGTCATTCATCAGCTGGACGTCAAGAACGCCTTTTTGCATGACCATCTGAATGAGACAATTTACATGTTTCAGCCGCCGGGGTTCGCTGATATTGATCATCCCAAGCACGTGTGTCTCCTGAAGCGCTCTCTGTATGGTCTGAAACAGGCTCCGCGGGCTTGGTTCTAGGGATTTGCTTCTCATCTGCTATGATTGGGCTTCGTTGGCAGTCGCTCAGATACGTCTCTGTTTATCTATCGCAGAGGCACATACATGGCCTTTTTGTTACTATATGTCGACGACATCATCCTCATCGCCTCTTCCGATGCTCTTCGGACGTCTTTTATTTCCCAGTTGAGTGTCGAGCTCACCATGTCAGATCTGGGTCCGTTGTCTTACTTCTTGGGTGTCGCCGTGCAGCGTCATGTGTCTGGGTTGTTTCTCTCTCAAAGTAAGTATGCTGCCGAGATTGTTGCCTGGGCCAAGATGAGTAACTGCAAGCATGTTTCCACCCCTGTGGATACTTCCAACAAGCTCAGTGCTGACTCTAGTCCTCTGTTTGATGATCCGACGTTGTACCGGAGCCTCACCAGTGCTTTGCAGTATCTTAGTTACGCCGTTCAACAGATTTGCCTGTTCATGCATGCGCCCAGGGAACCGCACTTTCAGGCCTTGAAGCGGATCATCCGGTACATCAGCGGTACCCTCGAGCTGGGCACCACAATCACCCCTTCCTCTCGGCTTGACCTCGTCGCTTACACTAATACGGATTGGGGTGGTTGTCCTGACACACGTCGCTCCACGACTGGCTAATGTGTCTTCCTCAACGACAACCTTGTGTCGTGGTCCGCGAAGCGACAGTCTGTGGTGTCTCGCTCTAGCGCCGAGGCAGAGTACAGAGGTGTCGCCAACGTTGTCTTCGAGTGCTCTTGGCTGCGCAATCTCCTTCATGAGCTCCGCTGCCCTCTTCAGAAGGCCACCCTGGTCTACACCGACAACGTCTCCGCCGTCTATCTGGCCAGCAACCTAGTCCAGCATCAGCGAACGAAGCACATTGAGCTCGATCTCCACTTCGTTCGGTACAAGGTTGCTCTTGGACATGTTCGTGTTCTTCATATCCCGTCCTCATATCAGTAAGCGCAAGGAATTTTTTGAAAACTTCTTGGTGAGTTGGAGAAGAGCAAACAAAATCTTACTGATATCTTCACCAAGGGTTTACCTCGACAGTTGTTCCTCGATTTTCGGTCCAGTCTCACAGTACGGGACCCTCCACTTTCGACCGCGGAGGTTTGATAGATTACATAGGGCTCATATTGTATAGTGGGTCCAAAGGCCCAATACCTTGTAACCTATATATATCTTTGTCTAATGAATGAAACCATCAAGGAGGACTTTACATCAATATATTCCATTATTCTACATACACATCCATTATCGTCTTGATTCGCACTTGATTACAAGAAGCTCAAAAGAGAAGGATTTGTTGAGTTGTTCTACCGAAACATATTATCTCATTTTCAATTATTCAACCATTTCTATTTCCTCCATCTTCTTTCCTTTTTTTTTATTAGGAAATAATTCGAGGCCGGACAAGCCCGGACCTCGAGAGGCCGACAAAGTCGGCAGACGACAAGCCGTCTAAACATACAACATAGCAAAAGAAAATACAATATGGAAACAGAATACAATCACATAATACATCAAAAGAACCACACAAATTAAACCCGAAGAACCCCAAACCCTAAGCACACAAGCGGACACAGTAACGAGAAGATGGAGACCCGGCGTGGAGAAGTGGATAGCGAGCGCATGGGATAGCACAACTGACACGATGTCTCGCCGCCAAAAAGACGGAAAGCAGAAATTCACGTAGGGCAAAGATGACTCTTGGGGAAGTGTTGATCACACGACGTTCCCTTCACCTAGATAGAGGATCTTCGGAGACCACGCACCAACACCATCAACACGATCACTTCGATCAACCAGGGCCGCAGAACTGCTCCTCAACTGAAACTAACCACGATCCAGTAAACAGAACTCCAACCAACCCGAGAAAATGAAGCACGACCGCAAGAGGGTGAAGAGCGCAAGAAGATTCCGGAATTATTTATATAAAAGAAATTAAAAATCTTTACCCGGTTGAATAAGGTATTTCCCTTTTTTATTTTTTATTTTTTTTTTTGTAAATGGCAACTTTGGCCCCAAGGAAATGCATTGGGCCCAAAGGAGAGAAATCAGGCCCGAAAAAGCAAGTTGAGGGCAATTGCAGGCAACACGACGGAGCGTGAAAGAGAGGGGGCGAAACCACCGTCCCGGTGACCGGCGACCACCACCCAGGAGAGGGGATGAGGGGACAAGGCACCTGAGAGGGAGGGCGCATCACTGCCGCAGACGAAGCGCGGTCTAGCAACACGTGGAGCAACAGGTGGATGGCACCAGGAATACGTCGCTGGGAGAGAGACGGAGCAAGGTTCGCAACAGACCTTGGAGCCGAGATCTGCAGGCCAGAGGAGAAGGGAGCAAACAAAGCGAGTATCGCCCCCAAAACAGCCCGGAGATGGGTACTAATCGGTCAAAGAGAGATCGAATCGGAGGAGATGGGTAGCCCCAAAATGAAATCGAGACCGGATTCAGGGCTTGTTTGTTAAGGGTATATAGATATAGGCTATGGGTATAGAAAGCCCAATATCTATATACCCCGTTTGGTATAATTACTTGAATCAGTATATAGATATGGATTCTATATCTCTATCTACTTATTCTAGGGTAAATCCCCTTTTTTGATATCCGACTAATTTGGGGGATATAGAAGAAAGACGTATGACGGTTCCTCTCCTTCTGCTCGCTCGCTTCCTTCTGCTCGCTTGCTTCCATTGCCAGGTTCTTCCTCTCCTCCTTCTTCTTGCATCTTGCTGATAGATTGATAGGTTCTTCTCCTTCTTCTCCTCCTCCTTCTGCTTGCTCGATTTCCTCTGATTTTTGCTCCTTTTTTTTGCGATTATATGCTCCATGTGCTTGATCGATTTCTGCCTGTGTGCCTATCTTTCCTGATCGATTTCATCGGCTATGGGTATATGCTCCATCTGCTTGATCGGCTATGGGTATATGCTCCATCTGTTTTGTTAGACTGAGTTTGTCGCCTTGTTTTGTTATACCCGTCAGACTAAGTTTGATGGGTTTGAGTTTGGTCAGCTATAGGTATATGCTCCATCTGTTCCGCTTGATCGGCTATGGGTATATGCTCTATCTGTTCTGCTTGATCGATTGAGTTTGATGGGTTTGAGTTTGATCGGCTATGAGTTTGATGTGTTTGTTAACCTACGTAGGTTTTTGCTATCTTGCTATCTTGTTGATCACTTGCTTGGTCTGATTATGGTGTTAGTAATATGCTTTCAAAGTTCTCGATTTTTTATCATTTCGAAAGTCATAAGGTTTTTGGTTCATTTTTATTACATTTTCTCTTTTTTTTTACTCTGATATCTATATACCCTTTCCAAACAGCAGATATAGGATATAGATATCAATCTCATACCCATAGCCAATACCCATAGCCTTATATCTATATCTCATACCCATAGCCTATATCCTATATCTATATACCCTTTCCAAACGTGCCCTCAATTTATTTGTTCACTACCAGTAATTTATTTATTAATTGTGGGTTGAATTAGGAGGCCCAAGGGAGAATACAGGACTCATCGGCGACACCAAAATACACCAGACACCGACAAGGCTTCCAAGCCGGCGAAGCAGGCACACCGGAAGAAGCCCGACGGCGCCGGACATACTAGGCGATGGAAAGCATGCCCCCACCAGCCACACACGACGGCAGACGGCGAACGAAAATCCACCGAACACCAGGCCATGGCAGCAGATGGAAGCGAGGATGAGCGTGTATGGAATCCGAGCCACCAAGGCGTGCCGGCTGCGAGACTCAACGACACCAGAACTTCACGACACCAACAGGTGAGTAAGCAGGCGATCCGGGAAGACGGGCCACCCGGAAGCATTATATCGGAGCCAAAACGGTCCGAAGAAGAACCATCCGACCAAACCTCCAAATTAGGAAGAAAGAGGGATGGAGATGCTCGAATCGTGCCGAGCAAAATCAGATCTGGGGGAAGTAGACTTAGATCTACAAAAGCCTCAAATCAATTTTGGGTTTTGATCGAAACCAAAACGGATTAACGAGGCTATGGATACCATAAATGTGATGTGCAACCAAGGCGGAGAACACCACGACCTAAGTCTAGCGCGCCGGTGGTAGCGGTGGCCGAAGCCGAGGTTACTCATGTCGAGAGGCGGATTGGTGGCTCCCGGTGGAGATTTAAGGCTCCCGGATGAGATTTAGAGCCTCCCAAAGGAAGGGTTTGGGGCTCCGAAAGATAGCGTTTTTTCGTTGGAAAGTTTCTATTGTTCCTCCATCTTCTTTCCATTTCCACTATGGAATGGTACTACTTTAACTATTCATTTCTTATAAAATGTGTAATAGGGATACTCGCAACCAAGCGTCTAAGCCTGGACTTTAAAGCCCTAAGTCTATAATTGTAGGCCTTAAACACCATAACCTCGAATCATAAGGTCCTAATTAATCAGAATCTTGAATATTAGACCTAAACTAAACCCTGGCACTATATTCTAATTTGTTCGAACAGTTTACTCCTCCGGATCATTTTTGTCCTTTTTTTTTGGCAAAATTGGATATATACACCTAAAAACTTAATTAATTAGATCTAAAAATATTATTTAAGAGCAAATTAAGTCACTATAACGGCATAACTCCTTTTTGAATTAGATTGCAAGTTGATAACCTAATAGTTGATAACCTAACTATTAACTAATCAAGCATACACGATGTAGGAACTTTAGTGTTGGAGCTAGTCAACTATTTTCCAAACTATGGTGCAAACTTATAAAACTAATAAATAACACAAATAAACGTTGATGATTTTTCTCCTTAATTCGAGATCTTTATTTTGAATATTGTACGTGATTTCCCCCCAAAGTGTTTTATTCCTTATTTGGGGATGCATATACTTTTCAAGCTTTTGGTTTTAATATTTTATAGTTTTAAATAAGTTAAATATAAGATTTTAATTTAATTAACTTTAAAATTGGATTTTCAACAGCTACTCATCTCCTAACTTTTTAAAATTCTATTCATTTTCTCATATCTGATCAAATAGTTTGTATCAGCTACTCTATCAGCGGTTATAAAAAAAAAGTCACTCTATCACCTGGGTTACCAAACATCTTACTAGTTTATGAAAACTCTAATTTAACACACTTAATCCATCAGCTTCAGCTACCCTATCAACTTTAACTACCTCATCAGCTCGATCTGTGTTATCAAACTGACCTTATTTTATGCAAAATGAACTAATAACTAGTTAAAATATAAATAACCCCCAAAATGGATGGACCGGGAGATTAATTTGATCGAGGTTGTTTAAAATTTAGAACGGTTTTTCTATCCTATATCCTATAAGATAAGAGTATAAATTGGAAAAGATTTCCTAATATAAAAAATTATTGACCCTATGAATTTAATTAAAAAAAAAAGATAAAATAATTGAAATTTAAAATATAATTTTAAATTAGGACTCTCAGGATATAAAATAGAAAAACCAATTTTAAAATAAAGCATTTTAAACAATCTATGTTGAGATACAATTCGATCAAGAACTAAAGAATTCGATCAAGATGATTGATGGAATCGGATTTGTTAAAAACAAACCATTATAAAATGGTTTAGTCGGAAAGTATTTGCGAGTAGTATTTAAAGGTTCCTATTTGAACTGAGATGACTGCTATTTATTTACCAAAAATTAAGGATTAGTCTAAAACAATTTTTTTTTAAAATAATAATATTAAATTAAATTAAGGGTGGGAGTGCACGTGAAGAAGTGGAGCAGAGCACCAACAGCCCATTAAGGCGCCGCTGCAACTGCCGCCCTGTCCCCACCGCCGGCCTTGCCGGACTACGTAGCGGACAACGGCTACTCCCACCTCAGCACCTCACCGCCTTAATCCGTATTTTTTATTTTCTATATAGGGCAAAAACAAAATTACTTTAAAAGAAAAAACCCTAAAAAGGGGAAATTGGTGTTTGAAATTAATGTTAGGTTGCCCTACCGTGATTTGCTAAACCGCGTTTTAATGAATTCTTAAGTACATGGTTGTCTTGTGCAGTGTACATCGACAACTCCCTATATCCTAAAGTCACATAAACGAACAATCGATCAGCACACCCAAAATTTTGTATTTTTTTAATAAGTCCAACTTTCAAATAATTTCAGGATATAGTAGTATGATGGAATTTAGTCTTCTTTTTTTGATTCAATGGAATTTAGTGTTCTGGTTCTGGAATTTTGTTTGAGCAAACAAGTCAAAAACTGGCGACTGAGGTGTAACTCATTTAAAAATAAGTTTACATGCGATTTGAAATTTAAATTCAATTTTAAAAATGTGTTCATACTTGACTTATTTAAAAATTGAACGAATCTGAATTAAGGTATATGTTTGTATTATTCATTTAACAAAAAAAAAACATTTTTTTTACAGTAGACAAACATTAGAAGCTGCTACCTAAAATAGTAGACTAACTTCAGGATCATCCTCCTTACAAAAATCTCTATGATAGGGGATAGACTGCAAATTACAGATAATTCATTTTCTAGCTATATAATCTGCTGACATGTTAGACTCTTTATAGACATGGTGAATATCTGCCATCGAGAATTCTAATAGAAGCTTGATAATCTTCAACTTGTTGCATAACATCTCATCTTGGTTGTTGCGGTCGCTTAATAGACTTAACCAAAACTTGGTTATCACTCTCAAGAATGATCTTCATAATACCTTTCTCCTTTGCACGTTGCATCCCAAAAAGGATTGTTGAAGCCTCCGTTTAAAAGACAGAGCCTTCGCTTATTTCCTTATGAAATATATCAATATTCTGACCATTGGAATCCCGAATGATTCTTCCAATATGGCACTTGCCAGAAAGAGCGATAGAACCATCTACATTATTGGCTTGTAAAGTGCTACCATACCCCTCGTCCCAATCAAGGAGAGTCTGATTCTTTGGACTATTTGAGCTACAACATTCGTACTCTTCTGCCTGAAAATTTTTCTCATTCTTAATTTCCCAAATAACTTGCCAAATGCAGGTAAGAATTTCGAATCTACTATTTGCTTTTTCAATATTTTATAAATTTACATGGAGCGGACCTAGATTGTTAAGTTCGGGGAAAAACATACCTGCGTGTTGCTCATATTGGGCTATTTCTTCTCTAGCAAAAGTGCACCTTGTAAAAAAGATGAGTTGCATCTTGTTGGAAGTAATGCATATAGAAGGTGGGTTTTAAGGAAAGTGCCCTTTGGACTTCCCACCTCCTACATGGAAAGTTCAAGGGTACCCTAAAGGGTTTTTAAAGAGTCTCTTCCACTACCTATATTGAGAGGTTGATGAGGAGATAATTTTTAAAGGGTTTTTAAGGAGTTGGAGTTAATTTTTTGCGGGAAAAATTATTATTGAGGCCGAAGATATTACGGATTAGCTTGTTCGTGCTTATCCGCGAATATCTAATTTTTTCACTGGAAAATTATCTTTTTTCCGATATCTTTTAAAACCGGTTTTAGATGAGCACATATCTTCTGTTGATAGACTCGAATCTCTCCTTTGCTTGCGGGCTAAGGAGGATTTCGGAGCCTATATAAGGAGGGTTAGGGCTCTGCTTTTCAACACACAGCGAACACAATCGCCTCTCTCCCTCTCCTGTTTTCTCCTACCCTTTTCCCGTTCTGAGCGCCTGTTCCAGTTCCAACTTCTCTCCCTCGAGTGCACTTGTGAGAGGAGACGATGAAATCCTTGGGGGACGTTGCCTCGCATACGATCTGCACCTCTGTCGGGGGCAAATACGTTTCTCATTCAGTGACTCCCATACCACGCTTCACCGCAGCCCAGCCCCTTCACAGAAACCAAGTTCGGCCTACATCCCTAACGCGTTGGCTACTTGCTGTATTAACAGGTTTCAGCAGGGTCATCATCCTACAGTGAGAAACGTATTTGCAAAAGTAGGATCATGGCCGCCGTCGAGATCTCCTACAAGAAGCCGCTGCTCGATCTCTCAAAGTTGGAGCCTTTGGATGGCTCGAACTACAAGCGCTGGTCCCAGAAGATGCTGATCTTCTTTGAGCAACTGGAGATTGACTATGTGTTGCTGCAAGACCCACCCGCCGCCCCTGCGGCTGCTGCTGTTGCTGATGGCGATGCGCCGCCCAACCCGCCTGCGCCTTCTGCGGAGCTCGTGAAGTACCAACGTGACAACAAAACCGCAAGAGGCTATCTGCTGAACCACATGACGAACGCTCTGTTCGACCTGCTACTGATCCAGAAGTCTGCTAAGACTATCTGGGAAACCCTAGACAAGAAGTACGGCACCGACGATGTTGGGAAGCGCAAGTACGTGACTGGACAGTGGATCCAGTTCAAGATGGTGGACGACAAGCCTATCATGGAGCAGGTGCATGAGTACGAGAATTTGGTAGTGGATATACTGGCTGAAGGGATGAAGATGTGCGAAGTTCTTCAGGCGAACGTCCTGATTGAGAAATTGACTGAATCATGGGCACGCTGCCGCAATCACCTCAAACACAAAAAGAAGGATCTTACCTTGGAGGAACTCGTCAGCCATCTGAAGATTGAGGAAGCAAACCGGCTGAAGGAGAAGGAGACCACCAACACTGCTGCTGACACGGTAAAAGCTAACACTGTTGAAACTCCGCAGGTCAACAAGAAAGGCAATAAGCCGCCTTTCAACAAGAAGAACAAGAAGGGTCCTGGAGGATAAAACAACAACCCTGCGAAGTTCAAGAAAAACAACAACGGAGAGAAGCAGAACAACACAGGCTGCTATGTGTGTGGTCGACAAGGCCACAGGGCGTTCCAGTGCCGTGAGAGGAAGGATGCTCAGTATGCTGTCCAAAAGAACAACGGACAACAGGACAAAGGCATTGCAAACGTCGCTGAAGGTGTTGCTCCTGAAATCATTGCTGCAGTGGTCACTGAAGCTAACATCATTGGGAGCATGACCGAATGGATTGTGGACACTGGGGCCACAAAGCACTTCTGCGCCAACAGAGAGCTGTTTGATGAGTTCGAACCTGCAAGCGGAGCTGAGCAAGTCTACATGGGGAACTCAAGCCAGTCAGAGGTGTTGGGCAAAGAGAAGGTCTCGCTGAAGCTCACCTCAGGTAACATCCTGAGCCTGCAGAATGTCTTTTATGTGCCTTCCCTGCGACGGAACCTGATCTCTGGAGGGATCTTATCTCGAGCCGGGCTAAAGGGAGTCATGGAAGGTGACTCTATAGTCTTGTCCAAGAATGGAAAGTTTTTAAGGAAGGCTTATAAGTTTGGTGAATTGTTTGTTTTGCAAACTGTTGTTGATTCTGCTAATATAGCTTCTACTTCCGCTTATATCGTTGTCGATGTTGATCTTTGGCATGCTAGATTAAGTCATGTGAATGTTGAATCTGTGAACAAATTGCATAAAATGGGTCTAATCTCAAACTTGGGTAATAATGATCATAAAAACTGTGAAATTTGTGTGGAAGCTAAGTTCACCAAGAAACCTTTCAAACCTGTAACAAAGAGGTCCACAGAATTGCTAGAATTAGTTCACACCGATCTAGCTGATTTTAGGAACTCTGAGAGCAGAGGTGGTAAAAGGTATTACATCACATTTGTAGATGATTATTCTAGATACACCAAGTTGTATTTGCTGAGATCTAAGGACGAGGCAGAGAAAATGTTCTTAATCTACAAAGCTGAGGTAGAAAACCAACTTGATAGAAAAGTTAAAAGACTTAGATCCGATAGAGGTGGGGAATATGGGACAACGTTTTTGAAAGAATTCTGTGAGAATAATGGCACAATTCATGAACGTACAGCACCCTATAGCCCTCAATCGAATGGAGTAGCAGAAAGAAAGAACAGAACTTTAAAAAACATGATGCTTTCTATGCTTGTGAGTTCTGGGTCACCCGACTCTTTGTGGGGTGAAGCTGTTCTTTCTGCAAACTACATTCTTAACAAGGTACCCCATAAGAAGTTAGACAAAACCCCTTATGAACTATGGAAAGGACATCCTCCTAACCTAGGGTTAATGAAAGTGTGGGGGTGTTTAGCTAAAGTTGGGATTCCTGCTTTTAAGAGAGATAACCTTGGATCTAAGATTGTTGATGCCATGTTTGTTGGTTATGCTGAGAACAGTGCTGCCTATAGGTTTATGTGCTTGCATGACAGATCTATGTGTGAATATCGTGATGCTGAATTTTTTGAGCATATTTTTCCTTTGAAGAAAGATCATGATAGTATTCCTGCTGTTTCTGAACCTGCATCTTTGTCTTTACCTGCTTCTATCAATGTTGATGAACCTAGTGAAATTAGAAGAAGTAAAAGACGTAGAACTGAAACTAGCTATGGTCCTGATTTTTTGACTACTTTCTTAACTGAACTCCGTGATTTAGATGAAATCAATGAAGCTCTAGTTTATGTTCACATGATAGAGGATGAACCTAGAACATATAAAGAAGCTATGAGTTCTGTTGATGCTAGTTTTTGGAAAGATGCTGTAAATAGTGAAATTGAATCTATCACAAGTAATCACACTTGGGAACTAGTTGATTTGCCTAGAGGTTATAAGGCCATTGGTTGTAAATGGATCTTTAAGAGGAAACTTAGAACGGATGGTTCTATTGAAAGATTTAAGGCAAGACTAGTAATCAAAGGATTCACACAGAAACATGGAGTAGATTATTTTGACACCTATTCTCCTGTAACTAAGATTGCAACCATTAGAACATTATTTGCTTTAGCATCTAATTACAAGCTCTTAGTACATCAAATGGATGTAAAGACTGCTTTTCTGAATGGTGATCTAGATGAGGAAATATACATGGAACAACCTCCGGGTTTTATGGTTCCAGGTAAGGAGAATAAGGTTTGTAGGTTAAAGAAATCTCTCTACGGCCTAAAGCAAGCACCCAAACAATGGTATGAGAAATTCCATAACACCGTGTTGAGTTTTGGATTTGTCGTTAGTGGATCTGATGCATGTGTTTATACCAAGATGTACAATTCTGGTTGTGTTATTGTGTGCCTATATGTTGATGATATGTTGTTATTTGGCACTAACATGCATGTGATAAATGAAACCAAAAAGTTTCTTTCCTCTCGCTTTGAAATGAAAGACTTAGGTGAAGCTGATGTGATTCTAGGTGTTAAAGTAACTAGAACTAAAAATGGCTTTACTTTGTCTCAATCCCATTATGTAGAGAAGGTATTGAAAAAGTTTAACAATTATGATGTGACGCCAGTTAGGACCCCATATGATGCTACCATAGAGTTAGTGAAGAACTCAGGTATAGGTGTTTCCCAAGAGGAATACGCTAAAGTGATTGGGAGTCTAATGTTTTTGATGAACTATACTCGGCCTGACATTGCTTATGCAGTAAGTAGACTCAGTAGATATACACATAATCCTAGCAAAGAACACTGGATTGCACTTAGAAGGTTAATGAGATACCTTAGAGGCACTCTTGATTGGGGATTACATTTTGAGGGTTTTCCCTGCGTTCTAGAAGGATATTGTGATGCAAACTGGGTAAGTGGGACTGATGAAATTTGCTCCACTAGTGGATATGTTTTTACATTGTGTGGTGCAGCTGTCTCATGGAAATCTGCAAAGCAGAGTTGCATAGCCCGATCGACGATGGAGTCAGAGTTTATAGCTCTAGACCTAGCAGGGCAAGAGGCTGAGTGGTTGAGAAGCCTACTGGCAGATATACCAATGTGGGGACATCCAGCTCCTGCGATTTCTCTACACTATGACTCACAGGCTGCCATTGGAGTAGCAAACAGCGGAGCGTATAATGGCAAGAAGAGGCATATACGTATTCGACATGAGGCTGTGAGGCAGTTGATAAGAAATGGGGTACTCTCTTTAGAGTATGTGCGGTCAGAGAGGAACATTGCGGATCCATTGACCAAAGGACTTTGCAGAAGGCTAGTCCTTGACACGTCGAGGGGAATGGGGCTAAAGCCCGTGAGAGGAGGAATCTGTGGCGGAAACCATTAATTTGGTCGAACGCAAGCCATGGAAAGACTCCTATGAGATACACATCTCCCATTCCTATGGCAAGTGTATAGTAAGGTTGAGCTAACGCTCTTAATGATTCTATAGCCCAGGCATTGGGTGGTCCTTTGAGACGGACTTGATAGATCACCGAACAACGAATGAGAGGTTGAGCCTTAGAGCTCTTAATAACTTCATAACCCATTGTGGGGATATTCTGTATTGAGACAGATACGTTGAAGTTACCTACGTGAGTGTGAGGGATTGGCAACCCTCCAAGGTGAGACTCAGGGCAGTCCTCACTAGAACACTCATGAGCACCCAAGGTGTGCCAAAACTTGGATGTCTTATGTGATAAGACTTAGCGGAACGTTACAGGACCCCGTGGAAGGTGTGTGTTGTTGGTTTACCCCGAAGTGGAGGAATTCAAGGCATCTGGCCATTCGCTCTATCTAAAGGATTGCTAGTTTCACTATGTGCTGATTCAAGTCGCAAGACATCAGCATTTAAGCACTAACCTCGACACGCTCAGAACTTGTTTTCAAAACCTCAGTTTTTAAACCCTTCTATCTGCATTTGTGGGGGATTGTTGGAAGTAATGCATATAGAAGGTGGGTTTTAAGGAAAGTGCCCTTTGAACTTCTCACCTCCCACATGGAAAGTTCAAGGGTACCCTAAAGGGTTTTTTAAAGAGTCTCTTCCACTACCTATATTGAGAGGTTGAGGAGGAGATGGGGCACCCATACGCGCGCCCGCCGCCGCCGCCGTCCGTCTCGTCTCGGCTCGGCTCGGCTCGGCCTCGTGCTCGTGCTCCGAGATCGAAGTTGGAGTTAATTTTTTGCGGGAAAAGTTATTATTGAGGCCGAAGATATTACGGATTAGCTTGTTCGTGCTTATCCGCGAATATCTAATTTTTTCACTGGAAAATTATCTTTTTTTCCGATATCTTTTAAAACCGGTTTTAGATGAGCACATATCTTCTGTTGATAGACTCGAATCTCTCCTTTGCTTGCGGGCTAAGGAGGATTTCGGAGCCTATATAAGGAGGGTTAGGGCTCTACTTTTCAACACACAGCGAACACAATCGCCTCTCTCCCTCTCCTGTTTTCTCCTACCCTTTTCCCGTTCTGAGCGCCTGTTCCAGTTCCAACTTCTCTCCCTCGAGTGCACTTGTGAGAGGAGACGGTGAAATCCTTGGGGGACGTTGCCTCGCATACGATCTGCACCTCTGTCGGGGGCAAATACGTTTCTCATTCAGTGGCTCCCATACCACGCTTCACCGCAGCCCAGCCCCTTCACAGAAACCAAGTTCGGCCTACATCCCTAACGTGTTGGCTACTTGCTGTATTAACAGGTTCCAGCAGGGTCATCATCCTACACATCTTCGTCTGACTGATTGCATAGAGAACATTGACTTGGTACCCTGTTAACATAACGGTTAAGCCGAGCAGCCGTCGGAAGTCCATCTATTTTTATTTTCCACGGGAAGTTTTTTATTCTAAGGGGTAGTTTTAGCTTCCATATCCAGGTGTGTGCATCAGGTTCATGCGATGGTGGCTGATTTTGTGGTGAAATTCTCTGCTGGATTAGGCTTCCAAATCATCTTGTCTTGAATCTGAGAGGAGGGAATTTTAATAGATCGAATCATTTGAATTAGCTCTTGAGGAAACAAGTGTTTCAGGAGATCTTCATTCCGGTCTTTAACTAAAAAAAACTTGAGTGTTTAATTTTACAACTAAAAATCTCATAAAAAACTGAGATAAAGCAATCACATAAAACAAGATAAGATAATTAAATCACAATTAATATATTATTCAATCCAAACACACCCTTAAGCTCAAACATTTGACTCACAATGCAACCCTACTTTTTATATCGTATTTATGATAAATTTTATAAATTGTACAAAATTTGAACTACTCGAACAAAGCTGATAATGATAGTATCCACCTATATAAAAAAAAGAGGTAAAGATAGATAAAAACATGAGTGTTTGCACATTACATAAGTTGCTACAGGGTGGGCACAAATCCCGCAAATCCCGATTCCGTTCCGGTCCCATTCCGATCCTGGTGGGATTTAAGATAAAATAGTGAATCCCGTCCTGCAAAAATTATGCGGGACGATCCCGGTGGGATCCCGCAAATCCCGTCTCGTCCCGCATATTATAATAATAATAATAATAATAATAATTTTTATAATAATAATAATATTATAATATTATAGAATAATAATAATATTAGTATTATTATTTTGAGAAAATATTATAATTATAATCATAATCTTCCTTGAATTGGTAAATAAAGAGCGGCCATTCCGGGGTTCGAACCGGGGACCTATGAGTACTACCCGCAAGTCCTGTCCGGTGAGCCATTCCGGAATGGTTTATAATCTTCCATTTATAATAATAATACTTGAGTGTTCATGCTTTGCCCGTTTTTTTATCGATCTGAGTTAGACTTCGAGCTCTACTCATACTCGTTCGTTTTCAAAAATAAATGAGCTTGAGCCTAGTTTTGTATGAGTCGAGCCTGAGCCGAGCTTGCTCGATTCACATAACACACGTAAGGTTCCATTCTAAAACCAATTGTCTCCGTCTTCTATTACGAATTGCCTCGTTATTGCACCTTTTTTCCTTTTGTGATACATTTTATTCCAACGGTTTTCCGTCTGCCGATTCATCGGCCTCTCGAGTTTTAGCCTTATCTGAACTCGAATATTTTCTGTATATTTAAAAATAAAATAAAAATTATAGTCTTTTAAAATAAATTAAAAAAAAATTCAAAAGAGAAAAAATAAAGGCGGTAACCCTGATTCAGAAATTTCCCAGCAGCTTCGCAACAATCAATAATGGCGTTTGGTCCCTCGGATACCTCCAAGCCCAAAACACCCTGTACTTTGCCTGTCGTCAGATACTCAAATTTCCTGTCTTTCTACAAAGGTTTGCCTCATATACACCTTTCAGTTTCATCATAGCTGTCTTATCGATTTGCTTCGCTTGCCACTCCCCCAATCTTTTGACTCTCAGCAACCCCAATTCCTCCTGCATTCAAATTGCTCACTGACTCCTTTTTTTTTTTTAAACAAATCAACTGTTTTTAGGTGTGTATTTGAATTTCGTCTCCACCAAATCCATTTTCCCGGAGAGGTTTCAATCCGGTTTCCCCCAATTTCAGCTGGTTCCCTTTCTAGGGTTTCCTCATCCGGGTTCATGCTTGTTCTGTGAAGTCAATCTTGTCGACCGCCATGGTTGCAATTGATCTGAAATTCCTCTTATGGGTATGCCTGATTTCTTGTTTTCTGCGTGTTACATTGCAATTTGTTCCTGTTGATGATTATCTTATTGATTGTGGCTCTCCAAGCAACACTTCAGTTGGAGATAGAGTGTTCATTGCCGATTCTAGCTTTCTTTCTACATCACATGAAATTCTCATCAGTACTAGCTCAAAATCAATCTCATCCAGTAATGTGTATGGTTTAGATCTTTACAAAACAGCTAGGGTCCTATCTGGATCATCACATTATACTTTCCCTGTGTCGAAATCCGGCCGCCATTGGATTCGCCTCTACTTTTACCCTTTTGTTCAAGGAAACTACAATTTGAGTGAGGCGAAATTTTCGGTATCCATTGAAAACATAACCCTTCTTAGCAGCTCTCAGTTAGAGAGTGGCAACCCTTTGGTTAAGGAGTATTCCTTTAACATAACTTCAGATAAGCTGGTTCTTAGCTTCACCCCAGCCTCCAATTCATTTGCATACTTGAATGCATTGGAGGTTGTTTCTGTTCCCGATGAGCTCATCCCGACCAGTGTAGGGACAATTGGGTCTCATAGATCAATGTTGGGTATGGAGAGCCAAGCTCTGGAAACTGTTTTTAGAGTGAACATGGGGAATGTATCTGTTGAGCCGCTGAACGACACGCTGTCGAGGAGTTGGGTGGGTGACGAGTCCTTTCTGAAGCACAATAACCTTGTTAAGTTTGTGTCTAATGTTGATGCTGTCAATTACACAAAGAGCAAGGCCACAGCTGAGACTGCGCCTCGTTTGGTCTATGGAACTGCCAGCAGGTTGAACTCGGAGGCTGATCCTAATACCCGAGCCAACATGACGTGGTCTTTCAGTGTTGATCCGGAGTTCTATTATCTGGTCCGGTTTCACTTTTGTGACATAGTTAGTAGCTCATTGAATCAGATGTTCTTCAATGTGTATATCAACTCGTGGTTAGTTGTCAAGCATCTTGATCTTAGCAACCTAACATCCGATGTTTTGGGTACCCCGTATTTCTTGGATGCTGTGATGGGAGCTGGCAGTAGTAGTTTGCTCAATGTCAGCATTGGTCCCTCAGAGATCGATAATGTTTATCCGAATGCAATCCTCAACGGATTGGAGATTCTGAAGCTGAACAACTCTGGAGGCAGCCTTGTTGCTTCTGATGCAACAGGGTCTAAGTCGTCCAAGGTTAATATTGGTCTCATTGCAGCTGTGGCTGGGGGAGTTTTGCTTCTCGTTGTCGTTATTTTGGCCGCGGTTGGGTTGTTTGTGTGCAGGAGGAGGAGGCTGGCAAATGCCAATAGAAGCGGGGGGAATTCAGCCATCGTTCCAAAGATTGGGTATGGGTTCCCTCTTTCCGTTATTCGTGAGGCTACAAACAACTTTAGTGACAGTCTGATCATTGGTGTTGGTGGTTTCGGAAAGGTCTATAAAGGCGTCCTGAAAGACGAGACAGTTGTAGCCGTCAAGAGGGGATCTCCAGACTCTCAGCAGGGTCTTGCTGAATTCCGGACTGAGCTTGAAATGCTCACCCAGTTCCGCCATCGCCATTTGGTGTCCCTGATAGGGTATTGTGACGAGCAAAACGAGTTGATAATCGTTTACGAGTACATGGAAAACGGAACACTCAAGAGCCATCTGTACGGCTCAGATCATCCGAAACTAAGCTGGAAGCAAAGGCTTGAGATCTGCATAGGCTCAGCCAGAGGGCTTCATTATCTTCACACTGCTTATGCCAAGGCAATCATCCACCGAGACGTCAAGTCTGCAAACATACTGTTGGATGAGAATTTCATGGCTAAAGTTGCTGATTTCGGTCTATCAAGGGCTGGTCCCGAGCTCGACAAGACCCATGTCAGCACAGCAGTGAAAGGAAGTTTCGGGTATCTTGATCCGGAGTACTTGTTGAGGCAACAGCTTACAGAGAAATCAGACGTGTATTCATTCGGTGTAGTTCTGTTCGAGGTTCTCTGTGGGAGGCCGGTGATAGACCCTTCTCGTCCAAGGGAGGAGGTGAACTTGGCCGAATGGGCGATGAAGATTCTAAAGAAAGGCGAGCTGGAGAAGATCGTAGATCCGTTCCTTGAAGGCCAGATAAACCCTGATTGCTTGCAGAAGTTTGGGGAGACTGTTGAGAAGTGCTTGATGCAATGCGGTCTGGACCGCCCTTCCATGGGAGAGGTTCTCTGGAACTTGGAGTATCTGCTTCAACTCCAGCTGGGCGGAGAAAGCTCGTCAGACAACAACGAGGAGGTCGTTATACAGGTTAATGATGTTCCTCCACCGGAGAGAACCATTTCGGCAGCATATTCAGGCCTCGGAAGCATGGAAGATCTCCCTGATGTTTCGATGGGGGCAGTATTCTCGGAGATGGCAAAATCCGAGACCCCTGAAACCGTGTAGTAGCAATGCAGTTGTAAGAACATGAAGTAGTTCTTTGGTGTGATCTGTAGTTGTTTGAGTTTGCTGCAGGAATTCCTGCAAGGGATTCGATTTACATGACCGTTAATCGAGTCGTTAGGCAAATCCCGGGGAGGGAAGAGTTTGAGCTGTCATACAAAAAAAAAAGCATATAGCAATTGCATTCTTTGATTCAATGTTGTTTGTTTGTTTGTTCATCGTGTTGGTTTGCATCTGTGAATCAATATACTTGTAAATGATTTATACATTACTCGTATCATGTATGAGTTTAGTTGAATATGGATTGCGTTCGACATTGAAAGGAACTGATGCTTTTCTCTGGTTCATCTAGCTGACTAGCTAGCTAGTTTTCCAAGATCTTACTGAACGCTTGTGTTACACAAACATAACATGTAAAAACCGACTCTTTTTTTTTTCTTTCTGCCTAGTTTCATTCATTTCAAAGTGCATGGGGTGATTGAGCATTTTTTCGTTTCTTGTATTTTCGGCTTTATTGTATGTTTGACGGTTCACCCGTCTGTCGACTTATCGGCCTCTTGAGTTTCAGGTATATCTGAGCTCGAATTATTACTTAATAAAAAAACATGTAAAAACCGAC
Organism: Persicaria tinctoria; assembly: GCA_037127255.1. Lineage (NCBI taxonomy): Eukaryota > Viridiplantae > Streptophyta > Magnoliopsida > Caryophyllales > Polygonaceae > Persicaria > Persicaria tinctoria. The sequence continues at coordinate 16,636,732 of JBANSL010000008.1, forward strand.
TTGATTTTACAGTTTTAGGAAAAACCGACTTGATTCGACCCGAGTTGACTCAATAACTGGATTAACTGAAATGAAATAGTCTTTTTTTTATAAAAAATGAAATAGTCATGAAGCCAAAAACTCGAAACCAAATTTGAGCTTGTTCATATTTGAAAACGACTTGAATAGGAGGATCCAGACGTTTTGGAGATTGTCACGATATTTTGATATCTAGATAACATATATCAATATCTGATATGAAGATATTGATATTGATGATATTTCGATATCAAGATATTGATGTTGGTTGATATCTCGATATTATACCGATATCGATATCAATATCAAGATATTGATGTTAGTTGATATCTCGATGTCAAGTGATATATCTCTCAAAATCAGTATATCAAATAGGCTCAATTTTGATATCTAGATATCAATATCAAATTACTCCTACATTTTTACCCATTTATCCTAGAGTCCTAGGTTATTCCTATGAGTCATAAATGCATTTTGGGGTTTAAACTAAACACTTCAAAATCAGAGAGCCCCACTCTCGAACCCTTAAGTTACTTTTTACTATTTACCTTTTTCAATTACTAAATTATTATTATGACAAATTGCAGAAAACCACCCTTTAAATAGATTCCTTTGCAATAAACCACCCCTTAAATGTGTAATTCCATAAAACCACCCACTAAAAGCATTTTACTATCAAAGTCCCACCCATCCCATATTTCCGTCAACTTTCCGTTAAATCCCCCTATATCTTAAAGCTGAGTCTTTTGGAGAACAGAGAGGCTATCCATGTGGAGCCTCTCCAAATTTTTTTCATCATTTCCGTTTTTGCCCTTCTCCCCCTCTTTCTTTCTGAAATAAATGTAGAACCCTATTTTCTTTCTCTCTCCTTCGTTGTTGAACAATCAAAATCTTCATCGTCGCTTCCTTCTCTGTAACCTTCTTTGCTGCCTCGGAGCTTCGTTCTCTGTCTTCCTCGTCCTCTCTAGGTGGGAGCCCAAATATAAATTATTACACTACGATCTCTGATTTGTTCTCCCTTCCGGCATTTGAGGGTTTCTTCGGATCGTGCTCCATTATACCTGTACCGTAGAAGCTGACGAATTGAAGAGCGAGGGGGATTAATTGGGGGAATTAGTTGGGGAAGCACAGTATAGAGAGGACGGCGGCTGAGCGGTGTCGGAAAACGATGAAGTGGTGGCGGAATATGATCCATCCCTTGCAAACCCTCTGCTCCGACGTCACTTGCCGCTTCCGATTCCGTAAAACCAGCAAGTGCTAATTTAACAATTTCTTCCTCAGATTTTCTTTCTACTGTTACATTATCGATATTTCCATGCTTTTCGAGTCAAGGTTCAATTTTTATGATTTTGTTTGATCGTTCGTTGCTATCTGATTAATTACTGAACGGAATTTCTGTAAATTGGACTTCAATTTTGCAAGTATGAGTTCGCAATTGACTGTCGATCGGCTAAATTGAATCCCTAATCCCTAATGTAACCCTAATCTCAGTAATCCATCAATGTCCAGGGCTTGGTAGTTCAAACTTCAAATGCAGAACAAAGGGGAACACAACCTAGCTTTGCAATAAGCGACACCTCTTATTATTTTTAGGAAACAAACAAGGGGAAGTTATAATTCAGTTGTATCTGTATGGTATGAGCCTCTTATCCGAGGAGAGGAAGACAACCTAGCTTTGCAATGAGCCCATAGCATGTGTTTCTGTTGGTAAAAGTCCCATCGTTAGTTATTTAACTTTATTTTTTACTGTCAATTTATGACCAATCTAAATCTGATCCTGGTTCAACTTTTTCTTTTTACAGGGTTATAAATCCAACCGTATACCATGAGTACCCCAGAACAGTGGTAGACACTGCCTACCTTCATTGAAGGCCATCTTAAGAAGGTGACAGTCGTCTACGAATTTACCTTCACTGAAGAGAAAGCGACGCCTCTTGGTTTCTATGACAACTAGAATCCTTCATTTGCTTGTAAGATATTCACACTCCTATGCTGATTAACTTCCGCTATTGATTAATAATGTTATTATAAACTTCAGCAATACTGCAATACATATATGGCTTAGTTGTTCCTAATTTTGAACTTCATTGCACCGAGATACCTATCTGATATACCATATGTTGCATGCTGATTTGATAAGGAAATGCTATTGGACTGCTAGGTGTTTTGGTGAAGTGCATCATATGTGTTACTTGATTTCAATATTTTAACAGCCCACAACACAGGTGGTGGAAAATTCAATAGGTGTGAAATAAAAATAAATACATCTACCCAAGTTTCTAAATAATTTTAAGTTCGAATTTAAAAATAATTTCAAAGATATAGACTTAATTTGTTAGTAATATAATCAACGTTTATTTGTTTTTTATATTAGCATATTAGTAATTTCAAAGCCTTGCTACCCCACTACCTATTTTTATTACCCCACTTTAAAAATAACTATTTTAAATTAACATTTCAAATTTTATCCAACTAACTCCACTACCTATTTTAATCACCCCACCTTCAAATGTAACTTCTGTCAGTTTAAACTTCTGTTGAAGCATTCCAAATTTTACCCCACTAACTATAATCACTCCACCTTCAAATTAGTTATAACCTCACTACCTATTTTAATCACCCCACCTTCAAATGTAACTTCTGTCAGTTTAAACTTCTGTTGAAGCATTCCAAATTTTACCCCACTAACCCCACTAACTATAATCACCCCACCTTCAAATTAGTTATAACCCCACTACCTATTTTAATCACCCCACCTTCAAATGTAACTTCCGTCAGTTTAAAATTATGTTGAAGTATTCTAAATTTTATCTCACTAACCCCACTACCTATAACCACCCCACCTTCAAATTAGTTATGCAACATGGTAACTTTTAAAATTATGTTGAAATATTCGGATCAAAATAACATTTTTGCCCTTTTCTTATTGATAAAAATAACATTTTTTCTCTTATGTGTGTCTTCCCATTCATGATTCACCTATCATATAACTATTTCATCTTTTTTGTTCAAGTTGTATGTAGTACGTCTTAATTTGTTTATTTATGTGTGAATTTAATCCATTGAAGTTGCTTAGTTGTGTTCAATCATTCAAATAAGAGCCCTGTAATCTGTTAATCCGTATTTTGTATTTTAATTATTACATGAAAAATATTGCAGGATCGGATAATATATATATGAAAGTACGTATATTTTAATTATTAGATGCTTCGTTGTTTTCTAAATGTGTAGTATTCTCTATTATGTTATATAGGATTTGAATAATCATATTGAAACTTTCAAATTAGATGATTTATTAGAGTTATATAAATTTTTTGTTTGTAGCATTGAATTTTACTACTCTATAATATATAAATTATAAACAAACTGTTGCGGTCTCTCGGGCAATCTTTGTCACAGGTTGGTTTATATTTGCCTCGACCGGTGTTCAGTCATGGCCAGTTATATGTTGCGGTCTCTCGGGTGACGTCTAGGAGAGGTTTGAAGATTGTAGTATGTGATCAAGATTCTAATCTTTTAACCTCTACTACTAATGTTGTATATAAAGAGTTTTTTCACAACGTATAGTTTGTAGAAACTTGTGTTGAGGACATATGCATGCAGATGTTATGGCGGAGTTGATTATTATTTGCGTACATTGTGGTTGACTTATTTTACTTTATGAAACCATGTTAAATTAATTTATGTGTCGCTCCTTCTTGTATAATTCACCTCAGTCGAAGGTAAGGTTCGGTCTAGTACTATGTTTTATACATCATTACTGAGTTAAAAATCCCGTGCGTAGCGCACGGGCTACATGCTAGTTATTGTAATTGTTGGGACATCGTGACATCATTTTTCTTTTAAAATAGAATTTAAATTTAAATAAATAAATAAAACTCAATCTTCCCTCTCCGGCTCTCCCCACCAAACTCTCTTCCCGGTGAGTACCTCCGCCACCACGCACCGACAACCAGGTCTAGGGCCGCCAATGGCCCCCTGACTCTGCTTGTCAAACTACTGTCGAAAACAAATGAAATGAGCCATTAAAGCTCCAAGCCAAATCACAATTCAGAAAGAGAAAATTCTCTCAATCAACAGAAAACACGGTTGATTAGAAATGAAAGATCGAGATTTGAGAGAGACTCTTTATCTCATACCTAATTTTCTAGATTAAAAAAACCCTAGATCCCAACTAGTAGTAGATTAAGGCACAAAACCCATTTATCAGTTTTTCGATTCCACTAGCCCCTTTGCACACTACTGATGCTTGATTTGAAGCATAAAAAGAAGAAAGAGGTGGACTGGCAATTAAGAACTTAAAACCCCCAAATCAATATATAACCATCGCTGATTTTTAAAAAAAAATATAACTTTTGTTAGCTTTGCTTTAATTCATCGCCCCATCTAAGCCTCCGTTGTTTGTTTCATCCTAGCAGTGCCAATAGAGGGTTTAGAGATGACGGATTTGGCTGGTGTTGGTCACACTAATTCTCTCCTCTGCCTCTTTGCCCAATGTTATTGAAAAATTCCCAATATTCAATTTATGTTGTATTATTCATTCTATTGTCTACTAATGGTGATGATAGCGGTGGTAGATCTCCAATTAATGGAACTTCATCCCATTTCCTATTTCTTCTCATGGCATTAATGGCTGCCAAGAGAGAGGGACATATTCCCTTTAACGTTTTTTCATTTTCATATATATAAAAGTTTTACTCCATATTTAAAAGATAAGGGGCAAATTGGTAATTCCAAATATTTAGCAGATTATGGACGAAAGTTTGGGTTGGGTGGGACTTTGATAGTAAAATGCTTTTAGCGGGTGGTTTTCTGGAATTACATATTTAAAGGGTGGTTTCTTGCAAAATGGTCTATTTAAGGGGTGGTTTACTGCAATTTGCCCTTATTATTATTGTTGTTGTTATTATTATTATTATTATTATTATTATTATTATTATTATTATTATTATTATTATTATTATTATTATTTATTATTAAAAAATTGTAAAGCGGGAGAAAAATGAACAAAACATAACATATGAGTATTGTTGGCAAAATATTTTTTGCAAAAAACATATGCAAAATGGGTGTCTACGAGTAGATAAAATTAGTTCACACTTAAATATAAATGTATTTTACTATTTAATTACAAAACATGTGTAAAATTCAATTTTTAAGAGGTGAATTAACACACCGGCCTCATATTTCGTGCTTAGGGCCTCTCAAACCCGGGCTCCATTTTAAGGGCCTCCACCCTTAGACCCTTACCTCTTTTGCATTCTCCTTTTATTTTTTTTTTGGCTGATTTGGCAATGGTAAGAGCTTTTGGGCCCTCCAATGCACATGGTCTAAAAAAGAGTTTTTTTTATTGAGTATAAATTCGAACTCAGACAAGCTTGAAACTCGAGAGGCTAAAGAATCAGCAGATGGATAGACCTTGAAAATTTGAGCTCGACTTGGAAAAAGGAGTTAAAAACTAGCAAACAAACTATAGCTTGACTTGGAAAAAAAAAGGCAATTAATTGAGCTCGAGCTTGTAGCAAACCTTCGAGTCGAATTTAAGCATAAAACTACGTTTGATTTGAAAATTAGGGTAAACACGCTTAAAAATGAGTCGATCAAACATGAGCGTATAAAAAACGACTCATTCGACTCAAATAACAATTATGTCTTAACCCTAAATAACCCGACTTGATATTGACCTAGATGAGCTAAGCACTTATAATGACTCAAACCCGAAATTAACTGATTCGATTATTTGAACCTTATATACAACTAAATTAAACTTTTGGAAAAAAATGACCGAGCTTCAATTTCTAGACATTTGATGGTTTTTGTTCTCTTCCTCCATCAAAATCTTTCTCCATCAATATCTTCTCTTCACATTAGACAGAAACATTTTGTTTGTACATCACCATGTTCACCACATTAGTGAAAAAAAATAATAAAAAATCTACATCGATCACTATATTTGACGTTACTCCGAAAGTTACGATATAAGATGAGAAACAATGAAACATGGCATGGTTCTTACCATGTTATTTTTCCCAATTTTGGTTTAATACTTTCATATTTCCTACTATCTTTTTGTTGAGAGGTTTAGTATTAAAGTGTTTCCCTTTTCATTTTGGTGGGCTCGGAGTGTATGCTGCTGGGGATGTCCTACATTATGCTTTTTTGGCATCTCGTTTACAGTCTGCTGAGTTGCAGACTAAGCTTTTGCGTTCGTCTGGTATCCTTACTGCTGGTCCTATTTTTGATGATGCTTGTCGTTCTTTCAGTGAGACTACGGGTTCTGATCTTCTACGCAGTCCTAGTGAAATCGCTGCCCCCAAACTTATGAAGAAATTGGCAGATATATATTTCGCGAAGGTTGCTGCTACATCGGACTCTGTTTTCTCGTTGACTCCGCGACAGGTGGCATTGTGGAAGTCTCAACAGGGTGCTCACTCCTCCGATTGGTTGCGTGCAGTCCCTATTTCTGGGTTGGGGCAGACTATGAATGGAAGGACCTATCGCAGTGTGCTTAGCTATCGGCTTGGTGTTCCGTTGTTCACGGTGTCTGGGCCCTGTCCGGCTTGTTCTCGGGTCTTTGATGGTGATATTTATGGAGATCACGCTGTGTCTTGTGCTGGTAACGTGGGCATTAAGCATCGGCATAACCTTGTGCGCGACACCTTATATGATATCTGTTACAGGGCTGGGATTTCTGCCGGTAGGGAGGTTGATATCGGTTTGGTGGATGGGCAAGATAGGCCTCTTCGTCCGGCAGATTTGCTTCTTTATTCATGGGACATGGGGCGCGATGTTTGTGTTGATCTGACGGGATCCTCTCCTTTGACCCAGTCGGGGATGTCTAACTTTGTCCCCGGTCGTGTTGTTGTTGATGCTGCTAAACGTAAGTGTGTCAAGTACCGTGATTTGTGCACGACAGCTGGTTATGGTTTCCTACCTTTCTCATTCTCTTCGTTGGGGGAGCTGGATACGGATGCTGTTGCCTTGCTGAAGCGGATTCAGAAATTTTCAGTATCTCAGGATGCCGGGGCTCGTGCTGCAGCTTATATTTTTACTAGAATTAGCTTTGCTATTGCCAAGGGGGTGGGGGCCCAGATAGTATCTCGGCTACCCACTAATTTCTTGTAAATAGTAGTTGGATAATGATAATGATAATAATAATAATAATAATAATAATAATAATAATAATAATATAAATCAATATAATTAATATGCAGACATCTATTTACCCCCGTTATATAACAGCCCATACGAAATTTCACACTTTTTTGAGTTTTTATTTGGATACATATTTTTAACATGTTAATTTGTGGGAACTCAAAACCAAATGTAGTTACATTTCCTGAAATAGAAAGCAAGGCCAAACACATTGCATAAAGCAGGTAAACCTCCTTTTACTTTGACTTTTTTTGCACATACATATATTATATCATAACATATTGCAATTTTCTTGGATGGTAAATTAAAGTAAATCAGTTACAATATTTGCTTGACCAAATTGTCTTCTCCCATTTTAGATGGAAACTCAAACCTAACATGTTTTTTGGGTTGTTATATGCACGGTCATTATTTCGCGTTTTACACGGTACGCGACCGCGCATTGCGAGTGCGCGGATCCGCGCACTCGCAATGCGCGGTCGCGCTTTTTTTTTTTTAATAAATCTGCGTACGCGCAGTGCGCAGACGCGAATATATATATTAATAAATCGGTTGTCTCTCCTGAAATCGCCTCTGCTATCGCTGCCGTCAAGTGCACCACCACCAGCATCGGCGGGGCTAGGGTTAGCGTCGAGATCAGGCTGGAGGATCAGAAGGAGCCTCGACTCTCTGTTCCAGTCGGATTGGAGGAAGGATTGCAAGAGACGCCAGTTCTTGTACCGGAAACTCCTATGAATTCTGAAACCCTAGAACGGGTTGAGGAATCCGAGATCAAGACGGTCGTGGATGAGGCAGAGCCTAGGGTTTCCGCTCAAATCAGATCGCCTCTGCTATCGCTGCCGTCAAGCGCACCACCACCAGCATCGGCGGGGCTAGGGTTAGCGTCGAGATCAGGCCGGAGGATCAGACGGAGCCTCGACTCTCTGATCCAGTCGGATTGGAGGAAGGATTGCAAGAGACGCCAGTTCTTGGAGGAGGTATCAGACGCCGATTCTAGTACCGGAAATCTCTCTGAGCAGCCTAGGATTTATGCTGGCGCGTGGGCTCCCGCAATCAGCGCACTCGCTGTGCGCGGATGCCGATTTTCGGCGCACTCGCTGTGCACAGCTGCCGGTCCGGATTTTCATCGGAACTAAAACGCGCTTTCGCAGTGCGCAATCGCACATGTCAAACCGTGCAAACGGCGATAAATTGACCGTGCATTTAGCAAATCTGTTTTTTTAATGAATTACCTTGCTCTTTCATCTCTTTCGTGGAGCAAAGTATGACTTTTATCATAAGAAAACTTAACCAATTGCTCAATATATATCGATGATCCTTAACATATATATTAATATACAATAAGAATGTGAATTTTCTATTTCACACCTAGAAATAATACTAAATCTGTTAGCATTTACCTAATGTAGCACACTCACAATTAAAGTAATTTTTTTTTTATCAACAACTCATTTTCTTATTGGTCAGTTTTATTGTTGGAATTTTTTAATATATGTTTTCTATTTTAAATTTATCGCAATTCATCTCCGAAAAGGTCTACTTACATTGAACTTAATTTCTTATTGGTCAATTGTATTTTTGGAAATTAAAGTTTAAATATATGTTTCTCATCTTACATTTATGACAATTGTCTCAAAAAGGTTAATGTATATTGAACATAAGAGATACAAATTTACCATGATTTTATATATATGGAAATAAACATATTAATATATAACCTCATATTATTCATTATTCAATGCATTTGTGTTATTTAAAAAAAAAAAAGGCAAAACTGATTAAAATAATCCAATCTTTGTATGTGTTAAAAAAATATCCACACCTTACAACTATAAGAAAATAACCCAGCCTTTAGGGAATGTGATAACAAAATATTTCGTCTCATTTTTCCGACCATAAATTGGGCAAAAACAATGACATGGAATTGACGGTCAAACAGTATCATTCTCATTTTTTTTTGACAGTAGGCAAGAAGTAGATCGACCAAGCGATCTTGAAACCATCAAAAGATGGCTTGATAAACCCTACACAGAGGGTCGCCGTCAAAAGAAAAAAAAAAGTTTAAATCTAGAACTACAATTACAGATAAGATTATAGTAAAAAACTAGAGCCAATGTTTCTTGATATCTGATCGGATGGTTGAGACGGCTTGGCTTGCATGCAAGCCAAGGAGGCGGTTGACTTTGACATAGGTGACATAGAAGGCAATGACGGATGCGAATCTTGTTCTAGATATGGCAGCGAGCAAGCTCGCTCAACATTCTTGTTGCATGTAATGTCTCGGACTCGAAAACTTGGGATCTGAAAGCTGCACAACCAAATATAGATATGGACACTTTTGTAAATAGGTTTTGTTTGAAGTTTTAGGTTTAGGGTTAAAAAATTGGGGATTTTTGTGTGAAGGGTCAGAGGGAAGCTCAAATCTTTGGATCTAGATGGCGGACCGGGTACTGAAAAGACAGCACATGTTCAAAGGAAATCAGATTGAGGGTAGAAAAGTGGTTTTATTTTGGGATTCAAGAGGGTTTAAGAGTAAGCCATCGGTTTGAGGTAGCATCAGTAGCGCCGCCGCAGGTTAGGGTGACACAACTACAGCCCGCCCCAAAAGCACCGACGGGAGCCATCGGGGTTGCTGCATGTGGGTTGGGGATGATGGAAGAAATTAGATGGTGGTGGGAGGTGGTGTCCGGCGATGGAGGGATGTGGTGGTGGTTGTCGAGTTTATTTTCCGGGAGATTTTGGGATTTGGAGTTTCTAGGTGGGAAAGGTTGAATATGACGGGCCAAATTGAGGGATTGAGGAGGAGGAGGTGGAATCTGGCGAGGCCGGGAATACAACCGGAGCAGGCATGCAACAACCTTGGAGGGATGGGGGGAATCTGGGCTGTTGGAGATGAGAGGGAGAGAGAGCCCGATAGGGGGCTTCAGGCATCAACCACAACAGTGGCGGAGGAGCTCTTTCGGGATTCGCCAATCCTGCAGGAAACCGGCGAAGAGCTACTGGCGGCAAGGAGAGCGATGGAGGTTAGCACTCCAGCACCGGCACCGCTTGAACTCATCATAGCCAAGACCCGAGAGAGGTGGCCTGACCAGGACCCGACGCTAAGGTTGCGGGTCGAAGCCGTCAGGAAACCCATCGGGGGTGGCCGCCGGAGACGCCCGCAGGAGGTCGGCGGATTGTGTGTTTGAGGGATGCGGCTAGGGTTTTTTTGACAGAGGGAGCGTTTTTTCCAGTGAAATGAGACCCAGTATCATTCTCATTAAAGCAACTTAGTATCATAAAATATTCACCAAAATCTTAATTTTACCGGTTATATGTCATCATTTTTTTGCTCGGGTTTATAGTCGGAAAATGTTTATGTTTTAATAGTAGTAAGTTGATGGACATATGTATTTAAATATGTACCAAAAGATCAATTTCAATAATCATATTTTCATAATGAAGTTACAACCGAAATTGTCATTTGAATTGATCTCTGAAATACAACGTATGATCACATAAGAATATTTTCTCTCCATAATAGTATTACATGTGATTTGAGTTTTTTATATAAAAAATGCTTATATAGAAATAATGATTATTATTATTACTAGATTACAAAAAATCAATATTAATATTCCTATTGAAGACCCATGTCATCTATATGACACGGTATTAATACTAATTTGACTCAATTTCGAAACTACTTACTAGTTACAGTTATAATCGTATGTATACAGTATACTCAGTGGCGGACCCAGAAACTTTTGAGGGGGCTCACCAGGGTGGGTGCGGCGGCGGGTTGTTGGGTAGGTCGAGGGTTCGACTCAGACTTCTCTCTCACAGTCGGCGGCTACTGTAAATGTAAATGGGGGAAGGGGCGGCTACTGACTGTAAATGTAAATGGGAGCTTTTGAATTTAACCTATAAAAATATTTAAAAAAAATAGAGGTAAAAAATTAAAGTTTGGTGAGTCGAACCTGTGTCTCTAGGCTCCGAAAGAGCTCACCCACATCCTTTGCCAACTGAGCCAACACTATTTAGTGATTCTTTACTCTCTTTACTTAATTATATCAAAACGAGTTTTTTTTTTAAAGTACATATTTCCGGGGCCGAGGGGGTCACGGGACCCTGGGTCCGCCACTGAGTATACTCATATTAATTATATTTTGTAAACCTTTTTTTTTATTGAATAATAGTTTATAAACTTCATAGTTAGTTTATATATTTTCCTTGAGCACTTAACTAATTAAGAAAATTGATGAAGATTTTCCAAGATTGAAGCTTATCTTCATCCTAAAATTTGGACCAAACAAAAAAAACAGTTTCAAGTAGATAAACACCCACACCTAATTCCAGGCGAAACGCAAATGGAGTGATGACCCAAGCAAGACAATAAACTCAACTCACTCAACCAACCATGGAAGTTCACCAAAGAAAAAAAAACCCCAACCAAATGTAAAAATAATACTCCCTCCGTTCAACAAAACTTATCGTTTACTATTCACGTACGCGTTTTTAGAATGATAAAAACTATATAAAATATTCATTTTTAAAAATTTATTTTTTAACAAGTTTGTACTTATTAATAATAACTACGAAATTGTTAAAAAAATTATTTAAAAAGTCAATATTTTATATAGTTTTTAACTCCTAAAAAAACGTACATAAATAGTAAAACGTCAAGAAAGCCCTAGAAAATTCCCAAGTCACCCTCTAAAGTCCAACACCCATTACGCCACGTGTCCCCATTACCTCACCAAATTAAGAAAATCCCATGAATTGAGTACCACTCTCTTTTGTATTTTATTTTGTGCATAAATCCTACCCACCAAGAAACCCCAAACCTGTAAACAAACCCAATTTAAGCAGTTTTAGGTCACCTCTTTCTCACCCTCCCCATATCACATAACAAAAAAATAATTTAAATTTTATAATATAAAATATTATTAATTCACACTTATCATCACATCACAACCCATTCCCAAAACATATATACACGCCCAACTTCTGTTCAATTTCTTATCCCCAAATTTGCCTAAAATCATCTTTAACCCGTCCAAAAAAAAACCTAATTAATGCGGTTAGGGTTTTTGCAATAGTTAAAAAAAAGGGGGCTATCCAAACACGCCCTTAGTTTCTTGATTAAAAAGCAAGCAAAGAGATCCTCAACAGTAACACGAATGTCCCGAGTTGTTGACGCCTCTCCCTCCGCCTCTCCCCCCTTCCACTCTCCGATGAACTCCTTCTCCCTTGATCGCCCCTCCGGCAGTGGAGGCGGTGATGGTGGCGGCGCCGCTCCCTCCCCAACCCTTGGTAGGCTACTAAAACAAGTCGGTGATGTTAGGAAGACGGTCACCGGAGATGAAACGCCGGTCCACCACCACGCCGCTGTAGAGATCGACGGCGAAATAGAGCCGCGATCGATCCCGTTCGTCCTGTCATTCTCCAATCTGACCTACAGCGTGAAGGTGCGGCCGAAGCTCGGCGCCGGCAGCATCCTCCGGCCGTGCTGCCGCGGCGCCGATTTCTTCTCCCGGACGAAAACCTTGCTCGACGACATCTCCGGCGAGGCCCGCGACGGCGAGATCATGGCCGTCCTCGGCGCCAGCGGCTCCGGCAAGTCGACGCTCGTCGACGCCCTCGCGAACCGGATCGCCAAGGGCTCCCTCAAGGGCTCCGTCAAGCTCAACGGCGAGCCGCTCGAGTCGCGCCTCCTGAAGGTGATCTCAGCTTACGTCATGCAGGACGACCTCCTCTACCCGATGCTCACCGTCGAAGAAACCCTAACTTTCGCCGCTGAGTTTCGCCTCCCTCGCACGCTCTCCAAGTCCAAGAAGAAGGCGCGTGTGCAACAACTCATCGATCAGCTCGGCCTGAGGAACGCCGCAACCACAGTGATCGGCGACGAGGGACACCGCGGCGTCTCCGGCGGCGAACGCCGGCGCGTGTCGATCGGAATCGATATCATCCATGATCCAATTGTGCTCTTTCTTGATGAGCCGACGTCGGGGTTGGACTCGACGTCGGCATATATGGTGGTTAAGGTTTTGCAACGGATTGCTCAGAGTGGGTCCATCGTGATCCTGACCGTCCATCAGCCGAGCTACCGGATCTTAGGGCTGTTAGACCGTCTGATCTTTCTGTCGCGAGGACAGACGGTCTTCAGCGGAGCGCCCTCCCGCCTTCCCGAGTTCTTCTCGGAGTTCGGGCACCCGATCCCGGAGAACGAGAACAGGACCGAGTTCGCCCTCGATATCATCCGGGAGCTCGAAACCTCCTCTTCTGGGACGAAATCGCTGGTCGATTTCAACCGGAAGTGGCAGAGCAAGAAATGTGCTAGTATCCGCAACTCACCGCAAGAGCTCGGGTTGTCTCTCAAGGAGGCAATCAGTGCGAGCATTTCGAGGGGGAAGTTGGTGTCCGGAGGCGGAGCTGGAAGCGGTGGCGCGGCCAACATGGTCCCAAGTTTCGCCAACCCTATGTGGAGGGAGATGGCGGTGTTGTCGAAGCGCTCGGTGACTAACTCTCGCCGGATGCCAGAACTCTTTGGCATCCGCCTTGGGGCCGTCCTTGTGACGGGTTTCATCCTTGCTACCATGTATTGGCAGCTCGACAATTCGCCCAAAGGCGTCCAAGAGCGGCTCGGTTTCTTTGCCTTCGCCATGTCCACCACCTTCTACACTTGCGCCGACGCTCTCCCCGTCTTCCTCCAGGAGCGCTACATCTTCATGAGAGAAACCGCCTACAACGCCTATCGAAGGTATGGATGCTCATAATTCATTTCAAATTTTATGTCACACTACTCGTTCAACACTTATATTGGTAACGAATGTCATTTTTTGGCGACGATTTTTTATGTTACACTTATTTTAGTCACGAATTTGTCGGTTTTTACTTTTTAATTTTAGGCTACGCTATTCGTGTAACACTTACTTTACACTGCTGATTGGTTATGCTCGTGATTTTTCAGTTTTAGTAACGATTTTTTTTATATAGGTCTTCCTATGTTACACTTATTCGGTTCAAACTTTATGTCACACTATTCCTGCAACACTTATTTTAGTAACGAATTTGTCAGTTTATGTTACATTGTTACACTTATTTTAGTAACGAATTTGTCAGTTTTTAGTCTTCAAATTTTGGTACACTACTCTTGTAACACTTATTTTACCCTGCTGATTGGTTATGCTCACGATATTTCAGTTTTAGTAACGATTTTTTCTTTTATATAGGTCTTCCTATGTTCTCTCACACGCGATCACATCACTACCTTCATTGATCTTCCTCTCCTTGGCCTTTGCGGCGACAACATTCTTCGCGGTGGGGCTCGATGGAGGCATAAGCGGATTCTTCTTCTACTTCGGGGTGATCCTATCCGCCTTCTGGGCGGGGAACTCGTTCGTCACCTTCCTCTCGGGCGTGATCCCCCACGTGATGCTCGGCTACACGATAGTCGTCGCCATCCTCGCCTACTTCCTCCTCTTCAGCGGCTTCTTCATCAATCGCGACCGGATTCCGAACTACTGGCTGTGGTTCCACTACATCTCGCTGGTCAAGTACCCGTACGAGGGCGTGCTAAGGAACGAGTTCGAGAACCCGACGAAGTGCTTCGTGACGGGGCTCCAGATTTTCGACAACACGCCCCTTGGGGCGGTCCCAGACGTCCTCAAGGTTAGGCTGCTGCAGACGATGAGCTCGACGCTCGGGGTGAGGATCACGCCGACGACGTGCGTGACGACGGGAGTCGACATACTGGCGCAGCAAGGGGTGACGGACCTCAACAAGTGGGGCTGCCTGTGGATCACGGTTGCTTGGGGGTTCTTTTTTAGGGTTCTGTTTTATTTGGCTTTGTTGGTTGGGAGTAAAAATAAGAGGAGGTAAAGTGTAAATTTATGTTTATGTGGGTTGGGAACTGGATGGAATTTTCTGTTTTTATTTTGGTGGGAGATATTTGGCTTTGATATATTCCTGAATTGTTATCTTTATATATAATCCTTCCGTTCGGCAAAACTTGTCGTTTACCATTTATGCACGCTTTTTTAGAACGATAAAAACTATATAAAATATTCATTTTCTTATAATTTTTTTTAACAAGTTTGTACTTATCAATAATAACTACGAAGTTGTTAAAAAAATTATTAAAAAAACTAGATATTTTATATAGTTTTTATCCCCTAAAAAAGCGTGTATGAATAGTAAAGTGTCAAGTTTTTTCGAACGGAGGTAGTATTACTTTGTTGGGTGATCATAAAGTTTTTTTTTTTACCTTGATGTATTTAGTTATTGGAATTATAAAAATGAAGGTGTTTTCTTAATTAATTTTATTTACACTGTTTTTGTATTAATGTTACATATTTGTTCATGAAGACATTTTTAGAGGTTGTCTACAGGAACAATGTGAATATGTAAATGAGGAGATCAACAATTGAAACTTGAAAGTACATATAATGTGCCAAAACTTGGTAGTATTGGTGGAGAACGTACATAAGGATGATTGGGCTCTTTAGGGCTGGAAATGGAAATGGGCCGGGACAGAATTTTGGGCCGTTCATCATGGGCCATGAATCCATAGGATGAACCAAGTGGTGCATGTTTACTTTATCGTTGCCCTTTAAACATTTGGTTTGAGATGAGTAAATGGTTGCAGCGGCATATATTCATATTAAAAAGATTAATGGTCTATTTACGTGCTAGATTAATCTAATTTAAGATTAAAATTTAGATGAATTTTTTGATGAAATTTTAGACTTTATGGATAGATTAAAATAGAAAATTCTTATTTCATATGGCTTTTATCATAAAAAATTGGGTGATTTTGGTAGAGGGCCTTTTTTGAATATTCAATTAGGCACCTAGCCCCTAAATCAATTTAATTAGTTTTGCCCTAGACCCCTTCCCAATAGGATGGGTTGGCCAATGGTCAACCGTTTGACCAACCCATTTTGATGCCAACTTTTTTTTTTTTTTTTTTGATGCCAACTTTTTTTTTTTTAGTGATGCCATATTTTACCGTTTTGATGCCAAAATTTTACTATATTTTATTTTCACTTTGATGCCACTTTTTTATGTCAATTTTTTGATAATATTTTTTTTACCGTGATGCCATATTTTTGATGATATTTTTTCAAAGTAGTATTTTTGATGACATTTTTTTCTTTAATGTGATACAAATTTTTCAAAATGGCATCAATGGTCAACGTGACATTAGAGTAAACAAAAAATGTCATCAAAGTTTAAAAAAAGTGTCATCCAATAATTTAATTAGAAAAGTGGCATCAGAGTGAAAATAAAATGTAATAAAATTTTGACATCAAAACGGTAAAATATGACATCACAAAAAATGTCATCAATGTTTTAAAAAAGTGGCATTAAAAAAAAGTCATCCAATCATTTCATTAGAAAAGTGACAATAAGGTGACAATATTTTGATTCCACGTTTTAAGCTCTTATGCCATCAATTATATAAAATTGTCACCACAAAATGTTGGCATCAAAACGGTAAAATATGGCATCACTAAAAAAAAAAAATTGGCATCAAAAAAAAAAAAAAAAGTTGGCATCAAAATGGGTTGACCGGTCAACGGTCAACGTTGACCATTGACCGTTTAAGAAGGCTTAGCATGTTAAAAAAACAATTAATGGGTCTATCTAAGCTAAAAAAACAATTAATGGGCCTATCTAGCTAACCAAATATGCTTAAAGGTCCATTTGAACAAAGTCCCTCTAAAAAATTTAAGATTTTTTAACATATTTTTTTTTTTAAAATTGTTTCTTAAACACTACATCTGTTTTAAAAAAACATGACACTTTTTAATATTCATACATATTTTTTATAACTGTTAGTAATAAATAAAGTATGAAATTATGAAATTAAGAAAATTCTTACGTGCTATATTTTTTTTTTAATTTCATAACTGTTAGTAATAAATAAAGTATGAAATTATATAAAAAATATAAAGAAAGTTGATATTTTATACCGTATAGTTTTTATTTTCTTTATAAAATGCACATATAGATAAAAAAAAAAAAACAATCAAATCTTCTTTATAAAGTTGATATATTTTTTACAGCGAAGGTAATACCCCTCCGTTAATTAGAACATACATATAATGATGGCCTACCTTTATCGAATGAATTATGAGAGACTCGAATTTTGTTATGCCATACCCAATCGATCGAATTGTTATGGATTATGGTATATTTCTGTCATTTTCAGCAGCAAACAGTAAAAATTAAAAGCTCCCTGGTATTGTGGGATTCTGGGTCATCCTGTTTTTTTTGACATTTTTACTTACGGAGTACCTGCTTTCTTACACTAAATTTAATTTCTTAACGATCTACGTACATATATGCTTTATAATGCCTTTTTTGGGTGTACTTTCTAAAGCTAAATAGAAAGACAGACAACAGAAACTGAATTTGGGGAGCACTGTTTTCTAGCTACCAATACTCCGATTTCATTATGGGGTTTTCGTGGCTTCATGCTAATTAATGGAGGCTTCTCACTCGTTTTCGGTGTCGGTAATTTTTTTTTTGTTGTTGTTGTCTGAAAACAGGTTATTGGTTCGGTGGGTAAGTGAAGAAATGTATCAAATTGAGCTCGGAATCAATGAAGAACAACCATGATTGAGCTATTAAGAAGAAACTGAAACCAATTGTTCATTAAGAATTGATCTGTTACAGCAAGGGAGTTCAATTTATACTCCTTCCCACTAACAGACGTCTAACAAACCTCCTAACTTCAATTACAGAAAAACCCCTTTTATTACAGAAATGACCCCTGTATTTATGTGAATAGAACATATACTATATAGTCCATAGCCCCCCCTCAAGCAGGACTTGACAAGGGAAGGACAAGACCAAGCTTGGAGCATAGAAATCTATGTTGAGCAGCACCCAAGGCCTTAGTGAATATATCAGCTGTCTGCAGTGTTGTTGGCACATGTGAGGTCTGTAAGAAGCCATCTTGTATAAGCTCTCGAATGAAATGACAGTCTACCCTTATGTGTTTGGTTTTCTCATGAAACACAGGGTTAACAGCCAAGTGTTGGGCAGATTTATTGTCACAAAAAAGCTTGATTGGAAGAGGAACTTCAATATGCAGATCCTCCAATAAGCCAGTAAGCCAAATGAGCTCACTTGTAGCATAGGACATGGCTCGATATTCACTTTCTGTTGATGACTTAGAGACCACTCTTTGCTTCTTTGTGTTCCAAGACACAAGAGAGGACCCAAGAAAGACACAATAACCAGATAAGGAACGACTAGTGAAGGTACACTTAGCCCAATCTGCATCACTGTAAGCAGATACAACCATAGGAGAGGTGGCAGGATAGAAAAGAGAGAAGTTAAAACTTCCCTTCAAGTATCTTAGCAAGTACTGAACACAATTCCAGTGAGATATCAATGGATGTTGAAGGAATTGGCTCAATTGTTGAACTGTAAAGGAGATATCATGCCTAGTCAGTGTGAGATAGAGCAACCTACCCACAATACGCCTGTATTTCTCAGGATCATGAAAAACATCATCACCATCAACTGTCAATCTTGCACCATGTTGCATAGGAAAGTCTGTAGGCTTACAACTGATCATGTCTGCATCTTTTAGAATATCAAGAACAAATTTCCTCTGATTCAATAGAATGCCAGCTGAGCTCCTAGATATTTCCATTCCCAGAAAATATCGAGCAACACCTAAATCCTTAATGGTGAAAGCTTCATGCAAAGCAGGTTTTGTAGATAGAATTTCAGAATCAGAATTTCCCAAGAGCAACATGTCATCAACATATACTAAAGCAACAGTCATACAGGAACCCCGTACTTTAACAAACAAAGAATAGTCATGCTTAGACTGAATGTAGCCCAACTTAACCAGGAATTTTGTCAACTCAAAATTCCATTGCCTACTTGCTTGTTTGAGCCCATATAATGATCTTGTGAGCTTACAAACCTGTCCTTGTGGAACCTTGAGGCCAGGAGGAGGTATCGTATATACCTCTTCATCCAGAAAACCATGTAAAAAAAGCATTATTTACATCTAATTGATACAAATTCCAATCCTTAGCAGCTGCAATAGCCAGTATAGCTCGAACAGTGGCAAGCTTAGCCACAGGTGAGAATGTGTGTTTATAGTCCTTATCTTTGACTTGGTTATAGCCCTTGGCAACAAGCCTTGCCTTAAGTCTTTCTACAGATCCATCAGGATTATATTTCACTTTATAAACCACTACAACAGAAATGCCTTTTAGCGACCAAAATTTTAGCAATGAATTATTTTTCCTCGGTAAATGTGGGCTTTGGCGACGAACATATCAACTCCACGTAAAATGACACGTGAACTTTAGCAAGAAACCTATATTCCTCGTTAAAAGTGGTATTCAATGACAAATTTTTCGACTCATCGCTAATTGTTAGTATAATGTGGTCGCATAAACCATAAGGAAAATATCGACGAATTTGGATCTTTTATTGAGGAATGTTTTCATCGCTAAAAATACATTCATCGAGGAATTTTTTATTTTGTCGTTATTTGTTTCGTGGGAATTATAAAAAACCCTCCAAATTTATTAGCGACAAAGATTGTAATTACTCGCCAAAAGTAAGTGTTTCTCGAGGAAAACATTTGTCGCTGAACATATTAATCAATGAGGAAACTCCATTTTTGAAGTTATTGGCTTGGGTGAAATATGGAAAATTGCTCAAATTTATTAGCGAGAAAAGTTTCAATTCCTCGCCATACGTTGATGTTTCACGAGAAATATTTTTGTCGTTGAAACAACCACTTAGCGAGAAAATATCACTTTTGTCGCTGCTTATATGGGGAAAATCACTAAATTCTTATTTGATTTATTAAAATCACTAAATTTTTATCGGGTTTTGTATTAAAAAAACATATTTGTTGATTTTTTTTCCACAAATTTTTAGAAATAAATTTTAAACGTTTTCTCTTTGAATTTAACTGATTTCAATTTAATATTTTTTTTCAAATCCTTCAACTTTATCAACTTTGACTACATCATTTAGTTAAGTTTTTACTCTTTTTTTAGTCTTTCTGGGTAAGATAAATCATGAAACAAGAAACAGATACATAATACAGATAATTAAATATTGAACCATATATGGAAACACTATAAATTCAATTGATAAAATAAGTAGTTAACTTTTCATTTTAAAAGATTATCATAAGATTACACGGTTAAATATAAAAAGGTCGTTTTGTGCCATACGATTTTTTTTTTAAAAAAAATTGGAAATATTTTTTAGGTTTAAATTGATAAACCTTATGGATTAAAAAAAAAGATTAATTAATTAATTAAAAATAAGATATAATTCAAATTAAATAACAAAAAGTAAGTTTGCACAGGCTACTAATTTAGTTAATGATAAATATGATCCAAATATAAACATTTATGATCTTAGACAATCCTTATTTAATAACCAGCCAATATTATTAAAAAAAATCAATTTGTTTCCGACTTTTGGATAAGTGAGTACAGATTGAAACAAAAGATATTCCACCACAATTTTCACCAAAATTTTGAATTTCTCCGAATTCCATATCTTTCCCTGTAAAATGTATATCATAAATTTTACCTTAATAGGCGGCAAAGTTAATTTTACTACAAGCGTACGTGTTTTGATTACAATGCATTTATAAATTTAAAATTAAAACTTGTACAGTACCCGCACCATGCCGCATATTTTTCTTTTTAAGAAAATATAAATAAATTTTGTAAATATAAAAAATTACCACTATAAAATGAAATAAACTATTGTCTTACGTTAACATAAAATAGAAAAAATAGATTTGATAAAGTAAGTAAAAAAAATATTTACGAAAAATGTGTAAAAATTACATGGGTTTAAGATTTAAGTAAAATAGGTTGGTTGAGTGAAAATCCTAAAATAAATTTGCTTATAAGTTATAACTTATAACACCTAATAAAAAAATGCTTACGATTTATTAGTTAGATATAGATAGGCGAATTAAAGAAACTTGTCCAAATGTTAATACTTGGTTTTTTTTTTTTTGCTTAGATGCATCTAAAGATTCTAAACAAAAATATTTATCATTTAATAGTTAGAATAAATAAATCACATTGGTTAAAAAAATATTTAAAAATTTTATCATGTGGAATTTTATGTAGATTAGGTTGGTTGAGTGAAATTCTAAAAATTAATTAAGAAGGTTGGTTGAGTGAAATTCCAAAAATTAGGTTATTAAAAAAAACAAAAATAGTTTTCATTATATATATGGATTGGTTGCTCCAAAAAAATTCATAATATATATATATATATATATATATATATATATATATATATATATATATATATATATATATATATATATATATATATATATATATTTAAATTCATCCCATTGTTTAAAGAAAATAGTTTGAAATGATATTGTATAATTAATATATATATATATAGAATGAAATAATATTGTATAGTTATTAACTTTATTAAAAAAAGTTTTGAATTAATTCCATTTTGAAAAATATATAGAATTAAATAACATTGTATAGTTAATATTAACTTTGTTAAAAAAAATTGAATTAAGCCTATTGGTAAAAAAATGTAGTATGGGATGATATTGTATAATTAATATTAAATGGAACAATATTGTGTAGATAATATTAATTTTATTTAAAAAATAAGTTTTGAATTAATCCTATTGGTTAAAAATGTAATATGAAATGATATTGTGTAATTAATATTAGATAAAAATAGGATATATGAATATATAAATATATCTATAAATATATTATACAAATGAAAATGTAAATAGAATATATCAAATATATATTGCCAAAAAAGCTATTTCTAATTTCTAAATATATGAAATAAAGATGTTGCCAAAAATTACGATGTGTGAGGGACGACATGTGATGTAAATGCTTTGGTTAAATAGATTTTATCTTATGAATATATATCTAATCAAATTGGGTCAAATTTTATCTTATAAATATATAGATATATTGATTAAATAGATTTAGAATAAAATTTTATCTTATGCATATATTAATTATTAAATCTTATCTTAAATAATAGTATTTAAATTTGGTTAATATCTTCTAAAAATATATCCATATCTAATCAAATTAGGTCAATTTATCTTTTGGATATATAGATATATTGATTAAATAGAGTTAGAATAAAATTTTATCTTATGCATATATATATAACTATATTGATTGATTGAATAGATATATCTAATTTATTAATGATATATTTCAAAAAATGTGATTAGTTAATATGACTACTTTTAAGAAGAAGTCGTCATGTGTCTCAGACGACGTCTCATTTATTATATATAATTGATGATTGATTGATACAGATATAGATGGATAGATAGATGTAATTTAGAATTACATTCATTATAATGTAAAATTAGCTTTACATTCACCATTGCGTAAAGTTTAAAATTATGCTATAAATTTAATATAACTGATCTGATCTTATGTTAGAAGGGCATATGCTTCAATTTCATGCTTATTTTCTCACTCGAATTAGATTTGTTGCTACTTTCTAAATATTTTGTAATTTTTAATTATGCTTAAATATTCTAACATACTTTAATCTTTTAAATAAATTTTAGCTCTCATTTTATATGTAAAATATTCCAACGGATCAAGAGCGTTACTCATCCAAAAAATTTTAAATGTCATTTACTATTCATATACATCATTTAAGGATGATAAAAAAATATGTAAAATATCAATTTTTATTATTATTTGTTATATTTTCATTCTTTTTAGTTTGAAATATGAAAATATATATAATATATAAATTGATATTTTATATAATATTTATCATCCTTAAAACGATGAATATTAAATGACATTTAAAAGTAATCAGATCAGATGGAATACTTTTAATGATTATTTACATGGTTTCTAAACCTAAAATTGTTATATTACCCTAATAATAGTTATATTATTGAAAAGAAGTAATTAATGTTGCTACAATAGTAATATGTATTTTTATATTAATAACAATTTGCAATGTTAAATTACAAAGTAAAGTTAATGATAAAAAATAAGATAATATTCAATCCTAATTATTATTACTAATAAATTTAAATATTAGGTTAAATTATAATTTATTTATGTTATTACTATCTTAAAACTTGAACCAACGGGTGACCCACGGGTTGACCCGACCCAACCCGACCTAGAAATTTGCGAGTTACAAGGGTCCGGGTTGCTTCGGGTTTTGGGTTGGGTCGTGTCCTCGGGTCGGGTCACGTTTTGACATGTCTACTTTCGATTAATCAACCAACCAACTCTATAATAAATATAATACAATGAAAATTTCAAAAAAAAAGATCATAAGTAGTTTTTCTTTTAATAAATCCAGTTATATTTTCATGTGTTGGATATATAATAAAACTTGATATAATGTAGGGAGAAGTAACAAAAATTAAAATTTTGTTTTAAATATTGTTATAAAGTATAATATATTTTATGAAACATAAAATAATTCAAATAAAAAAAGAATTCATTAAATTTATTGATAAAGTAATTTATTAGTAATTTATCATAATATAATAAAATATTTATGTAATCAAATTACACATATACTCAAGACAAGAGAACTAAGCTAGTTTTTAGCTTAAATATGTGTAAAGCACAAAGAATAAACTATTACATATTATAAACCATAATCTTTCATCCGAAAGGAAAATATCTGCAAGAAGATATGTAAATACATACGGAGTACTATAAACTAATCAAAATGAACTTAATTATGGGATAACGAAATGCAAATTTTTTCAAAACCCTTAGTAAAAAATTTAGAATCGCTGCAAAATGCAAATTATACAGAGTATGTTTTAGAAAAGGGCGCCTATAATTTTAGTTTCCCCGCAAAATCCTTCTGTAATCCACTAGAATATCAAAATCAATCAAAAGAGGATCTTTACGGATTAGTATAAATCCATAAATCCAATTAAAAACAAAACTTAAAAGATTCGAATTCGATTTTTTTCAAATGGCGCCTAAATTTTCCCCAATAAATTTTTCAATAAACCCACCAGTATATCAATATATTCCCCTAAATCCAACTTCACTTCAAAACCCTAAGCCCAAATTCATTCATCACCAGAGATCGAATAGAGTGGGATACGACCGACGGGCGACGGCGAACTTCTGATTGCTCCACCTCTCTTTGTTTCATCACCACCGGCTGAAAAAACAACCAGGTCCAATTTCTGGTATTTTGAAATTCACATTTGCATTGCTACCCCCTCTGAATTTTGTCCCACCTCTTTTCTCTAGTCTTTGCTAGTACTTCTCTATGAATCGATTGATTACTATGAATTCGATTTCTATAAATTCGTATTTTGGAATTCACGCTTTGATTCATATTTCGACTGCTCCCCCTCCATGTTTTATCTCACGATTATTTGATTTAGATGTATCTCTTAATGATGTACTTTACTCGACTTTTCATCTAGGCTTCAAAAACGGGTTCTGAATAAGATGGAGGCCGAACAATGACGATGAAGAGATATGCGCAAAGATTCTAGGAGCGAAATCCATCTACATCAAAGGTTCTGGTTTTGAACGTACCTCGAACCCCCAACTCCCAGGAGATCATTACATTGAACGAGAGTACAAAAAAATCAAAGATTTTATGGCAAATTTCCATCTAGAACATGGAATTGTTGTTATTACATTTTCTTAACATTTTAGTAAGTTAGACAGATTTGGTTTTTAGTTGGAATTCAATTTGTATTACTAGTTTAGGGATATGCAATATAATATTCATACTATATTTTATTAAGTATTAAATTTATATTTTTTCTTTAGTATTTTATTATTTAAATTATAATATGTGTACAATTTACTAAAACTTGTATAATCTTAAAAAAATTCTCGCTATAAGTAAAAATTAATAGTGATAAAATTAAACTTCCTCACTAAACCATATAATTTGCATCAAACATTTTCCTTACAAATAACATCACACTACAGGAATGAAAAACTATTCTCTCGATAAATTGATACATATTACGATGAAATCAAGTTCTCTCGCCATATTCCATGTTACAACGAGGAATAAATTCGTAACCTTAAGCCTTTTTTTGCGATGAAAAAACGTCGTTAATGAACCCCTTTCTCGAGTCAAAATTTTGTCACTAAAACTACAAATTAAATGACGAATTATTTTTCCTCGCTAAAAAACATTGATTGCGATGAAACAATTTCTTCGCCAAAATTTTCTACACCGAAAATTTTAAAATTTTCATAAAATATCTATTTTTATAATTAATAATTTATAATTACTACTAACCATTGGCGAGGAAATAAATATTTTAGCAAGGAAAATATGTCTTTTTTGTGATGAAAATTTTAGTCGTCAATGAAATGGACATAAATTGATGCCATTTTTAATGAGGAAAAAATATATTATCGATGAAATTGCATTTGTCGCTATACACCTTCAACGACTATTATTGAATCCTTCCACTTGTTTGGCGATAAAAAAAAATGACTTTTTACGAGGAAAAAATTAGTCGCTATTAGTTACTGCGAGAGAAAATAATTTCATCACTAAAAATTTCAACGACGATTTGTTTTTCCTCGATTAACCTTTCCTTGACGAGCTTTTTGCGACAAACTGACGACGAAATGCATTTCCTCGCCAAATCTCTTTAACGACAAAAAATCGATTTTTAGCGACAAAAAATTTCTCCGCTAATAGGCATTTCTGTTGTAGTGAACCCACTTGGATCCAATGGCCTTTTTGCCATTTGGAAGGGAAGTCAGTTCCCAAGTATGATTAGATGCCAAAGCATCTAGTTCTTTCTGCATTGCCAACTGCCACTCATGCAAATCCTTGGCCTGATGGTAAGAATGAGGCTCAAAAACACTGAGCACCTTGAAGAGAGATGCCATATAACTCTGGGAGAGATGAGAAACATCTCTAATGTTCATTATGGAAAACACCTGGCTAAGAGAGTCAGATGAAGTAGCTGTTCTGGATGGCAATTTCCCACAAACAAACTCCTGTAATCTGGCTGGTCTACAAATAGGTCGCTTGTCATTCAACTGATGTTGTGTGACAATCTCAGTGTGACTGTTAGTGGAGGGAACTGAAACTGAAGCTTCTCTAAGAGAAGGATCTGTGTTGCCAACTGAAGTGTCAACTGTATCAGATACATAGGCAGGAGAGGTGACTGAATCCTCATGATGATCAAGACCAGGTGTAACAGGAGAAGAAGTTGACTCAAGGGATGGTAAAGGGCCAATACTCATAGATGAATCAAGAGTACTGTCAATAGGATTCACTGGAGGAACATGAGCAGGATTTACTAAAGGAAGGGAGACCCTGTAATCCTTATGAGATGACTGTAGTATGCCAATATCCTTAAAGGGAAATATATTTTCATGAAATATGACATGTCTACATACAACTATTTTCTTTGTAGACAAATCGAAAACCTTATAGGCTTTCTGACCTGGTGGATAGCTAAGGAAAACACATTTCCTAGCTTTGACACCCATCTTGTCACATGAAGTAGGACTGAGTTCAGCAAAACAAAGGCAGCCAATGACTCTGAGATTAGCATAATCTGGAGGCGACTCATATAAGATTTCAAATGGAGTCTTCCAATGGAGAATGGGAGATGACATTTTATTAATCAAATGTGTGGCTCCTAGCACACATTCACCCCAGAATTCTATAGGTAGGCCAGCTTGGAGCCTAATGGCTCTAGCTGTTTCAATAAGATGTCTGTGCTTGCGTTCTACCCTTCCATTTTGTTGTGGAACACCATGAGTAGAACGTTGATGCAATATTCCTTTAGCAACAAACAAATCTCTGCAAGAAGACTGAGTGAATTCAGTTCCATTATCATATCTGGTCATCTTGACACCTCTATGAAACTGAGTTTCAACCATTGCCAGAAATTCAGAAATAACTCTATATACTTGGAGTTTATTTTGCAACAAATAAACCCAAGTAGTTCTACTACAGTCATCCAAAATAGTAAGAAAGTACTTGGCTCCACATAAAGAAGGAACCTTGTATGGACCCCATAGATCCATGTGAATCAAGTCAAAACAAGTAGAAGCAATTGAGACACTTTTCTGAAAGGGCAATCTGTGATGTTTTGTCATAGCACAAATGTCACAAGAAAAATTGTCTATATCATCCTTATTACAACCATCAATGTGTCTCATCTTTGACACAGATTTATGACCAAATCTAGAATGCAAAGTCTGTAAACTGACAACAACATTACAATTCTCAGTATGAGTGAAACTATCAGTACTCCTGTCTGCAACTCTTAGCTTGTATAGTCCTTGATCTTCATGTCCTTGCAGCAACTGACCCTTAGTTGTAAGGTCCTAGCCTGCAAGGTACATGACACTCCATCAAACTTAAATTCCAGTTTCCTATCCTTAAGGATCTTAGAAACAGATAAGAGGTTATGTCTGAACTCTGGTACATATAATACATTGGCTAACTGTATATTATCAGAAATACCAACCATACCAGCCCATTGTACAATCTTAGCAGTTCCATCTAGCAAGCCAAGCATAATATGTCTATCAAGATGTTTCATATCAATGAAAATAGATTTATCAAAAGCAATGTGGTCAGTAGCACCTGAATCCACAATCCAGTCCCTCACATAAGACTTGTGAGAGCCAATAAGGAAGGAAGAACTGAGTTTACCTGCAAAATTGACCACTGCCTGTCCAGTAGACATATCAGTCATAGAACATTCAGCTTTCTGCTTGTTTTTCATCATTTTAACAATCTCTTGATATATGGCATTCACCATGCATGGATCAGGCTTCCCATTGCCTTCAAGAGGGTAATCTGCTTGTGAATATTCCACATTGGCAGCGAACTTTCCATCTCCAGTAAGACGAGGTCCTTTGAACCAGTCAGGATACCCTACAATCTTGAAGCAATAATCTTTGGTATGCCTTTTTCCTTGCAAAAATCACAGAATCTGTCATACTTGGCCTTCTTAGAATCCCTCTTTGACTGATCATATGAGGGAGACACAGATTGCTTTTGTTGAGATGTTTGTCCAAATGATCCTTTAGATTCTGGCTTTCCAGAGTTTGAGAAGTTTCTCCCCACAGCTAGAGCACCTACATCACTAGGAGGAAGTGTAGATGCACCACGACCTCTTTCAACCTGAACAGCCAATTGAAATACCTTGTTGATTGTAGGAAGTGGATCCTTAGTGAGAACATTATTCTTTAAGTTCTCATAACCATCATTAAGCCCCATAAGAAATTGCATAACCTTGGCCCTAGTTTCATTTTCTGCAATCTTTTTCAACACACCACAACTGCACTGCAACATAATTCCACAATCACAAGCTGCAATTCCCTCAAGAACTTGTAACTCATCCCACATGCGTCTCATTTTGTTGTAATAAGCTCCTACTGGCAGATTCTCTTGCCTCAAATTACAAAGATCCTTATGTAGTTGGTATATTAGAGGATCATTTGACTCAGAGTATCGATCTTTAATCTCATCCCACAGTTCCTTGGATGATTGCACAAACATAAGACTTTCACTGATTTCACTAGTCATGGAATTCAGTATCTGACACCTGACCATATAGTCGTCGCGGATCCACTTCTCATAGTCATCACTAGACTCATCTGGTCTCAGACAACCACCAGATATAAATCCTAGTTTGACCTTTGCGCCTAGCGCCATCCTAACACCCCTATTCCAGCTCGTAAAGTTCATACCATTGAACAAAGTGGAAACGAGTGCCATACCAGGATGATCTGAGTTTGCCAGATACAAAGGATTGATATGAGCTCCATTGAATTGCTGATTGAATTCTCCAAACTGCAATCCTCCAAATGGAGGTGGAGCCGTCGGACGAATTGGTGGTGCTTGGCCAATGTTCGGATTCGGATTAGGAGGTGCACCTCCAGAAGCACCTCTGCCAGCGCTAGAACCTGCAACAGATCCCGAACTTTGTCCATTCAATGGAGATCCACGACCTGCCATGACAGTCAACACCAAAAACGAAGAAAACTCGAAATTCGTAAGCGGAAGCAACAGATGAACTCGGACCGAGTTCTCTAAACGCGGATTTCAATTCCCGCGCTCTGATACCATGAAGAAATGTATCAAATTGAGCTCGAAATCAATGAAGAACAACCATGATTGAGCTATTTAGAAGAAACTGAAACCAAATGTTCATTAAGAATTGATCTGTTACAGCAAGGGAGTTCAATTTATACTCCTTCCCACTAACAGACGTCTAACAAACCTCCTAACAACCTTCTAACTTCAATTACAGAAAAACCTCTTTTATTACAGAAATGACCCCCGTATTTATGTGAATAGAACATATACTATATAGTCCATAGTAAGTAGGGCTATTATTCGAGCCGAACGAGCCAAGTATTGCTTGTTCATATTCAGTTCATTTATAATATGAACGAGCTCGAACCGAGCCTAAATTTTGACTCGATCTTAAAAGCGTGCTCATATTCGGCTCGTTTAGGAAATGAGCGAGCTCGAGCCGAGCTTTTTTCGAGCTTTAGACAATTATACTTGCTCATTATAAGGTAAATTGAAGGAAATTTTAGAAATTCTCTAAAATTCGAGCTATTCGAGTTTAATTCGAACGAGCTGAGCTTTAGACCGAGCTTAAAAATGTGCTCACACTCGGCTCGTTTAGAAAATGAACGAGCTCGAGTCGAGTTTTTATCGAGCGAGTATGAGTCGAATTCGAGCTACTCGTGTTCACATAACACCCCTATGGGTAAGAGATGAATTTATTGAGTTCTGGTACGTGAAGCAAAAAAAAAAAAAATATGGTGGGACGATGAAACAAATAAATATTGTGTTATATTAATATGAATATGACATTGTGCACGTGGATATGAATATGTGAATATTAGTGTGTAAATATGAATATGGTGTTATTCATTTCATTTTTATGTGAATATAAATAATATAATGCATATTCATATATTCACACAACATAATATTCATATTTTCATATTCATAAAACATAATATTCATATGAATATGACAATATTTTGTATTATCCGTTTCATTATAACCATACCCTATAATCCTATATAGATATGAATCATATGATATATATGGTAAAATTAAAGTCATACATTGATGGAATATATTTTTCCCAATGAACCATATAAATTAATTTGATTTCACCAAAAAAAAGGAAAAAAAAAAAAAAAAAATACCAAGTATTGACTTTGAACTAAAAATCAAATAATATGAACTTTAAAATTGATAATTTAATATACAAAATATCGCCCTATTAACCAAAAATAATACGAATGTGTTTTTCGATGATATTTCCCGCAAAACTTGTAACGTGTACGCCAGAAATACATGTGGCCGACATAGTTTTTCTAATTTAGGTGATTAACTGAACGTATAAAATTAAGCACAAGTTATTATTCAACTTTCTACATGACCTTTTTTTTGTCTCCCATACTTTTATTGTTTGAATTTTTATTGTGTGTTATTAAACAATCTAAATAAGGAAATATTTTTGCTACAAAAATATGTTTTCCTTAATTTCAATGCATTAGTTTTTAGAGTTTTTTTTTTATAGTGGGCAAGAAGTAGATCGACACAACGATTTTGCATTGAAGCCATCAAAAGATGGCTTGGATGACCCTACACAGAGGGTCGCTAGTCAAAAAAGAAAAAAAATTATCTGAGGATTACAATTACAAAAATTTAAAATTAAAGATGTCTAGAAATTAAAACCCTAAATCTTCTTATCAATATTGGAGCCCTTGATTCTTGATTTATGTTCTTGTGGGTAGGAGAGCGGCGATGGTTGCTGTATTGATTGTGGATACGGCCTCAATAAGATTATTGCATGTGATGACTTGGATTCGGAAACTGTGATATCTTTTCTTTTTTATTCGTCTAGATACGTATTAGAAAAATTGTTTTTGCTTTTAATGGAAGATGAAGAACCAGGCTAGCTTAAAAGATTTTTGTCAATTCCGGAATGACTCACCGAAAAGGACTTGGGGGTAGTACCCATATAGATCCTCGGTTCGAATCCCGGAATGATCGCTCTTTATTTTCCAATTCAAGTAAGATGAAGAACAGGCTAGCTAGCTTAAAAGATTTTTGCAGGAATTAATGAAGCAAATATAATTAATGAAGTTTTTCTTATGCTCGATTGCCAAGCGAGGCTCCCCATTTCTGAGTGGACTTTTTTTTAGGTGAGAAATTTTGCAAATTTTCATTTGTATATTAAGATTAAATATTGATTAGGTGAAAAGTCAAATTAATTAGCTTGTTAGTATTATTTCAATGCTAATTAAGCCGAAATTCCTAATTCAGCAAAATGTATATATTAAATCGATCTAAGTTGGGATTACTCAAATTTGTTGCTTTTCAATCTAGTGGCTTTAATTATATATTATCTTAATTTACTTGAATGAGACGGATCAAAATTTTTTTTTTCCTGCTTTCAGTTGATAATATCGCTAAATAGATAAGCCAGCTCGAAACTGCTAATCTCGCACATGCGAGTAACATGCATAAGAATGAATCTTTAACATCTAACGTCGTCGCTAGAAAGCGACTTGACGAACCGACGTGGATGATATACCCAAAGGACTCTTTGAACAAGTTATCATGGAGAACAAAAGACACAACCTTGAAGATGATTGATCATCCAAGCAAGGGCTTGAGTTTGGTTTTTCTTTTGGTGTGTTTTGAAGGCAAACAAAACATGGCAGAGACATAAGGAACTAACTTTTGGAGTTTTCATTTTTGGAAGAGAATTTCTTAGATGTTTCTTTTACTTTGTTAGTTTGTTCATAAGGCATACATGTATGTGAACCATATATATTATATATGAATCCAGCCAATAATTAGCATTATATGTATATGCTTAGTTGGATAGTGTTGGATTTTCAGTCATTTATATGTCAAATATATTAGCAAATATAACTTCCTCACCATGCTACAAACTTAAGTAGATTTGAATTTATTTTTATCATAAGTTGGATTATTTCATCTAATAGGGAGTTTGAGTTGGTAAATAATGTACAATCTATGTCATGCACATTTTTTTATTTATTGTTTTAGTTTTTGGATACAAAAGCTAGACACTAGGACAGATTGAGTCATATATGTTTTGACATTTTAAACAATTCACCAAAAAAAAAGAAGAAGAAAAAAGAAAGAAAGAAGGTTGACAAGGTCTTTAATTAGTTGGCTTCCTATTACATCTTCTTTATTAATTCCCACTAACACATGTCGGGTAAGTTATGCTTAATTGAAATCTTTTGTATAATTTATGTCTTAATTTATTTTCTTGCATTAAAAAACTTCAAAGAGGGGTCTAATTAACAAAATCAATTATGTCTTAATTGAAATCTTTTGTATAATTTATGTCTTAATTTCATTTCATTTCATTTCGTTTCTTGCTTAATTGAAATATATATTATATAATTAAGGACTTATCAAGCTCTTTTAATCTTTTGGGAGTAAAGCAAAGAAAAGCCCAGGAATCCGGTAAAAGATGGAGGGCAAACAAGGTAAAGATGAAACAGTACATTCAAGCACTCGCTTAATATTAGTGTGGTACTGTGGTGGACTGTGGAGTTTAATCTTTTTCCCTATAAATATCTTTAATTTAAGCCAAAATCTAGCTATCTATTTAATCTTTTTTATAGGATATAAATTTCACTTATCCAATTACATGAGATTAATCTTTTTTTTTATAGGATATAGATTTCATTTATCCTTGAATTGGTAAATAAATAGCGGTCATTCCGGGGTTCGAACCGGAGACCCATGGGTACTACCCACAAGTCCTTTCCGGTGAACCATTCCGGAATATTAGATTTCATTTATCCAATTACATGAGATAGACTTCCAACATGAAATTTTTATCAATTCCAATGTGAAAAAATATAAATAAGAATTTCAATTGCATATTGCATTTATATAGTCTTTCCTTATATATTTAATATTTTAATAGAAAAATGTCATCTAGCTTACTTGGCAAAGGAAGGAAGAAGAATAAAAATGTTTTTTTATATATAAGGAAAGAAATTCGATTATCTAGAAAGGCATAGAGAATCCGAGAGCCCAGACAAACTGGGAGATGAACTAACCATCATGTACAATCTGAAGCAAAGAACAGAAGTAAATGACCGAAATGAAATAACAGAAGCAAATGACGGAATTAAAAAAACAAAAATAAAGTACAAGCCATTCACACTGTAAACAACAAGCTAGCAGAACAAACGACCGACTAGCCAAACGGAAGACGCTCACAGAGAACTCTTGAGAATAAAAATGTATTGGATTCAAACATCAATCCCTTCACATTTTTTTATATCATTATTACTCACAATTATTTAAATTAAAAATGTTATATTTAAATTATATATTAAAATTTTTCTTTTAATATTGTTTTCAAAATAATTTTTCTTGACTTATTTCTATATTTTTGGTTTTGCTCGCCTATTTCAATAAAAAAAATATCGTATTTAAATTATAATTTTAGTGTTTTTTCAATATATTTTTTTAAAATCTTCTAAGTAGGTATATAGACCAAAAAAATCCAAATTTTTTTACCACCTCTCTGTTCGAAATCTTGGTTTTTGCCATGGGTATAGGTTAAGAGCATCCCCAACAGCTTATGTAAAATAGAAAAATAGGCAATTTTAGAGGAAATATAGGTTTTTAACCCCAACAACTTTTGTAAAACCATTTCTAAAATAGAGAAATGGGAGGAAAGAGAAAAAAAATCTCTAAATTTAGAGGAAGACTTAAAATCTCTAAAATTAAATGCATTCACTCATTCCCATGTCTACCCATTTATTCATTGGTTGTTACATATTGATTTAATTAATTTATTGAAATTTTATTTATTAAATTATGAATTTATGCATTTATTATAGTGTATAATAAATGTATAAATATTTAAAATAGAGAAGCTGTTGGGGTTAGAGTATAAAAATTATAGAGATTTTGATATTTTTCTCTCTATAATAGAGAACTTTTAGAGAAGTTGTTGGGCTTTCTCTAATAAACCATATTGGAAAATATTCTCTAAATATAAATACATTAACTATTAGAAATCTATTTAAAAAATGACTTAAATAATTCACAATTGTAGAATCTTTCTTAAAATAGATGCTTAACTTATATCTTAAGAATATAGGTTAGAAAAACCGTTAAAATGAAGGTGCTATTAGTCACCCTCTATGAAATCAGCAAAATATGTTGAATATATGTACTATCTCCGTTCAGCAATAGATATCATTTGACTTTATGATACGTTTTTTAAAAATTTAAAACTATATAAACTTTCTAATTTTTTTTAATTTTATATTTGTTACTTATAAGTTTTAAAATTATTTTTAAAAAATTAAAAAAAAAAATATTTTAAAAAGATTTTAGCTCCTTAAAACATGCTAAAAATCTAAATGACATAGAAATGGAGGTAGTATAACATAAGGGCTCGTTTGGTTCAATGTGGGAATTAAAATTCCCGGGAAGTTATTTGATGGGAATTGAATTCCCAGGAAGTCTAATTCACGGGAATTGTGAAAATATGTTTGGTTAACTTTTTAGTTTAGAGGATTAAATAGGGGAACTGAAAATTTTTAAATAGAAAATGGGGAAATTGCAACTTACCTATGGAGGAGTAGGTAAGTTAAATTCCTTTGAAATGGAGGAATTGAACTTCCTGAGAATTTAACTTCCTGAGTTTTTCTACGGAAAAAAATTCAACCAAACACATATATTTTAGCTATTTCCTGGGTTTTTCCATTGCCAACCAAACCAACCCTAAGTAATCCAAGTACCTAAAAAATTTCAGATTAATTAGTTGAAGACTTTCTATCCGTAAGGAGAAGCCTCGAGATCTATAAACGTCCTAAACTCGAAGGGTAAGCACCTGTACAACCTAAGCACAAGTTTGGTAGGGATCAGTATTACAGTAGTATATATTTTACTGTATAATCTAAAAAGGCCCTTAATAATTAGATTGAGGTTTGGCATTTTTGGGGGCTAATGATGTATTTAAATGTTAAATTAAGTATTGGGATTTGCAGAGTACCAGGATTTGGGGTTTTAGGTTTTGGCTTGATTTCAAAAAGTATGCCTACCTATTTAATTTATAGTAGCTCACAAATCTCAGTTCTTAAATCTTAATTAATTTGCCTTTTTAATAATATTTATATATTAACAATGATTTTTTTAATCTAATGTCTAATGATATAAATTGAGTTTCTAAAAATGAAAAGATTCTCTTAGGTTTTATTTATTTTTATTTTTTAAAAGTTTATTAATTGTAATTTAGGATTTTATTTTCAAAATAAATATTCTTAGCCTACCATTAATACCCCAGCATTAAATAAATATAAGATTTTAGTTTAATTAGCTTTTGAAATCTATTCACCCGAGTTTTTCGGAGCTTTTGATTTTTTATTCATAAGTTTTCAACAGCTACCCTAACAGTTAGGCTTACCAAAAAATATACTAGCTTATTAACATATATTTAACCCAAATATTCCAACAGCTTCAGCTACCCAACAGCTTCACCTCCTCCAACAGCTACCATTTTGCCAAACGCACCGACTAGAATTTTACTTAATGCATTTTAAAGACTTAAAAATAATACTCCCTCTGTCCAACAATACATGAGTTTTTAGAGGTAAATTTTTGTCCAACAATAGATGAGCTTTTAGGTTTTCTAGGTAAAAGTTGTAATGATTTGTATTGGTTTGTGTGTTGTTGACTTTTTAAAATAATTTGATTGGTTAAAATGTGTAATGGGTGTTAAAAAATAATAAAATTTATGAAAAAGTTAGTGTAATGATGATATTTTTTTAAAAGTAAGGTGTTTTATTAAAACTTGTGCAAAATGCTAAAAGGCAATGTATTTTAGGACGGAGGGAGTATGAAATATTAAATTTTATATAATTTTTTTGATAATTCAATACTTAATATCAATAGGTATTAAATCGTTAAAAAATGAATTAAAAAAAGATGTTCTTACTAATCCCAAAGGGGAAAAGTTAATTGATTTTTAATTAGTGTGATCCCAACACCTCAAAGTTCAAACAAAAAAGAAGGGCTCAAAAACTGTTGACTCCCACTGAGATGAGATGCCATGTCTTCTGCTTGAATACCATATACTATACATATTCTTATCAATCAATTAAAGATTTAATTAAAGTAGCCTAGATTTAATAAATAAATTATAAATAAATAACAGGTTAGTATTTTTTAATCTCTCATTGAGCTCCTAAACCTTTGTTTTCAATCTTTAAAGTTCAATTTCAATTAAACAACTTTTAGGTTTCTTTTGCATCTTTATTCAAAGAAGTGTAAGCTTTCGGTTAAAATTTATGAAATCACTCTTTACTGAAGTCCGTTGGGACTCAGGATTAGAGGTCGTGTGCACATGTGCGTCCATTTGCTAATAAGCCTAGCACATAAGTCGAACAGAGTTCATCATAAAACCAA
Source organism: Persicaria tinctoria (assembly GCA_037127255.1). Classification (NCBI taxonomy): domain Eukaryota; kingdom Viridiplantae; phylum Streptophyta; class Magnoliopsida; order Caryophyllales; family Polygonaceae; genus Persicaria; species Persicaria tinctoria. The sequence continues at coordinate 16,673,386 of JBANSL010000008.1, forward strand.
TTGACTAGAAGAGAAGTAGCCCATTAGCTTATACATTAAGACTTAACTTCTTTATTCGTATGATCAATCTGGAACACTTTTTGGTCTCTTCACATTAGTTTATTCTCTCCACTCCTACACATATCTTATACAAAATGAAGCACAAGCTAAAAAAAACCTTAATATTGATATCAAATATTTTGATTAAAAGGTCACCTTTAGAAAATGAAATAATTAAAATACCTAAAAATGACCCAAATAAAAATAAATGCACATTTCATTCTTTTATTCATTTATAAGGGAAAAAAAATAAAGGTTTATATTTATAGCCTTTCAAGAGTTTGAAAATTTTCCTCCCTTAGTTCATTCAACTCCTTCCCTTTGTTCTTAGCTTTGGCACCTTTCACCTCTTCACAATTTTCTTCTACTTCCCATCAAAACTATCAATCCAATCCCAAAACAGATCAAAGACATGGCTGTGGACGTCCGCTACTCTTTCGATCATCCACAAGATCAAGAACACGAAGAACAACACGATAACGAACAAGAAGAAGTAGACGACGACGAAGAAGATGACTACATAGACATGGAGGTTAACTCCTACTACACCAACTTCCTCAAGAGCTCCCCTATCTACCAACCGAACGAGTTCGAGTTCCGGACGCAATCAGGGCCCCTAGACCGGAACCAGCTATCGACAACCTCCCCAGCCGACGAGCTCTTCTACAAGGGAAAGCTCCTCCCCCTCCACCTCCCTCCCCGGCTTCACATAATGGAGACTCTCCTACACAACCATTACCCTCCCATAGACTCAATCTGTGACCCTAAGGAGTTTTACAGCACACCCTTGTCCACCAATGCCGCTGGCACTCCTGCAACCGGGACTCCTTTCCTGTCCTGCAATGTCTCTCCTGTCGAGTCGTGCCATGTCAGCAGAGAGCTCAACCCGGAGGAGTACTTCCTCGAGTGCTCCAACGAGGAGGAAGCATTGGGTCCGAAGAAGTCTAGCTGGGCCAGGAAGCTGAAGCTGATCAAGCAGTCTTCTTCGTTGGGTTCGAAGATCAAAGCTTCGCGAGCCTACCTCAAGCTGTTTTTCGGCAAGTCCACTGAGCCTTCGTCATCTGCCATGGCTGCGAAGAGCAAGGATGAAAAGGGTGCGAAGAGGAGCACATTGGGGCAAGCTAAGATAGCTACTCATCAAAGCCTTGGGGAGGAAACCGCGGCAATCAAGGAGGATAAGGTTTGCCATAGGAGATCATTCTCAGGGGCGTTTAAGCTGCGGGCAACAGCCAAGACCAAGACGCTGACACCCTCGTCGTCTTCTGGCTCTTCCTCCTCCGCCTCTTCGACTGCAAGCAACTCAAACGGATCAAAGGATGTCAAGAAAGTCTTGAAGAGAAGCAACAGCGATAAGTCAGAGCTCGAAAGCGCAGTAGCTGGTGCGATTGCTCACTGCAAGCAGTCCCACTCGCAGTCACAGGTGTTCAGATCAAGAAAGACGTTCAGTGAAATCGGTGTTTTAGCTTCTCAGTTTGCAGCTTCCAAGGAGTAACCGAACGACCCCAAACAGCTTTTCGGCATAGTGATGTAAAGCCCTCTCCTAAACCTTATGTTGGACACTGAATTCCGAAAGCAAAGATATGCATAACATCTCTTATGATGTGCTTGAGAGTTGAGAGTTTCGTGTTGCCTCGTATTCCTTTGTCAGTGATTGGATTTCAATGATATATAATGTAAGATCATCATAAACAACCGATTATGGTCAGTGCATAGTACAGAAATATATCAGTAAAATCACACAGATGTACTGTCTTAGACTACGAATCAGCTCACAACACAGACATTCATTCATGTCTACAACGTCTTGTTTGGAATAGGACAACAATCCTGCTCCAAACACAATGCAGTAGACAGACAAGAACAGGTAAAAGGACAAGCCAATCCGAAGTTGCTCAGACTGTCACAAAGGCCCTTACAACAAGTACATTTGACACGAGAACGTGCAAACTTACTACTGAAGTCCGTTGGAACTGATGACCAAAGTCGTGTGCACAGGTGCATATGCGCTAATAGTCCAGCATATAAGCGATATGAGATGTAGCCCACCGACTTACATACTTGGTTTTTTCAGTTGCAATTAAACAAGTTAGCAAAGTTTCAGTTTCAATGAAGCAATGATAACAAGGGCCAATTAAGCACATTATCCTTCTTTGGTTTGCTTTGTGTTGTTCTTCTTTTTTTCATCCATGCCCACTATTTTTTCTGGGCAAACCCCACAGGTTTCAATCCTATTTTGTTAATCAAAAAGTGTGTGCAAACAAATTGCTTAAACTAGTGAGCTTGTCAGCCAGATAAGTGACAAAATAAATTAATTTCATTGCCACTGAGTAATGAAAGTATATATATATATATATATATATATATTCCCCCCCTACCAAACTTCTAAAAGTATACATATATTTTCCCCACTGGGATTTGGTTTTGTACACGTTTTTAAGCAATCATTTGGCCTTTTGTTGTGTACAGTGGTTGGTGGGACTGAGATTACTGAAATGTTTGTGCTTGAATTATCATCTTCTTCACTGATAAACTGCATACTTTCATATACTTAAAGAGTCATATACTTAAAAGATGGGGCAATCGGATGGGTCGGGTTGGATTCGAGTAATACCCATTTGAGTTCAGTCAGTTAATGTCGAGTCGGATCATACGTCAAGTATATGTGTTCGAGTTGGGCCAGGTAATAATAAGTTTGGCCAAAAATGATTTCAGTTTGAATAAGGTCAAAGTAGATCAAGTCGATCACATTTAATTTTATAAAAAAATTCTAATTGTTTTTTTGTTTCTTAATTTTAACTATTAAATTTCATCTATTTAGTTTTATATTAGATCTCATGTCACTAGATTTTCTGATTCGGTCGAGTCTGGATTTGGGTGGGTTTGGTCGATCTAGTCTTGCCAGAGTTGGACCTGTAAAGTATAAACTGGGTCAGATTGATCGACTTCAAAGTCCGGTAGCTCAAGATTCGAGTCATTTTAAGGGTCAAGTCATTCTGGGTTTGTTGAGATTTTAGTCGAACGTGTGGTTAGGTTGGTAGGGTTCTGTACTTTTGCAGGACGAAAGCCAGTTTTCACGATCCTTAGTAGAGAACGACCATTGTAAAAACCTAAATCCCAGTAATGTTTCAGAATTCAGACCCATTGCAGGGATTATAGACAATGTGAGGTTATGTGAGACTGACAGCATCTATAAGCAGGAAATATATTATATACCAATTTTGCTGTTCAGAATCTGCATCTATGGCAATCTACAACAACAACAACCCAATATATCCGCGATAATGCAGGGTCTGGGGGTCAGGATGTACGCACTCTTTCCCCGAATGAGTCGAGAGAGTGTTACAGACCTTCATACCTACATAGATGAAATGTTACATACCTTCATACCTTCGAATTTGACGCAGATTTGTGCCCAACACCAGCAGCGAGAAACGAGCATTCTCAATACTTAAGCTGGACTTCCCATTTGCAGACGAGTGATAACAAGCTGTTACGGAAGCTGCAATGCAGATCACAGGGACCATTTCTCAGCCACCAGGCACAGTGAATTCCAGGAATACTATTTCAGTAGCTTTATAAAAGTGTTTCCTAGGTAAGTCTAGATACTTGATACAGCTGCTGTCTTCACAAGGCATAGAATCGATCAGGCTCGACTTCAGAATTGGAGTGCTCAGAATGATACAAAGAGTTGGATCCACTTCTTCTCATACTTTTCTCCCTCCTCCTCATTGAACTTTGCCTCTTTGATCTGACGACGTAGTAAGTCATAGTGCCAAGGACTGCTGCCATGATGCCTCCTCCAATACAAGTGACCAAAATAGCAGCCCAACGGTATTGTCGCCCGACAACTATGTATGAGGAGGCCATGAATGCGACTGAAGTGCAAACGGATGCCAACCACATCAGTTTGTTGATGATCACCACGACACGTTTCTCTGCCTTGGTCTCGCCCCGAACTAGCGTGATTTGAACCACCACAACGGCCAAGGATGTAAAAAGTGCAAGTGCATTGAAAATGAAAAATATCTTGAAAGCAGGCTTTCCCGAAGCCACAGCCTCCCCGCTGTCCTCCCCACCGTTGCTATTACTGCCACCAGGCACAGTGAATATCGCAGCAAAGGCCACTGTTGCAAAGAGAACGGCTACGACTGTCACAGAATTGGTAGCATTATTGATGCCTTCCCTGTGAAGTTTCCTAAGCTCCTTGGCAATTCCACTGACGTTTTTGTTTGTTCTCTTGGTTTGTTCCAGCTGCATATGAACATCATTTTTTATCTGAGAAACAGTCTTTCGAAGCTCATCCCTTGGCTGATGCAGCTCATTGGCTCTAACAGCACCATACTGAACAAGGGCTCCTCTGATTTCAGAAGATTCTTCGGAAAGGGACTGTTCTTCAGCAATGTCAAGAGGAGTTTTATGATCTTGGTTAACTGGATTGACATTAACATCAGGAACAGTTAGCAGCACATTCACTGCCTGCAAGGATGAAGAAAGCAACTTATTTGTAGTCATAACTGAGTAAAAGGCACTAGTCTGAGAAATAGGTGAAATAATATATCTAGGAATTTCTGCATTAATATATCACTTATATGCAATAAATGGATGTTTAAACCTTCAAGATGGAGGCAAATTGTATAGGTCCCATGTAGCAATATGCTCCTTTTTAAAAGGAAAAAAATAAAACAGATCAATCTATCACAATAATCAGGAGCCAAAAACTACCTCCACTCGCTTCTTTCGTGTAGCTACATGCAAAGCTGTATTGCCAAACTTGTCAGGGTGCATCACAATTGCTGGATCTGCCTCAATAATCAATCTAACAACCTCAGCATTGATGCCTTTCACAGCCAGATGCAGCGGTGTTTGAACTTTCTTATCCTTCTTTCTAGCCAACAAAGGTTCTTTATCCAGCAAAATTTGCACAATGTTCACATGACCTTGCCTTGCAGCAAAATGGAGTGCATTTTTACCATTGGATTTACAGGCATCCACTAAAGTTCCCTCCCTGGAGAGGAGTTCTTTAACAACATCTGTATGTCCCTTTGTAGCAGCAGTTATAAGGGGAGTGGCATTCGACGTCTGAACTGTTTTACTTAGCCCGGGATCATGATCTAATAACAGTTGGACGATTTCTGCAATGAATTGACAGCAGTGACCAATTGGTCTGTCAATTTAAGTTGGATAAAGGTAGAAACATATGTATATCAGGGGAGCATCAACAACAGTCGTCTTACAAAACTATTAAAAATGATAAGACACTTCAATCGTGTGATCAATTTCAATAGCGGATTACAACCATATGCATAAATGTTCAATAATATATGTTTAGATTCAGTCACTCACCAAGGTGTCCATTGCTCACAGCTATATGCAAAGGGTCAAAGCCTGATTTATTCTTCTTCTTAAGTGTATCATCGTTGCAATACTGAAGCAGCTCCTTCACCACATCAATATGCCCCTTCTCAGCTGCAATAAACAATGCAGTCTCCTCCAACTGATTGTGATCATTCACCACCGACGCCCTTACTGCTGCGACCTCTGCATCAAACTCTTCTCCGCTGAGTGTTCCTTCAATCTGCTTGCCGATTTCACTGAGAATCTGCTTAACAGCATCCAAGTCACCGCGCTGAGCTGCCAAGTGAAGCTCGGAATCATTATGGCGGCCACTGACTTTCTTCACATACTTCTTCTTCCCGGCCTGGTTGATTCGATTTCCGGAGTAGGAAAGAACCAAGGCCGGGCCTGATGTCGCGGTCGGAGAGGGAGATGGAGACGGGTATGGGTGCGTAACATAGGTCGGGTTTAGGGATGGAGCTACCCTACCTGCTTCCAATTTTATGCATCCAACTGCAATGACAGAAATCGCAGACAATCAAAAAAACCATCCATGATCCATTAATCAAAACTTACAAAAATTCGCGACCATCTCTTAATCTGTAACGACTCACTAATCCGAATTCGTAAATGATCATCTCAAAACCTAAATTCCAGTTCCAGTTCACGAACTTACAGGATACAACAAGGAAATTTACAATAGCTTTAGCGGAACTAGAAACAGGTAGCTCAAGGCAAAGTAAAATTCAACTGGATTTCAACACGGAGCTCTACCTTGCTGATTCAATTTGTGAAATTACTGGACAAAGTAAACAGCGAGGGGCGGGCAATACCTTGTAGACTATCGGTGGCCATGAGATTGGGAAGGACGAAACCCTAGAATCGCATCAGGTGGACCGATGAATTGAAGTCAATGAGGAGAAGTTAAGAGAGTGGAATCGTAGCAGAAGCGGTCAAGTGGACAACACAGTAAACGACTCTAGTGGAGAAAAAACTCATGGATGACATTAAATTATAAAACAAATTAATTATTTAAAAAATAGAGGGAAAACTCTGAATAAATAAAGTGAGACTATTAAATTGTCCAATAAAACCTTCGACATTCGAGAAATTATTTACGGATCCGACTAAGCGCGTGTTTGGCAAATGGAAGGTTTTTCAGGGGTTTGGTATTTTTTAGGAGTTCGAGTTTATTTTGTGTATTATGGAGGTGTGGGAATGAAAATTTTATTTTAAAAATAACTTTGTAAAAAAAGTGAAGGGTGTTTGGTAGTTATAAGGTTTATAAATGATTATTGTAGTGAAAAAGTCCGAAATGCCCTTCATAAATAAACTTCAATTTAACCTCCCAAAAAAAGTGGAGGGCAAAAGTGATCTTCCAAACCCCCACATAAAAATAAACTCTACCTTAACCTCCCAAAGCTAAGGCCGTGTTTGGCAAAAAGGGTTTTTTTTAGGGGTTGTGTATTTTTTAGGGGTTGGAGTTTATTTTGGGTATTATGGAGGTGTGTGAGTTGGAGGTTTTATTTTAAAAATAACCTTGTAAAAAAACTGATTGGTGTTTGGTTGGTATAAGGTTTATAAGTGGTTATTGTTATGAAAAGTCAAAAATGCCCTTAATTTTAGTCAGATCCGAAAAGGGGGGACAGGTGGAGTGAGGCAAGGGCAAAAAAGTAAAAATTTCAGAAACCTGATTACATAAACTCCTGAAGCTTGTCCCCCCCAGCTTCTGAAATTGGAAAAAAAAAACCCTGCAACTCAAACTCCGAAAACTCCACGAAAAGACACTGCCAAACACGCTTCAATCAGTTGCCAAAAAAAAATAACCTAACCAAACCTCCCAAAAACCACTTTCAAACACAGCCTAAGGGGGAACATCTTCTATTTTCAACAAAAATAAACTCCACCTTAACCTCCAAATCCTCCACACAAAGACGCAGTCAAACACCATGCTCAAAAGCTTCCATTTTTTTTAACCTCTTCACACCTACTATCAAACACACCCTAAGAGCAAATAAAACACATATAAATTCATCAAAATACTCAAAACCATTCAACCAATTATTGTTATGTGAATCCTGAAATCATGTAATTAAATCAGTATCCCATTGTAAATCTACATTAGAATTGACCTCACAAGCAAAAGCAATTGAAGATCTATCGTCTCTGAAGGTAGTTTGTATGTGGATTCTGTAGCGCCTTTGGCAGATCTCCAACCAAGAAAGCAACTACCAAACTCTCCCTCCTCGACTCATCCACATGATATCAGATCTTGATTGCCCCGATCTCTAATGAGGAGATCAAGCAAGCCTTGTGGTCGATGGGGGATGACAAAGCCCCGGGAGCGGATGGATATACGGCAAAGTTCTTCAAGAGCACATGAGACATTACCGAAGGTGAGGTATGTGTGGCTATTAAGGATTTTTTTTTTTATCAATGGATCCCTCTTTAAGCAATTGAACCATATCATTGTGAGTCTCATTCATAAAACCGATGAAGCAAACCAAGTTGAGAAGTTTATGCCCATTTCTTGTTGCAATGTCATTTATAGAATCATTTCTAAGATTCTTACCACTAGGCTTGAGAGATGTATGGGTTATATTGTTGGCCCGGGCCAAGGTGCTTTTGTGTCGGGTCGCCTTATGAGTGATAACATATTTCTTGTCCAAGAGTTGTTGCGTAGGTACAATGTAAAGAGGGACATCCGGCGGTGTTTCCTCAATGTGGATATAGCCAAGGCCTACGATACAATCTCTTGGGACTTCTTGAGGTTTGCTCTTCACCCGGTTGGCATCCTGGAGAAGTTCATTGCTTGGACTATGGAGTGTGTCACTACCACATTTTACTCCATCAAAATCAATAATGAGATACATGGCTTATTCCCGGGCAAAAGAGGCCTTCGCCAAGGTGATCCTAGATCTTCTTTATTGTTTGTGCTAACCATGGAGTTTTTCTCTAGACTTGTAAAATTGGAGACTAGGAAACCAAGCTTTCGCTTCCACCAAAATTGTGAGCAAGTGAGAATCGCCCACCTTGCTTTTTCCGATGATGTGGCGATGTTTTGCCGAGTAGATATGGCCTCGGTGAGGGTTCTTATGAGTTGTCTACAAAAGTTCAAAGAAGTTTCGGGGTTGGCGGTGAACTTGGAGAAATCAAGTGTCTATCTAGCCTCGGTTCCTCCAAGCGAGGCGGAGGAGATCATCAATGCCATGGGATTCAAATGTGGTGTCTTTCCTTTCTGATACCTTGGCATCCCTATCGCTCCACATGGACTCCGGGTGACTCACTACCAACCTCTCATTGATCAAATTGAAAAAAGATTGAATGCTTGGTCTAGTAAATGTATCTCTTATGTAGGACGGAAGAAGCTGATTTCACCATTCCGGAATGGCTCACTGGAAAAGACTTGTGGGTAGTACCCATAGGTCCCCAGTTCGAACCCCGGAATGACCGCTCTTTATTTACCAATTCAAGAGAAGGAGCTGATTTCCTCGGTTTTTCCAAGGGATCGAGGGCTTTTGGCTCTCCATTCTTCCCATTCCAGAGGCCGTGTTGAGATCGGTGGAGAGGCTTCTTGGACCTCAAGAGTTGGAACTTGACCTTCATGTGCAAGCACTTGTGGAGAATTGTGGAGAGAAAGGGGAGGGTATGAGTAAGATGGTTACATCATAAATATCTCAGCATAACTAATGTGAAGGATTGTGAAGCACATAGGAGGGATTCCCCTCTCATCAAGGGCATAATCAAGGTCAAGAACATGGTCTACTCCATGGGCGGTGACTTGAAGGATAGGTTGAGCGAGTGGTGCTTGAGTGACAAATTCAAAGTATCGAAGGCATATGAGGCTATTAAAAGGAAGGTTAGGTGGAAAAGGGAGGTTTGGGTTGCTAACAACACTCCAAAGCACTCTTTCATCCTATGGCTTGCAAGTTGCAACCCTCGGTAAGCTCTCGACAAATGATAGACTTTTTTACCTTGACATTGACTTTGCTTGCAAGTTTTGTAGCAACGACACCCTTGAGACCCATGAGCACATCTTCTTCCAATGACCCTTCACTAAGGGCATTTGGGAGAGAGTGAGGAGCAAGTTCAAGATCTCATATGAGGTTGACTCCATTCATAGGGCATTGAGATGACTCCGGAGATACGTCAAAGCCAAGACTTGCCTTAACCGTAGCCGAAGATACACCCTTTCCTCCACCGTCTACCTCCTTTGGCATGCTCGGAATGCCCTTGCCATGGAGGGTAATCGGATACATGAAGATGCCATTGTGAAGCTCATCCTCACCCATGTCTACCGTCTTGCCTACGACTCCTTCCCCATCCTTGATGTTGAGAACATGTTAGCCTAAGTTCGACTTGAGACACAATGTGTTGGCTTTGATTTTAGGGTTGTGTCCTATGGTCTGCGTGCCTTTGGAGCATGCGTGCTCTCGGGAACAACCTCACTGGGCTTGATTTTTTAGCTCATCATGTGTCCGGTTGGGGTTGCGTCCCCTTGGAAGATGACTTGTTTTGTGTTTTTATGGCATGATTATTGGCATGTGTGCCCAAGGTATGCCCTTGTGTGTTTTGTTCATGCTTTGGTATGTGTCCCAATAGCTTACGTGCCAGAAGGAACATACACCTTAAGACTTGGTTTTGACTACTCTCAGATCTTGGTTATCCACAATCTTTCTCTAGCCGCGAGTGAGCGTTATGAAAGAGGAGCTATTCTCAAACAAAGACGCTTCCAAGCGGTTTTCTTGTCTCTCCTTTCTTTTCCGAACAAAACGAAGAAACTAATGGATTGAACTCATCCTTGGCTGCTAGGACTTATCTACTCCAAGATTGAGCTTTCAGGTGATCTACAACCACCCTTAATCCCCCGAAGTAAGGATTTTGAAGCTCAGGAGCAAGAGTCGTTGTAGTTGCTACGGCCAGGAGAGCTAGTCTCGTAACTGTGGGCAGTTCGAGTTCTAGTTCTTTACAAGACAGATGGGAACTATAGCTAACAAGTGTGCCCTGAGTGGAATCCTACTTATATGCTTTATACTATATTGGCAGGACGGGTGCCAAGTTTTGAGTAGCTAGGCAGCTAAGCCAGTAGTAGTTCAGTTCAGGTCAGAGCATGAAGCTACATGTTCTATTTGCGGTCGTGAGACAGAGGTCAGAGGCAACTTGTTATATAGATAGTCGTGCGTGTTAATAGATCTTCTTCTATACTAGTAGTAGCAGTAGTGGGTGAATCGGTTTCCCACGGAGCGGTAAGGTTAGTTTCCTTATTAGAAGGATAAGCACAATTATTGCTCTTTGTCTCAACATTCGGCCGAGGTAGCCTACTAACTTGCTCGTTCGAAGTAGTTAACGAACGGAAATAAGGCCATTCGATGTCTATAAGTGAAGATTGGATGGATGCCCGCCCCTTGGGTATGCTTTTTAAAAGGCCCTTTGGTGTTCGTGGTCTGTTGGTTTTTCTGTTCTTGGGGGGGAAGGCAGGAACGGTAGAACAATAAGTAAGGGGGTCTTTCTAGTTCCTAATCTTTTCGCCTCGCACCCTTTAGCATAGTTTAAACAATCTTTCTCCATCCTCGGCCAATAAAAGCCATACTTGTGAATTAGCCACCTCGTTCTTTCCAGATTGGTGAGCTCCAGCCACCCCCTCATGTACCTCGACCATAATCAACATAGCTTCCTTTGGGCCGATGGGAGGTAAGAGAGCCCATTCCAGAATGTCCCCCTTACCCGGTTGCCTGAACATACATTCAGGAACCACCTTGAGATCTTGGGGTTTTAGCTCTTTTAGGAGATAATCCACAAGGATACCACGGATGTAAGGATTAAGAGATCTACCTGATTCATATTGAACTTCGATCGGAACTTCTCTGGAAGCAACAATGCGTAGATCTAGTTGCCACCGGAGCCATAAAGGACTATCTAAATTGATTTTTTGACGATAAGCCCCAATTGCATCATAGGAGTTACAAAAAAAGGGGTTCTTTCATATATTTATAATTAGGATCATTCCATTTTTCATTTTGATAGTTTCTTCGGCTCCACGGATTATATCTATTTGCACAAATACCCCGGCGGTTCCCACTCGCTAATACGTAGAGCCCAATAAGCATATTTTTGAGTTGGGACATAAATAGGATCTCTAATAGCTGGAGACAAAAGATTCATATGAGAAAACATAAGTAAACGGGCCTACGCTTGGGCCTCTAAAGATAAAGGTACATGAACAGCCATTTGATCCCCATCAAAGTCTGCGTTGAATCCTTTACAAACCAATGGATGTAAACAAATAGCGCGCCCTTCCACTAAAATGGGTTGGAATGCTTGTATACCTAATCTATGCATAGTAGGCGCTCTATTTAACAATACAGGATGCCCCCGCATAACTTCCTGAAGTATTTCCCATACAATGGGTTCTTTTTCTCGAATTTTACTCTCAGCAACTCCTATCTTCGAAGCAAGATCTTGTCTAATCAGACCGCGAATTACAAATGTCTGGAAAATTTCTATTGCAATTTCACGAGGCAATCCACATCAATGTAATGAAAGTGAAGGACCTACGACAATGACGGAACGCCTTGAATAATTGACCCATTTGCCAAGAAGAGTCTCCCGAAACCTTCCCTCTTTACCTTCAATTACATCTGAAAATGATTTGTAAACCTTATTATGACCATCCCGCATCGGTTGTCCGCGTATTCCATTATCCAGAAGTGTATCTACGACTTCTTGTACTAATTTCTCCTGGTACATTACCAATTCTCCGGGCGTAGATCTACTTGTTGTTAATAGATCAGTAAGAGTATTGTTCCGATAGATAACTCTTCTATAGAGTTCATTAATATCCAAACTCATTAATTTCCCCTCATCGATATGAATGATCTACCTCAATTCGGGAGGAAGAACCGGTAATAGACACAAAACCATCCATTCTGGTTCTATATTTGTTCGAATGAAATGTTTAGCTAATTCCATGCGTCTAACCAAAAAATCTCTTCTTCTTCCAACCTTTCGATCTTCCCATTCATTTTCAGTAGGCCCTTCTTCCCCTAACTCTTTCCATTCTACCAACGAAGAATAGAGAATAGTTCGCAAATCCAAATCGGTTAATTGTTCTCGGATAGCAGTTGCTCCAGTTGATATTTCTCGATTTCGAAAGGTATCAAAGCCCTGGGTAGTAAAAAAAAAAGGAATGCTATATTTCCAAGATTGAATTTCATATTCGAATAAACCTCGTAATTGTAAAAAAGTGGGTTTTTTAGCTATGGTCCTAGCAAAAGAAAAATTGGGATAGGATCCCATACTATAAGATCTCCCCCCTTAAAAGCGGGACGTGAAAGTTTCCTCTCATCCGGCTCAAGTAGTTACAACAAAGAAAGGAGTTCTCGTACTATAAGACCAAGCAACATTTCATTAATGCATTCTTCCTTTTCTTTTTTGAATTCTTTATTCAAGTCAAAATGAAATGTGCAATTCTTGAGTAGTCTACTTCCCTTTGAACGATGAATCCCTTCAAGGAAAATGCCTTGGAATTCATAAGATATAAAATAAAGGATTTACTTGTCTAAGTATCGTTCCGTTCGATCTTTTAGGTCACGACTTCACCTCGACGGTTATACCACGACGCCCTTAAAGCCTATATGCGATGGATAGACTCTCGTAACCATGACATATTTGCTATTTGCTTGCGCGAAACTCATTTATTTCTAAACACTAATCCTTGGAAAGTCTAGGTTGCGCCCTGACTTTTAAAGGGTTGTAGTTTGATATATGGCCCTTAGGCCCCCCATTCTTTATTCTTTGAATTTACGCGCACCCCAAACCTGGAGTTAGTGTCGGATGGGTTTTATGTGATATCAGATCTTAATTACTCCAATCAAAATAGATAAAAGTTTGTTCAATCTGCATTTAAAAAAAAACTAATTAATCGTATCTAAGTCATTGGTTTGCAAATTCTGATAGAACAGTAATACGATGACTTGCAAATTTTAATTTATTATTTCGAAAAACCCAAAAAATCCATTTCAATTTAAGAAATTCTAACCAAAAAATAATTTCAATGTAAAATCTTACTTTAAAATAGATCACCTATAAGATCAATTGCTTCTCCCCAGGTAAGACTAGTTTCTTCAGAAGAAAGAGAATCAACTGAAGAATCCGCCTTCTTTTTTTAAAGAAGTCATTGGGTAATCTCACTCTAATCTAGTGAAAATAAGAACAAAGGGGTTGAACTCTCACGGTCTTATGGTGCTCGATGGCAAGGAACAAGGCGAATTATAATCTTATACTCCCTCCGTCCAAAAATACATGGACTTTTACTATTCATGCACGTTTTTTTAAGAGCTAAAAACTATATAAAATATTAACTTTTTTTTTTTTTTTAATAATTACAAACTTATTAGGAAAATTTTGGTGAAATATCCATTTAGAAGGTGTAATTAGGTAAATGTCCATTTTTATTTGGTAAGTAAGTAAGTGTCCATAATAATTTTATAATACCTCAAATACCCCTGTTTTAATTTTATCCCCTAACCCATCTCTTTCCCCCAACCCACGCCTTCCATCCCCTTTCTCTCTGCAGTTCCTTCTCCCACAACTAATTCATCTATATCTTCACTCTTTATAGTTCATAATCAGTATGACAGACTCGACCATCACCACCATCGCCTCCGATTTTCACCACCATCGCCATCGCGCAGTAGCAACATCGTCATACTCGACCAATGGAAGTTTTGATGTAGAAATTGGGAGATCAAAACCTTCTCACTGGTCGTCGGGGCGCCGGATTTCGAGCGAGGTCGTCGACTCTAGCGGCACGCAATGGCCATCCCCGGCTCAGATTTGAAACAAAGAAAGGGGATTCGGCTTCTGACTGGCTAGAACCTTCTCAATGGTTTCTACTGAAGTCCGTTGGGACTCGGGATCGGGGGTCGTGTGCACACGTGCGCCCTTGCGCTAATAGCCTAGCACATAAGCCGAGCGGGGTTCCATCCTAAAACCAATTGGCATTAGGTGGGGTAGCCCACTAGGTTATATGCTAAGGCTTTATGTTTCTCATATTCAATGTGGGACATTTTGTCTCTTCACATTGTTTCATTCTCAACACGCCCCCGCAAGTGCAACTAGGGTCGTCTTTCGCCTCTAGTTGACACTTGGACATCGGGTCTAGCATCTCATTCTCTTTTTAGCTAGCCCAGGATCGAGAGTCGGGCCGTTTGGCTTTTCCGCTCTGATACCATACTGAAGTCCGTTGGGACTCGGGATCGGGGGTCGTGTGCACACGTGCGCCCTTGCGCTAATAGCCTAGCACATAAGCCGAGCGGGGTTCCATCCTAAAACCAATTGGCATTAGGTGGGGTAGCCCACTAGGTTATATGCTAAGCCTTTATGTTTCTCATATTCAATGTGGGACATTTTGTCTCTTCACATTGTTTCATTCTCAACAGTTTCCAATCAAGGGGATTTGGTGATCGGGATTTGGCTCTACGCCATGGCCATCTCCGACTCAGATTTGAGTTTCAATCGATGAAATTCACAAGTGAGAGTGAATCAGAATACCTTCGGTGCTAACATCACTGGCGCCGGAGGAAGCATCACAAACAAGTATGAATTGATTTTATCCCTATTATTGCTCTTTCTTCTATTTCGTGGATTTGTGTGTGGAAATTTCTAATGTCGATGGTTAATTAGGAGGATTATAAACCCGACGATGACGATGATGAAGAAAATGAAACCGCCGAGAAGAAGGAATTTTACTGCTCATCAGAAGGTGCTGATTTTATAGGCAAGCCATTTATGGAGCTAAATCTATCATGGTCATTGCTTCGAGAATGTGAGGCATTAGGTTACACTAAGTCTACTCCTATTCAGGTTAACCTGAAATTGAAGTTTGAACTCTTTGTTTTGTGAGTTTTATGCTAAATCCAAGTGAGTCAGTAAAGCAATCTTGTCTTTCTCTCTTTAAGTTATTCTAAATTTGTTCTTCAGTTACAGGAAAGTTGTATATCAGTAGCTTTGGTGGGGCATGATATATGTTGAAGTGCAATGACTGGTTCTGGAAAGGTATGGTGATTGGTGGCTTTGCATTATATATGATGCAGCTACATATACTCATAGAATAGTAAACCTGGCTAAAAGATTGTCGATGAGGAAAAAAGAGTACTTTGCCAGTATTTTTGAAATTAGAATGCTCTATTATATTTGAAAGTGCCATGTTGGAATGATAGTTCATTTGTCCCTCCATTTGTGTTTTTTCGTACTACTGCATTTTCCTTCAAAACTTTGATAATTGGGTGCATTTGCATTCAACTACTAGATTATATCAATATTTTGTAGTTGGTGACAAAACATTATCGTTGGTGACAATATATTACTCTTTCCTTAACTTTAACCTCTCTAGGGTCTAATATTTTGTCGTTGGTAAGAATAGATTACTGACAAAGTGACAAGAGATTAATGACAATAGGGTGGTAACAATGTTTTGTTGTTGGTGACAATACGTTTGAGAAAAAAATATGGTGACGATGTTCAATAGTTAGGGACAATAGAGTGGTGACAATGTACTGTAGTTGGTGACAATAGGTTTGTGACAATGTTTTGTAGTTGGTGGCAATATATTACTTATAAGAGGTTGATGGCAATCGAGTGGTGACATTGTTTTGTAGTTAGCGACAATATGTTCGATAAACTAATATGGTGGCACTGTTCCACAAGAAAAAATCAATTGTCACCAAAAAAGTTTCCCCTAACTATCACTAGAAAAAATAAAATGTCACAAAAAGTCAATTGAATTGTCACAGACAACTGTCATCAGAAAAATATACTCAACTGTCACCGGAAAATTGTCATCAAATGCATATGTCGTTGACAATATATTACTTACAAGAGGCTGATGACAATAGGGTGGTGACATTGTTTTTGTAGTTGGTGACAATACTATGGAAAAAATAATATGGTGACATTGTTTCACAAGAAAAAATTGCACCACCAATTGTCACCAGAAAAAAAAAATCAATTGTCATAAAAAAGAATTCCCTTAACTATCACCGGAAAAATAAAATGTCACAAAAAAGTCAATTGTCACAAACACTTGTCACCAAAAAAGTTAGTTGTCACCAAAATAATTGTCACAAACGATTGTCATCGGAAAAATATATGCAATTGTCACCAAAAAATTGTCATCAAATGTAGACATTGACCGAAATCTGTCACCGAAAAAATTGTCACAAACAATTGTCACCAAGAAAAAAAATTCAATTGTCACCAGAAAAACATTTCCTTCAATTTTCACTAGAAAAAAATAAAATGACACCAAAAAAGACGATTGTCACCAAAAAAATTATCAGGAACAACTGTCATCGAAAATAATTGTCATCAAATCTAGTCATTGGCTTAATTGGTCAATGTTAACTAGTCAAAATTAAAAATAGTCAAAGGGGGAAGGGGAGGGTAAGGGATGGGAAGGAAGGGTAAAAGTATCAAATATGGATATTTATCTAATTTTTTTAAAAAGTGGATATTTACTTAATTATGTCCATTTTTTTGGACATCCACTAAATTAAACCAACTTATTATCAATAAGTTTGTAATTATTAAAAAAAATTAATAAAAAAGTCAATATTTTATATAGTTTTTAGTTTTACCTTCTTAAAAAGGCGTGCGTGAATAGTAAAGTTCATGTATTTTTGGACGGAGGTAGTACTAGATTAATCTTTAGCGCACCAAAAAGTCCTAAGTTATTTTCTATGAATTGAAAAAAAAGACCAATATATGCTAACATAAAATCTCATTATGGTATCACAAGTTTGATCGAGCTTCCATTAATTTTTCTAAAGTGAGGTAAATTTAAAATTGATAATCCAACCTATATTCTTAGGGTGGATTAAAATGTCACGCATATGGATTAATTATATGTGTAGGGGTATTAGGGATTAGTATAAATACCCTTGTTAGCTGTAATTGAGAATAATCAAGGAAATAATCAAATGACAAATTACTCTTTTTTCCCTACTTTACTACGTCCTTCTTCCCTCAATTTGTCATCTCCCAACCATAATCGGACATGAATAAGGTGGATTTCAAGGGGAACAGGGAAAATTAGGGGAAAGATAGAGAGATTAGGAAAGAAGATGAGTTTAGGTATAAGAGAGAAAGAGAGAAATTGATTGTTGATTATTCATTGGATGCGACCTCTAATACAAGATAAAGGGTATTTATATTAATCTCTAATACCCCTACACATATAATCCCTATACATGACATAAAAACACTTGTTTAAAAAAATTTTCACCAAAGTCGAAGGATAAACAATATTTAAATGTTGGGTAAATTACAGAAAATCACCCATTAAATATCAAGTTTTTCACTTAATCACCCGTTAAATTAAAAAATACACAAAACTACCCATTTGTTAGCAAATCACTACCCACGATAAAATTTGGTCAAGGTTTTTTGAAAAAATATTGTAAATGACCAATATACCCTGTTGGGGGATTGAATATCTGCATGTATACATACTAGATGCATATTTATTAAAATTTTGCAAATTCGAGGTCTTATTGGTGTATAATTTCTGATGGTGGGATAAAGAAATATTTTTTTATTTTCGATTAATTACATGTCCGGACGAGGTGTTTCAACTTTCAATGGATATGAAAGAAAATTTGATTAAAAAGTGGGGGGTAAATTAGTCATTTTTAATTTATTTTTTTGGTGGAAATTCATCATTTTTATTGATGTTTTGATGGATGTTTTTTTTTGTGGTGATTTGTATTTAACGAGTAACTTTGTGTAATTTCAAATTTATCAGGTAGTTTAGTGAAAAAATTAATATTTAATAGGTAGTTTTATGTAATTTACCCTTAAATGTTTTTTTGTCCAAATAGGCATTTTAAGAGTATATGTTAATAAGTTAACTTAAAATGTCTATAAACCAACTTAACTTTATTTATATTTTTAATTAAAAGTAAAATATGAAAACCAGAATAAATAAGTGTACGTATAACGTATGGTCAACTTTTTAGTGCTCTTTCAATATGGGATGACTCAACACTCCACAAAAGTCCATTTGAGCAAGTCGATGAGATCATTTATCCCCATTCTCGCATGTAACGTTCAAAATTAAATACTACCATGTATACATCTCAATTGTATGGACTACCCACATGACATCATCAGAAACTTCTGTTTTACTAGGGTATGTTTGGCAACACAAATAGCATTTTGGAACTTTTTGTTTTAGTATTATATAATTTAAAATGAAATACCACCGCAAGCTTTTCGGAACTTTTCCTTTTATATACATAAATCTCCTCTTTTATCAACTAGATTTATTAGTTACCCATTCAGCTAAAGTTATCAAACACATTACTAGCTTAATTTAACATATTTTACACAATAAACCGTTCAACTTAATCTACCCATTCAACTCCAATTACCAAACACACCCATAGTAGAGTTTGAGACATACTCCCTCCGTTCCATAATACATGTCCTTTTCTTTTTTGACACGCTTTTTAATGAGCGAAAAACTCTATAAAATATATTTTTTTAATTATTTTTTATATATAATATGATACTCATTAGTAATAAGAATCATATCATATAAAAAATCAATTAAAAAAATTATATTTTATAGAGTTTTCCGCTTATTAAAAAGCGTGCCTAAAAGGAAAGGGACATGTATTATGGAACGGAGGGAGTACCATGTCAATCACTTATTTCCTCATCATTTAACTAATTGATCGAAGATATTCTTGTTGTAAATTAATACATGTCATCTCGCACATTACTCACTCTCTTTCTCCACACCCTCTACTATTCTACTAACCACCACATTGTTGTATCGTCACTTTATTATTGTAACTATCAGACACCCCACTAACCACCCCATTAACCCCACTACTAAAGTATAAAATCATATATAAATGTTATGTTTTTAAATCATAATTAATTTTTATTTATTATCTATCTCTTTAGTTTACTATTTTTATTTATTTATTTAAATTATTTTTATACTTTCTAATTTATAACCTATAATATATAATTAACATTACAATTAATAAATTTATATTACCAAATTTAATTCAATTGATAAATTTTAACCAACTCGAGAAAGGCACGTACCTCATAGGCTCATACTAGTAATTAATTGTTTTAGGCATAAATCAATATCAAATTATCGATAATAAACTTTTATTATGAATAATTAATTTAATAAAAAAAATATAGATAACTAAAACATCAACTATTTTAGAAAAGGGTAAATTGCAACTAATATCCCAACCTTTAGGGCTAGTTGCTTTCAATACCCTAACCTTGTCAAATTTCACAAAATATCCTAACCTATACCATTAGTTGCACTTAACACCCTAGATGAGATTCTTAAATTTCAAAAATTACCCACATCATACAAAAATTACAAAAATCACCCATATTTATAAAATGTTTTCAATAAACTCCTAATAAATTTTAAAATTTGAAATTAAAAAATTCTCTTACAATTTAAGCTCACCCAAACCACCATCCAAAAATAATTATAACAAGTATATAAAATCTACTCCTTTAAAAATATAATATAATTATTTTAGCATTTACTCATTTAATATCTTAATATAATTACTCAAAATAATTAATTATTTATCTTAAACATAATACTTTTACAAAAATAAAATAATGTAGATTTTAATAAATAAATGCTATGAGATATGATAACCGTTTGTAATATATAAAGAGTTACATGATAAAGATATATTAAAAATAATATGGTAAAATTATTATTTTTTACCATATTATTTTTAGTATATATTTATTATATAATTATTGATTGCAAATGGTTATCATATCTTTTACCATTTATTTTTTAAATCTACTTTATTTTATTTTTGTAAAACTATTATGTTAAACATTTCTTATAGAATCATTTTTTTAATACCATGGAATTTATGTGTGATACATTATAAAATGTTATGTATTAGTTTTAGTATATATAACATAATATTAACCAAAAAGACAGTATATATTGTATCAAATAATATATATGGAATATATAGATGTACAAATCGGCATGTATCGAGACAGACTTATATAAATTTAGATTTTAATTATAATGTATGTTTTTTAGATAAATAATTAATTATTTTGTTTGAATATATTAAAATTTTAAATGAGTAGATGCTAAAGTAATTATATTATATTTTGAAGGAGTAGATTTTATATACCTGTTATAATTATTTTTGGATGGTGGGTTGGGTTGGCTTAAATTGTAAGAGATTTTTTTAATTTCAAATTTTAAAATTTATTAGGAGTTTATTGAAAAAAATTTATGAATATGGGCAATTTTTGTAATTTTTGTATAATGTGGGTAATTTTTTAAATTTAAGAATCTCATCCAGGGTGTTAAGTGCAACTAATAGTACAGGTTAAGATACTTTGTGAAATTTTACAAGGTTAGGGTATTGAAATCAACTATCCTAAAGATTGGGATATTAGTTGCAATTTACCCGTTAGAAAATGATTTTTTTATTTTTTTAAATATGAATTTGGCAATATAAATATAAAAAAAAAATATATTTATTTATATCCAAAATAATAAAATGATAACGAGGCTGGATCCGAACAAAATCAAACCGTGTGTCTATAAATAAAGCTCTTCAAAACTCTCCCATTTTCGCTCCCAAGCTATTAGCTTGATACCGATTCAATGGCATCCATCAAAATCAAGTACGACGAGGTAAGTATATATACATATATAATTTTTATTTTATTTTTTTAAAAAGAAAAGCATATATCGATAAATGGCGAATTGAACGAATTAAACGCGAATCTTTGCAGGAGTTGGTAACAAACGGAGATGGCCTCAAGCTCTTCACCTGCAAATGGCTGCCGGAGGCTGCAGTGGGGCTCAAGGCACTGGTCTTCCTCCTCCATGGATACGCTATGGAGTGCAGCGTCTCCATGAACGGTTCATTCCTTTAATTCTTTCTTTTCTTTTTTCGATTCAATTCGAGTATTTCTAAGCAGGGGTCTCAATGGGGCGGGCTACGGGTGCAGGTACGGCTACTCGTTTGGCGAGGGCGGGTTATGGAGTGTACGGTATGGATTGCGTCGGCCATGGAAAATCCGACGGCCTCCATGGCTACATCCCCAACTTTGAGGATGTTGTTCATCGCTACTCTACCCATTATGCCAGTATTTGTGGTAATGTGTATATTTATTTATATTAACTCTAATTAAATATATATATTTAAATTCCATTGGGAAATTGACATAAACATATAACTAAAATTAGAAAAAGAGGAGAACGCGAAGAAGAGGAGATATCTATTGGGAGAGTCAATGGGAGGAGCCGTAGCTTTACTTCTTCACCGGAAGATGCCTAACTTCTGGAACGGCGTCGTATTGATTGCGCCAATGTGTAAGGTACCCAATTTTCCATTTTTGTTCTTTCACACATTAATCATTTCCAACCATTTTAAGAATTTAGATAACACGTGATTACATGTGATTAGTGATTACATACTACTCTCCATATGATTACATGTGGAAATGATTAGTGTGTGAAAGAAAAATCTTGGATTAAAAATTCAAGGTTTGTCTTTCTCCATTCCAGTGGGTCGAGTCGGTCGACGCGAGTCGGTTTACCTGGTATGTGGCTTTTGCCGACTTGGTCACGTGCTCGGGGTTTGCCACCAAAGATGGGTTCCTCGTTATCGGAAAAAAAAAAAGAATTTTGAATTTCTCAATTCGAAGAAGATTTTGAGTGTTTTTCTCAATCGGATTTTTTTAGAATTTTAAGTACACGTGATTAAAGAGAAAAATAAATTCCTTAAATTACTAGATTTCTTTATACAATTTTTCTATCCTATGCCCCAATGGTATAGGATAATAACAATAATTTGGAAATATTTTTAAAATTTTAATTAGTTTAGTT
The DNA here is from genome assembly GCA_037127255.1 of Persicaria tinctoria. Taxonomy (NCBI): domain Eukaryota; kingdom Viridiplantae; phylum Streptophyta; class Magnoliopsida; order Caryophyllales; family Polygonaceae; genus Persicaria; species Persicaria tinctoria. Next base: position 16,695,683 of record JBANSL010000008.1, read on the forward strand.
TTTTTTATAATTAGATGAAAAAATTTGCAAAACAGGCACATTTTTTGGACAAATTTGCAAAATGCAACGTTTTTTGGACAAATTAGCAAAATAGCCGCTATATAACACTAATTTCCTAATCAGCCCACCCCAATCTCTCTCATGGTTGCTTCCCGGTGGGCGCCTGTTCGTGGTTGCTTCCCTCCTCCGATTCCTCCTTCCCTCCTCTGATCCCTCCTTCCCTCCTCCGATCTCTGTCTTCCTCCCGGCGCCGCCTGCTCGTGGCCAAATCAGCCACCGCCTCTCGACGTGCCTCAAGGAATTCTTGAGGCCGAAAATGGTTGAATCGATGGCGGATACGAATGAATCGAAGACGAATTGTATGCAAATCGAACGAATTAACATCTGAACTTTTAGATCTGATCTTCGCATCAGATATTTGCTCTCGATCTAAACACTTTGAGCACTGATTTGCTCAACCAGTCTCGAAAACCGTCGACGAATCCGGATCTCTTCCTCCTCATGTTGCTCCTGGAATCATATCGGAGGTGCAGTTGGACCTCGTCATGTCTACGTGCTCTCAATTGGACCTCGCCATGGCTGCGTGCTCTCGGGTTGAGAGAGGCCGGATCTCAGATCTGAGCCAAGGTCGAGAGAGCGGTGTCGAGCTAGGCGGCGAGGCGAGGCGGAGCGAGGTAGAGCGAGGTCCAGATCTGAGCGAGGCAGCGAGTTGGAGCGAGCGAGGCGGCGAGGCGGCGCGAGCAGGCGGTTCTCTCCGGGCGCCGACGGCTGTTCAATTTCACATAGAGAAAGGTTGAAGATGACAATTTTTGTTAAATTACAAAAATTACCCCTTAAATTTGATAATTAAAAAAGCTATCCATATTTTATTATGTGATTCACATGTACTATATTTTTATTTTTACATTTGCACAACATAAAATTATATTTGTACAACAAATTGATATATGTGTACAATGCACTCTTATATTTGCACGACAAAATATAAAAAAACAAAAAACAAAAAACTAGACTTTGGTTGCTCATCCTCTTCGTTCAAGTGCTTTCAAGATCTATGGCCTTAACAGTGAAATATGTATGAAATATTAATGGCCTTAAAATTTTAAAATTACATTATAAACATAATGTAATTGATTAACATACATTTTAAAATTAGATTATAGTTTGTATGAATAAAACTATAAATTTCATGAATAACACTATGAAATTTTAGAGTTGCACGACTCTGTTGTAAGAGTTGCACGACTCTGTGTTAAGAGTTGCACGACTCTGTGTTAAGAGTTGCACGACACTGTGTTAAGAGTTGCACGACACTGTTTTAAGAGTTGCACAACTCTATTTTAAGAGTTGCACGCCTCTGTTGGAAGAGTTGCACGACTTTGTTGTAAGAAATGCACGACTCTATTTTAAGATTTGCACGACAATCGAGACTTGTGAATTTATTCTCAACATGATCTTATTTTAAAAAAGTGCTGACGTGAAAAAAAAATTTATTTAAAAACAGTGCTGTCACAAATAGAATAAAAAGTGCACAAATTAGAATAAAATGCGCACGGATAATATTATAAAGTAAAAAAAAAATTGTTATCCATGTAGAAAAAAAAAACTAGATTTGGATCATATTTGTGAAATTGTTATCCAAGCTTGATGGAATTGTTCGACATTATTTGATCGACTTATGATTCATTTGTCATGTGCTTCTTCGACATTAAAAATACTATCTATATTTTATTATGTTATCCATAATCTATATTTTTATTTTTATTTTTGCACAACAAAATGTTATATGTGCACAACGTAAAGTTATTTTTGCACAACAAAAAGTTCTGAAACGAAAAAAAAAGCGGAAAAAAATATATTATATTTTGCACAACAAATTTGAAGAGTTGCACGACTCTGTTTTAAGAGTTGCACGACTCTGTTGTAAGAGTTGCACGACTCTGTTTTAAAAGGTGCACGACTCTGTTGTAAGAGTTGCACGACTCTGTTTTAAGAGTTGCACGACTCTATTTTAAAAGGTGCACGACTCTGTTGTAAGAGTTGCACGACTCTGTTTTAAGAGTTGCACGACTCTGTTTTAAAAGGTGCACGACTCTGTTGTAAGAGTTGCACGCCTCTGTTTTGCAACTCTAAACTACGGTTGTGCAACTTTAAAATACAGTTTAAGAACCAAATTAGATTAAAAAGTGTAAGAATAATATTATAATGTGACCAAATTAGATTTTTAGTTTAAGAAGAATCAAATTAGATATTAGTTTGTATAAATAAAACTATAAATTTCATGAATAACACTATGAAATTTTAGAGTTGCACGACGTTGTTGTAAGAGTTGCACGACTCTGTTTTAAGAGTTGCACGGCTCTTGTTTCAAGAGTTGTACGACTCTCTTGTAAGAGTTGCACGCCTCTTTTTTAAGAGTTGCACGACTCTGTTGTAAGAATTGCACGACTCTTGTTTTAAGAGTTGCACGACTCTCTTGTAAGAGTTGCACGACTTTGTTGTAAGAGTTGCACGACTCTGTTTTAAGAGTTGCACGACAATCGAGACTTGTGAAATTATTCTCAACATGATCTTATTTTATCTCAATATAATTTCAGACTTTCTCAATAAACTGTAAGCGATCCATAATCTATATTTTTTTTATTTCTTTAACATTTTGTCGTGCAAATATAAGAGTATGTTATGCAAATATATCTGTAAGTTATGCAAATATGACCCGAGTTTAGTTTTTTTTTTTAATTTTATTTTACATTTTGTTGTGCAAATATAACCGTAAATTGTGTAAATATAATTGTATGGTGTGCAAATATAACATTTTGTTGTGCAAAAATAAAAACAAAAATATAAATTATGGATCACATAATAAAATATAGCTAGTTTTTTTAATTTCTCATATTTGTAGGGTAATTTTTGTAATTTCATCAAAATTACTTCTTCTTCCTCCCGATTTCTGCGAAGAAGACAAGCGCGCACGCCGGCCCGCCGCAGTCGCTCCGGCCTCCTTCGCTCCGGCGTCGCTCCGGCCTCTCCGGCGAGCTCACCACCTCCGCAACCGCCCCCTCCTCGACGCCGGCGATTTGAGTCCAGATCTCGCTGGAGGAGATCTCGGATCCGGCGAGCTCACCACCTCCGCAACCGCCTCCGAAGACGTCGAATAGATCCGGCCTCGATTTTGCAATTGAGATCGATTGCAATCGTTCCAAGCACACATATCCAATTAATTGATGGATGCGCCGATTGCAATCGTTCCAAAATCAGGAGAGAGGTTCCGGGGAGAGACGGAAGAGAATTAGGTTAGGAGAGAGAAAGTGGGGGTTTATATTGTGTCTATTTCACTAAATTGTCCCAAAACGCAGCTATTTCGCAAATTATGTCCAATTTCGTGGCCATTTTGCAAAATGCCCCTAATTAGATTGCTATGATCGCTTATTTTTTTGGTAGATAATCTTTTTCAATTTAGTGTCTTATCCTATACCATTAGAGCATAGGATAGGAAAAACCGTTCTTTATAGGATACAAAAGGATTTGGTAAAATTATCTTGAAATCTCTAAATTAGATAATTTGTTGAAGTTTTAGGCCTTGTTTGGTTAGCAATTAAAAAACCTAGGAAGTAGAAAATCTCAAGAAGTAGGAAAAAATGGGTAAATTACACATAACCACCCGTAAATTATGGTCTTTTTCACATAAACACCCATAAAAACTTAAATTACATTAAACCACCCATAAATTTGATTTGTTTTCATATGGCCACCCACACATTAATTATAATTCTTTGCAAATCCAATATAGATATATATTAGTTGAAGTATTTAGGGTGGGTTTGAATTCCATTCAATTTTAATTATAATTCAATAATTTACTTCGGTTTATGTGAGTAGTTGGTTGTATAACTAAAAATCTCATACATCGATTTAGTAATTTAACCAAATAATCACATACATCGGGATAAAACTATTACATTATATATAATTAATAAATTATGGAATCCAAACACACCCTTAATTTATCTTAACTATTACATTATACATAATACAATTGGAATCCAAACACGAACTTATATACACGCAACATCTTTGCTTTACAAAGTATAAACAAATAAGCTTGAATTATGGGTATTTTATGTGTTTTAAACAAAATAAATAGAGGTTTAATGTGTGGGTGGTCATATGAAAATAAATCAAATTTGTGGGTGGTTTACTGTAATTTAAGTTTTTATGGGTGGTTATGTGAAAATGACCATAATTTACGGGTGGTTATGTGTAATTTACCCCAAAAAAATATGGGTTTGGTTGTTATTTTTAAATCTCAAAAACCCTTCAATTTGGAAGAAGTTCACTTACCTCACTAGTGCCTAGGTAACTTCAACTTCTACCCTTTTTAATTTGAAAATTTTCAATTCATTCGTTTAATCCCCTAGAATAAAAAATCAAACAAACATATTTTCAGAATTCCCATGAATTGATCGAAGTACTTTATAGGAATTGAATTCCCTTGAAATAAGTTTTCGGGAATTTTAATTCCCACATCAAACCAAATGAGCCCTTAGAAGAAGATTTAATTTGTTGAAATGGGAGATAATCTTGCACAAACTGCCTCTTCGATTGAAGTATAATTGAGATTATTTTTTCTTAATTAAGTTATAATTATGAGCGCACTCTGTTTTTGGCGAGGACAAAAAAAGAGTGCGCTCATATAAGTATCCTATACTTATGAGGGGACTCTTTAGTCTATACATTGTAAACTCTACAACATAAATTTCTTATAAATAGTGGGGCAAATTGTGAAAAAAAAATAGCACGAACTTTAGAGATAGTTGTGTTTAATGGCATGAACTTTTAAAATTTTAAAAATAATCACCAACTTTGGTTCTGGTTGCAATAAGTGGCACATCTATTGTTTATTTTTTTGAAATATCACCTCTTATTAACAGTCTTTGTAGAAAAAAAAGTCATCCAATTTTCAGTTTTTAAAAAATGCCCATATTTCATTTTTAAAAATAATCCATTTTCATTTTTAATTTTAAAAAATATAATTTATTTTATAAAACACTATTTTCCCCTTTTTTCTTAAAAGAATACACTCATTATTTACATCCGATTATAAAAAGAACTAATTTTATTTTCTCCATAAACTCAGTTTTTTTCAAAAAATTAAAAAATAAGTAATGTCTTTAAAATGAAAAATGAGTGTCTTAAAAAGATACCAATTAATATCACAAATTTTTTTAAAAAAATGATTTTTTTTGAAAAATTGAAATTGAGTTTATAAACATGAAAATTGTTTTTTTTTTTAAAGAAGAAAATTGTGAGTGGGATTAAAAAAACAATGGAAAATGTGATTTTTTTGTAAACAAAATGTTAATAAGGGATGCACTTTTAAAATAAAATAATTGTGCTACTAACCACAACCACCCTTCAAAGTTGGTAATTATTATAGAATTTTTTAAAGTTGGTGCCAGCGAACGCAACCACCCATAAAATTCGTGGTATTTTTTGCAATTTGCCCTAAATATTGCCAAGAGTTGAGTATATATAAGCAACATGAATGTAACCTAAAACTGCAAAATTCAACCAAACAAAAATGTTTAGTGTATGTTTTAGTTTATAAAAATGGTGTTTAGTGTGTGATTGCCTTTGCGGTTTTAACTGTGGTAAGCCTACAATTCTACAAATAGACAACCAAAGCTAATTTGGCTTGTTATCCCAATCTTATATATCTAACTATGCCCAAATGGATAACTTGAATACATAGCAACCACAAACTTACCTTTCAACTATGCGTTTTACTATGCAGATTGCAAACGAAATGAAACTGAATCCGTTGGTGACAAAGATACTCACCAAACTTTGCGAAATCGTTCCAACATGGAAGCTAGTCCCTTGTCAAGACATCATAGAAGCTGCGGTTCGAGATCCCGAAGCTAAGAATCAGGTGACTAAATTAGGGTTTGTATAATGTATATGGTACATGTACATTTTTATCGGTATATGTGTATGTAATTATGTTAGAAACCGCGAATTCCTAGAACAGGTTAGGGCAAATCCGTACTGGTATACAGGGCGACCACGTCTGAAGACTGCTAGCGAACTCTACAACATGACACTCGACCTTGAGAATCGACTTCACGAGGTATATACTATAGATTCGAAGCTTCCTATATTCTCTATACCGATGAAGTACATGGGATACATATATAATGTGAAAACAAGTCAGTGCAGGTGACATTGCCATTCCTGGTGGTTCATGGAGGAGATGACAAGGTGACTGACCCGGCGATAAGCAAGCTACTCTACGACACAGCCTCAAGTTCTGACAAAACCTTCAAGTTGTACGAGGGGATGTGGCATGCTCTCACGTATGGTGAGTTCCCGGAGAACATAGACAGAGTCTTCACAGACATCATCGAGTGGCTTGACGAGAGATCAACATTTCACAGTGCTCAACAAGCCGATGCACCGAAAGGCTAGTAGTTGGAGGTTCTAGTAACAATTTCAGGGTTCGGAATATGAAGGGTTGCAACATGCGCTATGGTAGTTCAAAAACAAGGACATTGGACAAAATCATGCTTGTAAGGAGTTTAAGGTGTAAAAATAGTATCATGTCAATAGTTTGTGCTATTTATTGTAATTTAACCTTTCTTAAATTAACAACAACTCTTAAAGTTTGAAATAAAACAGCAACCACAACAACAATATATCAACAGCAAGATGAATGCATCTGTTCCCAAAAATAAGTGGAGAAGATATAATAACTAAGAAACGTAATGACAAATTGACAATAGGAACAAAGATAGATTTTTTTTTTTTTTTAAAGAGAGACAAGATTGAAGACAGGGGATTTGGAGCCGGAAAAACCCATTTAGGACGAGCTAAGTATCATTTTGTAATCCATTCTAAAAGTATCCTTTCAAATAAACTCTAGGATGAGAACTTATAGTTTAAAATTTGTGTTATATTAAGAATACTGGATCAATTCACTATTAATTTCCCTAAATACGTGACAAAAAAGAAGGGAGAGATAGAAGTTTAAAAAAAAAAACTCATACAAGTTCACATAAACTTTTAAAATCCTACTAACAAAAACATTTAGTGCTCATTTGGAATCCATATACATATATGGGAATTAGATATCAATATAAAAAATATATGAGTATCAAATTTGATATCCGATATCCCGTTTGATAGGTTAGGATATCACATATGGATATCAAATTTTACATCGACAATTCCAAATCCCATTTGTCTCCCAAAACGCCGCCCACGAAGAAAATCGAAGAACTCGATCTCAATTTCTTCTCCTCTTCCGCCTGAACCTCCAAAATTCCTCTCCTTCTACACCGTCGCCGGTGCAGCCGCACCATCCACCGCCGTCATCTTCAGCCACGATCACCGGACATGTTGACCAATTCACTTCGTTTGCTGGATCTGAAGCCCTAGCCACCCTCCAGTTAGTTCAGTAGCCCATTGGCTATCTATAATTTTCTAATTCATGGATGATTTGTGTAAAATCTCCTAATTCAAAGGTGTGTTTCTGTAATTTACCGTAAAGTTTAATCAAATTTATATTTTAATGAGCATATGTGGTGGTGTTGGCGGTGAATCGGTGATGCCTGAATTACCCTCCAAGAATCCAAAGACAGTGCAATGAAACTTAGAAAGCAGATGATCAATGATAATTTAGGAGAAAAAGGTTTAAAATTACAAAACCATGTCTGAAAAAATGCCCAAGGAAAGCAAACTACAAACAAACAAACATATTTCACAGGATCAGACCCTCAATATCAACTACTGAGCTGATCAGGAATACAAGGTTGATCAAGAAAACAAACAGCTTCCATTATGTGAACTAGATCTTCTTCAGAGTGGGACATTTAGGCTACATGTTGTCTACTCCGCTTTCGTCTTCTGAGGTCCCATCCCTCGCATGCCTGTGAACAATTCCAAAAAAAAGTGCATCTTTAGACTCATTGATTGAAAACCAGTGCAGCTTCTCTCAAAATATAGGAACAAACAGGCCTAGTGATGAGCCTAATCTGAAAATACTCGTGGGTTGAGTTTTCAAAAAGAACTTGAGAAGAATGAGGGACGAACCGCCAAGAAGAAGTTAGATTCCGGGCTTTCCTATCCAACTGCAGGTTTTGCAATGCAGAAGAAGCGCGGGTCACTTCATCTGAGAGTTCTTCGTTGTCATATCTCCAGTTGTAATCATCCTTCCTGTAGCCAGACACGGAGGATCCAGCCCTCCTGTCTGAATTTCATGAAGTAAAAAGAAAAAAAAACTGTTAGTAACATACTAACATGAAAATCCAAGGCATGATAGGTGAGAGAATTTCAATCAAAAGAGGTGATTTTTACCAGACGTCTGTGAAGATGGAAATGCCCTGTCATAAGCATGAAAACGAAATCACGACAAGTCAGTGGACAATTAGTCCAAAATTTTGAAGAGAGACGGTTAGAAAGGCAAACAAAAAAGGGATAAAATTCAAGAGCTTTCAGAGTGAAGAGGGGTTTCACCTCCCTAATGGGGGTATGCCTCCAGCAATAGATGATGAGGATGGTCTTCTCATGTTTTGGGGATCTACATTTGGCAATGGCTCGTTTTCCGGGGTTGCTCCTCTCCTTCCAGTACCTCTGGCTTGGGACAGACTCTGCACGAACCATGCCACATCAATCATCCAACACTATGCAGCCTAACTTATTAAACTCGACAACTTATAAAGTACAAGAGAGGCTCAGCAGCAGGGAATCCCGTCCTAAAACAGCTGAACAGCTACAAGCCTACAACTGGGTGTTTCATGTAACGCAATTGCAATAATAAATCCAAGCAATTATAAATCTTACATCTCTAGCCTTAAAGATCATTTTTTTTTCCTTGGTTACTAATAGTAAATCATAAAATAAAATCCCTATAATGCAAAAATTGCTCTTTAATAGGTAAATACGCTTTAAATAATGGACATTTAAAAAACAGGGAGTCTACGTACCTCAAACTTTAGAAATCCTTCAAGAACATCCAAGAGCAATGGGCCACTTTCACCATTTCTGCTCAGATCAAGTCCATTTTTGTTGCTGAATTCTTTCAACTCCGCTTTCCAGAAGTCTTTTGGCTGGATTCAAGTAAAGATAGGAGTCAATGACATATCAAATATATTTCTAACAAGACTTTCAAATTGTAGAAACAAGTGAATCGAAGGACATTTTGGAGATTTTGGAGATACCAAAGAGATTAAGTTATAGTACCAAATTGCACTCTGGAAGGTAAACTTTAAGAGTGTGATTAAGCTGTGCCCAGTCCAGATATTCACAAAATAATGCAGTTAGAAGCCTTCCTGCATTTGAAACATTTAAAGATTGGTAAAGGATAAATCTAGTAAAATGACAACATATGAATCTCAGTTTTTCTTTCGTTTCATAACATCTGACAATAGGTTTCCATACCTGAATTCCACAGCTCCTTTATCATGATTATTGAGACAAAATTGGTAGCTTTGAATTAAATGTTAAAAGGATTCAGTCCAAGATTCACAGGATTGACCATTTGACCACTATCACTAAACCGCGTAATCCATTTAATAAATCTAACCTTTTGCAAATTCTTAAACAAGAACAAGGCATGTATTAGGGCTATAATTCAAAGGTGCTTAAAAAACTGAGTTCTTTATTCAGTTTTTGATGCCAGCAGAAACGGAAAACTGAAAAAAACGCTAACATATCACATAATCATACCGTAAACTCAGCAACCCACAGAAGACGAAATATCAATAAGGTAATATAGTATGAGAACCAATGTCACTAGCATACAAGGTGAAATCAGAACTTTCACAGCCAATTGAAAACTCTGGAGTCTAAACTATGCAGAATGACAAAATAACGACATAGATGCGAATCCAGAATAGCGATAGCAAGAGATTAAGAGTGGGTTTCCGGGAGACCTGATGGAGAAGCATGGAGTTGCTTGGCACGATCATTACAACTACCCAACAAGGCAGGAGGCAAGCCTTCGTCTTTCTCAACTACCCGGTCCTCCTCCTCAATTGCCTCAAACACACTAGCTCTGAGTTCAGCCTACCAAGTGCATGAAACAAATTGACAAGCTTTAATAATGGGTTCAACTCGCAAACCACTGCAGCAGTGCATTGAAAAAACAGCCAAATCCAGCAGCACATAAGTTTCATTACAATCAATTTAAACATTCACGGACAGATGATAGCAAAAAATCAACAATTCATCAAACATGTCAAAGGAAAGCGGTTAGGTATAGAAGATCAACAAGCAAAATCATCCACAAACCAACGAAAAGGGGAAAGAGAAAAAGGAAACCCTAAAAAACAAGTAAAGCTCCGCATAGATCTAGATAGCATTCCAATTTTACAAGCGCAATGTGAGAGAAAGACGAATTGAAACAGAAAGTCGGACAAGATCGAAAATTTGATGAAAGTAGTGACTACATTCAGGTAAGATTGCGAGAAATCGATTAGGTTAGAGAGATGCAGGAGCAGAAACAGTGGGATTAGTAAAGAGGAGACGGGGAATTAGGAATGAGGATTTACTCGGATCTTGGCGAGGACGCCTTTCTTCTCGAGGGTTCGGGTGACGAGGGTTTTGAGCTCCATCATTTCTCTCGTGTAATCGTCCATTTTCGATTTGAATCGCTCTCTGAAACTCAGTTGAGAATTTTGGATTATTATCACCTTTCAAACTCGGAGGGGAGAGAGCAAAACTGCAAAAGGTAGAAAATGAAGGGCAGCAAAATTAAATGAAATAGCTCGTGAAATGGGATATTCTAAAAAAGCACTCGTAAAAATGAAAATTAGACAAACCACCTATATAAAATAAAATTACACAAAACCATCCAATTTTTTTATTTACAAATCATATACCAAAACGCACTTTTTTTTTTTGAAGATGGAACTTGGGAGTGTTGAGGGATAGGATGAACAAAATGGGAAAAAAAAAATTGATATTATGCTCCAAGTATATATTCTTTTTGAAACAAAACTACATTCCACTTTGGGCGGTGGTTTGGAAATTAAACGACAGTCGACAAGAGTCACGTATCAGGTAAATTGACTTTCGTCGACTGACTCAACCCCATGGTAAGAAATAAAGTGAACCTAAAAGAGATGACAGAGGAAGGGACCGAAACCGATACCTCTCATTAACCACCTCACTCCTTATTACCAGACCACCCCAACAAGAGCATCATATTAGGGCTCGTTTGGTATCCATATACGTATATTAGATATCAGATATGGGTATGAGATATCGATATCAGAGATATGGCCATATGGGTATCAATCTGATATCTGATATCCCTGTTTGGTATGCTGAGTATATCAGAATAGGATTTTCAAATTGGATGAAACCAATGTTATATGACTTTTATCAATTCGAAAATAGCTAATACAAGGATTTAAATTTCTCATATCGAAGAAATTCATCAATTCAAAAATAGCTACTGCAAGACTTTAAAGTTCTCATGTTCTACGACATTCAATTTGAAAACAAAAACCATAAGGAATTTAAAATATTCAACACAAAAACAATTGTGAATTGCAAACATAATCTTCCCAAATGATAGTAGTCTATAACTTGGAAATCCAAAATAGGGTTGCTGGAACAATCACTCTTCTACACCCCGCCCCAGGTAGCACTTGTAGGACCACGAAGCTGGGAAAGGTGTAGGCTTCTTGAGTAAGTGATTGTGCAACTTGAGTAAGTGATTGCGCAACTTGACTACCGCATGAAGACAAAAATTGAATTGTCTACTCACGCTCTCCCCACTCCTTACAAAGTAATTTGCTATTGATCTATTTTTCTTATGATGTGCCAATGTAAATATAAACATTGCAACAATTTCTTCTACCTCCATATTTTTCGTCCTACGCAATCCCCCAATCTCTTGGACAACCTCACAAAGTACTCCAAATGTTTGCCTATTCACCCGAGGCTCGTTCTTACATATAACATCACTTTCTACAATCAACCTCTTCAAATTGGCCAATCTATGGAGATTCTTCTTATCCCTTTCATGCATTTGCACTTCCCTAATTTGTAGTGATTGTTCTCGATAGTGTGTAACAACAATCAAGATAAATTTCACAACAAGTGCGATTGTTCTTATAACAATTCTTTGTCGTTCCGCCTTTCTCTTTATCGATTCAAGTTGAAATTCATCCACCTCATCATATGCATCCATTTCTAATAAGCAGAACAATAAATCAATCACAAATCCAAATAATGCAAGCGCCTAACCAAACAAACAACAAAATAAATCAACAAATCGAAGACCAAAAGGCTCACAAGGGCTGGTCGGAAAGGTCTGTTGCTGGTCGGAAAGGTATGTTGCTGGTCGGAAAGACCGAAAGGCTCACAAGGGCTAGACGGAGAATAGAAACCTTAACCCTAGATATTGAAATTTCTATGAATTTTGGAAATTATCAACAAATCGAAGACCGAAGTAGAAAAGAATAGATAAAAAGTGAAGAACATACCTTGATTGGGTTGAGAATCCAAGCTTGAGGGATAAATCCACAGGCAAACCACTCTACAGAGAAGCGTTGAGGAAGAAAGAAGAGGAGCGTCTGTGGTGAGGAAGAAAGAAGAGGAGCGTCTGTTTTGATATCCCCGTTAGAACGGTATATCAAAATTGGGCAAAATACAAAGGAAGGGAAAAAGGGGTATATCGGATTGATACCCATATACCTATTTACCAAACACTAGGTATGGGTATGAGTGATACCCATACCCATATCCCATATACGTATATGAATACCAAACGTGCCCTAATATCTTCTTCATTTTAGAGTTTAATGGATTTTTATCTTAAATATTTTTTATCTAATTTATTTTCCATCTCATTTTTCAAAATAAGAAAAAATAAAGGGTCTTTTTCAAATCGGTTGTTAGAATTGAAACAAAAATAATTTGGAGAATATCCCATTTGTTTTTCGATTTTGGATTTCACCGGATCCAATTCCTGTTTGGATAGATTTTTTGTTGCCGCAAAAATATAAAGAATAGTACTCCCTCCGTTCGGCAAAACTTGTCATTTTAGGGTGTTAGTTTTGTTCAAAAAAACTTGTCATTTTAGGTATTTTGCCCTTCACTTTACAAAAACGCCCTTGATGTGATTGATGGTTTGTTAGTTGTAGTTTTCGATAAAGTAAAAAAGAAGGGTAATAATTGAGGGTAAATTAGTACATTTGTTAATTGCCTTAAAACTTGTGAAATAAGCTAAAATGATAAGTTTTGTCGAACGGAGGGAGTAATTTCTAATATCGAGCTATGCAGAACTTTCCTTACAATATCATCATTGCAATAGAGTTTAATCGCCAAATTTGAAATGAATTGACGTGATTCATCGCTATTTAGGATGTTATATTTAATTTTTTTATTAGGAAAAAATTCGAAATCATCATTGCAATTAGGGGTGGGCACAAATTCCGCAAATCCCGTCCCGACCCGTCCCGCATCCCGATCCCGGTGGGATTTAGGAAAAAAAAATTCAATCCCGTCCCGCAAAAATTACGCGGGACGGGACGCAAGACGGAGAGTTCGTATTCCACAAATCCCGTCCCGTCCCGCATATATATATAATTATATATATTTAATTAAAATTAATAAAAATATATAAGAATATATTTATATTATACTTTATACATTCATTTTTATTTTAACCCAAAATTTAAAATAATAATAAAACATTAATTCATAATTTTAATTCAAACAGTTGGCATTAGTAGTGATTAGTGAGTAACCTACTGTTGTTAGAAGCATTCATTACCTACTGTTGTGGGCTTGTGGCTATGTATTTTCAATATATGAGTTTTGCAATGGAATTTGGCAGCGTTTTCGTAATGAGATGGGATTATATGCATGATTTTAATCTGAACTTTTCTATTTATTATTTTTGGATTGCGTTTTAATCTTTTTTTACGAGGGACAAGTTCCGTCCCGATCCCGTCTCGTTCCGTGAGGGATAAGACCCGGCGGGATTTGAAAAAAAAATAGTCAATTCCGTCCCGATCCCGTCCCGCAAAAAATATGTGGGACGGGACGCGGGATTACTTCAATCCCGTCCCGTCTCGTCCCATGCCCACCCTTAATTGCAATAGAGTTTAATCGCCAAATTTGAAATGAATTGACGTGATTCATCGATATTTAGGATATTACATTTATTTATTTTTATTATTAGGAAAAAAATTGATGTCAAAAAAATTTAAATCTCGAAGACCGATAAGTTGGCAGACGGAACAAACATAAAAATACAAGGATTGTGTATAAAACATGACAGAACTCTAAAAAAGCAAAATAAAACTCAATTAAACCGAACAAGACGAGAACGTAGACGAAAGACGAAGCCAAATTTGGTTTTCCAAATTTGATTAAATTATTTTAGTTTTTTATAATATTTTTTTTAGTGTCGTTTTTTATTTGTAGATGTATATACCATTATGAAGAATTGAGGAGAGTATTCAATTTCAACTTTAATTTAATTTCAAGTGATCACTTGTTAAACTATTTACATCATGCATGTGTGCTTTAAAGTTTAAATCATTAAATTAATGGAAATAAATTTTGATTCATAATTTTTTTTAAAAGAAAACTATTAAATGTAATCAGCACCAGACTCAGAAAAAAATGTTAAGCAATAAACAATGTATGGATGGAATACATTGGCCTCGACAAAACAAGTAACAATGAATAAATTACATGTGCTGGCTTAATTGATTGACTCCTTCCATTTATGGAAAATGATCACTCCATTTTTACTTATAATCCTTGAATGCATCGAACACCATATTGTATACATTAATGCTTGAATATAATTAATTGCATTTGTATTAAACTAGATCTGTAACAAATCACTAACTTTGATTATCATCACCACAGAATTAAAGTTCAAGTCAATCAAGATCTATGGTTTTTTTTTTTTTTTTTTTTTTTTTTGCAGATAGCCAGATAGGCACTAGGCCCATTGCAATATGGGAAAGAGTAATTCGAAATCATAACTTATTGGCTACAACATGTCATCCTTACCAACTAAACTAGTAAGGCTTAACAGATCTATGGTTTTCTAATATAAGGTTCAATCTACATATTGCATTGTATAAGCAAGTCTGCCAAGAAGTGACTTACTAAACATAACCATTTTTGTTGGTGTAACTTTCGACAGATTTCTTGACGCGTTAATTGTTTGTTGAAAATGGTAATAAAATATGTTGAGAATGTTCGTTTTCTACTAGTGACACATAGCCGATCTATGTTAGATTGACTATGTCGTCGATGAATAATTAATATAACACATTTGATTTATGTATACGTATATGGTATCAATCTAGCTAAAACCAGATAATATTATCTATCAACATAGATACGATCAACTCGTCCAATATGGATATGAATTAATCTCCTCGTATTGAAACATACATTTATTGGTCGTAACTGGCTTAGACATCAAAAAACTACAATGCTCGATCAATCGCCATTGATGGATACGACATATATGGAAGCTTTTGAGATTAAATTTCTTAACACCATACGTACGTTGTTGAGAATGGTAAGAAAATCTTTCAGAAATATCTCGCTTTTAAACAGTGAAACCCTAGACCATATATGTCGATGAATAATTAATATAACACACCTGATGTATATGGTATCTATCTAAAACCAAATAATGCATATCAACGTAGATGCGAACGACTCGTCGAGCTAAATTTCCAATGCTTCTAGTTACTAGCTTGTCGAGATTATAGTTCTCGTCTTCCCGACTCCTCACGTACATTTTCCAAAATGGTAAGAAAAGTTGTTGAAACTTTGTCGCTTTTCTAGTAGTGAAACCCTAGACCATGATGAATAAGTAATATAACACGCTTGATGTATATGGTATCGATCTAAAACCAAATAATATACATTAACATATATGATACAAACAACTCTCTCGGGCTCCCCGGGGTAAAACCAAATAATGTACATCCTGACCCTCTAGACCCTGCTTAATTGCAGGATACACTGGGATGTTGTTGTTGTTGTTTATATGATACAAACAACTCATCTCAATAGGACTAAATAATCAAAAGTGATCTTGCCGGTTATTTTAGAACTGGGATCAACTAAACCACAAAATCTCATATCCCCATTTTTTTTACAAGTACTTAAAAAAATAAAATAAAATAAAATAAAAGTAGGTAAAAACATGCACCAGTCTATAATGTGACCAAAATCATATCATATTACGCAAATATCATAAGTTGCACCCATCAAAAAACCAGACCCCTAATCAAATACATTGTTTCTAAATCACCCAATAAGGTAACTCCTTAATTCAAATACTTAAGTACACTCACCAGCTATAAAAACCCACATGCTTATTACATTGAATTACCACTTCAATGGCTTCTTCCTCCATACTTCCCGTCCCTCATATCACCCAAGAGGAGTTCAACCTCTTCCATGCCATCGACCGCCGCCTCTTCACGGTCCTAGTCTTCTCCCTAGGGCGAGATCCGGCCCATGCCACCCGGGTCATGGCCCTGTGGATATGGCTAGAGAGGGTCACCCTAAAGAGCACCATCATCCACGCCATACTCAACTTATCCTACCCGATCGTCGACACCCTATTCGACGAGTCAATGCTGTGCCTCCATGTGGCGGCCGTTGGGCCCACCGTGAACTCGAGCATCCCGATGCTCCACGCCCTTCTAAAGGGCAAGAACATCGAGGTGTCGCTTTCGTACTTCGTAGAGAACAAGTCCTTGGTTTTGGGCGGCGTTGGGAGGATAGTTGAAGATGTTTGCTTAAGGGCTTTTGAGGATATTATTGACCAATTGAAGAATAGTATTGGAATGACCTACCCATTCCCTGGTCAACTTATTGTCGACCAGGGAAGTGGTATGGCTCCTATGAGAAATGGGTATGATTTCGATCCTTATTTTGGCTTCGAATCCAATGGCTATGAGGATCCCAACGACGGTGCCAATGATCTGCTAGAAGAGATTGATGAGATCTTGTTCCCCAAGATGAATGCTAATGCAAATGTTGATGTGAAGCCTAGAGAGGAGGAGAGAGGGAGAGAAGGTAGAGGTGAAGGAAGGGGAAGCAACAACAAGACACTCTTTTTGACCTTCTCAAAGGGCTATCCTATCTCCAAAACTGAAGTTAGAGAGTTCTTCACCAGGTACATATATACATAACAATCCATTTCTTATATGCATCATGTTTTTTATGTTACATTTTTAAAAAACAGAAACTTTGTTTTTCCTTTTTTTGTGTGTGATTTTGGGTGAAAAAAGAGTTGATGTTATTTCATATTTTGACAAGTTAGTCTAGTAATTTTAGTGGGTAATTTTTAACTCGAGTAGAATATTGTTGCCCTTTTTTGTTTGTAATTTTTCCGAACAAATAAATACGAAAAAAAATTGTAGCACTAGAAAATGAACAATTCATATTCATGTAATTAACATTGTATGACACATAATGGTACAAAAGGAGTTATAGGGCTGTGATTTAGAGTAAGGGCTGATGTTAAAAAAAAATGAAGAAACTAATTCAAATAACCAAATCTTTTGAGACTCCACTTTTCAACGGTAAGAAAAATAATCCAATTTTTGGGAGAGGTGGTAACAAAGTGTTCCGATTCTTTTTTTTCCAACTATAAATCCGAGCAAAAACAATGACATATAATTGAATTAAGATTTTAGTTAATTTTGAATGATATTGACTTGTTTTAATGAGAATGATATCATTTGGTCAATTTTATGTATTGTTTTGACTCAATTTATAGTCATAAAAATGAGTCGAGATAACTCTGTTACCACCTATCCAAAAAATTGGGTTATTTTTCTTACATTTCAAAGGTGAGGATATAAATGGTGTTTTGGATTAAAAAGTTTTAGATGTAAAATTTTGGGTATTTACAATAGTATCCTTTAGACAGATTTATTAAATTTTATTATAATGAATTACGGAGTATAAGATAGATAATCCGCCTAAAACTCGATGTGGCCTATGCTTTGCAAACCTCAATTTATACTTCATTTCAATTTAAACTAGTTTTTCAATCATCTGTTAAAAATAGTTTGGATTTGCTATGCTCTCAAGAGTAAAAAATCAATTTATACATAAACGTAAGGTTATGATCACTTGTAATGTATTCATTTAGGTTCTTTGGGGACATAATAGAAGGGCTGCATATGCAAGAAGTAGGCGTGAATGAGCAACCATTATATGCAAGGCTGGTGGTTCGCGAGGCGTCCATGATGGACGTGGTGCTGCAGGGGCAGAGGAAGATCAAGTTTAGCATCAATGGCAAGCACGCCTGTGCTCGGAAGTATGTCCGGAGGAGGTCTGAGTCGCCTCAGTCACCACCGCCTGCGATGGATCAGTTTAACTCCTAGCTAGTCTGAAATTGTATGCTGCATGACTAATTCCTCAGCGAGTTTCTTTGGGGGTGTACTTGTATTCCAAAGGAAAAATAATTCCTCAGCTAATCTTTCTGTCCAATCTGAAGGAGCGCTAGGCTCCGATATTTAACTAGCAAATGAAATAACATCCTCGGACAGTCGGGGGTCTGGACAGAGGATGATCGTGATGAATAACCAAGCTTCCTTTCAAGGAACATAAGCATTCGTAAAAATAAACTCACAAGGACCATCAACTCCAGTAATCCTGTTTACCTCCATGATCTTTATGTTTGAAGAAGACGACTCTCCAAAGCCGAACCCTCCCAAGCAATTTGGTGCATGGACACTGAAGAACAGCAATGCTGAATCGACTCGTCCTCCAAACTGCATTTATCACAACCAATATGTTGTTCTCAACAAGAGAAACACACTCTTGCTTGGACCCCAAACATGAACATCAGCCACAATTCAGACAGTCAATAGAATTCATAAGCTTCCTTATTACTGTGGATTAGCTTACTTAACACAATGAACTAGATGGAAAACAAAATTCCACAAGCAAAAAAAAGCCTCTACGAAATTTGTGTCGTGGGTTATCATAATCCTTAATTCTAAAATACCAACCCCAGTATTTCTTATGGATACATCTAATCTTCAATCTGAAAAGAAAAAGTTACCCAATTGGGTTAGTTATACAAAATCACCCGATACAGCGATACACTGCTCGTTTTTCACAAACTTACCCTTAAAACAAGAATCAACAAAACATCATTCCAAAATAAGCTGTGCTCGACCAACGAATTATGCTATACAAATTCACATTATTTTCCATATATCACGGGAAATATCTCCAGGGCTTTTGTTGCAACAATATAATAGCATGCACGCCGCAGGTGACGGTATAGCATACCATATATGTATGGATGATATACATTGTAGTATTTATTGATTGTATTCAAAACGAAGAAAATACACAAAAAGTCTTCGAGTATGCAAAGACTTACTTCTGGGACGTTGTTTTCATCCCACTTGCAGCTGTTCCATACACAAGAAATAGAGCAGCCACAAACACGTACATGATTTATTATTCGTTGATCTCAAACCTTAAACCATTCTTCTTCACAAAGCTGTGAGTAGTATGGTCCACAGCCTACACAGACAACCAGATATGTAAGACATGAAAAATGAAATATTTATTTCCACATTTCTAATAACTATGCAGCTTAAGATGAAGGTAATATGCAACTTTATCCTGGAAAATATCCGATTCAGACTCAATTCATGTTTAATTGATGACAATTAGCACCTGTTAAACGAGTACTTGGAGGGAAAAGGATAACAATGTCCAAAAAAGGAAGCGGTAAATTGCGTAAAAAGCATTAACTAAATGTCTCATTTTTCATCAAACCATTTGTCAAATAAGACATGGCAAAGAATCACTTGTATATCACACTCCATCAGCACATAATCACCTCTGCCTCGTATATTTTTTGTGTGCCAGAAATGCGAGTAGTTCAAAACGTTGAAATCAAACAGCGTTTTTTTTTATTCCTACTTCATTTTTAATGGGACATCAATAGAATAGAATGTGGGGCAAAGCTGCAAAGGTGATATTTTTACTAAACGGAGATTGTTGTATGAGTAGTTCTTTGCACTTCTTTATTTAACGAGCCATGTAACTACCAGAGACTGTTTTTTTCAATGTTTTCTGAAAGTAAAATGCGCTCAATGTCATCTCGATCCAACTATAGCAAATTAAGGAAACATTAGTTATTCACTTAATCATACTCCAAGAATATCGCAGATAACCACAACTGGTTGGTTGCTCATAGTGTACTACAACTTCTCAATTTTACTACTTCAAATGGTTTTAAACTTCTTTCCAAGTGATCTCAGGCCTTATAAACAGTTCTCTGGTGTAGAGTTATACCAATCTATTTCAAAGTAGACAATTTGGAAGTAAAAGGGAAAATCCTTACATTGGTGTTGCTGAGCTCCAGATTGTAGAAATCCATGGAACCCCCCTTGAATAGAGGCCCAGCGTGCCAAGTCCCAATGTTGAACTTAATGAACTTGGGACCCGAAATTCTGAAAGCACGGACACCAGCAACATCAGGAGGGACGTAGAGATGACCACACTTGGAACGCGACACCTTCTTGTCGCCATTGCTGACAGTATCTTCATCTGCACCGACAATGGAGGGCTTGGCAACTCCGAGATACCAAACGCCGCCACCGATGGCACCAAGGCACTGTGTCACACTAGCGTGATGAGTTATTGTCGAGAATTTCAAGCTACGGCCTTCAAGGTGCATGATGTAGAACCTGACCACGATTTAAGGAAGGAAACGATTTTGATTTCAGTTCCGGACATGGTGCAAAGGAGACGATTTTGATTATTGATGCTTGATTAATGATTATCATCACTAATCGACATTGAAAAACGTTTTAAGGATGGAAATAGATAATCAATTTGAAGCATAATTATCATATTCGATCGAAATTGAAAAGTTAGGGTTCTAAATTTGAGACTGAGTGGGTAGAGAAGGAGGAGAGAGACCTGGGAATCCCTTGAGAGAGATCAAGCTGAGCATCGCCAGGGCCGAACTCCTCGCCGTCAGGCGAAGCTCCGATCACTTGGCCGAATTCTTTGAAGCTTTCAGGGGTTGCTTCTATGGCGTCCAACTTCAGCTGTTCCATTGTTTCTCTAGTTACTCTTCGGGAAATGAGTGCAAACTGCAAATGGTGGAAGTGGAAGTATGAATAAATATTCGACAATTTCGTCATTTCGTGTCACTGAAAGTTTTCGAAAGTTGTCCATAGTTTTTTTGGTAATTCAAGTTATACCCCTCTATTTTAGAAAAATGATAAAAAAAAAAATACAAATTATCAGTCATCAATCAAGTATTAATAAGGACTTTAAAATTCAATAAAAAGGTATACGTATAAACTATTGCATATTAAATCAATTCCATATTGAAATTAATTTCGATCGATTTTTCAATCAATTTTTTTTACAGAGCAACTAGAGGTTCGAAATTTTAAGTGTTATACAATATCATTACATATCATAATGTATTTTTAAAAAAACAAAATTAATTATGAGTACAAATTAGATGAGTAATAACCATATAATTTAATTTATA
Organism: Persicaria tinctoria; assembly: GCA_037127255.1. Taxonomy (NCBI): domain Eukaryota; kingdom Viridiplantae; phylum Streptophyta; class Magnoliopsida; order Caryophyllales; family Polygonaceae; genus Persicaria; species Persicaria tinctoria. The sequence goes on from JBANSL010000008.1 coordinate 16,717,233, forward strand.
CTAGAAATTGTTTTTGTTTTCCAAAAATTACCTTTGAAAATATAATGATGTGATGCTACGTCATTAAAATTTCAAGTCTTAGGTTATCACGTCAAAATATTGTCTGAATAATCGATCGAAGTTTGTCTCATATTAATATTGGTTTGATGGACAATAGTATATCTTCTAGTAATTTTTAAATTTATATTAATACTGGTTTAATAGATAATTCATGTTACTTTCAGTCAAATTTTCCAATACTTCTAATACATTTCTTGCATCATGTTCATCTCTCGACTTATTGATGGAAGTTAAAGCTTGATTGCGCGGTACTAGTAAGGAGGGCATGATTAAGACTCTTTTCGTTGCGATGATTTTGACTTGCGATCTTAAGCCTAGTGAACTCGATAAGTGAAATGAGAATGTTATTTGTATCAATTTTGACTTGTTTGATTATTAATGGATTTTTGACATTTCTCTTGTGTTTTTTTTTTACCAACATATGTGATGACTTTAACAAGCCCGACTTATTGGTTGTGTAGTAGATCATGTATGTCTTCCTACTTGGTTTGAAATAACGAGTGAAGATCAGCACGGTTGCCTCGCCAAACAAGGAGACAGGATGCAGGGTTGGTTGGGATGAGACAGGTTTGGTCGAACACTTCAATTGGCCAATAGCAAAGGGTTGGAACGTGTTATTATGGAGTCATATTGCTAGGGCTATTATATGAGTCAAGTAGCTCGAGCTTGACTCGATAAAAACTCGGCTCTAACTCGTTCCTTTTCTAAATAAGTCAAGTATGAGCAGATTTTAAAACTTGATTCAAAGCTTGATTTGCTCGATTTAAGCTCGAATTTGGTGGGGGAAAAAATTAATTTCTTTTAAGTTACTATGTTTTGAGCAAATAAGACTGCTTAATGGTTGAAAAAAACTCGGCTCGAACTCGTTCATTTTCCAACCGAACAGAGTATGGACACATTTTTAAACCCGAGTCCAAATTTAGGCTCGACTCGTGTGTTAATGATTTTATTACGAATAAACAATACTCGACTCATTCGATTCAAATAAATAATCAATCTATTAGAGAAGAAAAGGTAGGTGCAGTGGCGGATCCAGAAATTTTTGTAAGGAGGGGCTGATTTTTTTTTTTCGAGAAGCGACTATTTGAATTGAAGCCGGAAAACTATGTCTTTAAAATCACAAGGGTTGCCAATGCATTACTGAATACAATGCATTACTTATACAATTCATTGGGCTCTCAGCTTCCGGGCTTTCCCTCATACAATTGGTTATGGGCCAAAAGCCCATCTCTACTCATAACATCACGTCAAAATATTGTCTGAATAATCGATTGAAGTTTGTCTCATATTAATATTGGTTTGATGGACAATAGTATATCTTCTAGTAATTTTTTAATTTATATTAATACTGGTTTAATAGATAGTTCATAATATTTTCAGTCATTTTTTCCAACACTTCTATACTTCTAATACATTTCTTGCATCATGTTCATCTCCCGACTTATTGATGGAAGTTAAAGCTTGATTGCGCGTACTAGTAAGGAGGGTATGATTAAGACCCTTTTCGTTGCGATGATTTTGACTTACGATCTTAAGCCTAGTGAACTCGATAAGTGGAATGAGAATGTTATTAATTTGTATCAATTTTTACTTGTTTGATTATTAATGGATTTTTGACATTTCTCTTGCTTTTTTTCCAATATATGTGATGACTTTAACAGCCCTCAATCAACCGGCGGCCTTGCCGCCTTGACCCACGCCCTCGTCGACGCCTCCAAGTCTGTGCACGCCTCCCTGGTCCTGGCTGTTCGTGGTGGACTTCGGCGGCGCCGATGAGTAGCTAGCACTTCAACCTCGCCTTAACCCGACAACTTCCTTCACCGGCGCCGACCAGCTTCTTCCGTTGGGGAGGCTTTCAGCGCCGCTAGCCCTGATGGCTCAGCAGTGGTCTCCTGCCAAGCCATAATCCTTCTCTCCCACTTAGACTGCACAACCCGTCTGCTTTTGGTCGCCCTCCCTTTGTGGCAACGCCAACTCCGACGATCGACCTGCGCCTCCACAACAACACCTGCATCGACGCCGACGTCTCCGGCCTTCCCCTAGCGGGTTATTGACCTCGGCGATGACAACAAAGCAAGGCGTCCCCACATGCCCCACCAAGAGCTTCGACGGGAGGGATCTCGGCTTGATGTCCCCGGGTTCTGCTCCGGCGACTCCGCCCCCTTGATCCTCCTCCCGGAGCCACCCGCTGCCTCTCCTCCTTCCAGATCCAGTTGTCAAGATTAAAACAGCCCAAATCCACATGTTGCATGCATGTCCACAAACTTCTCCTCCACCTCCGTGTGGGGGCTGTTTCTGCCTCCCTGCTCCCCAAATATTCAGATTTGATTTTCAACCTCAAATTCCAATCCCCTCTTACCCATCTGTCCAGTACAAATCCTCTACAAACCAAATTTAACCCCAACCTTTTATTTAAATTTGATACAAATCAAAACTCCAACCCAAATTTCAACTCTTCCTAAACCTCCCTCCTTGAATTTCAAAACTCCCAATCAACCGTATCACCTCCGATCCCACCGCCTTTTACGTTCTCTGTCATCTCTAAAAGTTGGTGGCACTTGTCCATAACTACATCCGAAACCAGAATCGCAGCCGTCCAAGCCATCCATAACTGCATCCGAAACAAGAATCGCAGCCGTCCAAGCCATCTGCTCTAGCTTGCATGCAAGCCGTCCAAGTCTCTGGACCAAATCTCAAGAATTATGGATTTTTCTATATGTTTTATCTCTAAATTGATTATTAGATGTAATTGTAATTTTAGATTTTTTTCTTTTTTTTTCTTTTGACTGGCGACCCTCTGTGTAGGGTCTTTCAAGCCGTCTTTTGATGGCTTCAAGATCGCTTTGTCGATCTACTTCTTGCCTACTGTCAAAAAAAAATGTGATGACTTTAACAAGCCCGACTTATTGGTTGTGTCGTAGGTCATGTATGTCTTCCTACTTGGTTTGAAATAACGAGTGAAGATCAGCACGGTTGTCTCACCAAACAAGGAGACAGGATGTAGGGGTGGGAGTGGTTGCTTGGGATGAGACAGGTTTGGTCGAACACTTCAATTGGCCAATAGCAAAGGGTTAGCACGTGTTATTATGGAGTCATATTGCTAGGGCTATTATATGAGCCGAGTAGCTCGAGCTTGACTCGATAAAAACTCGGCTCTAACTCGTTCCTTTTCTAAATAAGTCAAGTATGAGCAGATTTTAAAACTTGATTCAAAGCTTGATTTGCTCGATTTAAGCTCGAATTTGGTGGAAAAAAAATATAATTTCTTTTAAGTTACTATATTTTGAACAAATAAGACTACTTAATGGTTGAAAAAAACTCGGCTCGAACTCGTTTATTTTCCAACCGAACAGAGTATGAACACATTTTTAAACCCGAGTCCAAATTTAGGCTCGACTCGTGTGTTAATGAGTTTATTACGAATAAACAATACTCGACTCATTCGATTCGAATAAATAATCAATCTATTAGAGAAGAAAAGGTAGGTGCAATGGCGGATCCAGAAATTTTTGTAAGGAGGGGCTGATTTTTTTTTCGAGAAGCGACTATTTGAATTGAAGCCTGAAAACTATTTCTTTAAAATCACAAGGGCTGCCAATTCAAACCTCTCAAGCAGCCCCTATCGATGAGTCTATTTGTCGTCAAAACCTCGAAGCTACCTATTGAAAAACTATATATATAAATTTGGCCAACAACTCTCAAATCCTTCAACTGCATTATTTAAAAAAAAAAAAAGAAGAGAGAAAGCACATACCTTGTTAAAAGCAACAAGGTGACAATGATTTTATGTTGGATATTCAACAACAAAGCCTTGCTTTGCTTCATTGAACTAGCATTTCTAGAAACCGACAACTCAATGCCTCAAGTAATCGACTTGTCCATATTATATTTTCCTCAAAAGCCCATGAATATATTAATGCTAATATTTTATCAAGCACAACCGCAACTAATTACTGTATTGAACAAAGAGTAAAAAATTACTTAACAAATACTGTAAGGTTTTATTTCCCTGTCAAGTGCCATCTTTACTCATGGCAAGTTTAGGTCATTTGAATTGAACAAATGTCATAGGTCAAGCTCTCAACAAAAACCATATATATTTACAAAGCCTAATCGAAATTTCACAAAATTGATTCTTAAAATCAAACTCTAATTTCACAAAATTCATTTCTCACAAATCACAAACCCTAATCGAAATTTCCCCAAATTGATTCTCAAATCCACAAATGCTAATCTGAATTGATTCTAATCTCAATCAATTGAACTTAAAAACAGTCAAATGAAAAGGAATAGGAAGAAAACTAACCGATCTAGATCGAAGGGGAAGAAGAACAATGAAGACTGTCGAGGGGCTGTGCGTGAGACACTGTGTGGGACTGCAGGCTGTTGAGGGACTAGGTGCGGTGGTACGCCGGTGCCAGGGTCGGTCGGAGATGGAGCTGGCGGCGGCGGGTGGCTCGGGGACTCCGAACTCGGGCTCCGAGGGAGGTACTTTCGCTTATTCGCTCGAGGGGTTCTACACTTCTACCGTTCTACGCCTCTCTGTCCGTGTGCTGTGTAATTGTAACAAAAAAAAAAACGCTTTTGAGAAAAAAAATTTGGTTAGTTTATACTCCCTCCTTTCAACAAAATTTGACGTTTTACTATTCATGCACGCTTTTTTAGGAGCTAAAAACTATATAAAATATCGACTTTTTAAATAATTTTTTTTAACAATTTCGTAGTTATTATTAATAAGTACAAACTTGTTAAAAATAATTTTTTAAAAAATGAATATTTTATATAGTTTTTATCATTTTAAAAAAGCGTGCATGAATAGTAAACGACAAGTTTTGTTGAACGGAGGGAGTAGGTAATATTACTACACATAATTAAATTTTCTATTAATATTAAATTGTTTTTTAAATTTTCTATTAATATTAATAGAAAATTTGGTTAGTTTATAGGTAATTTAAAAATCAATATTAATAGAAAATTTAAAAACTACAGTAACCCGATCCAGATGTAGAGTGGGCTAAGCCCACTTGAACTGGAAATGATCAAAAAAAAAAAAGTGGAGTGGGTGTAGAAATTAAAAATGGGAATCGACAATTGAAAAAAATGAGTGGGAAAAAATAACTACGGGATATTACCCATTCACCATTGAAAAAAAAAATTAAAATTATAAGAAAATATAGACATTTTTACCCATTAAACCAACTTTCATATAAAATATTTTTTCGGTTAATTTTTTAACGTAGTAACGGGGTTGAAGAATTTAATAACATGGTGTTACATCATAAGTTCCCAAAATTCAATTTTTTTGCAAAAACTAAATTTAACCAATTTAATTTTATAAATCGTATTTTAGAGCTAATTATTTACTTAACAAATTTTATAAAAATTAAAATTGGGCATTTAAGAACGTGCTGCCATACTATTTTCCTATTTTTATTACTCAATTAAAATGTGAAACTTTTAATTGTGTATTATAAATTATGTCATATGAAAATTGGTTTAATGTGGAAAAGTGTATGCGTATATCTTCTTGTAATTTTTAAATTTTCTATTAATATTGATTTATTGTAAATGGGTAATATTACTACACAGTTCTTGTTATTTTTTCCTCATTTCCTTGTAAATAAAATCTAAATACTAAGAAACAATAAAAATTTAATACGTAAGATTTTTGAGAAAAAAAATTTGGTTAGTCTATAGGTAAGAAAATGTATATAAAAAGTTTCAAATAAAAACCAATCGGAGGAACGAGTTAATTTTTCATCCTCCTGAGCCACCACCGGCGCCTCCGTGAGCCACCACAACTCCTTCGGGAGCCCAAACCTCCTTCGGGAGCCCAAACCTCCTTCGGGAGCCCAAATCTCCTCCGGGAGCCACCACTACCCTCTTCCGCCGCCTTAACCGGGGTTCACACCCCGTTTTCATTCAGGCCACCTTTCGTTTCCGGCGAAGGTGACCCGTCTCCAACTACCGGCCTCCTGTACTTACCCTTCGGTGAGTGCTCCGGTGACTTATTGCAACCGATGACTGCTCTGGCATATCTCGCCTTTCCCCTCGCCCTAATCCGAGATTCGGTCGAATCTCGCTATTCTGTGCGGGGGTTTGCCTTCCTCCTCTTCTCATCCGTCTCCTCCTACGCTCGGATGTGTACTCCCTTCGGCTGGGCTCCGTGGCGTCGCCTTGGTGGCGGCTCTGTTGGATCTTCCACGCCGTGGTCCCCCCGGCTTCCTACGCTCCGGACTTGGAACTCCAACCTTACCTCTTTCGGTTGTTCCTGGGTGCGTGGTCCTGCTCAGTCCTGTTGCCGTGTTCCGTCCAGGTCCGGGCCTAGGCTCCGCCCCCAACCCCGTGCTGATCGACGGTGGCGCCTGCCTCCCTCCCTCTCTCGGTCTAGTCGACGGCCGCCATTGATTGTTGCTGGGTTAGGGTTTGGTAGCGCCTCCTTGGGCTTGTCGTGTTGGGCTTATTTTTGTGCTTTGAGCCCTAAACAATCCCTAAGGAAAAATATATTTTTAAAATATATTAAATAAAGATAAAAATAATTAATAACCTAATTTCATAATTAAAGATATATAGTTTTATTAGTTTATAACTTCATAAACTATATATCTTTACTTATAATCAAATCCCGAGAGGGCTTCAAATTAATCCCTAAAGGATCTTTTGGTGCGTTGTACTATGGCGGTTCTCGGTTGCGTTGCTGGTTACTCGTAGCGTTCTTCGTCTGTGTTGGAGCTCTGGCGTCTGATGTCGGGTCTGGCTGGGGTCGAGGCGGTGTGTATCGAGGCGACTCCGCATTACGGAAATTTCCTTGGAGGTTCGTCTTCAATGCCCACAGGACTCCTGATGTGCCGCTGGCCAGCGGTGTCACTTCTTGGTGGTGCTTGGCATCGGCTCTTGTCTACGTTGTCTCCAGCCTGGTGGGCTTAGTTCGCTCGTTCGCCTACTGCTGCGTGGCTCTCTCTGCTTGTACTGCACTTTTTTTTTTGTTCTGTTTCTTTGTTATATTTTTCTATTTCCTTGTTGTATATTTAGACGGCTTGCCGTCCGCCGACTTTGTCGGCCTCTCGAGGTCCGGGCCTGTCCGGCCTCGAATTATTTCCTTATCAAAAAAATATATATATATATAAAAAGTTTCAAAGTAATACACAATCTTGTTGAGTGTTTTCAAAATAATGTACAATAATATAATTTTTAATCTCAGTTTTTCAATATTAAAACTCATTATTGTTATCACATAAACTATTGAAACACTTCGTGGGCACCGGGTGGACCTTTACAAAAAAATTCGTGGGCACAACGCGATTTTTTTTAAAACTTTGTATACCACGCAGAATTTATAAAATTTCGTTGACACCACGCGAAATTTCCCATATATATACTTTTTTTAGGATGGTTGGGATCAACTGTCTCAAATGGGACATCCCCCTGTTTTGGCCTCTTCTCACCCAAAAACCAAAAAAAATAATAGAAATGATTAAAATTTGTAAAAAAAAAAAAAGAATAAATAATAAAAAGTGAGATTTTATGAGAAGGGATAGGAGGATAGGGGTTTGTTTGTGACAATGGATCTTCTCTTTTTAGGATTGGGGCTTCAGCTACCCCGAAACCCCGTAGATCCGCCACTACCTAGGTAGGTGAACACAACCCTAGATATCTTAGTTGACAAGACATTCAAATTGCCTTTGAAATTCTCGATGTGTGCTCGGCCTTATACGAGGATTAAAGGGAATGGGGTCGCACATTGCCTTGCTAAATTTATGTCCTTATGTTAGTTTATTCTCGTATTTAGACCATTATTTTATTTCCAAGCACATTTTGGATGATTTTATTTCATTTAATTTTTTTATACAAGTAAAAGGTTTGGAGGGTTAGATTTGTTGCACCACCAACATCATTTGGAATTTGGAATGAGATTCCCGAAAACGGGATTAATTAGGAGAACGTTATTGTCAGACCACTTAAATACATGAGAGGAAGGAATGCATTCCGATCGAGTATTGAAAAAATGGTTATAAGCATTAAAAAAATACTTATATCAGTTATATGGAGATTATTATTTTTATCCTTGGAGTGCAAGGAACACATTTTTCTATTTCTTTAGATTTTTCTACTTTGTTGGTCCTTAGGGCGCAAGGATTAATTATTATTATTATTACTTTGATTATTCAATGCAGCTCTCCATTTCTTTTAAAAAAACCATATTTCAATTTATCTATTCATTTTTTACGAAAACTATAGTGGAAACGATGAATTATACAATATTTTTCTTATATAATAAATCTATATAATATTATACGTCACTGACCCAATATTTTCTGGGCCTATGTTGGCCCATTAATGCATTTCTCCAAACTCCAGCCAGAAAGGCAGAAACGTAGTTGTAGATGGGTACGAATGGTAATTAACCGAAAGTGACGGAGATACTTTTCAAGGGCATTTCCGTCAAATCGTCATTTTTTGTTTAGTACGTAGTATATAAATTCATTGTGCGTCGTTCTCCCACTTCAAGCTCTCTCATCCCATTTGATATCTTTCCTCAGCGGCTAGGGTTTTAGCGGATCTCTTCAGAGGTAAGATTTTTACCTTCTCGTGTTATTCTGATTGATTAGCTCTCGATCGATTATATTTGTTTATGTAGCTCATATTTTACAGTCGTTTTTGCTTCTGATTTGTCTTGGAAGTGTACAACTCTTGGGTGTGATCGATAATTCAAGTGATTTGGTTTGCTTATATTGCAGATTTCTCTGACTAATCTTGTGTTCGGATCTTTCTTGACATCGAGTAATATGTTTGATGAACTGTGTCTGTAATTTTGTTCAGTGATGAAAGTTTAGTCAACGGATGCTGTGAATTGATGTTGTTTCTTTTTATAAATTATTTCACTGGCTCTGAATTTCTGATTTGAATCAAATTAGCTAGTGTGAAAACGGATTCTTGACATAGCTATTATATATTCTCCTAATGAAGCAGAACTCCATTCATAGATTTTGGATTTGTGTCTGAATTAAACAATTTTGATATTCTAGCCTTGTGCTAGTTTACTAGAAATGTCCTCTTTCTTATTCAAACCACGATCTCTTTTACTTTGCTTGATGCTTTTATTTACGAACATAAGTGATATCCTTGTGTATTTGGGTTGTTCTTGTCTCATTAATGATAGGCTGGTTACCTAATTATATTGCAAAAAGAACATGAGATGATTTGCCATTTTCAATTCTCTGTGTCTTGATTTGATGGCCTTTTACAGTAGTACTTATGTATTGCAAACTTGTCATTGGATAAATGCCTTATTTCTGTTTTGAAGCTTGAATTCTTATTTCATGTAATATCTCATGGAGGGATACTTTTTGTTATGAACATAACCTCATGCCGGTTTAGTGTTCTTCTCTCACTAATGATGGGATAGATATGGTGATAAAAAGAACATAAAAAATTGCCTTGTAAGATAATTTTGTTGTTCATTGGATATATGTTGCTAATGGTTGCACCAAGAAAGTTTGGATTGCTTATACTCTTATTATATTAAGATTTTCTAGTATGTCTAATATTATTTCCTCCTAACAATTTACAGACAACCAGATACCATGGGTAAAGAGAAGGTTCACATCAACATTGTTGTCATTGGACATGTTGACTCTGGGAAGTCCACCACTACTGGTCACCTTATCTACAAGCTTGGTGGTATTGACAAGCGTGTGATTGAGAGGTTTGAGAAGGAGGCGGCTGAGATGAACAAGAGGTCATTCAAGTATGCGTGGGTGCTTGACAAGCTGAAGGCTGAGCGTGAGCGTGGTATCACCATTGACATTGCTCTGTGGAAGTTTGAGACCACCAAGTACTACTGCACTGTCATTGATGCCCCTGGTCACCGTGACTTCATCAAGAACATGATTACTGGAACCTCTCAGGCTGACTGTGCTGTTCTTATCATTGACTCTACTACTGGAGGTTTTGAAGCTGGTATCTCCAAGGATGGTCAGACCCGTGAGCATGCCCTTCTTGCGTTCACCCTTGGTGTGAGGCAAATGATCTGCTGCTGTAACAAGGTATAATCCTTATCCTTCTCATGCTCGCCTTATGTTGACAACTTTCAAATAAAATATTGGTTGGTTTGTGCTCATCGTGCTTGTGTTAATGACACTATTGTTCTTGTACAGATGGATGCCACAACCCCCAAATACTCAAAGCCCAGGTATGAGGAAATTGTGAAGGAAGTTTCATCTTACATGAAGAAGGTTGGCTACAACCCTGACAAGATCCCCTTTGTCCCCATCTCCGGGTTTGAGGGTGACAACATGATTGAGAGGTCCACAAACCTCGACTGGTACAAGGGTCCAACCCTTCTTGAGGCTCTTGATCAGATCCATGAGCCCAAGAGGCCCTCAGACAAGCCCCTCCGTCTCCCGCTCCAGGATGTTTACAAGATTGGTGGTATTGGAACGGTGCCCGTTGGCAGAGTGGAGACTGGTGTCCTTAAACCTGGAACTGTTGTCACCTTTGGCCCTACTGGATTGACCACTGAAGTCAAGTCTGTTGAGATGCACCATGAGTCTCTCACTGAGGCTCTCCCTGGTGACAATGTGGGCTTCAATGTCAAGAACGTTGCTGTCAAGGATCTGAAGCGTGGTTTTGTGGCCTCTGACTCCAAGAACGACCCTGCCAAGGGTGCTGCCAACTTCACCTCCCAGGTCATCATCATGAACCACCCAGGGCAGATCGGAAACGGCTACGCCCCAGTCCTGGATTGCCACACCTCTCACATTGCAGTCAAGTTTGCTGAGATCTTGACAAAGATTGACAGGCGTTCTGGTAAGGAGCTTGAGAAGGAGCCCAAGTTCTTAAAGAATGGTGACGCTGGCATGGTTAAGATGATTCCTTCCAAACCCATGGTGGTTGAGACCTTCTCCGAGTACCCACCCCTTGGGCGTTTTGCCGTGAGGGACATGAGGCAGACTGTTGCTGTTGGTGTCATCAAGAGTGTCGACAAGAAGGATCCAACTGGCGCCAAGGTTACCAAGGCAGCTGCCAAGAAGGGTGCGAAGTGAATCTCAATGCCGACCATTGCTGCAGTCGATGCATACCATTACTCTAAGGTCTTAGTCTATTTCTCCAGTGCTGTCGTTTGCTTACTTTGCCGTTCCTTTGGTTTTCGAAACAAGTTGTTGCCTTCCTGCATCTCCCATTCTCAGAATTGGGTGCTGGACAGGCGGTGGCGTATCCCTGGTGTCTCTTTTTAATGTTGTGTCTATTGAACACTGTCATTTGAAATAATAGTTGGTGTGCATCGAAGTTTTGTTCAATACTCCGTATATGTTTATCAGACCTTGTCATATTTTCGTTTGTTATGTATGGTTGATTTATACTTGTTTGTGTTTCTGATGTTACTTGGGATTTGGCCCCATCATGTGAAGGTTTTATATCAATCTAGTTTATGAAATCACTGCAAGTATAAAGTCATAAACCACTATATTTAGCTTATTAGGTTTTGATATAATTAAGCTAGAACGACCTTCACAAATTGCGATTAGTGATTTGGTGAGAATCAATCGGATTGAAGCTAGAATCGAAATATCGCAAGATAGTCGCATTTAAGTTTGTGCCAAACTCCCTCTAATTCCATTACATATCAATGTATGTCTTCTCAAGTAGTAATAATGAAAGGTAACATAGCATCAATAAGTTGATGCAATGAAAAATGGAGGCTTTGTTTTGTTCTTTCTTTGAAATTAGTAAATCTACATGACGAGGTGAATCTTACTAATTTTGAATACATGGGAATGATGATTAAAACATTGTAAGTGAATACTTGAAATAATGTTTATGGAGTCTTTTCATTTGTAACGAGGAAGAGTAAGGATTTGATCAGAATATAAAGAAAGGATGAGTAGAAATGTAACTTTTTCGTCCTCTATGGTTTTAAATGTGGTTTTTTGCATTCTCGCTCTTTGGCCCGCTTTGTCTTGTTTTGGTGGAAGCTCGTGCTAGTGTGGATGTGTTTAGTTTCGGTAGAAGCAGTAGTCTCAGACACGTTGTTGATCAAAATGACCATGACAGTGTCCGTGATTTTCGAAGATCCCTCATCCAAGTGGGGGGAACATCGCTAATCCCTAGTTCCCCAAAGATGTATTTTCCCATGGTGGGCTTCTGCTTTTGTCTCCCGGTGCCGAGAAGCGCAACATCAATCTCAAGACTCACCCGTATTCTCGGCATTCATTTTTCGCCCCTTGTTCGTCCTATGCTTCCACGCGGACTATGTGTCTGGCGCCTTTGAGTGACGCTAGAATCTTTGTTGTTGTGTACTAGACAATGTTTTTTTTCTTGGTTGTATCTTGACATTTTCCCATTCACCATTTACTGTTTGACCTCTTTTTTTCTCAGACATTGGTGGTGTATAAGATTTCGACTTCTTACCCTGATTAAAAAATAACGAGGAAGGGTAAGGGGTACTTGTGGAGAAGTTATCAATGATTGAAAATCCGATTATTTGAAATAAGTTGCTTGTGGACTAGTGGCCGGTTAACTTGGCACCCAAATAAATAATTAAAAATAATAATTTTTTTTTATACATAAAGAGAAAATTACTAGTAATAAATTGATTTTAGATAAGGTCACATTTATTTGCTATTCAGTCCTGGATTCCAACATCTAAAATGATCCAGGTCTACTTGACCTCATCTGTCATGATACCATTGGATAAAGTTTTCTTACTCGATTCATACCTAATAATAATAAAAATCGAATTTATACCTAATAACAAAAATTGATTCTATAAAAAGATATTGATTCGAAAATCAGTCAAAAGATACTGGCCATTTTTGTTTTTGATGTGTTTTCCATATGGAAACTTGATCGAGCCTAGTTTGATTGATTGTTATGGAATATGGATGAGGTCATGGCTATGAGAGCATGTGCAATGGTGAGCCCCGATCTTGAACTCTTAACTTACTTTTCTTATGTCACATCAGTTTAAGAGCTTCATTCTAACTTTTTAATTTTTCACCTTCATCCGTGAGCTCGAGTCTTGAGCCCTTAAATTACCTTTTATTATTTTTCCTTTTTATTTACTCAATTCTTTTATTATTAATAATAATAAAAATATTAAGTAATTAATTTATAATAACATAGCATAAAAAAATAATTTTTTAATGTTTAAAAAGGAAAATATGGGTATTATTCAAATGAATTTTTTTTTTCCAAAAAACATATGCAAGATGGGTGTCTATGTATAGATAAAAATAAATTAAATTCAAAGATATATTTTTTATTTTTTTTAAACAAATGAAAAACAACCGAAAATCATTTAAAAGTAAATAAAACATAAGTTCTGTCATGTGGCAGTTAGGAGCCCTACTTTTTGGGTCTCATATATAAGAGCATAAGCAACCATGTGTTTTCTTACCTTAAGGTTGCTAAAAGGTAACCCTATGGTTGTAGGCAAAACCTTAAGGTAAATAGAGGAAAGGGGTTACCTTGGTGTGGAGAGGTAGAAAGTGCATTGGACCATGTGCAAAAGCATGATGCTTTGTTTATTTTTATGTTTTTATATTTAACTAATAATATTAGGATTGGTGGAAATCATATAGTGTGTATAAATAAATGGGAAAAAAGAGAAGAATGAGGTAAACTCGTGGTTGTGGCATAAAAATATGAAAACCTTAAAGAAAGAGGTTGATAAAGTAAAAAGTTATTTAAAAGAAAAAATAAATGAGGTATCAAAATATTATAAGGAGAGATGAAAAAAATTGGATAAGAGGTAACCTTATGATTGCGGATGGTCTAAGAGTCCAAACAATGGGCCCTTACATTAAATTTTTATTTTTCACCATGTTTTTCCTATGTGGCAACTATAAGAGCTTCAAGGCTCATCATTCCACATGCTCTGAGTGTCTTATTTTCGCTTTTTAAAATCCCTTGTATATATGTGGGACATTAATTCATTTTACATTGTACTCTTATACGTTTTAGAGAGTCTTTTTATCACATGGACTTTAGCGGCCGGCGTAATGTTGTATTAATGGTCGTAGTACATATTATCACCATGCTTATTCCTTTCTTTTCTCAAGGGCTAAAGCCTCCTCCTCATCTTTTTCTCAAGGTCCAACCGATCTGCCACCTGGCTACCTGTAATGACCCACTCCTAGAGGATGAATAGATATATGTGTATAAACAGGAGTAAAGGGTTGAATGGTGGAGAATCATAATGAATACAATCCATTCTATTCTCCAACTCTCTCAACTATCTCTCCTCTCCTCTAACTAACTTTCCCTCACTCACTCTCCCTCTTCTGTTACCCTCCTTTCTGGTTCTATTACACAGCAACACCCATGCCGATCACCTCTCACAACCTCAAGACACTACAGTGGTATCAGAGCGACTTTCCGAGGCAACACGCAACACCATGGTCGACGACACCCGTTCGAAGGCCCTAGAGACACAGTTCACCAAGTTCAGAGACGACATGAAGGCATTCGCTGCATCGACACAACAATCCATTTCCGATTTGCAATCACGGAGAGACGAGCAAACAAGGCTGATCGAGCAACAGGCTAAGCAGCTAGAAGAATTCAAGAGGTTTACAGAAGCGCAATTGGCTCAATTGACAGAGCTAATTCGGAATCCGCCATTGAAGGACAAGAATCAAGAAGGTGCGGATTCAGGCGGACGAAATCCATCAAGACAGGAACAGCAGCAACACTCGCTGATGGGATTAGGCCCGCCAGAGCGGGAAATTCACAATCGCCATTACCAGCCAGGCGGAGGAGTGCAAATTGGATCAAGCTCTACTTCCAATTGGACTAGTGATAGTATGAGGAGCAATCGATTGCCCAAACTGGACTTTCCCAGTTTTGATGGCAAGAAACCACGCAACTGGATCAAGAAGGCGGAGAAATTTTTTTCGATCTTTATGATTTCGGAAATTCAGAAAGTCGAAATAGCTGAAATGTATTTGAATGATCGAGCAGATATTTGGCTCCAAGGGTACCTGATTCACAAGCCTCGTGCAAGATGGGGGAATTTTATGACGATTTATGTGTAAGATTTGGAGAACGTTGCGAATTGGAGATTGTGGCCGAATTCAACAAACTGGAGCAATCGGAGGATCTGGAGGAGTATGTGGAGAAATTCGAGGATCTCAGGGCAGGTATGTTGTCTTTCAACCCGCATTTGACCGAATCTTATTTCGTCTTCAGTTTCATTAGTGGTTTAAGACCAGAAATCAGATCTTTGGTGCAATTGGGTTGCCCGACGACCATGTCCATGGTTTTTGAGTAGGCAAGGCTGCATTTTAGGTCAGTTCAGGCACTGGTGAGGCTGACTAAAGGAACATGCAGGTTTGGGACGACGAGTGGTTAAGCTCCTAGACAGTTTGGGGGACGTGATTCCTTCCCTAAACATGATCCAAAGGAAGCTCCTGTTCCATTGAAGACAATTACAAACCAAATGTCTGAACTGAGTCTCAAGAAAACTCAAGATCTGAAGAAAGGACTTTGTTTCAAGTGTGGGGATAAGTACTTTTATGGCCATAAATGCAAGACTCAGACTCTGCATAGCTTGATTGCTCAAGAAGTAGAAGATGAGAATGCAGAAGTGCTGTTACCTCCAGATTGGACTGGAGATGGTGGGGAGGTGCCTGAAATTTTTGTTCACGCCTTGACATGAGGTGAATCTGGCACCACAATTAGAGTAAAAGGTTCCATAATGGGAAAAGAGGTGACTATATTGATTGATAGTGGAGCCACCCACAGCTTCTTAGACATTAGCCTTGCCAAAGTTGTTGGTTTTGAGATTTGCAAAACAGGCCTGATGGTAGTTAACACCTTGGCAGGGAAGATGATGAGTGATCGTGTTTGCAAAGGCTGTGAATGGGAAATGCAAGGTAGCAGGTATGTCTATGATATCAGACTTCTCAACATGGCAGTGAGTGAAATGATCTTAGGGGCTGACTCACTTGCAAAGTTCAACCCTGTGCTATTTGATTTCCTAGCAGTCCAGATCTCATTTCTTAAAAATGGGAAGAAAATGGCGATAAAAGGGATTAGAGAAGAATTAGAATCATCTGAGGCCAGCATTAGAATGCTTTCAGGAAAAGAATTGTGCAACATGGTGGGCTATGAGAGTCAGGTATGGATTGCACAGGTATCACAAGCATTACAGGTTGGTGGAGTATCTGCAGCAAATGAGGAGTGTCATCCTAGTATTGAGAAGGTGTTAGCAAACTTTGTTGATGTGTTTGTTGAACCTAAGGATCTCCCTCCTATAAGAGGACATGAGCACTCCATTTCTCTTAAAGAGGGTACCCTTCCTTTTGCCAGCAGGCCATATAGGTATGCTTATTTTCAAAAAGCTGAAATAGAAAAGCAAGTTGCAGACATGTTGAAAACTGGGGTGGTCCAACCCAGTCACAGTCCATTTGCAGCCCCTGTATTGTTAGTTAGAAAGAAGGATGGGAGCTGGCAAATGTGCATTGACTATAGGAGATTAAATGATGCAACAATTAAGGATAAATTTCCCATTCCCCACATTGAGGATTTATTGGATGAATTGAGGGGAGCCTCTATTTTCTCTAAATTGGATCTCTGGTCTGGGTATCACCAAGTGAGAATGATGCACAAAGATGTTGAGAAAACAGCATTTAGGACCCATCATGGTCATTATGAGTTCAAAGTAATGCCATTTGGCCTTACAAATGCCCCATCAACTTTCCAACACCTTATGAATGCAGTTTTCAGTGATGTTTTGAGGAAATTTATCCTGGTGTTTTTTTATGACATATTGGTATATAGCAGTTCATTGGAGCGGCACTTGCATCATCTGAATACTGTGTTGCTAACCTTGAAGAAACATCAGTTATCTGCAAAGAGATCCAAGTGTGAATTTGGACAAACTCGGGTGGAATACCTTGGGCATATTATCTCTGGTGAAGGTGTAGCCACTGATCCAAAAAAGATTGAAGCTATTGTACAATGGCCTGTTCCAGTTTCATTGAAATCCTTGAGAGGATTCTTGGGTTTGTCTGGGTATTACATAAGGTTTATCAGGGGATATGGATCTGTAGCTAAGCCACTCACTGATTTACTTAAGAGAGATGCATTCTCTTGGTCTAGCATAGCAGAGAAAGCTTTTGTAGATCTCAAAACACTCTTGACATCCCCTCCTGTGCTGGGTATGCCTGATTTCTCCAAGCAATTTGTGGTTAAAACTGATGCTTGTGACATGGGTATTGGTGCTGTACTAATTCAGGAAAATAAGCCTTTAGCTTTTCTTAGCCAAGCTTTACATGGCAAGTCATTGCTACTCTCCACCTATGAGAAGGAATTATTAGCAATCTTGCTAGCTGTGGATAAATGGAGACATTATCTAGAGCCTCACACCTTTGTTATTCGAACAGATCACCAACCACTAAAGCATTTGCTAGACCAAAAGTTGACAACACATTTGCAAAGGAAAGCTATGAGAAAGCTTTTGGGGTTGAGTTATTCTATTGCATATAAGAAAGGATGTGACAACAAAGTAGCAGACGCCTTGTCCAGAAGGGATGAAGGGCTCACTGGGGCCTGTAATGCCGTGTCAGTGGTCCATCCCACATGGGCTACTGAGGTCATTGAAAGCTATGTAGGGGACCACAATGTGCAACAATTGTTAGTGGTTGCAGTGGCGGATTCTAGTGGTAAATATTCAGTGAGCAAGGGTGTCCTGAAGATGGATCATAGGGTGTACATTAGAGCCGCTACTGATCTTAAATTCAAGCTTTTAAAAGCACTACATGAAGAACCACTTGGAGGGCATTCAGGAGTGCAAGACACTTATCAGAGGGTCAAAATTTTCTTTTTTTGGCCTAACCTCAAGAAATACATTGTGGATTTTGTCCTTTCTTGTGAAGTTTGCCAGAAAAGCAAGCCTGAGAGTGTTGCTTCACCGGGCCTGCTACAACCTCTCCCTATTCCTAGCACTCCTTGGTCACACATCTCTATGGACTTCATAGAAGCTTTACACAAGAGTCAAGGGAAGGACTCCATCCTAGTGGTGGTGGATCGCTTGACTAAGTATGCACATTTTATTGGCTTGTGTCACCTTTTTTCTGCTCAGAAAGTTGCATCAGTTTTCATGGACAATGTCTACAAACTGCATGGGTTACCCGAGAGTATAGTCTCAGATCGTGACAAGATATTCCTCAACACTTTTTGGCAACATATGTTCAAGGGATTGGGCACTGCCTTACACATGAGTACAGCATACCACCCACAATCCGATGGCCAGACTGAAAGAGTAAACAGGTGTTTGGAGACCTTTCTTCGATGTATGTGCTCAGATCATCCCAAACAATGGCACAACTGGTTATTTTTGGTTGAGTTTTGGTATAATTACCAACTACCACTCATCTCTGAAGACAAGCCCTTACCAAGCCTTATATGGACACCCTCTATCGTCCGATCAAAAACTAGTTTCAATTGCAAAAGTCAACTCGTTGCCAATTGTGTACGTGAGGTACTCTGGCGTGATTTCAAAGTGGCCACGAATCTTCGATTGGCAATTGCACAAGTGCGAGAGCCGAGAGGCAGCCATTGTTGATTAGTTAATTAGCAATAGTTAATTAATTAGCATCTCCCTCCAACACTCACGTATCGCCTCAAGTCGACGTATTCGAGAGCAGCCATCCGACGTAATTAATTCGCGCGGCATCAATTCACGGAGATACAAGAGCATAAGCAAGATCGACGTTTTAGTTTAGCAATTGGCCGACCTAGCCGATTGCTATACATCAATTGGTATTCAGAGACAGGTTATGCTACGCTCTTTGTTTCTTTGATGTTACTGATGTTTTGACTTTGGCTTGGGAAATCTGGGGAGGGGACTGGGATGATGATCCCGATCCATGGGCTGCACAACAACGACACCGGCGAGAGTTGAAGAGACGAACTTTGCAACAACAAGATTTAGAGCGACAATGAGAGGCTCAAAGGCGCCGCCTTTGGCTTCAACGGCAAGCAGAAATTGAAGAGGAGAGGTGTCGACAACAACAACAACTCCTTGAGCGTCAACGTTAAGCCGCAATTGGCGAGGAGAAACGACAACAACAACATCGACTCCGTCAGATTTGGCGTCTCCAACAATGAGAACTTGAGGAGGAACAAAAACGAAAGTTGGAGGTAGCGGCCCAACGGCAAGCTAATTGGCTTGATGACGCTTGGAGGAAGGCTTATATTCAGAAACTTCTTAATAGTCAGCCTCACGCGTCACCTACCTCTGAGATATTGGAGATATCCTCCCCCGATGTGGACGTGATTTTTCTTTACTATACGGCCGATGGGAAGGTAAAGGAGGTTGTTTCGGATACTTTCGTTGGCCAAGAGACTGCACTGCGCGATGATTTTGTTTCGCAGATTCCCGTTGACTCCGAACTTGGAATTGAGTCAACTCAGTCTTGTTGCGAAGCTGACTCGACGAGCTTTCCAACGGTGGGTCACACGCTGCAAGAATCCCCCGGAAAGGCCTCCGAATTTGTGTTGCAAACAGACTGCGTCAGTGTTCTACAGGACGAGGATGTTGATTCCGTTGACGAGGATGAGGTACTTGATGATGTGTCTCAAGAGTTAGCGATTGTACCTCTTGAGCATGTTCATGAAGTTCCAGTTGCTGAGATTTGTGTGGTCATTGATCCTATTCTTATTGAAGATCAAGTCCGTTCAACGATCGCGCATGAAGGTGTTGTTTTTGGGGTTCCTATACCTCGAAATCTCCTGGCACCTATTCCACCCTGAAGGTTCGAAAATGTAAAATAATGTAATATAGAAATACTCTAGAAGGGGGGTTGAATAGAGTATGCCCGTTTTTTGAAGAAAGTCTCAAGGCTTTTGAAACTCGTGCTAAACCCTTTGAGAAAACCTGAATCACAAAGTCAAACAATTCGAACCAAGTTCGGAAATAAGGTAAAGCAAATAAGTAAAGGACACGAGTAATTGTTTACGAGGTTCAACACAACTTGGCCTACGTCCCCGCCTAGGGTTCTTCCACAACCCTAGGATTCAAAGGCTTTATTGATTGCTTAGCTTAGGATCCTAATAGCTCACCGAGAAGCCTCTCTCCTATACAATTGCAATCTAGTCAAATCACGTTCCCTTGGAGTCCTAGACCAATCTAGAAGAGCCCCACCTCTCTCAGCTATCTAGTACAATCCTCTAACTCTCGCAAATCAATAGCCTAGTGCAACTTCCCGAGTTATAAACTCTCGAGTAACACTTGAAATAAATATATCCTATAAGCTCACAGTGACTCTAAAAGGCTTTGAAATAAACAACAAACTATTTGAGCGCTTAGCAGAGAGACACTTGGAAGACAGATTGCTTGAATGAATTGAAGCTCGTGTGTAGCACTTGTACTTCTGTCTTCTCCTTCCTTTCCTTTATATACTAGCATGGAGATAGCATGGAGCGTGTGGATCTTCATCACCAGATCTCCAACGGCTCTTTTGGAATCAGTTCGATCTTGCAATCTTCTATATATGGATACTTTGAAACGCCATGATCTATTTTGAACTGATCTCTTCAACATGTAAGGAAGGATATAATCTCAATTTATACTTCCTGAAATGGTTAGTCATTCATATATGTATAATATAATGGAAGTATATAATAAGATAAAATAATATACGAATAATAAGATAGGTTTTGTATTTCATCAACTGTTAATACTCCAAGGCCTTTGACACAAACATCCTGTCAAAGCCTTTGGAACAACTATTCCGATTTTCATCAAGGGAGGGAGTTATCAATCTCCCCCTTGATGAAAGACAAAACATGTGCATCCCTGCAACTTAGTCAAACGAATATAACATAATCACAATCAGACTAAGTACCTGCAAGGGTTAGACAAATGTTGGATCAGATTTTTAAAGCATGCAAAAACTATCCAACTGAAAACCATAAATCATAAACCAAGGTCCTCCACGACCTTTAAACAGAGGTTTTCAAAGTCTAACGAACATCTCCCCCTTTTTGTCTTTCAACAAAGGGCGGAGGTAAAACAGTCACCAAAAGTTACCAAATGTTTTGAAAACGTTTCAAAAACCAGCAAAGTAATAAGTTCCAGGGGTGGGATAGGGTGGGATTAGGTTTAGGCTTGGTCAATCCAGAGCATCATCGGTGAGCCTCGTCCACAGTCCTTCCAGCATCGTTGAAATCCCGCTCATCGTCGTCATCACCTTCTTCTGCAGCTCCTTAATATCCAGGCGAACTTCCTCCAAGCCCAACTCTAGGTTGTCCATGCGTTCATCGAAAGCTGGAGCAGTGGGAAAGGCTTTTGAAGGAGTGGCAAGACTCAAGGTCCCCTGGGGAGACCGAGTCATGCCAATCTTTTCAAGGCCTTTAGAGTCGAACATACCCGTATGACGCAGCTGCTCTTCATTTTTGACATCAATTCCAGAAGCTTTGAAGATAGGGGTCAAAAGGGTAGCAAAGGGAAGGGGAGAGCCTTTACGAGCTTTTCTGGCATGGGCCATGGTACCAAGGATAGTGTTGGCCAGATCTGGGTCAAGGCCATTTAGAATGCGGTAGAGCAGGACCATGGCATTGTCGGTTAGGAGTGAGCCAGAGTTGAGACGGGGTAAGAGGCATCTAACAATGATGTTAAAGATAATTTTTGCCTCAAGGGTTAGGGATGAGTGGGTGAGTTGCTTTGAGGTGCTGTTGGACGCTTCGGGTAGGAGATATTTGGCTCGGGCTAGGATGATGCAATTTTCTTTTGAGGGGTGGATTTCAGATGGTGGAACAAGGGTAGGTAAGCCTAGGAGATCTGCAAAATCATTGGGGTTGAGAGAGATTCTAACCCCTTTGACAACAGTCTCCAAAGACCAACCATCAGTGTCGTTTTTGGCTTTTAGGTTGATGTAGAAGAGTCGGGTAAGCTCAGGGTAGTAAACAGTTTCTCGGTTAAGAAGAGTCCAGGCTGGGGAATTTTTGAGGAACTCAAAGCAAGGCATCTTCAAAGCTTCAAAGAATTCAAAGTCTAAAAAATCTGAACAGCTAAGCTTACGAGTACGAAACTCGTCTACCCACTTACCAGCAGTCTCAGCATCTAAAAACCAAGAGGAGGGCAAGGATTGATTTACCTGGATATAGGCCGGGGGGTCTGCGTTCTTTCTGCGCGCAACAGTTGGAGCAGCTCTCTTGACAGGCGCTACAAGACTCTTGACAGGGCCCTTCCTGGTACGCTTAGGGGATGGAGGCTTGACTGGAGCAGGGGCTTTCCGCTTCTTCGGAGATGGGGGAGGAGGAGGAGAAGGAGAGGGAGTTTCTTCCTCCTCTTCCTCGGACCCCGAGTCCTCACCGGACCCCGCTTCATCACCTTCAGGTTCCTCGTCCTCTCCGGATCCCTCGTGCTCTTTTTCTTCTTCTTCCTCAGGCTCCTCCTCGGATGGAACCTCCTCGGCTTCGACTTCCTTCCGAATCCGCTCAGCTTCTTCCTCGGCCTTTTTCTTAGCAAGTTCGGCCTCCTCATCGGCCTTTTTCTGCCTCAAGGCCTCTTCCTCAGCTTCCTTGGCAGCATCTCGCTCCAGGGCGGCATCAAGGTCGTCTTCCTCTTCTTCCTCGTCCTCTTCCTCAGCCAGAATCTTTCTCTTCCCCTTTTGTTTAGCACTCAAGGGTTTCTTAGCAGCGCGCTTCTGAGAGCCTTTGGGAGCCGTGGTCGAGCTCGCCTTAATGGTGCTCTGGACAACTGCTGGGATGATGGCTTGAGTAGCAGGTTCGTGTGTGGGAGAGGTAGCAGTGGCCTGGCGTCCCTTGGGGGTGGCGCCAAGTCTTTTGGGAGTGACAACTTTCTTGGTTTTGGGTGCCATGGAAGTAGTTGGTTAGGGTTTCTTTGAGAGGTTGAAGATGAAGGAGTGGAAAGGATTTGGAAAATTCTGAGTGTGGGTTGTAATCGGGTACAGAATTGGTTTAAGTAGAGAGAGAGGGTGACGGATTGATGGGATGGGTTTAGGGTTCCAAGGAAAGAAATCATTACTTGCTAAGATTTGAAAGGTTTTCAAATTCAAATTCAAATTCAAACACCCATTAAAATCTGACAAGGTAACTAAAAATATATATCCAAAAATAAAATATCTTAACGGTTAAGGAAATCATAGAAATAGGCAATTTTTGAAATCCGATTAAAACAAATATAATTGATTAAATATCTAAAAAGATATTAACCAAAAATATATGATCCGATATATGTACTCCACTGTTCAGTTTGCAGACCTTGACATAACTCTCAAAGGTCTTGACATTGAGTGGAGTTTATCTTTCGTAAAGGGAAAGCTCCCCCTACGAAAGTGCATCCTTGTTAAGCATCCCAATCTCTCGTCTAATGAAGGTGAACCTGTCCTCTGCCAAAGGCTTAGTAAAAATGTCAGCCCATTGATAATCAGTAGAAATAAAAGATATGGACACATCACCTTTTTCAACATGATCTCTAATGAAATGATGTCTTACATCAATATGCTTGGTCCTTGAATGCTGAACATGATTCTTAGTGATGGATATGGCACTTGTATTGTCACACTTAATTGGGATACCCTTGAGGTTGATGCCAAGATCTCGCATTTGTTGAGCTATCCAAAGGATTTGGGAGCAAAAAGCTCCAGCTGCAATGTATTCGGCTTCTGCAGTGGATAGAGCAACTGAGTTTTGCTTCTTTGAGTGCCAACTGATCAAAGATGCTCCTAAGAATTGGCAACATCCTGATGTGCTCTTTCTATCCACCTTGTAGCCTGCAAAATCTGCATCAGAATATCCAATTAAAGTGAAATCCTTTTGCTTTGGGTACCATAGTCCAAGTTCCTTAGTGCCATTGAGATATCGAAAGATCCTCTTCACAGCCACTAGGTGAGATTCTTTTGGATCAGCTTGAAACCTAGCACACATGCAAACACTAAACATGATGTCAGGTCTACTAGCCGTGAGATATAATAAAGATCCAATCATTCCTCGATACTCCTTTTGATTGACACTTGTTCCAGTCTTGTCTTGATCTAGAGACAATGTTGAGCTCATGGGAGTCTTGGCTGCTTTGGATTGATCCATCTTGAACTTCTTCAAGAGATCCTTAGTGTACTTGCTTTGGTTGACGAAGATCCCTTTCTTGGATTGATGAACTTGTAACCCCAAAAAGAAGTTGAGTTCACCCATCAAGCTCATCTCAAATTCACTGCACATAATGTCAGAAAATTCCTTGCACAAAGATGTGTTAGTAGCACCAAATAATATATCATCAACATAAATTTGAATAACCAAAATTTCCTTTCCTTTGGTCTTGATAAAAAGAGTCTTGTCGATCAACCCCCTTTTAAAATCATTTTCTAAAAGATATTTTGACAAGCGCTCGTACCAAGCTCTTGGGGCTTGTTTCAAACCATAAAGCGCCTTGTCAAGTTTGTAAACATGATTGGGGAATTCTGAGCTTTCAAAACCTGGGGGTTGAGCCACATATACTTCTTCTTCTAAGAAACCATTAAGAAAAGCACACTTGACATCCATTTGATATAACTTTATGCTCATAAAAGATGCAAATGCTAATAAAATGCGAATGGCTTCAAGCCCGGCTACGGGAGCAAAGGTCTCCTCGTAGTCAATACCTTCCTCTTGATTGTAGCCTTGAGCAACAAGCCTTGCCTTGTTCCTCACAACCTTGCCATTCTCATCTAGCTTGTTTCGAAACACCCATCGAGTGTCAATGACTGATTGATGCTTGGGCCTAGGCTTCAAGGTCCAGACTTTGTTCCTTTCAAATTCGTTAAGCTCACTTTGCATAGCAATGATCCAGTCTGGCTCCTGAAGTGCCTCATTTACCTTCTTTGGCTCAATAAGAGAAACAACTGCGTTAGAACGAGTTTGAACACTAGAAGTAGGGTCAGAAATGATATCCTTTAATGAGTGTGATGATGAGTATTTGAATTTCCTTTTGCTAGTCTCAGCTCCTTGATTCGTCACACCATCAGGATTGATTTGTGGTACATCTGACTCCGTGGTCCTGTTAGGTTCAGTTACAGCAGTTTCTGACATCTCAACACTGTTGGATTGGACACCAAGGGCTTTGGACGCATCTTCAACACCTTGGGCCAATTCTTCAGTGTTAAGAATCGGTTCCTGCATGTTCCTTTTCTCTGTGTTCATGGTAGCAGCATCATCACCTTCCTCGTTCTCTTCATGGATATTAAGATCTATATCTGCAACACTTTCACTCAAAGCACCATCATTGCATTCATCAAAAATAACATGTATACTTTCTTCAACTAACTGGGTCCTTTTATTGAAGATTCTATAAGCTTTGCTACTCGTGGAATATCCAAGAAATATACCTTCATCACTACGCGCATCAAATTTCCCAAGGTTATCTTTTCCATTGTTATGAACAAAACAAGTACAGCCAAAGGGTTTAAAATAAGATATAAGTGGTTTGCGGCCTTTGAAAAGTTCATAAGGAGTTTTCTTTAAGATGAAACGAATTAGACAACGATTTAAAATGTAGTTAGCTGTGTTAACAGCTTCAGCCCAATAGGTTTTAGGTAATGCATTTTCTAAAAGCATAGTCCTGGCCATATCCTCTAAGGTGCGGTTCTTGCGTTCCACAACCCCGTTTTGTTGAGGTGTCCTAGGAGCAGAAAAGTTATGGGAGATGCCATATTTAGCACAAAACAAATCAAATTGAAGTTGATCAAACTCCCTACCATGATCACTCTGAATAGACACTATGGGCTCATTTCTTAAAGTTTGCAACTCCTTACAAAGTTTTGAAAACTCAAATAAGGCCTCTGATTTTTCTTTCAAAAATGCAACCCAAGTATATCTTGAAAAATCATCGACAACAACTAGCATGTACTTTTTACCATTGGGAGATTTGACTCGCATAGGACCACATAAATCCATATGTAAAAGTTCAAGGGGTCTAGAAGAACTTACAACCTTTTTGGGTTTGAAGGAGCTACGTGTTTGTTTACCTCGTGTGCAAGCATTGCACATGTCAATACCTTTGAAGTCCATCTCAGGTAGTCCTCTTACAAGCCCTTTGGACACAAGCTTCTGTAGTGTATGTGGACTCACATGACCGAGTCTCCTGTGCCAAAGCTTTGGATCGTCCGTCAAGGCCTTTAAACAGGTTAAGCTTCCTTGTGCCACTTGATCAGCATTTACAGCGTATATGTTGTTGTAACGATATGCAGTCAATATGACTTCACCTGTATCATCTCTGCACACTATACATCTTTTCTTGTTAAATCTGACATTGTTACCACTATCACATAATTGAGAAACGCTAAGCAAATTATACTTTAAACCATTGACAAGATAGACATTTTTAATACTATGGCTGGAATCACTTCCAACACTACCAATACCAACAATGTCGCATTTCCCTTTGTCACCAAGAGTGATTGTTCCCGTGGATTGCTCCTTTAGATCATGAAAGAGAGAACTCTTCCCACTCATATGCTTCGAGCAACCACTATCAATAATCCATTTGTGTTGTTTCACCTTGGTGATCTCCTGCAAAACAGACATCAACCTTTGTGGCTAGACCAATAAGCAAATTTGGATCCATTGTTGGGGTAAACCATGTTTGGTAAAATAGTGCCTTTTGGGACCCAAACTTGTGTTATCCGTTCTTTTCTCAAATGAACAGGAAATGTATTGCGAATAATATAAGGATCCTTTCTTCTATAAAGGCAGGTCTCTTTTACATGTCCCTTTCTAGCACAATGGTGACATATAGGAGAGGTTCTGCTTCCTTTAGCCTTTACAAAAGTGGTAAAGTGTTGCTTCTTTAAAAACTTTGGGTTGTAACCAATACCACTTTTGTTTAGAGAACTTTGTTGCTCACCCAACATCTTATCGAGAGTGCCTTTGGATTTGGTAAAACTTATGAGGGCTGTCTGTTGGTCTAGAATCTTATTATTCAGGGAGATCTTCTCGTTCTCTAAGTCATGATGCTCATTTCTTAGAGAGGAGAGATCTTGCTTGAGTTCAGATTTCTCCGAGTCAAGCGTCTTGACTTTAATGTCAAGACCTGAATAAGAAGCTTCAAGACCTTTGACCCTCATAGACAGATCCTCAATAGTTCTTTCCTGGTCCATAGTTTTCTTAATAAGAATGTTAGTTTGGGCAATAAGCTTCTCTTCATTGGCAATCATATTTGAAAGGAATTCCGATAATACCTCTTTTGGACTTTCCATAAGTTCTCTTACAGTAGCTTCAAGCTTTTCATCGTGAGATTCATCTCCAGAAGCCATCAGACAAATGTTGGCCTTCTCATCGTCGGAGTCAGAGTCGGAATCACTCCAAGTAGCTACCATAGCTTTCTTCTTCCATTTGTCACCTTTCTTGGGCTGGCTCTTTGTCTTTTGAGGGCATTCCTTCACAAGATGATCTGTTTCACCACATTCAAAACAAGACAACGGTTTAGTCTTCTTTTCATACTTGTTGTATTGAGGCTTACCTCGAAATTTTGAAGACTCTGATCCATCCTTGTTGTTGAATTGCTTCTTCATTTTGAGAATTCTAGCAAGGCCTCTTGTGATAAGAGCAAAAGGATCATCCTCATCGTCATCCTCATCTTCAGAATCAGATCCATCCTTGGACCCATCCTTCTTAGACTTGAGTGCCAAGTTCTTGGTGCTAGCTGGGAGTTCTCCATCGTCTTCATTAAGGATCATCTCATGTGTGATCAGCTTCCCAAGGAGATCATCAAGGGGTAGAGTGGTGAGGTCCTGAGCTTCTTCTATAGCTGTTACTTTTGGACCCCATTTCTCCTTTGGAAGGCACCTCAGTATCTTCCTCACTTTCTCAACGTTGGTAAAGCTCTTGCCGAGAGAGTCAAGGTTGTTGGTGATTTCTGTGAATCGTGTGAACATGGCTTTGATTGACTCATCGGACTTCATCTTGAAGAGCTCATACTTTCGAAGGAAGATGCTGATCTTGGTGTCTTTCACTTGGCTTGTTCCTTCATAGGTGACGACCAACTTGTCCCAAATCTCTTTAGCTGACCTACAAGAGGAAATACGGTTAAACTCATCAGTGCTAAGACCACAATAAAGTAAGTTAATAGCCCTGTAGTTTTTGGAGATGGTTTCAAGATCTGCTTGGTTGTATTCAGTCTCCTTCTTTGCAACTTTGGTATCGTTTGGTCCTTCCTTCTCTGGAATCTTCAGACCATTCTATGGAATCTTGGTCTATGATGAACATCTTCATCAAGGATCTCCAGTGGACAAAGTTGTTTCCTACAAAGAGTGGCGGTCTGCTTGTGGACCTTCCCTGTGCAAATCCTCCGCTTGCTTCACCAGACATGATCGAAAACTCACAAGATTGTTAGATAAAAAACAGTGAGTAAAGCTCTGATACCAATTGAAGGTTCGAAAATGTAAAATAATGTAATATAGAAATACTCTAGAAGGGGGGTTGAATAGAGTATGCCCGTTTTTTGAAGAAAGTCTCAAGGCTTTTGAAGCTCGTGCTAAACCCTTTGAGAAAACCTGAATCACAAAGTCAAACAATTTGAACCAAGTGCGGAAATAAGGTAAAGCAAATAAGTAAAGGACACGAGTAATTGTTTACGAGGTTCAGCACAACTTGGCCTACGTCCCCGCCTAGGGTTATTCCACAACCCTAGGATTCAAAGGCTTTATTGATTGCTTAGCTTAGGATCCTAATAGCTCACCGAGAAGCCTCTCTCCTATACAATTGCAATCTAGTCAAATCACGTTCCCTTGGAGTCCTAGACCAATCTAGAAGAGCCCCACCTCTCTCAGCTATCTAGTACAATCCTCTAACTCTCGCAAATCAATAGCCTAGTGCAACTTCCCGAGTTATAAACTCTCGAGTAACACTTGAAATAAATATATCCTATAAGCTCACAGTGACTCTCAAAGGCTTTGAAATAAACAACAAACTATTTGAGCGCTTAGCAGAGAGACACTTGGAAGACAGATTGCTTGAATGAATTGAAGCTCGTGTGTAGCACTTGTACTTCTGTCTTCTCCTTCCTTTCCTTTATATACTAGCATGGAGATAGCATGGAGCGTGTGGATCTTCATCACCAGATCTCCAACGGCTCTTTTGGAATCAGTTCGATCTTGCAATCTTCTATATATGGATACTTTGAAACGCCATGATCTATTTTGAACTGATCTCTTCAACATGTAAGGAAGGATGTAATCTCAATTTATACTTCCTGCTGACCCCTCGGCACCGACACTCTCAGCCTCGGCGTCGACCCACCTAGAGGATATAATGCTTCTGCAGAATGCTGAAAAAGCTACAGATGCCTCGGCGCCGACACCCTCAGCCTCGGCGTCGACACCTCCAGCAGCAAGACAACGTGAAGAAGATGGTTGTGCTACCATGGAAGGAAGAGTTGACGAGAAAGGTGAGAGTTGGGCCGAAGACCACCATCCCGGTCCCAACAAGGTAAGACAAGGTATGAAATTCTCTTCCCCTATTTCCATTAAAAACTTATCTATTACGAATGGAAGAGGTATGCCTTGGTATGTGAGATTATGTAGGGGATGCAATGAAGATCCAAAAGCTTATGTGGTAGGAGATACGGTGTATATCTCCAAGGTCAAGAGCCATTGGTTCCCTAGCAAATTCAAAGAGAGAAAGGTTGGGCCATTCGAAATTCACAAGATTCGACCCGGCGCAATGGAGTTAAAGGACAAGGAAGGAGTCCTATGCAAGGTTGAACTAGAGAGTCCGGAGGAGGAGGCCCGTGCCACATGGGCCTTGCGAATGCCCACATGAGCTTAAGAGAAGAAGTCGGCCTAGCGACTTTAAAATCTAGAGCTTGTACATAAACTATGGTTATTTAGGATTTTATTTTTGTTGGTTTTGGTTTGGATTTTGCTTTGGTTTTGCTTTAAACGTTGTTTTTAAAGGTTTTGGTTTTGATTGCTAACGAAGGTGGGTGCTAAGCATGACGAAAGGACAACCTTGGAGCATGAAGCATGTCGACGTCGACTATCACCGGTCAACAACAATGGCACCTATTTTCAGTCGGAAAGAGCTCCAATTCTATCTTGTAAGTTTTTGTTTACACCCATCTCTTATTTTTGAGCTTATACTTTGAGGACAAAGTAAATTTTTAAGTATGGGGTGGGGGTAACAACTTACTATATGCTTATGGTTTGAGGTTTGTTTTTGGTGGTGTTGTTTTGCATTATTTTGTATTTTTGCATATTTTGCATTTTTATTGAGTCCATAAAAAAAATACAAAAAACTTGAAAAATGTCGAAAATAAAACAAAGAAAAAATGCATGTTTATTTATTGTCTTAGCCTTTGTTTTAGTTTTTAGTTTAGTTCGAAACACCTAACTTAGATGTCCTATGATGATGCTTAATAATCGACTTGATCATGTAAAACCTATGATATGTTTGGATGGTTTAGCCTAAGTCTCCTGGAAAGTTTGATTTTTATGTGGTAATTAGACTTGCGATTATAATTGAGCACATATGATTCTAAGTAGAGGTGATTGAAATCCAAATCTATGTCCTAGTGAGATATTTTTGGCCTTATAGGAAATATTCTTCATATTTGTATATTTCCCTCTATTTTTGATGTGTGATTTACTCTCCTTATGTGATTACCTCTTGACATTGATGTGGTATCTATTTCTTGAGACCGACTATGAGATAACTAGTCATTGCATAATTTGATCAAATGATAGAGGCACTCTTTATTAGCCACTTTTTATCCTCTTTTACCTACCTTATACATGTTTCCTTTGCTTGCAACCACTTTAAGCCTTATAGCCTATTTTTGTAGCTCCACAAAATTTTCTTAGCCAATGTTTAGCCTTACCTCCTTATCCGGGAATTAGGACTTAGTGTTGGTAAAGGTTGATGTTTGAGGAGTTTGAGACATACGATTCGATTAAAGTGAGGGATACATGCTTGGGTTGGTATTTTATTTTTTTCTCGCCACTTTATTTATTGTAAAAGGTATTTTTGGCTCTTATATTTAAATAAATGCACATAAGTTTCGAAAAAAAAGAAGAAGAAAAAAAGAAAAAAAAAAGAAAAAAAAAATAGAATATATGAGAAGTTGTGCATGAGCCAAATTTATTCTTATTTATTTATGCGAGATATATTGGATATTTTGAGGTCTTTGAAGAGTTGTGCTATATTAGATGAGTTTTGAGGTGTTTATATATGATGGAGTTGTTTGGATGAGTTGAGTTGGGAATTTAGGAGTCTTTGGTTCCCGGATTTTTAGCACCACATAACCTAAATGATTCCTACCTTTTATTTCCTACCAAGCCACATTACAACCCGGCCGAATGAAGTCTTCTTTGAAGTCTTTCATTGAGCCATAAGTCCTCTTGATGATTTTAATTGCTTTGATCTCTCCGGTGGAGAGATTGGTGATATAAATAACAATGTCTATGTAGCTTTTTGCATTAAGGATTGAGTTGAGAGATGTTCTTCAGAGCCTAAACACATTGAGTGTTGAGTGAAACACATATATCCTTTGTGAGGTTGGATTTCGATTGCTCTTGCTTAGAGTTACTTATATATGTGTGATGACGTTTGATTGCTTGATTCTTTTAGACCACTTGCGCTTATGATGTTGCTTTTTGGCGAAGGCGAAGACTTGAAGATATGTTAAAGGTCTTGATCATAGTTTGGTTATTGCTTGAGGACAAGCAAGTCTAAGTATGGGGTGTTTTGATGTCCGTATTTTTGGTCTTATTTTACATCATGTTTTCATTCCATTTGAGTCATTTTATTAGCTTTTGTGTTGGGAAAGTAAGGAAAATGTGTAGTTATGCTTAATATTGCAAGATATGGAGTCTACACAAGCTTTGGTGTGATTTTTGTAGGTTTTGGAGCTGATTTGGAAGAGTTTTGACGCACTTTAGAGCTTAATGAAAAATCATGAAGGCAATGGAGACGCAAAGCAAAAGCAAAAAGTGGTGTAGCTGGAGAAAAGCCTTATTTTCGCCATCCAACACTTCGATTCAAGATCTGGAGCCTTCATGAGATTTGTAGTCCTTGAAAAGAGCTTTCCAACGCATATTCATATGCGTCAATCGGATTTACGAGGACTCGGGAAAGTGCGATTGAAGACAGAGTCGAAAAGCTGGAAAAAAATCAGAAGTTACTGCATTCACACAGGTACCTCGGCGCCGACACCTCAGACCTCGGCGCCGATACCCTGCGCACCAGCAAAAGATTCTGCGGGCCGTTTTATTTACTTAATGGGCTTTTTAATTAGGATTTTCTTCTAAATCTCTTTTAGAATCTTTTAGTTAGATAGACTTGGAATATTTTATCTTTCCTTAGTTAGATTTTTATTATTTTCCTTGGACATTAAGTCTAGAATTTTTATCTTTAAATAAAGCCAATTAGAGGCTAATTAGGGATATCTCTCCACACAGCACACGGCTGATTTTTACAGCAGCAAGGAACGACGTTTTTTGGGGAGTTTTGGTTGAAGGTTTGAACGTTAATTTGAAGGTTTGGTTTTATGCAATTTAAGATTATGAATTCTTCCATTGTTTTTGTGTTTTCCTTTGCAATGAGCGAGTAGTTCCCCCATCTTCTAGGGTTGGGGTGAACCCAACAATAAGCATGTGTGTGGATGAATGAATCTATGTTTATTTGATGTTTTTATCTTATTCTACCTATGTGGTTAACCCTTTGATGAAAATTTAAGGGAATTCATTGTTGCAATTGAATTGAAAGAGGAGATTGTTAACATTGATAGTAATTAGGGATCTTTGACGAAAGTGAAAGGGATCTAATTAAGAAAGGTAGAAACAAATAGGTTTTATGTGATCACCTCTATTATCTATTTGTTGAGTATGTGAAAGCTATCTCTTTAAGATAAAAGCATGATTTCTTACACGATTCATTAATTTATACATGTGTTTGTTGTGGTTAGCCCTAATCTTGGAAGTTCTTTCTCATATATTGAAATCACTTGTTACTTGAGCCAAATTCAGCGTGTTCACCATCATTTACAGCAGCTACTTTTGCCATTTATTCCCCTATTTTCGTCCATAAAACAACTAGGATAGAACCGCTGACATACTCCCTTGGATCGACCTTGATTTCCACTATACTATAGAGGGATTCGAGCATAAATATATTTGATTGGAGTGAGCATAGGCATCGATCTCCCCTCACGCTACGTCACGAAGGTGTCCCTCTTGAACGATCGACAAAGACCAAGGGCATCCGAAATCGTCATCTCGATCTCCTACGGGCACTGCCAAAGGCCCGCAAGATGTTGATGACGATGAGGCAATCACCTTCAACCTCTAGTCGAGCGAAACCCCGCTTCGAAGTGCCCAGGAGGCCATCGATAAGACTAAAGCATTCTGCCTGCACAACTGACACCGACCATATACCTCAAAGGACAAAGGCAATGATCGATTTTTGTTCCAAAGGTAATTGGTGGAATATATTCGGGATTATATCCTTATATAACTTGTTTCCTTTGTTAATGTTCCATATCGTTCGTTCAATCTGCCTATCGAATTTTTCAACGAAAGACAAGAAGACCTGACATACAGAAAAGAGATGAGTGTTATCTTCTTCATGATGGGAGCTCAGGGGCATATGAAGCCCTCTATCTTGTAATCTGACTTTTGTCGGAGTTCCATTTAGCTAGTATGTTTTTCCATAGGAAACTTTAATCATAAGCGGGTAATGAATATTCGATATCCAGTCCAGTGGGCCTGAATTGGTCATCTGGTTCTCGCGACGTGGTCTATAGCACTGGTAGTAGAAAACCACTCATTTTTGCTAGGTTTCCGGTATAGTCTATCTTCCATTTCATTGGAGGTGATATAGATAACTACTAAGTATTTATTTGTCCCAAGTCTTATCTGGTTTCGTGAATTGGTCAATAGTCAATAGTCTCATGTTCATCAACCTGGTCCAAGATTCATTTTTCTCGAAGACTCCTTTCGTTTTGGAGCTAGTTATCCTTCCAAAATCTTATGGATTTCCCGCTTCCAACTTCCCAGATAAGTCCAGTACATAATTCCTCTTTGATGTCAATTAATTTCTCCCACTGTAAGTTTTTTTTCTTTTCGGTTGGTAGTTCATGCATATACTTGCATTTCTAAGATACTTATGTTGGATGATTTTAACCCATTCATTTTGCATTGGAGATGTAAAATGCAATCAGGTAAAGTTAATACATTATCACTTAATTTTCTACACCCCTAAAATGAATAATTAGTTTTTTTTTTGGTAGGAAATGAATAATAAAATAAGGTAACTTTTTTTTAATTACATAGTAAAAAAAATTCCCTAAACTTTGTTGGCTGTATACAAAATCGATATTTAATAATAAAATCATATACCAATTTAACACTCACATGGTCACATTCATTATCCCCTATTCCCCTTATTAATACATTAATTAATTACTACTTCCGAACATCCGTTCGGAAAAACTTGACACTTTACTATTCATGCACGCTTTTTTAGGAGCTAAAAACTATATAAAATATCTAGTTTTTTTAATAATTTTTTTAACAACTTCGTAGTTATTATTAATAAGTACAAACTTGTTAAAAAAAATTTATAAAAAAATGAATATTTTATATAGTTTTTATCGTTCTAAAAAAGCGTGCATGAATAGTAAACGACAAGTTTTGCCGAACGGAGGGAGTAAGAATCTGCAAAACCAGCTGAATATCTCATTTAAATGAAAGGTATTAAATACTCCGTACTACGTATTTGATAATTTCTTCATAACTAAATAGTAAATATTACTCCCTCCGTCCAATAATACATGAGTTTTTAGAGGTAAGTTTTTGTTCAACAATAGATAGGCTTTTATGTTTTCTAGGTAAAAAATTATACTCCGTAATGATTTGTATTGGTTTGTGTGCTGTTGACTTTTTAAAATAATTTGATTGGTTAAAATGTGTAGTGGGTGTTAAAAAATGATAAAATTTATGTAAAAGTTAGTGCAATAATGATGTTTTTTTAAAAGTAAAGTGTTTTATTAAAACATGTGCAAAACCCTAAAAGCCCATGTATTTTAGGACGGAGGAAGTATTATTTACTTCCTCCGTCTTGAAATTCATGTCATTTTAGCTCTTTAGTTTTGTATCAAAATAGATGTCGTTTTAGGTTTTCTAGGTAGTGGATAGTAATGATTTGTGTGTTGTTGACTTTTTTGAAGGTTTTGATTGGTTAAAAAATGTAGTGGGTAATAAAATTAATGAAAAAGTTAGTGGAATGATGATGTTGATTGATGGATGAGTGTGTTTATTACCAGTAATATTTGTGCATAAGGCTAAAATGACATGAATTTCGAGACGGATGGAGTATTATTTATTACTTACCATTTTACCTACCAAATAAAAATATTAGGGAAAACTAATTAAAATACCCCCACCTTTGGGGGTATGGTAAAAATATATCATCAACTTTCAAAAGTAATAAAAATATCATGACCTTTAATAGTAGTGATAATATATTACCATGCACGAGTTTTCTCACATATCAAAAATGTTGGCAAGACATCCTACGTTGATTTTTTTACAATGGTTTTCTTGAACGGTTTCCTTAGGGAAAAAATAAAGAGTTGGACCGGGTTCATACGCAACGCATTTTCCTCCCTCCTATCTTCTTTCATGATCGTCCCTTGAACCGTCTTCCGGTCTCTCAGGCAGCTCATAGTTCCTCTTCAATGACAGTCTTCCTCTCTCGTTGTCGCCTATCTTGAGCTATCTCTCTTACATCTTCTTCCTCTTTGATTTGTTCACGGACTTAGCTGAATAAGTCTTTTTTCCCCTCTTTGTTGTTGTTGTTGTTTTCGGTTTAGTTTTGTTGCCAGTTTGGTGTTAGACATATTTGTGGTGTGTTAATTTGAGGCAATTTTGACCGAATTAGTTGCTTGGTTGAATCAATTTCGTTTTTTCGGGTTTAATTTTGTTATCGGTACATTTTTCTCTCTAAGGAAACCGTTTAAGAAAACCCGATTTTAGTGCTAATTTGTAAAAATGCTTCCACGTAAGCTGCCTTGTCAAAAACAAAATCCACGTAGGCTGTCTTGTCAGTATTTTTGACCCATGTGAAAACCTGTGGTAACATATTACCATTACCCTCAAAAGTCGGGATATTTTATTACATTAAAAAATTTAGGATATATTTTTACCATACCTCTAAAAGTAGGAATATTTTAATTAGTTTTTCCAAAATATTACTCCGTATTGTACTCCGTATTATTTTAACAAATGATATTAAGTGAAAGATTTTAATCAGCGGAGGAGAACACAGTAACGCAGCTCCCGCTATTTAAAAACCCTTGCGAAGCCTCCTTACAAACCCTACTTTTCATTTTCCCATTATCTCCAATCTTTCTCTCAGCGGCTAGGGTTTTTCCGCGAAGCTCATTTCAGGTTCGATATCTTCTAATCTCTACGTTTCACTTTGCGAAAACTGAAATTTTGCTTTATTAGATCTCTGTTTGTGCTTCCTATATGTGAGTTATCATCGCTTTTGGTTCACTGTGTGTTGCGATTGCTAGCGTTTTGATGAATCCGATGCTGGAGCAGCTGATCTCTCTTAGATCCTTCCAGCGTCGATTTGATTTTTTGATTGTGTTGACCAATTGTTTGTTAGAAATCTGATTTGAACAGCTGTTGTTGCTTTTTTTCTCTTAAGATTTTCATATATGCATAGATTTGCGTTTGCTTATGTTTCGGTAATTTGAATTAGATATTGGAATCCCGAATATGTGAGTGGATTGTGTTCATGATTTGGAGTTTCTCTGCTTCTCGGTGAATCATCTGCTCGAAAAGCTTTCATAAGAAAACTCAAATCTGTAAAAAATAGTTCTTCTGAACAGAACTAGGATGGTTGGGATCATTATGTGTTGTTGTTCGTGTGTTACTAATGAATGTGTGGTTCCGATTTCCATCTTGAATTTCAATATAGTATGATTTGAAGGCACCTGATTGCATTAAACCAATTTGTATCTACAAGTGTCCAACCATTAGATAATACCTGTGGAATTAAACCAATTTGTATCTACAATTTGTATCATGCTTCTGCTTTTTAGTTAACAAGATAACTTGGGTAAGGAGATGATCCAACTAGATTTTCATCTTGAATTCCAATATATGTTCTCATGTCACCTGATTGCATTCAATCAATCTGTTTCTAACACTCTTCAACCAACCTTTAGAATAATTGTAACAAGGCAGTTTATTATGAGATGTTGTTTTTAATTAGAATTTCTTCATGTTTCTGCTTGTAGTTGACAAGATAACATGGGTAAGGAGAAGGTTCACATCAACATTGTTGTCATTGGACATGTCGACTCTGGGAAGTCCACCACCACTGGTCACCTTATCTACAAGCTCGGTGGTATTGACAAGCGTGTGATTGAGAGGTTTGAGAAGGAGGCCGCTGAGATGAACAAGAGGTCATTCAAGTATGCGTGGGTGCTTGACAAGCTGAAGGCCGAGCGTGAGCGTGGTATCACCATTGACATTGCTCTGTGGAAGTTCGAGACCACCAAGTACTACTGCACTGTCATTGATGCCCCTGGTCACCGTGACTTCATCAAGAACATGATTACTGGAACCTCTCAGGCTGACTGTGCTGTCCTTATCATTGACTCGACTACTGGAGGTTTTGAAGCTGGTATCTCCAAGGATGGTCAGACCCGTGAGCATGCCCTTCTTGCGTTCACCCTTGGTGTGAGGCAAATGATCTGCTGCTGTAACAAGGTATAATCCTTATCCTTATCATGCTCGCCTTATGTTGACAACTTTCAAATAAAATATTGGTTGGTTCGTGCTCATCGTGCTTGTGTTAATGACACTATTGTTCTTGTACAGATGGATGCCACAACCCCCAAGTACTCAAAGCCCAGGTATGAGGAAATTGTGAAGGA
Source organism: Persicaria tinctoria (assembly GCA_037127255.1). Classification (NCBI taxonomy): domain Eukaryota; kingdom Viridiplantae; phylum Streptophyta; class Magnoliopsida; order Caryophyllales; family Polygonaceae; genus Persicaria; species Persicaria tinctoria. Next base: position 16,755,187 of record JBANSL010000008.1, read on the forward strand.
AGTTTCATCTTACATGAAGAAGGTTGGCTACAACCCTGACAAGATCCCCTTTGTCCCCATCTCCGGGTTTGAGGGTGACAACATGATTGAGAGGTCCACAAACCTCGACTGGTACAAGGGTCCAACCCTTCTTGAGGCTCTTGATCAGATCCATGAGCCCAAGAGGCCCTCAGACAAGCCCCTCCGTCTCCCACTCCAGGACGTTTACAAAATTGGTGGTATTGGAACGGTGCCCGTTGGCAGAGTGGAGACTGGTGTCCTAAAGCCTGGAACTGTTGTCACCTTTGGCCCTACTGGATTGACCACTGAAGTCAAGTCTGTTGAGATGCACCATGAGTCTCTCACTGAGGCTCTCCCTGGTGACAATGTGGGCTTCAACGTCAAGAACGTTGCTGTCAAGGATCTGAAGCGTGGTTTCGTGGCATCTGACTCCAAGAACGACCCTGCCAAGGGTGCTGCTAACTTCACCTCCCAGGTCATCATCATGAACCACCCAGGGCAGATCGGAAACGGCTATGCCCCAGTGCTTGACTGCCACACCTCCCACATTGCAGTCAAGTTTGCTGAGATCTTGACCAAGATTGACAGGCGTTCTGGTAAGGAGCTCGAGAAGGAGCCCAAGTTCTTGAAGAATGGTGACGCTGGCATGGTTAAGATGATTCCATCCAAACCCATGGTGGTTGAGACCTTCTCAGAGTACCCACCCCTTGGACGTTTTGCCGTTAGGGACATGAGGCAGACCGTTGCTGTTGGTGTCATCAAGAGTGTCGACAAGAAGGATCCAACTGGTGCCAAGGTTACCAAGGCTGCTGCCAAGAAGGGTGCCAAGTGAACCGTAATGCCCTCCCGAGCTGCAATAGATGCATACCATTACTCTAAAGGTCTTATCTCTGTCTCAAGTGTTGCTGTTTCCTTAGTTTATCGGTCATTTTGTTTTCGTAGTATGTTGTTGCCTTCCTTTGTCGCCCATTCTCAGAATTGGGTGCTTGACAGGCGGTGGCGTGCTTCTTGTTGCTTGTTTTGTTGAGTCTGTGTGTCTGGCGGGTTGCAAACACTATCTTTTCAAATAACAGTTGGTATGTACTTGACGTTTTGTCCAGTATGTTGTCTTTGAAAAACGCATGTTACTTAATCTTGTCTTTAAATTCAGCTGTTCTATAATTTTTGTGCTTTTGATGTTATAAGCCACCAACACCAAGTTCAGTAAACATGTTAGCAGTAAGTCTTTTTAAATGTGTATTTTGATGTGAGATTTTTTCATGATAATTTCCCCACAAACAGAAATTTTGAACTGTTATAATGCCACTAATTATAATTATTCGATTGAAGACTCGTCGGTAAAAAAAAATATGAACGCAATAAAATTGAGCTTTTGTATGATTAGTAGAGGCAGATATTTAAAGAGAGGTAAAATCATACAGATCTGACTTCAACATGAGTTTTTTCCTCTCTAGAGAGTTTTCTAGAAAGAGGGACGACTCACTCCACCATCACTTCTTCGGTTATCAGGTAACATGACCCTTCTAGTTCTAGCTATCAGGCCATGACCATTCCTCTAGTGACCAGACCATCACCACCCCTCCAACAAAGTCAACACCTTGTACCAATCACAAGTTGATGCAGTGGTTGTGGGCTACATTCCATGCCAAGAGGTTTAAAGTTCAAATATGGAGTCACTTATGAGAGGGAGGATTAACCCCTTAAATGGGCTACTCGGATCAACCCCTTAAATGGGCTACTCTACCCGATGCAGATATAGAGCGATTGAGTCGATCGAACCGAACTAAGATTAAAAAGAAGTCAATGTCGTGTCATACCTTGATTACCGCCAATCCCTTCATCTAAAAACCTTGTGCCTAAATTTGACCGTCTCGACCACCGGCTAGTGCCATTCTTAGGGTCCCTCCCACCACAGTCGATCATTACCAAACTGGCCGCCCTCAACCCCTACCAGTCCCATTCCTGTGTGCGAATTAACGTGTTGAGTAATGACTTGTCTCAGTTCCCTGGTCATGATTATCTTTCTCTTGTGTGGAGTCGTTCCTTGGTATGACTATTTAGTTCCGAGTGAGATTGCAGCATCGGACGCCCTGTTTAATCGAGTGGATCGTGAAAGTGTTCGTGGTTTTCGAAGATCTCTCATTTAGGTGATGGGAGAATCGTTGATCCGCACTTCCCCATGCGTCGTCCTTTCTGATGGTGGGTTACTGTTATCTGTCTTCTTGGCGTCGTGTGATGTCTTTGCACTCTCTTGTGTTCTCGGTCGGCATTTGCAACCTTATAAGGTCTTCCACCTGGGACGTCGATTGCTTTTTTATTTTGATGAGATTTGAGTCATTAACGTTGTTAATTTGTATTGGTTGGTATTGTATCATAACAATTAGTCCGTATATCGATTCGTTGACCTCTCAAGTTATCAATTAGTAAGTTGGTTGATATCTTGCATCGTTTCCTTTGTTAAAAAAAGGTAGATATTTGAGATTTTTGAAGAAATGATGATTACAAAGTTTTTTTCTAGACATGAATTGAGACTATATACATATGTGCATATGTTAGATGGGCGCGGATCCAAACGGGGGCATGTGGGATTCGATGAACCTCATATATAATCTCCACGTCGATAGCTTTGTTTTGATATATAATATGCCTTAATATGATAGTCGAGTAAAAAATTAGTTTTAAAAATTGAAGGTATATTAATCACTTTAATATTATTTTAATAATTTTCAATGCTTTTATATCTTATTTAGATTGACATTTAAATACTACTCCCTTCTTGAATTTGTAAATAAAGAGCGGCCATATCCGGGGTTTGAACTGGGGACCTTTGTAAGGTTGTCTGATTATCACAAAACAACGAAACTGATGATGCCTGAGGACATTGAAGATCACGCAAAAAAACCTTAACCATTTCAACTCTGTACAAGCAAGAGCCATGGCTCTATATTCTACTTCAGTAGAAGATCTGGAAACCACCTGCTGCTTCTTAGCCTTCCAGGAGATTAAAGATCCTCCTAGTAAAGCACAAAAACCAGATGTAGATCTTCTTGTGAATGAACAGCTTGCCCAATCAGAGTCACTAAACATCCTGAGCTTCAAGTCAGAATCAGGAGACAGAAGAATCCCCTGACCAGGTGAGCCTTTAAGATATCTAAGGACTCGAATAGCAGCCTTCATGTGAGCATCAGTTGGTTTGGACATAAACGATAAACTGATTAAGAAGTTGAACAGTAAAACTGAGATCTGGCCTTGTAATAGTCAAATAAATCAGTTTACCAATGAGCTTTTTGTAGTCATTTGGCTTGTCCAAAACCACCCCAATATCAGTTGATGGCTTGACATTGGGATCTAAAGGTAATTTCAGAGGTTTACAATCCAGAAGATTGGCCTCTTTTAACAAATCTAACACATACTTTCTTTGAGAGAGAAAGATACCTTTAGAAGATCTCAATACTTCAATACCCAAGAAGTATTCAGTTCACCCAAATCTTTCATGTAGAAGTTGTTCCTGAGCATTTCCTTAACTTTTGACAAAGCTGAAGAATCACTGCTCACCACAATCATATCATCTACATACACCAATATAGTTGTAAAAATTTCCTTTGTCCTTTTTAAGAACAAGGAGTAATCTGCCTTAGATTGCTGAAAGTCGTTACCCAGCAATGTAGAGGACAATTTAGCAAACCATTGACTTGGTGCTTGCTTAAGACCATATAGGCTCTTTATCAATCTACATACCTTTGATGAGACCACTGTATCACTCACAACTTCCCCCTCACCAGTATACCCTTGTGGAAACTTCATATACACTTCTTCGTGTAAATCTCGATGCAAGAAAGCATTTGAAAAATCCATTTGCCCAATATGCCATTTTCTGGCAACAGTAACAGGTAACAATGTTCTAAATGTTGTCATTTTGGCAACATGAGCAAATGTCTCATCAAAATCTACTCTTTTCTTCTGCCTACAACCTTGAATGACTAATCTAGCTTTGAACTTGTCTGTTGAACCATCAACTAGAAATTTAGTCTTATAAATCCATCGACAACCAATAGCTCTTTTTCCTTTGGGCAGATTAATCACTACCAGAGTCTTGTTCTTTTCTAATGCCCGAAGCTCAAGATTCATTGCTTCACACCATTTAGGATCCAAATTGCTTGGGAAAAACATTTGGGATCAGAAACAAAGTTTAAGGCCAGAATAAATTTTTGGTTTTGAGGATTCAAATGGTCATACGAAACAAAGTTACTTAAGGGATAGACAGTTACCTCTTGGGAATTAGCTTGAGCAGTGGCAGTCACATATTCTGTCAACCAGGAAGGAGCTTTGGTGTTTCTGATGGACTTCCTTACAACAGGAGGCTGTGTAGGAACCTGAGTTGTATTTGAATCAGAAGTTGTGTTTTGAATGGGAATTGTGTTTGGAATCCGAGGTACATCAGAAAGACACATTTCATCATACCAAGGCATTGTGGATGGGAAAAACAATGGAGTTGTAGTAACCTGCTTTTTGAACTCGGCCTTGTAAGGAAAGATGTGCTCAAAGAAATGCACATCTCTGGACACAAACCAAGACTTTGACATCAAATTGTAGAGTCTGTACCCCTTTTGAGTAGAGGGATAACCCCAAAATACACATGGTACCCCTCTTGGTTGAAATTTGTCATGATTTCTGGACGGGTTATATGCAAAAACAAGACACCCAAACACTTTGAGATGTTGATACGAAGGAGGCATATTGAAAAACATCTCAAAAAGAGGTTTTAATGGCTAAAACTGGTGTGGGAAGTCTGTTAATGAGGTATACTGCTGTCAAAACACACTCTCCTAAAAAATGCAATGGTAAATGAGCCTGAAAACGCAGAGCTCTGACTATTTCCAGTATGTGTCTATGTTTTCTCTCCACCACCCCATTTTGTTGTGGTCTATCAACACATGAGGTTTGATGAACAATGCATTGATCATGATAAAACTGTTGACACTCTTTACTCAGAAATTCAAGAGCATTATCATATCTTATAACCTTGATCTGACACTTGAATTGAGTGAGAACAAACTGATAAAAATGCTTGATCATAGTGTATGACTGAGCCTTAGATTGCAACATGAAAACCCAAGTAGCTCTACTGAAATCATCCACAGTTGTTAAAAAATCGACAATTGTGATCAGTTGAGACTCGATATGGTCCCCAAATATCCATATGAATTAGATCAAAAATATAGCAGTGGATCTAATCTCACTGACAGGAAAAGGAGATTTGGTTAATTTGGACAAATGACACACTGGACAAACAAGAGATGAATCTTTTATTGAAGGCAAAGGCACATAGGGTACATGTTTGAGTTTAACAGTTGGAGCTAGCATGATCCAACCTCATATGCCAAGTATGAAAATCACTAGGCAAAATAAAATTGCTAGAAGTCAAAGAGTAAGGTATACATGGCTGAACACAAGAAGCTATGATTTTCTTGAGATAGACAGAATCCATGGAACTCACACCCTTGTTCACCAGATAGTAGAGACCACCACACTCTTTACCAATCCCCAAAAGCTTCCTGATGACACAATCCTGTATGAGACAAAAACTAGGATAAAAGGTCACAAAACACTGGTTTTGTTTCACCAGTTTTGAAATGGACATAAGTCGAAACTGAAAGGAAGGAACAAGCAGGACTTTATTCATTTGAAGATTGTTTTTTAGGACAAGATCTCCATGATGGGTAATTTTGGATGTATGATCATTAGGAAGGTGAATATTTGAGGATGTGGAATACAATTTTGGATCCAAAATGTAATGAAACACTGGGGTCATATAGTCTGTTGCACCGGTATCCATAATCCACCCATTTGTCATAGAATGAGCATTAAATCAAAGAGCATTACCTGCAAAATCACCATCTAAGTCATCATCCCCATCATCATATGTGACATTCTGAGGTAGCTTCCTTAATAACTCTTCAAACTGCTGCTGAGTGAAGAACACATTGCCAGTAGCTTCATCTTTAGTCATGGCGTAAGCATCTGTTTTACTCCCTTTAGACACACTTTGCTTTCTATCATCTGACCCTTTATTGTTCTTCTTATTAGTGCCAACAACCCCTTGCTTTTGTGGAAATAATTTTGACTTCGAATGCCAACTTGGATATCCAATTATAGCCCAACATTTTTCTTTCGGATGCCACTTATTTCCACAAATCTTGCACTTCTCCTCATACTTGCTGTACATAGCAAATCTGTCTCCTGAAGTATCAAGAACTTCCCTCTTAGATTCTTCTTGCTGAATCATCGAACATGCTTCCTCAACATTCGGCAGTGGTGACATCAACAAGACTTGGCTTCGTTGAGCACTAAATGACTCATCTAAGCTATTCAAGAACTGAAATAGTCTTTGCTCTTGCTTCAGTTGATCAATCTTTCTGAGATAATCGACCACATCCGCCGATACCCCAACCAAATGAGGCAAAATATCCATAGCATCTAGTTCTTTCCACAATGCTTTCATTTTCATGTAATACTCATTGATCGTACTCCTAGTTTGCCTCATCAAGTAAATTTCCTGATACGGGGTTAGCCGTAGGATGGCCCGATTTTCGACAATCAAACAAGACTCAACAAGAATGGAAGCAAAGACTCAAGAATACCAAGCTTTCACTCGATATCAACAAAACACAGCAACTCGGCAAGACCAAAAACAGACTCGAAATCGATGGAAAACAAAGGGACTCGACTCGATCAAACAAGCAATGAAATAAAGACCGATAGAAGGGTGATTCGAACTAAGGTAGAACGAGATAAATACCACATGCCTCCTAAGAGGGTAGGAATCAAGTATCAACGACTACAAAGTCCGCCTCTACAACCTTACACAACCAAGCATACAACTTGGAGGAACAAGGAGGGGACTTGTGATTACCAGGATTACCAAGCTCTCGCGAGGTTGATGAACTCAAAGCAAACCAAGCAAGATCAATTACCAATTTGCAATCGATGAGCAACGCTTTGAATCGATTGACTTTCTCACAGATGTGTTTCACACAAAACTGTATTTCTGAATAATGGAAGACGTCTAATCTTTACAAGGAGATCGGCCGTCAATATATAACCTAGGGCTGATTTTAGATGGAAAATAATAATTAAAAGAATAATTATAAATAACCCCTAAATTACCTAAAATAACTTTAGTAAATAAGGTCTATAAAAATAGCAATAAAAGAAAGTTTCAACACTTAACAAAATCCCGTCAAAACAGTGACAACTTCAAAGAATGTGAATTTCGGCCAATCTCTAGGTTGAATCTGGAAAAACCTTCAACGGAAAAGTTTTAGATCTCTTCGTCCTAGTTCCGACAAGGTATGGAACGCCTCAATCCGATTAATATTGAATCCGTACGACTCATTTTATGGAGACGTCGAAAAGCTGTCAAACTGTTGAACGAATCTAAAAACGAACGACCCATCAAGCTTGCAGCTTTGGACCTTCTCCCTTGGTGGAGCCTTCTTCTTCCTCTTGAAAATGACATCATTCTCACAAGCTCGAATCATAGGTCCATCCCCAAGTGTTATAGGTGTGTCCGTAGGTGTCTTGGATGGTCCCGCATCATTTCTCTGTTAATCTTGTATTTTCTTGATCCATTACTCAATGAGAATCGTTTTTCCAATTGAATCCACATTTCTCTAGCCGATTGTACATATAACACTGATTTTGAATTTGACTCTGAAACTGAATTCATAATCAAAGAAATTATCAAAATTGTTGCAGGTGTCCCATTGATCTGCCTTCTAAGGATCATCTGAAACTCTGACCATTGTGCCTGTCATGAAACCAAGCTTTCGTTCAGTAGACAGGTTGATCTCCATGCTTCTTCTCCAAGATCTGTAATTTTCTACGTACACCCGCCAATTTTTCCGACATCAAAATCGTCGCCGGACCAACAAATGGATGTAGGAACAAGGGACTCTACATCTCTGCGAGACTGCGTAGGATGGAAAACATCGATCCGTAGCCATACTCTCCGATCAATCTCACCGGTTTTGGCTCTGATACCATGAAGATTGAAATGAAGGTGAAATTGAGAGAGAAAAATGGAGAACTGAATCAGATTGAATTGAACCAATTGAACTGATTACACAGTAAGAGCAAAGCTCCTTTATACAAGATGGCTAACAACATTCAACCACTCTAAAGATCATAGCCCTACACGTGTCACCTCTTAAACCTTTATTTACAACTCTAATAATTTCTGCTGCACAATATACCCTTGTACAATACTAGATAAGTGTTGACCGTTTAATTTGAAAAAGGGCAATGTTGTAGGACTAGTGTTTCGAACAAACTGATACGGGGCTAACCCCGTATCACAAACTTTGACCGAATTGTATTCTATGGTACAAAAAGAGTTATCACGACTTTTAGAATTGTGGCATTACATAGGCCCTTGTTACGATGATTTTGAGTTTTATTTTTAATTAAGACATATTTGAAACCAGTGGCGGAGCTAGGGGGTGCTCGAGCACCCCCTAGCTCGGAAAAAAAATACAATTTTTTTTTTGCATATATTAAATATTTTTAAGATAATATAACATCTTTAAATAATATTTGAAATAAAAGTGCTATCTGATTCAAGTGGTAAGAGAAGGAAGGGGGAAGCAAGGGGAATTTAAAGGTCTTGGTTCAAATCCCACATTTTTAACTTTTTATTTGTTTTACTCCATCATTAATTCTTCTTAATTTCTCTTTATATTTTTTGTTAATATCAACCATTTCATTAAAAAAATGTCATATTTATGTTTAAATTATATATTAAACCTTTTCATTCAATATTGGTTTAAAAATAATTCTTCGTAATTTTTTTCTACATTTTTTCATTTCTCTTTTGTTTTTTTGTTACTCCCAACTATTTAAATACAAAAAAATCATTAAAAAATCACAATTTTAGTGTTTCTTTCAATTTTTTTTTACAAAATCTCCTTATCAAATATATGCCAAAAAAAAATATTTCACGAAATTTTTTTAGCAACCCCTGCCCGAAATCCTGGCTCCGCCACTGTTTGAAACTCAAGAGGCCGACAAGTTGACTGATGGGTGAATCGTCAAAAATACAATAAAGGCAAAAATACATGAAAAGGAAAAAAAGGCGCAATCATCCCTCACAATGATTTTTAGTACTGTCAATTATAAAAATTCAATCCTAAATTAATTTCCGAAAAATAATATTAAAAAATATGTTTATATAACCAAATGTAATGAAACTACATGATGATGGACGACCGCGTCAAGTGAAAGGTCGGGATCTGGATCTCTGAGAGGGACCATTGTTATTTTGTAACAAAAATGAAAAGAATCTGAGCGTAAATACATAAATTTTACCTTGTTATTTGACGAAATCCATTTTCCCATTAAACTCACGTACCCATCAAATAATTCGATCATCAATCTTCCTACAAACTATTTTTGGACCTTGGTGTGAATGACGGATCCAAATCCTCTGACCCCGGTTCTTGTCCGCTCTCCCTGTCCCTCCTCACATATTTTTCTTTTTTAATTTGTTTTTGTTTTTTATTTTTAATTTAATTTACATTTATTTTTAAATACGCATTTGTGAGAGGGGGACGGAGGAGGGGGCAGAGGATTTGATTTCAATTTGGATCCAAACCGGTGTTGCAAGAAATCAATTCGTTCTCACCATCTTCGATGTTTCATGACTTAGAAAGCCCTTGTCTCTAATATCTATTGATAGATTACATAGGTCTTATATTGTATAGTGGGCCCAAAAGGCCCAATACATTTGTAACATATATATATATATATATATATATATATATATATATATATATATATATATATATATATATATATATATATATATATATATATATATATATATATATATATATATATATATATATGTTTATCAATGAATGAAAACCCTCAAGGATGACATTACATTCAATCTCGTGATCTAACATGGTATCACAGATTCACAACATAAAATCTTCAAACCCTAATTCTTCTTTTTCTCCTAATCCTAAACCCTAGTTGTCACCCCCTTGCCGCCGCCACCCCCCACCTCCTCTCGGCCACCCTCCCGGCGCCGGCATCCTCCCCACCCTCGACCTCCCTTCCCTTGCCGCTGATCCCCCCACCCCCCACGAATCTCTTCTCGTCCCAATGGCTGACCCACCACCCACCACCCTCGGGATCTGGATCTCTGAGAGGGTCCATTGTTATTTTGTAACAAAAATGAAAAGAATCTGAACGTAAATACATAAATTTCACCTTGTTATTAGACGAAATCCATTTTCCCATTAAACTCACGTACCCATCAAATAATTCGATCATCAATCTTCCTACAGACTATTTTCGGACCTTAGTGTGAATGACGGATCCAAATCCTCTCTCCCCGGTTCTTGTCCCCTTTCCCTGTCCCTCCTCACATATTTTTCTTTTTTTATTTGTTTTTTTATTTTTAATTTAATTTACTTTTATTTTTAAAAAACGCATTTGTGAGAGGGGGACGGAGGAGGGGGACAGAGAATTTGATTTCAATGTGGATCCAAACCGGTGTTGTAAGAAATCACTTCGTTCTCACCATCTTCGATGTTTCATAACTTAGAAAGCCCTTGTCTCTAATCTCTATTGATAGATTACATAGGTCTTATATTGTATAGTGGGCCCAAAAGGCTCAATACATTTGTAACCTATATATATGTTTATCAATGAATGAAAACCCTCAAGGAGGACATTACATTCAATCTCGTGATCTAACATGGTATCACAGCCTAAAATCTTCAAACTCTAATTCTTCTTTTTCTCCTAATCCTAAACCCTAGTTGTCACCCCATTGCCGCCGCCACCCCCACCACCTCTCGGCCACCCTCCCGGCGCCGACATCCTCCCCACCCTCGACCTCCCTTCCCTTGCCGCCGATCCCCCCCCCCCCCCCTCACGAATCTCTTCTCGTCCCAATGGCTGGCCCACCACCCACCACCCTTATCAAGCCGCCCTTCCACTCCGCTCTCACCATCTCCAACATCAAAAACTGCATTCCGATCCCCATCATCCTTGATCATGAATCCAGTTCCTACACCATGTGGTCTCACCTCTTTACGACCCATGTCAAGGCTCATAAGGTCCTCCACCATATTGATTCCTCCATCAATCGTCCCACCACTGAGGACGAGGATCTCTTCGCTCAACTCGATACTATTGTCCTTCAACGGATCTTAAACACCATCTCCAAAGATCTATTGACAACCATCCTCCACCCCAAAGACAACGCCTTGGGTGCCTGGACCAAGCTTCAGAACCTTTTCCAAGACAACAAGTCCACTCGTGCTGTCTACCTTGAGCACGAATTCTCAAGTTGCAAGTTTTCATCCTTCCCGTCGATCTCCGCCTACTGTCAGCATATCAAGACCTTGTCTGATCAACTAAGCGCCGTCGACTCCAAACACAACGCCACCCTCCTTGTTCTCCAGGTACTTTCGGGTCTTCCCTCTGAATACAACGCTGCTGCTACTCATATCCAGCAGACGGAACCTCTCCCCATCTTTGAAAAGACCCGGTCTCAACTGATCCTGGAGGAGACTCGCCTTCACCGTCAGACCACTAAAGCCACCAAGGACAAGACGGCGTTGGTCTCGTCAAGAGACATTGACGAGACCTATGTCCCACAACAGAGACGTAGCAACGACCAAACAACCCCGAGAGATGGCGGCCGCAGCAATGGGAAGCGGCCGCAGCAGAACGATTCCTCTCGCCCCTCTTGGTACCCCAACCCCGGCTATCTGACTTGGATGCCCTTTGGCTACCCACCTGCGATGTACCTCCCACCAGCCCCGTATATATCCCAACCATCAGCAGGGAGCGGGCTTGTTGGGTCCTGCTCCTCGACCCGCAGGTCATCAGGCCTACCCGTCGTCGTCTGATCCGGCATACACTCCGACTGATGTGCATCACGCCTTCTCTTCGATGCAGTTGACACCTCCTGACTCCGCTTGGTACATGGACACTAGCGCCACTTCTCATATGACGAACTCCTCAGGTACTCTCTCTTCTCTTTCTTTTAAGGGTCCTGCCCATTCTATTATCGTCGGCAATGGTGGTCGCCTTGCTACTTCGGGCATTGGCCACGCCACATTACCAACCCCAACCAACTCATTACACCTCAACAAGGTCCTCATTGCCCCCAAACTTGTCAAAAACCTTATCTCTGTCCGTCGGTTCACCAATGACAATAATGTTTCTCTTGTGTTTGATCCGTTTGGTTTCTCTGTGAAGGATCTTACTACGGGGGTTACCCGTCTGAGATGTAATAGCACCGGGGAGCTCTATCCTGTGTCGTCGGTGATACGGGGTTAGCCGTAGGGTGGCCCGATCTTCGACAATCAAACAAGAAATAACAAATAACGGAAGCAAAAGACTCAAAGACTCGAAATTGATAACAAAGACACGACCGATAGGGACTGATTCGAACTAAAATAGAACGAGGCAAAGACCCCAGGCCTCCGTAGAGGGTAGGAACCAAATACCAACGACTATAAAGCCCGCCTCTACAACCTTACACAACCAAGCGGACAACTTGGAGGCACAAGGAGGGGACTTGTGATTACCTGGATCACCAAGCTCTCGCGAGGTTGACGAACTCAAAGCAAACCAAGTTAGATCAAGAACCAATTGTTGCAATCGACGAGCCACGCTTCGAGTCGATTGACTTTCTCTCAATTGTGTTTCACACAAACTGAAATTTTCATAAAAGAGACGTCTGCCGTTTACAATGGATCAGCCGTCAATATATAACCTAGGGCTGATTTAGATGGAAAATAATAATTAAAAGAATAATTAAAAATAACCCCTAAATAACTTAAAATAACATAATTAATTAAAGGTTCTAAAATAACTCATAAAGAAACAAAGTTCGGCAAAGAAGGTCTCGGCGCCAGCGTCCAACAGCCCGCTCGCGCACGCCCGCGCGCCCATGCTGCACGCCCGCGCGCCCACGCCGCACGCCCGCGCACATTGCCTGCACTTCCGTCAAAATAGGAACAGCTTGCAAAGAATGCGATTTTCGGCCAAGGTCTAGGTCGAATATGGAAAAACCTTCAACAGCAAAGTTGTAGATCTCTTCGTCCTCGTTCCGACAAGGTATGACACGAACCAATACGATCAATATTGAATCCGAACGACACGTTTGACAGAGACGTCGCAAAGCTGTCAAATGTTGAACGAATCTAGAAATGAACAACCCATCAAGCTTGCACCTTTGGACCTTCTCCCATGGTGGAGCCTTCTTCTTCCTCTTGAGGATGACAACATTCTCACGAGCTCGAATCATAGGTCCATCGTCAAGTATAGGTGTGTCCGAAGGTGTCTTGGATGGTCCTGCATCATTCCCCCTTTCTTGAAAAGGATTCGACCTCGAATCCAAAGTCACATAAGATTCCGCACATGCATCCACACGAGCTCCTGGATCGAATACCTCATGCCAATGGAAACTCCTCTCGATGCCGATTGTTGCAGGGGTTGACCACTTCTGGATGGATTTGATCTTGGTTTCACCATCTTGTAGACCATTATAGCTTTCTACAAAACCAAGAAAAGAAACGTTATTAGTGCACAATTCAGATTTCATATCAACGTCATGATATTCTAACTTAATATACATTGTAGCTTGGTCATTGATCTCTAAGTTTCCATCAAAAGCTAGCAAGCTTTCTTCCTTTTTCAAGGTTGAATTGTCAATCATATCAATGCTAGCAATATTAGAACAAGGTTCACTATCAATGATCATATTACAAATTTTGCCTTTTTCTAAGCATTTAGTATGACACAAATCTTCACGTTGATTATCATCACAAGGCATAGGTTGAACACCTAAAACTTTACTAACAATCAAAGAATCTTCATGATCATAGTCAATGCGATCTTCATGATCATAGGCAAGTAAATTAACATCTTGATCATAAGTAACATGCTCCTTAATTTCATCAACAAACTGAACATCTATGCTAGGAGAAACATTAAGTTGATTAGAAATAGGAGGAGGTTCTTCCCTTTCATGTGGTGGCACGTCAACCTTAGGTGGTACTCCTTGTCCGGTCACCGTGTTAGAGCCAACACAAGAACTAAGCACGGGGTAAGAACAATCAGTATGTTGTACCGGTAAGCCGTACCGACGCTCTTGTACCTTCAATCTTTCATTTATCTTTGCCAAGGTCTCCATAAGAGAGTTCATTTTGGCGTTGAACACCATGGCGGATATAGTTGCGTCGGAATCGTTGTCATTGTTGCCATTGTTGGCATTGTTCGGGTTGTTAACCTGCTGAGACATCGCAAATAAACAAACACGGAACTATGTCAAGATTAGCAAATAAAACAACTCACAATGTGTTTCACTCACACACTTCTCTCTAATTGGTTATGACAAGCTTGTTGGGGCAATTCGCTTTGGGCAAATCAACATTCAAGCAAGGACTTAGCAATCAAAGGAAAGTAATCAAGAGAAACAACAAAGAAACAAGCAACAAGGGGCTCAAAATCGACCAAAACAGAGCTCAGCAGACACTGTAACGAGGCTGTACCGAGGCTGGAGGGGGTCGGTATGGGGTCGGTATGGACACTGCAGTACACGACACACAAAAATAGGAAAAGAAAATGAAGGAAAAGAAAGAAAAACTTGGATTTTTACCTCTTTTTTATTTAAACCCTTAGTATGGATTTTGTAGTTGCAAGGTAGGGCTTAAAAAAAAAATTATGGTTTGGGAGGAATGTGTTTGAGAATTTCGACTAGGGCTATGGAATTTTCACCAAAATTGGTCCTTGAAGTTCTTGCACTAGACTCGACAATCCCTCTCTTTTTTTTTTTTTTTAACCTTACTTTTGCCCCTAGTGAATTTTATCCTCCTAGGACTAAGCTTTTGAATGTAAATTTTTTTTTTTGACCTTTTTTTTTTCAGATTGTTTTTTTTTTATACTAATGCAAGAAAACTAATAATGCAATAAAGGACTCTTGAAAATTTAAACTATGGTGAAAGAAAGAAATAAAATTTATGTAGATAAAACAAATAGGCTAAGATAGAAAGCAAACTAGGGTTAGGCAACCAATTTGTGTTTGGCTTGGAAGCTCCCGACTAGGAGCTCCTTTCAACCAATGGTGGTGGCTGAACTAATTAGGCACACATCGGCTTCAATATGGCTGATGTGGGACACGGCGTAGGTAGTATGTGTTTGGATTAAGCGCAACCACAACAATCACAAACAAGGATTAGTAATAATCAAATTTATGAACAAGAAGTAAAAACCAAGAACAATAAAGACTCTATTTTTTTTTTGTAGGTTTTGTGTTTAGGAAAACGAAAGACACAACTTTTGATGTCGGAAACCAAAGCTCTGATGCCAATTTGATACGGGGTTAGCCGTAGGGTGGCCCGATCTTCGACAATCAAACAAGAAATAACAAATAACGGAAGCAAAAGACTCAAAGACTCGAAATTGATAACAAAGACACGACCGATAGGGACTGATTCGAACTAAAATAGAACGAGGCAAAGACCCCAGGCGTCCGTAGAGGATAGGAACCAAATACCAACGACTATAAAGCCCGCCTCTACAACCTTACACAACCAAGCGGACAACTTGGAGGCACAAGGAGGGGACTTGTGATTACCTGGATCACCAAGCTCTCGCGAGGTTGACGAACTCAAAGGAAACCAAGTTAGATCAAGAACCAATTGTTGCAATCGACGAGCCACGCTTCGAGTCGATTGACTTTCTCTCAATTGTGTTTCACACAAACTGAAATTTTCATAAAAGAGACGTCTGCCGTTTACAATGGATCAGCCGTCAATATATAACCTAGGGCTGATTTAGATGGAAAATAATAATTAAAAGAATAATTAAAAATAACCCCTAAATAACTTAAAATAACATAATTAATTAAAGGTTCTAAAATAACTCATAAAGAAACCAAGTTCGGCAAAGAAGGTCTCGGCGCCAGCGTCCAACAGCCCGCTCGCGCATGCCCGCGCGCCCACGCCGCACGCCCGCGCACATTGCCTGCACTTCCGTCAAAACAGGGACAGCTTGCAAAGAATGCGATTTTCGGCCAAGATCTAGGTCGAATCTGGAAAAACCTTCAACAGCAAAGTTGTAGATCTCTTCGTTCTCGTTCCGACAAGGTATGGCACGAACCAATACGATCAATATTGAATCCGAACGACACGTTTTACATCGACGAAAGTCTTGCCCTTCAAACTTCTCAAGTTTCGCGAATTTGGATGCTATCTCCGCCATCGGTAATTCCTTCGTTCTTGCCATTCCAACCTTGTTCCAAAACAACAAAACCAAACAATAAATAAACGTTGAAGATTGTTAGGTTTAAAGGTAATGTTGTTTTAATAGGTTGAAGGTAAATTCGGTTCTTGTAGATCCTTTCGGATAATCAAGACAATTTGAGTAGACCCAAAAAGGGTAATCTCATGGGTAGACCTCGAAAGGTAATCCCGAGGGAGTAGGCCAAAAAGGCAATCTCCACCGAATTCTTTTAGGCGACAAAACTAAGTGTTTAAGCCCTTTAGAAAAGATATATAAAATGGCTTAGATAATGGCAAACGAGTCACTCAAATAAATCGAGTTTTCCTTCAACGTTTATTGCCCCTATATGCCAAAGGGTTGCACTACAATAACGTTGTGGGATAAAACGTTTCCTATACAATAAAAGGGTGGCATCCCATTTCATTATTGCATATATACATACCTTGTTTGTGTTTTAAGTGTTTGTTCTTCCGATTGAAAGAGATATCGGAAAAACTCATGCCTTTCCAAGTGGATGGCAAAGGCCTTTTATAGGCAAAATGGGGTGGAAGTTTTTGGGTGGTTATGGGTAGTTATTGGTAGTTATTGGTGGTTATGGGTAGTTATGGTGGTTGGGCGGTTACCCCCCAATAACTACCCCCAACCGCCGGCCCAATAAGGCCCAATAAGAACCAGCCCAATTAAGGACAAGCTAGCATGACGGAGCTAGCATGGTGGAGCTAGGTCACTCATAAAATATAAAATGTGCATGACATTTATACAAAGCTGGGTGTAGCTACCATGCAGCTAAAATGACTAAGCTAAAGCTTCAATGAAGCTAAAACCCTAATCAAGCTCAAAATTAGAGCTAGGTCATTTTTGGAGTTCCGAAGCTCGGCTAGCTCTCAAATTTTGCACCAAGACCTTAGAGCTTGATATCTTCCTTTACAAATCATGAGACGGTGATTTAACTTACTATAAGTGAACAAAACTCGATCATAACCATATTAGATCG
Organism: Persicaria tinctoria; assembly: GCA_037127255.1. Classification (NCBI taxonomy): domain Eukaryota; kingdom Viridiplantae; phylum Streptophyta; class Magnoliopsida; order Caryophyllales; family Polygonaceae; genus Persicaria; species Persicaria tinctoria. The sequence continues at coordinate 16,772,492 of JBANSL010000008.1, forward strand.
AATACCGAACATATCCCTATTGCTCACTTTTATGGAAAACATCCAAACAAGCTCAAGACTGATTTTCTCAATGTTGATATCATTGCATGGGTCTTTCCTCATGATTTCCTTTCCCCTTAAAATCTTAGAATTACGTAGGGCCGATCACATGGGCCGTGCCTCCCGCACACCCTAAGCCCGAGTGATACTCTTAGTAATTCTCACACTTAACATTTATGATTTCAGACAAATGGATTGATGACTTTTCACAAATCACCAACATTCCTCCCCCATGACTTTTCACAAACTCTCTTGGAAGAAGCCTTGCACTTCCACATATGCTTAGTTGAATTTCTAATTTGCACCTACAAAATGCATTTTCCAAAATTCATTAAGAAACTATGTTTCAACTTTTCTTTTCATGTAGACTAGAACAGATTACATTGATGGGTTGTTGATTGCTCCAAAACTCTACGTCCTTGGCCTACTACATTGAATTCTATCCTACACCTTTCGGTAAGGGGGAATTGGGCGTCCAAGTCATAGGTTCATTTAGGATTTTAACCTCATCCCTCGAGATGCTTTGTACACAAACTCTTTTGCCAAACTCTTGGTTAAGTGATCGACAAGATTGTTGTGTGTTCGCACAAAGACAACCGATATGACTCCATGTGTGATTAGTTCTCGGATGGAACTATGCCTCACACCCAGATGTCGTGACTTCCCGTTATATACTTGGCTATAGGCCTTTGCCAAAGTACTTTGGCTATCACAAAAGATAGCAATAGGGGATATTGGTTTTGGCCACAAAGGTATCTCATGTTTGAGATTCCTAAGCCATTCCGCTTCCTTGCCGGCCGCGGCAAGTGCAACAAACTCTGACTCCATCGTCGAGGTTGTTATGCACGATTGCTTCTTAGATGCCCAAGAAATCGCACCACCACCTAATAAAAATACCCAACCACTCGTTGAAGAGTGATCTTCCACATTGGTGATCCAACTTGCATCTGTGTATCCTTCCAAAGTGGAGGGAGAACCTACATATGCAATTCCATATGTCATTGTCCCTTTCAAGTACCTAAGTACTCTTCTAAGGGCTTTCCAATGACTTGAGCTTGGTCGACTTGTATATCGACTTAACTTACCCACGGCAAATGCTATGTCGGGGCGAGTACTCGTCATGGCATACATTAGACATCCTATCACTTGAGAATACCCAAGTTGTGAGATTGGTTCTCCTAAGTTAGGGCGAAGTTTCTCACTTGGATCCATAGGTGTACTAACCGGTGTGGATTTATCACATTGGAAACGTTTTACCACTTTTTCGATGTAATGGGATTGTGTTAAGGTTAAACCCTTTCCTTCCCGCTTGATCTTAATTCCCAAGATCACATCAGCTTCTCCTAGATCCTTCATGGAGAACTTAGTAAACAAGAACTCCTTAGTTTTGTCCACTTCTATTTGGTTTGTACCGAATATAAGCATGTCATCTACATATAGACATATTATAACTCCTTGACCAGAATTATTAAACTTACTATATACACACTTATCTTCTTGATTGATTTTGAAGCCATCACCCAAAATCACTTCATCAAACTTTTGATGCCATTGTTTTGGCGCTTGTTTAAGTCCATAGAGGGACTTGATCAATCGACACACTTTGTGTTCTTGACCTTCTACTATGAAGCCTTCGGGTTGCTTCATGTAAACCTCTTCATCCAAATCTCCATTGAGAAAGGCTGTTTTTACGTCCATTTGATGGATGACAAGACCATGAATGCTTGCTAAGGCAATTAAAAGTCTTATAGTGGTGATTCTAGCCACGGGAGCATAGGTGTCGAAATAATCGACTCCTTCTCTTTGCTTAAAACCTTGTATTACCAATCGGGCTTTAAATTTGTCAATGGACCCATCGGCCTTCATCTTCCTTTTGAAGATCCATTTACAACCTAGAGGTTTGCACCCGGTTGGAAGGTCTGACAACTCCCAAGTGTTGTTGCCAACAATAGAGTCCATCTCATCTTGGATTGCTTCTTTCCAAAATGCGACATCTTGAGAACTCATTGCCTCGGTGAAGGTCTTAGGATCCTCATCCATATGTAGATATGAGATGATTTGACCTTCTTTATTCCTAGAACCCTCCATCAAGAAGACTTGAAATATTGGTTCAGGATACGTATGTCCTACTAAGAGTGCGGAGTGCACTCGTTGTCGCTTGGGTGTGTGGGACGTCGAAGTAGAAGCTTCGCCCTCATCGTCGCTCGCATGCGTCGAGTGCATGTTTTCACCATCACTATCGTCGCTAGTATCTTCCCCAGGTACGCCCATGGCCATGCGTTTTAGCGCCCTTGGCCCTGTAGCTGGGGAGTCTTTGTCGAGCAGTGGCTTTGGGTCAGCGACATCGATGCTTGGTGCTTGCAGCAAGCTAGCGCACGTCATAGACCTAGTGACCCTAGGTCCAAGTACAGGCGTCGGCTCCTCGGTTTCCATTGGATCCGATGATGGGTCGACATCCTCTTGGTCTATCTCCCTAGGCCTAGGGCTCGATGTGAACCTAGTCTCATCGAATATGGCATCACGTGATTCTATCACGGTGTTGACCGAGATAGCGTGATTGGGTTCTATGACGAAGAACCTATAGGCCTTAGAGTTGTGTGCATATCCAATGAACATGCACTCAATACCTCTATCTCCTAAGGTTTTACGCTTAGGGTCCGTTAGTCTAACAACCGCACGACAACCCCATATACGAAGATAATGGAGATTTGGTTTTCTTTTAAACCAAAGCTCGTACGGTGATTGACGACTTCTCTTGCTCGGCACCCTATTTAAGATATAGTTGGATGTTAGCATCGCCTCACCCCAAAACGAGTTCTTTAACCCGGAGTATGACAACATGACATTAACCATGTCCTTAAGAACACGATTCTTTCGCTCCACCACCCCATTTTGTTGTGGGGTATATGGAGCCGTCGTCTCATGAATTATGCCACAAGACTCAAAATACTCCACATCCATGTATTCACCACCACGATCGGTTCGTAGCCTTTTAATTTTATTTCCCGTTTGCAATTCAACTTCGGTCTTGTATGCTTTAAACCTATCTAGTGCCTCACTCTTCGAGTGAACTAAATAGACATAGCAAAACCTGGTTACATCATCGATGAACGTTATGTAGTAACGTTTTTTACCCAATGATGGCGTTGCATGTAGGTCCCCTAGGTCCGAATGGACTAGGCCTAGGACCCCTTCTTCTCTTTTAATTTCCTTAAAAGGAAGCCTTGTTATTTTTGTTAACAAGCAAGTTTTACACTTTTCATTTGTTGGTTCAAAGGCGGGAATTATATTTTCCTTAGCCATATCTAGCATACGCTTCATATGTACATGTCCCAACCTTGCATGCCAAAGATCATATAAAGAATCATTAGACACAACCATGTAATCAAATAATACTTTATTATTATTGATAACATTGAGTAGGAACATATTATTTTTATAATGGCCGAAGCCTACAAATATTCATGCCCTACTTATTACTAATCGATCGGCTTCAAAAACCAATCGATAACCTAACTTGTTAAGCACACCACCGCTTACAACATTTTTGCGGATGGCGGGTGCATACAATACATTATGTAATACAAGTTCCTTCCCACTAGTAAAGTTGAGATGTACGTCCCCTTTACCTAGGACCGGGGTTGTTGACTCGTTTCCCATGTAAAGCACTAAACCGTCCTCTACATCTTTCATGTGCTTGAACCATTTCCTTTCCATGCACACATGGGTGGTGGCACCCGAGTCAAGCCACCAAAGGAGTTTTTCATCCTTCATAACAAGACATTGATCAATGTTAGATACAAAGAATAATGACTCATTTGTAACTAAAGACACAGAAGTGCCCTTACCTTGCCCGGGGCTTGTGCCCGAGCCCGACGCCGGTGTCATGACACCTTTGTCCTTTGACCCCTTGGACCTGCAGTCCCTCTTCATGTGGCCTGCCTTTCCATACTTCCAACAAGTTCCCTTGGCCTTAGCCTTCTTGTTAGAACCTTGCTTACTGCCGTTTCCTGATTTGGGACGCTTGGAGCCCTTAACGCCCACGGTGCGTTTGTTGTTGCCCGCCTCCATTGTGTTTATTGAGTGGGATGATTTGTGTTCGCCTTTCTTTCCCTTGTCATTCGCCTTGAATTCCTCCTCTATACGTAGATGGGAACCCAATTGGACAAGGTCCATGTCCTCCTTCGAATGCTTCAAGAGATGTTTCGCCTCCTTCCACGAGTGAGGTAACTTATCGATTATGGATGAAACGGCGAAGTTCTCATCCAAGGTGATCCCATGTTGGGTTAGTTGACACAATACTCGGAGCAATTCGTGGTATTGCTCCATTACCGGTCTATTTTCAACCATCTTGTAATTGTTGAAGTTAGACACGAGAAACTTCTTTGAAGAGGCATCTTCCGCCAAGTACTTGGCTTCGAGTGCTTCCCACAAAATCCGAGATGTCTCATGATTTTGATACACATCAAATAGGGAGTCGGCCATGCCATTGAGGATGTGCCCACGACAAATGTAGTCGTCATTCTCCCACTTCCCAACACGCCTATGTTGAAGGATTATAGCCTCCCTTTCGGCGATTTGAGCCTCGGTCTCTCCGTCGACTTTTTCCGGAATCGGAGGTGGCTCTTCGGGACATGGCGTTGAGAGCACGTACGCCACCTTAAATGAAGTAAGAATGAAATGCATCTTCTTTTGCCATCGACGAAAGTCTTGCCCTTCAAACTTCTCAAGTTTCGCGAATTTGGATGCTATCTCCGCCATCGGTAATTCCTTCGTTCTTGCCATTCCAACCTTGTTCCAAAACAACAAAACCAAACAATAAATAAACGTTGAAGATTGTTAGGTTTAAAGGTAATGTTGTTTTAATAGGTTGAAGGTAAATTCGGTTCTTGTAGATCCTTTCGGATAATCAAGACAATTTGAGTAGACCCAAAAAGGGTAATCTCATGGGTAGACCTCGAAAGGTAATCCCGAGGGAGTAGGCCAAAAAGGCAATCTCCACCGAATTCTTTTAGGCGACAAAACTAAGTGTTTAAGCCCTTTAGAAAAGATATATAAAATGGCTTAGATAATGGCAAACGAGTCACTCAAATAAATCGAGTTTTCCTTCAACGTTTATTGCCCCTATATGCCAAAGGGTTGCACTACAATAACGTTGTGGGATAAAACGTTTCCTATACAATAAAAGGGTGGCATCCCATTTCATTATTGCATATATACATACCTTGTTTGTGTTTTAAGTGTTTGTTCTTCCGATTGAAAGAGATATCGGAAAAACTCATGCCTTTCCAAGTGGATGGCAAAGGCCTTTTATAGGCAAAATGGGGTGGAAGTTTTTGGGTGGTTATGGGTAGTTATTGGTAGTTATTGGTGGTTATGGGTAGTTATGGTGGTTGGGCGGTTACCCCCCAATAACTACCCCCAACCGCCGGCCCAATAAGGCCCAATAAGAACCAGCCCAATTAAGGACAAGCTAGCATGACGGAGCTAGCATGGTGGAGCTAGGTCACTCATAAAATATAAAATGTGCATGACATTTATACAAAGCTGGGTGTAGCTACCATGCAGCTAAAATGACTAAGCTAAAGCTTCAATGAAGCTAAAACCCTAATCAAGCTCAAAATTAGAGCTAGGTCATTTTTGGAGTTCCGAAGCTCGGCTAGCTCTCAAATTTTGCACCAAGACCTTAGAGCTTGATATCTTCCTTTACAAATCATGAGACGGTGATTTAACTTACTATAAGTGAACAAAACTCGATCATAACCATATTAGATCGAATACCGAACATATCCCTATTGCTCACTTTTATGGAAAACATCCAAACAAGCTCAAGACTGATTTTCTCAATGTTGATATCATTGCATGGGTCTTTCCTCATAATTTCCTTTCCCCTTAAAATCTTAGAATTACTTAGGGCCGATCACATGGGCCGTGCCTCCCGCACACCCTAAGCCCGAGTGATACTCTTAGTAATTCTCACACTTAACATTTATGATTTCAGACAAATGGATTGATGACTTTTCACAAATCACCAACACCTTCTCCCATGGTGGAGTCTTCTTCTTCCTCTTGAGGATGACAACATTCTCACGAGCTCGAATCATAGGTCCATCGTCAAGTATAGGTGTGTCCGAAGGTGTCTTGGATGGTCCTACATCAGTCGGCCTCACCATCCAACCCGTCAAGTCCAATCGCCCTCTCGACATCATCATCCAGTCTTTGGCATGCACGCCTTGGTCATCTCAGTCCTGCAATTTTAGATTTGCTTCGTTCTAAGAGTCTAGTCAATTGTAATAAAGAGCTTCGCTCTAGTTTATGTTCTTCTTGTCAGTTAGGCAAGCATGCTAGACTTCCTTTTCAGCGGTCTTTAAACACTACTTTTGCCCCATTTGATATTATTCATAGTGATATTTGGACATCTCTTGTGCCTAGCAAGGAGGGTCATAAGTATTACCTTTTGTTTCTCGATGATTACACACATTTCTTATGGGTTTTCGCTTTGCACTTTAAATCTCAAGTGTTTCCTATCTTTGCTAAATTCCATGCTTACATCAAAACACAATTTCACACCTCTATCAAGTATTTCCAATGTGACAATGGCCGCGAATTTGACAACAAAGACTTTCACACTTTCTTCAACACTAATGGGATCTCCTATCGCTTGTCTTGCCCCTATACCTCCCAACAGAATGGAAAGGCCGAACGAATCATCAGAACCATCACCAATATGATGCGCTCTCTCCTCTTCCACGCATCCATTCCCCTTCTCTATTGGCCTTATGCCTTAGCCACCACCTGCTACCTCCTAAATATTCTCCCTTCCACCACCCTCCACCATCGCTCACCAACGCAGGCACTTTATTGTACGTTGCCTAGGTATGATCACCTTCGTACCTTTAGGTACTTGTGCTTCCCAAATCAGTTATCCACCGCCCCACACAAACTTCACCCACGCTTACAAAAAAAAATTATATTAGCGTCGGACAGTAGCAACGGCCTCAATTTTCCGTCGCCAATTAGTAGTTTTTTGCGACGGCAAATCACCCCGTGGCTTAATTTATAGAAAAAATAGGATTTTTTTTGGCGACTGCGTGTCACCGTTGCAAAAAATGAGGGGTTATTTTATTTTTTTATTTTTAAAAAAGAAAAAAAATGCTAACTAAACACACGTTTTTGTTTTAGGGTTTACAACACTTTCATCAAATGCATGTTCCAACTTTCGATCATCTCCATCGCATTCGATCATCTCCTATTGCGCCTCGTTGGGGTCACGCCCTCTCATCGCCGGCGCCCGGCGGGGAGCTTGTGGTGGTGCCGCCGGTACTTCGCTCGTTGGTCTCGGGACGCGACCATCTCTCACACTGCTTATTGGGGCCGACCACGACCATCTTCGATTGCCTTTTTCCTTTGTTGTTAATCGAGAATCGTTGTTTTCTCTGCCTCCATTTCTAGGTAATCGTTGTTTTCTATGGCTTTTGTTCCCAGTTTAGGTAAAGGGGGCTTCTAGGGTTGATCGATAATCGTTGTTTTTGTTCCCAATTTTTTCGAATAGGGGAAAAGAGGTCCTAATTGATGCTCAATTGCAGTGCTTTTGTTACTGATTTCTTTATTGTACATATTCTTGGTTGATTTTTTCGTTTGATTTCACAATTAGGTTTTGCACCCGAGTTGAAAGTCACCCGAGCATTTGGTGTTGGATTTCTTAAACAGGTTTGTTTTCTAATCATATGTACTGATGTGAAAATTTGCTTTTGTTGTTTTGTTACACGTTGCTGTGACGAGTTCATCCAGGCTGTGAGTAGCTCTTTATCAAGTTATTAACCTTTTCTCATCAGTTGGTGATTGTGATTTTAATGGTCGTGCTTAGTTTAGAAAGTAAGTGATTTAATCTTACTTAATATCATCTAGCTAGTTTGATTGGAAATCTTATGTTTAAAGATGCTTAAAATAAGGTTGAGTGGATACATACAACTTGGGATTGGCTTTTTTCACTTTATGACCAACTTTGTGCTGCTCTTTCACTTCTGATAATTGGCATAGTTGTTAATTATCTTAATCTCATTTCTTTTTGCTCTTGCTACGTATTTACCAACACTAGATGATTGAATTCAGATGCTTTTTATGGTTGAATTTTGGAAAATGGCTAGTTGCACTGATGTTTTATTTTCCAAATTAAGTCCCAATCCTGCTGTCACAAAACACCTCAAAGAGGAGATGTCATCGGTTGTTTTGGGCACTATCATATCATCACAACTTGACTGAACTGATGTTTTTTTGGGTTTCTCTAGATTATGGAAGAAACATTAAAACATCTTGCAAGTTTAGTTTTTTTTTTTGTTTTACCAGGATTGCTTGGGTTTTTCAGTTTAGTCAATTTGAATGATTCACGTACTCTCCGTTTAGATGAATATTATGACATTGCCGAACTTGACTTTAATGGAACATTATAAAATTTATAAATATTAAAAATATCTAGATATGAAATACTTCGTATGAGTAACTTAATATTCATTATGGGAGGACTATATTAGATATATTTTTGTATTTATGATTTACTTACTGTTCATATAGTAATGCGAGAATCATTTCTGTTAAATGAGTTATATAATACCTGACTCATATGTAGAACAGATTAGGTCCAATGTTATACCATGTTTTCATGTCAAATACTCCTACATTCGATTAGGTCCAATGTTGTCCAATATTGATTCTTCAAGTTCACTGTCATCATTTTGAGGGAGTGTTGGGTTTGTGCATATTTATTTGTTTAGTTAGGTGCAGTACACAATCTCTCTTTTCTTCATCTTCTCTACAGCTCTTCCGTATAGGTTGAATATTCAAATTTATTCAGTTAACACCCTATTCTACAATAGGTCTATTTTAAGGACTAAAACTTCAAAAAAAAGCTTTTTATTAAATTAATTAACACGTTTTTATTGCAAACAAATTTACACACCATATATATTAAAAATCACTTACTTTTGTTACATATATATTGTGTCTGCTTTGTAATTGATTTGTAGGTAAATATGAAGAAAAAAACGTCGAACCTGGTAGACCCCGTTCCATGTTAGAGTTATTAACTGCAGGGGATTCTGGTAGCAAAAATGGTTCCTCCTCGAAGAGTGGACCTCCCACTCAAGCTTTGGCTCCTCCACCTCCACCTTTGCCTTTGGCTAAAACTCTTTCAGAAGCAAGTATGTGCTATAGCAAGAATCAATTCCTTTCCTTACATATATATTGGGTCTACGTTGTAATTAAAGAATATTGAACAATTAATAAGGAGTAAAAAGAGTTGCTTTTAGTTTTTATTTAATGGTATGTATGAAAAATAAAATGATCTTATACTGAAAAGCATAGAATATGGTGAGAAACTGAGAATCTAATACAGTAACTATATGGATGATGAATATGAATGATTAATGGAGTAAATGCAGCCACCTCTTGTGGAGCCCCAACACTACAGAGATCTGATCAAACCCAAGCTTAGGCAGGCCCCACCAAAGCCCAAGTGAGTATTGTGCACATCTTTTGTTTTGACTTACTGCTGTAATTGATTTACTTACTGCTACAGATTTGAAGTTTGTTGATACATCAGGTTAAAAAAAACACTGTAGAGATCTGATTTACTTACTGATCACTTGATTTTATTACATATATTGTGTCTACGTTGTAATTGATTTGTAGGTAAATATGAAGAAAAGAAAGGTCGGACCTAGTAAACCACGTTCCGTGTCAGAGTTCTTAACTGTAGGGGATTCTGCTAGAAAAAATGGTTCCTCCTCGTAGAATGGATCTATTGTGTCGCACACGCTTCATACTCCAGCTCCAGCTTTGGCTCCTCCACCTCCACCTCCACCTCCACCTCCACCTTTGCCTTTGGATCAAACTCTTTCAGAAACAGGTATGTGCTGTATCCAGATTTAATTCCTTTTCTTATTGGTGATATAAAGCTATTTGAATATCTACTTTGCAACTAGGAATAATATTCTATGTTAAATTTATATTGGCCTAAATTTCCAAGGTATCAAATTATGTTAATGTAAAGTATGATGTTAATTTGTCTCAAGGTGAAGATGAAGAGGTTGATGTTAGATTGCACAATAAAGGTGTGCCAGAGTGGAATACCGGAGTCAAAATTCAAGTTCACTTCAATGAAACATTCCAGCCTGTTGGAGATAAAGCCCAACTTCTAAAGTCTCAATTGGGCATCATTGTACGTGATGGGCAAAGGGTTCCGCTTACTGCTACAGATTGGAAGTTTGTTGAAGTCTATCAAAGAAGCAATATGGACAGAAGTTAAGGTGAGAAAATCATTTACAAGTTTTAAGCAAAACTTTTTTAGATAATAGTAAGTGATTTGTTTATACTTTCATAATTTGTAGGCCAATGTGATAGATGTTCCCGAGGGGTTCAAAGTTGTCTGCCTTAGAATGTGCAATCATATGTGGAAGGATCATAAGGGAAAAATAAAGAAAGATTACTATTTGAAGCGAAAAGATAATCCCAAACTCTTATCGAAGTGCCCTCCAAGGGTTCTTCCAAACCAATGGCCTGCGCTTATCGCATATTGGAGCAGTGTTGATGCTCAGGTATAACCAATAGCATTTTCATTATGTGAGTGTGCATATGATTTATCAACCTTTTTACTTACTTTGACTATAGGAGCAATCATTGCGGAACTCCAAAAATCGAGATAAGCATGGACCAGTTCATGTCACTCGTCGAAAGTCGTTTGCTGAAGTCAGATATGAGGTATGTATTTATTTGGTCACTACTTTTTGGGGTTCATCTTTTATATGGAGTTACATTTTTTACTTATTATTTTGTGCAGATGACACAAAAAGGAGAGGCCGTCGATAAGATGAGTGTGTGGATAAAATCTCGCAATCCAAATGATCATGATGTTTTAGAGGCCATAGTAAGTTTTTAGGGTCTTTTTGATGTTTAAACTTTGATTTTATGTTTGTGTGCTGATATTTTTATTTTGTTAAGATTATGTTTATAATAATTACATGTTCTTAAGCTTCTTAATTTGCATTTTCATATTGTAGAACGACTACAATAATTTTAGGGTCTTTTTGATGTTTAAACTTTTATTTTATGTTTGTGTGCTGATATTTTTATTTTCATGAGAATATATTAGGAGACGGTGTGTCAAATGTAGTTGTATTCATGAGAAATATTGTAGGAGATATCTTTTGAAATATTTTGGGTTCTTGTAAGATAAATTTTTTTTTCTTATTTTGGGTTTCTATTATAGTGTGGAATAAGTTCTCAACCAAAGGAGTCTATAGGAGACGGGGTTAATCTCTTATCTACAGAGAAGGATGCTACTGAAGAGGAAGATGGAGATGGTGAAGAAATTTCCCCACAAGAATCAACTAGTCAAAAGAAGGTTAAATGGTGAATGACCAAGATTAGGATTTTGCTCGGCCTCATTAATTTCCTTTTGTTCCATCACTTCCATGTAGGAGTTCATCAGTGAAAAAGTTAAGCTTATGACTTTAATTTCTAATTTAGGTTTTTATGCTTTCAAACAACAATTTAACTACTTGTTTACTTGATTAGAATATATTTTTGTTCTATATATGAATTTAAGTTAATGGATTGAATTTATGGCGATTTGTCCATTGTTAGTTGTGCATATATTAAATTATTTGATTGTAATGGTGGATTATGGAAAAAAAAATATACCAGGAAATTAAATATATAAACATGAAAACAGATTAAAATACCTAAAAAATTTGCGACGGCAAGTGCCTGGTAAAAAAAATACTGGGCAGCACCTTTTGGCGACGGCAAGAAACCATCGCAAAAAGGGAGAAGAAGCGGGAAAATGTGGTGGGAAATTTTGGCGGCTAATAATTTATGCAGCGACGGCAGTTGTGCCGTCGCTAATATTTTTTCCATTATCAGCCGTCGCTAGCGCCGTCGCTAATATTTTTTCCATTATCAGCCGTCGCTATAGCGCCGTCGCTTAGCCAAAATACGTTTGCCACGGCTATATTAGCCACCGTCGTTTTACTGTCGCTATGCCGTCGCCAATCGCTTTTGGCGACGGCAAATTGAGTGTTGGCGACGGAATTCTGCCGTTGCTAATATAATTTTTTTTTGTATGTATTTTTATTGAAATTTACCGCTCTAGTTCCCTCCATACCATGAATATATTTCATTCTATTTGAATTGTTGTCATGTTATTAATTACAACCCCTGTTATAATACAATAACACTTACAATAACAAACAAAAGTCTCGTAATTTCAGTCAAGTTTGATATATCAAACAAAATATTCAACACATTAATTTTCTACTAACATATTGCTCTTGCTTCTTGTCATGTTGTTCTTCGAAATCTTTGATTATCATGATGAAGTACTTTTTTTCTTGAGACAATAGATACTTCAAATTTGACAAAAAATAGTAAATCACCTGCTTCTACGCTTCTCCTAGTATCCATTCTAATTAAAGGCAAAGAAAAGACGCCTTATAGTTTTTAGCTTAAGAAAACCGAATTCGGATCCTTTATGATATTTTATCTATTACACATCATTCTACACATTTTAAATTGATCTAAATTATAAACCAATTTGATAAAGATACCTTAAGTTTAAATGTATAAAGCAGTGATCATAAATGAAGAAACAACCAAAGTAAAGCTCGCATCATGAGGGAAATGAAGAGTGGTAGTGTACTGGTCGGTGTGACATCTTTTTGCAGTCATTGTCTTTGTCTGTCTTCTCTATGTTATAATAAGCTTGAATCTCCACCGCATTGCCTTTGTAGTCGTCGAACATCATATTGATTCTCTATTGAAGAGATGACCTCCTCGCATCGAATTGTTTATCCACCGAAGCTTCATCAATTTTACCTAACGGAGCGATTTTGTTATGCAAACATATAGAAAGAGAAAGGGAAAAAGAAACCTATCTAGTTGGATTATTAACCAATTAGTCAATCATACAAAAAAAAAAAGAAACCTATCTGGCTGATATTGAAGCCTGTTTTTCATGGCCATAATATACTTCATACCATGACTGTGAAAATGGCTGAAGAAAATAATTGTTTTATGATTATACTCGTATTAAGTTCGTGTGTTATCATGGTAGTCCAATTATTCCAAATCAACCTACCATAAACTCATAAGCACTAACTAAATCTACTCAATAACAATTTTAAGTACTTTAAAATTTGAATGAACCTCTAAAATTAAACTAATTGAATCATAAAATTCAGTTCAAACAACTGAGTAACCAATTATTCCATTTGGACCTCTAATCGACTATTTATTTTTAGATATTCTTAATTTCATTGTATGTAATATTAAAACTTCGTTTTCATTGTCATAATATAGTTCACACCTTGCCTGTGAATCAGACTAATAAAATACAATAAAACATTAAATAGTGATACAACACACGGAAAGTAAAAGAAATGAGAATTGGATTTGCATAAATAAGCTGATGGAGAAAGAATAATCAACTTAAAGTATATATAAACGAATTTAATTTGCATATGCGTAGGTTTTCCACATAAAGCACATGATAAGGAGCTCTAGTTGTAGAGAAATATTTACAGCACAAGCAAACACAACTTCTCTATAGATTAGAAAACTGCCCGAATTAGAGAACGTGAGGGAGATGATAAAATAACTAAATTCATTAACAATACATAAGTCACTGAGATATTTGAGTCTATATCATATTCATTAATCATTCATTTTAAAATCTTAACCTCAACATCCATCCAGATTGACCTATTTGCTAAAGAATTAGATACTTGCTTCTCTATATTCCATTCACAACACTTAAGGAAATTTTAATCAAGCAACTTATTCTAAAAAAAAACGATTTCCAATTTCCATTTTTAGGCACGAAGGAACCAGAGCATAATAAATCAATTATATAGAAATATCAACAGCACAAGAAAACGATAACACCTCATTCCAATTAACAAAGAATTTACATAATGTACCATTGACTATGGTATAATGAGACTCTACCCGAATTGACAAAGAATTTTCAGCATCAAGACATTCTCTCTTGTACAACCCGTCACCTGAAGAACACATTTATGCAGCTGAAGGGCTAAATTCAAGTCACTCAACCTCCCACAACCCGACATTACACTCAACAGCAGTCAGCATCACATCATCAGGCATAAATCCCTCCCTCTTCATCCCCACAAATATGTCCACCAACATCCTTGGCACACCCACCCCGAGACATCCCTCCTATCAGTGCATTCCAAGAACCCAACTTTCTCTTAGGATTTTTATCAAACACCTTGCGGGCACTCTCAATATCTCCCGCCTTCACATACATATTAATGAACCCGCTTTCACAAAACTGATCCAACTCAAACCCACGACGAAAAGCGACCCCATGGAGATGGCGCCCAGTCCGGATAGAGTATACTTGAGTTGCCGCCTTCAAGGTGATAGGAAGCATGTATCGATCGAGCGCAAACCCAACACTTAGCATATCAAGGAGAGCTTGGACTGCCTCTTGAAATGCACCTAGTCTAGTGTAGGATCTGATTAGGTTGTTCCAATTAAGTATACGATCCTGAGATTCTAGGAAGCGTGTTTTAATGAAGTGGACATGGATACCGGTGACATTGGCTAATCTGGTGATGTTTAGAGATTGGTTTAAGGGATTTGGGGATGCTAGTGTTGGTGGGAAAGGGTCCACAGGAAAGGAAGCAACATCAGCAAGGGCAGTGCACACACAGGAGAAGGTGATGGCGTGGTTCAACTGCTTTGTGCAATGGCTTGCAAGCATTGATCACATACATGCTCAAGGCTTTCTTTCTCTTGTTCTTTCCCCTTTTTACAAGGGATGAGAAAAGGTGGGGAGCTAGGTTTAGTCTTTATTTCAGCTACATATATATGGCATAGGAGATCGAAACCATTTCAGAATGACATACTAATATTTCAAGTTCATAGTGAACTTTCTTAATGCAATACCTTTATCATCCAATTTGGACATGAAAACGAATCCTAAGAAAAGGTTTGAAACCCATTTAAGGAAAATAAATTCTACCTTTCAATTCCTGTACCACCAGGATTCAGCTGAGAATTAGCATTGATACCACGTGCATTCTTTGCAACTTCAGCAAAGTTCCACCCTTCGCCGTATCTAGATAGGAGAATCATAGAAATTTAGGGCATGTTTGTTTGGACGAAGGGAAAGGAAAGGAAAGGTAACATTTCCAGAGAAAGGAAAGGAAAGGAAAAGGGTTAAACTCCAATTTTGTTTGGTTAATTTAAGAGGGGAATCATTGCTTTCTTCATTACCTTTTTATGCGTTTGGTTGATTTAGGGAAAGGAAAGAAAACAAATAATAAAACCTTATCATTTTTTCCCCTAATATTATTGCAAAATCATATAATATAATAAGGATGAACAGATATAATAAACTCATATCAAATCACTTGAAATCCACACCGTCATAATTCCATACAGTCAGAAATCCACATAGTCAGAAACACCACTTCGCACGAAAAAAAGAAGTTATAACCTCGTTCAAAAAGACATAAAGGTAGATTACAAAACCAAACAAACCAAAGTATCATGCATGTTCAAAAGCTACAACCACATATAAAATCCACTAGATCAGCTCCTCTTCTTGAAGCAGACCCCAATTCCTCCCTGTAGAAATCTTGAAGAAGCACCGAATGCGTGAAGAGGAAATTAAACAAACCCCAATTCCTCCCTGTAGAAAGTAGAAAATATTCTGCATTTAATAAAAATTGCTCGTATAACCTGAAATGAAATATAAAGTACAACAAATAATGCAAAAAAAAATACTGATCTCTGCCTTTACAGTAGAAAAAATACTCCCCAACCCTGTATTTTTCTGTTCTTGTTCTTTTTAAAAGTACCTATTAAACAATAATATTCATTATATCCCTGTATTGTTCTTCTTCACTCTGATTAATCAATCACAGGTGAATGATTTGAGCTTGGTACATTCTAGAAACTTCCCCGTATACAAGTATTGGTGAGAATGTGAGATGTATTGAGTCAAATCTATCCCTTCAAAAGTTTGATAGAGTTGTTTAGTTGATTTCTAGCTTGTTTGTCTTCCTTTATAGCATTGACTGGAAACTGGGCTTACCACTATCTGCTGCTTCCCAACAAAGTCTTACATTTTCTCTAATAGTGATTAAAAAAAATTACTTACACAATCTATTACTGTAATATCAATTATACATTTGGTCCTAAATATGAAACCATTCATATGACAATACTCAAAAGGCCAATATAACATAACTTATGTTCGTGAACAGATAATACATAGGAGCGGATGCTTTATGGTTTATGATTCAAAGAGAGGACAACAACAAGGACAGCAAAGAGAGGACAAGAAATTACCAACAAATTCCAGTTCACTACTTGCAAAAAAAATCAGCAGAGAGAGGACAACAAATTACCAATAAATTCCAATTCATTACTTGAAAAAAAATCCAATTCACAGTTCACACAGCATAGAGATCGATGATCATCTTTAAGTGCTGATTGAGTATAGATTGGCACTGGATATTCTTTTGACGGTAATTAGCCAGAGTAGGTTGGTAGTTGTTCGATACAGCTTACATGTTACTTAGAAATTGGAATGGTATAATTCTAGTCCATAATATAGGTACCATTCACAAAAAAGCCACATCCTACCAGAATGATTTCAACCCACAATGAGCAACATTTTCTCACTATCTCAGTCTTCATAACAAAAAAAAAAATTCAAATCAACAGGCAGGACATAACAAAAAAAAAAAACGAAAAGAAAACAAACTCCACCAGAGACTGGAATGCAGCTATGCTGGCAAAGGAGAGGGAGAGTTGAATATACCTAAGTCACTGCCCGAAAGAGCTTCCTTCGACTCCTCTTTAAACTTTCTGAGCCTTCTTCCTCTTCCCTCCTGGCTGGTGTTTGCCGCAGTTCAAAAAAATCTCTGAAATTGCAAATTGTAGCAACAAAAAATCAGCCATCGATCAATTAAGGGCAAAATAGAAGTTCCCTAAAGTTAGGCTAAAATTCATATACCTAGCCAGAGAGATCTTTGAACGAGAACTCCTTGTGAATTTCTTATGTGTTGATTGTTGATTTGTCCCCTTTCAAATACCCAAACCAAGAGACCCCAAAATTAGCGAAATCACAGCCCTGGAACCTGCAATGAAATCGGTCAAACCCAAAGATTGCTCAAACGACCAGAGAGAAGGGCAAAAGAAGTTCCTAATCCGAGCTTTAATCATTCGAATCGAAGATTCAAGGGCTGAAGTTTGGAGTTGAAAAAAGCCCTAAAATCACAAATTCTAAAAATCAATCGAACCTAGAAATCGAATGTCCATTTGAACACGGATATGACTAGAGATTCGAGATTTGAAGCACGAATCGCCTAAACGTTAAGCTAAATGAACGAATTTGAGGTCGGAAATTCTGGGGCTAAAGCAAAGCATACATGTTTGACGTCGACGTCTCGCGCCCTCGTAGCAACGGGCTCGAAGGGGGATGGCGTCTCACCCGCCCGCTCTTCCGACTACCCAGGCCGAAGTGCACAGAGCCACCGTTGTCCGCTCGGCTCCACGCCTTTGCGCACCGTCGTTGCTCCTGGTGTTGCTATTTCGGGAATCGGGAGAGAAAGAGAGTCGGGGAGAGAGAAAGTCGGGGAGAGAGAAACAGTCAGTAAACCCCTGATTTCTCTAGGGTAACAAATGGGGTGAATTGATTAGGGTCCATAAAGAATTCATTCTTTGAATTGTGTTTAACAAACAGGCTCAAACAAACACCGGGTAATTATTCCTTTGTTGGCCCCTTTTTTTCCAAAACAAACAGGCCCGAATGTAAGCCAAAGAGGACATGAAGTGAAATATAGCAGTATCAACTACCAACGGAAAAAATTAGTCAGCACATGTATAACCCACTACTTAGTACTTACACATAAGTGCGTTTGCCATCTACTCCATGGATATCCGTGGACAAAGAGCGTAACTGACTTGTTGCCATTTCCTGTGACCATAGTAGTTTTTAGCTTTATACACTTGTATCCATGCAGTAAGCTGGTATCATACTTCATTCATTTTTTTCTACGTAAGTAACCAAGAAATAAAGAACTTGCTTCATAAACAAATTAGCCAAAACCAAATTTCAACCACCTTACTTTGTAACTATATTCAGGCTTTAAAACTCTTAAAATATATGTATGCATTCATCCATTCAGATGCAACTTGCAGTGGCCCCTTAGAGATGTACATTACACAAGATATCAAATTCATTTTTATAGCCATATCATTATAGCCACAATTATATTTAAGACCACTGTATGTATTGAAAATATATCGAAAATAATTGAGAAACCTTAATTACGCAAAATAAGTGTTTATGAAAATGAAAAGGGAAAAAAACATTATTAAGTGATACCACAGTAATCAGTACATTAACTGAACTAAATACCAGACTGAATTTCAGGATGTCACTTACCATGGTACGCTTCATAATGTGACCCATAAGATCAAAGCGGAACCCATCAACCAGAGAGGTGCATCAATCATTTGAGTTAGCCAAAGTAAATGCAATGAGAAGATTACATTAAGAGAGGTGAGAAGAGATATACTCCCTCTGTTCAAAATTATAAGTCCTTTTAGACTTTGACACACATATTAAGAAAAGTCTAAAAATATTATTTTTATACTCCTTATTAATTATCTATTACCATTATCAACCAATAACATTTCACAAAACCACTCAAAAAGTTACTTTTCTCTTATCCCAATGCATCGAAAACCTAAAAGGACTTATATTTCTAAACAAAATTTCAAGCCTAAAAAGACCTATATTTTTAAACGGAGGGAGTATATGACTACTGAATCTAACTACACAAGTTTAACCATGTCAAACTGGTTAAGAATGTCTTTGAGAACATTAACATAATTAACTGCAACATTATATTGGAAGAACGGTCGTGGCGCGCGGCAGTGTAAATCGATGGTTGCAGTCGCTACAAATGCACTGAAGTATGATATGGAATGAAACTATATACTCAAATCAAGTAATTAACAGTGAAAAAAAAAAGAGTTTTATACCTCTATCTCACGCATCAAGTTGTCGATTGCCACCTCCGTCGTCAATCGCTGTTGCCGATTGAGCCGCCTCCCGTGATTGCCCTTGATTGCCCGCCACCTGATTGCGCCACGCCTCCAACCGTCGATTGTCGCCTCCAGCCATCGTCGACTGAGCCGCCTCTTGCGACTCGCCCTCTTCTGTCCGCCATCGATTGCGCCATGTCTCCAGCCATCGATCGCCGCCACCAACCACTGTAGCAGAAAGTGGATTGGTGCCTAATTTGACTTTCACAATCAATTTATCACATTTTTTAAAACCCTGAATTTTGGAACAAAAAAAAAAAACAAATTGATATGCATACACATGAACCTCTACAAAATCAATCACAAAATCCCTAAATCCAACTCCCTAAACCCCAAAATTTGGAATTTTAAAACAAAAAATCGAACACATACCAGGTCGGGCAAATTGCCTATCGTTGATACATGCATCCACTCAGCATCTATGCTCACCGACTATTTGTTCATCGTTTGTCATAGTAACTGACGTCTTCTCTGCGAGCATCATTCTCGTCTTCTCAACTTGTTCGAATTTGTTGCCCTCACCGGACTTCAATGCCCACCGCAGATCTAAGACGCAAATGATTCGGAACCAAAACCACACCCGACTTGAGATCGATCGTCTCTTTTGTGGATCTGATTGCAACTTTGCGATTAACAAATAGTGTGATTGGATGGAAATTGGAAAGAGATTTAGTAAATTGAAGAGTGGGTTGAAAGTGGGGAAGTTTATTAAACAGGAAAAATTGAGAGTGCAGAATTGGCAAGTACTCAAATTCTTCAAAGATGTTGAAACGGGGAAGAGAGATCAAAGATTAGGTAGGAAAAGAAGCGGTTTTAGAGTATGAGGAGAAGGAGAAACGTGGGCACTGAATAAGGAAGCTTTCAAGGCGTTCAGAGAGGAGAGAGGAGAGAGAGAGGGGCAAACGGTTGAAGAGAGAACATGGGTGAGATGCTGAAAACTGCTCCTCTTACCTTTGCCCAGGGAAAGACACGTGGCGCAAATTTTAACAAAGATCTTGCTTCTGTTTTTATAAGTATAAGGGGTGGATTTTCAACTCTTGCTTTTTATATATACAATGGTTTTGTAAATTTTATCCTCGATTCTTAAAGTTTTTTAAACTTTTCTTAATATGCAATATTTTTTTAAAATCATTAATAATTTCTTGTCTAAAATGAATAGGGTCTGTTTGGTAATGCATATAGCTTTTCAGAGCTTTTTGTTTTAATAATTTATAATTTTAAATAAATTTAATATAATATTTTAATTTAGTTAGTTTTTGAAGTTGGATTTTCAACAGCTACGCACCCCAAACTTTTCAGAATTCTATTAACTTCATTCTATCTGTGAGGCTATTGTATCAGCTACTCTATCCGCTGAGTTACCAAACACCTTACTAGCTTATGAAAACTATAATTTAACATATATTTAACACACTTAATCAATCAGCTTCAACTACCTCTTCAGCTTCGTTTTACCAAACTGACCCTAAAACCCACACCTGATTCAACCTTATTTTTTAAGGTCAAAGGATAGAAATATAGTAAAACGTTTTTTGAGGTTTAAAAACTATATAAAATTTTAAAATTTTTAATATTTTTTTAATAATTTAATATTTTTTATTATTAAGGATGAATTTATAAAAATAAATTTAAAAAAACATAATATTTTATATAGTTTTTATCATTTTAAAAAAACGTGTAGGAATAAACATGAAGCTTTAATTAGCAGAGAGTAATAATTAAACATAAAGTATAAAAAAAAAATATAAGGGTATTTTTTTTCTTTTACTTTAAAGTTAGCAGTAGAAGTTTAAAGAAAAATGGGAATATGGGTGGTTATTTTTTTTATTAGAGGGAATATGGGTGGTTACTTGTAAATAAGTAGCTATAATGGGCGACTAAATGAAATTTTTAAATAAGAAGTGGTTAAGGTTGTTTTATGCATTTCGGCCTAATTTCTAGCTCTCGCTATAAAACCATACCGAAGCCTCTCACAAAACCCTACATCTCTTTTTGCCACTTCACCCCCCAATCTCTCAAACTCTCTCGGCGGCTTGGTATTTGCGAGCAGCTCATTCCAGGTTCGATCTCTCTTTCTCTCCCTCTCTTTACGAAGACCTTGAAAATTGAAATTGATCTATATTATCTCTGTTTATGCTTCCTACCTGTGATTTATTATCAATTTTGGTTCGTTGTGTGCTGCGCTTGCTATCGTTTTGATGTATCTGATGATACTGGAATGGTTGATCTACTCTAATTTTTCTGGTCGAATACAAGGCCGTTTTGGATTGTGCTTGTTTTGCTGCTATCGATTGTATTTGTTCAGATATTGTTGTCGTACATGTCGCCTCTGTGAGGTTTTGTTTATTGGTTCAAACTGCGATATTAAGGAAATTAATTTTTGTAACAGAAGTTCTTTTTTGTTCAAAGATGAATTGAATTAGTGTTCAGGAAGACGCCATCGGTACAGATGCTAAATATTGTGTGATTAATTTGTAATTTGACTACTTGTCTATGGTTCAAATGTGTTACTTCCGAATATTTGATTATGTGGTTCAGTTTTTTCTATTTTAAAATACAGATTTTGTATCATCTTGATTCATGAGTGGATTTATAACTATGCTTGGGGCTAATTTAGCAGTTCTAACCTTGTGAAATTTTAAAGAAGTGTTGAATGTTCATGGTGAGTTGAAATTTTAAAGAAGTGTTGAATGCTTGGGGTTAATTTGTAATTTTAAAGAAGTGCCGAATATTTAATCGGCTTAGCTTGATGAGTTGATATTGATTATGTGCTTCAGAACTTCAGATTTCCATTTTGGATTTCAATGTCTACCTTTTTTATGTATCTTGCTACATGAATGTTTCTGTTTGTTAGTTAATAAGATAGTAATCAACTTTTGAAGAATTCTTTATTCTATTTTATTGGGAGATGTTTTATAAAATTTTGTATTCTTCATGTTTCTGGTTCTTAGGTAACAAGATAACATGGGTAAGGAGAAGGTTCACATCAACATTGTTGTCATTGGACATGTCGACTCTGGGAAGTCCACCACCACTGGTCACCTTATCTACAAGCTTGGTGGTATTGACAAGCGTGTGATTGAGAGGTTTGAGAAGGAGGCTGCTGAGATGAACAAGAGGTCATTCAAGTATGCGTGGGTGCTTGACAAGCTGAAGGCGGAGCGTGAGCGTGGTATCACCATTGACATTGCTCTGTGGAAGTTCGAGACCACCAAGTACTACTGCACTGTCATTGATGCCCCTGGTCACCGTGACTTCATCAAGAACATGATTACTGGAACCTCTCAGGCTGACTGTGCTGTCCTTATCATTGACTCGACTACTGGAGGTTTTGAAGCTGGTATCTCCAAGGATGGTCAGACCCGTGAGCATGCCCTTCTTGCGTTCACCCTTGGTGTGAGGCAAATGATCTGCTGCTGTAACAAGGTATAATCCTTATCCTTCTCATGCTCGCCTTATGTTGACAACTTTCAAATAAAATATTGGTTGGTTCGTGCTCATCATGCTTGTGTTAATGACACTATTGTTCTTGTACAGATGGATGCCACAACCCCCAAGTACTCAAAGCCCAGGTATGAGGAAATTGTGAAGGAAGTTTCATCTTACATGAAGAAGGTTGGCTACAACCCTGACAAGATCCCCTTTGTCCCCATCTCCGGGTTTGAGGGTGACAACATGATTGAGAGGTCCACAAACCTCGACTGGTACAAGGGTCCAACCCTTCTTGAGGCTCTTGATCAGATCCATGAGCCCAAGAGGCCCTCAGACAAGCCCCTCCGTCTCCCGCTCCAGGACGTGTACAAGATTGGTGGTATTGGAACGGTGCCCGTTGGCAGAGTGGAGACTGGTGTCCTAAAGCCTGGAACTGTTGTCACCTTTGGCCCTACTGGATTGACCACTGAAGTCAAGTCTGTTGAGATGCACCATGAGTCTCTCACTGAGGCTCTCCCTGGTGACAATGTGGGCTTCAACGTCAAGAACGTTGCTGTCAAGGATCTGAAGCGTGGTTTCGTGGCATCTGACTCCAAGAACGACCCTGCCAAAGGTGCTGCCAACTTCACCTCCCAGGTCATCATCATGAACCACCCAGGGCAGATCGGAAACGGCTATGCCCCGGTGCTGGATTGCCACACCTCTCACATTGCAGTCAAGTTTGCTGAAATCTTGACCAAGATTGACAGGCGTTCGGGTAAGGAGCTTGAGAAGGAGCCCAAGTTCTTGAAAAATGGTGATGCTGGCATGGTTAAGATGATTCCTTCCAAGCCTATGGTTGTTGAGACCTTCTCAGAGTACCCACCCCTTGGGCGTTTTGCCGTTAGGGACATGAGGCAGACCGTTGCTGTTGGTGTCATCAAGAGCGTCGACAAGAAGGATCCAACTGGCGCCAAGGTCACCAAGGCTGCTGCCAAGAAGGGTGCCAAGTGAACCGCGCAGTCTCTGGGCCATTGGTTTGATACTTCTTTTCGTAATGGTCATTCAGACTTGGTTTATTTCAGCTTATATTCTTATTCTACATGTTTAGGTTATCGTTGTGTTGTCCACAGTGTATTTTCTTCACCTGTATCCATTGCCTATTCCCAAAATTGGGTCTTGGATCGACGGTGGCAAGGCAATATTACTGTAGTGAAGTGATTCTTTCTTCTGCCGTTAGTTTTATCTGATTGTCTTGTGTGATCAGCATAGGAATTTTCCTGCTATTCCTGTGGCTGTTGAGTTGTTCTGGATGCCTATTTCATGGATAAACCGTGTTTCTCTTTATATCGTTGCTTATTCATCTCCTTTTTGCTCTTTTATTTATATTCCGTCCATTGCTATGTTCGAATCTGGTAGTTCATCGTGGATTACTGGATTTTGATGATCAGGATTCAGGATCTTTGACCCTTGTGTACAAATGTCTATTTTTCATGTTGGTGTTTGGTGTGAATGGTCTGCGAGAATGCTTAGCAAGGTCACATACCACAACCTGCTGAGATGTACTTTCTTCACATTATGGTGCCACAAACCGTTGGCAAATCAGGCATTATAGCTACTGCTAGTGATAAGTTTTTTTTTTAAAAAAAAAAAGAAGAAAAGAGTTTGTTAGTGATAAATAAAATTAGAAAAAAGTTATTTTTATATAAATGAAGCAAAAGGCCTTAAAATTAATATCTTATTTTTCAGATTTTATAACAACAAAGGGCATTTGGTCTAGTGGTATGATTCTCGCTTAGGGTGCGAGAGGTCCCGAGTTCAATTCTCGGAATGCCCCTTTTTCCTTACTTTTGTTGTTCACAAATTTTATGTCCAATTGGAAGTATAAGTTGGATAACAGGCCCATGCCATCTTATTAACCCAAAAGTAGATTGGGCCCAAAAGCTAATAATGTATTGTTCACCATTAACTATTACTAGATTGATTAAAACCTAATCACTTGTGTAAAGTTTTAAGTAGTGGCGATTGATCAAAGGGACACAATTACTTAAAGTGCAAATCTTTAATAAACCTAGAGAGAGAGAAAATATTTGATAACAAATATAGTAAATCAATAAAAATACCTTAGGGTGTGTTTCGATACTAAGTGATTGTAATTATAATGCAATTATGATTATCATTGCTTTAAAAGTGTTTGTTTAATGTAATTATAATTTATTGAAAATATCTTAGTATTTTTTTAAATATCTTAATTGTACCAATTAAACATTTACTATTACATAAAGTTTATAATTATATTATAAGTTTAATGTAATTGATTGATAGAAGTACAATCTCCAAGCGGGCTTATATTTTAGATATATACTTGGAAGGTAATTAGAGAAATATTAGTTGTAAAAAGTGGTAATTAGTGGCGATGTTGGAAGAGGAGGCGATGTTGGAAGAGGATTGGACCAATTTCAGTAGCAATGATAAAAGGCAGATCACATCAATTTAATGATTTGGTCTAAAGTGGTGCATGAAACATCACCATATGACCGAATATATATAGTGGTAACAAAATTTCCAAACACACCTTATTTGACACCACACCTAACTTGGTCGGTCCAAAAACTTCCAAACTACATATTTTTAACTTCTCTCAGTCGCAAATTTATGAGAATATAAAAGTTAAAGTTGTGGGATAGATCCCATATTGATTAAGTCTTGCATATAAGACGGTGAGCTACCCCACCTAACACTAATTGGTTTTAGGATTGAATCTCACTCGGCTTGTGTGCTCGGCTTGGTTGGTGCGCGTATTGCGCTTGGGCGTGCGTGGTCCCCCACGTCGTATATTACCCACCATAATTTAATAAAATTTGTAGCAAATATCCAAATATATATATATATATATATATATATATATATATATATATATATATATATATATATATAATATGAACGTGTGTTTGGTTGGTGGTATTATTTCTTAATTAAATTAACAAGTCTAAAATTTATTTTAATAAAAAAAATTAAATCTCTATAAATTATAACAAGTGTAGTCTATTAAAATTTAAAAAGACTATATATGTATTATTCTTCTCTTTTCATTTATTCACATACAACTATACAAGTATAAATCAAAAATTCAATTTTATTATTTAAGCAAATATGGGGTGTGGAATTTAATTTATTTAGAAATGTAAATTTATAAGAAAATATTTATCACGAAGTGGCTTTCCATGCATACGTAGACCCGGACAAACGCGGTCACGGGCCTGACTTGGGACGGGCTTTAGTCCAAATTTTATCCCGATATTGCGGGCACGGGCCGAGCTGAGTCCACTTAACGGGTTGAAAACATTGTCCGAGTCTGTCCGTTAATGCGGGCACGAGCGGCCCGCGGATATCCGCTAAATTTTAGTAGCTGCTGCATTTCGACCTACGCAATTAATCCCCTAAAATACAAACTAGTGATTTCATCATTCAAAGATAGTTTTATATATATACAGAGTATATAAAACTATTAAAAGTTCCGACCAAAAAAAAATTAAAACTATTAAAAGTGCAATATTAAAATAGTTATATATATAACTATTTTAATTAAAAATTTATATTTTATATATATATATATATAAAATAGCGGGTACTCTTTACGGGCCTAGCGGTCCGTAACGGGTAGATTGGCCTACCTAAGCCGGACTTAGCGGTCTGCATGGGCTTTTCTCTCTACCCAAGTCTGTCCAACTTCGCGGGCGGACGGGACGGGCCGGGCGGGTCGGCCCGCGTTTGCCCAGGCATGCATACGGTAGGGTGAAATAGAAAAATAATATTACAATCTCTTAGAAGCTGCTTTCCTAGCTAAAAATTTCTATAAAGTTGAAATAACATTCTAACTAAAAAAAGATTTTATTAAAAATATTATTTTTTTAAGAAGCAAAACTTTTCTCTATTTTCTTCTTCATTATTTTAAATTTTGGTCGTATGCAATAGTCAATTATAAATTATGGATATCCCAACTACTTTAAATTTGGTCTTACATAATAACCTTTAATCTATATAAATATAGCATATTTAAAACTTTTCTCTATTATTTTTTTCATTCTCTTATTTTCACTACATTTTTATTTTTAAAAAAAAACTAGGTATTCTAACCAAATCTTATTCTCTATTTTTATTCTCGTTATCCATTGTTCATCTCACCATCTTTCCTCGCATACATATACCTTTGAAGCTTTAGACCACCGATGTCAACTTCGACAAAATTTCTTCAAAATGAAAAATAAAATAAATATTCTTTAAATTATTTTTATTTTTACTCTAATATTTTTTCCATCTTAAAGTTTTGAAGAATGTTGCTGATTAAGAAAAATCTCTCTATTTTTTCTGTTACTTAGCTCTATTTTGGAGAATGAGATGAAGAATCCGACGTTAAACAAAAAAATGTCTTAAAATTCTCTAAAAAGTTCAAAACGGAGAATGTGATAGAGACGCTCTTAGAACATTTGTTTTCATGGATGATTGAGATTTTTTTTTCCCATTTAGGGGTATGTTGGTTTAACACGAGAAGAATAGCTTCTAGGAAAATAAATTCCCACGAATTACACTTCTGACGAATTGAGAAAATATATTTGGTTGGATTTTATATGGTACCCCCTCCGTTAATTAAAACATGTCATTTTACGAAGTAAATATGGTTAATAAAAATATGTCATTTTAATTATTTTGCCACCTACTTCATTGTCTTTGTAATAATTAGATAGATGTTATTTGTAGTTTTCGAGAAAGCAAAAAAATAGAGTAATAATAAGGAGTATAAGTGCATTTTTGTCTCTTTTCTTAAAAAGTGTGCAACTTAACTAGAGGAGTATGTAAGTTAAATTCTTTTAAAATAAATGTATTTAAATTTACAAGAGATTAAAACTCCCTAAGAGCAAGCCCAACAACTTTTGTATATAATCTCTAAAATGGAGATGAAAATGTCAAAAATCTCTAAAAAAATTTCACTCAAACTCCAACAGCTTCTATATTTTACATATTTTTACATTTATTAAAGACTATAATAAATAAATGCATTTATTAAAGACATTTAATTCTATATTTCTAAAAACTTCATTTAAACTTAATTCTAACATTTAGACTCAAATTTGTTAGTATAAAAGTTATCATAAAATTGGATAAAATATTATTCAAATTTAATCTGATTATTTTCAATTGATTAATATATATTTTTATTAGAAATTAGATTGGTGATTGATCATATTTGCTTAATTAATTAAATTAATTAACTAATAAGGCTTACTTTATAATTTATAAAAATAAAATCATTTCAATATGAGTTATGTGTTCAAGTGAATATTTTTTGAAGTGAAAAATTTATAGCATTAAATTGGATGAAATTAATTATGCTATTTTATTTATAAAATTTAACATAGAATTATGATGTTTTGTTTATCTATGTATATTGATTTAACATAATTAATTTAGATATTATATCAAATCATATCAATTTTTTTAATTAATTTTTAAAAATAATTATATTTTTATTACTAATAAATATGAAAAAAAAATTTTCACATTATGAGTGAAAATGTGGGGTTGTGTCATTAAATTCTATATAGGGACACGTGAACATTAAATTATAGAGATCAACTTCTCTTTCTCCAAATTTAGAGCATCCCCAACAACATTCCCATATTTTCTTCAAAATGGAGAATTAAAATTCATCTTCCCTAAAATTTGTTTGTAAAATTTCCAACAGCTTCTCCATTTTAGAGAATTGTAAATTAATTTTTAATTGAAAATTTTTAATTCCAACATGCCAGCTTCAATTCAGATTGTACTAGTAGATCCGAGTATTCCAGATTGCCAAAAAAAAAACGATTTGAAAATTTTCAGATTGCAAAAAAAAAAAAAAAAAAAAGAAAGGAAACATTTAAATTACTACTTGGAGAAATTGTAAAGTCAAGCAGGAGACTAGGGAAACTAGCAAAATTTCATGAAGAACCCACTTACTTGAAAAACCAAATCTAAAATTTCATGATGAATAGAGAAACCAAATACGTGCTAGATCTCAACAACTAAAGAATTCAAGCAAAGCCCATCTTACTTGAGAAATTGTTGAACAATCATCATTCAAAGTTAGTTTTTGAGACTTGGAGGATGGAAGAACGTGGGAATGGAGAACGGCAAAAAAATATGGCGTTGCTGCAAATATGGAGAAGGAACCCTATTTTTTCTTCACAATCTCTATTTTAGAGAATGGGTTAGGGAAACTGTTGGGTTAAAAATGACCCCAATATTCCCCAAAAGCCCATAATTCTCTAAAATAGGGAATCTATTGGGCATGCTCTTAGAGATTTCCCCCTCTCTCCATCCATTTATCTATTTTAGAGATGAGTTTGGAGAAACTATCGGGGAGAAAAAAATGACGTTTTTCTCTAAAATCTCTCATTTTTTTCTTTCTATTTTAACAAAGTTGTTGGGCTTGCTCTAAACTTCTTTGTGACAGAAATTTTAACCAAATATGTATTTTATTTACTTTTTGGATTATCATTTGTCAACCAAACGAATCCTTATTTACATATACCTTTTTATTATTATTATTATTATTATTTATGGATTATCGTCCGACCTCCTAATACAGTAGACTTATCGAACAATCGCATCAATAGATGGTTGAAAAATGAATAGAATAGAAAACTGAAAAGAAATGTTAAAGTTGGTGCTTTACTATTTGTCTATTGATATTAAAGCAATTGGTATCCCCACTTCCCAGGTATTCCTAGCTACCTCTTCTCAATAATGGCCTGGCCACTAGCATTACCATACTGTTAAATTGCACAGTACATTTTAGATAAGCTACCATTGTCACACATGAATATATATATATATATATATATATATATATATATATATATATATATAATCAATATTTTTTTTGTATAATACTTACCTATTACTCGATCTTTTATACCATTTGATTAGGATGGACTAATATCCGAGTTATACGAGATGAGTAATTGACAGTTTACTATATTCATACTTGAATCACTTGATAAATTAATAAACTAGTTTAAGCAAAGCTTTTTTCGAGCATATATTAGTTCTATTTGCGTCTGACAAACATAGTGGTAACGACTTAGAGAAGATTTCGTAAATTCCACAAAATTTGTTGAGACATCGATCTTAACTTACGTTAAGCCTAGGTACATTTTGAATCGAGCATAAAAATAAGCCTAGACCTCGTACTCAACTAGTTTAAATAAGCTAAAACCAAACCTTTGTAGAGAGGCCAAGGCAAACGGAACTCAAAACATTCTGCTCAAACGTAGTAAGAAGTTGGAGGCAAAAGTGCAAATAATAACTAGAGAAAATATATGTATGCATAAGAAGAGTGAGTGAATGCAGAAAGGGCAAAGCGTGGGATTTGCATAAATCTCTCTGGAGTCTGGAATAGGGGAAAATCAGCACAACTTTGTTTAGGGAGACATTTTGGAGACAAAGCGTGCATTAATTTAAAGTATATATTTGCAAACTTCAATGTTTGTCACTTGTCAATGTCATCTCCATATCCCTTTCCACTTTCTTTTTTCTACATACTCCACTAAGGAAATTGTTTGTCTTACCCTCTGATAAACTTACCCAAGGATATTCCTATGTCCATGGAAAAAGTAGACTACTTTTTAGGAAAAAAGAAATGTTTTAATAGGGGTAAATAGGTTTGCTTTTTTGTGAGGTTTCCATGCACCCCTATGTCATAATTACTACACCTATATTACTTCTCTCCCCTAATTAAATGAGTTTGTTAACTGATTTTGGGCGGTAATAACATTGTCCGAAATGCTACACAAGTAACTCAACGGCTAGTATTAGTATGCAACTTAATTAATTACTGTAGTTCCAACTTAATTAGTTTATACTTGGTGTATACAACTAAATTAGTTCCAGCTCCTATAATTAAAAAATGGCGGTACTTTATACATAAATAATTTATAGACTTAGTTTATAATATACTGTAAAACTAAATTAGTTCCAGCTCCTATATTTTATTATTTGGAATGTAATTAGTTATGGCGGTAATGAATAGTCCGTATATAAACTTTTTTACGAAAGTATTATTTGGAGTATTTTTATACTTTGTTTATCTTTGGATATTTACACTGTGAAAATATAAAAAAAATAGGCTTAGTTTATACTTGCATAATACTGTATATAGCTAACTCAATTAATACTACCATATACCTAATTCAAATAATCCGGCCCAATTGCGACCTCGGCCCGGCCCAATTGCTCCAAGTGCATCACCCTACTCCATATGCTTCACCCTGATGCTTGGAGACGTTGAAGTTTACCTGTGTGAAACCGCAAACCGTAAGACAGTGACCCGCCCTCTTCGAAATTAACTCTTCCCTCCATCCCAAGTCTCGATCGTCAACTTCAAAACACAATCATCCCCGGAACAGCACGACGACAATCGAACGGCGAATCTCGCTATTGAGAACAAGAATCGTCAGTCGGGCGAGGCGTCTCTTACGTTTCAATATCACAGACCGCCACTCAATCTCCGAATTGGTAAGTCTCTCTGCTTTTAATCGGTCAGTTATGTTTGATTTTATGTTCATTAGAGGTTGATTGTACTTGGGGTGGGCAGTGGGCGATTCTGGGTAGGCCTAGGGTTTCAGTAGTTGTGTTATGAAACGAGTATAATTCCTGGTGTGGAAATCAGTTTGCAATGGAGCAGGACTATCTCCAACTAACTGCCCTGACAACGGAGCAGAAGGCGAAATGGTCAAAGTTAGCGGAAATGGACATTGTACCGACTAAATTTTATGATGTTGCGACACTAAAACGGCTAGGAATGTTCGAAATTACGAAGTCAATGTTTGATCAGGCAGGGCTGTCGGGATTTTTGAACAAGAATGCGCCAACGTTCAAACTACAATTACACTCTAATCAGTTTCAAAATGCAAATTAACGACAATCTCTTATTCACGAATATAGATCCAATCGGATAATATATGTACCGCTCACCTTCGGTGTCCGGCGAGTTCAGCGATCGGAAAACGATCGATTGCAGGTTCTTCGAACTCGAGCAGTTGACGACGGAACCCTAAATCCTAGTACCGAAGGTGATCGATCTTCGCCGGATTCGTTAAGAACACTACTTCAATTGAGCAATCTAACAATTCCAACTCCAATTCCGACCGTTTGAAGAGATGGAGATGAAAATTTGAAATTACCGTTGGGAGTGTTAGGAGAGAGAAGATTACAGTGCTTTAATTGTCATTAGGATAAATGTTACTTTAATTGATGCAGGTAATTATTGCCCTACTACCTCTATTTTCATTTCTTTTTATTTTGGGCTGACTTACTTTTTGACCAAAAAGGAGATTACATTTTTACCCCCGGGTAAGCTTACCAGAGGGTAAGTGTATCATTGTCCACTTTTGAGTTACTCCTATTAAGAATCTCTCTCTCTCTAAATTGAGTATTATATTAGATTATGGTAGTTTAGGGTATAAATATACCCTTATACTTTGTAATGGGGCATGAAAGAAAATAATGAAATGTTTACCACTTTACCCTATTCTCCCTCCTGCTCTCGTTCTACCTTCTATGTCGTCGCTTATCTGATCTTCATCTGTTTCTCCTCTCTAAAAATTCATTTCCTAGCTACCTCCATCTCTTTCCCTTTCTCTTCAATCTTACAAAGATCCTCTTAGGATCATAACACATGTTTTGAGAGTGTTGATGGTGTAATCAGATAACTATATCGCCAGGGTGGTTGAGTCGGAAAGGATTTTAGAATAGTACCCGTTGTTTTTCGATTCGACTTCCAAATATGACCGCTCTCTATTTACCAAAACAAGGTGTACTCTAGTTTTCAGGGAAAATGGAAAAAAAAAACAAATATAGTGTGATGGTTTGTATATAAAACTAGGGGTGGGCGCGGGACGGGACGGGACGGGACCGGGACGGGATTCACTATTTTTTTTACAATCCCGCACGGGCCTTGTCCCTCACGGGACGGGACGGGACCGGGACGGGACAGGCCTTGTCCCTCAAATAAAAAACATCATAAAAAAATCTAAAACTCTTATACATTTTGCGGTTTTTAAATGCGTAACATATATAAATTTATAATATTTATATTTTACGATATTCTTTATATATATACTAGATACATGCATTATATATATACTGTATAGAATAAAGTTATGCTATGTATGCTAATCAAATTGCTTTACTACTAAGAACGGTTGAACAATACACTTTGTTATATACCTATATACTGTGTATTACAGTGTGCAGTACACACTGTACATGTAATCAAATATATATACTATATAACATATTATACTGTATATATACTATATATATATATATTATAAATAATATACAATATACTGTATATCATAATATATATTTTATATATAGTATTACAATATATTAATATATATATGCGGGACGGGACGGGATTTGCGGGATTGAGACGGGTCGTCCCGCGTCCCGTCCCGCATAATTTTTGCGGGACGGGATTTACTATTTTTTTTTGAAATCCCACCGGGATCGGGACGGGCCCGGGACAGGACCGGGATTTGCGGGATTTGCGCCCACCCCTATATAAAACTATCCAGATTTATATACTAACCATCATTATATTAATTCTTTCAAAAAAAATCTAGCCATCTTTGCCAATTGCCACATATTGTAAAATTATTTGTCAACTCATTTTCAATTTGTTACAAAATTAAAAAAGAAGAAGCTAGTTGTAATTAAAATCATCTCAACCGATTTTCCCAAAATTATTCCAAATTAAGAAACCAAATATGTATTTTCTAAATTTTACTTTTGCTCCACTGGTTTTCCATTTTAAAGATTTCAAAAAAAAATATTAGTTTTAGATAATGTTATAGATTTGTTGAAACCCTATTTTTTTCTTCATATTTTGGAGAATAAGACATAGAATATACTCCCTCTGTATCACAAAACTTGTAGTTTTGTTTTTTAACACGTTTTTTAAGGAGCGAATAACTCTATAAAATATTAATTTTTTTAAATAATTTCATAGATAATTGTATTAAGTATGAAATTATTTTTTTAAATTAATAAAATGTTATGGCTAACAGATCTGGCCTAGCACTCGGGTGCACACTCGGACGAGTTTGGTTTGGTAGTTGGATAGAGTGAAGAACAAGGTGAGAAGATAGAAGAACAAGGTGAGAGTTAGAAGAGTGTAAGGTGAGTAATTTGAGAGGGAAAATATCAATTTCATTCATACCCATCCTCTAATGTACATGAGTCTATTTATAGACTAAGGTCATGGGTTCATTACAATGCTTCACCCATTGAGAGCCTTGTCACAAGGCTTAACACTAAGACATTACAATGCTCCATCCTTCGAGAGCCTTGTCACAAGGCTTAACACTAAGACATTAGCTGGAATTGAGGGAACTGGGAGAGGATGTGAGCAGCAACCTCCTAGGTGGCCTTGCTGGTGTCCAAGTTCTTCCACTTAACCAACCACTCAGTCACAGGATCCCCATTGGAGAGGTGATGAACACGACTATCCAGTATTGTTTCTGGCTCTGCAAGGATGTGCCCCTCCTCATCTGTCTCAGGTACTGGCAGTGGTGCTTCTCCAAGTAAGCCCTTCTTCAATTTCAATTGAGAAACATGGAAGACAGGATGGATACGAGCTGAATCTGGCAACTGTAATCTGTATGCAACTTTTCCCACCTTAGCTAAGACCTTGTAAGGGCCAAAGTACTTGGCACTCAGCTTCAGATTCCTCCTGATAGCAGCTGACGATTGCCTGTATGGTTGTAGTTTGAGGAACACCCAGTCACCTACTTGGAGCTCTCTGTCAGTCCTCTTGGAGTCAGCAAATTGTTTCATACGGACCTGGGCTTGTTGGAGGTGATGTTTCAGTTGCTGGAGTAAGTGCTGTCTGTTGTGCAGCCAGTCATCTGTAGGAGATTCAGCAGCAGATAGTGTGGGAAATCCCAGTTGAGAAGGTGGGCATCCATATAAGGCTTCAAAAAGAGTCATTTTGATAGTGGTGTTGTACCACCATTCTGCTAGGAACAACCACTATGCCCACTTCTTGGGGTGGTCAGATGTCATGCACCTCAAGTAAGTTTCAAGGCATCGGTTGACCCTCTATGTCTGGCCATCTGTTTGAGGGTGGTAGGCTGAGCTCATGTCCAGACTAGTGTGCAAGGATTTGAACAATTGTTGCCAGAAATGACTGATGAATATCTTGTCTCTATCTGAGACAATGCTGCAAGGCAATCCATGGAGCTTGTAAATGTTTTCCATAAAAACTGAAGCCACTTTCACAGCTGTATAGGGGTGAGAGAGAGGTAAGAAGTGGGCATATTTGGTTAGTCTGTCCACTACTACTAGGATAGTATCCTTGCCCTGTGACTTGGGTAACCCTTCCACAAAGTCAAGGCTGATATGGCTCCATGGTCTCTCAGGAATAGGAAGAGGTTGGAGTAGGCCAGGAGTGGCTACATGCTCAGCCTTGCACCTCTGGCAAATATCACAAGCATTGATGAATTCTTGGGTATCAGTCTTCATTCTCTGCCAATAAAACAAGCTCTTAAGCCTTTGATAGGTGGCATGTATACCAGAGTGACCTCCCAAGGCATCCTCATGAAAGGATGTGATCAACTTTGTCCTCAAATCTGAATCTGCACCTACCAATAACCTACCTTTGTATCTGATCAGGCCTTCTACCACTGTGAAGTGTCTAGGGCTACTAGATAGTGCAGTGAGCAACATCTTTTGGGCTTCCTGATCCCCCTTATAGCTGTTGCAGACTTCAGTAATCCAAGCTGGTTGAACTACTGTCATTGCTGCACATGTAGGTATCTGATCTTCAAACATCCTAGACAACCCATCAGCTGCTTTGTTATCCACCCCTTTCTTGTAGGAAATTTCATAGTTCAGTCCCAGTAATTTCCTTACTGCCTTTCTCTGCACCTGAGTAGATAATCTCTGGTCTAGGAGATGTTTTAAGGGCTGATGATCAGTTTTAATGATAAACTTCTTGCCCTCCAGGTAGTGCCTCCACTTATCAATGGCAAAGAGAATAGCTAGAAGCTCCTTTTCATATGCAGCTAAGAGTAAGTGTCTTCCATGAAGAGCTTGACTAATGAAAGCTATAGGCCTGCCCTCTTGCATTAAAACTGCACCAATGCCAGAATCACATGCATCTGTCTCTACTGTAAAAGGTAAGGCAAAATTATGCATGGCTAAAACAGGAGGGGAGGTCAGGATTTGTTTGAGCTCATTGAAGGCTTTCTCAGCACCCGGGGACCACACAAAATTGTCTTTCTTCAAAAGGTTTGTAAGAGGTATGGCAATACTCCCATATCCCTTGATAAACCTCCTATAATATCCTGTAAGGCCCAAGAAACCCCTTAGTGCTTTCACATTCTTGGGTACTGGCCACCTTAGCATTGACTCCACCTTTCTAGGATCGGTTGCAACTCCTTTTCCAGAAATAATATGCCCCAAGTATTCGACCTCTAACTGGGCAAATTCACACTTGGACCTCTTTGCAAATAACCTGTGGTGCCTCATTACAGCTAAGACTTCCTGCAGGTGACTGACATGCTGTTCCACAGAGTTGCTATAAACTAATATGTCATCAAAGAAAACTAACACAAATTTTCTTAGAAATCTCCCAAAAACATCATTCATGAGGCATTCAAAAGTAGCTGGAGCATTAGTTAGGCCAAAGGGCATGACCTTAAACTCATAATGTCCATGATGAGTTCTAAAAGCTGTCTTTGCAATATCATCCTCAACCATTCTCACTTGATGATATCCAGCCCTTAAGTCCAACTTAGAAAAAATGCTAGCACCTGACAGTTCATCCAAAAGATCTTCAATGTGGGGAATGGGAAATTTGTCCTTGACAGTAAGCTCGTTTAATCTCCTATAATCCACACAAAATCTCCAAGTGTCATCTTTCTTTTTGACAAGCAGTGTTGGACTAGCAAACGGGCTATGACTTGGCCTGATAATTCCATTGCTCAACATATCTGAAACCTGTTTCTCAATCTCGGTCTTTTGGAAATAAGGGTACATGTATGGTCTTGAAGCCACTGGCACTACTCCTTCTTTCAAAGTGATTGCGTGCTCATGGTTTCTAACTGGTGGTAGCTCTGTAGGTTCCTGAAAAACATTAGTAAACTCACTGATCACAGTGCTTATTGCAGGTGGTAGGCTCTTCTCAGTTCCCCTCAAGTTGCAAACTTGTGCTATTTGAAAAAATAACACCTGTTCAGGCAATTTGCAAAGCCTGTGCAATTGCTTGCCAGTGAGCATCTTCACACAAGCCTGAGACTCATCTATGTCATCCTTAAAGCCCTTGATCACCACCCGTTTCCCCAGCTTCTGAAATGATATCTGCACTTCCACAAAATCGAAGAGAACTGGATTAAACCCTACTAACCAATCAGTTCCCAAAATCATATCACTCCCTTCCATCTTCAGCAGACGGATTTTATGTTCATATTCTGATCCTTGCATTTCCCACACAAAATTTTTACATACTTTCCCACTGAGCATCATTCCATTGATAGTGTTAACTTGCATTATACTAGCTTTGCTAATCTCAAACCCAGCCTCTCTAGCTACTCTTGAGTCAAGAAAGCTATGTGTGGCTCCACTGTCAATCAATATGGTGATTGGCCTTCCCTTTACTGACCCTCGTACTCTGACAGTGCTACCTGATTCCCCACCCGTGAGGGCATGAACATAGACATCTGCTTCTTCTTGATCTTCTTCCTGTCCCATATCCATGAAACTACTGTCTGGCTCTTCTTGCTGCTTCTGTACTTCTTGGGCAATTAGACTGAAAAGTGATTGGGTTTTACATCTGTGGCCATGAAAAAACTTATCACCACATTTATAGCATAACCCTTTTCTTGCTTCACCTGAGCGCCCAGTGCTTGACTCTGAAGTTGCAGGTGAGGAAGTTTTAGTACTCGACACATGATTTCTTGCATCGCTTCTTTCACCCAACTGAACCTTGCTACCTGCATCCTTGGACCACGAATTCCTGAACCCCGAGTTGAAGGAGTTAAAAGAACTCGATGGCTGTTGTCTCCACTGTGGTTTCGATACCCGAATCAATGCCTGCACTGCCTTGTAGTGTAATCTTGCATGTTCAATTACTTCTGCCATGGACGATGGTCGGCCCAATTTGACTAGTGATTGAATTTCCGCCTTCAATCCACTAATATAGCTGGATACGAAGTAAGATTCAGACAATTGGGGATTGAATGCTAGCATACCCGCGCGCAGATCTTCGAATTTCTCATTGTAATCCTCCAATTCGTCTTGTTGCTCCAACTTGTTGAACTCGCCTACTATCTCGGCCTCCCTACGATCCCCAAATCTCAGACACAGATCGTCGCAAAACTCCGTCCAATTCACCCTCGGATTCTGCATCAGGTAACCTTGCAGCCATGTGTCTGCCTTGTCTGTTAGGTACATTGCAGTGATCTCGACCTGTTGCTGCTCCGGAATTGCGAAGATTGCGAAGTATTTTTCGCATTTTCGTATCCAATTCCTAGGCTTCTTTCCATCGAAGCTTGGGAAATCCAGTTTCGGCAATCGGTGGAAGTGATTATCTGCAATTCCCGGATTCACATTAAATTGCATTGGATTTGTATACGCCTGACCTTGGGACGAACTTGCTTGACCCCCATTGTAGCTTGGATGCCATCGGGACCCTGGAATTTCCTGATTCGCCGGTCCTGAGCCCCTTATCGAATCCCCGTCATTTCTTGATTGCCTTTGCGCGTTTCTAGGTTCTTCGCTTGGTCTTTCTCTTCCGCCTCCAGGATCTGGTGGATTTCTGACAAAATCAGCGAGCTGCTCCATTCTTTGATTGTTGAGAATCTTGAATTCCTCCCATTGACGACTTTGTTCCTCTTGGAGTTTCTGTAAATCCGCTAGTGATTTGGCGGTAGACTCCATAAACGACCTGGTGTCGTTTCTGAGTTCTTGATACTGCGGATCTGTGGTTGTCGTCTTGGATCTCGTCCCATCAGCCATGGCTCCGGAACTGGCTTGCTGTAGCGGAAGGCGTCGGTCGTTACTGCTCTGATACCAATTTCTGTTATGGCTAACAGATTTGGCCTAGCACTCGGGTGCACACTCGGACGAGTTTGGTTTGGTAGTTGGATAGAGTGAAGAACAAGGTGAGAAGATAGAAGAACAAGGTGAGAGTTAGAAGAGTGTAAGGTGAGTAATTTGAGAGGGAAAATATCAATTTCATTCGTACCCATCCTCTAATGTACATGAGTCTATTTATAGACTAAGGTCATGGGTTCATTACATAAAATCATTGATATTTTATACGAGTATAGTTTTTACCGTTCTTAAACGACGTGTCAAAAGTAAAACTACAAATATTTTGATACGGAGGTAGTATTATTTGGATTCAGGGGCGGAGTCAGGGCTCAGTCCGGGGGGGCTCGCCTCCGAGGGAAATGAAAAAAAAAAAAAAAAGGCAGGTTAAAAAATTTGAAAAATGTGGGCTTTGGGCTCAAGGCGAATCGAACCCAGGTCTTCACCCTCCTCATATATACTTCCTACCAAATGAGCTACAAGATACATATGTCTAGTATATACCTGTTTTAGTATATGTACATATATCAATATATATATATAATTTTTTTTTTTAGTTTTTTCCGGGAGGCTCGAACCACCGCATGCCCCCTGCCTCCGCCCCATTTGGATTACAATGCTTATAAATCTTAAAAACCCTAAAAAATTAATTCTAACATAGAGGAGTTATTAGGGACGCTCTAAGGGAGAGACACACCCACCATCTTTTTTAAATTTACTGAAAAATGTATTCATAAATTTGATTTCACCCACAATCTTTTTAATGTTAGAAAAATGTATCGAATTAGCAAATCATTAAAAAAAAAGCTTATTATAAAATAAATTTGTTAAATTATTACTGTATTTATATATAAACATAGTGATATTTCAACATTTTGTACCCTTTTAAGGTTAGTGACCTATGGAATAAATACGGAGTAGGAGACATCTTGGAATGCTATTTTGATAGAGCAATAAATACACATCTTGGAATGTTGAACTTGGTTTTTCTCAAATGACAACTGAACCGACTCTGACGTATTCCGATTGTATAAATTTCGAATTAAAAAGTTATAGCTTTAATGAAACTAGTAAATCTCTAAAATTCGAATTAAAAAATTAAGGAATCATCGAGAAAACCCTAGTTTCGTTTCATTTCCTTTATGATTATTGTAAATAAAGCAATAATATATGTAATTAAAACATTATGTTTTACTATTGACGCACACCTTTTGAGGTGTTAGAAACTATATAAAATATTAATTTTTTAAATAATTTTTTTTAACAATTTCATACTTATTAGTATTAAATATGAATTTATAAAAACAAATGTGAAAAAAAAGTTAATATTTTATATAATTTTTATCATTTTAAAAAAAGTGTACATGAATAGTAAACGACAAGTTTTAATTAACGGATGTAGTAGTATTATTTCATTTCGAATTTATAAACATGTTTTCTCAAAAAGGGTAAATTGCACCAACCCATTATCAATTTCTTGTAAACAACTACAATTATAAATAATAAAGCTCATAAATTATTATTTTTTAAAATCACTACTTCATTTATCAAAGTTAACATAATTATAAATTTTTTTTAAAAAAAAAAAACCTATTTGTAGAAGGTTTTCTAATTTCCCCTCTGGTTTTCTAATTTTTACCGGGAGACTTTCCAAAAAGGAGGTGAAAGTTGAAATTGTCATTGCGATAAATCTTAATATGTGCTTTATTTGATGGTGACACGTAAGAATTAGTGGCTAAAGTTGTTTTAATTTGTGGATTATTCCGTTAATTTTGGTAGCCATACTTTGAAATTTTGCCATATAAAACTACATTCACCCTACCCTACCACCCACTTTATGTCTCACATTTGTCCAATCAATTAAGCATATATAGTATATAATTGTTGTAAGATTTATTTAATATATATATTTTTTAAAGTGACTTAAACCTACCTAATCACTTTAATAATCTAGCCACTTTAAGATTATTAAAAATGAGTAATGCAATAAAAGTTTATTCTCCCTACTCTCATAAATATAGAATTTTTTAATTCTCTATACGTAAAAACTATGTAAAATATTAAAAAAAATTTATATAATTTAATACTTGTTACTAATAAATATTATATTGTAAAAAAATTAATAACTTTAAACTACATGTACAAAAATAAAAAATCTTATATTTAGAATGAAGTATATATATATATATATATATATTCTACCAGAAAATAATTTAAACAGAGAAACAATCAAGGGTATATCACAAAACATATTTTGGTAAATAAATTTGAAGTATAGTTTAAAATATTCAACAGTAAATGAAAAGTAATAAGCTTAAAACAAGTTAATATAAAGTGATCCATTCTCATTTTGGACAGACGAGGGATAGGAGGCGGTGGGGGTATGCTTGACTCCTCATACGCCATCCACGGAGGCCGCCGGAGCTCCGGCGAGCTCTGCAAATGGCATACAGGGAGCCAGGCATACGCTAAGCGCGCACTCCATCCCCCGCTGTTTCTTTCTCCGTCTAATCTCATCGTAAGAAAAGCTAAAAAGATTAAAGATTGAACCTTTAGGCGGCCATGGAGGAGCT
Organism: Persicaria tinctoria; assembly: GCA_037127255.1. Taxonomy (NCBI): domain Eukaryota; kingdom Viridiplantae; phylum Streptophyta; class Magnoliopsida; order Caryophyllales; family Polygonaceae; genus Persicaria; species Persicaria tinctoria. The sequence continues at coordinate 16,813,801 of JBANSL010000008.1, forward strand.
AGCAGGATCAGTGGTATATATAGGAAAGATGGAAGAGGAAAACACGGAGATCGACCCATTCGCAACGGTAAAGGCGAGGAATTTCAGGAGTAACGAGATGCATTCACGATGGAGCATGTGAAAAATGGGGGGTAGAGAACAACCTAGAGAGAGAATCGGTGGGGGGGAGGAAAAGAGGGGTTTTTGGCTTGGTTTGTGGGGTTTCGCCATTGATGTCGGTTCAGTTTCTTGCTCTAAATATAGGGGATTTCAGGGAGGGATGAATTAGGTTTAATTTGGGGATTTTTGGTAAAACATTTTTTAATTTAATTTTTTATTTTTTATTTTTTGGAAAAAAGAGAAAGGGGATGAAAAAGGAGGGATGATGCTTTTGCTTTGTTTGTATCTCTGAATCACCATTTGGCATGGAGTGCTTGGAACATCATAGATTCCTCTCTAATCTTACTAACTCCATTTATGTTCAAATTTTTTAATTATACATTCACTTCAAAGTAACATATTTAATTGATATTTCGGTTAAAGGGAACAAAAGTGGCATTTTTTTTTAAACTGAGAGTCATAACGGTCTAATTATCTTTGTTTGAATGGGATTTAAGATTGTTCTAAAAAAAAAAGAAAAAAAATAATGGGTTTAAGATTTGATGTTGTAAAAAAAAATTTGGTCAAATATTTGATGTTGTAAATTTGATCCTTCTAATAGTAGGAATTGGTCATGGTTGGATTCAATTTCTTATTCCTTTATATCGATTTGGAAAATCGGTTTTTCTATCCTATGTCTTGGGGCATAGAATAAGACACTAAATTGAAAAAAATTCCCTACAAAATAAGGCAAATGACCCTAAAAATCTAATTAAAAAAAAAAGATCAAACTAATTAAAAGTTTAATTTTTTTTTTCCTTCTAAATTTAGTGTCTTATTCTATACCCTTGATACATAAAATAGAAAAATCGTTGAACAATATGTTAAAGTAAAAAATCGCACTGACCGGTTCACATTATATATATATATAAAAAAAAACAGTCCATGATATATTTTCAATTTTCTATGAATATTGTAGTATTAATTTATACAGGATTACCTAATCTCCTATACTTTTTTTTTTTTTTTTTTGATTGGGAAAAATTTCGGGTGGGCATGGCCCTACCCGGCAGCATCCTTGCGGATGAGGTCAAGAAGACCTGGGTCATTTTTAATATCGACTCCTCGGGCAGAGTGGCTAAGGTGTGCAACACCTAATCTCCTATACGAAAGCATGTAGAATAAAAATATGATTAATACTTAATTTTGTAAATAATTTTAAAAAGTCATATAACACACGAGACTACATCAGTCTTCCAATTGAATGTCGCACACTCGCACTATATTTGATAGCTTTCCTAAAATTGCTTTCAAAATGTGAAAACAAAAGGCATTTTTTTTAATTATTTTTATTCGAGCTTTAACACATTTCCCACTAGAGATTTGGAGATACATTTATGTTTTGAAAAATGATATATGATGATTTGAGAAGTCCTTTTTTTTTTTTTTTTATTTTATACATTGTTTCCCTATTTTGAAAAATGTGATACAATGTGGTGGTGATATGTTAAGCTTCTCTTTGGAGGGGCTGAAAATTATTGTTCCAAAGTTTTTCGACGAAACCAATATTTTAAAAAAAAATAATCCAAAAGACAATACAAAACACTGAAAAATTCTCATTGTTTCTATTGGTTCATCCTATGGATGAAAAATTCTCTTACCCTCTGGTAAACTTACCCGAGGGTAAAATTGTAACATCCTTTTGGTTAAAAGTAAGTCAAACTTAAAAAAAAAAAGAAATGAAAATGAAGAGAGTAGGGTAATAATTACATGCAGCTTTTAGGAGAGTAATTAGCTGACAACCTAGATTATAACATCAACAATTAATGTCTCTTACCTCACTATCTCCAATGGAAACTTCGGATTTAATTAAGTAAAATAGGTAAAGTTTTAGAATAATTTTCATTTTTATTCTAACCGTGTTTAATACGGAGTACATATTTTAGGGTTTTAGAAAAATATTTTTTATTTAAAAAAACAAAAAAATCAAACAGTAAAATGCAGCATCATATGCAGCGTTTCTCTGCCTGGTGCCGCCATGGTGCCACCATCTCTATTAACCTGGTCTTCCTACGCGGCTCCGCTCTCTTCGCCGCCAACGTCTCCGTCGCCCTGGTATTCTTCTGTCTGGTGCCACCACCATCTCCGTCATGACTATGCGAATTCGCCCAATGTCGTTCAGCAGGTCCTCCAAGAGATTGAAGCCTCAAACAATTCAAAACTGACCTAAAAATGTAATAAAAGAGGAATTAGATCTCAAATGTAAATTTTGAAAAAAATTGGAAAACACTATTCATCATCTTCTCCTAACCTAAATAATATGTACAACACCATTCGTGTCCTATTTTTCCAATACATTTGAAAGCGTAATGAACTTGAATCGGGGAGTGAGCGTTGTTTCGGATCTGTAAGCGGATTTGAGATCTAAGCCCAAGGCAGAGGTAGAGGTGTGTTCGGAAATTCTGAACGCGATGTGGAATTTGCAGTCGGATGGCAAAGGCGACGACGATGGCCGGGAGTTGGGACGTCGTCGATCCGTCGCTTCCCTGTCGGTGAAACACACTAAGCTTATCCCTTTTTCAAAACTCCTCAACTAATTTTATCATCCAATCACACATGGTCGAGATTTCAAGTCGATTACATTTGAACAAATGATGTCTCCCATGGTAATTTTTGAGAAACTTGCAACCAAATCAGTCCACCGTTCCGTTAATTTAGCCAATATCCAAACATGAATAGGGTCAAAAACCTCAACCTTCAGTAAAAAGTCGCCTTACCGTCTCCGGATTTGGATCTGCATCCGCCATTGCTAAGCCCAGCCACTGGTTCTCGATGATTGAGGAAGATGATAAACATTGAGTTTCATTAATTTTTCAAAACTTTACCAAAATTTATTATTAATTACATTTTGAGTCAAAATTAATTTTTCTTTTGCAAACTTTAGCCCTTGTATTGATTCTGGTTTAATTAGAAATAGTTTGTATATATATTTGTAATTTTTAAAGTTAGTATTATTTTTGGTTTACGGTTGATAGTTCGTATTATTTTCGGTCATTTTTCCTTACATTTTTAATCAAATAAATTTTATTTTTCAGAAGAGAGAACATTATATTTTTAAGTTTTATATGAGAGAACATTATAATTATTTAAAATGACTAATTAATATTTATCTAATGTAATTTTTAATTTTTTTTATTAAATAAGGAAATTATTTATTTAAATTATATTTTTAAAAAATGTTTAAGTTGATGTGGACCCAAAATTATATTTTTAAAAGATATTTTCGGATGTTATATCATATATATTTTTAGAATAAGTAAGAGGAGTAATAAGACACAATCCTAATCGTCCATTTCAATTCTTATCCGACGGCTGATACACTTGATCCATGTGCTATTTTATCACCCAATAAATGTATCTCGTGAATCGTGATACACTTTATTACTAAGCTATTAAATTTAATACATTAATTAAATACTTTTAAGAAAAAGAGACATTAACATAATCTGGCATAGTGGATTGGTATTGGGAGGAAAGTGGTGGTTGCATAGCGATCATTTTATTTTTGGTAATTTTACTTATGTGAAATAAAATAAAATTTTAAATACAAGTATTAAGTATTATGTATACAACTTATAAACTATCATATATTCATATTTCCCTTCATCTTATTTTTTCAATTATCTGTGTTAGATTATTATGTATTAGAGTAGATGATATAAAATTCGTTATAAATAAATTATTATCTTTTAAAATTATGATTTTTTTTATTCATTGCAAATTACTATCTTTTATATATACTACCTCCGTTCCATAATACATGGGCTTTTCCTTTTTGACACGTTTTTTAAGGAGCGAAAAACTCTATGAAATATTATTTTTTTAATCAAAATTTTTATATCATTTGATACTTATTACTAATAAGTATCAAATGATATAAAAAATTTGATTAAAAAAATAATATTTCATAGAGTTTTTCGCTCCTTAAAAAGCGTGCCGAAAACTAAAAACCCATGTATTTTGGAACGGAGGGAGTATATATTTTACTAGTTGCTGTCGGGTGGGAGTGATAGAGATTAGAGGAGCGGCGTTCTTCATCCTCTGTGTGCCTTCATCCCAACCTGGTGGCCACAAGTCCACGACCGACAAGGAGACGACGCCGAGAGAAGGGGAGAAGAAGAATGGGCTCGGATCTGGGTGCATGAGCTTCGATTCGAACCTCGACTGCCGGTAGTTGCGAAAGCGAGAGTTAGAGAGCGGGAGGAGGAGCTCACTGCCAAACTCTCTCCATCGGCGGCGTTAGTTCGGATGGGGGAGGTCGGTGCCTGCTTCAGTCCGATCTGGAGAGACGGAGAGCGAGAACGAAGGGAGGATTGATGGAAGGAGGAGGAGGATGGGCGGAGGAGAAACCATGGCAGAGGGTGAGAAGGAGCGAGAAGGTGTTGATGAGAGGGCAGAAGCCATGGGAGAGCGGAGCGGAGGGCTCCGTGAGCTCCATCAATGGAGAACTAGCGAGAGAGATGATAGAAGGGGAAGAGGTCAGATCTGGAATCGGAGAGAGTGAACAGAGTTGTGAGTGGCGGCTTAAGAGTTTATCGCCAATTAGGTTAGGTTAGTTTAGGGAAAATTATAAAATCATACCACTATTCTTAGGTTGTAAAAATTCTATCCTATTAAATTACATAGTTCAACCCGCTAAATTCCATAATTATATATATTTTAAAAGATATTTTCGGATTTTATATCATATATATTTTTAGAATAAGTAAGAGGACTAATAAGATACAATCCTAATCGTCCATTTCAATTCTTATCCGACGGCTGATACACTTGATCCATGTGCTATTTTATCACCCAATAAATGTATCTCGTGAATCGTGATACACTTGATTACTAAGCTATTAAATTTAATACATGAATTAAATACTTTAAAAAAAGACAATAACATAATCTGGCATAGTGGATTGGTATTGGGAGGAAAGTGGTGAAGACCTGGGTTCGACCCCCCCCATGGGGACACTTTGTGTTTTTTTTTTCTTTTTTTTTTCCCCTTGATAACGATACCATTTATCTTCTTTTACGAATATAATAAATATACAAGTATATATAAATTAAAATATAGATATTAGTTTATCAAAGTGAGATTCTTTTAATCTTATAAATTTTTAGAATTATATATATATATATATATATATATATATATATATATATATATATATATATATAAATTATAAAAGACCTTCTATCTAATAAATTCTTATAATAATACTACAAATGTATGTTTTGAGGAAAAATCATATAGATAACTAATATTTGTTGGATAAAATCTTATATTAACTAATATATTATTATAAGAATACTATAAGTCTGTGTTTTGAAGAAAACCCATATAATTAAATAATAACTATTGAATACTATAAGAACAAGTTTTGACAAAAAAATCATATAGAAACCAATAAGTGTTGAATAAAACTTTATATTATCTACTAAATTTTTATAATAATACTATAAGAGCATGTTTGGAGGGAAAATCGTATAGGTGACTAATAAGTGTTGAATAAAACCTTATATTATCTAATAAAACCTTATATTATCTAATAAATTCTTATAAGTATCAATTTTACAATTTGGATTGATATAGGTAACACTAATAGAATTGGTTTTGATTTGATATATAAGTTCATGAAATTAGAGTTTATTCATTCATATATATTTTATGAATTTGAGTTATCATTTTTCTTTAAGTTTACTAATTTTGCATACACGCAGGGTGCTGATTTAGAATAAAGAGAAAAAGTATGGACAATTATTAAAGGCTTAGGGTGCTGATTTTAACAAAAAAAATAAAGTATGGGTGATTGCATAGCAATCAAGAAAAAGAAGGGATGTTTTCCCGCAAAAAAATTCATCCAAATTTTAATTTTTGATTTTACCCGCCTAGCTCAATATTTCTACCAAATGTAAATTCAAAACTTAAATATAACCCACCCATTTTTATTTAATTATTTTTTTTACAGAAAATTGAAAAGGGAGAGAGGGCCAGACCACCACAACCACCAAGTGTGTCGCCGGCCCTAGCCTTTCTCCGCCCTCTTCACCACCACCATCTCCCTCGCCTCCGCCCGTTGTCGTCACCATCTCCGTCGCCTCCGCTCGTTGCCGCCACCATCTCCGTCGCCCTGGCCGGTCTTCCTCCGCCCGCTTCCGCCGCCATTTTCGTCGACCTGATATGTAAAGGTGGTGTCTAGTGGTAGCGTCGATGGAGGCCGGTAATCAGTGGCGACGCAGGTGGTCCGATGGTGGCGACTCCATGAGCCACGACGGCAGGACACGATGGTGGTTACTCGTTCATGGTGGTGCGGCGCGAGTGCTGTTGTTTGTTTCCGACAGCAGAGGTAGCGACAAGCGGCGGTCCATCCCTTCCCGGCGAAGATTTCCCAAAATTAAGACTTTTGATTTTCTGAGAGATTTTCGAAATTTCTTTGAATTGAGTGTTTTTGGGAGTGTTAGGAAGGTGTTGGGATCGACTTAGATCTCGGAGGTGTGCTTCAATGGAGGTGTGAGGTTGAGGACCGAAAAATCATGTATTCATAGGCGGGGTAAAATCGGGGTGAGTTGGCTTCAATCAATCTGCAAATCCTGTTTGTCATCAATCACAAAGCCCTAACGATCTTCAATTTGATCTGATTCTTTCAACTTCGCCGGATTTGGGAAAACTTTCAGATTTGGGATGTTCACATTCGATCCGATTTTTATACGAATATCTCGAAATTCGTCTAACAAATCTCATTAGAAACTGATATGCGTTGATAGAGAAGACCCTGGAATGGTTTGTTTGAGATTTGGGGCGAGATTTGAGGAGCTGGATTTCACCTTGCTTTTACAGTGACTTCGAACGGATGGAGGTAGGGGAAGGGTTCAGGGTCTCGGTTCAGCCTTTTTATTTTTATTTTCTGATGGTCTGGTTCACCTGAACCGGATGAAATAAAATAAAACTGGTTCAAAATAATTGTGTAAATTATACTATATCCGAAAATTTATGTAACATTATAACTTTCAAAATAATTGTGTAAATATTTGGAAAGTTATAATGTTTTATTAATTAATTATTTTTTGGTGAATAATTTTTTTAAAAAAAATCCAACTCTGCCTTAAAATAATAAAACTTAAAAAACTAATTAATTTATTATAAGTGCACGTAAAAATAAAATGAACTATCTCAAAAATAGTTATAAGTCTTTGTATATATTTAATTTGAAAAACTTTTCTAAGTTCAAAATAAAAGAACTTTATTAAAAAAACATATTTACTTAAAACGATATACCAAAAAATAATTTGGGGTATTTCAATTTCATGTTAACACAACTCTGGTTAACGAGAGCTTGAACGAATTTTATTTCTCCAAATTCTTGATCATATGTTAACCAGACTCTGTTTAACGAGAGCTTGAAATAATTTTATTTGCTCGAATTTGTGATTTTTGTTACCCTGACGCCTAGCCCGACAGTAGGGATACATCTTCAATTAAACATAAAAATAAAAAATCAAGCTACTTCGACAAAATTAAAATTTTATTTCATTAAACATAAAAACAAATTTTTTTTTGTGAGGAAAAATATGTTCTCCATACCAATTATATATAAAAAAAATGGGTGAAAATTACATTCCCTCTGTATGCAAGCTAATTTAGTGAAGCAAGTGTTTTTTGACTTTATATTATCGATTCATATATCCTGTTTGATTTTGATGGCATATTCCATATTGCATCCGTGCTTGCATGTATCCGATCCGGGTTAATGAGAGCTTGAACTAATTACATTCCAAAGTATAAAAAATAGGAGTTCGAACTAATTAAATTGTATAGTATAAACAAAGTATAAAAATATTTAATTACAAAGTATAAATTGTAAAATGTAAAGAAAGTATAAAAAAATTTGAGATCCAACTAATTTATCTACAAAGTACTTATATACTTCAAACTATAAATTATACGGAGTAAAGTAACACATAAATAATTTAATTACCACCATTTTTCGTATTTAGTAGGAGAAATAATGGTAGTTGTAGACTTGTAGTAATTAGGGGTAGTAATTATGACATAGGGTGCATGAAACCTCACAAAAAAAGCAAACCTATTTATCCCCTATTAAAACATTTTTTTTTATTCCACTTTTTCCTTGGACATGAGAATACCCTTGGGTAAGCTTACCAGATGGTAAGACAAACAATTTCCATCCACGATAAAACCACGTCATTTTTACTATGACAAAAGTAACCAGCTCATTGGCAAGGTGACACCTCACTGGCAGAGCCTCCCACATCATGCAAACTACTATGGCAAGGAGAGGCCGGGCATAGATAACACGTGTCGCAGGCCACCCACGAGGTCGCCACCAGTTGCTCGCTTAAAACATGCTTTAAATATCCCCTATCCTCCCATAAAGGTGATCCGAAAAAGAGAATCTGAAAGAGCTCTGCAAATCATCTCCCTTTTCTAAAACCCTCGGAACTGAGTTCTCAAATCTCTTATTTTGGAGAAGAGCACTTCTAAAATAACTCGTTTATCTTACAAATTCCCTCGAAGATGATGATTGAACAATGGTATTGATAGATTACATAGGTCTCCTCATGTATAGTGGGCTAAAAGCCCGTTAAGGCCCAATACCTTTGTAATCTATCAGGTATTATATCGTGAATGCTTCCATCAAGATATATAAAGATCTCGCCGGTTAAATTATTCCAAAGTTAATCTCGACAAAATATCCACCTGTACGTGTTACAAGTAAATATAAGAAATACGTCGTCGGCATGAGGTAATTAATTAAGATGATTTTATAGAACCGCTTCACCCACATCAAATAACATATATTTGGGATATACTAATGTATTTGTTTGATGATTAGAGATGTTAAATCTCAATTAAAATCCAAATTATACCATAAATCTGCAATACAGATTGCTCGCAACCCAATTTTCCACGAACAAATGGAGCATGTGGAAATTGACTGTCATTTTACTTGCAAAAACTTGATGGACTTCTTGAGTTGCATAACACTCCAACTGACGATGCCATAGAAAATAGGCTTATTAATTAACAATTCAAGGTTATAACGTCATAAATAGGCCACCCAACGCAAAAGACATTTGGCTCCACTACAAGATTCATCGCGAGTAGAGTACTCGGTCGAACCTTGACTAAACTCAACACCCTCAAAATCCTCGGTCCATATTTCCTCACGACTAAAATCTTAGTATGAGCCTGCGTAGAAGTCAGGACAGGTCCCATAAGTACCTCGTTGTGGCTCTTCAGAATCCTAGCAAGCAACTCTCTAGCTCAAGCACCTCTCCTCTAAAAGCGCCATGTGTATTGCCTAGTTCCCTAAGAGAGTGAGGGCATGCATTACATGTGTCCTATGTTAAACCACGAGATCGTCAGCCAGCTGCTCGCTTGGCCTCCCTATAAATACCCCCTCCGACCCCAAAGTCGAGATCCGATCGAAGAGAGAAAGTAGAAGAGCTCTGATTATCTCCCGGCCTAAAACCCTCGGAGTTGAGTTCTTAAGGTCTTTGATCGGAGAAGAACGTTCTTGGAATAAGAACATCACCCGACTTCCTCTAAAGACGACGACTGAAACAGCTCAATCCCTCGCGAGCCAAACGTACCGCTCTCATCGCTTGGACTAATAAACGCATAATCTGATCATCATCGGCCTCCCGGTCAAGGCTTGCATGTATTTTAAGACATTTTGTCGTCATGATGAGATAATAAGTACAAGTGAAATTCCATGGTCACGCCACCAACAATATTGGAGATTTGGAGTAAGTTGTTGATGTTCTAATTAAACCATTTCCATGATCTATCTATATCCAATAAGATTTTCTTCTTCACAAGATGGGAATGTATCTCCGGCCTATTAAATCTCCCAACTTAAGGGGGATATTGGGAGAACATGGAAGAAAATTGAAGACAACCTATATAGCTGCTAATTAATGTGGCACAAGTCACGCCCGGGAAGTTAGTTAGGCTCCTTAATCGGTAAGGAGATTGACTGGTTCACAGGAAATTACATGTACATCTACAAATCTATAAATACAAGTTGATGCAATGTACTCTGTAAGCTCTCTGGTTCAATAACTTAAAACAAACTTGATTATTTCCTTATATTTTGACGAATAACACTTGTCAATAATTCATATAATGTAATAATAATCCATAATATCACTCATAAACCCAAATTTGTAGTAGTTAACTAACACTAAAGTAAATAAACGCAAAAGTACATGTCTGACTAACAACTCTAAACCTCCTAAAATCCAAAACTATAAGTTCGACTGAAAAGCAAATGCATCTCGACATGGGGGATAAAACAAACCCTAAGTCAACTAATCATATGCTTAGAAGCTCAAATTGAATAATCGTTGGACTAGGTGGTGTCTAGGCGGGACTAGGCGGTTCCTGGACGAATTTCCGCCTAGAGGTCCGCCTAGGCTTAAAAATTCCTAGGTCTCGTCCCGACTAGCGTCTAGGCGCGATTTTTAGAACAGTGATCATATGTCATATTATATCCTTAATTTTGAGCTCCATTTGATATTTAGTGTTGATCATATATCATAATTTACGGAGTTAGGACACTATGAATATCTCTTGTGAATGAAAGATAGATGGATTCAAATTAATAAAAGAATAAAAGAAGCTTTTTGTGTGTAAATACAACCAAAGAAATCAATTCCATCTAATCAAAACAATGTAAGAGTAAGAGGTACAAAATACAGTTTTGAGTAGAAAAAAGAATTGGAGTGTGATATGATTTTAGAGGCCTTTGTGAGTTGTTGCCCCCACCCCACCAATCTCCCATAATTCTATTTTGTTTCTTCTCCTTTATTCCCCCCTTCCTCTTTGACCAACTTTAATTAATTGTCTCTCCAAATAGATCGAATCAAATCTATGAGCAACTATAACTAGCTTGTGAGTCTTGTCCTTTATTTTTAGTTTTTTTTTTACCTCTACGAAACATTTTTAATCTAATATATGCTTGCATGGAGATCTAACGAATAAGAAAAAACGATATTAATCAAGACAAATCTGGCGGTCAAACTGAGCTAATGAGCTATATACAATGCATAATTTCATGCTCCGGTGAATTAGTGCGTACAATTTGATCCCTCAAATCCTGCCTAAGCGAGATAATTGAGAATGTTATTGATGTTGTTAGTCTAATTCTATAATAAAAATATTTTAGCTCACTATCATGAGATTAAGGGTTAAATTTTTTATCAGTGATATCTATGTTAAAATAGACACTCATGCCTTAACATAGGTTGATTTATTTTTTATTTGTTGTTTGATTATGAAATAATTCGAGGCCATACAAACTTGGATATCGATGGCTGACAAGTCGATCCTTAACATATGTTGAGTCTATTTACTGTTTCACTTTCTCGATTCTAGCAGCTTGTCGTTTAGCTTTTCTGATTCGAGTGTTTTATAGGTTAGTGATTTTGAAACTTTAACTTAAAAAAAATAAAGGAGAAAAAAATAAGGAATAAAAAAACACTAGGTCGGTGCTAGTACTCTAGCTAACGAGAGGTGTACATTAATGTGTACATCTTGTCTATAGGCATCTTGAAAATTAATAGTTATAAACATATCGAAGTAGGATCAATCTAAACCAAGTAGATCCAGTTTGTCTAAATTCAAATTTAAGAATATATATATATATATATATATATATATATATATATATATATATATTATGTGGCCGGGTGTTGGCATCAAGTTAGACTTCAAGAAAAACGAGGATATGATTAATACAATGTACTAATTGTTGATAATAAGAATATAATCAAGGTTGATGCAGATGATTTGTTTTGATCATATATATATATATATATATATATATATATATATATATATATATATATATATATATATATATATATATATGATCAAAACAAATCATCTGCATCAACCTTGATTATATTCTTATTATCAACAATTAGTACATTGTATTAATCATATCCTCGTTTTTCTTGAAGTCTAACTTGATGCCAACACCCGGCCACATAAAGCTGAATTTTTTCCAAAGAAATAATTAGAGTGAGGAGAGGACAAAAAGAAAAAAAGCATTGTAAATCATGGAAATCACGACCGCTATTTACTTAGTGATAATTACAATCTCTCTCTCTCGGTTTAAATTACAATCTCTCTCTAGTTTTCTAGATAAAAAAGGGTTGTAAACATCCCTCCGAAGCCTAAATCTAACCCGATTATTTAGATTGTCTAAGTTGGTGCTCTAATCATCCCCTCCATTCAATTCTTCTGGGCTATTGTCGGACTCTCTTCTTTCTCGGCGAGAGTACGTTTGGAGTCAATTAGCATCCGTTCTTTGGTGGCGACGAGAGTACTTTTGGAGTCACCTAGCATCCGAATGGCCGTTCTTTGGTGGCGGCGAGAGTACGTTTGGAGTCACCTAGCATCCGAATGGCCGCTCTTTAGTAGGTATAGACTGCATTGAGTCATGTGCAAAAGTTGTTTTGTTTATTTTTATTTAATAATATTCTGATTGATGAAAACTAGTATATAGTAGGTATAGATAAATGAGAAAATAAAATGATGAGATAAATTCATGGGTGTAGAGTAAAGATATAAAAACCTTAAAGAAAGAGTTGATAAAATGAAAAATTATTTAAAATAAAAAATAAATGAAGTATTAAGATATTAAAAAGAGACAAGGAAAAAAAATAGAGAAGGGATGACCTAGTCTTAAGATTGTTGATGATGGTCCAAGTGCTGTAAAAAACTATTCCGTTCAGTTGAGCAATAACAGAAATCATTTTCTCCTCTCTCGGCTCTTGCTCTCTATTGATTCTCTTTCTCTTTTCCGCATTGAAGAACAAAATGAACTACTAATCATCTTGTCATCAATGGCCTAGCCTTAAGATTGTTGATGGTCCAAGTGCTAAGAGCAAGCCCAACAATTTTAGTAAAAAAATCTCTAAAATAGATATTAAAATACGATAAATATATGGAATTCAAATAATATTTTTCAAATTGAAACTTCCAACTTATATTTTGAAGATATATATTTTCAAAATCATTTTATATTTTAATACATTTTAAGAATTTTAGTTTTTTTTTCTTTCTTTTTTGAGGATCCGAATTTGAGGTTTCATCAAATATTATTGATAGAAAGAATTTCAGGGAATAGCCAGGGAGATGATAGGGTTAGTCAAAAAGAGAATAATATAAAAATATAAATATATTAATTGAAAAAGGAAGACTGTATGGTTTCAGCTTTGGGGTGTGGGGAGAACTGCGGGAAAAACCCTAGAATGGAAAAAAAAGAACGCGCTTGGACGCGCCGCACTTCCTCTCTCCCTCAGGCCCTCCAGCCGCCCACCACCAGCCATGGCGTCCGCCGATCCGCTCCACTGCAACCGCCGACGACTGATCCCGATCTAACCCCCACTGGCCTGGCCTCGTCACCACTTGTCCCAATTCTGTCGAATCATCTCACCATACACAGCCCCCCCAAATACTCCGCCTCCCTCAGCCTGCGAAAGGTGCCTTTCGGGGAGGTGGCAACCTCTGATTCGTGCTACTGTTGGCGAGATCCGTCACTCAAGTGGTTTGGGAGGCCCTTTTCCAGAGCCTTAATGTGGGATGGGATCGGTCTGGTCTGGCCGGACGGCAGCTGTCGCGTCTCGCTGGGGCGTGGGTGGCTGTTGGGGTCGCGCCCTCCTTCTTGGCTTGTATGCTGTGTTGGTTTGCCTTGGGTGCAGCTGCTTTGGCAGTGCACCCCGTTATATTATATCTTGGTTCCTGTTTGCACTGTGGTTGCTCTTGTCCAGCCCTTTTGTGGCACTTCCCCTTTGTGCTCGTCTTTGCTGTTGGTTTGCTGTCCTTGCAGGTTTGCTGGACTGTTTCGGCGAAGTCGGGTAGGCTGGCGGCTATTGGGAGCCATGCTCGGGGCTGCGTTTGGGTGTGCTTTGCAGCTGTTAGCGGTCCTTACTAGGCTGCTCTCTGGCCTCTCCAGGCGTCATGAAGAATGTTGCTGCTTCCTCTCAGAGCTTGGGTGTTGGCTGTCCTGCATTACTACTCTAGCTGGGCGCACCAATTTGGAGTCACACTCCATTATTGTATATTATGTTTTAAAATCAACTTGCTACCAGCAAAGTTTTATAACCAATTGTATAATAACATTGTACCCATTTGACAACAATCACAGGTTACAATTACACTCTAGATTGCTCTCAATGGGCCTTCTTGTTTGGATCGATCAATCACTTTATACCATATCCTGCTACACCAAGCTTGGTTCATTCTCATGGGTGATTTCGTACATTTGCATTACCAATGATTTAGCTACGGTTTTGCCATTATTATCTAGCTTTTCAAGGTTCCCCGTTATCTTGGTTCCGCCGTTTGGCGTCGGATCCTCTTGCCCGGGTAGAGCTGCCAGACTTAGTGTCGGTTGGTGTTTGTCACCGTTACAAGCTAAACACTATCGTTTAAAACTAAACCAACAGATACATGAACCAACGGATACAAAAATTAGTTTCCCATGAATATATGTACTTGGAATTCCTGCGGTATTCGCAGTAGAAACTTCTGGACTAATATTGATATCTTCTGCAAGAACAATCATATAAACGTTCTAGCTCTTTTGGAAACCAAAACAGATAAGGTTCCCTCCGAAAATTTCTGGCGGAAATGTGGATTCACTAACATTGCTTTCGACCCGGCTGCCGGATTTTCCGGAGGCATCTGCTTGCTATGGAAAGGTTTGCCCTCGAGCCAAGGATCTATTGACCTGATATCGGTTAACAACCGTTTTATACACTTCAACTACTCGGACTTTATATCTCACAGAAAGGTTGCCGTACTGGTGATTTATGCTCCTCCAGACGAGGTTAGGAAAGGGCCCTTTTGGGAATCAATCGATCTTTATATTCAAAACTTACTCATACCTTACTGTATAATGGGGGATTTCAATGACATCTGCTCCCCATCGGAGAAGATGGGGGGGGCGTGTCCGCCAAATGGCAGATTTACCCGCCTCACCGACTTAAAAAACAGATTTTCTTTACACGAAGTACCTTCCTTCGGGGGCCGTTTTACCTGGAAACGGAAACAACACGGAATTGACCACTGCTTTGAGAGACTGGATCGTCTCCTCATTCACACAGACGTCCTCACTATATTTGACTCACTTACAACTCAGATCCATCCCTTCACCAGATCTGATCATGCGCCAATCTCGACAGATTTCAGTCGGACTGCAAAAACAAAAAACAGACCTTTCAAATTTGAGCTAGCATGGGCAAACCGCCGGGATTATAAGAATCTGGTGTCTCAGGCATGGCGTCTTGACTCATCGGGCTCCTTCATGTACTGCCTGTTCCAAAAAATGAAACTTCTTAAGCGTCTTTCAAAAGGTTGGCACAAGAAAACCTTCCTCAATATAAACAATCAAATCAAGACAACCGATCAGAAACTACTACAACTTCAGTCTTCGCTTCTGTCAAACTACAATAACGACGACATAAAATTACTAAAGCAACTGCTCAATAAAAGAGAAAGAATGCTCGATTTCCATCGAAGATACTGGAGCCAAAGGGCTAAAGTTAAGCATGCCAGGCTTAATGACTCCAACTCTGGATATTTCCACAAAATCGCCTCGGCCAAAAGGGGAAGGAAAATTATCAAGTCACTCACCCTTTCGGGTGGGGCTGTCGTTGATGATTTTCATATTATTCAACAAGAATTTGAAACGGACTTCAATGCTAGATTCCGCTCCTCCTTAAGAAGCGATCTGGACACTACCAGGGACTTAAGGGTTATCCCCTCGAAAGTAACACAAGCAGAAAACGACATGCTGACCGCTCCAGTATCAAACGCAGAAATTAAAACTGCGGTTTTCTCTATGAGCCCGGACAAAGCACCGGGTCCTGACGGGTTCTCGGCAGGTTTCTACCAAAAGTTCTGGAGTACAGTAGGGCCCTCTGTCACGAAAGCTGTTAAGGCTTTTTTCTCTAGCGGAACGCTTTTAAGACAATCTAACCATACATTCATAACGTTACTACCAAAACGAGATGACCCAGCAACAGTTAACCACTACCGCCCCATTAGTTTGTGCTCCACCATTTACAAGATTATAGCTAAGGTTATAACAGCAAGACTTACCAAGATTTTTGAAAAATTGATACATCCCTTACAAGGCGCCTTTACGAAAGGCAGGTCCATCCAGGATAACATTCTGATAGCCCATGAGGCTTTCCACTCCTTCAAGCTGAAACGGGGTAAGGCAGGCTTACTCGCCTTGAAGCTGGACATGGAGAAGGCTTATGACCGTGTTGAATGGTCCTTCCTTTTCAATGTTCTTTCCAAGTTCGGTTTTAACGACAAGTTTATTAGTTGGATCAGAGAGTGCGTAACCACGGTGTCTTACTCTGTTCTGGTGAATGATGAGCCTACGACACTCATTGAGCCCACTAGGGGACTAAGGCAGGGCGATCCCCTATCACCCTTTCTGTTCGTTTTGGCTTCGGAGGTTTTGGCCAGAACTCTGGAACAGGAAAGTGCGGTTAACAAAGATCTGGGAGTAGTGTTTGGTAATCCGGGCATTAAGATTCCTTTTTTAGCTTTCGCTGATGATATCCTCATTTTCTGTAAAGCTTCACAGTCAGCCTGCTCTTCAGTTCTGTCCATTATTGATCGTTTCTGCCTTATTTCTGGGCAGAAGGTCAATTTACATAAATCTAGCTTCCAAGCCTCCTCAAACACATCACCAGCAGCTATCACTGCCACGATAGCGGTCCTGGGTATCCCCCAAGCAAACAACTTCGACAAATATCTCGGGTGCCCAATCGTAAACGGACGCACTAACAAAGACACCTTTAACGATGTAGTACTAAAATCTAAACAACAACTCACCAAATGGAAGGCGTCTAGTCTATCGTCCGAAGGACGTAAGGTTCTTATCAAATCTAATCTGTGCGCTAAACCGGTTTTCCTAATGCAAGCTTTTTTACTACCGTCTCACATTCACCAAGAACTCGACAAGGTTTACAGACAATTCTTCTGGAACAAAAGCTCTAAAGCCCCCCCGCTGATTAGTTGGGACAAAATCTGTGCTGACACTTTGAAAGGAGGTTTGGGTATTCACAAAGCGGAAACAATGAACATTGCATTACAGATGAAGCTGTTGTGGAAAATTATGTCCGAACCGGACAATATTTGGGTTCGCCTAATCTCCCAAAAATATCTCAAAGAACATGACATCCTGACCTATCAAACGAAAGGCAACACTTCTTGGCAGTGGAGACGCCTTATGTCTATCCGACATCATTTCCAAAGCGCTCTTCATTGGTCTGTTGGTGATGGGAATTCCATTGACTTCTGGTCCCAGAAATGGGCCGGCGATGAACCGCTGGCTTGCAGGGTACTCCAACCGATACCAAATGACCTTTCAAACATAAAAGTTTCCCACTTCATCAACCAAAACTTGCAATGGAACAGGGAATTGCTTCTCTCTAGCTTAACAAACATCATTTCACAGGATGACATCAAGCTTCTGCTTGGTATCGTACTGCCTAATAATCCTATGAAGGATCGAGTGTATTGGGGGCCAAGCACTAATGGGTGGTTCTCGACTAGCTCAGCAAACAACATGCTGTCAGCCAACAAGGGGTTACAAGACTATGATTGTGGTTGGATATGGAACCTTGATGTTCCGCCGAAGGTTCGTCATTTTCTTTGGAAAATATCCCGGGATGGCCTCCCTACTTCGGAACGCCTACAAAAGTCCCACGTTTCTGTACCATCTGGGTGTCACTTTTGTGATATTACAAACGAATCAGACAAGCACATGTTTCTTCAATGCCCGGTTACTATCAGCCTACTTAGGACTCTTCGCATCCGCTGTCCGAGCCTTTCCCACCTAGCCGTCAACTCGGGCTCAAACTTTCCCCTAAACCTGGTTCGGCGGGTGGTGGGCAAGGAACATTTCGGCCCTCTAGCATGTGCGTGGTGGACTATCTGGTTCTTTAGGAACCAACTGGCTTTTGACCACACGACGAAAGTATCCATTACTGAAATGGAAATTTTCCATACTACTTTTACACAATGTTGGAAACAATCGAAACTGCTTGACGCTGAGTCATCTTCAGGTACGCCTTTGCCTCCTAAGGTAATCCATCCCGGCTGTCGCTTTACGTCAACCGCAGCCAAGGGTAAGGGTCGAAGTCGTTCGGGCCTTTGGGATAAACCATCGATGGACTGCTACAAGCTTAACTTTGACGGTTCTGTAAGAGCGGGTATTTCGGCTTCTTACGGTTTCGTCATTAGGGACTGGTGCGGCCGAGTGGTTGCCATGGGGCGAAACTCGTGCATCAATGTCTCAGTTGTTTTTGCCGAGAACCTCGGTCTAAAAATGGGAATCCTTCGGGCTAAACAGCTGAATATTCGTAACCTCCTGATCGAGGGCGATAACCTTCTGGTTATTAAAGCTCTGCTAGGGGACTGGAAGTGCCCCTGGAATATCGAGCTCCTACAATCTGATATTCTGTTAGATACTTTGTCTTTTTCTTATGTAGCTATCCGTCATATTTTCAGGGAATCGAATGCAGTGGCTGACTATCTCGCGCGCAGTGCACATGCTTCCCCTGCCGACGCCTGCTACGACGACGATCCAGAGCTCTGTGCTCTCATCCGCAAGGATGCGCTAGGAAGGAGTCCTGCTACGGCCGACCCAACCTAATTTTTATTCTGCGTCAAAAAAAAAAAAAAAAAAAAAAAAAGCTTTGGGGTGTGGGTAGATATAAAGCTGCAAAAATTCCTTACTTCCCATGAGATGGAATTTTCTCAAAATGAGGCGATGGGTATTTTTAAAATAAAATTTAAAGTGAGGTGGTCGAATTTTAAAATAGCAAAATTGCAAACTTTGTTCTCTCTTTTTCTCCTTTTGTGTTGTTTTCTTGTTTGTTTTATGGGTTAGTGTGTTGCAATCAACAAGTGTGGGAATCATTTTGTCAGACACACAGGGTGACGGTATTCAGTGAATTCAATTCTATATTTTATTGTTTTCAATGGTTTTTTTTTTTTTTTTTTTTGGTTAATTTTCTCCTAAAAAAATATTTATTATTTAGAATTTAAATGGTAAAAAATTGGGTTTAAAATTTAGATGGCTGAATAACTATCATTTTTCTCAGTAAGCGCGAGACTCTAATTAATACTCGTATACTCCACAAAGAAGTAAAAAAAAAAAAAATTGTTGTACTGTCAAGAGGTTCGAAGTATCAATATCCTTGGAAACATGGAGTCACATGTGGCTATGTGAGTAGGAGTGTCGATCCTAGAGCTTCAGTTGAACTGGACAAGATAAAAAAAAAATTAAAAATTGTGTTAACATTGTTAATTTAATTAAAATGATTATGAATATACTGTTTGGAATACAATAAACAAAACAATACAAAAACCTTCTTCTTTTTTTGGTGTAGAAAAACCCTAATTTTTGTGCTTGTTGTGCACCTAAACTAACTTTATATATATAACCTGGCCATTCGAGGAAAAATTAATTGGTTGGTTTATATTGGATATTGGGTGTATATTAATAAAAGGTGGCCAATTATATATTGAATAAATTTACTAAATAATCTCAATTTTATAAGTGGTTGTAAAGTATACCATAAATTTTAAAATTTTGAGAAAAACAATACTATATGTGTGATTAATTATATTCCATAACAACTTAACACAAGTACAACCACTTTCAATGATTTTTTCCATTAAAATTTGTGTAACATGTTAAATATTGATCATTAGGGTTTAGTAACAGAAAAAAAGTCACTAATATTGGCCATTGAGCTTTATGTAGTATTTTTCATCTGAAAATATATGTCATTTAGTTATTTTAGTCATTACTTATTAAAAATAAAAAAATATTGTTATAATTAATACTCCCTCCGTTCGGCAAAACTTGTCGTTTTAGTGTTTTGTTTTTGTTCGGAAAAACTACTTGTCATTGTATGTATTTTTGCTTCTACTTTACTAAAATGTCATTGATTTGATTGATGTGTTGTGAGTTGTAGTTTTTGATAAAGTAAAAAGTAGAGTAATAAATGAGGGTAAATTAGTAAAAAAGAAGTGTAATTATTAGTTTTATTAAAAGTTGTGTGGAGAGTTAAAATGACAAGTTTTGCCGAACGGAGGGAGTAGTGAATAGATAATTGTAATTGACGATAAAGTAAAAAATAATATAATATAATATATATAAATTAGTATTATTCCTAACCTTGAAAGTTAATACAATTTTGACCAATACCAAAAATTAGGGTTATTTAGTGCAATTTGAACTAATTATTGCAAATCTGAATGCTTTTTTTTTTTTTTAATTTAGGGTTCTTTTTCTGCAACAAGAACTGGAGAACATGACTGGCTTCATCAAATGTGTACGTGATTCAACTATGAAGGTTAGATTATAGTCCAACCCTCTATCTCTCAATTGGACCAATCAAAGCTACGCAGTTTCATTTGGTCACCTTTTCAGTCTTCTATTTACATTTTACAACATCAGCATTTGGGACCATTCCCTATTTTTTGAATATTTTCCCACGATTGGATCATTTTGCAACCAACATCGTATCTCTTTTTTTATATATATATATATACGCATATATATTATATTAGTATTATATTAAATATCATTGTAAACAAGTCGGGTGTAACATTTGACCAAATCTGAATTAGTCATATTACAAAGATTAAATAGATAGGATTACAAGTAACTTGTATATATAGAAAAATTATTCATAAGTTGTTACGTACGTGCAAATAATTTCACTGGTATACCGTACGGTATACATTAGGGGTGGGGACTGGGGACATGCAGGATGGCCAGGGGTTGTCTCGCGTTCCGTCCATGCGGTCCAACCAGTTCGTGAACCGTAAACTTCGAGACCGTATATTGCGGTTTCGAATCTTTCGATCCAATCCGCAGTTCAATGTTTCCAAATTTTCGGTCCACCGGTTTTAGGCCGGAGCGGATTTTCTAGTCCAGTCAAGACCGATTGGCCAGTGTTGATTTGTCTTGAATCATTGTTGACCAGCGACGCACTAGGGGGTCCGAGCCCCCCGACGATGGTCTCGCTGACCGGTCAACGAGTCAGGGGTCTAGGAACCCTGCCTTTACGGTATGCAAATTATGCAATGTTTATTATAATGGGTTTATCGTCTATCTGTTTTAGACTTTCAGTCCATTGTTCATTTAGGGGTTCATGAGTTTCAATATATACTCATAAAACGTCGATCCCTTACAACTCTAATCTGTTTTCGCTTTCTCTAATACAAAACTGATTCTCTTTACGTGAACATAGATAACACATTATATATATATATATTGTTGTCGATCCACGTTAAATCTCTGTGTCTTTCTTCGTCTATTTATCGTTCTCGTTACACACCCAACCTCACTTCCAATGTCACATGCCCGTCATTGGCGCCCAATGATATTGAGCAATCACTTTCAGAGTTATGTAATCGGATATGTACGTACCATCCTTCATAAGGTTATTTATAATATTTAATTAATTGAATTAATTTTAGCCCATACACATAAACTGCATGCTCGTCTGGCTCCGAATATAGACAAGGAAGGAGGTTCAAACTAATATTCACAAAGTTACACGTCACGTCGTCACGTTAAGCTCTTTATATATCATAGTTCTTCTCGCAACGATTTAATTGAAAAAACTAGTCAAATATTTGCTGAATATATAAAATGGACACCAAAATTAATAATCTGAACTAGCTCATAAATTAGATGACAAACAGAGCCTCAATTTTCTGAATATATACATATATATAAAGTTTATGAAAATTTAATAACATTTTAAATATATTAAGATAAATGTATAAAAATGTGGTTTAAAAAAATTATTTTGTTCAACAAGAAAACATAGAGACTTTGATCCCCTAGTGATTGAAATCCTAATAACCATCTATCAATTAAGTTAGATAAAATATTTACTCACACGATTTTTTATCACTAAATGTAAAAAAAAAAATTAATACGTAGTATACATGATATTTTAAATGTTAATATAAAGGGTGAGGGCCACCAATGATCACAGAGACGGTCTACCATTATACTGTATGAAATCATCCTTAATGGTGGCTATGAGGTATATGGGCCTATGAGTCCGATATTATAGCCCAAAATAATAAAGCCCAATCTCTCATAGTCTAGTTGTATAAATAGTGTTCTAAAAATCGCGTCTAGGCACCGTCTGGGCGGCGCCTAGGCGCTAGGCGGCAGGGCACCTGGGAATTTTTAAGCCTAGGCGGGCCTCTAGGCGGTAATCCGTCTAGACCCCGCCTAGTCTTGCCTAGGCACCGCCTAGGCCCGCTGAATCCCGCCTAGGGGATGCCTAGGGGACGCCTAGTCCCGCCTAACCCGACAATTATTCAATTTTAGCTTTTAGGCATGTGATTAATCAACTTAGGGTTTTTTTATCCCCATGTTGGAATATATTTGTTTTTGAGTCAAAACATATGGTTTTGGATATGTTTTGGATTTTAGAAGATTTAAAGTCGCTAATCAGATGCCTACTTTTGCATTTATTTACTTTAATGTTAGTTAAACACGATAAATTTGGGTTTATGAGTGATATTATGGAGTATTATTGCATTATATGAATTATTTACATGTGTTATGCTTCAAAATATAAGGAAATAATTAAGTTTGTTTCAAGTCCGCCTAGGCGCCGCCTGGGCACCCGCCTAACCGCCTAGCGGCCGCCTAACGCCTTTTAGAACATTAAATAGATAGTTTGAATTTAGTTTTGTAACAAACTCTCTTGCACTGGTTGAAGCTCCATCAATGGAAGCCTGATTTTCTTCCAAGGTTGAATCAAAGGAAACTCAAGTATCCTGTAGATTCTTAGTGGCAAATTAAGGGGTTGAAGCAAGTTCATGAAATTAACTCGAGATGGAACTATCATTAAGGTCAATGACGCATGGGGAGGATTAAGACATGTTAGAGATGTGAATGAGATCAAAAGTGTTCCCACATCAGAAAGTTGAACATATCAAACCCTAATATATGAGTCGGTGAACTACTCATTCTATTGCAAATTGGTTTTAGAATGGAACCTCACTCGACTTGTGTGCTAGGCTACTAGCGCATGTGCGCCCGTGCACACGATCCCCAGTCATCGGTCTGAGTCGGACTTTGATAATACACGAGAGGTTCAAGCTTTAACTCCTCACATAAGTCTTTAAGCGGTTTTCGATTTGAGTATCCATTAGATTGAGGTTGAAGATAACAATCGTATTGTCATCAATTCGGTCATTGGATAATAGAGATCCCATTGGAAGATTGACTTGTTTAATATGCACTCATATTTTTCGCAAAATAAACCAAGCAGTCGTGAGGAGAGTCAATCCCCAATGCCCTAACCTTGAATTTGGTAAATAAATAGAGGGTTCGAACTGGGACCTTTGATATTACTCGCAAGTCTTTTCCGGTTGAACCATTTCGGAATGGTTCCCTAAGGCCCTAACCGTATCTAGGGTGCACGACACCCCTAAACAAAGACAATACGTGCACGTAAACCCATGAAATTTAAAATTTTAAGGTTACGAAAGGCAAAAATTCAAATGTGAATATTTGGTGTCCTCCCCTAAATGCATCCAAGATGGGCAATTAGGAGGCATCATTAGGTGCATCGTCATTGTTTTTGAAAGCAAGATTAAGATTAGGGAGAACACTTTATCTTAATATAAAGTGTTCGTTCGGACGAGAATACGAAGTTCCGAATCAGTCTTAAGGATGCGATTTTGATATCCGGAAAGAAAGCTAATTATATATTGTCGAATGTCGACGATCATAAAAAATTTAGTTTAGTGTTGTGAACATCATTTCTTTTTGGAAATCCAACGAGCTATGTATCAGGCCCAAACCTCAAAAGTGTAATTTGTCCATTGACCCGACCCAGCCCAACAAGCCCATAGATTTAGGGCTATTTTGTGTTAAAAGCTTTAAAAAAAACTACTATTTAATTCTCGTTATGTAAAATGATTGTAAAAGATTAAAGATGTAAGCTAGAAGAAGGTGTGTTTTTACTTTTTGCTTTAAAAAAAATATTTAATCTCATACTGTAAGAGATTTTGTGTTTTGCTATACCTGTCGGCTGAGGCAATGCTTGTTCAGGAGATCAATCTCTTTTTTGGTAAGATAGTCTTTCTCGTCTCGGGGTCTCGCTAGATATCAACCACCTTCGCTCGTTTGTCTTGATTTTCGATGTGTGCTCTTCCTATTAATGGTTCATTCTCTGCCGTTTATACGACTTCTTGATTAGTCAAATAACGTCTTATCTAATATTTCGAATCATTGTCCTTTTTTTTTTTTTGTGTGTTTTTACTTTTAATGGAGGAGTGAAACAAGAGTTACCATCATTCCATATGTAGTATGGTGGTACAAGACAATGTCCACGTTAGTTAGATTGTCTTTGTTACTTCAGCAGCAAACAATCTGGTGAATCTGCCATATTTTGTGGTACCACTCTAAGGTAGGGGTGGCTGGGTGGGCACGGGACGACACGAGATGAGACAGAATGGAGTCGTCTTGTCTCCCATACCGTGTAAAAAAACATTATAAAAAAAATTCTAAAATTCCTACATATTTTGCGATTTTAAAAAACATATCATATATTTATTGTATACAGTAATATTTTGTCCAGCCCTATTATATACGACCCCGGTCAACATCTCTGTTGGACTTTTTTTTTAATAAGGTAAAAGTTCAGCTGGCCAAAACCTAACCGATCGCATCCTGTCGGATGAGGTCTAACAGACCTAGATGTGTTTCAAGTGCATGCCCGCAAATAGCGGCTTAGGTGTGCAACCTTATCAACAACTCTTTTTCCATTACGAGGGACATGCGAGAAAAATACTTCATCATGAAAGTAATGGAGGATTGTTTTGATATCTCACGTAACCAATTCAACCTCCGCTGGACTTTTAACAATTAATACAAAGCGATAATTTAAAAATCGGATACCCGATCCGATTAGATAAAGTGTTTAAATTAGTTGGTGCAATTGCAAGTGGATGGAAGATTGGAAGGTGATGATGGGTCGTTGAATGGCCCAGGAGGCAGCCGCCACATCGCACCGCCCTAAGTGTTTTGGGGCACTGTATCAGCAGCTCTCCTCTGAGCGCATCCCCTCCACCATTCCTTTTTTCACGCATCTCCTTCATTCTCATCCACTCACCATCTCCCGTTGTTTCTCCGCTTACTCTCACCTGCTTCTTCACCGCCGTTCCAGATCCCAAAGGTATGCTGTTCGTTTTCTGCAGGATCTGCCTTCCAATGCGTTTTCCGTCCGTCTTTGGTGTTCTATGTTGCTCCTTCGCTCCGTCAAACTATACCTTTTCGTTTTCCTATCAGCTGACGTAGAAATTGTTCGGTTTAGATTAGGAACGAATTAGTTCTAGTCGTTTATAGATTTGAATTCTCGGATTTGCCTTTTCGTGCTTGAACTCGGTTTGTGTGTGTTTCAATTGGTGCACCTTTTCTCGAAGATGAAATATGGCGCAGGATTCAATCAAATCGCTATGGCGATTTCCCGCCATAACTGTGCCGTATTAGGCGAGGGATAGAAATATGTATTTTAATGCAATTAGTACCAAATATATTGATTTTGTAGTCGATACTTGCTAGTACTTTGGCATTTCCTCATTCTATATTTTTGTTCCACTGATACGGAGATGATGTTAGGAAATTATAGGATGGAAATGATTGATTTCAAAAATGTTAGTGATGTAAAAAGATTCTTAGTTGAAACGTGAAGAAAATGTTTGATCATGATTCTGAGTGTTAAGTGATGATTTTGCTCCGTTGGTTTTATATAATCAGGACATATAATGCAAAGAATTATTTCTGATTGACAGGAATGGTATAGGTTGAGGGCTAGCAGAGTAACACTTCCTGGCTTATGTGATTTGCCTATCAAGAGGGAGGTCAAGTAGGCACAATGACTTTGTTTTCAGTTGCTGTTTAATGGTTATTGTTCTGTCCACTTTTGATTTCTGCCTTTTCCGGAATATCTTGATTCTTGTATAGTAAACCCTGCTGCCTTACTTTTATCATAACCAATACAGAGTAAGTAATTCAACTGTATGAGCATATTTGATGGACAGTCTGGTTACCCCCTTATTTATGAACAATATCCTTCTATTTGAAAGGTAAATAACTTGGCTTGTTTTTTTTTAAAGAGTTATAGATGGGTAGATGTTCTCTCTGCATTGAACATTTTATATATCATGTTCTGATTACTATTAGGTAAATTGAACATCTATGTATTTGCTAGTTTTTATTTGATTTTGTTTGCTCTATTTCTCTACAAGCATGACCAACAAGTCTTAATATTGATTAATGCAATTGATTGTGTTCCTTCCTCTTTTCTTTGTTGATTGCAGGGGTTGTCTAGGGGCATGGTTTTAGAATAATTATTCAGAGAACTCCCATCTTTACCCAGAAAAATGGGATTCAGCCTCAGACCATCATCTTTTGAGATGACAAATCCTTGTTTTGCCTGCTCAAATAGCAAAAGTGGCAACACCCCCAATATAAAAACTTCTGTTAGAATGAACAACAGGGAAGAAATTCAAGTAATTAATCAAGATGCGAGGAAGGTCAATTTGTCTTGCCAGTTGGTACCAGAGAGGCTGCAAAAGACTTTTATTACAAGGAAAGAGATAGAGGACAGAGATCAGAAGGTTCAATTTGTGAGGACACTATTGATTGACAATTATGACAGTTACACATACAATATCTACCAAGAGCTGTCTGTCATCAACGGCGGTAATTTTCTTATACTAAGTTTTGCAGCAGGATGACATGTATATCCATTCACAAATTTGCCTAGTGCACTATTACAAATATCATTGGTGAAAAATATTTAATTAATGAGTTTTTCTTGAAAACATAACGATTTATTGCAACCTACCTTATTTTGATGGGATCTATTAAGCAGGTCCTAGTGATGATTGAATAAAACTTCGTGACACAATACTTGTATAGTTATCCGATGACTCTTCTCAGTATATTTTTTCGTAGCTTGATATTTATTCTCTATAATTTTTTTTGTAGATGTAGTTAGTCGTTTGCTGCTATCTTTTGAATGATTATATTTTTCACGGTAACTAATGATCTGTGAAACTAGAAGTCTTTGATCAAAATATTTTATTTTATTTTATAACAATTTTCCTCCTATCTGAATTACTTTCCCAGTTCCTCCAGTAGTGGTGCGCAATGATGAGTGGACATGGAAAGAAACTTACCATAAGTTGTACAAAGAAAGAGCCTTTGACAATATTGTCATATCACCTGGACCCGGTTCTCCGTCATGCCAGTCTGATATAGGTGGAGCATCTTATTTCTTCTTTTATTCTTGTGGTTTTAGTTTCCGGATATCAGGCCTTTCTAGATTGCAAAACATATTTCATGTAGTAGTCATAAAAAATTTCATTTTCAACAGGACTATGTCTTCGAGTGCTTCTTGATTGTGGCGACATTCCAATTTTGGGTGTTTGTCTAGGGCACCAGGTATTCTAATAACCTTTGTGGTTGTTGCATGTCACGTTTTCTTTCCTCCTATCTCCACCTTTCAAGCAGAGATGTATATATGCCATAGAGTTGTGACTATGGCCATTTAATTCATAATTCTTTTATCTAGAATGCTTGTACTGTCAAGTGCTAACTAGTAACTAAATATCAACTTATTGCTTAATACCTAAACAATATGGAGCATAGCAATTCAGAAACATGTAGGGTTCGTAGTCCAAGTTTATTGAGGTAAGATTAATGTGTGTGTGTGGGGGGGGGGGGGTCGCATGGAGTATAACTAATGTTGGCTTCAATGATGAGAAAAAGTTTATTAAATGTGTGGGAAAAGTGAATTTCTGGAGCAATTCATTGACTGGATTAGTTCTTATGATACAAAGGCGTAGGTACAAGTTTATAGAAGGTTGTTTCATTGAAATCGAGAAAAACATCCTATTGTGTTCATATATGTATTGTCTGGCACTCTGGCATTCTTCTACTTCACCTCTGAGCTATCTTGTGACATAGCCCATGTTAAATTTATTTTTTTTAAATCTTTTTCTTGGCAGGCTCTTGCATATGCCCATGGTGCAAAAGTTGTGCACGCTAGTGAGCCCATACATGGACGATTGAGGTATTTAGGACCAAAAGCCACTTTCTACAATATTAGTTTTTAGATATCATATCTGAATTATCTTGGTAGATTGTATCTTTGTTTTTGCCTTAGGAAGTGCGATTTAATTGATTTAGTCATAGTATGAAGTCTTTTCATTGAGTATCTTATGCTGAGTAGAAGCTTGGGATTTCCTGCTTATTGCATTCAGGTTGCCTCTTGCAGTGAAATTGAACACAATGGCTGTAGCCTGTTCCAAAATATCCCTTCTGGCAGAAATTCAGGGTTGAAGGTCAGTAAGGCTTCCTAAGCTGAATGGCTTTTTTATCTGTCGACGTTTGATTTTTCATTCTTTTTTGCTTTTACCTCAAGAAGTGTAACAAAA
Source organism: Persicaria tinctoria (assembly GCA_037127255.1). NCBI lineage: Eukaryota > Viridiplantae > Streptophyta > Magnoliopsida > Caryophyllales > Polygonaceae > Persicaria > Persicaria tinctoria. The sequence goes on from JBANSL010000008.1 coordinate 16,842,485, forward strand.
TGGAAAATCAATACCGAAACAGTGCTGAAGAGGCTAATGCATACCTTTGAAGATCTGATAAAAATGCATCTTCTTGTTTATTGGAATGTATCTTCTTGTTGGAATGTATCTTCTTGTTGGAATGCATACTTAAGATCTGATAAAAATGATTATTGGAATGTATCTTCTTGTTTTCTTTTAAGATAATGCATACCTTTGAACAACAAGAGGTTGGAGAAAATGAGAGACTGTTGATGCTTTTGGAAATTATAGTTGGGTTTTATATGTATAATCGGTTGCTGCTTCTTGTCTGCTGATTGCAGGTTGTTCGATATCACTCCCTTGTGGTTGATGAAAATACATTGCCAGAAGAACTTGTTCCTATAGCATGGACTTCTTCAAGCAATACCCTCTCTTTCTTTGATACATCTAGCTTAGTTTCTGATGTATATGGAAATGAGACCTGCAACAACCAGCAAAACCATAATGGTTCTTTGTCAAGATATATGAAGGGCCGTACTTCCTTGCCTTCTTGCCAGCTTGATCGTTTACGTGATGAAAAGGTTATTATGGGCATCATGCATTCTGCCAGACCTCATTTTGGTTTGCAGGTACAGCGCTATCTTTTTCCATAGATTTGCTTTTTGCTTTCTTAGAATTAAATAGATTCCATATTTCTTAACAGTTTCATCCAGAGAGTGTTGCAACCAATTATGGGAGACAAATGTTCAAGAACTTTAGGGACATTACAATGGATTATTGGCTAAACATGGAAGCATTCTTCACCGGGCATCAAAATGGTACGCCTGCATTTTCTGAATGTTGTTTCTATCCTGTATCTTCCTGGTCTGTTCTGTATCTTTCTAGACTTTCTTGATATTTTGCTTCATAGTTTGACAATGATACTCTATTATGATTTGAGATGTTTCAATTTTTTGGCAAAAAATTGTCAATTGATGCTGTAGGAATCATCCATCTTTCATGTTTATGCCATTTTTTTTCCCCATTGTTTATGCATGTTCTAATACCTTTTTAATTCATCTGAACAGTAAAGTTTATTTAGCATCTTTGCAGGTGCCTTCTGCAGGTTGGCCACAGTGTTCTATCAGAGATCAGTCATTAGCAAATGGTCATACAAATGGAATCCTACAACCTGGAAAATCCAACATGAAAACTGAAAGTTTAAAGTTGAAGTGGAGAAAGTTTGATCACCTAGCCAGTCATATTGGTGGAGCGAAAAATGTGTTTTGTAATTTGTTTGGAGCTCATAAAGCTAGTGAGACATTTTGGTTGGACAGCTCTTCTGTTGAAAAGGTTTGTTGCTTCTGGACCCCCATTCCTATACAGTGCAGTGGCTGACCCCATTATGTCTGAAATTGGAGATTTTTTTTCTTGAGGAATTTGGTTGTTTGACCTTGTTCAGCCTTCAGTAACTTTTTTATACTTCCCCCAATCATGATGACTTTGTTTCGTCCTGATGTATTTGCACATTGATTGATTCTCCCCTCCTTTGTATTTCCAGTTAGAATTGATTCGTCAACATTTAACATGACTTTATCGTGACCTTGTTGTCTTCAATGAAGTTCCCCGTATGTTATGTGAATCTGTGCTGTATTTTTATTCCAATGTCTTTGTTATTTTTTCTGGCAGAAAAGAGCTCGCTTTTCATTTATGGGAGGAAGAGGTGGACCTTTATGGAAACAACTTACATTTGAACTATCAAAACAAAGGTTCTACTAAACTCTTTCTCCTGTTGATGATTATAATATTTTATTTACCTTATCATGAGGACTTTTATTTGGATTACATGAAATTAAAGATGCATGATATCTTCTAATATTGCTACTAAATTTCTAGTGTGTGTTTCAACATATGACAATGACATTAACTTGGTTTCACTCATAGTGATGCGCAATCCAGAACTGGAGGTAATTTATCCGTGGAAGATGCTCAGGGTTCTGTTTCCAGCATATATCTGAAAGATGGCTTTCTGGAGTTTCTGAACAAGGTAATTCAGTTGCTATGGTTCCATTCTCAATTCATTCCTAGTTTCAGTATTATGTAGTTGATAAAATAATTGATATTCGAAGATGAAAGTTTCTTTCCACACTAGTGCTACAAAGATTGTTTGTTCATTCCATTTTCTCCTCTGTGATGTTGGCAAGTTGCTTCTTAATCTTACTTTTCATTTCCCTTTCCCTTTGCACTCTGTATAAGAGTTAGTCTTGTTTTCTTCTCTGGATAAAAGCATTTGCCTGTGAAGTGGCTATGCATCCTCTATTCAGTGCATATTAAGATATTAACGCGGTTGGATATGGATTTGGTTCCAAAATTTTGGGAATTTTGTAGTAATTCTGGTAAAAAAGTGGAATACATTCAAGCTTTTTATGTGCCTGCAAAACGGAAGTACTGACAGGCTGACAGCTACTACCTACCAAACCAAAGTATTTTTCATACTTGGGGTAAATGCTTTATGGAACCTTTTTGTAGCATTATATACTCGTATTAGGTACTGTCATATATACTCATTTGCAAATCTTCTATCTATTTATTTGCAAAATCTTTATGTTCGTAAACAAAATGGTCACTTGTTCCATATTGGGCCTATCTACTTGTAGTTTCCTGACCTATGTATAATATTTATTCAAATAAATTAGTTGTATTTTAATCTTGTATGAACATATCCTTTGGTGAACATGATAGAAATCACTTTTCTGTTATTATTTGTAACAGGAGCTTCAATCGGTCAATTGTGATCACAGAGACTATGAGGGACTCCCTTTTGATTTTTGTGGAGGATATGTTGGATACATCGGGTATGTTGATCATATCTCTGATTTTTTTCCCTCTACTGTCCAGATGATGAGAAATACATTATTCAATCTTGCGAGAAAGAAAGTCTCCCTAATCCTAATTTGATGTTGCAATAGCTAGACTTGAAATTACACTCTCATTTGAACGTGCATGATAGGAAAACATAAAGGCACTGTTTTATTAGTCATGATTTCCCATTGTTTATGCCCTCTCCAAACTTTAATCAAATGCCCCCTAAATAATGTTATTTGATATTATTGATACGAATAATCCTTTTGAGGCTAATATCTTTTTGTACATCTGTTATGCAGGTATAATCTTAAAGTTGAATGTGGTGCAGCATCTAATCGTCATGATTCCAATACGCCCGATGCTTGCTTTTTCTTTGCAGATAACTTTCTGGCAATTGATCATCAGACGAGTGATGTCTACATTGTGGCATTACATGCCATAAACACAGATCCATCTTCATGGCTGGACGAAACTGAGAAAAAGCTACTTGGCTTGAAAATAGAAGCTTCAGAAACTATCAGCAAAAAGAATTATAATCCTCCACCTTCCTCCCCATCCGAAGCCGGCTTTCTCTCTGAAAAATCTAGGGATCAGTACATAGAGGATGTTGGGAAGTGCCTGGGATACATTAAAGACGGGGAAAGCTATGAGTTATGTCTGACCACACAAATGAGAAAGAGAGTTGAAGACCTTGATTCTCTGAATTTTTATCTCAGGCTTCGGGAACAAAATCCAGCCCCCTATGCCGCTTGGCTGAATTTCTCGAAGCAAAATCTAAGTCTCTGCTCTTCTTCTCCGGAGAGGTTTTTGCGCCTGGATAGAAATGGCATTCTCGAAGCAAAACCAATCAAAGGCACTATATCTCGTGGTCTAACCAGAGAAAAAGATGAAGAACTAAAATTGCGTTTACAGTACAGGTAATTTTGAACTCTCAACCTTCTTTGAGCAAATTTACGCATCATTTCTCATTCATATCAATTGTTTATCATTTCCTGACAGCGAGAAGGACCAAGCCGAAAATCTGATGATTGTTGATCTCCTGAGAAACGACCTTGGTCGGGTCTGTGAGCCGGGCACCGTCCATGTCCCAAAGCTCATGGATGTCGAATCCTACGCTACCGTGCACACCATGGTGAGCACAATAAAGGGTGAGAAGCGAAGAGACGTGAGCCCAGTTGATTGTGTGAGGGCAGCGTTCCCGGGTGGGTCAATGACAGGTGCTCCCAAGCTGAGATCCATGGAGATTCTCGACAACCTCGAGAGCTGTTCCAGGGGCATTTACTCGGGCTCCATTGGTTTTTTCTCGGTTAACCAGACGTTCGACTTGAACATTGTGATCAGAACTGTGGTGATACATGATGGTGAAGCTTCCATCGGAGCTGGAGGCGCCATAGTTGCTCTATCAAAGCCTGAAGACGAATACGATGAGATGATCCTGAAGACGCGTGCTCCAGTAAGAGCTATTGCGGATTCAGACAAGGAGCATTCCATAGACAAATGAAATACAACCATCACGATCGGCAAAATATAAACTACAAAATTTGGTAGGGATTGGTTTGATCCAATTGGATCGGTATTTTGTTTTGCTGCATTCTTCATTGGAAGAGACCATTGTAACATAAATGGATCTGTTTGTCTGGTGTTACAAGAACTCAATAGTTTCATACAAGCAAATGAAATGAACTTCACAAAGCACACTGCATTAAGAAACTGAACCAAGCTTACAAGGTAATCCGGTTCACATAACATATTAGTAACTAAATTGGTTTAGGTTACAAGGCAAATAAGAAACTGAACCAAGCTTGTAAATATACAGGGAAAATTTTGCTTGGTAAACCTACAAAATACCCTTTGATCGATGAGTGCCAAATTTTTTTGATTGGACTAAGCATTAGAAAATAATTAAGGCTTGATAAACCCTTGTACAGTTTATGCTGGGTTCATTGACATTAAAAAGGGGTTGAGGACATTTATTTGATGATTTTGGGCAACTTAGAACATGAAATGAACTAAACCTGAAAACAAAAAGACCACACTAACTCTAAAACAAAATATAAAATCAGTGTACCAGGCGGATTTTTCCTAAATATGTAGTTTATTGATGAAAATCTATGTCGTAATAGGGATAATTTGAATTACACCAGATCACCGAACGGGCTCAAAGACAGAAGAGCAACGTTTATTGACCGATGCACAAATTACACATCAAGAAATACAGGGGAGCAATCTGATGAAAATACAAAGCAGCACAAGCAAAATTCAATCTCAAGAACTTGGAGGAACCACTCCGAAACATTAATGGCAGGCATTATTATTTATTAAAGCTATGAAGGTCATCACCAAAACATCAGTTCTTCACTGTGGTCACATACTTGAGCAGCATCTGAACAACTTCAGTTGATATACTCGCAGATTGAGCTTTTAGCTGCTGGATTTTGGCCTCGGTCTCCGCCTCAAGGCGCTTCACATTTGCACCCGAGTCGCCACTACTCTGTTTTATCATACCCGACAAATAAATGAAAGAATTCGTTAGTATGAGTGGAGAAACAATGATGCAACAACCAGTTCTTGTAGCTAAGCACAAAATTCAACCTGGCATGGAACTTGCACGACAAGTATGTGATACTGTATGTACGCTACTCAGCTCGTCTTCTTAATCATTCATATGGTTTCATTAGTCAAGTGTTTGATCTAGAGAAAATGGATTTTGCACATCCATCATAAATGCAATAAAGAGACGAGGAAAATTCCTGAACCTTGGAATTATAAAGTTGAAGAGCAAGAGTATGCACATGAGAGAACTAAAGTTGGAATGAGCCTTTTTTTTTATAATCTAAAAACCATTAGCAGAAGGGGAAATGAAAAGGGCATACTTTTATTTTCATATATACATAAAGAGATTCGGAATTTATAGTAACGTGCCAGAGATTATTTGCATACGTGCCTCAACATGGCTTTCCAAATATTGCAACAAATGCGTGATTTTGATTTACCTCTGCAAGTTTTCTCTGGAAATCAGCCTCCATTTGGGCACGAAATTCAGCAATCTCCCTCTCAGCCTCTTCTTTTGCCTGCTTTAGTCTGGCCATTTTGGCTGTAGGATACAGGAAAACAAAGGAGGAAAGTCGGATTAAGTACTTACAAAAGCCCATCAACAGAAACAAACACCATAATTACCAAGTAGAAGTATAAGCAACATAAAGTTCTTAATTAAGCCATGCAGTATTTACTATTTCCTCTATCGAAGGCTGATAACCTAAGCAAGACTGACCGCTGGTGGAAGCAACCACACGATTATGATTTATGGGTGCAGTAGCATAGTATGGTCCCAAAATGGAAGTAAAACTACAATTACCGTTTCTTGCATCATTAACAATGTGTTGCGCCTCTTGCTCTGCAGCCAGCAATAGCTGAATTCCATTTTGTCCTCTGTTTGAGTCCATACTAGCTTTGAATGTGAATGATTTACTCTGAGATCAGTCAAAATACCTAAAGAAAACATGAGCAATATACTTAATAAGATAACTTCTTAATCATAGGATACACAAGCAGAAATTGGAGATAATGAAGTCCAGATATCAGGTTTAGACGTTTAGTATACACGGTATACACCATATACAAATAAAGCATGCATCTTCAGAAGTGGTTAAAAGGGGCAAAGGGCTTTATGCCACAAGCATTAAAGAGTTTGACAACAATAACCCCAATTCTTTTTTGGCACTTGAGAACAAACTATAATGATGCATCATAAAAATATATTATTTCCAGATCATGTAATGATGCAAAACTACAGTAGCAAAACCATCAAAGTAGGACACAAAGCTTGAAAACCAAAGCCCCTCGGCAGAAACATGCATATGTATGTCAATTTTAGAACCAAACGAAACATGTTCCTCCTGTAATCACTGATGAAAAAAAGGTTTCTTTTGTCAAAAAGAGAAAATTTTATGTGCTCGGGAAAACAAGGGAGGCTTAAGCAATCAATCTGAATCAATCTTTTAAGATCATATCAAAGAGGCTCCTGATCCACAACTACTCTTAACAATAATGTAGAAGCATCAACTAACAAAAGGCAAATGATCATGACACCTCAACGTATCACAGACAAAGAATTCTACAGTTACAAAGGGGAAAACGACGATTCGGTTCACTTTCCTATCCCAATTACAAAGGCGCAACCAAAAAAAAAAAAAAAGGCGACGTGATTTCACCCTAATTCGGCTATAAATCAAGGAGCTGCTCACAATTCACCGAAACGGACTCGATGAACAACAAAATTAGCGCAAACAGATCGGAGAGGATTCGTAGCACTGTATTTATGATCTCGCTCAAGTGTTTCAGATCTGGAAAACGAAACACATAACAAGATCTGCTTCGAAAATCGTACTAAAAAAACGCGAGGAGGATGAAGAAGAAGGAGATTGGAAAATCTAACCAGGATCAGGGGGCGATTCGTGACGCTCAACTCCACACTCCCACGGGGATGAAAAACTGGAGGCGATCAACTCAATAAGACGCGAGAGATTGGAATGACCTTGGCCTACGTCATCTACAAATCCGCTGGCTGATTGGTTCGTTTTATAGGGAAACCGGCCTGGGCCTAAATTTTAATGGGGGTGAACCGGACGGGTCCAATTTTTTTGTTTTGGGGACCGGATCGGACTGCGGTAATCCAGTCCGGTTCAACTCTGATCCATAAGGACTCGTTTGGCAGATGTGGTTCAATTCTGGTATTTTATTCAAGCATCCAAGAGCGGTTTGAGGACCGATAGAGGTAGAGCTGGCAATTGGGGTGAGTCGGACCAATTTCGAGTTTGGTCATATCGGATAACATTTATACTCAGTTTCGGTGAATGAATTTTAGATTGAAGTAGGTCGATTTTGTTCAGATTTCAAGTCAAATTAGAATGGATTCGTTTGGGTTTTGGGTCAAATTAGGTTATCATATGTTGGATTTGCTTGGGTTCCAATATTTTGGTAGTCAATAAAGACAATAATATAATGAAATTAAACCTCATGTAGTAAATTTGAATTGATAAGAAGCACTTGGTCCCCAAGGAAAACGAACTAAGCACTTAGTCATTTCTTATAGCGAATAAAAAAAAAAAATTCTTATGAATATGTATTTTGACAAATACAAGTGAGGGTTGGTTTAGCAAGAGGTTGGTCACGCTCGGATCGGGTCATGTTCGATTCAGGTTTGAGTTGGGTCAACTTCATATTCGGGTCCAAGAAATGGATCGGACCGAGTCAAGCCAAATCAATTTGGTGAGAAGGACCAGGCCGAGTTTCTCGAGTCGAGTCGGATTTTGTGGATCGGGTCGAATATTATTAGCTCCAAATGGAAATGCATCAAAATAAATAATTGTGTATGAAACCAAACGACGAATAAAATGGGGATAGAGCCAAAGAGGTAGTACTAGAAATCGAAATCGGAAATTTCGCAACGTTTGATTGCTGCTTCACATGTAGTATGACAACTTCCCGAATGCAATAAGCTACACACCATTGATGAACCAGATCGCAACCATAGTCCATAACCTCGTGGTTCGATTATGATATTAAGGATTCTTTTGGCGAAATATGCTCTCAGATCCAATAAAGCAATCAAGCTGCAATCACTAATTCCAGTTCCTAAACAAAGCTCCTTCCATGGAAGCTTGAACCAAAACCTTCTCAATCTTGTTCTTCACTTCTTCTTTCCGCATCCGATCTCGAATTCTGTTCAATCGATACCTTTGCGATGCACATTCGACAGTACATAAATAATAGAAACATACCTAATAAATTTGCTATCATATACCTAACTTGTAACCTCTTGAGTCATCGTCTTCCAAGTTTACAAGCACTTTATGGACCAAGCACAGTTCAGTTTCGAACTAAACTTGCATTTTTCCAAGAGGCAACAGTATATATATTCTGTACTGTTGCAACAACTGAACTGGTACTCTATTACTCGTACAAAAATTCACCTGTACTATGGTGTGGTGTGTCCCAAGGAGAGTTCGGACTTCATAGATGCTGGTACAGTGTCCGTTGGGTTTGTGTCACAGTGATTTTAGTATATGTTGCCCATGAATTCCAAAGTAGTAACATTTCTTAATGTTGTGACCGTTTTGCCTGTCGAAGATATCAAGAAACTCAAAGGAGTTAAAACACGTTCAAAATATTCCTCATCCCACCATTGTGAACCAGCATATTTATATATGAACTTCTGTTTGGCGAAACAGTTTATGCATTATAATTCATAAGCTGAGCCAACACCTATTATTAATTATTAACTCCTTACAAGGAATCAACATATTACACTAAACGAACCCTTAATCTCGATGATCATTGTAAAGTTAACAGATTATGACAATAAATCATTTCCTAGCTATGTTTTTTCTTCCCCTGGATTTTGGGGAACTGATGTTGCTTCCTCACTCCTTGGTCAACTGTGATTAACAATCCTAACAAGGTTAGGTCATCCTCTCTATTCATAAGCCCTTTTTATTTTAAATATCCAAACAGGTCACAACAAAATCTAATACAGCAGTCAAAAGGGAAGCTTTTCAATTTCATATCCCTTTGCCAAGATTTGTTCAAGCTGAAGATTGGTGTTTCAGGGTGTTTGTACTCACCTTATATGTGCAGCAAGGAATAATTCAGATTTCGGATCCCTAGTGACGTTTCATCTCATTGAAAATGTTTGACACCTTTGGGGACAACCGAGGAAGGAATTTGAACAACTGCAAACACCATAATTCGCCATCAGTTTCTGATATATCTATGCAAAGGGAAGAAGAATGCATGTGCAAGTACTAGCAAAGCTAGTAGCATTTGGTAGCTCCAACGTTTTTTTAGTTGACACGCCTGTCATTAGAGGAAATACAAAAGGCTAAAAAAAGTATGGCAAATCCTTCACAACACGAGTTTCGTCTTCTCATGTGTATCTTTCACCAACTGTTGTTACCATCTTATGTTACAAATAATGGTATACAGTATGATTGGTGCAATTTTTCACAATAACTGAAACTATTAAGTAGTTGGGTACTATAGCCAGGGTTTCAATCTTTTCAGACATCATTAAGCTACGTAGTTTGCATTGTAAATCAAATTCATTTTTCACCCTGCAACTACTTCGTCATGTCTTTGGGGCAAAAATCATTATATTTTATGCTTATTTTGTATTGTCTCTCGACATTTGTTGTCTACTCTAGTAAGTTAATATGAAATCAGAAAAGAAATTCAAAGTGTAATATATATAAGGGAAAAAATAGTATGAATATAGATACGAGTTAACAGCAAGCTCAAAAGTTTCACTCACCCAAAGCTTGACACAAGCATCAAGGACAACTGGAATCAGGCAAATAAATATAGTTATGGAAGCAGGATCGACCTCCAAACCATAATGCTCAAGAATTATCTCACATACTGTCTGCCAACCAGATTCAGAATGATAACTGCAATCATAGAGATGTTTACTTAGCCTTTCATCGAGAAAAAGTCAAAATTCTACCAGTTTTCCTGCTAGAAATATGATGTAAGGAGAAAAATGAGATTACTTTCAGAGAGCAGGAATCATTACCCCAGAAAAATGTCTGTAATAAGTATAATTAGAAATGCTTTTCCAGTATCCGAAATATTGTTTAATATTTTATACCCTGTAAATTTCAGCAATGCTACCTGCACACAAGAGCTGCAAGTTTGAAATAGACAAGGGGAAGAATCATGTGATTTTACCATTGAATTGCATTTTAAGTTTTAGCCTACTCTTCAAAAAGGAACATGATTCAAAATAAAAAAATGCCATATATCCATAACCCATCCAAGAGTTAAATACTGAGGAAGAAAATTGAAACAGTATCATGGGACCTTCACGAGCTGGTATGGTTAGTGGTGAACAACCTAAAAATAACTTTTTATTCAAATGGAAAAATTTCTCCATGTGTCCCCTCTCGTGTTACCACTATATATTCAATGGTTTTCATGAAAGAAGGTTGTGATTGATGATTTAACATCTATGAGACATCTCCAGCTGCTAGTAACATCTTTTCCGTCTAGCTAATTCAAGAAATCTGACTTCTAATAAATAATAATCCCCAAACTACTCATTTTCTACTATTCTTTGTTAGGATAAGAATCCACATTAGCATTTAATACGAACTTCAACAACAGCAATAAAGATTCACAAGGCAATAAAAAAGCTTACAAAGTTACCAGTGATTCAACGAATACCAACACAAGGCAAATCAGAAGAAAAAAATGTGTATGTCAGGTTACTGGAGGACTTACTTTACTCTGATTGAAGTATAACAGCAGGAACAATGAAATACCAAACACCATATCAGACCATATATTTGCAAATGCTCTGCGGTTGTCTAGCCTCTTTTCATCTCGCAACTCTATTCTGTCAGAGAGATGATAGTCAAAAACTATCCGCTAAAAGCGAAAATGAAGAGTATAAAAATCAGGTGTTCAAGGAAAAAAGTAACCATTCATTAAGAAAAGAAGACATGCATTTTTTAACTAGAGTTGAACAAGGCTCCTCAGTCAAATAAAGAACATCACAAGTTTCTTTGTTGGCTATTATTTGGGTCTAGACATCCCAAACACTAAGCCTTTCCTAAATTTCCTACTTGCAGATACAAATGCCTCAAGGTCCTAAGATTACAGCATCCCTCATCAATATTCTTGCAGACACAGAGTTCCATATAAAGTAAAGCTAACATATGAAATAAATTATATTTTCCAGTTCTGAACGCATGAAATAAATATACACCAAACTTTGGTTTTGAATATCTGAAGTTAAAACCAAGATTCTGACCCATTGTTGGATACCAAATGCTTTTTCATCACACATAGCTGACATAAACAATTACTTAAAACGTCCAAATGATCACATCAAGCCCTTTAATATTTACAAACTTGCCCAGCAATTGTTCATATGTTATCTTTTGCTACAGTATCAAAAAAACATTTTGTCACCTTTGTTAATTGTAGTGCGTAGTTATATACTTATACATACATGGCCATATCTGGAAAGTAAAATCTTCCCTTTCTCATTATGTCAAGTATGGCATGTTAAACAAAATAAGAGCTGATCTAAGAAGTATGATATCTAGCCTTGCAAAGGCAATACAATGTCTGACACAAAAACAAGGTAAAAGCACTTATTTTAGTCATTGGTAAGCTAGACAATCTATTATTTTAGTGACAGAACTTCTTACGCTGTTTGATGTAACTCCTGCCATGTTTCCTCTTCTGTGAGTGGAGGAGATTTACCAATTTCAGCCTCAAACCTCAGCCTTGCACCCTCAACTTTTATTTCCTTGACCATTTCAAGCTTTTGGCTTCTTCTCACATCAAGTATCTGTGCTGCAAGTGGTACTGTCTTTACATACCTATTCATGGCATAATGCATCAACTTAGGTAAGCTTGTACATACAGATTACAGACATTTTTTATTTGGAAAGATATAAAATGCCTTTTGGATAAGCTAACATTTTCGTTCCCAAAAAAATGGAGAGAAACAGAAGGGCTGTTAGAAGAAACATCCAAAGAAAGTGAAAGGAGCACAAGGGAAAGAACTTTTGTTTTTGTTTTTTTGAAAAACAAACAGCAAAAGAGCCTTGTGTAGACTCGATATTCAACGCAACGAAGTCCAAGATCTCCACGAAAACTTGAAATGCCAAAACTGCAGACTTTGCCCAGTCTTTCCAATTTTAACAGTCATTTGCTCAGCTTCCAGAAAAAGATGTGAATATCACGACCTTATTGAGACCATAGCTCCTTATCAGTGTGTACAAATAAGTGTCCACCTCCTGGCGAGGAACACCTACCACTCATTGTGATTAAGTAATTTCTTATTGCCAAAATAATTTTTCTTTATTTTAAAAGTTTATCTAACCAAGCAATTTGAGTAGTACACAAATTCAAACACGATTATGGACCAGCTGATCCTCAACAGGTAGCTACCAATGGGTTTTAGTCCACCTCACTCACTGTTCTAACAAATGCAAATGGGTTTAATCTTTCTTTCCAAAGGAAGCTTATAGGAGTTCTAGGCCAATAAGAATTCTGTCTGAATGATAGAATACAGAGCTACAAAAATGAAAGTGCGACAACATTTACCTGTCTAGAAAAGGCATGAGCGCGTAGTCATGGACAAGAAAGTCCAGCGCCCATGGTACCATTATCAATATCGCCAAAAATTTAGCCTGTGAAGACATTAAATGTGCAGTTTAAGGCAAGATCGTGAGCTTGGAAATCTAACAATGTGAAATAACACTATAGAACTTTCAAACGAATAAGAAGCTACACAAATGGCATCAAACTATGAAATAAATGCGCATCAAGTTGATATGCAAGTAAAATGTGTGTCCCAAAATGGATACTTCAGTTCACATGAAGGATGCACATTGCCAAACATTTCTTAAATCACATGAAGGATGCACATTGCCAAACATTTCTTAAATCACCCATTCTCCATATAAATATGGTGTGCGCTTTCAGATTTGTATGAATGCATATATTTGATAGTCGATGTTAAATTAAGTATGTGGCATATTAAGTTCCAAGGAACACCTTCAAGCCAAAATAAGAAAGAGAACACAAGATATCTCTACACTTGTTCTATTTCCCTCAAATTTCGCAATACAAATTCCAATCAAACTTGAATACCAACACAAGCATAACAAACATAGTATTACAGAACGAATCAGATTACAAACAAACAAGAAGAATCAATCTGAGAAGATTACCGAATTGACCGAAGCATATCGGAAAACACGGTCTTCGTACAGCAAGTCATCATCATCTCCAGTTGGGAAGAACACATTGCTCACTGTCTCAACCAAACCCCTCTCCCGCAACACAATATCACCTGAATAGCCCTGATCGTCACCACCGCCACCTCCTCCGCCGGCCCAACCCTCATCCACCACCACCCAATCCTCCCAATTCCGATTCTCTTCATTCACCAATCCCTCCTGCGCTTCCCTAAGCTCCACAATCGCCTCCGCTCTCTTTCTCCACTCCTCGAATTTCTCCTCCTCCGACAACTCCTCCTCTCCTCCTCCAAGATCCCTAACCTCCTCCTCACTCTCCACCACGTCTTCGTCCTTCAATCCGAGCCAATTCCCGTCGTCCTCGAAAAAGAACTTCTTCCACCAGCTCTTCTTCTTCTTCCTCCCCCGCCAACGCCTCCCATCGCTGTAATCGCCGCCATTGCTGCTGGTGGCGTTCGGTGTACGCAGCTCCTTCCGCCTGAACCTTCGAGAAGCGCTCTCTAGCACAATCCAATTGCTCCTTTGCGTGCTCCGATTCGATGTTCCGCAACAACGGGAGCCGAACAGGATCGACGGGGAGGAATTATTGCATAGTAATGGTGAAGTGCTCATCAAATGCATAATCGAAGTGATGAATGCAATTCCACATTTTAAGCTCTTATCCCACAGTAGGAGATGAGAAAAGCTTCACAGAAACCCTCCAGATTGAGCTATGGAGATTGCTGATCGAAGGAGCTGGAAATTTGGAGGAGGATTTGAAGAGAGGACTACGGTGTTGGTCGAGTGAAGCAGGCGAAAAGTGGGGGAAAGATGCGGATAACGCTCTCACCGTCACCTTTTTCAAGTACATATCTTTTTTTCTTTTTCTTTTTTTTTGTGTCAACTTATTGTCGATCATTGCAGGCCCATTAGCGGTCCCACCCTATGTTGCAGACCCATTAATGGTTTATTCAGTAAAAATTACCTGTGTTATGTAGTTAGCTTTCTCGTATATTAATATGTCATTTTTTCCTTTTTTTTTTGAAAACGAAAGGATTTGACATACCAAACAACAAAGTGTCTCGTAACTCGAGCGGCAGATGGATTAACCGTCGTGATACAACACACAAAAACGCAAATAAAAAAACGGACAAATGACAACTCAATACCACATAAAAGACCGTTACCTAGCGAAGAAATCGAGGAAGACCCATGATGAACTGCGAATGCCGAAAACACGGGAGAGTCCGAATACTCACACGGCGTCTCGACGTCGAGACACTAATGATGTTCTTTTTCATGTTAGGGACAACTAGAACATTAGAGAGTTTGACAAGGGTGGGGGGAGTCGATAATGCAGTATGGCCAATATGAGAGATATGAAGGGTGGTACTATTGCCGAGAGATAACCGGTCACCTCCGCTAAACGCTGAGTCAATTGACACCTTGTTGAGATCGCCAGTAATATGGTCTACGACACTTGAATCAAAGTACTCATTAAGGTCGAATATGGTCGACGGAGAGGCCATGTATGCAGCGGGATTGGACTGGGGTTGGCGCCGCAGACGCTCTGGCCTCTAGGCACTTGCCTAGAGTGGCCAGAAGACCTGTTGGACAAGCGATGTTGTGACGTGGAGGAGCGAGACTGACTATAGTGAGAAAATGGTTGATCGACACCAAAAGAAGCCCATGAATCGTCTTGGAGACGTACGTTGTTCCTCACGCGGCAAGTGGCTGAGAAGGGTTGTTGTAGTGAGTGAGTAGGAGTACATCTGAACAGCATCTCGAAACAGACCATACGATGCATCCAAACCCTAAAGGATGCAGACAACAAACTCATCATCGAATATGGGTTGGAGACAATCAACAAGTGCATCGGTTATTGCATCCCTTGGGGATTGTATGGAGTTGTAGCTTGAGATACATCGCATTGGCCCGGATTGATGTTGAAACATGTCGTTGATGGCAACCTATGCCTCGCGTGCAGTGGTGGGCTTGACAAGATAACAAGCAAGAGTGGCGGAGACCATTGTGCGGAGCCAGATAAGGATAAATTTATCCTTTTCCACCACACGACATGGTATAAGGATTCGGCGTGGAGGATGCGACAGTGGTGTCGGTAGTAGGGACGGAGATAGTCTTCGTTGGGATTGTGCCACTCAACACAAAGTCCTTCAAATCGAATGCATCAAGAGCGCCAGGAACATTGGCGCACCAAATAGAGAAGTTGGAACAATCCAACTTGACAGATAATTGAGGAAACTATAAGACAACAAAGTGTTGGGAGCCAATGGCGGCAGAAAGAAGGCAGGTTGAGTTGTTGGTGGAGGTATGGGTGGCATCAGGAGTAGTGGTGGAGTTGGTCGTACTGGAGTTGGAAGACATGGTGGCCGACGGTCAGGGGCGGCCCCAGGGTGGGACGCGTGTACGCGACCGCCCCACCCTTCGACCCACGAACCTCGGAGTTTAGAAAAAAATATTTTATTTATATATATTGTAATTTTATAATAAGTAAAATTAGAATGAAAATTGAATTAATTAATCCAGTTAGCTCAGTTTGTAAATGGAAATGAGAGAAAATTAAATGACATCAAAGGGCCTGGGTTCGATTCCCCATTGCTCCCCTTTTACTTCTTGTTTGATTTTTTTTTAATTGTGTTGTGCTTCCTCAATGCTTTTGTTATCCTTTTCTTTATTTCAAATTTTCAATTATAGAATGGTGACATTTCAAGTTATTTTTCTCAACTTTAGTAATATATAAGATTTCATAAATTAATATTTTATACTCTACAAAAGCATTCAAAATTTCAACATCCTATTAAAAAAATTAAATTTACTTAAAATTAATTAGAACCCATAAAATAGGCTAATTAAAAAAATTATAATGAAAAGAGACTTATAATTCATTGAAACCTTTGTAGAAAAAAAATATTTCAAATTGTATAATGATCTATACTATTTGTACTATATCATATGACAATAATGACATAAATATAAACTTTTTATTGTAAAAAATATCTACAATGAACTTTATAACCAGAAATATTTTAAAGTTATGAGAATTAATTTAGTGTTGTAAGAATTCAAATACCCTTACATAAATAATAATATTAATTTGTATAAGAATTCAAGTGCTCTTTTGTATATAATAAATTAATAATATTCATTTGTAAGAATGACTATAATATCGTAGGCCTCAATTTAATAATTGTACAGGGCCTCCAAAATCGATTGAACGACCCTGCAAAATTCTGCCCCACCTTTCAGAGAGTCCTGCGGCCGCCACTGCCGACGGTGATGTACAGGAAAAAAAAATTAGGTTTTCGAACCGGCTCTGGATATCATAAAAGATTACACAAAAGTGATTGTAATCTCTATTGATTAACTCAATTAGAGAATGATATATTTATACTTGACTTTACATAATAAATTAAACTACTTCCGTTCAGAAATAGATGTCGTTTGACTTTTTGACACGTTTTTTAAGGAGCTAAAAACTATATAAAATATCAATTTTTTTAATTCTTTAATATAATATAAATACTTATTAATAATAAGTGTCATATTATTAAAAAAATTGTTTAAAAAAATAATATTTTATATAGTTTTTAGCTCATTAAAAAACGTGTCAAAACGTCAAACGACATCTATTTCTGAACGGATGTGGTACACAAGAGATAGGTACAAATCATAAGAAGGTAATTACAAATCTCACAATCTACATCATTTCTTGTGTATTGGTAAATAAAGAGCGGTCATTCCTTAATAAATAGAAACACCCACCTAGAGGCGTCTACAAAATAAATGTAGACGACTCTGTCAAACTGTCGGGGAATTGCAGTATACAAGGTATAATTAGGAATAGTAATGCTCAAATCATTGATATTTTTTATATGCAAACTTCGAAGGGCTCGTGATGCAGGAGCATTTTTATCTTTAGTTAGGATATTTATCTTTTAATTAGGATTATCTATTTTATAGGTTTTAAAGATAAATTAGGAATTTATCTATTTATTTTATATATTTTTATTGATAGAATTTTATTTTGCCTTAGGGCCCAAGTTGAGAACTAGGGTTTTCTTAGGAGTATTCCCTATGTAAACTCGTTGCAGTCTTTATTTTCAATGAATCTGAATGATGAATTTTTAAAGAGTTTCTCTTTTATCCCCTTGGTGGATTCCAAGACCCCTTTCTGGTGGATTCCAGGCCTATCTTGTAGGGTTTCGACGCTCGCGAACCCTTTATCCGTGAGAATCCGCGCTAGCGTGTTTCTCGAAACTTCCGACTGCGTCAATTGGTATCAGAGCAGGATTCTCCTCTCTGTTTTCAACTTAATTGGAGCACGATGGGGGGATCAACATCTGGCCTGGGAGGATCTTCATCAAGAGATGATCATGGATTGCCATGGTTTTCGAGGATCTGACAGATCAGTTGAAGATGGTGTTCAGCATCAGCAACGGAGGCGACTTTGGCAACGGCAGCGTTGGCAGCCAAGAACAACCGATGGGATCCAACATCTAGAAGATAACTCGGGGTCGAGTTCTCAAGAGGTGGGGGAGACTGATGCATGAGCATTTTTATCTTTAGTTAGGATATTTATCTTTTAATTAGGATTATCTATTTTATAGGTTTTTAAGATAAATTAGGAATTTATCTATTTATTTCATATATTTTTATTGATAGAATTTTATTTTGCCTCAGGGCCCAAGTTGAGAACTAGGGTTTTCTTAGGAGTATTCCCTATATAAACTCGTTGCAGTCTTTATTTTCAATGAATCTGAATGATGAATTTTTAGAGAGTTTCTCTTTTATCCCCTTGGTGGATTCCAAGACCCCTTTCTGATGGATTCCAGGCCTATCTTGTAGAGTTTCGACGCTTGCGAACCCTTTATCCGTGAGAATCCGCGCTAGCGTGTTTCTCGAAACTTCCGACTGGGTCAGCTCGGTTCTCAAACTGAAGCTCGGGCCGTATGTACTGGAATTAAGATGGCAATTGAAAGAGGAATCGGGAATATCATCGTAGATGAAGACAATCTTGGAGTAATAACACATTAACAACTATTGAAGATAGGAAAGTCGGGAAATTCTCAAACCAACAGAGGAAATTATGATATGAATAGCCGTTTTAGCAACATCATCTTTAGATACTGCTTCATAAAATCTAATTCCTATGCGGATTTCATTGCTAAATCTAATCATATTTGTAACATGATTACCCTCCCTTTGAACATGGGTTTTGTAACATTATCGAGAGGGATGATCAAGGTTGATACTTGGTTTCCAAAGACTTTCTAATTTCTGCCTATTGTAAAAAAAATATAATTTTTTTTTAAAAAAAAACTCGAAGATAGGGGTGATTCGGAGGGTAGGAAAAATAAAGGTTGGTTGTAACGGGGAAACCATTGATTTCTGGTCCCATAAGTGGGCCTTTCAGAAGTCGTTGAGTTCCAAAACACTGAGCCCCATCCCGGATACTCTAAAGGGTGTTTCGGTAGCTCACTTCATCACCAACCGCGAGTGTAATAAGACGTTTCTAACCGACTCCTTAACAAATGTTCTGAAACAAGATGATATTAACCACATCATGGGTTTAACTTTGCTAAGCAACCAAATCATGGATCGTCTATATTGGGGCCCCAACAAAAATGGTTACTTTTCAACCGCTTCTGCAAACTCCTTATTAGAAAATGTCGAGATGCCAGATTTTGATTGCGGTTGGATCTGGTGTCTCGATGTGCCCCTAAAGGTTCGACACTTCCTTTGGAAAATCTCTCGTGATGATCTTCCGACTAAAATCAGATTAGAGAAGTCGCACGTGGATGGGCCTTCTGGCTGTGTTTTATGTGGAAATACAAATGAATCGGGTGATCACCTTCTTTTTCGCTGCCCCATGGCGACTGATTTGCTTAAAGTTTTACGCATCTATATTCCAGGGTATATAACTGCAAATGTCGGAATGGGCTCTGTCATTCCACTTACTGCAATTAAATGTGCGATTGGGACCAATAAGTTTGCCGATTTAGCCTCAGCTTGGTGGGTTTTGTGGTTCTTTAGGAACCAACTCGTCTTTGATCATACTAACAATGTAACTATCAATGAAATATTGTTGTTCCACAGCACAAGTACACATTGTTGGAAACAGTCTAAGCTTTTAGAAGACGATCCGACTAGTCCAATGATCTCTAACCGTCGAATTACTAGCAGTATACCTCAGCCGGTTCTCAGGGGTAGTTCTATTACTGCCAGGTCTCAGAATCGGTATGGGAAGTGGGAGAAACCACCTCCAAATTGCTACAAGCTTAACTTTGATGGATCGGTCCTCCCGTGTGGTAAAGCGTCATATGGTTTTGTCATCCGTGACTCTACTGGTTTAGTTGTCTCCGTTGGCAGGTCTGGTTGCACAAACATCTCAGTGATTTACGCCGAAAATCTTGGCCTAAGAATGAGTTTGTTACGAGCCAAGGAGTTGCAACTCTCTAAACTTCTAATCGAAGGAGATAACTTACTAGTGATAAAGGCTCTACTGGGGGATTGGAAATGCCCCTGGACAATTGAGATACTACAAGTTGATATTCTGTATGATATCCCGTCCTTTACTTATGTTGCTATTCGTTATATTTCCAGGGAATCTAATGCTGTGACTGGCTATCTTTCTCGTAGTGCCCATGCATCCTTTGCCGACGTTTGTTGTGAGGATGATCCAGAACTGCTAGTTCTCGTCCGGAAGGATGCGCGAGGAAGAGTCTCTGCTGCGGCCAATCTGACCTAATCTTTATCTTGCGTCAAAAAAAATAAAAAAAAATAAAGGTTGGTTTTATGAGAGATAATGTAAACAAGTGGCGATCTTGTAAAAATTATTGTACATAAGATGCGAGTTTTTGAAATTTCCACTTTAATTTAATTGCCATAACAAATACAAAAAGCAGTGCTTGACTGTTCTCACTCTTCTTCAATGCGCTCTCTATCTCTCCATCTAAACCCTAGCTTCCTCTCGCTCGATTTCATCGATTCATGATCCGAACAACCCTGCAAAAAATGCTTCTCCTTTCAACTTCCTGCTTAAGATCCGATCTGAAATTGATCACCTGAAGTTTTCCCCACCGGAAATTGCGTTTGATTTTGGTCGATTTCTCGGTTTTCAGCGGTTGCAAGAGAGAGCGATAATGTATAAGAATCAGCTACAGGAACTGGCACAGCGGAGCTGCTTCAACCTGCCGTCATATACCTCGATCAGGGAAGGTCCAGATCATGCGCCGAGGTTCAAGGCGGTGGTCAACTTCAATGGCGAATGCTTCGAGAGCCCCACCTTCTGCAGCACGCTTCGGCTGGCGGAGCACGCGGCCGCCGAGGTTGCGCTCGAGGTCCTTTCGAATCGAGGCCCTCCACACTCTCTTGCCGCTCGGATTCTGGTCAGATTTTTTTACCCCTTTCTTTGGGTGTTATGAGGCTGAAATGCAGTTAGGGTTTGTTATGATTTGAACTTTGTTCGAGCTGAACTTTGATGATTTATTTATGAAATCGAAATAGTACTTTGAAACACTAATTGATAAGTTGATTGAAAAAATCTGCTATGTCAGAGAATGTATTGTCCTCTTCAGGGATTGTAATTTTTCATGCATTTAAAATTCCATTCAGTGCTGATCTTGTTAGCTTTCAACTCCATCTTGGCTGAACAGGAAAAATTGTTGATTTGGAAATGTTCTGCTACTCCGTATTGATTTTTAATGCTTATCAATTGTCACATTTATTATGAAAAGATCCTCTTAGCGGTTGATCAGTGCAGTTGTTTGATCTGTCCTGATTTTCAACGGCTGAAGAAGCATTCATTTGGACGTGTTTTAGTAAGGAGTACTATATATTACCTATTCAATGCATGCAGTAATGATCCCATAAATCATGTTCCTTTGTTCATAAAGGACCTGGTCATATATTTATTCATTTATGCACTCTTTTATTTTTATTTTTTGTGATAAATGTCATTATGCATTAACTAGATCTCATTTTGAACAGGATGAAACAGGTGTTTACAAGAATCTTTTGCAAGAGGTTTCTCAGAGGGTTGGGGCATCATTACCTGTTTATACTACTTCTAGATCAAGCTCAGGTTATGGTCATTTCTTCACTTGCACAGTGGAATTGGCTAGCATAACATTCACTGGTGAACCGGCCAAAAGTAAGAAGCAAGCTGAAAAGAGTGCTGCAAGGGCGGCTTGGGTATCTCTTAAACAATGTGAGTGCTTGTTGTTTCCTGGCTAATTATAACCGTTTTTTCTTCCGTTTACTGCTTAATTGGGTGGTAAAAGGGTGATCAAGTCAACATGATGTCTGTATATTATCTCTTGTTATAATGTGAGGTGCGTACACCTCAACTCCAGACAAAACAGGATTTACTGGTGAAAGCAATACGTTCACATTGTTTGTGACTCTGTGAACTTATTGAAAGCTGAACTCCCATTTTCACGAAGATAAAACTTCAAAAGTACCATTAAACAGGATCCTTTTATTTATTTTTGTCCGCGGATAAGCATTGAACTTCTAAGATAGGCTGTTTGTTGACAATTTTCAACCACTGCTTAACTGCATCCAGCCTCAGAAATACAAATTCTTATGTGATAGAATGCTCATCTATCTGCAACACTAGAACCCACCTCCTTATTTCCATTATTGAAGTTGATCCGTGTTATCTATCAGTAAATGTTACATGAGAATACCCTTATGAATTTAACATTGAAGATCGGAATTAGATTATAACCTTACTATTTTATTAAGCTATCTCAGCTGCTTATACAATTCTTCTATTTAATATGGATATCCTTTCTGACCAAATTAAGTCATTTAACTAAAATCAACGAAATAGAGTTTGTAGGCCCCTTAACCATTTCAACATGCTACTAGTGAATTGGATCCATGTACGTTACATGTTTTTATTTTTTGCTTTGTACAGTGGCACAAGAAGCTATAGGTTCATCAACAACAGTTAACAACGATGAACAGGAGCATGTAACTGTCGCACGTGCCCTGCAGAATTACCTCCAGAAAGAGAAGTCAAGTAATTCATCGTTCCCAGTTAAATTCCCAGTTTCACATTCAAGAACATCAAATTCACAACACCCTCCTATTAAGTCCTCAAGAATCCTTCCATTAAGTTACCAAAAGAGTCACAGGCCTGCCCTTGTCAACACACATAAGCCGAATCTTCCCTCACTGTTAGCAGCACCTGGAAGCAGTCAATCCAGACCCCACAAGTTCCCTGCACCCGGAGCAGTACCTTACATACCAATTCAGCTCGTAAGGCCATACCATGGAATCGCTCCCCCTGTTACAGTCCGCACTATAATTCCTGCTTATTCTGCCCCTATCTACCATGTACCACCCACAGTTCATATGAAGAGACAACCACCTGTAAACCTTGCACCTCCTGTACATGTTCGGCAAGCTGTGCCTGTTTTTGCTGCTACCCCTGTTGGATCAAATGCATCAGTTTTGACTGCTCCAACTTCACCCAACGATTCATCACTCCTGCATCAAGATCCAAGAAGATTGTCACAGGAGGACAAGCAGGAACCAGAGTTGGCTGACAACTTAAAAGAGCTAAAAATATAGTTGTATTTCCGAAACTGGTCGATCCTCAACGAAAGCCTTGCATTTTACTTGATGGGCCTCAGCTATTGGAGCAGCTAGTGCAGATTCATTGCCAATACTGAATTTTCAACCGTAAGTAGTCTTGTGACCCCTTGGCCTTGAGCGGTCAACATTCAGATTGCGGAGTAGGATTTCTCTCCTTTTTTTTTTTTTAATCAGTCATAAGTATATTGGTTCCGTTCACCCTGCAGGAAGGCAAGTCGTTTGGTTTCATAGAATAAGCCTACGGGTATGGATATAATGTGTAAAGTATTTCCCTTTCTCGCAATGTCGCTGTAAATTTTTCCAGTGTGAATCCTGGCTAGACTTAGACATGAGCTTGTTCTTGAAGTGAACTGTTTTCGTTATACACGAGGTGCCCCTTGCTGTGTATAGTAAGGTGCTATAATATGTTATAGATTGTGGAAATGAACAATTTGCCGAGACTCTGGTCCATACAAGATGGCTAGAACCACTCAGCTATTTGAGCGACTAGCCATATTTGCTCGCAGCTAGTTGCAGCTAACTGTTGCATTTTCAACTGCACTCCTACTTTTGACCCAAAAGTTTCGGGTTATCTGCAGTGTGGTAACTGGTCAGTTCACTCGTGACTTGGGAACGTTGAACATTAATTGTTACATATATTCGAGCAAGCTGAAGCATGGTTTTAGGATCGGATTGTTGAAATAGATCACATTTGGGTCAATTGAATGTTGTCACAGGAGTTGCAATCCGTGCAACCAAGATCGCACTTCAATCAATCAATAGCTTGAATTTGTGAATAAAGAACGGCCAGATATGGCCGGGGTTCGAACTGGGAACATTTGGATACTACCCACAAGTCTTTTCCAGTGAGCCATTCCGGAATGGTTCAATCAATCAATAGCGATAACAAACTCAATACATCTTACTCAAAGCAAACGAGTCACAGGAGTTGCTATCCGTGCAACCAAGATCGCACTTCAATCAATAGCAATAGCAAACTGGTGTACACACTCTTTTCCCGACACTTTCTTCCCCACACTCTCGAAGAGTGTTTTGAGTATTTTTTTACAACTGAGAATCATTTCGAGTTTACTTATTATTGAGTATTACCAAAATGAAATAGTTTAAAGGTAAGGAACGCAAAGAGAAAAATAAATATGAACTGTTTTTTTTTTTTGGTGGGTAAACGGCTCCCCAAACCGTTAAATAAAACCAAGAACAAGAGTTTACAAAAACAAAACTAACAACATCACACAGTGCAAAGTCTAGACCGAGCCAACCCCTGCTCATCCAAAATCAACAGGTAAGAGATACAGGCGGGAGGGGTTACGAACTCATGAACACCGAGTGGCAAGGAGCAAGCGAAAGAGGCTAACTCATCCGCTACCGAATTCGCCTCGCGGTAAGTATGACGAAACTGAACAAGCCATTCTCTACGAAGGAAGCCATGGCAGAGACCTACCAGGCTAGACAGCGGGTGTGTGGGTTTGATCCTCCCTCCAAGGATCTTAACACACAACTCCGAATAGTCAAGCAAGACAATTCGTCGTAGAATTGTCTTTTCAATGAGTATAGGCTTGTTTGGTAGAGGTTTTCAAAGTGATATGAGAAAGATTTTTACAACTTTTAAGAAAATTAATGTTATGAAATTTATTATGTCAAATAATAATTTATTCATTTAATATGTCAACAAAGGCTAGATTTTAATTTATTTATAAAATTTTAGATTATAATTTTAAATTAGATTTTAATTTAATCTAGATTAAACTTTGGCAGGCCAACCAATTTCATCAAAAACTAATAGCTACTGAAATAGTTGAGTAGATCAAATGAGTCTCAACACCTCGTCCCAAATATCCGCTTAAGCTTCGTCATCAGAGGGGGAAAATAACCATTCCGAAATGGTTCAACTAGTAAGGACTTGTGGGTAACATAGGTCCTCAGTTCGAAACCCGAATGACCGCTCTTTTCTTTATTTACCAAATTCAGACCGGGGGGAAATCCGTTCCAATGTGAATGTTTCCGGCTCCATTCCTTAACAAATTGAAGCGCTAATTGCATACCTTTGATAAAAACACATATACAAAATTAAATTTTGTATATGAGTTTTATTATATCTTGGCGAGAATGAAAGGAGAAAAAAAAAAACCTTTAATTAGTATTTTTCAAGCATTATAAACACACTTAAACCTCCTAGATAAACAACAACATAGTACACGCTACAGATCTTTAACCTAATTCTTAAAGGTTTTATCAAATATAAGTATATTGTACCCTGACCACCACAGATAAAATAAAAGAAAAACTCTTATAATAAATATATACTATTGATTATTGAATTAATGAAGAAGACAATAACAAGTTAACAACAGATGTCATTGACCATGACAGCCCACCACATGATGGCAATGTCCAACATTTTCATATTGTTTTGAAGCTTCTGTTCTCTTTGCACTTATTATTTAAATAAACATTACATAAATTAACTAAGAAATTAAATAAAAGGGAAATGTGTATAAGAAATTATAATCAGATTTTTAATTTTTAATGCCACTAGACAAAAAAGGTTTGGTAGCATTTAGGTTAGGGTTGACCCTGGCCTGGCTTAGCCTTTTCATCAAACATATTCTCGGATCTAGCTCCATATTTTTGAAATTATCAAATAAATCCAATATTATATCTTATCATAAGTTGAATACTTATATTTATATATATTTTTTTTATAAAATCATAAGACGTCCCGATACTTGTGAAATTTGACTCATTCTCCTAATAGCTATTGTAATGATATGGACAGGAAAATTAGGTAAATTTTTAGAAAGAGTAGTCCACTAATCCAATATATAGGTCAATTCAATTTTCTTGATGACATTTATAACCTAAATCAGACAAGAAAACATCTACAATTCCAGTCAAATATTTTTAGTTGAAACTTGCAATTTTCCACATAAAATGTGACTGTAAATTTATTTATATTATTTTTTAATCAAAATTAGTGGTGGTATATAGAACACTATCTCATTGATTTTTAAGGTGTTCCATTTAAAATCAAACTTGAATCCTCTTATATAATCTTGGAAGAGTCTATGTGGATTCTTGTAAGTAATGTGAAGTTAATCTAATTTTATCTTTATTTTATTAAGTCTTATTTGTTGAGATCTTAACTCCCTATCTCATTTTTTTTCAAAAAATAAAAATAATATTTGTTCATATCTTTTAATTGGCTATAAACTCTAATACAATAACATGAATGTAGAAAAATTTCTTGGGGGATTTCAAAGATTTCCATTGAAGGCAAAGAAGCTCTAAGCACCAGTTAAAGGTATCTAGAAGTGTAGCCATCCTTGATTGTCTCCATGAGTTAGAGGAGGTGCACGTCACTTGATCATACTTTCAGAGAAGCTAACAAATTGCAGAGTTGACAATATTGGCTATTTGATTGGTCTTCGATCATTTGGCATTCTAAACTTCTCATCCAAAATAATACAATCAAATACTCTCTCCGTAATAAAATAATTGACCTTTTGGGGTTTTCACACTTCTTAAAAAAGCTACAATTAGAAAGTAGAATAGTTAAAAATTTAGCAAATAATTAATAATCTGGAAAAAAACGGACCAATGAAAAAAAAGAATAGTATGAGAAGTTGAAGTATTAATGAAATTTATTGGAAATCAAATACAATTAATGAGATGAATGAATAAAATTAGAAATTTTTGTCATTAATTAGGTTCAAACTTCAAAGGGACTGTAGAATAGCGGAATTGATGTAAAGTCCTCCTCGAGGGTTTCCATTCATTGATATAACATATATATAGGTTACACAGGTATTGGGCCTTAACGGGCTTTTAGCCCACTATACAATATGAAACCTATGTAATCTATCAAACCCCCGCAGTCGAAACGGGAGGTGTCCGTACAGTGAGACTGGAACGAAAATCAATGAACAATTGTCTAGGTAAACCCTTGGTGAATATATCAGCGTACTGATAGGAGGACGGGACATGTAGAACGCGGACATGTCCAATGGCAACCTTGTCCCGGACGAAGTGGAGATCAAGCTCAATGTGCTTCGTGCGTTGATGCTGGACTGGGTTGCTAGCCAGGTAGACGGCGGAGACGTTATCAGTGTAGACCAGAGTGGCCTTCTGCAAGGGGCATCGTAGCTCAAGCAGGAGATTGCGGAGCCAAGAGCACTCGGAGACGACGTTGGCAACGCCCCTGTACTCGGCTTCAGCGCTGGAGCGAGACACGACGGACTGACGCTTAGCTGACCAGGACACAAGAGTGTCATTGAGGAAGACACAGTAACCAGACGTGGAGCGACGGGTGTCCGGACAACCACCCCAATCCGCATCCGTGTAAGCCACAAGGTCAAGCTTAGAGGAAGGAGTGATGGTGGTGCCGAGCTCAAGTGTGCCGCTGATGTACCGAATGATCCGCTTCAAAGCCTGAAAGTGAGGTTCCCTAGGGGCATGCATGAACAAGCAGATCTGCTGAACGGCATAACTGATATCAGGCCTGGTGAAAGTGAGATACTGAAGAGCACCAGCGAGGCTCCTATACAATGTCGGATCGTCAACCAGAGGACCAGAATGAGCACTGAGCTTGTTGGATGTATCGACTGGGGTGGCGACGGGATTACAGTTGACCATCTTAGCCCGAGCAACAATCTCAGCAGCATACTTACTCTGTGAGAGAAAGAGACCAGACGCATGCCGCTGAACAGCAACTCCCAAGAAGTAAGACAGCGGACCTAGATCAGACATGGCAAATTCCGCACTCAGCCTCGAGATGATGGACGTTCGAAGAGCATCAGAAGAGGCGGTGAGAATGATGTCGTCGACATAGAGCAGCAGGAAAGCCAAGTCCGAGCCTCTGCGATAGATAAACAGAGACGTATCCGATCGACTGCCAGTGAAACCCAAGCGGAGCAGATGAGAGGCAAACCGCTGGAACCATGCCCGTGGAGCCTGTTTCAGACCATACAGAGAGCGCTTGAGGAGACAGACATGCTTTGGACGCTCAGCATCAGCAAACCCCGGAGGCTGAAACATGTAAACCGTCTCATTCAGATGACCATGCAGGAAGGCGTTCTTGACATCCAGCTGATGGATGCCCCAGTTGCGTGACAGCGCCAGACTCAGGACCACTCGGATAGTGGCAGGCTTGACCACAGGGCTGAAGGTCTCATCACAATCAATACCGGCCTGTTGAGATCTACCGTTAACCACCAGACGGGCCTTGTAGCGCTCCAATGTCCCATCAGAGCGGAACTTGTGACGGAAGAGCCACATACAGCGAATGACGTTCGCCTCAGGAGGGCGAGGCACAAGAACCCAAGTACCATTCTTCGTAAGGGCCCTGTATTCGTCGAGCATAGCCGCCTGCCAATTCGGGTCTAGGAGGGTTGTTTTGTGGGAGGTGGGAACGGGGGAGAGGGAGGTCTGGGTGGAGGCAGAGGGTGAAAGGGAGTCGGGAAAGACGGGGGTAGGAGAGGCTAAGGGCGCGGGCGCGCCAGCACGGGACGCGGGTGCGCCAACCTGGGGCGCGGGCGCGCCAGCACGGGACGCGGTCGCGCCAACCTGGGACGCGGGCGCGCCAACCTGTGGCGCGGGCGCGCGTAGGGGAGCCGCCAGGGGCGAGGTTCTTGCGGCGGGTGCTGCAAAGTGGGTTGCGCCGGGCGTAGGGGAGGCGCTGATGTTGGTGGAGTGGAGGTGGGGTGTATAGCGGGGTGATGGGCGGCGGTCATGGAGACGATATGTCGGGGTCTAAAGACACCGGAGACGCTGCGGGTGTGAGGTCTGGTGATGGATGGTGGCGGGGGAGGTGGGGGAGGGGGAGACGCAGGAGCACCGGGAGAGCTCTGGGGAAGAATGAAGTGAGGGAAAGGCGACTCAGACTCTGTGGACGACACAGGGGGTGTGGGAGACGCGAAGGGAAATCGCGACTCATCAAAGGTGACATGACGAGAGAGAATGATCTTGTGAGTCTTGATATCGAGGCAAATGTAACCGCGATGATCAGACGGGTAGCCAAGAAAGACACAAGGGGTGGAACGAGGGTGAAGCTTGTGGGGGGCAGTGGATGACTGATTAGGGAAGCATAAGCAACCAAAGGTACGAAGGTGATCATACCTAGGCTCGGCGTAATAAAGAGTCTGAGCTGGCGAGCGATTTTGCAGGGTAGTGGAAGGGAGAATGTTTAGGAGATAACATGTGGTGGATAAGGCGTGAGGCCAATAGGGAAGGGGAGTAGATGCGTGGAAGAGGAGAGAGCGCATCATGTTGGTAATGGTTCTGATGATTCTTTCTGCCTTGCCATTCTGCTGAGAAGTATAGGGGCAAGACAAGCGATATGAGATCCCATTTGCGGCAAAGAAGGAGTGAAAGTCTCTGTTGTCAAATTCACGACCATTGTCACATTGGAAACATTTGATGGACATGTGGAATTGTGTTTTGATGTAGGTATGGAATCTGGCAAAAATAGGAAACACTTGGGACTTGAAATGCAACGGGAAGACCCATAAGTAATGAGTGTAATCATCCAGAAACAAGAGGTAGTACTTGTGACCCTCCTTGCTAGGCACGGGAGAGGTCCAAATGTCGCTGTGAATGATATCAAATGGAGCAAGAGTAGAGGTCAAAGACCGTTGAAACGGCAGTCTGGCATGTTTGCCTAGTTGTCAGGAAGAGCATAAGCCAGAGCGTGGGTCTTTAGTACATGTGACAAGGTTCTGGGAACGGAGGACATCTAGAACGGCGGCGCTGGGATGACCCAGGCGTGCATGCCAGAGGCTGGACGACGATGCCGAGAGGGCGACCGGACATGATTGACGGGACGCAGGAGGTGGTGTGACAGGGTAGAGCTCCCCGGTGCTGTTACATCTCATGCGAGTAACCCCCGTAGTAAGATCGTTCACAGAGAAACCATAGGGATCAAACGTAAGGGAAACGTTGTTGTCAGTAGTGAACCGACGGACAGAGATAAGGTTTTTGACAATCTTTGGGGCAATAAGGACATTGTTGAGGTGTAGTGGGTGGGTTGGGGTCTGTAAATTGGCGTGGCCAATACCCGAAGTAGCAAGACGACCACCATTTCCGACGATAATAGAGGGGGCAGGGCCCTTAAAAGAAATAGAGGAGAGGTTACCTGAGGAGTTCGTCATGTGAGAGGTGGCACCAGTGTCCATGTACCAAGAAGAATCTGAAGATGTCTGCTGCGTAGAGGAGACGGCGTGATGCAGAGCTGGCGGAACATAGCCTGGATCAGGCGATGTCAGACAGGCGTGAGGGCCGGCATGTCGAGAGGTAGAGTATGGATGCATGGGGACGACGCGGGAGGGTGGCCTTGCGCGGGCGTGTTGGGGACGGCTCGAGCGCTGGGGAAGGCGCGGGGACGGCGCGGGCGCGTTGGGGACGGCGCGGGCGCGCTGAAGCTGCCGCGGGCGCGCCTGGGGACGACGTGGGCCGAGAGAGGGAGGGGGAAGGGTGGCGGTGCAGGGGATCCGAGGATGGCGGATCCGGCGACGGTGGCCTTGGAGAGGGAGAAGGCGGCGGTGTCGCTGTGCGCGGTGTTGTCGAGAGCAGGGGCCGGAGAGGCGGCGGTGAGGAGGAAGGTCGGAGGAAGAGGGAGGATCAATTTAGGGTTCCGTTAGGAAGAAAAGGCTGTGATACCATCTAGAATAGCGGAATTGATGTAAAGTCCTCCTCGAGGGTTTCCATTCATTGATATAACATATATATAGGTTACACAGGTATTGGGCCTTAACGGGCTTTTAACCCACTATACAATATGAAACCTATGTAATCTATCAGGGACAAATATTTTGTTATAATAAAAAGTGGTCAAAAGGCCAATTATTTCGTTACGGAGGGATTACTTGTAAAACTAGCTATCAGGATGAGATTTGACTACATCCATTGAAACTACTACAAATACATTTTCTTATTGTGAAAAACATTACAATTCATTAGAGTGCTGATATATGAGTCGAATAATTTGAATTCAATTTGGGTTGAGCTCAGTAAAAGTTCAGCTCAATCTCGTTCATTTATTAACGAGTTAAGTATAAGTACATTTTAAGGTTCAATTTAAACTCGAATAACTCGAATTTAGTTGAAAAAAACCAAAGTCATTTATTGGAGCCCCACCAATTCAAAAAAAGAAAAGAAAAAGATTAAAAAGATCAACTTGGAGACAGATTAAAAGGAGAGAGATGGAGAAATTAAATAGATGAAATCCATGGAAGCGGGACAGTAGCTGCAAAGTGTTAATTAGGGGAAGGTGGCAATTACTATTAGTTAGATTCAATTAAGTGATTCATTGATGGTAACGTAAAAATCGGCAATGTTTGTGTTGAACGTCAAATTACGGATTGAAGAGCGCGGGTGACCCGCGAACGACGATAACGGGAGCGCGCGCCCATCGAAACGCCGTAACACCGGGGATGCCTTCTTTCAACCCCGTCACACGTGAACGATGCTTCGTTCTATCTACCAGCTCCTCGGGATTTGTACTACGTCTTTAATTTTTTTTTCCTTTTTTATTTTTAACCGTATCAATTCAAGCTACTGTATAAATTACACAAAATTATCCACAGTTTTATTTATTTATTTTATAAACCACCAAATTTTATTCCGAAATCATCAAATCATCCAAAATTAATCATATCATACCCCAAAAAATACACCAAACCTAGCTTATACAACATTCATTAATTAAAATTTTCATTTTAACATTTTTTTTATATTTTAAAAGAGATTAATAAATATATTTTTATAAATTTATTTATTACTCTCTCTTTTCGGTCCGTTTACTATTTATATATGTTTTTAGAATAATAAAAATATAAAATATCTATTTATTTTACAAATTCATAGTTACTATTAATAAGCATGTTAAAAAAACTTTATAAAAAATGGATATTTTATACTACTATTCTTCTCATTAAAAAAAATGTATCTAAATAATAAATTAAAATATTAAATGACATGTTTTTTCGAAAAAGCTATTTATAATAACAAAAGTAAAGACCAAAATATTAAAAATGACATTTTTGTTGAACAAAAGCTATAATCTAAGTAATAGTTTAGTTTTTTAATTAGCAAAAATGAGTATTAAAAAATGCATGGTGATAAAATGTTTGCACATAAGTTTAATTATGAATGTGCACATAATTAGATACTGTACAATATACAATATATTAAATTGTCAGTTACAACGAAGCAGAGTAGCTGACAAAGAAAGTTCTATTCCATAATTTAAGGTGAAAGGTTTCTGTCAAAATTATTAAAAAAAAACACCAATATTACAATTAATTAATTAATTAATTAAAATTTGCGATTAATAAAATAATAATGGTAGGAGCGTAAGAGCACGCGCTGGCAGCTAGCCCAGGTTGAGACTGGCGAAGGAGAATCTTCGGGTTGTCGATATGGGCATGGTTCTGACCATTGACCGACAAACCTTTAATTAGGGATTACGAGTTTAATTACTCCAATTAAGTCTTTAATTAACCCACCCCGTACGTGTTGCTCCAAACTCCAAAGTCAGACTCAGATCCCCTATGTTTTCCTATATCATCAATGTCTCTTCCTAGTTACTACTACTATTCTGTTCAGTTAAAAAAAAGAGAAGGTAATCTAAATCAATCCTTCAGTCTTACGGAGTAGAGAAGGTAACGCTATCGGTTAGCTTCTGGGAAGATAACTGGGCGCTAAATACCCCTCTTACAAAGGCGGCTATACGACAACCGGAAGATCAGGAGCTGACCTGGATGGTTGATCGCTTCATAAACTCCGACAATAGTTGGGATGTTGGAAAACTACAAACAGATCTACACGGTCTACTGGATCAAGCTACCATAGCAAAAATTGTATCCACACATTTACCACAACATCAATTTCAAGACCGTCTGTTCTGGGGACAAAGTAGAAACGGTTGGTTCTCCACCGCTTCAGCAGTAAAACTCGGCAATCAACACACTGGCGACCCTCAGTTTGGCTGCCAGTGGATTTGGAAGTTAGACATTCCATACAAAATTCGGCATTTTATTTGAAAAATCGCAAGAGATCGATGGGCTTGTGGATGCTCACCAACCGGGTATTTCTAGGATCGAGGTCGAAGACGATTGTCTTGTAGTCATCAACGCCATCAATGATGTCTGGAGCGCGCTGTCCTTGGGAGATTGAAATGATTATTGTTGATTCCAAGCGACTTCTAGCTCCATAACTTCCAATGATCCTCATGTCTGCATGTCTTCAGAGAGCTCAATCAGGTCGTGGACAAGGTGACTCATCTTCGGCATGATCAACTTGATGATGACTCGCCCTTGCATCATTTCGAGCTTCAAGCTCTCGTCCAAAAGGACACTCTTGGGTGGTGGATCAGTAGAGTCTGACACCGCCCAAATCCTTTCCTTGTATCATTAGAAAAAAAAAACTTGTAGTTTTTTTTCCAATGATCAAGGGGAAAAAACTCCTTTTTTCCTTTCGTAACGTAATACTCCATTCGTTTCAAAATACATAGACTTTTAACCATTCGTACAAATCTTAATAAAACACTTCACTTTAAAAAAACATCATTAATCCACTAGCTTTTTCATAAAATTTAGGGAAAATGACCAAAAATAATACAAACTATCACCTGTGAACCAAAAATAATACGAACTTTAGAAACTACTAACAATAATACAAACTATACTCCGAACAACCAGTTTTGATATGACTAAGATTTCCGGCTAAAATCCGGCCAAAATATGATGTGGCAACTATAATAAATAGTTTGGGATCAAAAGTGTAAATAAAATAATTTGAAGGTATGAATTTTGAAATAACACCATGGAGCACAGAACTGTAGCACCTTCTTCACCAACTCCGATCACGTTTCCGACGTCTCCACCATTACTCTTCGTCTCTTCCTGTACTTGATATCGACTCAGCTCTCCCGTTCTCGACACACTCCTCATTAGACATCGCCTAGCTTACAAGCGTCTCTCTTCCCGACAACATCCGCTTTCGCATCAACCATCGTAGTCGCACCAACCGGCCTCCTCCTCGATTTTCCATTTCCAAATTTTGATTGAGCTTGAGTTTGGATTCGTTAATCCTGTATACATATGTATTGAGTTTGTTTGGATGATTTATTATTCAAATTTACATGAATAGATTAAAAGCCCCAAATTGGATTATCAAACCCTAATTCATAGATTTTGAAATTGAACGGGATTCGTCAAAATCGGAGATCATGGAGACTCAGTGATGGTGTGTGTATCGAATCTACACCCACATTTCCGATTGATTCAATTGAAACTCACCCCTACCAATTCATTCGCAAACTTGGCGTTCGATAGAACCATCTTTTTCTTTATTCGAACTCGTGGGACTTGGAGGCGCCTTCAGATGACGGCGAAGATGTCAGTGACAAGAAGGTAGGGAGGCTTGAGCAATGACATGGGAGATGATGGCGCTGAGGTTTGACGGAGACGCGTCGAAAACGCAACTGGAAATTTGGAAGAAGATGATACAGTAACTATTGTGGGTATTATTTTCAATATTTGCCTTCAATTCATCTTATTTACACTTTTGATATCAAAATATTTGTTCCCATTGCCACGTCATCATTTTGGCCGGATTTTAGCCGGAAATCTTAGTTATATCAAAATTGGTTGTTCGGAGTATAGTTTGTATTATTCCTAGTTGTTTCCAAAGTTCGTATTATTTTTAGTTCATGGGTGATAGTTCATATTATTTGTGGTCATTTTTCCTAAAATTTATTATTTTAATACTCACTACACATTTTAAGCAATCAAACTCTTTTAAAAAGTCAGTAACACACAAATAATGACAATCTCCTACCTATAAACATAAAAAACCATCTATTTTGAAACAAAAACTATCATTTAAAAACTCATCTATTTTGGAACGGATGCAGTATTAACTATTTGGGCTCAAAACTTTCCAATACAATATTTGATACTTAAAATATTTTAATGACCAAAATTTATAATTTTGTTAATCTATTTTATTTTATTGCATTTTTGATAAGATATTCTATTAATGCTCTAAATAAACTCTTCATATCCATCTTGTTATATACATGGTTGTATATCGTCAAGTGAAAGATGGTTTCACCGATTTCCGGTGTTGATAATTTTATTTTTGCCTAAAAACAATTTGTCGACATGAGAATCGGTATTGATAAGTTGTACGTTTTCAGGCAAAAAAAAATCAAAAGTTGTTGAATGGCCATACATTTGGTGAAAAATCGATCGTACCTATAATAACACCTTCCATATTATCCTCTTATATCATGAACCCATTTATTTTTTACATCAAACTTCAATTATTTTTTATTTTATTTTGTTTTAGAAAAAAATGTGTAATTGGTCAAAGAGTCAAATAATGTGTTTCAAATGGTGTAATAATCAAGGACCTATTTAAAACATTACAAAAAGTTAAAGGACTTTGATGGAAAAAAAAAAAAGAAGGATTTGTATATAATTTTTCTAAATGTTTAGGGATTGGAAATGGATTTTTCCAATTTTAGAAATACATTTAACATTTTTGTAAAAACAGATGGCATTATATATTTTTTTCACTTATAGTGGGTAGTTTATAAAAGACATTAAAAGTAATGGAGTAGTTAATATGTCAAATGTCTCAAAATAAATTTGCATTTAAAGATATGGAAAAAGTCAATATTTTTTCAATTTATTAAGGTACTAGTGTGGAAAGAAGAACATTTTACGACTTATAATTGAACATAGATAAGGAAATGTATTGAAATTCCAGGAAATACGATAATTTAAGGGACTTATTATAAGTGGTTTCGAGTTCGATATCTTGCTCTTGAACAAGATATAAGGTGGAACCCCGTTCGGGTTTATATGTTGTTCGTGTCTCCCGTATGTGGGCCCGCACACACGATCTCCCCCTCCAGCGTCTTGACTCCACCGAGTTAACAGGAGTATTTATCCTCTTATATGCAAGACTTTGATACAATTTCTAACCAATGTGGGACACTCCCACAATCACATTCTCCACACATAGATAAATAGGCTTAATCTAGATTCAATTTTTATAAGAAGAAAAAATGAAAAGTATCTCACGAGGTTAGCAACACAAAATGTATACATCTCCATCTTTATTAGTCGTGACAAATCTAATAATTTATTTTAAAAAAATATGATGATTTTAACCAGACACCCAAAGACTAACTATGAAGATACTAACCAGATGTTCAACTCCTTTTATCGACTTTGAAAGAAGTTTTCTTCTTTCATATTCACCGTTTAGGCAACATAATGACTGATAAAGTTGCACATCTTTACCACTATGTTTGGTGTGTCGATATTCACAATAATTTAGGTCATTTAGACCTCATTCAAAGGGATGCTGTCAGGTAGAGCTCGCTAGCCCGAATTCTTTGATAATTAAAAAAAAATAATTGAAGATACTTTTTTTGATTCAAAAAAAATTGAAGATACTAACCACAAATAAAAAGTTTATAACCCCACTTGAAAAAAAAGCATTAATGTCACAATGATTTATTTATTTGTTAGTACATACAAGTAGGTTTGACTTGATAAAAAGAAGACGAGGGTAGCGTGGTGCCCACCTGCAGTGCCTTGAGACCCGCCTTCGGCTCCGACTCTGACTCTGTCCCGATATCCCTACTATTTCTCCGCTATGTCTCTCCTTCATATATACTTCCAAGTTTCATCCCACTTAAACGCATCGTTTTGATGAGTTCAAAATTCAAATCATATAACTAAAAGGTCTCTTTCCCTGTCAGCTCGTGTTAAGATATTCACAAAAAATACATGAGCTTCCAAGAAAGAGTATACCTAGCTAATTTTAGGATCGAGCAAGTATTAATTAGCCGGTTAGTCGGTCATGTTTATCTTGTTTAAAAATACATCGAACTTGAATTTGAATTCGAGATTAAAAATGTATTCATACTAATTGGTTGAGGTGTTCACCGCTTTGTTTCCTTTGCGTCAGATATGGCAGAACTGAACCTGCTAATTATTGAGCTCCACTAGACGTCGTATCCCCCCGATTGTCTTAGGGGTAAGTTGATTTCAAACACTACGTACTGTTGAACCTTGTAGTTTTGAGTAATAAATTGCGCTGGCGCCCTTTTGAATAAAAGTATATATATTCATATTCAGTTTGTTTAGTAAAATAATGATCGATGATTATTTGGATTTTTGTTAGTCGAGTCCAATTTATGTAACAATCCTACTTTTAATTTTTATTAAGGTCATTTATTAAGCCTACTCATCAATATGAAGTAAAGTCTAGATTTGAACCTCAAATAAAAACAAGGCATCAGTCAATCCCCACTCCCCACCGGCACTCTTTATTTTGTATACATTTTCTTTCAAACAATCAAACTTATTGACTTGTATGTTTTGCGACAAAAATTCCAACAGTTTTGAGTTCAATACAAACCGATCAAAGAAATTGAGACATATGTTTTTCTTCCCCATCAATCTAATCAATACAAAATTCCAATAGTTTGAGTTCACTTATACAAACACATGTTCACATTGCACATTTTTAGCTATGGGGCCGGCCGGGGATCAGCGAAAAGTTAATTGAAACTTAATTACTACAATTAAAACAACAAACAATAAGAAATCTAAACGTTTGGAGAAGGCTCCTGGCCATTTCAGGGCCATCGATCAGCCTTGAAATGGCGAGGAGCCATCTCTATATATCTCAAAAGAATTATCTAACAACCTCCTTCGTTGAGAATGAAGTTTCGTGTACGAATCTTCCCAAGATCCGAACATGGATCGTTAAGACTCCGACTCTGCCAAGCTCGTAACGCCCCAAGCTCGATCCTGAATTGTTGCGGTTTGTCATGAGGTAGAGCTTCGTCTGAAGAGCCATCTGTTGTATCATAGACGGATCCATCGGAAGAATAATCGGAGGAGCTCTGTGAGAGCTGCTCCTCGGTTAGTATAGGCTTCCCAAAGAGCATAAACTTTGGCCTCATTGAAGGATCATCACTCTTCTTCGAGTTTTCGTTGTGAGGGTTTCCCATTGTTAGGGCAAAAGACAGAGCTGCAACCTCATTATGCTCATTGCGTTTGCTCACGAAATTGTGACCGAGCAATGGAGGGCTCTTTGGTGCAGAGTTTTCGGGCTGCTTTAGGAAGGCAGGAAGCAAGCCCAAGTGCATTTTGCCTAGGGTTGCTAAGGATTGCTCGAACCGAGCATGCCTGGCTTCCTGTATGCCTGTAGATACGTCCCCAACACAACAAAGCGGAATGCTATTGCTAGGCTTGTAGCCCAAGCCAACGAAGGCGTAATCATGGGGCTCTGTGAAGCGCGTCTTCTTCCTTGGTGAGGCGAATGGTGGCATGTGAAGGGTTGGCATGGTTGCCACCATTTCGACTAGCCATGGGTTCACACTCTTCACATTTTGGAGCAGCTCTGGCTCATCCCATTCAACCTACAAGTACAAGTTCATTCAACACATGTTAAAATGAGTCTCTAGAGCACTTAGGTGGCGTTTGGCGGTATAATAAGTGAAAAACTCGTAATTGCTGATAAATCGAATTTCAACCAAACACGGCCTTAATATTCATTGAAATGTATAGGAAGAGTTGAAGAGATCAAACTAAAAGTACCTGAAGAAGCCTCCAAGGAGAATTAGGCCAGTGAATCGGGTCAGCAACCCGAACCCCCGAAATGGTGCCCATGAACCAGCTGATCCGAGACGAATCCTCGGTCTCGAAAGCCATCTTAAACCGCATCCCGGGGCACCAGTTAGCCTCCATTGCAGCCCTCACATCCGACGCCTTCACGAAGAACTCGGGCGTGCTCGAACCGGGGTAATAAACCACCTCGAACGACTCCCCATTCGCCGCGAGCCTCAGGGCCTCCACCACCGGTTCAACCCCACAATTAGCCGAACCCGGTTCAGGCCCACACCCGATCCACTTCTTCGCCCGCCTGATCCCAATACAGAGCTCCTCGTTCTCGTCCCGCATGAACACAACCGAATCGCCCGCGTTGAGCTTCTTCCAGCTCACGAAACCGGACCACCCCGTTGTCAGCAGATGCCGACGAGGGGTGCCCCGGTAGATGTGCCGGAACTTCCACGTCACCCCGTGCACGTCCCTCGCCAAAATCGTCTGAACCGGCGGTTCGGCCGAGTAATCCAGCCGTGGGAAGATGGTCTCCGCGCAATACCTATTTGGTGAATAATTCAACAACGGTCAGTTTTTTTTTTTTACCACAAAACATTTTTAATTAAATAATAATGCACTTGTATATTTATATTAAAAACCTTAATTAACTTAAATCAAATAAAAATAATTCATTAATAATATTATTAACTCACCAATGACATCAAATACTACAAATAATAAAAAATAATAAAAATAATAATATTATTGAACATAAATTATCAAAATTTGAAGAACTTGAATAGATATTTTAAAAAATAATAAAAATATAAATCAATCAAAATGACTAAAATATGTAATAAAAAGTTTTTTGATTGGACCTA
Organism: Persicaria tinctoria; assembly: GCA_037127255.1. Classification (NCBI taxonomy): domain Eukaryota; kingdom Viridiplantae; phylum Streptophyta; class Magnoliopsida; order Caryophyllales; family Polygonaceae; genus Persicaria; species Persicaria tinctoria. The sequence continues at coordinate 16,882,175 of JBANSL010000008.1, forward strand.
CCGGGGGACGGAGAAGCCGCCGCCGTTGTTGGCGTCGGATTGGGTGAGGGTCTTCGAGAAGGACCCGGGTTTGGGATCCGACCCATCCGACTGAACGTCACCATTATCTGATAAATCGAGGGGGTGGGAACGGATAGGGGTGAGGCGGATCTTGGCGTGGACTTGGTCGGAGACGGGGTCGGCCAAGTAGTCGATGGAGGAGACGCGGCAGGGGATGAGGGCGGGGATGGAGGCCGGCGGGAAGTGGGTGTAGACGGCGTCGGAGTTGACTTGGGAGTGGTCAATGTGGCCTTGAGGGAAGTAGATGACGTTGGAGTTTAATGGAGGGATTTGGACCATGTTGCCTGCACAGGCATGCCATAGCTGAGGGTTCAGAGAGCTTGATCTTGAAGTATTACTAATGGAGTTCATCGCCTCAATCATCTTTTAATTATTTTGGGGTTGGTTGGATGGGTGAGGAGTGAAAGAGATGAGTGTTTGAGGTTTGGGGTTTGACTGCAAAAGCAAGAGAGAAGGTGGGGGGAATATATAGCAATGAAGTGAGATGGGGAAGAATTAGTGCTTCTTAATTCAATATTATAAGTTGAAATGTTTTCTCTCCTCTCACCAGCTTGATTAGGGTATGTTTGGGACCAAAAATTTTTCAGGAGTTTTTTCGAATTAGTTTATTTGCGTTTTTTAAATAACATATAAAAAAATGAATATATTATATAACAAAAATTAGTGATGAAACTATTATTAATGTTGTAATATAATATATTATATATTATAAGTTATTGTAGATTTTTTTTAAATTACAATAATTTGAGTTGTGTTAAGTCATCATAAACCGCTATCTAAGTTATTATAGGATTATTATATGAGTCAAGTAGCGTTAATTTGTTCGAGCTCGACTTTCATTCAACTCGGAAAAAAAAAACCGATCAAGACTCATTTTTATTATTGCTACTATTATTATTATTATTTACTTAATGAGCTGAGCTAGATATGAGAATATTTTAAAATTCGATTTAAATTGAGGCTCGACTCAAACTCAAATTTTGTAAAATCTATTTAAAAAAAATCCATGAGTTACTAGTATGTCATAAAAAAAACAAAAGTACTACTTTATGTTAAAAAATACCTCGATTCAAACTCAACATCATGTCTATAAACTAGATAAATATAAATATTTCATTCAACTCAAAGAACATAATCGAATTGTCCCTATAATACAATTATTCAAAGAATGGATTTTTTATTTAAAAAAAAAAAGAAAAAAGAGAAAGAAAAAGGAAAAAGAGGGAGTAAAAGTCAGAGTAGGAACGAAACACGGCAGTTGTTCAGCTCTCTCATCCCAACGGACACAGATCTGTCTGAATCTCACGGAAAAGTCGTAATGTCTGTCTGTTTCACTCCCCCTCCTACTCGCGTGACATACACGCTCCACCATTATTACCTTTTTTGTTAATTACTAGTACCTCCTATCGATTACTTCCTCTATATCCGTAAAATTGACATTTGGACAATTTTTTACGGGGTATTGAGTACAATATCGATTACGGGGTATCCGTAAACACCATTAATAATAATTTTTTTTTTAAAATTTTATTAATTACCATTTAATTATATTTAGTTTTCAATATATTCTATTAATACTCCACATTTTTTTTCTTTAATTTGTAAAAATGATTTATTTGCTCAAATTTTAATAATGCTTCTTTCTATTTTAAACTTTTTAAAAAAGTGTAAACATTAGTCAAATGGTCAATGTCGTACCCCCAAGGTACGACATTTCCTCCGGAAAATTGCAAAGATGACTTAGCTTTAAAGGGTAGACTGCAATATGCCCACATTGGGGTTCCGATGGGGTGTTTATGGAGAATATCATTTTATTTATTCTTCGTACCATTCCTTGTTATTTCTTATGTCAAATTTCCCTTAAGTTGTGATTGTTTTGTTACTTTTGTAATAAAGTGATAAGTTTCCCATGTGACTAGCACATGACTTGTCACCTATCTAAACATTGATGGAACCTTTCCTTAAGTAGGGTTTTGGGATTGGTGAAATATGATGTATGGCGGCATGGATGCCCGCCTTTTTGCAGATTCTATTTTGGTCATGAAATCTGATCAAGAACATTGATTGTTCTTGTTGGTGCTACTGTTTTGCTTCTTATTCTGTTGCTAGATCAGCTACTATTGCATTGTTTTTCATGGTATCAGAGCTTGCAGGTTGTTTTTGGGGTAAATATCTTGCTTAGCTCGTTGGGAAGTATTGATGTTCACTGGAAACAACATAGAATATGCGGGAAGATTAGCTGAAGAAATGGCCGTTCAAGGTAACCTTAGTGACCTTTTTTTTTTGTCAAATTTTGATCACCCTGGAGCACAGCTTGTGGTTGTTCCTTTTGATGGATCTAAATACATGACTTGGAGTCGTGGGGTAATGATGGCTCTTGGAGCCAAATGCAAACTTGGTTTTTATTAATTAATGGTTCATGTGCTAAGCCTGCAGTAGGATCTGTTGATTTGGAAAGGTGGATTCGGGCTGATTTTATGGTTAGATGTTGGCTCTTAAACTGTATGAGTAAGGCTGTTGCAGAGGGTTTCATGTTTGTTGATTCGTCTAAAGGTCTATGGGATGAGATTGTGGAATATTTTGGGCAATCTAGTGCTCCTCTCATATTTCAGATTAAGAAAAGAATGGCTAATGTTATGCAGGGATCTATGAACTTGGCTGATCTGTACAATGTAGTCAAGAGAGTATGGGATGAATTGCATGTACTAGAAAGTGTGCCAGAGTGCACTTGTGGAGCCTTGAGTGCTTGCAAATGTGATATTAAGAAGAAATTTGTAGAAATTGAATCTAGAAACAGAGTTATGCAGTTTCTTGTGAGCTTGAATGACAATTTTGATGCAGCTAGGAATTCTTTTTTAGCCACTGATCCCTTGCCTTCTATAGGCAAGGCTTATTACATCATGCAACAAGTAGAGAGGGGTAATGAGGCTTCTAATGGGACATCTGGGTCACAAACTATTCCTAAATATTCAAGTGCTATAGTGGCCAATAGAGGTGGTAATTCTTACAATCGCAGCAATGTCTCAAGCTCAACCAATCAACCATTCAAGAAGGAATGGAGAGACTGGAAGGAGATCAAAAGGATAAAACTGAACTTCACTTGCACTCATTGCAATCAAAAGGGACACACAACTGATCAGTGCTTTAAACTTCATGGGGTGCCTGATTGGTTTAAAGAGTTGAAGGAGAAAAAAAGAAGGAATGCAGGGTCCATATGTTCTGCAAATGCTGCAGGGTTCATGAATCCATATGTGCAGGGCTCTCCTCTAGATGATGAGGTAGCTGATAGGGTTGTGCATAACCAGGTATCCGACATGACACGGTATGTCGGATACACGAAACCGATAACAATGAAAAGGCCGATCCGAACACGACACGATAAGCACCGGGTATCTGACACGAAAACATGAAACGGTTTCGTGTCGTATACCCGTATAACACATACGAACCATTTATATATAAAAAAATTCCTGAATGTTTTGGCTTGAAGGGGAAGACGCCAGATCTGGTGAGCCAATGGGGGTGAATACGCTGGATTTGAACTGAACAAGAGGAGAGGGCGAGCGAACACGCAGGATCTGAAGCGTCGAACAGAGAACACGCCGGATTTGAACTGAACAAGAGGAGAGGAAGTGCGAAGGAGTGAATGGAACACGCTGGATCTGAATGGAACACGTCGGATCTGGTGAGCCCGTGAGGATCCTTCTGGTTTAGGCTACCGATAAGGCGAGAGAGAGTGACGGCGAGAGGGTTGCTAAGCGAGAGAGTATATGGTCGGGCGGCTGAGCGAAGAAGAAGGTGAGAGGCTGAAGCTCCGGCGGCAGATGCATAACTCTTCAAAGCAAAAGTAATTACTTACGAGTACACAACTACACATTCAAAGCAAAATCCCTAATTGGCCATGAAAGTAAAAGGCGGAATTAAAAAAAATAAAGAAAGAAAGAAAATGAAGGGGCATCAATCGAACCCGAAACCCTTAGGCCAAGTGCCAAACTCACGCACCAACTGGGCAATCTTACATTTGTTTTACTTTAAGACACTTATTTTATTTCTATTAACAGAACAGACTACCAATATTAAAATAAAAATAAAAATTAACGTGTTGTGTTGGATACCCGACAAGAAAAATATGCCAATTTGAACACGAGACGTTTATTGTTGTGTTTTACCGTTTCGTGTCATAATCGTGTCGTATCTATATCGTTTCGTGTTTTTTCGTGCCGTTTTGTTGCGGTTTCGTGGCGTGTCAACCGTGTCGTATTTTTCTGCACAACCCTAGTAGTTGAAGGGCACTTAGATATGATTCTGCTATGGTTAATGATGTATACCAAGAGATCTTAAAGAAGACGAGGGGCAAAGGTACGGCGGAGAGCAGCACTAGGTCCTATGCTAATTTTGCAGGTAATCTCCTCCTCACTAATGCTAATGTTGTTTTGAAAAAGGAAGTATCAGTTGGATGGATTGTAGATACAAGAGCTATAGACCATATGGTAGATGATTCCCATGGCTTATTGAATAAAAGGAGGATGCCAAAGCCTGTGCATATAGACCTTCTTGAGAACACCTTGAACTTCTTCACTGGATTTAGGCTTCTCTGAGAACACCTTGTACAAGCCATGCTTTCTAGCTCCAGTGAAGAAGCCTAAATCCAGTGAAGAAGTTCAAAGTTATTTTAAAAGTTGTAATAAATCTAGCTTGAGCTTAGATGTTGTTAATGCCAGACTTGGACATAGTTCAGTTTCAAAATTGAGACATTTGCATATGTTTGATTCTTCAATTTTGGAAGATTTTCATTGTGAATCTTGTTCCTTGTCCAAACATCATAGGCTTCCTTTTCAAATGAGTCTTAGTATGGCCAAAAGGCCTTTTGATATAATACATATGAACTTATGGGGACCTTATAAGCATGCTACTTATAATGGTTGTTCTTACTTCCTTACTATGCTTGATGATTGCACTAGAGTGACCTAGACATTTCCCCTTAGAAATAAACTACATGTATTTAAAGTTGTGAGTGATTTTCTGGCTTATGTGAAGAATCAGTTTGACTAGTCAGTGAGATGCATCAGAACAGATAATGGGACATAATTTGTTCAAAGTTAGTGTCTTGATTTGTTTGCATCATCAAGCATAGTTTACCAGAAATCTGTTCCTTACACACCCCAACAGAATGGAAGGGTGGAAAGGAAACATAGGCTTCTTGTTGAGCCAGCTAGATGCTTGAGAATCCATGCTGGCTTACATATCATGTTTTGAGGAGAATGTTTACTAGCAGCAACTCACTTGATTAACAAACTCCCTACTGAAGTCCTAAATTGGAGTGCTCCCTTTGAGAAGTTATTCAAGAGGCCTGCAGAGTATGATGAACTATGTGTGATTGGTTCCCTATGCTATGCTCCAGTTGCTTATAACAGTAAAGATAAAATGGGCCTCAAAGCCAGAAAATGCATATTGATGGGATACATGTTTGGACAAAAGAGCTATAAGTTATGGGACCTAACAGATAAGAAGATGTTTGTAAGCAGAGATGTGACTTGCAAGGAGAATATCTTTCCCTTTAAAACCACCTCAGACTTGGTGGATGATGAGCATTTTGAAGAGATCACATATAGTTTGCCTTTAGTGAATCCAATTGATGATCATATTCCTTTGCCATAACAACTGGAGCTCAGGAGAGGCAAGCGTGATAGGAAGCAATCTACATCATTACGGGATTCCATGGTGGCTAAACCCTCTAAGCGGGCTCAAAAGGGTGCAAAGGCAACGTGTCCAATTAAGCACTGACGCGGCTGAGGAGGGGATGGTCACGAATGCTGAGAGAGACGAGTTCTTGGCGTGGCTGGAGAAGTTTCCCGGGCAGGTGAAGGGCCCTGATGTGACCCATTTGGGTAAGAAGTTCTTCAACGCCCTCATATCACACGACGTTTAGAAATCAACCAAGGTACGGAGATATTCCACAAGCACATGTTTCATTCTTCACTTATGTCATGGGATTCATACTGATGAGAATTTGGAACTTACCATAACGCAGTACATCCAGCAGGCACTGGTTCTCGTAGACAAGGCCTTGGATGCCAGGGAGGGTGATAAGAAGTCGGGTGTGGTTGTGGTGGACCCCTACTGGCAGGAGTAAGCGACCAAACAATGGGAAGCGTGTGGCGGGGATGTGGGGCACATTACCAACCGCAACGTTTCCAAGGCGTTGTTGAAGTACTTTTCCGAGAATCTGCCAGAGCACCACGGGAGGAGTTGGTGTGTTGCAAACCCCAAGTGGACAGTCTCCTCAAGTGGACAGTCTCAGTGCTGGATTGCGACTGGTACCATATCAAGGACAAGGACAAGGACCTATAGACCTACCTCGAGCCCGTTGTCGTCCTGATCCCGGCGGTCATGTAGTTCATCGTGGAGCTCCATGCTAGGCATACCCTCAATGTCCCGAATCCTTTCACCATATCGCGCACTACCAAGATCCCCCCAAACGATAAATCGTAAGTCTTCAATTTTGCCTTCTTACACCCACGGTGTTTATGTTTGTGGTGGTTATTTATTGTTTGCTTCACTGATATAATTGGTAAGATACAATGAAACCAATGGTTTGATATAATGAAACCAATGGTAGGATAATAAGATGATAATGGTAAGATGTACTGAAACTTGTAATGATATAATTCTTTCTTGTGCAGCGGTGACTGTGGAGTGTACGTGATCAGGACGTTGCAGCTGGTGGCAGAGGGCGTAGAAACCTTCGAGACCATGAACGACACATTTATTGTGCCCTGCCGCTAATACTTGTGACTCTCCATACAACGCAACACTTTGTAGGCCTCTCCCCAACTTGTCATCGTCGGTGGTTTATGCATTATGTTTATGGTGACATTATGAACTGCTTTGTTATGTTGTTGGTTTGGAAACATACATTAAGTTGGAAACTTATGTTGTTTGAAAACTTATGTTGTTGGTTGTAATGTCTTTTGTTAACGGTTTTAATGTGTTGTGATTCTAATGGTTTGAACTGGTATTTATGCTAGTCTTCAATGTTGCCTTCTTACACCCACGGTTGTTATGTTTGTCCTTCTTCACTTATGTTTGCTTCCATGGTAGAATTGGTAGGATAATAGGATACTATTGGTAAGATATCATGAAACCAATGGTAAGCTAGACATACCCTATTGGTAGGATTACAATGTCATGACCGAATTTCTCAAGTGTATCCGTAATGGCCAGATGGTATTGGTAGGATAGGACGAGGGTGGTAAAGCATTTTAACACTATTGGTACAATAAAAATACCGTATTGGTAGGATGACTATTTCATCACAGAATTTCACAAGTACGACAATTGATGGCTTCATATAGGTAGGATTAAGGTACGACAACGGTAACTGATGACAACTGATGGCTTTCTAACCTAATGGCCAACAATATACGCCCTATTGGAAGGATTCAAATATAATGAGTCAAATTCCCAAGGTACGATATTGGTAGGATGAAAGTACAATATTGGTAGAATATTTAGAAACGAATGGGTAGATAAATTCACTATATTGGTAGGACGAAAATAGAAATACAGAATATATCCGATACTTGAAGACACTTTGGCCAAAATATGGTATCCATTACAATTATCCCTATAATATCCCCGACACTAAACGAAATAGGGTAGCCATTACAAGTTTCCCCATCACATATCAGACACATGACATAAAATATTGTCGCAACTTAAAGTTTCACCAAAAAGTTGTAGCGTGTACTGATGAATCCCCAAAAAACCTCCGATAGGTGCCATGAACGTCCATCAAATCACACTACTGTCGATGACACTTTGACCCCCTCGCCTCACCCCTGGACGGACAGCACTTGGTCTTCGACCTTCCCGGTACACGCTTCACCACCGGGGGCAAGCAACGCTTCGCATCAATTTCTGGAGGCACCGCTCAGGTGTCACGATCTGGCATTGGGTAGACGACATTTTCGTAGCACGCGCGCCAAGCTTCAGCCATGTATAGAGGATGGACGAGGGAGTATGGGTCAATCCAACAGACCTTGGCCACCTAGATGGCATGTGCTGATGTGCACATGGGATCTGGTCAATATCGAAGTGCTCACATGCATGTGCAACTCCGAGCGGACAGGTTGACCAGCCATGAGGAGAGCCCTTTGCGGACATTAAACTCGTGTTCGCTCAAAGTATTCACCTGAAGACATATCGACTGCATGAAGTTTTGCATGATAACGACGTCCACGTGGTTAGTCCCAATCTTTTCAGGGATCGAACTTAGATCCCGGCGCTTAACGAACCACCTTTCCACGGTGTCGAGTATGCTATCGATCAGGGCGGTAATAGGCAGGTCACGAGGTTCAAGGAAGACCGACTTCAAGCACTCGGCATGGTTTGTGGTGGTGATGTTAAATCGATTGCCGTGATAGAAAGCCCGGGCCCAGTTGGAGAAACCCGTCATCTCAATGTATTCAGCACCAGTGGGCGACTTCTCCTTGAAGGCGTTGTAGTGCTCATTGAACTTCGCAACGGTGTAGAATGGTTGTCCTCCAAACCCCCAAGTTAACGAACGCATACTTGAATTGCTGGTTATCATCACGTACTAATGCGGTTATGGTCCTGGGATTTGCTCGCTGAAGCATGTAAATGTATGAGGTCATATGATTGTAACTCTCTTCGTAGGTCCCGTACAAGCCGTCCCTTGCAGATCCCTTCGCCTTGCGTGGCTTTCAGTAGCCGCAGTCCACACCCAATCGAGACTTCATCAACATCCTGATCTGACGCGGAATCAACTCCTTTCCTGATCAACCGAAACTATGAAGATGCGGTCATCCAATCACATGTGTATCCACCAATACATAGTACATAGACGAAGAACAAGAGGGCAGTTAAGGAACTTACTCGGACACCAAACTCTACCCCATCAACTTGTAATTGGTGTTCCGCTGGTAGTTTCTCATGGCACTTACCTTGCAAGTGTGTGCGTCCAAGAGCTTACGAATCATCCACTTCTTAGTTTGCCGATACGTTGAAGCATGACAATATCATGAGCAGTTCGGTTCGGGGCATACAACCACATGCGTCGTTGTTGTCGATCGCTTCCCTTAAGTTGCATAGCACCCCCGCAATGCTTCCCACCTCACTCTGAACTGAATGTCAGCCTTCGTATTGAATATCTCCCCCTCACAAAACTCCTTCACACTCTCTCGAGGGTCTCCGAGTAGAGGAATGAACCGAGCCACTTTCTCTTCCACTTGCTCCAACGTCGGCAAAGGTTGGTACAATCGCTCTATAGCTCTCAGCGTTGCCTTGGCCTCCTCATCCCACGACTTCAAGGGCTCGTTCATCCTGCTCCCTCCCTCCCTACTCCACTTTCACGGGGGAACCACCCGCGTTCATGTTATCGTCGGAGCTTCCTACGTACGTCTATTATGTCCTCCAATCCGAAGGGAGGGGGGGGGGGGGGTAGGATGTCTACATCATCGTGGCTTTTGACGATCCCAACTTGCTTTCCACGTCGGATGGCATCAGACCTGCTCTCGTCACCACCCTTCTTTGGGGCATCCATTTTGTCAAGCTTTCCCACTTTTTCACTCTGTCCGACCATTACGTTGTAATCCATCCTATCAACTGCTTCAGACTGTCCTACCATTTCGTTGTAATCCATCCTACCAATACCAGATTGTATACCACTCCCAGCATGCCCCCTGCCTCCCACTCACGCTCTCATTTGCAGTCCTACAGCAGTCTCCCTCCCCCGCTACACATTCATCACACAGGCAAGGCCCTCCATTGTCACTACTAAGGTCATCCAACATCCTTTTCTCCTCGATCGATCCTCGCACCTTCTCATCCGCCCCTCCGCCTCCATCAAGGCCATCATCCAAGTCTTTTTGCGTGATGGGAGGCCCGGTTAGGAGTATTTCCCTATGGGTGGGAGACGAGAGGTCGTTGACAAGAGGAAAACATGTCGTTGTTCTTGCCAAAGAATACTCAAACTCACTAACTAGTATAGCGTGCAAGTAAGAGATCGATCCACATGGAAATCTATTAAATTCAAGTCTAATTATAATTGCTAAGAGAGAAAAGGGGGAGTTTTTAGTGTGAAAAGATCTGCCTTTTAGCAAAGCAGAAGCAAGCAAACAAAGTGAATTGGTTTAAGAATGCAGTGGAGAGGAATAGGTTCACCTACAATTTATCACTTCGATTGATGATTTCGATCCTTGTTTCAGCATCTAGTTCTTGTCTTTTCTTATCAATGTCCTTGTCCAAATCTTAGGTAAATTACTAGTCCTACGAGTCCTAGCAACCCTTATCTCTAAATAACCCTAACACGGTTAAGATTCAACCTAGAGATAGCATTAAGATTATGAATTAACCAAGGTACATATAATATCAAGCTACGAGTCAATATTCAACATGTATTCAACTTCCTACACATCCAATTAGTCCTACGAGTCCTAAAGGGATATGATTGCCACTTGGGTTAAGGTTCGCTACGAGGAATCTACAAAACCCTAGCAATTGAATGAATCTACTCTAACTAGTCGGCCAGGCCAGAGAGAATAAAACACATTCAAGCAATTAAGCACAAGGAAGTCAAAACATTGCAATAGGAATAAGAACTAGATTAAGAAACTCACAATTCAACAATCAAAGATCCAAACTGTAGGCGAAACCTTGAGAGTTTAGTTGCTCATGCTCAACGGCGCTCTCAACAATGGTGTAAAGTGCATAAGGTGAATGAACGAAATAACTAGAAAAGCCTTAAATAGTCTAGAGAAATTCGGCCCAAAATAGTTTAACAAGAACCCTAAGTTTAATCCGTTTCCGAAGTTCAGCTACTGCACGGGCCGCGGGGCGGCTAGGCCAGGCCGCGGGGCGGCCGGCGATCAACGAAATCCTGCGTTTCTCCTTTGAGCCGCGGGGCGGCCAGAGATGCTACGGGGCGGCCTGCGATTCTTCCGAACTCCCTCCTCTTCGTCTCCAGCAGCTCCTAATTCCTTCTGTAACTCGTTTCCGCTCTTTTCAATATCATTTCACCTCCAATCTACTTTACCTGAAATAAACAATAAACTCATGTAGATTCCGCCTCTTCTAACTCAACAAGTGATAATGCAAATTCAACTAAATAAATGCAATATTCACACCTAAATAATGCTAAATGCAATCTATTATGCAACACTAAATATGCTCTATCAGTCGTCAGCCCCTTCAGAGTCTTCCGACAGATGTCCATTGGAGGGAGTGGATGGGCTTGTCATTTTCCACCGTAAGGTGATGTGCAGTGCTATTGGCCAAGCTTGTGCGCCGGATTCAGTGTTGTAGAACTTGTAGGCTTCAAGGTTATCGTCATCCCGGACCCAAATCGGAGTGGTCCGCCCCATCGAAGTAGGTAGGTAGGTGAGCTCAATGTCGTATAACACCATGTCCACGTCGAATTTGGAAACTGTCTTCTCCTTCAGTTGTTCATAGCGAATATTCTCTTGCACCACCATAGCTGAAGTATGTGCCTCTCCCTTGCACACCAAGCTCCCACTCCCGGGAGCCCACCAACCGCCGAACACGACATTCATACATACCCTATCACCCGGGGTACGCCACGAGAACAGAGGATCAGCATGGGGGTAGTTAGATGTAGAAAAAAGGAACAACTACAAAGGAAATGTACAAGATGACTTACCCATCGCTGTCACTGCCACCAACGCCCTTCTTGCGCTTTTCCAGGTATGGCAAGACAGTTGAACACTATTGGCAGACCAGAAACGTACTATTGGCAGGATGGGTACTGTCTCGTTTCCTCGGATGCACGTGTGGCTTTTTCCCAGTCCTTTTCGCTTCTCTCCGACTCTGCCTCACTTTTTGCAGGGCATGTTGCATTGTGGTGTTTCAGATCCTCTTCTCAAAGCTTATATATGTGCTTGGGGAACACTCATTAATGCAATGATTTCATTTCCCCTCATAAATGTTCCCCCCCTTTCCCTCAATGAAGAACTCCGCTTTGGCGTCAAAACTACACTGACGGGCCGTCAAATCAGCTAAAGTGAATCCCCTCCAAATTCTCTCCAAAATCTCTAGGTATGGAAGGACAAGTTTAGCCTATAGGTAAGACAAATGTCTTCTATTGGTAAGACGAGAAGTGTCCAGTTTCCTGAAATGAATGGGATGCTTTTGCTCTCACCTTTCCACTCGTCTCCTATGTTGCCTCTCTTTTTGCAGAGCATTTAATGGGGATTGACACCATCAATCAAGCTTATATATGTGTTGATTGACACCCTTAACTCAAATCATTTTATATTTCACCTCATAAGTGCTCCCCTTTTTCCCTCTTGAGATCCCTTTTTTGGCGTCATTTCTCCAATTCTCCCTGACATGAACATTGCTTCACCCCTTCCAAATCTCCCTCTCCCACATCCAGGCTACAGTGTCGGCCCTCCCCCCTTCACCTGCTACTTTCTCATCCGGTTGCTCCCAAATTTTGCAAAACTAGACCATATTCTGGCCTTAGTAAATTTCCAATGTACTAGTCTAGTTTTACAAAAAAAAAAAAAAAATGGTTTAGTTATGCAAATTGGCCTAAAAATATATTAGATTCGATCGCTTGTGTGATTGATAATGTTATAATGTTTGAATATACTCATATACTCATATGTGTAAAAATAGAGAAAGTTGCCATCCAAAGTTATTTGATTACAAATCTCATGGACCGACCTTTCATTGTGAAGCAATGAATAGAGAAAATTATCATCAATTAAAAGTTTCAATATATGTAAAATTTTAATAAAAAATTATTATTTTTAATGACATTTTTTATGGCAACTTTATCTATATAAACTCTTAAAACAGAAGAGTTTAAACCTAAGTGTCACACCCACCTTAATTATCTCATTTCAACCAATTTTTTTTTTCTTTTTCCTTTTTTTAATTTTTCCAATTGATTTTCATCTTTAAAAAATCAGTCTATATAAACTCTTAAAACAGAAGAGTTTAAACCTACGTGTCACACCCACCTTAATTATCTCATTTCAACCAATTATTTTTTTCTTTTTCCTTTTTTTAATTTTTCCAATTGATTTTCATCTTAAAAAAATCAATCTATATCTATATCTATATCTATATAAACTCTTAAAACAGAAGAGTTTAAACCTATGTGTCACACCCACCTTAATTATCTCATTTCAACCAATTATTTTTTTCTTTTTTCTTTTTCTAATTTTTCCAATTGATTTTCATCTTTAAAAAATCAATGGGTTTAATTCAAAGTATCAAATTAATATAAATCTATGTCTATTTGCAAATCTTCATATACTATTACAATGAAGTCCATTTTGATTGAGCTAATTATATCTTATTTTTATGAGTTTGTTTTTATAACTTTAATTCAAAATATTAAAATAATTTTTTATTTCATTGTATAATATATTAATTTTATTTTGATTTTATTATATCTTGCTTATTGATTTTTTTTCTTATTAAAATTTTAATTTTTAAAAATCATGTCATGGCGCGGGAACTATATTAGTTGATCTTATTTTTAATGTTGGAGAAAGATACAATCTCTTTTGTATAAGGGTTCGTTTGGTTCAATGTGGGAATTGAAATTTCCGGGAAGTTACTTCATGGGAATTGAATTCCCGGGAAATCCAATTGACGGGAATTCTTAAAATATGTTTGGCTGATTTTTTATTCTAGGAGATTAAATGCAGGAAATGGAAATTTCCAAGTTAAAAATGGGGGAAGTTGAACTTACCTATAGGAGACTAGGTAAGTGAACTTCCTCCATTTTTGGGGAATTCAAATTCCCGGGAAGTTGAATTCCTGTGTTTTTTAATTTCAAAAACACCAACCAAACACAGAAATTTCTCCTACTTCCTAGGAAGTTCTACTTCCTGGGTTTTTAAGTTGCCAACCAAACCAGCTCTAAGTATAACTAAATAAAACACAAATTAAATTAAAATCATATGGAAAACAAACTCCTCTGAAATCAACGAAAACAATACGACTAATTCTGGGAGGAGAACACACATGTAAATCCCTGAGTTAAAAGATATAAGGCATATTTAGCTATAGTTTATTTTTTCCTTATCCAAACAAAATATATACTTCTTAATTATTAAAACTCTTTTTTTGTTGTTGCAATTAAGTCGCTGTTATAAATTTTGCTTTATGATTATTACATACAATCAATAGAGTAAAAAAAAATCAAAAATAAGGGTATAATAATATATTTAATATTATGTTTTAAATATATGTAAATTAATAGAAAAACAACAACAACATTTCTAGTGTATCATTGCGCTTATGTTCACGCATTAGTGTGTCAAGTAGTACACACTTTTTCCTCGACCACGTCGAGAGAGTGTTTCCTAGTAGTTACAAATGACATAGTATAGAATATTATGAAAAGATAAAGTGTAAGAACGGAGGGTGAAAGGATACGGTCTCTACCACTATTGTGATGCCCGGTCATTCTAAGCCTCTCTGAAATGGATCTTGTCCCTCCATTGCATCCTAACCATACTCTCGTTCAAGTTCAAAAGGGCAAAATCTTGTCTAATCACCTCTCTCCAACCTCTTCTTTGGTCCCCTTCTGCTTCGCCGTACTGTATCAATCTCCAATTGTCACACTTATGCATTGGCGCACTCAAATCTCTACTTTGCAAATGATCAAACCAACGAAGCCACGTAATTTATTTCGTATACTGCTTACTCTAACTTTATCATGGATAACCTCATTTATGATCTTGTCGAGTCTAGTGAATCCACTCATCCATCTCATCATCTTCATCTCTATCACCATTAGCCTCTACTCTTGAGCCTTCGTAGTTGTCCAACATTTTGCCCCATGCAATATTGCAGGCCTAACTACAATTTTGTAAAATTTTCCCTTGAGTTTTGAGGGCACTTTCCTATCACATAGTACTCTTGACGCGGCTCGCCACTTCCGTCATCCCATTTGAATCTGATGCTTGATATCTTTATCCACATCTTTGTCACTCTGCATCACCAACCCTAAAGTATCTAAAACTATCTTTTCTCATAACAACGTCCTCCCAAAGCATCACGTCTTGGTTCACTTCTCCCTCTTCTCCGAACTCAAATTCCAAATACTCTGTCTTTGTTCTACTCAATTTGAAGTCCTTACCTTCCAACGACTCTCTCCAACACTCTAACTTACTACTCACCCCGGCTCTCGTCTCGTCAACTAACACAATGTCATCCACAAAAAACATACACCACGGGACCTCATCCTGAATATATCTCGACACCATGTCCAGCATTTGTGGTACGTATTGGGGTTTCCTCGACTTTTTTGCTGGCTGACGAATTTTATGGTGTGTTGAGTTTTTCTGTCATCTTTGTTAATTTGTGTTTTTTTTATGTCTGTTGTATTTTAACGAAAAGCCCATCTGTCAATTCTCCAACCTCTTAAATTACCAGACATCACGTTATTATATGATATCTCAAATTCTTACCCGATTAAAAAAAATCATTAAACAACACCCTGAATCTTTATCACTAGCAAACTAACAAACTTCCATTAAAGAGAGGGAATCCATGCAAAAATCAAGCAAAGCATTCAAAGTACCCGAATTGATCCAATTTACAAGTACTAGTACATTGATCGATATGTCATTAATAACCCCACATGATCTTCAACCTCTAATCCATTAAACAACTAGCAAGTGCCAATTGCTACATTGGATTGTGTAGTTTTATTACTTGTTGCCAGCTTCGGTTCCTTCTATTCCAATACAAAAACTATTTAGAATACAAGATCCCAATGAATTTCAGGACATCCTATAACTTAAGATAGTACAGATTTATTGAATTTAAATATTGCTAACCAAAGTGGGTCAAATTAATTGCCTTACCTCCTAAATTTCATAAATGATCCACCGGTTCCAATTAATTCCACGTTAATTGATAGCCCTCTTTTTTTTTAAAACCATTTTTTAGGGGCAATTAATTAAATTTCATTAACTAATACAGTAAGTAGGTAACGTGGGGGGACAGTTGGATGAGGCAGCATTAAAATGCATCACTAAACACAATTAAAACACATTTTCATCCCGAGTAATTAATAAATTTTTTTTATTTTTTTGAAGAAAACAATTGAATAAGTTTTGGTTAATTATTACTCCCTATACATGAAACCAAGACCATGAGTTGCGGTGAATTAAAATCCCAACAATTCAAAGCTTCACAATCCCAATCCCCATTGCTCTGAAATCAAAGCAAATGCCGATCTCAATCAATTGTTGCAAGTGACTTTTGTTTGATCTCACACACACACACCCCCTAATTAAACCTAATTCTATTAATTTAGTTGTTTCCCAACTACGAATGTAGTAGAACATAACATAAGTCAAATTAAACATGTAGGTTGAAGGTTGTGGGAACAAGTTACAAGTAATTTAGGTGATACAAGTTTGGACTATTTGTTTTTTTTTTGTTTTTTTTTTATTACCATCAACTAACAAAATGGGTCTCCTGAAGTTGTATACAAACTATTGAATTGAGTTTGGGACAAAGTTCATATCCCATGAAAGGAGAGACTATTGGTTTTTAAGAGTAGAGTTAGAGTTGTTATTTGAGACAATCAAGTAGTTTAGAAACGAGTCGAGTTTGAGTGGAGCATGAATTTGAACTTGAGCTTTAAAATGTGTTCATACTCGACTTATTTTTGTTAAGTGAATGAGTTCAAACCAATCCTTTTTCGATTCGACTTTGAGCTGTGTTTGAATAAGAAGACTCGTAAAATAGCCTTACTTACTCCTAACATGATAAAATAAGAGAAATTTTATAAATTTCACAACATTTGAATGCTTTGAGTTAAATTCGTGTTGAGTCTGAATTTAAATTGAGCTTAAAAATAAATAAAAAAATCGGTAATCAAAACATTATTGTTATTATTTTGGGGAAACTCGTGTCAATGACAAAGTTTGTGCTACCAACAGTACCAAGTATGTGTTAGATAGATGAACCAAAAGCTGATTTATTATCAGTGTAAACGTTCCAAATATATAGCAGTACAAGGCATGAGTTGAGGAGGAGATGGTGGAGAAAATCTCAACTAACTTAGACTAAGTCTACCTAGTTTGTAGGATATAAAAACTGAACAGAAAAACAAACTTAATTAAATATATACAATATATTAACATGCCCCCTCAAGATTGGCGGGGTGAAGATAGTCCGATCTTGGTGATCAGAGTGCAGTGACGAGCCCGAAGAAGTGGTTTCGTGAGACAGTCGGCAAGCTGATCTGCGGTCGGAACATAGGAGACTCTGAGGGAACCAGCTTGGACCTGTTGGCGGATGAAATGGTAAGCCAAGGCTACATGTTTCATACGGGAGTGGAAGACCGGATTAGCACTGAGATGTTTGGCCCCCAAATTATCGCAGAAGATGACTGGTTGAGGTATATCATCGACACCAAGCTCAGCCAGGAGGGAGGTGATCCAAACAAGTTCAGAACATGTGTCCGCTAAGGCCTTGTATTCAGACTCGGTGGAGGATAGAGCAACCGTCTTTTGCTTCCGGGAGCTCCATGAGATAGGGGTGCGACCAAGAAAGAACACGAAGCCAGTTGTAGAGGAGTAATCATCCTTATTCCCAGCCCAATCAGCGTCGGAGAAGGCGTGAAGCACCCGAGAACCAGTTTTGTGGATGTTGATGCCAGAAGTAATGGTCCCCTGTAGATAGCGTAGAACTCTCTTCAAGGCACTCCAGTGAGCAGAAGTTGGAGCTTGCATAAACTGGGAGAGCTTGTTGACTGCGAACGTAACATCAGGGCGAGTCAGGGAGAGGTACTGGAGACTACCAACAAGGGCACGGTAGTCAGTTGGGTTATCTAAAGGGGTACCGGTGGTTTTGGTAAGGAAGGCCGATACATCCATGGGTGTGGAGATAGGTTTGCAAGTGGACATGTTTGCCTTAAGAAGAAGATCCTGGATATATTTATGTTGGCTGAGAAAGAGGCCATGTGTGGTGTCCTGAACTTCAACCCCTAAGAAATAGGACAAATTGCCCAAATCCTTAAGGGAGAAACGGTTGGATAGGGAAGAAATGAATCGATCTAGGGCGGGTGGGTGGTTGCCAGTAATGATAATATCGTCAACATAGATGAGGATGTAAATGACATTGGCATTATGGCGAGAGATAAACAGAGATGGGTCAGCAATGGAGTTAACAAAACCTGTTTGGATGAGGTAGGAGCGGAGTTCCGTATACCATGCTCTCGGTGCTTGCTTGAGGCCATATATGGCTTTATTGAGTTTGCAGACGGAGTCCGGCAATGCAGTGTCAACGAACCCCGGAGGTTGTTCCATAAAAACATCTTCGTCGAGAGTACCTTGAAGAAAGGCATTGTTAATGTCAACTTGGCGGAGCTTCCAACCGGATTGAACTGCTAAAGTAAGAACAGTGCGAACAGTGACCGGCTTGATAACGGGACTAAAAGTCTCAGTGAAGTCACAACCGGGGCGCTGATGGAAACCCTTGGCCACGAGGCGTGCTTTGAGTTTATCGAGAGAACCGTCAGGGTTGGTTTTGACCCGAAAAACCCATTTGCACCCCACCACATTGGAGGCGGTGTGGCGAGGGACAAGGGTCCATGTATTGTTCGAGAGGAGGGCAGTGTACTCATCGGTCATGGCCTGGCGCCAATCCGGGTGTTTGAGGGCCTGAGTGATGTTTTGCGGCTCGGAAGGGGTGACCATGGCATGAAGGTTTAGCCTGGTGAGAGGTTTGGATATTTGATTCATGGAGCGGGTGACAATTTGACGGACGGGAGGGGTGAGTGGGGGAGGGCGAGAGGAGGACGTGGTCGGCGGTATGGGAGGAGAGGGTTGTTGTAAATTGGGAGCAGGATTGGGGACGTCATTTGTGGAAGTAGCGGTAGGGAGTGGGCTTGAGGAGATGGGTCCAAGGTGGGCCAGGGAGGGGGTGGGACTGCGTGGAGGTGGGCTAAGTGTAGCAAATGGGAAAGTGGATTCCACAAAAGTCACATGGCGTGAAGTATATAATTTATATGATTTGGGATCGAGACAATAGTATGCACTTTGGGTTAGAGAGTAACCCACAAAAACACACGGGGCAGAGTTCGGTTCCATTTTGGTAATGGTGTAGGGTCTCAACCATGGAAAACACAAACATCCAAAACATTTTAATTTATGATAATTGGGAATTGTTCCAAAAATTGTATAAAAAGGGGAGTTGTTATGGAGAGTTGGAGTCGGCATTCTATTAATTAAATAAACTGCCGTTTGAAAGGCAAGAGGCCAAAATTTGTGTGGCATGCTTGAGTGGGAGAGAAGAGAAAGGCCGGTTTCCACAATGTGTCTATGTCGACGTTCGGCAAAGCCATTGTGTTGTGGAGTGTGGGGCGGTGAGGTGAGATGAGAGATTCCGTTTGAGGCGAGGAAGGAGCGTAAAGCTATAAATTCCCCTCCATTGTCAGAATAAAAAGTTTTGATTTTGGAGTTGAATTTGTTTTCCACCAATGCTTTGAATTTGACAAAGATGGGAAATACATCCGATTTGTTTTTGAGGGGATAAAACCATATATATTTCGTGAAATGATCAACAAAAATAATATAATATTTAAACCCATCAAAAGATAAAACCGGGCAAGTCCAAACATCAGAAAATATAACTTCAAGTGGTGCGGAAGACGTAATAGTAGAAGCATGAAAAGGAAGTTTGTGGGCCTTATTGATAGAACAAGCATTGCAAAAATCCACACAAGAGTTCAATTCACCACTAGGCAGGAAAGAATTATAAAGACGAAAAGTAGAAGCTGAGGGGTGGCCGAGACGATGGTGCCAAGCCGTCCCAAGTGAGCGGCGAAGCGTGAATGCAGTCGGTGAAGTGGAGGAAGGCCAAGTGTATAGTCCGGCGGAGACGGGGCCACTAAGAAGGATATTTCCCGAGTAGAGATCCTTCACAACAAAACAAGTAGGTTTAAATGAGATTTCAACTTGGTTTTGAGTAGTGAATTCGGAGACTGACAAAATATTTTTAGCAATATGAGGAACATGCAAAACATTATCAACATTAAAACGTTTGGATGAAGAATGTAAAAAAGTGTTTCCAATGTTAGAAATTGGGAGACCCAAACCATTACCAACTTGGAGCTCATCCGTTCCGTCGTAGGGATAATGTTCGGCAAGGATGTCGAGGTCTTTTGCCACATGGTGAGTTGATCCACTATCCAACATCCACTGTGGCTGGGGTGGAGAAGAGGTATGAACAGAGGTTGCGTGAGCCTGCGGGCTATGGGAGGGAGGATAGTTGGCCGGTGGGCGGAGGTTAGGGGCTATCAAACGGAAGGCTTGGCAGTGGGCGAGGACATGGCCTTGAGTCTTGCACCATTGGCAGCGACCGAGGAAGGGTTTGGGAGGTGGGCGAGATGGTGGGGCGGTGGGTGCAACTGGAGACGGTGGGCGGTGGTGATCAAAAGGCGGAGGAGTGGAAGGAGACGGCTGAGGCTTGCCTCTGCCCTTGGGAGGACGGTAGCCAGATTGGGCGGCCATGGCAGAAGCCGGGAAGGGAGAAGGGTTGGATTTGTACTGGAGAAAGGTTTCATGGGTTAGGAGTTTTTGATGAAGGGTCGGGAAGTCGATGGGCGTATCTCGAGCCTTTACACCATCAATGACGGACTGATACGAGGCATCCAGACCTTTGAGGACAGCGTCGGTAATGTCCTCGGGATCTTGAGGCTTCCCAAGCGAGGCCAAGAGGTCCGCGTTCCCGGAGATTTGATGCATAAATTCTGTGATGGAGGATGATCCTTTGGTTGTAGAGTTGAGCTTCTCCTTGAGGAGACCGATGTGGGCTCTGGAAGGGTTGGCGTAGGTATCCTCCAGGGTCTTCCAAACTTGCTGCGAGGTGGATGCCCGGGTCACTAGAGAGGCGACGGAGGGAGAGAGTGTGCCAATCAGTCCACCCTTGAGGAGTTGATCTTGGCGAAGCCAAGTAGTGTGGGCGGAATTGGGCGACGACTGACCATTAGTGGTGATGGTCTTGGTGGGTTCTGAGATCGAGCCATCAACATAGGAGAGGAGTCCATGGCCAATCAAAAGAGAACGGATTGGATTAAGCCAAGTAATGTAATTAGTGGGTGTGAGTTTGAGGCAATTTTGGAAATTGATTATTTGGAAGGGTTTGTTTGGTTCTCCAGGGTTAGGAATTTGCCCAGAGGGTAAAGAGGTGGCCATCGCTTGGAGGAGGAGGGACACCAGGAAAAAATCAAAACCTTGCTCTTGATACCATGTTAGATAGATGAACCAAAAGCTGATTTATTATCAGTGTAAACGTTCCAAATATATAGCAGTACAAGGCATGAGTTGAGGAGGAGATGGTGGAGAAAATCTCAACTAACTTAGACTAAGTCTACCTAGTTTGTAGGATATAAAAACTGAACAGAAAAACAAACTTAATTAAATATATACAATATATTAACAGTATGACCATCTCAAAATATCAAAAATTGTGATTTAAAAAAATAATTATATGGTGGAAAGAAGACATTTTTCCATGGTAGGAGGAGCACTCGTGTGAAGGGAGATCGGTGGGGATCCCAACAAATAGATAAAGAGTAAATCACATGGAATGCAGCCATACAACTCAGCTATGTCAACACTTGATGATACTCTGTATTGTTTAATTTGCTGAAATATTGATACAGCTTTGAAGATAAGAGTTAATCACGTGTGAAGGGAGATTAGGAAGTAGATTTTTATATTTTTTTAATAAGCAAGGGTTTGGACTTTGGATGGTGTCAAGTGTGGGTAGTCCGTTATTCGGTAGCATCTTAAAAAATGAGAGTTTGAACTGCTAAATGCGACATTATTGATATGGATTTATTATTGTATGGTGAAGTCGAGCAATTTAGCCCGTCACTATGTTGATCTTCCGGGATATGTGACTGATCCCTTCTGTTTCAAAAGCCTGGAATTGAAGAAGGATGTGCGAGATTAACATCGTGATCTCCAAGTAGTACCTCCAAAGTTCCAAGACGGCGTTAGGGTAGGAAGTAGAATTATAATACCTCCGTCTCATAATACAGGTCATTTTGTTTTGTTTTATTTTTTTTGCACGTTTTAATCAAAATGCGATAAAGCCTCTCCCATTTTAGCTTCCCATGTTTTTCCTACAATCATAGAAACAATCACTTACTTTGAAATGTTTTGTGTGATTTAAAAAAACAAAAACAAAAGGCAAATTATTCGAAGAAGAAGAAAAAAAAAAAAAAAAAAAGGTAAGACACCGGCGTCTGATACGGCGCCTCAACAGCCACTGTCGTCGTTCCCTCTCAATTCACCGAGCGCCTTCCTTTCTTTATTCTTTTTTTTTTTTTTTTTTACAGTAGGCGAAAAATAGGTGAGCCTTACTAAAGTAAGGTGCCACCATGATCATCCGACCGGATGATGTTACAGAGATCCCTAAGAATAGGGAGATTACAAAGAGTACAGTTGTCTCTAGATCTAGCTATGAAGTCTGCTGCCTTGTTAGCTTCTCTGTAGCAGTGTCCAAACTCAATGCTGTCAAAGTTAGCACTAAGCTTCTTGATTAGCTCCAATTCCCTTGATATTTCCCATCTGCCTTGATATTTATCATTAATCGTGTTGATCACTTCCAGACAATCTCCTTCCACTATGACTCTCCTTAAGCCTCTTGCTATGGCTAAGTTTATACCTGCACAAACTGCGTCAACTTCTGTTTGGATGGCAGATGTAGCTACCGTTTCCAACTGAAGGATATCAATCACTGAACCACAATGGTCCCTAATAATGACCCCCACATGGCATTCGCCTGTGGGTTTTAGCGAGCCATCCACGTTAATTTTGTAGATAGCCCTAGGTGGTTTAGTCCATTTAGAGTTTCTTTTCCTTCTAGCACTATGGTTGGCTTGAGGAGAGGATTGTTTATTTGCAATTTGCCAATCCGTACGATCGGACAAAATTCTATTTGCTAAATGATGAGAAGTGGTTGGTTTCTTGTTTCTGAAAATCAAGTCATTTCTTGATTCCCAGATTTTTTGCCATATAAAACAGAGTTCTTCAATGTCCTTCTTGTTTTGATTTATAATTAGGAGGTCTTTTATATTGCTACAGTAGGTAGGTATTAGTGTCTTGTTTTTACCTACCAGTTGCTCGTAGGAGGCAATGATCTCCCTCGTGAACGGACAAGAGATAAAGAGGTGGTCACTGTCTTCATTATTGTTATTGCAGAAGCAACAGCTTGACGGGACCCTATTGAAGTATCTATTTAGTCTATTTTTTGTGGCAAGGCTGTCAGTGATTATTTTCCAAAGGAGATTCTTAACTCTAGGGGGGATGTTTAGTTTCCAAATCCATTTGTAATCGTCCGAATGGTTGCTGTTGTTAGTCCTAATTTGTCTCACTGATTTAGGTGTAAATTGACCATTGGAGTTGTATTTCCATATTAATTTATCAGGAGTATTCCAAAGTGGGACTCTGATTTTTATAATTTTTGAAATAATGTTGTTGGGGAAGATCTCATGTAATAGAGGGATATTCCACTGTTTGTTAGTTTTAAGAAGATGGGTTACCTTAAGATCGGGATCAAGGTATTGCTGGAAGTTCGCTAAATTCTGATCTTGTACCCAAGGGTCTTTCCAGACATTTATTGATTCACCGTTTCCTATTAGCCATAGTAGTCCCTGGGAGAATCTCTCTCGGAGGTTAAGAAGTCTCCCAAATTGCCAAGAAGTATTCTGTATGGATTTTTCCATTAATCCTTCCTGCTGAAGATATTTTTCTTTTATGACTTTTACCCAAATGGTATCCGGTTCATGAGTGATTTTCCATAGGAGTTTCATTTGAAGACTTATGTTCATTTCTTCCGCCAGATTTAGCCCAAGACCACCTTGTTCTTTTGGTTTACAGATCTTGTCCCAGCTAATTAAAGGGGTGTACTTTTCTGAATGTAGTTTGTTCCAGAAGAAGTTCTTTTGAACTTGGTCAATTTCGTTTAAAATTCCTTTTGGGAGGAGAAAATTTTGCATCAAATAATTTGTTTTGGAGCTTAAATTTGCTTGGATTAAAGTTGCACGACCAGCCTGGGTGAGAGAGGAGGTCTTCCATTTGGGTAATTGTTTTTTAAGGCTTTGAACAGCGTCATTGAAGACTTCATTTTTAACTCTTCCTCTGACCAAAGATATACCTAGATATTTTTCTAGAGTTTTAGATATAGGAATATTCATATCTCGAGCTAAAGAGTTCGCCAGATTTGAGCTAATGTTTCCTGAGACTTGCAAGGAGCTCTTGTTGTAGTTTATGGTTAGTCCTGAGAGGTTTGAAAAATTGTTGAGGATGTTTTTGATTGTGTGAAGACTTTTGTGAGAAGCTTTGGAGAAAATAATTGTGTCATCTGCAAAAGTAAGAAAGGGGATGCTGGTACCATTTTTTGTGAGCTTGATTCCAATGAGAGCATCATCGTAGTTCGCTTCCTCGATTAATTCTCTGGCTAGGTTCTCCATGACTAAGATAAAGATATAGGGAGCAAGGGGGTCTCCTTGCCTGATTCCCCTTCCTGGTTTGAATGGGGTTCCGGGGCAATTGTTCACTAGGACTGAGAAGGTGGTCGTAGTAATACAGTTCATGACCCAATTGATCCATTGTGGGGCGAAGCCAAATTTGGTGAGAGTTGCTCTTATATAGTCCCAATTGATTCTATCGTAGGCCTTTTCCATGTCTAGTTTAAGGGCCATCCAGCCTTTTTTCCTTTTTGTTTGTGGAAGTTATGAAAGATTTCATGTGCTATAAGGGTGTTATCCTGGATTGATCTTCCTTCAATAAAGGCACCTTGAAAGGGATTGATTAATTTATTTAAGATTGGTTTGACCCGGTTAGCAATGATCTTAGTTATGATTTTATACATGGTGTTGCATAGGCTGATAGGCCTATAGTGATTGATATTCAGAGGATTGTCTACCTTGGGGATGAGGGCAATGAAGGTTTGATTGATTTGTGTTAGCATACTACCAGAATGAAAGAAAGCTTTCACTGCTTTACATAAGGAAGCTCCAATTATTTTCCAGTATTTGAGATAGAATTCTGGAGGGTAGCCGTCAGAGCCAGGTGTCTTGTCCTCAGCCATACTACCGATTGTATCTTTGATTTCTTTGTTAGTTGGGAGAGTTAGAAGAGTTGCATTATCAGTAGATGTGATTTGTGGTTGAATGTGCTTAATTTGATCACTAGAAATGGGGGTTCTGTTTTGAGCAAAAAATCTATCGGACATTTCTTTGGTAATCTGGCTTGTTATTTCTTCATTTTTTGTGAGTTGAGCTCCCTCCTTTGTGATAAAAGTAGCAGTGGAGTTTCTATAATTTTATATTTTTGCAATGATTTGGTAGTAATTAGTGTTTCTGTCTCCTAATTGAAGGTGTTTAATCTTTGATCTTTGTTTCCAAAAATTAAGACTATAGTCTAAGAGTGCATTTTTTTTCTTTTCCAATCTAGTTAGTTTCCTAGTATCACTAGGTGATAGGGTACCCCATGGTAGGTGAAGCTGTAGTTTCTGAATGTTGATTTCTATTTCCGAGAGCTGTTTTTTAATGTTGCTATGGTTGTGATTTTTGCACCATCTCTTGATGTTCTTTTTAAGAAGTTTTTGTTTATGCATGAAAGAGTACGCAAAGGAGCCTGTCAGCTTGTTGTTCCAAACCTTGGTGACTATGGATTCAAATATGGGGTTAGTAGACCAAGCCATCTCAAATCTGAAAGGGGCTCCTTTAAGACATTCAGATGTTCCTAATTGTAGTGTGATGGGACAGTGGTCAGAGGATGAGAAAGGATGGGTCAAGCCCTCTTTTATTCTTTTGTTTATTTTTGGTGCTAAGGAGGGTCAAGCCCTCTTTTATTACTGTACTAGTGTAGATCCCGTCCCGTGTACGGAGAATGCGTTAATCTAACTATAAATTATTTTTTCCTCCAAAAAATAATATAAATATAAATAAAATTAGTTCGACGGGTTATATATAATCAAAATATCTTTTAATTAGATTCTCTCAAAATATAAATAAAATTCACATTTATAAGGTACTACGTCAAAGTTTTTTTTTTCTAATCTATGGTTAATTAAATCTCATGTAATTTAATTAGATAGTTGATTTTCAAAAATATTTTAATATTCTTTTTTATTAAATATGTAGTATATATTTATTACATTAGTTTACTAAAATATCTATGTACGGATGGATTGTGGCTACATATATAGCTATATAATGTTTTAATTTTTTATTTTGTCCTCAAAAAATAATATAGATTGATATAAAATAACAATTATTAAATGATTGATTTTGATATAAATAATTCTTTCCATAAAAAAAATCTAAATATAAATAAAATAGCACCTATCAAATATTACATATTTATCTATTAATATTTTTGGTAAGTATGACTATGGAAATTAGTTTTATTAATTATTTTTATTATTACTACTATTACGTTTAATTATATTGATATAGTTTTTTCCTTATATAATATTTACTCTTTTATAAGATATTCCATCTATTCAATTATATGTGTTAATGGTAAAATAAAATAATTATTTTTATTAGATTTCTTTTTTGACGGGAGAAAGTTATGCGAGACTCGCTCAAGGGCTGCTACGTAGGCAAATTCACTCACATGCCGCCACGCAGGCACCAATGCATCGGTTTTAGTATATGTATGTATATATAGATTATTTAGAAAATTTTGACTGAGATCCTGGTAACTGGGCTTAGGTACATAACGTCCACGAAGATTGTCAATAATAGTAAGGGTACTCGACGTGCTAAGAGCCAAGTTAGCAAGCGCATCTGCAACCTTGTTACCTGGCTGATCGACACCTCCCATGGCGTGTCTTTGATGATTCGGCAGCACCGGTCTATGAGCTGCCGATTAGCATGGATTGCACCTCCTCCTTCACCCCGGAATATGCCTCCACCCCGCCATTCCTAGATTCCCTTTCGAAACCCTATCCGTACTGAGCTTGACCCACCGGCCACCACTATTATTCATCTCAACAAAACTTCCTGCATTATGGTTTTAATGGCTTCTTTTAAAAAATTTGCTAGTTCGGCTAGTAGAACCTCATCCTGATAAGGGCATCTAGCACCTCATCCCAATACACCAACTCAAGTTCAAACCCAAACCCAGAGATTTCATTGTAACTCATCTCATCGTTTGTTATTTGTGTAATCTTGGTACTCAAGCAGGCAAGCAATTGGAGAGTGCTTTCATTGACGAGGCCAAGGAATCGGATCCATAGTTTGTTCAAGCAATCTTTAAGCATTGGCTCAACCCCTACATTAAAAATATTTCTAAAACGAACCAATTAGTCAACGACTGTGAAGACCGAGCAAAATTAATGAAACACAGAGTTATGTCACCAAAGGGATGGACAGGTCGAGCTCCCATGGAAGCTTGTGGGAGGAAAGCTTGTGGGAGGATTGATGAATGGAAGGAGAAGGGAGAGAGTTGCAGAGGTTAAAGGAAGGAGGTGAGAAATTAGACAGAAAAGAAGGAGAGAGTAGAGATTATGAGGGAGATAGAGGTAAAGTGGTTTGGTTCTTTCATTGATGATGGCCAATTACAACCAATTGTCAAGACAACAATTAAATCCCTAATGCAGTAATGCAGATGCGCGAACAGAAAAACTAGTTCTAGCTCGCCATTACAAAAGCTTTAGGTTGAGTTGGGAACCGATTATAAATCAAGTCTCAAAATTTGAGTTTCCAGATTATAAGATAGAAGTCTATGACAGAAACAGAGAACAAAATGTCATAATTCTGATACACGAGAATGATTGAACGATTCAAGTCCACTTTGCATCTACCTCCACTTTAGAATGGAAAAGAAAACAGAGAAAAACAGGATGAAACAACGAGAACACGCATCTAAAGATTGTCTATGGGATGCTAGAGCAAAAACTCTCAACTCACTCTTCAACAGGAGCAATGATTCTTCCAGCAACTTGATCCAGATCACGCCTTCCACTGGATGTGATTCTCCTTCCACTGGCATATACAAGAATATAAGTTTAACAAAATGCAAATTGCACATGAAAACAAAAAACCAAATTGAACATGAACTGAAACTAGGCAAAAGTAACTCACCCCTTAGGGTCTAGCTCAACAATATTCATGTTCTGCAACTGCTGGAGGATGTTACGGGCAACAGCACCACTGCTCTTGCCGAAATGAGGAGGGCGGCTTCCATTTCTCTTGCTGCCTCCATAGATCCTCTTGAAACCGCCTACTCCAACACCACCCCTCAAGTAGATTTTCCTGGCCATTGAAGCTGCCATAGAGAAGAAATAGAGATGTCAGAATAACAGAAGGTATCAATTTTAGATTTTTTCTAAGCAAAGCATTGTGAAGGTTGCAGCAGCGACATACCGGCTCTAATGAAGTACCAGTCAGCATCATAAGGAGCAAGCTCCTTGAGGGTTCCAGTTTTCACAATGTCTGTCCAGTGCGGCAACTCCACCTTCAATCAGAAAATAACTCTAATCAATCAACCAAGCCAAATTTGCAGACGGCATCAAAAGGAATCAAAAAAGAAGTAGAAAAGGCAGGTAATGGCAATTGAATTCATAATTTAGTGCTGCACTAGATACATAATAAACATGGAGGGCAAAAAAACGTAGAAAGAGCAAATTAGAGCAGACCCGATTGCATATAAAAGCAATTTATGAAAATTTAAATCATAAGTTAAGTGCTGCAATGGAGACCCTACGAAACTGACATTACACATTCAAGCATGAAACCAGTTGCTCTAGTTATCCCCCATTACTGAACTTCACCTACGATCTGACCAAGCTGCATCAATGAATTGTTAAATTTTATCATCCTATAGACCTTCAAATAATAGGGGAAACAAAGATCAATAACCAATGTGTAAACAATTACCCCCAGCACAATCCACCAACAGCATAATAATCATTATCTGGCCACATTCAACTGTATAACGACAAGAAAATATACAAGCTTCTGGCATTTGTTCACAGATGTTATATGTTAATTATCCACACCACTTATGACTGTTGAAATCCACAAAATCTCCATTGATCATTGTTCACAGATGTTAATTTCCATCATAACTCATACCACAAACAATTAGTTTTCACTTTTCATTCAAGATCGAGCAAGACTAAGATGAACCGAAAATCACAAACACAACAGAGCAAAAAACCTATCTAGCGGCCAACACGCAAACATTCGACAGTAAAAACTACGAAAATTCAACTTTTATTGCAGGAAATGGAATCAGTGAGTGTGAAAAAAAATAACGAACCTTGCCGGACCGCTTGAGGTGAGAGGCGTATGCCTTGACGAACTCGTGAGGCGAAACATCTTTGACTGTAGCCATTGTCGACCTTCTCCTTTCTCTCTCTCGATCTCTAAGAGAAGCTCTGGATCAAGGTATCGCCGCGCCTCTAGCTCTGGCGTACTAGGGTTTCGTAACTGATATTAAAGGGGTTCTGAAGAAATCGGTATAGGTGTTGGGCCGGGCCCGGTGAATCAACTACCTTAATATGTGATTCATTGGGCCAGCCCAAATTAAACTACGGAAGGGTGCAGTTTTGCTTTTGAAAAACCCTTGAAAACATAGAGATTTTTAGAAGTGGCTAAGGTTTTGGGCTCGTTTGGTATAATTATGTAAACGGAATGAAAACAAATTTTATGTAATAAAATTTATCTAGATAAGAGAAGAATGTTATTTTTTTTGTATGAAAAATAAGATAGTAGGGGTAATGATTAGAGGAATATAAGAGATAAGGTTATCACTTGTTCAAATGAGTAATTGAAATAAGGATCAAGGGAACAAAACAAATTTTATATGAAAAGTTAGAAGAAACGAGTAATAATTAAAAAATTTAACAATATATCTTAAACTATAACTAGACTATATTTATTGCATTTTCCTTTAAACCAAACAAGCTCTTAATACGAATTAAAATCCAGCTATTCAGATCCATGTGAAAAGAGGTATACTCTCCCACCTTTTTTTTTTTGATAAGGTAAAGATTTGGAAGGGTTCAGGCCCTGCTGGACCACCACCCAAGAGCATCCTTGCGGATGAATAAGCGTAGAGCAGAATCAGCGAGGACGTCTGGCATGGGCGTTGTGTGGATTAGCCGCACGATCTTGTTAATCGTCGTGTTGATCTCCCGGAAGACATGACTGAATTGCACCCTTGCAAAATGTTGGAGTAGGAGCAGGGTGTCGGAAATCAGAATCTCGATCTCCACGGGCAGCACCACAAACCTCGCAAACAATTGATGACGGTCAGGCTGTTGCCTTCAATCATGATGCTGGGAAGCCTAAGCTCCTTTGCCTTGGCGATGCCTCCTCTAATTGCCAGAGCCTCCGCAGCCAATGCTGAGATGTGTCCACATTTGAAGCCGCCACAAGCGATGATTGTCCCGCTGTGATCCCTAATAATGAAACATGCAGAAGCTTCACCCGAAGGTAGTTTGGATCCATCGAAATTTATTTTGAAAGATCCCTCGCCTGGTTTGCGCTCCATCTCAAATTTCTTCTTCTCCGTGATTGAACTGTTCGAGATTTCCAATGGTGACATGTGGTCTCCTCTTCAAAGGTCAATTTAGAGGCAGCCCATTTTTGTATTTGTTGTTTGGTATAATTCTCCATAGCATGGATGGATGTTGTTATGAGGTTTTCAAATACTTTCCGATTCCTGCTTGTCCATAGGCTCCACCATGTCGTCGCAAGTCTTCCTTTTTGCTCGGGTTTGAGTTTAGTAAAAAATTCACATACATTGTTTTTAATCAATTTGTTTCTAGTGTCAATTTCTCGAATCACTTTTTCAATGTTTGGGTCAATTTTGTGGATCAGTTGTAGAGTGTGGTGGCATTCAGTAAATAGATGGATTGAACTTTCTTTTTAAATAGTTATTTATAGTAGCTAGTTTTGGTTTGTTTTTCACTTTAACATATATGATATTGCATAAAAAAATTCCATTTTTCTTTCATCATGGATAATTTTCAATAACAAGTTGAATGATCGGTTATAGTGTAGTAATACAAATAGATCTTTACATTGAACTATTAATTAAAAATAATTATTATGTTGGACTTAAATAAACTAAGTATTAGAATAAGCCAACTTCTATGCAGTGTATATGGCTATGCCGGCCAAAAACCCATGCCCTGCATGCACGTTTTGATGCATCATATCATTCATGAACTTTTCCACATGGCTCATTTATTATGAACGATGATGTGACATAATGTGCCTTGGATGGTTGCATGCAGTAACACATGCAATATTGTCCCCAATGAGAAAAAAAGCTTAATAATGAAGCTCAAGAATTTCTGAATAGTGTGTGTGGTTAAATTATAAAACTAAGTTGGTGGAAAATGCAAATATAAGTTTGGTAGTTGGAGGTAAATGAAAGATGGTACCACAATGATATTGAGACCATAGGGGAAGTGAGATGTCACCATTCATTTTTCCAATAAGAGGGTATTGGCCCAACTTTTGAAAGGGACACATTACCCAATTGAGTTATCATCTAGATGATATAACATAATCCAAAACATAAAATTTTAGTCGAAATCTACGGTTTAGTCCACCTCGTGTTAGATATATTTAATTAGGGATTAAAATTAAATGTTCTATCATAAAAAAAATGTTTTGTTCTCAGATAATTAAGGCTATTTTTGATAAAAAGGGAAGCTGATAGGGTAGCTTAAGCTGATCGTGTATCTGAAGTTGATGGATTATTTCATTTATTTGTGTTAAATATAGGTTAATAAGCTAGTATGGTATTTAGAAAACCTAGTTGTTATGATAGTTGATGAAAACTCGTGAATAAAAATTTACAAACTTCGAAAAGTTTGGGTGAGTACGTAGTTGATGAAAAACATTGATCCTAAAAGCTTTTTTTTTTTTTACAGTAGGCAAATAGTATGATGTCAGAAGATCATCATTGATCATCCTGGCGGATGATGTTACAAAATTCCCTACTCATAGAGAGGTTATAGGGATTAAATTAATTTAGTACTATTTCTAGCTAGGAAGTCTGCAACCGAATTTGCTTCTCTGTAGCAATGTTGCACCTGAGGTCCTGAACCGAAGTGAACTCCTGCATCAATCTTGAGATCTTCTCTGTAAGTCTCATGATCTCCCAGTGAGGTGTGTTGACTCCTGTGATAGCCTTTATAACTTCCAAGTTATCTCCTTCTACGATGATCCTTCTCCAGCCTCTAGCAAGGGCTAGTTCTAGTCCTCTACAAAAAGCCAGAGATTCTGTTTGAATTACAGATCATAAAAGCTATTTAATTAAACTAAAATCATATACTTATTTCATTTAAAACTATATAATATCAAACTGCAAGTTCCGAAAAGCTACTAATTGTTGTGTCAAACAGAACCTAAGGATGGATGGTCTCCAACAAAACATAAATTTTAGTCGAAATCTACGGTTTAATCCACCTCATATTAGATATATCTAATTAGGGATTAAAAAAAAGACCATTTATGGTTCTTAATAAGTATCCAATTAGCTAGTTCGAGTTCCATGACTTTATGGTTTTGATTTTTATAAATATATATATAGATAATCTAAATTGTCCGATAATTGTTGTCTAAGAGTGAGTGGACTATACCCCAACCTTCAAAGTGATAAATAAAAGTGATTTTTTCTCCTTTATATGATGCACAATTGGCACAAACAAGTGTACAACTAGTTTACAAGCAAACATATGTTTGGAATTAACCTAATGTACACTAAGAAATATGATAGTGGTGGTGTATATTGGTCATCAATGGATATTGACATATCGAGAGGCAAGTTAATCACAACTGTGCACTAATATACAATAAAACCTTTGTCCAAACTATTTCATGACAAAGTAACTAACTCACCAACTAATTTTTGTGCCAAATAAATAAAGGTAGGATGACAATATAGACCACCGCAACCCTTAAAATTATATGATACTCTCTGATCTAAATTAAGTGATGTTTTAACTTTTAAATTTGATCAAAAGAAGTGTTACATTAATTTTTTACGCAATCAAATACGAATGATTTTTGAAAATGGTTATTCTTTCAAAATTTTAATTTACTAAGGTTGGTAAATATTTGATCAAAATAAGTGTTACATTAATTTTTTGGGTTGCTCGGTCCTTCACCCATTTTCCTTTTAAAAATAAAACAAATAAAAATAAAATGTTCCTGTATTTTTATAACGGGGGTTACTCACATTTGAAATTTGATGGTAAATGCAGTGATCGAACCGGAACCTCCCATTAACCCCTCTCATCCTTTACCATTGGGCCATCCCATCAGGGGCGGAAGAAGTATGTATCAAACTATACATATGGAACTATGGAAGGATATACAATCAAATTCGACCATGATGCTTAAGAGGTCCTACTCTATCAATCACAAATTAAAATTTTCGAACATTTAATGAATTTAATAAATACATGGTCCCATATTGTAAACATCTTGGTCATGTTGGGTGCTTGATAAATGACATGAATCATGAATGTAATGTACGTAACACTGGTTCCTAAATAGTAAAGTTATTATCTATTTGAAGTTTTGCAAAAAGTATATAACACTAACCATATACAACAGCACTGATTTTGTTCTAAGAGGTCTTAATTCGTAAAGACCCTCACAAGTCACAATGTTGGTTACCATCTTGATTTGTCGGACCCTCAAATTTTGTTGTTTAGAGTTGAGACCCTTAATTTCTGAATTTGAATAGGGCCTACAAAATGTCATGACCGACTCTAATTCCATGAACGTTGAACAACAAATTCCAGAACCGAGACAGAGAGAGTAGTCCCTACCCAATACCCATACAATAAGCAACCAAATGTAAATGCAAAGATATCAAGAGGTGATCCAAATCTGATAACAAATTTCAACTGCAAAAAGAATCCCCATACAATAAGGTCAAAAAAATATATAATGGAAGGGAAAGAAAACAAACCCAAGGCTCTGATATACCCTACTGACCTTACAAAATGACCTAAAGATGTAAAAAAAAAAAGAAGGTAAAGAAATAGCAATACTCTAGTTTATCTAAAGAGAGCTTAACTATAAGATCTTCAATTTGCACTTCTAACCATTTTTCTGCAACTTGCAAGAAGATTACTAATCTTGATTTTCATCTCTTCTTCTAAGGCTAAACTTAACTGGCCACCTAAAGTTCCATCCCTGTACAAAATTTTTTTTTTTTGGAAAGAAAATAAATGAACCAACAAATTTGATGTGAATGACAAAGATAACACAAAGCCAAGTACCAAACAGTTTTCATGTTGGATGAAAATGGTGCACTGTCACTGCTAGCTTCTTCCATCTCCTCAGATGCAGGTGGGAAGATGATCGCTTCGCGGGATGAGAACAGGCTGCTCGGCAATGGGTGCTATCGAGCTTGCTAGGTTGTCGGGCACTGCTGGCTTGTCTGCAGAGCTGCTGCTCCTCATCTCGATCACCTTCTTGTGGGAGTTGGAGTGAACCGATGGGATGAATGTTGGGCTGGCTGCTGGCCTGTACTCGGGGAAGAGGCGGCCTGACTTAAAACGAACACCGCAAGCATTGCAAAGGGTTTTCGGGCCCATTGGCCCTGCCCTCCATTGCGGGGTCTTGGTTATCTCACAGTGCATGCATTTCCTCACAGGCAGAGGAGCTGCATTTGGGTTAGGATTCGGGTTCTGGTTAGCGACTCCAAGGTTCGAATTCTTGGTCTTCTTCTTCTTCTTAGGCTGATCGCCCACGGCCTGCTTCAAGGGCCGAGACTCAGCAGAGTTGGCCACGGATTCAGACGAGCCACAGGGGACAAAAGCGGCCTGGAAGGGGTTCTCGGTGACTGATGATGATGGCGAGATTAGCTGAATGGCAGTGCGAGGGTTGAAGATCGCTGGGCGGGGGCGCTTGCTCCGCGCCCTCTTCTCATGGCTAACCGGAACAGCCTTGCTGTCGGAGCACGAGCTGCTGCTCTCGAGCACTGAGACTGGGCTCGACGTCTGGAATTGGGGCTGGGAGGTGCCCGTGGTGGAGGAGACACTGCTCTTCTCCATGGTCATTCCTCCACCAGAGAAGGAATCATCCATGAAATTCGACATCCATTCGAGCTGAACAATGTCTTCATACTGAAAGGTAAGCATAATAACTAGTATAAGTGCTCAGAAATTATCAATCATCAATTCAATTCAACCCACTGCATATTTTGTTCCAACTCTAAATGATACAGTAAAAAATTCAAACACTTCAACTGTTCAGACAATTCAATTTTATCTCAATTAATAATTCAATAAACAACTTAAACCCCAAAATCAACGGGCAGAACCTATCCAATTTTTTTTTAAAAGGCATACAAATCATATCCGCTGTCACTAACTAATGTGAATGTGGACCCATGTGCAATCACACCACGCCAAGGCCATTTTTTCTTTGCATGATGAAGATGGTGATAATTGATAACATCACAACAGTAAATCACAAAGTGGCACCCATCCCACTGGTAGCTGGCAATCATATACGGAGTAGTACGCAATAAAAACCATTTAAATTACAAAATTCCATAATAAAAAAAATTATTTAATTAAAGATTGATACTCAGAACAGAGAAATCCATAAAAATTCCTAATTCTCCATCCATCAATTCGCCATAAATAATACGGAGTAGAGCACAATCACATGACGCGCATATTCTTAAATACTCAACTCCAAACACTCAATTTAGACAAACAGTATCAAAAAATGAGGAAGAAAATCCAGATAAAACTTTTTAAAAAAGGATAAAAATCATGGAATTCGATTTGGTGTTCTTCTTACCGGAACAGAGATTTCGGCGGAGAGGTCGGACGCGGAGTTTCCGGAAAACACAGAGTTAAAGCCAAGCAGCGCCCCTGCCGACGAGCCTCCGGGCAAAACGCTCGGAAAAGCGTCGCTATCTCCGCAACCGCCAACAAAACCGGTGTCGAGTTCGTCGCTGGGGAATTCAAGCAAATCGTCGATATGGTCAAAGAAGTTGCCGCAGTCCATTTCATCCATGAAGTTGGTTCCGACCATGGTTTTTCGAATTACCTGAAGCAAAAGAGAGAGAGGAAAAGATTTTCTTTCAAGAACTGGATTGAAAATGAAACCCTGAGAGCAAAATAATGGGCGCTAAAGTGCGCAGCATATGGGCGGGACGTAGAGTGGGGCCCGCCCGGCCCGAATTTTTTCGGTTATTGAAGCTCGTGAAAGGTAATGTGTCAATCATATCGGTATGCACTATTGTACGCGGACAAGCGCATGTTAGCCGTTCACGCTTTTGTTGCTTGATTCTTTCTCATCGCGAGTTTCAAAAAAGTTGGAAAAAAATCACCAGGAAATAAAACATTTAATTGGTGATATTTATACGGAGTATTTTCTTTTTCTGCTTCGGTGAGTAAAGATGAGAGAGAGCGGTAAATCTTTCTTTTTTGTTTGCTTTCCTTACAATTAAGATTTGGTGAATGAAAAATCCATGGCTTCAGAAAACGGCAAAGTATCCCAAGAATTTGCAGAGAAACGGATGAGAATTGAATTATTCCTCGTGATTCTGAAATTAAACCGTCCAAAATCTAGAAATTGGACAAAACGCTTTCTCCGATTTTTTGTAATCCTCAATCACAAAAATGGAGGAGAAATACGTTAAAACAAGAGTGAGGACTGAAATTTCCGAGAAATGAAACGGAAATTCACAAATTCAAAACGAAATTGCATATGTGAACCGAACCGCAAAACTCCGAAAATGCAGAAATAATGCAGCGAGACCGACATCACATTAGGTTAGGAGGCTCAATTACCTTAGTAAGTAGTTGAGAGAAATCGAACAAGCCAGAAGCTCAAACAAGTGAAATCGTTCGGTAAAAACTCCTGCAAACGAAAGAAACGGAAAAGTCAATTGGCAAACTCCCGTTGATTACAATCAGATACGTCACGGAATACAGCAAACATTCAGCACTACAAGATATCGGAATTCGGAAGCACGAAAAGCATGAATCGACCAAACCGCAGAGAAAATGAGGATGATCGAACCTCCAATGCGTAGCGGAAGGGCGAAATTCAGCCGATTTGCCGCCCGAAAAACAAACTCCGTTGGCAAAAAAACGAATGGAAATCAAACAAGATAGAGTGTAACTAGATTGAATTTGCGAATCGTACTCCTAGAGTATCAAAATTGAAACCGCGTAAACGAATTGAAGATGGTGTAGGAGATTGAAGTGAACTGGAGAGTTATGAAACAGAGAGGGAGGAGTTGATGGAGTGCCTCTTAAAGGAGGGAGAGAGAGGTGGGGGGAGGTGGGATAGGGTGGGGGGAGGTGCACGGAAATTAGGTGAGCCTCCGTTATCGATGCTAGCTGTAATTTACAATGCCTCTCCCCCTGTCTTGACGTTGAAATTCAAATTCTTCACACTCTCGCCTCTACTTTTTCCTTTTCTTTTATTTTCTGCCCTTTTTCTTTACAAATATTTTCTCTTCGGTTCCCTCCTTCTAAGTTTTAAAATGATACTACCTCCGTTCGGAAAAACTTGACACTTTACTATTCATGCACGCTTTTTTATGAGATAAAAACTATATAAAATATCGAGTTTTTTTAATAATTTTTTTAACAACTTCGTAGTTATTATTAATAAGTACAAACTTGTTAAAAAAAAATTATAAAAAAATGAATATTTTATATAGTTTTTATCGTTGTAAAAAAGCGTGCATGAATAGTAAACGACAAGTTTTGCCGAACGGAGGGAGTATATTACTAGTATAATTCCCGCGCGATTTTTAAAACTAAAACCTTGATAATATAAAAAATAATATTATAAAATATTAATAAAAGTTAATATAAAATTCATTAAAATCTTTACCATAAATGTATCTTATAAATATCTCAAAAAAAATTTAAAAAAAAAATATCATGTAAAAGTATAATATACAAATATGGATATTTAAATCACTTGGTAAAAATAATAATATTATTGTAACGTTGTTTAAATGTTATGTGGTATAACAGTTATCTAAAATGATACTATTGGTTATGTCATATCATCATATATATTAAGTAGTATATAAACATTAGATATTTATAATATATAAATATTTACATGTAGATTAATAGTAAGCATTAGATTATATTAAATTTAATGTTTTGAATTAAGCCTAATAGTTAATAAATATATTTTTTTTTTTTAAAAGAAATGTGATTGGTTTAAAGGGAAGAAGAATAAAAATTAAAGGGAAAAATAGATTGATTTAAAGAGATAAAAAAAAAAGTAAATATAGGCTAAAACTCTTTTATTTTAAGAATATATATATAGTAAATGTGATAAAAAAAATTAAAAAAATGTAATTGGTTTGAAAAGATAAAAAGAAGGAGAAAAAAATAATTAAAGGAAATCAATTTGAGATAATCC
This sequence comes from Persicaria tinctoria, assembly GCA_037127255.1. NCBI lineage: Eukaryota > Viridiplantae > Streptophyta > Magnoliopsida > Caryophyllales > Polygonaceae > Persicaria > Persicaria tinctoria. Next base: position 16,920,675 of record JBANSL010000008.1, read on the forward strand.
TAGTAGCTATATTAAATTGAATTCAATGTTTTGAATTAAGCCCAATTATTAAAAAATATGTTGGAAATAAAAGAAAGAATATGATTGGTTTAAAAAGATAAAGGGAATAATGAAATTAATAATTAAAGGAAATAATAATTAAATATAGGAGAGAGGAAAAAATAAAAAAGTAGAAAATAAGGAATTGGTTAAATTACCTAAAATCAAGGAGAAGATGACACGTCATCAGAGTCTTCTGATTTAAAGTATTATATAGATTATTAAAAAATATGTTGGAAATAAAAGAAAGAATATGATTGGTTTAAAAAGATAAAGGGAATAATGAAATTAATAATTAAAGGAAATAATAATTAAATATAGGAGAGAGGAAAAAATAAAAAAGTAGAAAATAAGGAATTGGTTAAATTACCTAAAATCAAGGAGAAGATCACACGTCATCAGAGTCTTCTGATTTAAAGTATTATATAGATTACCTAAAATCAAGAAGAAGATGACACGTCATCAGAGTCTTCTGATTTAAAGTATTATATAGATATAGATATATAGATATAGATATAGATTGTTAAAAAATATGTTGGAAATAAAGGAAAGAATAGGATTGATTTAAAAAGATAAAGGGAATAATGAAATTAATAATTAAAGGAAATAATAATTAAATATAGGAGAGATGAAAAAATAAAAAAAAGTAGAAAATAAGGAATTGGTTAAATTACCTAAAATCAAGGAGAAGATGACACGTCATCAAAGTCTTCTGATTTAAAGTATTACTAGTATTCGGTACCCGCCCGTTGTGCGGTTTTGTAATAAATTTTATTATATAAAACATCTTTGAATTAATATAAATTATTACTCCATATAAATTAAATATATAGTTTTCAATTGTGTTATGTTTTTGAGAATGTAAACATTTTTTTAACTACATTAATCATATTTGTTCTCTTATTAAGAAAATGGTTAATTAAAATCTATTTTTATAAATATATCATACACATGTCAAAAACTTTTTAATACCCTATTTATTTTATAACTTATTTATTTATTAAAAAGCTTCATCATTTAAAAATATTAAATGTAATCTATATATTGTAAATGGAGATGTCGAATACTTTTATGAAATTAAAAATACTAATGGCAATCTATTTATCTATGTGTATTTTCATAAATATATCCAATAAAAAATTCATTAAATTAATCAGTAACTTCTTAAAATTGAAACTTACTTTACGGTGAAACTTCTACCGTATCTTGCTTGATATTCCAATTGATTAGTTTAAAGATAGATTCAAATAGTCCGGTTTTGAAAGATAGATTAATGGTGCTATATATAAATATATTTTATATATTAGATAGTTATCAGATAGATTTATCTAAAATAATTTCCGGCAAGAAGCACACGTATATATTAGATAGATTTATCTAAAGCGATAATTTTTCTACCTAATTAAAATATAAGGCTGAATATTTATAAAAAAAACCTAATTAAGATATAAGGTTATATTGGATAGATTATTGATTTAAAAAGATAAGTTTATTTTATCTAACTATATTGACTTATTAATTAATGTGCCTAAAAATATAATACCATTTTAATTCAAAATATGAGACGTATGCAAAAATAATCCCGTTTTAATTCAGAAAATTCCATGGATGCGAGATCGCACCAGAGTCCGTTTTTGGCCTCTACTTTAATATTTTGGTGGTGTAATTTGGTCTATTGTATTTATCAATTATGGGTGTATCCAATTATTGGTGTATTTCTATCAATTCTACCTTCAAAGATTTTGATTTAAATAACCAACGATTTTATGCCTTTACACCTTTCCAAAACAAAGTTTACTACGTATTATGTCAAAAACTTCTTAAAATATAGGCAATCGAATTCAACCATACAAATTTTTATTAATTGGTTAATTTGACTTGGATATGTTAGAATTGTTATACTGTTAATTCAGTAACCATTGATCATACCCTTTTTTTTTATATATATATATAAACAATAAATTTTACCATGTTTTAATTAGTTACGTTTGAAAATACATATTTGATAAGATATGCATGCATTTGTTAGTTATATTTTGTTAAACGGATAAATATCTCAATTACATAATCTAATTAAAATATAAGTTAAAAGGTTATATTGAATAAATTATGTAAAAAGATAAGTTTTTAGCTAACTATATTTGTTTATTAATTGATGTGGCCCAGAAATATAATACCGCTTTAATCCAGAAAATGCCACGTAGGCAAAAATAATCCCGTTTAATCCAGAAAATTCCGTGGCAGCGAGGTCGCTTCAGCGGTCTCTGTTTTAGTATTTTACTAGTATTCGGTACCCGCCCGTTGTGCGGTTTTGTAATAAATTTTATTATATAAAACATCTTTGAATTAATATAAATTATCACTCCATATAAATTAAATATATAGTTTTCAATTGTGTTATGTTTTTGAGAATGTAAACATTTTTTTAACTACATTCAGGGCCGTCCAATCAATTTCGGAGGCCCTGGTCAAATTTTATCAACGATATAAAAAATTTGTAATTTTTTTAACCAAATATCTCTTATATTAACATTTTTATATTTTTTTTAACGTTTAATTTATTTAGTTCATTTTATTGATAAATAATATATATAAAGTTTTTCATTAAATCATTTTTTTATTAAAATTTTAGATTATTTTTTGTTAATATTTAATCACTTTAATATGTTTTTCAAACCATGTTTAAAATAGAAATATAAATACCGAAGTAAGTATGAGAGCTAAAGAATGATGTATATCTCCATATTTTATTTTTGTTAACATTAATTGATTTATACAGTTTATTTAACAAATAATAATACTAAAAATAATATATATATATATATATATATATATATATATATATAATTTGTTAGTTTAATTATCTTTTATATTAAATTTTTGGATTATTTTTGTTAATATTCAATCACTTTAATATATTTTTCAAACAATCTATAAAATAGAAATGTAAATATCAAACTAAATATGGTACAATGTACTGTACCATAATTACTGTAAAAAGAAGGGTAAAAAAGAAGCAGTTATTGGGTATCGAACCCAGGTCATTACACTCATTAGCAACCAAGCACGGTTACATCCCGCTTGAACCATTCCGCCATCTTGCACAAGTGATTATCCGCTAACCTTTTTCTATATATATACTAAACTAAAAAGATTAAAATGAGGCCCCGAAAAATCGGAGGCCCTGGGCGATCGCCCAACTTGCCCATGCCCAGGGCCGGCCCTGACTACATTAATCATATTTGTTCTCTTATTAAGAAAATGGTTAATTAAAATCTATTTTTATAAATATATCATACACATGTCAAAAACTTTTTAATACCCTATTTATTTTATAACTTATTTATTTATTAAAAAGCTTCATCATTTAAAAATATTAAATGTAATCTATATATTGTAAATGGAGATGTCGAATACTTTTATGAAATTAAAAATACTAATGGCAATCTATTTATCTATGTGTATTTTCATAAATATATCCAATAAAAAATTCATTAAATTAATCAGTAACTTCTTAAAATTGAAACTTACTTTACGGTGAAACTTCTACCGTATCTTGCTTGATATTCCAATTGATTAGTTTAAAGATAGATTCAAATAGTCCGGTTTTGAAAGATAGATTAATGGTGCTATATATAAATATATTTTATATATTAGATAGTTATCAGATAGATTTATCTAAAATAATTTTCGGCAAGAAGCACACGTATATATTAGATAGATTTATCTAAAGCGATAATTTTTCTACCTAATTAAAATATAAGGCTGAATATTTATAAAAAAAAACCTAATTAAGATATAAGGTTATATTGGATAGATTATTGATTTAAAAAGATAAGTTTATTTTATCTAACTATATTGACTTATTAATTAATGTGCCTAAAAATATAATACCATTTTAATTCAAAATATGAGACGTATGCAAAAATAATCCCGTTTTAATTCAGAAAATTCCATGGATGCGAGATCGCACCAGAGTCCGTTTCTGGCCTCTACTTTAATATTTTGGTGGTGTAATTTGGTCTATTGTATTTATCAATTATGGGTGTATCCAATTATTGGTGTATTTCTATCAATTCTACCTTCAAAGATTTTGATTTAAATAACCAACGATTTTATGCCTTTACACCTTTCCAAAACAAAGTTTACTACGTATTATGTCAAAAACTTCTTAAAATAGGCAATCGAATTCAACCATACAAATTTTTATTAATTGGTTAATTTGACTTGGATATGTTAGAATTGTTATACTGTTAATTCAGTAACCATTGATCATACCCTTTTTTTTTATATATATATATAAACAATAAATTTTACCATGTTTTAATTAGTTACGTTTGAAAATACATATTTGATAAGATATGCATGCATTTGTTAGTTATATTTTGTTAAACGGATAAATATCTCAATCACATAATCTAATTAAAATATAAGTTAAAAGGTTATATTGAATAAATTATGTAAAAAGATAAGTTTTTAGCTAACTATATTTGTTTATTAATTGATGTGGCCCAGAAATATAATACCGCTTTAATCCAGAAAATGCCACGTAGGCAAAAATAATCCCGTTTAATCCAGAAAACTCCGTGGCAGCGAGGTCGCTTCAGCGGTCTCTGTTTTAGTATTTTATATAGATATAGATATAGATATAGATATATAGATATAGATATAGATGGGAAATATTTAGTATAATTTTTGTCCAATTATTTTGTGGTCAAAATTGGTGATTCAAATATATTTTGTTTATAAAAAGATTAATATTATTATATTACAAAGTGAGTATAAATTAGATGATTAAATTAACTATTAAATATAATTTATACTCAAAATTATTATTTTTTTTAAATAAAATATTTGAATATTTAATATGTGTAAAAAAAAAAAAATGGATAGAGTATGCACCATATCGAAATTTGTTCAATTTCAAATTGTTTATAGTATACTTTTATTTATTTTCAAACTTTTTATTAATGTTAATCAATTGCTGATAGTTTGTATTAATGAAAATAGCTTATACTTAGATAAAATACAAATATAAAATCATAAATATGCTATTCAAGATAAACTTTTAAATTATCATTGTCGAACAAAAAAAAAAGGAGTTGAAACTTGAAAGTAACTTGAAACTGTTCTTCTTTTTTTTAACTTCGTCTGTCAGTCTGTCAGATAGGATAGAACATATACATGGCATTGGCATAGGAAAAGGCTGAAAAATATTTTTAGTTTTCTACTGCAGATGGTTTGAATTTTTTTGGTATACATGGAGTACAAATTTTACCAAAGTATATACCATGCACAAAGCTATTTTTTTTTTGTCAAATACACGGTTATTTACCGTCTTTCGATATTGATATACAAAAAAAAATTGAAAACACTGTTTTAAAAAATCTTTTAAGTCTACTTAGATCCCGTCTAAACCCTTGATTTTACCCCGCCATTAAGACGGTTAAAGTCTCCAGGACCCGCCTAAATCACAAACACCCACCATAAAATTCACTAAAACCCTTAATCCTAATATCCTACCCTGTCATCAAATACCCACCAAACTTTTTGAAAACATTGTCTATTGTATAAGTCAAAAGCTCAAATTGTAGGATACTATGAAATGAGCACTAATATAAGAAGTTTAAAACTATTATAAATAACCATACTTTTAATTGGAGATGTGCCATATAGGGATCTTTGTGGACCTTGGCCTAAATTTGTGAGTTGGTGTAGGTGTAGCGCAGTATCAGCAGTACCTTACACTCCATTCCCATAATAATACGGTTCTGATATTTGCACGGCGAAGTTCTCGCCATCGGCACGGTGCCGGTGCCGACTTCTCAAATCGGCAGAACATCATGCCGGATCCGGACTCCCAATTCGACATAGGTTGAGGGAATCCTGCAGCTTTCGTCACATCAGTCAAATCGACTGGAAAAGCTGGCGCGGGACTTGCATGTCGGTGCCGGACTCCGGATCCGGTTCGGTCACATCAGTCAAATTGACTGAAAGTCGATTTGAACTTACCTCGGGCATTGGACGCCACACTGGGAGTCCGACACCTGTATCCTGGATGCCACACTAGGAGTCCGACACCGGCATCCGACGCTGTCGATTTGGGAGTCCGGCACCGGCACCGTGCATATAGCGAGATAATGCCGTGCAAATAACAAAAAGGTAATAATATTACTCCGCAATACATAACTCGTTATATCAAACAATTACGGAGTATTTAATTCTTGATAATAATAATACATTATACACTACTAAAACTATTTAGTGGAGATCTTTTACATCATTATATAATCCACTCCTTACATCACAAAAAATATTTAAAATTTTAATTTTAATAAAATTATAAAATTATTCTCTAGTGTAAATCATAATCATTTTGTGCTCTAATTTTTCAAAATTAAAAATCTCCTTTTGAGCCAAAATACAATAAATTTATGATTTTACACAATTATTTAATGAAAAAAAAATCTTTTATCATAAATAATTATCTTTTTATATTTCAAACTTAAAACATTTTCAATTTTTTGTTAAATAGCCATAAATATTTTTATGATGTAGGAGAGTGTGAAATATATATGGGTAAATAATAGAAAACCACCTTAAAATAAAAATTTTACAAAAAAATATCTATATATTTACTTTTCTTTCAAAAACCACCCACTAAAAATAATATTATGTTTTCAAAGTTTCTTAAATATTTTGGTGAATTTATTGTATAATTAGATTATATTGAATATAAAAGTTGAGAATTGAGTACTTTAAAAATATATTTTGTATATTTAAATGATCACGGGTGATTGTTTGAAAGAAAAATAAATTTATGTAATTTATCCAATATATAATGTTGTACTTGTAGGAGCTATCTTTTTTTTTTTTTAATAGGTAAATTTTCGGTTGGAGAAATCCTAACCGATAGCATCCCGACAGACGAGATCATGAAGTATTTTGAGGAGTATTTTGATTGAAAAATGAAAATTAGTTTACCCGTTTCAAAAAAACTCTCATGTCCTAGGTCCCACCACCGTACCATTCAGGCATTCGTTCACTCACTCAGGAGGGGGTGGGGTCAACTTTCTCCCAATGTGGGCCGTAGGGTGGCCCACTGGCCCCACACCCAACTATGGCCCACAGACCAGACAAGCGCAAATCAAGTTATCAACCGTAATTGTTGTTGCTAATTACGATATCTTTGCCCTAATGGCGAAAGATAGGAATTGATTCCCCTCCTTTGATAAGGCGAGTGCAATGTTAGTAAAAGGCCTCATATGGGCAAATATAGCCTAGTGATTCATTTAGACGGATTTAAAATAAACTTAATTATTTTATTATATTTTAATTTAATGCATAATATATGTAGTTCATCCGTAATAATATAATAATAATTCATAATATCGATCATTCATAAATTCAAATTTACAGTACTTAACTAACACTAAAGTAAATAAACGCAAAAGTATGCATCCGACTAGCGATTCTAAACCACATAAAATCCAAAATCATAGGTTTGACTCAAAAGCAAATACATCCTAACTCGAGGGATAAAACAAACTCTAAATTGACTAATCACAATGCTAAAAGCTAAAATTGAATAATTGCCGATCTAGGCGGGTCTAAGCAATGTCTAGGTGATGCCTAGGCTGGACTAGGCGGTGCCTGGGCGAATTTCTGCCTAGAGGTCCGCCTAGGCTTAAAAATTTCTATGTGCCCTTCCGCCTAGCGCATAGGCACAATTTTTAGAGCACTGGGTGATTGCTCATTATCTTGACTTAACTGGATACGGATCATCCATAATCAATCGGTAATACTATCTATGGTTTGAGCCTACCTGACATCACGCTATCAAGTTTCTTGGTTCAAATCAGTCCGGATCATCTAGTAGTCCACTCTGGTGCTCCCTTCGGTATATCATAAAATTACTTCAGGTATAAATAAACATTGAAAAAAAAAGTAAAATATATTTTTAGATTCTATACATTAATATTGATATGTTTATAAATTTTTATTATAAAAATTCACATTTTATGTCAGCTCCATCCATCTGAGCTTTGCCTTTCATCATCTTCACTATTTCATGAAAAATAGCATTCACCATGCTTGGGTCAGGCTTCACCCCATCAGAGTTTAGAGGATTGTCAAACTGTAACTTCAGCTGTTGGCCTTCAATATTAGCAACAAACCTGCTAGAACTAGCTTTCTGAGTATCACCATCACGAGATCCCTTAAACCATTCAGGGTACCCTACCCAACCAGCTTAAAGCAGTAATCCTTGGTATGTCCCTTTTCCTTGCAATATTCACACTGGCGCTCATACTTTGTTTTCATATAATCTCTCTTGAACTGATCTGTAGCTTTTCCCTGAGTTGACCTAGCTATTTCCCACAACAAACACATTACTATCAGTTTGGTTGTTCCTTCTCACAACCAATGCATTCATATCTATCTGCAAACCAGTAATACCTTTCTGTCTCTCTATCTACACAACCATATGAAAAACCTTGTTTAAACCAGACATAGGATACATGGAAAGGACATTGTTCCTGAGATGCTCGTAAGCATCATTGAGTTTGAGTCCCATTAAGAACTGCATCACCTTAGCCTTGGTTTCCCTTTTTAAGATCTTCTTCAAGATCACACAACTATAGTGACTAATGCCTTCACAACTACAAAAGGGAAGATGATCAAGAAATTGTAATTCATCCCAAATTTTCTTGAGCTTCCCATAGTAAGTAGGAACAGAAAAATTCTCTTGTCTCAAGTTACTAATCTCTCGATGCAATTGGTAGATAAGCGGATCATTAGATTCGTAAAACCTTTCCCTAATTTCATCCCACAACTCCTTAGAAGATTGAACATACATGAAGTGTTCACCAATTTCACTTGTCATGGAGTTAATGAGCCAACACATAACCATATAATCCGCTTTACTCCATTTTATCAAACTCATCACTATCCTCTTCAGGCCTAACACAAGCACCAGTAGTGAATCCCAATTTGGTCTTCGCACCTAAGACCATTCTCACTCCTCTACTCCAACTAGTGAAATTCCTTCCATTAAACAAGGTTGACACTAACTGCATTCCTAGATGATCCGAATTCGACAAGAAATATGGATTAATATGCACATTGTTCATTTATACCTTGAGCGAATTCACCAAATTGAATCGGATTTGGACCAAATCCAGCACCACCAGTAGCTCCACAACCAGATTCAGGTGCTGGAGGTGTACTAATGCTGACAAAGATGCCTCTTTCGGCACCATTTCCGCCTCCGACGCCATTAGTACCAGATCTAAAACCTTGATTTTGCAGAATATTGCCTCTTCCATCCATGTCGAAACGAGATTCAACGAAATTTCAAAGGAAAATGAAAAACAAAGATGAAAACGTGTAGGATCGCAACCAGAAACAATATCTCAATGAGATCTAAGAGGCTCTGATACCATTTCAAGAATGGAATTGAAAGGAAAAACATAAATGGATGAACATCTCTCATTCAAGAACAAAAACGGTTTACTCCAAATCAGCTTGTACAGGGACAAGTATCACTTATTTATACAACCGACAGAGCTCTCTAACTAACGAATCCGGATCCCCTCCTTCTATTAGGACACCTAATAAGTAAATCTCCATCGTCCAAATAATTCAATGGTTGAGATTATCCAATTTATTTGATTTAAAAAAATATAAAAAATAAAACAGTGACCCTCATCTTCTTCCCCCGCATCCGGAAGAGGAACGGAAGAGACGGAGCAACAGTGCATAACCAACCAACACCAAGGATCACTTCTGAAGACCACCGCTTATCTACCAATTGTAAGGCGGTGGCGGAGGCGACAGAGGAGGGAGGGATTGCGGCAGTGGTAGAGGCGGAAGACCACCGCTTATCTACCAATTGAGCTTCCCATAGTAAGTAGGAACAGAAAAATTCTCTTGTCTCAAGTTACTAATCTCTCGATGCAATTGGTAGATAAGCGGATCATTAGATTCGTAAAACCTTTCCCTAATTTCATCCCACAACTCCTTAGAAGATTGAACATACATGAAGTGTTCACCAATTTCACTTGTCATGGAGTTAATGAGCCAACACATAACCATATAATCCGCTTTACTCCATTTTATCAAACTCATCACTATCCTCTTCAGGCCTAACACAAGCACCAGTAGTGAATCCCAATTTGGTCTTCGCACCTAAGACCATTCTCACTCCTCTACTCCAACTAGTGAAATTCCTTCCATTAAACAAGGTTGACACTAACTGCATTCCTAGATGATCCGAATTCGACAAGAAATATGGATTAATATGCACATTGTTCATTTATACCTTGAGCGAATTCACCAAATTGAATCGGATTCGACAAGAAATATGGATTAATATGCACATTGTTTATTTTAAATTAAAGAGATGGGATAATCTCGACCATTGAATTATTTGGACGGTGGAGATTTATTTATTAGGTGTCCTTATATAAGGACAGGATCCGGATTCCTAACTAACTCCTAACAACCACTTGTAAGGGTAAAATGACAAAATTACTCTTACTCTACCGGAGAGACTACCAGAGTGGACCAGAGGACTCGGAACGGTTCGAATCATTTGCAAAATCACTAGTGATACTTTAGTTTCGACTTTCGATTCACTCACTTCATTAATATTGTGTATATATGATATTACATTGAATTGAAATTTTTGGATTTACAAAAAATAACAAAATGGCTACAGTTCGGAATATCAAACCATCCAATTCAAATTAAACGGTTGAAATTTAAAATCCAATGGATCAGCCTTTCATTTAATTTTGTAAGTTTATGTGATTTATTAATTTTTAATTTTTACTAGGATAGGTAAAGTAATTGAAGTCCATGAAGTTCCGAATCCCACGGGAACTATATGAATATCCGCCTATGATAGAGTAATGCGTATAAATATAAATATGCATAATGTAAAGTTAAATGGTGTAAGAGAGTAACATGTCAATTTGTTATATATAAAGGTTAATGTTGATCTTTTCAACTAATGTAAGTGCTTACTTGCATACCACTCTTTGAATCCTCTTTCGTGTACTTTTATTTTTATGAAGCCTCTTTCGTGTACTTGAAATAACTTAATGTAGCCTTTTGCTCATCTCCTTTTACTCCCTTTTCCATACTGTAAATATGAAAAATGAAATTAAAGGAAAAGAAAATTAAAGAAAAAGCTCGTGAACAAATTAAATTCAACATCGTTCTCAACTTGAGAAGAAGAGTAATTCATAATAAAAAAGGAGAGAGAACTCAGTCCTTTGGGGAAACAAAAATGTTCAACCCCGATTTCTAACACTAGAAATCTCAACCCATCAAATCTAAACTAAAAAAATCGCCTTCTTGCTCAATTGGTTTAGGGCTTTGTCTCGGATCCGGCTTATCATCGCAACCTTACTATGTGTTGGGATCGATCTGTGTGGTCCGCGCCGGGAGGGGGTGTCAGATTTGCTTCTCTCGATTTATCGTGGTGTATTCGGGGTTGTCGTTTTGGCTTTGGTGGTGGTTGACTGGTTGTGGGTGTTTCGGTGTGGTTTGGGGCCGGGGTGGGGAGGCAACCTTGAGGCGTTGGCCTTTTCTTTTTTCTTTTGTTAGATGTTGTTTCCGTGGGATCCGAAAATATTATACAGATAATATAAGTATATAAAAATAGATAAAGATATAAGAATATATAAGACAAGACTTATGCACTCAAATGAAGCAAGACAAACAGACATCCTGAAAAATCATAGATAATGGACTAAGAAAATAGTAAGTAGGGTACGGTTATTGTGAAACAAAAAAAATACGATACAACAGTGAAACGAAGGAATATCGTGTCAGGCGTACAAATATTTATATGAATAGGACAAAATATTCATTTGTTTCCTCAAAATTTCTTGAGGCGAAGGGAATTTAGTCGTAATTCGAGATGTCAATGTTACTTAAAATATGCAAATCAATAAGACCAAATCTTGCGAGAACCTAGAATGAATTTTACACGCACATTATAGATTAATTCATAAGGAGACGTACAATATAATGGACCTACAATAGGTTTTAAGCCTGTTCCGATCAAAGTGGATCGGAATGATGAAGAAGAAGATGGAGATGGATGATAATGAAATGTATTGCTTGCAATTGCAAACATATATACATCATACTTTGATACATCCATCCATTATTGACATCCATCCATTATTGGAATATATGAAAATGGAGGGGAGCGTAGAGAGCGGTGGACATGTCGGTGGGTTACTTGCCTTCACGTTTTTAGTCTTTACTCTTTACTCTTTACTCTTTAGTCGTTGCCTGTTTTTTTTTTCTTGTGTGTGTGATCGATCATGTGCTAGCTCGTGGTTTCAATTGATATAATAAATAATAAATAATAAATAATAAATAATAAATGGATGTATCTTTTAGAGGCTCTTCGAACAATGCTAGTAGGTACTAGTGATTGCAATTGGATTAATTTGTGTTTTTTTAAATATTGGCTTGGGATTGCTTATAATTAAGGTCTTCAATTTGTGGTTTTTTAATAAATACAACCAAATAATCGATCATTCCAACTTAATAATTTATATCAAATGAATAATTATCAACTACAATTAAATACTGCACACTACAACTGAATCAATACTTAAAAATAACCTCAACAAGCTAAGTAAAAAATTGAAATGTTGACTGAAAACTCACCAAACAAATTAATCACAATAGCCTCTTTATAAAATCTCAAACTTCTGAGTTTAATTTGTGAGCAATGCATGAAAAGCTTAATCCCTCCTAATAGTATCAATGAATCTCAACAAGCTAATTAAGGTGAGCATGTTAATTACTTAAAAATAACCTTAGCTTTAATTAAATTGAAATCGGTCATAAATCCAACAAGTTAAGGTGGGTATCTTGTTACTTAATTTGTAACCATAATCAAACCAATTAAATAACGTACCTAATCTTTTATAGTGTGAAAAATTGATCATGTAATATCAAGAGATTGCGAAAAATTATGGATTCACCACCGTCATAAATATTTTTCAACCCCCGCGAAATTCTTGGGTCCGCCAATGTCGGTCTCCACCTTCTCTATAACCTGATTCTCCGATAGAATATTACGCTAGCTAGTTGCGAGTTACAGTATACGTAGTACCTTGTGAAATGGGGATCCGTACTTGACCTTACTATATATGTTAAGTTCGAATCTAGATAGGTCTGTACTCAATTATGTAGAGTTATAATATTATATTAAAGGATAAATTAATTTATGGACCCATCTTGTATCTATTGAGTTGTGATCAATATTAATTTGCTACTTGCTTGGTTCATGGCATGGTTTTAAAATAAGAGTTATAAGATTGAGAATACAAAGAATGTCATTGGATTGATGATCCATATCTCCTAGCTTTAGTGTGGATTTTGTATACTAGGGATCCAGCCACTTTTCTGAACTCTCATTTATGATTCCCTTAACCCCAACACATCCGCTTGAGAAGTCTCATAACATCATCCCTTAAGTCACCAATAGCAGAAAAGGAAAACGGTAGAAAATGAGATCCTTTTTCTCTACAAATATCCTCATATTTTTTCCTTTTGTTTTCAGCACATACCTTAGCCGCCCTACCTGAAATGAAACCTGATAGACCAGAAAAGCTAAATATAGAAGTACCCGTATTAACACGCCCCACAACTGATCAACAATAGAAGGAATAATACACCTAATTATATATAAGACTTGTTTAGTTTATACTTTCGTTATATAACTATTTCGGTGTACTCTTGCAAGGATCACAATTAGTGCAGCCATAGGCGGAGCTAGGGAGGGGCAAGGGGGAGCATACGCCCCTCCTTTCATCCAACGAATTACCTATACTTGTTCGACTCGTCGATAGCTTCGTTTTGATATATTATAAGCCTTATTTCGATAACCGATTAAAAAGTTATGAACGTTTGAAAATTCAGCACATATTAATTATTTGAAATATCTTTTAATAAACCACAATACTTTTATATTTTACTTAGCTTGATATTTTAACAATATAATTCAAGAGCTTCGAAATAAGAGGTTATATTACCAAATTTAACCATCAGATAAGAAATTATGCAAGTTTCAAATTTTCATATCTTGTTACACGCTATTGTATGATAAGAAAACAACATACTGAATCGTTAGGTATCAAACAGTCTCTTTTTAGAGAAAAATAATGTCGTTATAGACTAAAACGACATGGTTTTATTCGTTTAAAGAGAAAATATATACAACAATTAATGACACAAATGTTGAACTAAAATATTATCATTTTGAACTAAAACACTATAGTTTTGAGCAAAAATGTTATTGTTTTGAACTAAAAAAAATATTGTTTTGAACTAAGACATCGTCGTTAAAACTAAAATATCATAGTTTTGTTTTCATTTATTTGGCATCTATCAATTAATCAATTCAGAACTTGTTCTATCTTCTTTCGTTTCCTCTATAATCCCTCTTCAATCTCCTCTCCTTACCTTTCTAAGCAATCATCCATGGAAGAACACTCAAGGTCCTAACATAATCCTAAAACTAATTGTCAATAAGAAAAATAATGCATTAATTTATATAGAAAGGTTATTTAATTCACGTGAGACTCCCGTGCAACCCAAGTGGTTTTTCGGAACTTTTGATTTTTAATATTATAAAGTTTTAACTAGGGTAAATATTAAATTTTAGTTTAATTAGCTTTTGAAATTGAATTTTCAAAACCTACCCACCTCAATTTTTTTGGATTTTTGTTAATGTATTCATTTTCTTATTTCTTATTATTTAGTTTGTATCAATTACTCTTTTAACTAGAATTATCAAACAAATTATTAACTTATAAATATTTAAATTTAACATATATTTAATACACCTGATTAATCAACTTCCGCGCTACCAACAACTACGTGATACCAAACAGACGTTAATATTGTGCATGAAACTGAGATATGGGGGCGCTCTTACGCGGAGAAATAATAGAGTGCATGACAGCATAGCGTACGCTGGTGGATCATTAGCGTCTCCAGTTGGAAGATCGATCGATCATCTTCAACATATTATAAAATCACCAAGGAGAGCCCGAATATAGTGTCACGTGACGTGACTCACGTGACTATGTCTCTCATCATCTGACCAATATCAACTTTCATTCCAATCCTAAATATCTTCCTTTTTTATTTTTATTTTAAAATATATGTATCGCCATAAAAAGTACTCCGCAGTCACCCGGAGAAGGACGACCGATTCGACTCCTCTGCCGTCTGCCTGATTATATTAGTTCTTAGCTAGGGTTGTTTCTGGGGTTTTTGTGTGTTTTATTTGTTGTGTGTTGACGGTTTTTACCTAATTAAAAATAAATAAATAAAAACCCTGCAGTAACCTAAGGAGAAATAATCGGTTCTGATATTTGCACGGTAAAGTTTTCGTCATCGGCACGGTGTCGGTGCCGGCTTCCTAAATCGGCAGAACATCATGTCGGGACTCCCAATTCGGCATAGGTTGAGGGAATCTTGCAGCTTTCGTCACATCAGTCAAATCGACTAGAAAAGCTGGCGTGGGACCTGCATGCCGGTGTCGGACTCTGGATCCGGTTTGGTCACATCAGTCAAATCGACTGAAAAAGCTGCAGATTCCCTGCAGCTTTACCTCGGGCATTGGATGCCACACTGGGAGTCCGACACCTACATCCTGGATGCCACACTGGGAGTCCGGCACCGGCACCGTGCATATGGCGAGATAACACCGTGCAAATAACAAAAAGGGAAATAATTAATAAAACAAAAGGGGAAAAATGCAACAGATATCCATATTCTTTAATTCTTTATATCATTTTCGTAAAATACATTATGGTGGATATATATTTGTCTCGCCATCAACTATATATATATATATATAGTGATTGATTAATTCTGTGTTTAATATGAAATGACATGTGAAAATACGATATGATTTGATGAATTTATAACAAATCATAAAAAAAAAAGAGTATTGATATCTTGATCGATAAAAATGCGCAGGAAAAATATGATAGTAGTATGGTTTAAAGTCCTGGGTAATAACTTATAATATGGAATGTTTTTATCAATCAATTTGAAATGTCATTCATCTTAAAAATAGCTTCTCATTCACATGTCATCTAAAACTATATATAGTTTCACCAAGGTACGTTGGGATATGGTTATTTGTACAAAATGACCCAAAAAACCGATTTTATTGCAAAGTTAACTCAATCCGGTTTGAAATTGGAACAAATCGGATATGGGGTAAAAGGTTCCCCGGTAGCAGGTAAGTGAGGGGGGTTTGGCCTTCTACTGATCGACACCTAGCAAAAATCAGAGAGAGAGAGAGGAGGGAAAAAACAAGTCTCATCTGCAGAGGAGAGAGACAGAGAGAGAGAGATAAAGCAATTGAGAGAGGACAGAAGAGAGAGATATGTGAAAAAAGAAAAGTAAAGTTGCAGAGGAGCGAGAGATCAGTGAGGATAGGACAAAGAGAGATAGATGAGTCCTCTCTCTTCTGCGACTTTACTGTTGTTTTTTCACTTCGAAGAAGAATCAATTGGGTAGTGTTTATGTATAGGTTGACGTGTAAGCAGTTAGTTTTAACTGGACACCCAATGCAAAACGACATAACACATATTGGAATCAACTGGACAAGAGTTATCGGAGAAACAAATTCACCATCGACTTCATATAGAAAATGGGCAAGTCTGCTTTCGATAAAGGTTATGCGAGAGGTGTCTCCCTCAAATCTGAAGTAAATTTACTCATTTTCTATATGAAGTCGATGATAAATTTGTTTCTCCGATAACTCTTATCCAATCGATTCCAATATGTGTCATGTCGTTTTGCTTTGGGTGTCCAGTTAAAACTAATTGCTTACATGTCAACCTGCAAATAAACCACCGTCCAATTGCTTCTTCTTCGATGGTTTTTATTTGAAACTTAAGATTTAATTCAAATTATGTTAATGCCCTCTCACTGTCACTCTTCCATCTCTCTCTGCCATATCCTCACTAATCTCTCTCTCTCTGATTTTTTTTATCGAAAACAAACTTACCCATTTTCTATCCGAAGTCGATGATGAATCTGTTCCTCCGATAACTCTTGTCCAATCGGTTCCAATATGTGACATGTCGTTTTGCTTTTGGTGTCCATTTAAAACTAACTGCTTATACGTCAAACTGCAAATAAACCCCAACCCACTTGCTTGTTCTTCGTTGGTTTTTCTCTGAAACTTAAGATTTAATTCAAATTATATTAATGCTTTGATGGTTTTTCTCTGAAACTTAAGATTTAATTCAAATTATATTAATGCCCCCTTACCGTTACTCTCCCCTCCTCTATCTCTCTCTCTGTCTTATCCCCTCTGTCCTCTCTCTTTTTACCGCCTGGGCTTAGGGGGGAGGGCGACACTAGAACCAAGGAAACATTGAACAACACGAAAGACAAGAAACAACCATAGGGACGTGTTCAGTAGGAAATCATTGGGTGTCCAGTAGAGTACCAAGTGGTATCCAGTAAGAAACCATAATAGAGTGAAAAGTTGATATACTGTTCATTCATCAATAAAAAAAAACAAAGCGGTTCACCAAGCCTCTACAAGGGCTCCTCCACTTCGATTCCACATCCTCTACTCCAAATCCGGCTTCCACTCGCCTCGAATTGACCTGGAAAAGCCATCAGAACAAAGGTGAAGGACAAAGGCATCAAAGCGGTGCTCCGGCGACGATTCACACCAGCGACACAGGCTGAATTCGAGCTCCTATGGAGATCCTGTCACCATCGAAGGCAGAGAGATAGAAGACAGAGAAATCAAAGAATAAATAAGCTCTTCAATGGAGAAACGTGGAGAGAGGGATAGAGAGAAAGAGCTTTGGATGGATGACAGTGATGGACAATTAATGTCATGTTGCTTCTCTCTCCACTGGGTGCAACAGGTGAGGTGACCGGGAGGTTTTGAGGGGGATGTTAGATTTTGCAATTTTTATGGATAGTGAATATGAGGCGCAAAGGGGGACCGGGTTTGTAGGTTACTTTTGCAAATGCCCAAAAAATAAAAAACAATAAAGCCATATCCGAAATAGCCAAAATCTCACGAGCACCCATTTAAATTTCCCAAATTTAAACCATGACAATGAAAAAGTTGGGCCTTTGTTAAAGGTTGAACGGTGGAGGTGATGTTACTTTCGAAAACTATAAAGTCTCCCTCCTTGGCTGTCCATCACGTGCCTCATCGGCCTTATTCGTAGTACTTCGAATAGTTGAGCCATATCTATTACTCCGTAGTATCTAGCAATTGGTAACACTTTGGATAATGGTTGTCGGTCTAGCAACAATTTCACATAACAAAGTATATTGGATAATTTTGGATAATGGTTGTCGGTCTAGCAGATTTGAATTACACCTTAAAATATTATCAAAGCATCTCTAAGTCGGTGGGCTTCTTATTTTCATGTCAATTGGCTTTAACTTTAAGATGAAAGTATGTGCTCTTATGTCTTAGCTTGGTTATATATCTAGTGCGCTTTGACGTGTGACTCCCACGTCATATAGCCCACCATAAATGAACATCTTTAATATTATATATAAGATATTAGGAGACGTCAATCTATTGTACCAGTTATGTTAGATCCATTGTCATCGTGATTATTAAAATTTAAAAGGTAAAAATACTTGTGATATGAATATGATTTGAATGATGAAACTCTAAAAACATCTTTCATAGATTCGATGTAGGATGAAGTGCTCAGAGGCTTTTTTTTTTTATTAGGAAAAAATTCGGGTGAGCAAGCCCTACCCGGCAGCATCCTTGCGGATGAGGTCAATAAGACCTGAGTTGTTTTTAATATCACTACCTCGGGCAGAGTGGCAAATGTGTGCAACCTTATCCGCCACTCTATTGCCCATACGAGGTACATGAAAGTAACCTACTTCCTTTACAGTCGATAACATGACTTGAGCGTCAGAGAGGATTAGTTCAATCTCCCAAGGGCATTTAGCTGTCCTATTTAGACAGTCTATGATTATTTTGCAATCACCTTCAATTTGGATTCTTTCAATGTGCAGTTGTAATACTTTCTGGATCCCCAATTTGAGAGCGAGGGCCTCTACTATGATGGCTTGCTGTTTTCCTAGTACTTTGTGCTGAATGGCAACTGGGCGGCCATTCCAATCCCTAATAATGATACCAGCCGTACTGTCGCCGTTGGCTAGAGAAGAACCATCGAAATTTAGTTTGAACCAGCTCGAAGGGGGCTTGCGGCATTTAATTGGACTTTGTTTGTCGGTCTTCCTTGGATAGACCCTTGACGCGGGTCGTGTGTCGTCGTCACATTCTTCTTCTACCGCGGATGTTCTTTTCCAGTTATCTATGTGTGACCTGACCAGGTGGAGGACTGGTTGGTGTTGGGGGATTGCTGCTTGTTGAAACAAGTGTTGATTCCTGATGTACCAAGTAGTCCACCAAGTGAAAGAGAGGTCAGTCAGAACGACAGGGGTTAAGCTATTTCCAAGACTGGATAGAATGGGTCTAAAATCCCGTGACAAGTTGATCAAGGGCAATTGTTGTTTGTTCTTGACTCGGAAGTTGGTATATTTTCCGTATGAAAGGGCATTCCAGAAACAGATGTACCTCGTCTTCAGGGGCCATATTGCATAGTGAACAAGTATCTGGGACAGCTGACCCCCTACAGGATAGGCGCACAGCAGTGGGAAGGCCATTCTGTGCAATCTTCCATAGAAAATTCTTTACCTTTGGAGGAGCATTAATCTTCCAAATCCAAGCGTTCCTATCGGGCGTAGCGGTGGATTGTGCCGTTATAAGTTTGTAAGCGCTGGCCGTAGTAAACCATCCTTCCCTATCCGGCCACCAGTATAGACGGTCTTGTATATTTGATGCCGGAAGGGGGATGTCTAAAATCTCTTTAACAATGTTGTTTGGTAGTGCCATTTGCAGCTTTTCGCTCCACCATTTCCCCCCTATAATATAGTCACTAACGGTCTCATTCTGGTCGTACCCCTGGCGTTCACCAACCCGAGACTGTAGGGAGGAGGTAGTGATCCAATTATCCGTCCAGAATTTTATTGCGCGTCCATTTCCAACAGACCAACTAAGGCCTGATTTAAAAGTGTCAATTAAATTAGAAAGCTTAGACCACTGCCAAGAGCTGGTTCCCGATCGTTTGTACTCAAAAATACTTGCAGAACGCAGGTATTTATGTCTGATTAAAGTTACCCATATATTATTTGGTTCTGCCAGAATTTTCCACAGAAGTTTCATCTGAAGAGCGACATTCATTTCTCCCGATTTTCGAATTCCTAACCCTCCAAACTGCTTCGGTTTGCATACCTTATCCCAACTGATTAACGGTCGATACTGTAAATCCTTGTTCCAGAAGAAGGAACGATGTTGATTTTTTGTAATTCTTTTATCCTAATAAGGATATAACATTTTTTGGTATATTAAATTAATTAGTTTTCCACCAATGAGAGTAAACAAATGAATAAATAAAAAAACATCATATTTTTTTTATGAGGCGCTATCCATAATAGAAAACATCATATAAGTCATAACTCATAAGGTATTTTACATTTGTAGTTAGATTTTGACCATTTATACAAAACTTCCACCCGATTAACCAAAACAAGCCCAAACAAATAGGTCCAATCTTACTCCAATACCCCCCTCAAGATCGAGTCGGGCACCGACCAAGCGGATCTTGAGAAGAAGAGGTTAAAGACGAATACCAACAATCTTCTTCGTAAAAAAATCTGCCAGTTGATCACGATTGGAAATATGAGAAAGAGTGATGAGGCCCTCAAGAAACTTTTCTCGAGCAAAATGACAATCTAGCTCGATATGTTTGATACGCTCATGGAAAACAGGGTTGCGAGTAATGTACATAGCAACTTGGTTATTATATCGAAGAGGAATGAGATTGATGTGGGGAACACCAAGCTCAACGAACAATATACTCATCCAAGCAAGCTTTGTGCACACCCGGCGAATCAAGCGATATTCAGCTTCTGTTGAAGACAGTGAAACAGAGACCTGCTTCTTCGATTTCCATGACAATAAGTTGGCGCCCAGAATGATCAAATACCCACTAATCGACCTATGAGAGAAAGGGCAACTGGCCCAATCCGCGTCACAAAAAGCTTATAGTCGAAAATATTATAAACCAGTGAACAAAAAACTTTTTGATCTCGTCCCTTTCAAATACCTCAACACATGAAAAACAACACGGAGATGAGGATGCCGGGGAGATTGCATAAATTGGCTCAGTAACTGAACCGAAAAGGCCAAATCAGGACGAGTAGGCACAAGGAAATTGAGCTTCCCAACGAGTCTTCTATAAACAGAAGGATCTTCAAGAATCAAACCATCAGTTGGTGACAACCAGAGTTGAGGATCAAGAGGACTTACTACAGCAGACCCTGAGCAGGGAAAATCTTGAAGCAATACTTCAATGAACCGCCTCTGAGTGAGCAAAGAAACTCAACTCCCCAAGATCCTTAATTTTGAATTCATCATTCAAAAATTGCTTAAGAGCAATCATCTCTGTAGCATCACTCCCTGTAAGAATCAGATCGTCAAGATTGTTTCCTATCGAACAAAGAATAATCATTCTTTGATTGTGTGTAGCCTCGAGCCTTCAAAGCATATGAGAGACGAGCATGCCACTGCCTTGACACTTGCTTCAGTCCATACGATGACCTTTGCAATCGACAAGCCATGTTGGCACCTTGCACATCCAGGCATGGAGGCACTTTCATATACACCTCCTCATCCAAATGGACATGTAGAAACGCATTGTTTACGTCTAATTGTATAATCTTCCAGTCTTTCTGAAGAGCTACAACAATCAAAGCTCTCACAGTGGTCATCTTGACCACTGGTGAAAAAGTTTCAGTAAAATCTACTCCCTCTTTCTGGGTATAACCCTTAACCAATAATCTTGCTTTGTATCTCTCAAGGCTACCATAAGCACGTCTCTTTATCTTATAAAACCACCGACAACCTATGACCTTCTTTCCGTTGGGCAATGGCACAATCGACCATGTTTGATTAGCTTTAAGGGCATGAAACTCATTCAACATAGCATCTTGCCAAACCTGATGCTTACAAGCTTCATCATAAAACCATGGTTCAATATTTGGAGGAATGGACTGTGGAAGATCAATACTTGGAAAGCTCATAATAGAAGTAATGGTATGACAACAATGAATCATAGAAGAGCAGGCATGCCCACAAACATAATTAGACAGGTAAGCAGGGGGGTGAGAAGCTCGACTAGATCGTCTAACAATTGGGACAACACCTTGAGTTAAAGGCAAAGAAGAAGACAAAGGTGCATCTTCATCAACATCCTCAAAAGATTGATTCTCTTGAATAGAAAACGAAGGGAAATGAGAACTTATTGCTGAGCACTCTTGTAAAGAGAAGTTCTTTCCTGAAACAAAACATCCCTAGAATGGATTACTGCCTTGCTATCAAGCCGAAGTAATGTGTATCCCTTCTTTCCAGAAGGATATCCCAACATCACACAAGGAACTTCTCTAGGAGAAAACTTATCTCAACCATGACTCAAGGTAGAAGCAAAACACAAGCTCCCAAAGCACCTAAGCAACTCATAATCACTACAAAAAAAAATCATATTCGCCACGCCTGGTAGCAACGACAAAGGATTTGCCGTGGCCAATGTGTTAAAAAAAAACAAATTAGCCACGAATGGTAGCAACGGCAGGGTTTGCCGTGGCTATGAGAAAAAAAACATCAACTAGCCACATGTGGTAGCAACGGCTCGAATTTTCCGTGGCAATTGAGTTGATTTTTATGATTGCATAGCCACGGCAATGGAGTCCCGTGGCTAAATTGAGTAATTTTTTTTTTTGTTAAAAAAGGAATAAAAAAAAGTTAAAGAAATAAAAGAAAGAGAAATATAAGTACCGGAGTATTACAGTAGTACTATATATACTACTATTACACTTTAAAACATTTGATTTTTTTTTGTGAAAACTTAAAAAAATTTGATTGTTGTTTGGGCGGGTATAGTTCCCGGGTTGTGAAAAGTAGGGCTTTAGGACTTTCGTTCTAAACCCTAAAAGTCTAAAACCATCTCTCCGCCTCTCTGCTTTCGTTCCCAACCATGTGCTTTCTCCAGATCTAGCGCTCTCTCCGCCTCTCTCTCTCTCAACGATTTTGATTGAAGAGGCTCTCGTCTCTCCGCCTCTCTGGCTCTCTCTCCAGATCGAGCGCTCTCCACCGAATCCTCTAGCTTCTCTCCACAAATCGAGCGCCCATGGAAGCCCAAGCAGAAGATTCTCTCTCATGGCGATTGGGTGTCCTTTTGACCCTTCCTCTCGATCCCTCGCTGGCCACCGACTGTTCTTGACATCTCCTACAATAGGTTCTCTATCATCCTAGTCGCACGCGTCCTCAGGTCACTCTCCTAACTCTCTCTATTTTTTATGTCGATTTACTTTAGTTTTTTTAGTGCAGATTCAAGTGTTTGTTCCAATTCACAATTCAAATTGCAGATCTCGGCCTAATTTTCGTTTCAATTTTGTGAATCTAGGGCTAGCTACTCTTTGTTTCCTCCTCTTTTGCCTCCTACTGATGGTTTATACTCATTCAGGTAGCTTTTCTTACCACTTTGTTGTCATGTGTTTATTTGCTATAATGTGTCTATTGCTTTCAATATACCTTACTTTTTCTATGCTTTTTTAATATTATATATACAACAAGTGTCCAGCTCAAGGAATTTATAGGAGATGCAGTTATTCTCGTATCTCCCGAGAAATCAGGAGACACATCGACAGAAGAAGATGATGACATTTTTTCGGAAGACGGTGAAAGAGATTCTCCGGCTACTCGTTGATATGGCAAGATTTTAGCACCAAAAGAACAAGTATGATTTTGTTTGGCTCTATGTGTGTATGTACAATCACACCTTTTGTCGGAATGCTAAAACTCCGGACTTGGGAACATATTTTTGTTATGTACTGTTATCATCACTATGTATGCGTGATTTGAATGTTAAATCTATATATGTTATATGGAAGATTCTATTATGGTTGCAACTTATTTGAGAATTGGTTATTATTGATTTCCAATATGTATGTGTGATTAGAAGTAAAACAGGGAGGATTAGTAGAAATAGATGAAACAGGAAAAGGCTTTACCATTAGCCACGGTAACAGGGGGGAAACTTGACATGCTAGCCACGGCATGTTCCTGTCGCATCCATACAAATAAACCGCCAAAATTATAGCGGGAAAACTTGCATAGCCACGGCGGATCCCCGTCGCAACTATTTTGGCCTAATTTACTTCGGCATTTTTTGTAGCGACGGCTGTGCCGTGGCCTTTTCATCTAGCGACGGCAAATCCCGTGGCTACACTCTTTTGTCACCCAAGGTTTCCCCACGGCTGGTTTTCCGTGGCTATAGCCGTGGCTACCACCCTTTTGCCACGGCAAGTAGCCGTTGCTAAAATGTTTTTTTTTGTAGTGAATCATGAGCTTTGTTGTACAACAATTCATAGGGAGATTTCATGTGTAAAACCCTGCTTGGCAATCTATTGATCAAATATGTTGCCATTAACATATTGTCACCCCAGAACTCTCTTGGCAGCTTTGATTCAAACATTAGATCCCTAAATACCTCAAGAAGATGACAATGTTTTCTCTCTACCACCCCATTTTGTTGGGGAGTAGCCACACGTACATGAAGTTTGATGTACAACTCCCTGATCAAGCAAAAATTGAGAATTCTCAGATGAGCAATCAAGCTCAAAAGCATCATCAATTTGAATGACACGAACCATATTGCCAAATTGTCTCTCAACAAGAGAGAAAAACCGCTTAATCGAAATAAAAGCAAAGCTTTTCCTAGGCAATAGCTTGACCCATGTGTGCCTGGAGTAATCATCTACAATTGTGATAAAGAATCTATTACCATATCGAGTTAGCAATCGATAAGGCCCCCAAACATCAATATGAACATGTTCAAAACACTCTGTTGAGTTGATACTTCTATCTTGAAAGGGTAGTCTTGTTTGTCGAGACTTTGCACAAATGTCACAAGCTCGAAGACTTTTATTACAATAATCAGTTATGGAAACGAAAGGAAGTTTTTGATGCTTTGAAACGGGTAAGTGACCCAACCTCTTGTGCCAAAGCTCAGCATCAACAACATCAACAAGAGAAGATTTGGAATCCTCATATGGCACCACTGGAGTTTTGAAAGACTGTAACACGAACAAATCACGAATCCGATCACCAATCTTCATAGGAGCCTTTATCAAAGGTCCCTGCATATATAACAACCCTTGTATGTGAACAACACAAAGCAATGCAGATCTTTGATCATCTTTCCCACTGAGATCAAGTTGCACTTGAAACTAGGAATGAATAAGACATTATCTAGTTTCAGGCCCCTCATGATTTCAACTGTCCCAACAGTTGACACAGTTGTAGTCTCAGTAGTAGGAAGAGTCACAACAAACGGTCATGTAAGAGAATAGGTGTTTGTGAACGTGGAAGCATCACCACACATGTGGCCACTCGCCCCACTGTCCACAATCCAGGTGTTTCCATTCAAGATCTGTGTGACATACCTGAGAAGCCTGCAAAATCATTGGCCACGGGTTGCTTGTCAAGTGTACCAACACCTGCACAACCTTGAAGAAGACTCATGATATGTGCAAGTTGTGAGGGAGAAAAGTTTGAATCATTCCTCCCAACCACATTTCCTACAAATTTCCCATCACCACTGGACTTCTTCTCCTTGTCCTTCCCATATCCAGGAGGAAATCTGATGATGAATAAGAATCTGTCTACTGTGTGATTCGTCTTCTTGCAATTGGTGCAAAATAAAGGTTTCCTCTCCGAGGAAGATTTGACTGATCCACCTTGAGAGTTTGCAGAAGAGCTATTCTTAGAGAAAACCTGAGTTTTAGACACACCATCCCCTGCAGATCTAGACTTAGAGGACATTTGTGTCTTAGCATGAACAGATCGACAATCCATCAATAACATCTGGATTATTCTTGACATCACTCTGATTTTCTTCTTCAACCAAAAGCGAGTAAACCCGATCTATGCTTGGAAAAGGATCCATCATGAGCACAGATCCCCGAGCATTAAGATAAGACTCATTGAGTCCCATCATCAACTCAATTCGTCTTTCATTCTCACTAAACTTCATCAATTCAACAGCAGCACCACAAGTGCAGATCGGAAGATTTCGAGCATTGTCTAGCTCATCCCAAAGAGAATTAATCTTGGTAAAATAGGAAGGAAAAGGCGTCGTACCTTGTCCTTCACGATAAATTTCTCATTTGATTGAGTATAATTGAGTTCCTCCTATTTTGCCAAATCTGGACACAAGAGAACGCCAAATGCCTTGAGTAGAATCGGTATAAATCACACTCCTCTTGATTTCTCCGCTCAAGTTGGACTGGATCTGGACGCGGAACGTCTTCATTGAGAAATCCGAGCTTGCTTTTCGTTGAAAGTGCTATAAAAACAAATCGTCTCCATTCACCAAAGTTCTTCCCATCAAAAGCAGAAGTAACCAAAACAGGGCTAGGATTCTCACAATCTCACTAGGGTGAAGATAGAATGGATCATTTGGATCAATCTGATTCTAATCTATCACCATAGCTACGAGAATCCAAAAACCGAAGAGAAACGAGATCTAGACAGTGTTCTAAAAAGCGCTAGGCGGATCCTAGGCGGTGAGGGGCCGCCTAGCACCTAGGCGGCACCCAAGCGGTCAATGCGGACGCCTAGGCGTGCTTAGGCGACCATTTAGCTCTAGGCGAAGGGGGTCGCTTAGCGCCTAGGCACGATTTTTAGAACAGTGGATCTAGAACAAAACCGCGGAAGAAAATGAGCAAAGAGATTTGATCTAGCGAAGAAACGAGCTAAGATCAGAACTTCTGCTCTGATACCATGAAGGATTGCAAATTTGTAACATATATTCAAGAAATTCGAACCATAGAGAAATGAGAGGAAGAGGAAGAAGAGGAGGGAAAACCTTTCCTCTGTAATTGATTGAATTAAGTTTGTTACAAAAAAACAAACCATTTATACAAAACTTCCACCCGATTAACCAAAACAAAGCTCAAACAAACAGGCCCAATCTTACTCCAATAACTAATAAGAAGGCGAGGTGCACCCATTGACATTGCGCGATATTATGATAGAAACCAAGACTGCCTTTGGCTAGACTTATGGTTGCAATGTGGCGTGTCTATGCCTATGCCTTCATCCAACGAAGTACTAGATAGCGGCAATAGTTACTCTACCTATGTCGATGGAATTGCCAAGCGGCTTTACTAACACAAACACCTCGCGCGTACGTATGTGCCAAGACTTTCGCCTCCTAGCTAGCTTCCATGCACGTACTATATAAAAGAGAAGAGCCAAAAATTAACTTTTCAAAATCTAATATACTTAGGCTTCTTCGGAGAGTAGTTGTGAGAATCGACCTCGAAGTCTATTTACAAGAACATATATAATTAGGGCAATTTGCACAAGTATACATCTTTTTTGTGGGTTTGCAAACATACCACCTTTTTGGAAAATTTGCAAAACTACCAAAGGTGGTATTAGTGCAAATAAAATGAGCAAACTGCTAAGCCGGTTGCAGGTTGTCACAAGGAGAGAGAGAGAGAGAGAGAGAGAGAGAGAGAGAGAGAGAGAGAGAGAGAGAGAGAGAGAGATGGGACATCGGTTTTGGTGGGGGATTTTGGCGCCAAAATTGGAGAGAGGGGAGGTCATCATTGACATATTTGTAAAGGTGATGGGAAAGGCTTTCCCTCCATTTTTAAAGTATAATAGGAGAGGAGGAGAGAGGCCATCAGTTTCGGTCTTCCCATGGACAAGAGAGCTGGAGAAGAAGGCCACAATTGGAGAATAACTCATCCGCATTAAGGTCCAGTTGCTGAGCACGTGTCGGGCGCTTTATTTGTTCGTGTCATTGTTTGTAAACTTCCATGTCACAGAGGTTCAGTTGCAATGAGTAGACTTCTCTCCTATTTCTCGTCATGTTTCGTGAAGAGTAGATACCCATTAACAATGGTGTTGATCCGAGTTTTCAATTGCAGGGCAAAACGCCAAAGTCTGTGTCACTCTCATCTTCAACGGCCGTTGGTTGTTCGATGGTGTCGGGTGGGTGTATTCTGGTGAAACCGAGCGGAAGAATGTGATAATTGAAGAGGGCATCGACTTTGCCTCTCTGACTCAAGTGTTGAGGCTCAAGGTCGGCCATGATTGTTCATATAAAGATTGGCGGTTGTCTTACATGTTAAAGGGGGAAGAAGCGGGTCATCCGATAACGATAGGTGATGATGACGACCTTGAGGCTTATAAGTTTCTGAACTCGAAGTCTAGGGAACATCCATTGCCCGTGGCGATATATGTTGGTCCAGTGGTGAAAGAGAGCCTTCAAGTACCACAACCCGGCGTCGGGGAAGAATGCTTGGGTGGGCCTCGTAACTCTCAAAAGGTGGACGATCTGGAGCCAGAAGGTAAGCCACAACCAAACCCTATGGTTGTAGATGTGGGGTTATATGGTGGAGGAGAGGTTAGCGAGTCAATAGGGAAGAGCAACGA
Source organism: Persicaria tinctoria (assembly GCA_037127255.1). Lineage (NCBI taxonomy): Eukaryota > Viridiplantae > Streptophyta > Magnoliopsida > Caryophyllales > Polygonaceae > Persicaria > Persicaria tinctoria. The sequence goes on from JBANSL010000008.1 coordinate 16,949,344, forward strand.
TATAAGGGTGAAAAACAATGTTGACACGGGGTTTGGAAGGGGTGAGAAAGATATATGTGGAGGTGACAAAGGTAAGGGTCCGGAGGTGATCCTCTTGGCTGAGGTAATAGGGAAGAGGCAGGATCACGTTGCTGAAATGGGTTTTGGAACCGGTGACAGACGTATTTTTGAAGATGACAAGGGTAAATGTCCAGAGTCGAACCACATGGGTGAGGTGATAGGGAAGAGACAGGAGGACGCTACTGACAGCGGGTTTGGAACTGGAGAAAAGCTTAAGAGTGTAGGTGACAAGGGTAAAGGTCCGGAATTGATCCAGTTGGGTGGAGTGATAGGGAAGAGCCAGGAGCATGCAGCTGATAAGGGGTTTGGAACTGGTGACATGGATATTCTTGAGGGTGACAGGTGTGATGGTCTAGATAATTTTTTTTTTTTGGCAAATTAACATAGGATAGCCGGTTTTTTTTTGGGGGGGGGGGTTACCTTGACATTTTTGCAAATTTGGGGCAAAAATGGCATTCTTACAAAATTTCCCAAAAGGCTGGCATTTTTGCAAAGATTTTTAGAATTGTGGTATTTACTACCATTTACTCGTATAATTATTATGCAATTGCACTTATGGTACACTATATATGAATTGACTCATATAATTATTATGCAATTGCACTTATGGTACACTATATATGAATTGAAAAATAACATTCTATTGCAAAATTTTTAAGAAAATTAGAGAAATTCACATTTTGTAATCCTTGTTGCATTGGCATAACTTCTTGTTCTCAATTTATATATAGATATATTTTTTTTAAAAAAAATCTACCAATTAGTGTTTGACTTATGGTATAAACGTAGACTGGGTGGGGGTGATCGAAGAGAAGTGGTGGTTGCCGACAGCTTAGCCACCGACACTTAAACAAAGTGAAGGCCATGCCGGCAAACAGTGTTCGACTATATTAAATAATTTGACAGGAGTAACATGAACAAATATTTCCTCAATTATATACAACCTCTGTGTCGGTGCCGTCGATTACCCGCAGTTTTTTTTTGTTTTTATTTTATTAGTTTTCAAGCATATTGATTGACAAACATAAAATTCATCAATTAAAAGGCAAATTGATGAATTTTATACAGTATGTGTTAATTCTCCTACCCCATTTGATTTGATTTTACACTTAATTAAATAATGATATTGAGCTAATCTTGCAAATTTTGAAAACACTCACACCCTATGTTCTTAGTTTGGCTTCCAGCCCGACAGGCTTTCTGGTTGTTGAGGGACTTCGTTTCGTTGGTTCGTTGTTAGTTATGAATGAGGAGCAGTCTTACGACCTTTTTTGACCAAGTTGATCGTGGTAGTGCCTATGATCACTAAAGATCCTTATTCGGAAACGTCGTGTGATCCACATTTCTCTAAGAGTCGTGCATTGCTTATTGTGGTTTTCCTATTTTTCGTCTCTCCGACGATGAGACATTGTGTCAGCGTCAGTTTTCTCATGCGCTCACTATCCACATCTTCTCGTCGAGTCGTCCTTCCTCGCTCATTTGAACTTCTACTTGGTTTGTAGTTTTTTGTGGGTTGTTTTCCTCATTTTGCTTTGGTCGATTGGTTATTAGATTATGATTTGTAGTATTTGTCTGTTGTATCATAACGGAGTATTTGTTTGATGCTTTTTGTGCCCTCTCAATTTACTAGACTTATATTTGGTATTTCGAATTTTTCTCTGCTAAAAAAATCATCAATTATTTTTTCCCTAAAATTAGCATATAATAGCATTTAGTTTTTATAGAGAAAACTAGTGTGTATCCCGTCACGTACACGGAAATATATTAACACAATATTCTAAAATTATATCTATTATTTATATAAAAAACATATTAGAAATATGGTAAAAATAATAAATCTGAATTACAATGTGAAAATTAAACTAATAACAATTAAAGCGTGTGAGAAAAATGAAAAATAAAAAATAATAAAAATATAAATAACATCTATCGAATAATATATATATATATATAAAATAACATCTATCAAATAATGAATTTCGATATAAAATAATTCTTTCCACTCAAAAGTAATCAGATACAAATAAAATAACACCTATCAAATATTTATCTAGCTATTAATATTTTTGGTATGGTTATAGAATATTTTTGATTTTTTTTATCAATTAACTAAAATATATATAGATGGATTACGACTTATGATAACTTTCTATAGATTATGACAATATATTATTTTAATATTTATTTTTGGTGATTTTTTTAGAATCGGCCACAAACGTTGTATAGGACGTTAATTATGCATCGGTTCTTAGTATATGCATATGGATTTTTATAAATTTAACTTCTTTGATGATTCAAATCCTTAAAAAAACGTAGAAAGTTCACTTTGGCCTTTTGTCGATAAAATATATCTCCTCCTATTGCATTTTCGGGAAATCAAAATTTAATAATTTTTTTAATCCTCAAAGAGGACTAGGTAGGCCCTTGTTTTATCATATAGAATAGAAAGTAAAGAGGAAGTGAGCTAAGTGTGTATTGTACAAGGAGGGTAGTTTAGACATTTCTCCTAAGAGGGAGAAATACATGTATAAATACTCCTCCCATGTACTGAACAAAGCAATGAAAACAGAATCTGGAAAATCTGTTACAGATTTTCCTTCTCCAAACCAAACTCCAAGAAACCTCCATTGTTGAACCTTAGCTTAGCTCAATCGAGCTCGGTTTTGGTTTCTTTTCATGGTATCAGAGTTGTGCGGTCCGGGGCTCAGGTCGATCTATTGGGCTAGCCGGCCTTAAGGCTCAAGACGTCAAGTGCAACTGGCTTAATTGCGAGGCCAGGCAGTTGCACTTGAGGGGGCGTGTTGTGATGTCTTGGGATTGTACCACATCGAAAAACACGATAACTCGAGCCTTGCATATAAGTCAGTGGGCTACTCCTCCTATTGCCAATTGGTTTTAGGATGGAACCCCGCTGGTCTTGTGTGCTCGGCTTGGGTGCGGATGATGCGCTCTGCCGTATGGACCCCCCACGGTTATATGGCCCACCGAGATTTATCATGGTATCAGAGCACACAGACAGATCCGACGCCGTGTAACAGATTCGATTGCTCGAAGATGGAAGTGCCACCTCCAATCCAGGGTGACCTCGCCGGAAGTAGCAACAGCAACATGAACGATCTTTTGTGGCTATCCAATTCAGATCATCCCGGCGCACATTTAGTCGCAAGCTCTTTCAATGGATCCAATTTCTTAAGTTGGAGCCGAGGAGTTCAAATGGCTCTTGGCGCCAAATTTAAGATTGGTTTCATTGATGGCACCTCGAAGGAAGAAGACGTCACTTCTGCAGATCTACAGCGATGGAAACGTTGCGACTATATGGTGCGTTGCTGGATTTGCAATTCGATGACCTCAAATCTGGCAGAAGGCTTCATGTATGCAGAATCAACGAGGGAGCTATGGCTGGAGTTGGTTGAAAGGTATGCGCAGTCAAATTTGCCTTTGCTGTATCAATTGAGAAAGAAACTCTGCAATACAGTTCAAGGAGGATTGACTGTCACAGATTACTACAATCAAATCAAGAAATTGTGGAATGAAATCCAGAGTTTGGAAGAAATTCCGAAGTGCACATGTGGATTTTTCAACAAATGCATTTGTGACATGAAGAAGAAGCTGAATGAGATTGATACTCGTAACAGATTGATCCATTTTTTGATGGGGCTGAATGATAACTATGAGAGTGCAAGGAGCCAGATTCTTGCTACTGAGCCATTTCTGACAGTTGACAAGGCATATTATCTGATCCAGCAAGTTGCTACTGGTGTTGAAAGAAAACATCAGGTTCCAGATTCAAGTGCCTTGTCTGTCAACAGGTTCTCTACTTCTGGTGATAAGAAATCATCTAAGAAAGAAAAGGTGGATAAATCTCACTTGAAATGAAGTCATTGTAACATGACAGGCCACATTGTGGAAGGATGTTTCAAGATCATTGGGTACCCGGATTGGTTCAAGAATCCAAAGTCAAAAGTTGAGATGAGGACTGCTGCTACAGCTGCAGGAATGAGTGAATCTCCATTTGATGATAAAGGAGATAATGCCAGTCAGTTTGATCTCTCTCTTGTGAATGCTGTGTGCAAAGAGGTTCTCAGGGCTATGAAAGGGAAAGAACCTATGGCATCCACAAGCTTTGCAGGTACTATACTTACTTTGAATTTCTCCAAATTTAACTTTGAGAATTCAGATATGTGGATCATAGATTCTGGTGCCACAGACCATATGACTTGCAATAGAAATTTTCTAAGAAACATGAAGTCTCTATCTCGGTCGGTCAGTGTGTGTTTGCCTGATGGATTTATTAGAAAAGTGTCTGAGATTGGTGATGTCAACTTGAATTGTGGTCTGGTGCTGCATGATGTCTTTTTCATTCCAGCGTTCAAAATAATTCTCTTATATGTTGGGAGAATTGTTGATGATACAGATTTTGATGTGGTCTTTAAGAGGTCAAAGTGCTTGTTTCAGGACCCTTGAAGTGGGGAAGTGATTCTCAGTGCTGCCAGGATCACCAAGCAACTTTTCAAAGCTCATTTGATCTTTGAAGGCTCTACTGCTATTGGAAGACAACATGTGGCTGGTGCAGTTCTAGATAAGAACTCTAAAGTAGATAATAAGATCTGTGTGTCTAAGGATTTGTTTCATAATAGAATGGGACATATGTCTTTCTCTAAGTTGCATCATGTTCATGGATGCCAATTTTCAGACAAATCTGCTAGTTTCTGTGAGCCATGTGTAATGGCCAAACATCATGCTTTGCCATTTGATTTGAGTACTTCTGTTGCTACTGAAAAATTTGCTTTGATCCACATTGATTTGTGGGGACCATATAAAGTTCCTTCCATTACTGGTGCTCGTTATTTTGTCACTATTTTGGATGATTTCAGTAGGGCTGTTTGGACTCATTTGGTTTCAGATAAAACCAAAGTAACAGATGTGATCATGCAATTCATCTCGATGGTGGAAAATCAGTTCAAGGTCAAAGTTCAAGTCATCAGAACTGATCATGGAACTGAATTTTTGAGGAGTGCTAAATTTTTCATGGACAAGGGCATTGTGCATCAGTTCTCTGTGCCTTATGTTCCTCAGCAAAATGGCCGAGTGGAGAGGAAACATAGGCACCTCTTAGAGACAGCTAGAGCTATCAGACTGTATGCTTCCCTCCCCATCAAGTTTTAGGGTGAATGTGTGTTGTCTGCCACTCATTTGATCAATCTAATGCCAGCTTCTGTCCTTAAATGGTCCACTCCTTATGCAAAACTGTATGGTAAGCATCCTGATTACAGTCATTTAAGAATAGTTGGGTGCTTGTGTTATGTGTTGAAAAGAGGTCCTAGACATGATAAATTGTCTGCTAAAGCCAGGAAGTGCTTGTTCATTGGTTACCCTTCTGATCAGAAGGCATACAAAGTGTTTGATCAAGAAGATGAAAGCATCTCAGTGAGCAGAAATGTGGTGTTTTGTGAAGATACATTTCTTTATGTTTCCTCTAACATCTCACCTCCTACCCCATGTCTTCCCTTGGTAAATTCAGCCTTTTCTGACCCCATTTGTCTCCCAGTTGACAATGTCTCAAATACTTTGTCTTCCTCTTCCCATATGCAGCCTGCAAACCTTGATCATGATCCCACCAATTCATCTTCAAGCTCACACCTTTCCCCTACTTCAAATACAGAAGCTCATTCTTTACCAATAAACCACCCACCCCCACCCCTAGTAAACAGAACTACCAGACAAACCCATATACCTGCACATCTAAAAGACTTTTACTGTCCAACCCTTTCCTCATCTGTTTCAAACTCCTTTATGGTATCTTCTCTAGACAACCTTTCCTTCTATCCTCCTGAATATGTAGCCTCTTTAGCCAATGTTCTCTCTATTCATGAGCCATCCACCTATCATCAGGCCAAGGACAACCCCCTTTGGATTGAGGCAATGCAGAAGGAAATTCATGCTCTAAAGTTGAACAAAACTTGGATTCTCACTGAGTTACCGCCAGGAAAGGTTGTTATAGGCTGCAGATGGGTGTTGAAAATTAAGTTCAACCCTGATGGGAGTGTTGAGAGGTACAAAGCCAGGTTGGTAGCCAAAGGTTACAATCAGGTTAAAGGAAAAGATTTTAAACATACATTCTCACCTGTTGCCAAGTTCACAACAGTGAGATTGCTCCTGGCATTAGCCACTATGAAAGGTTAGTGTGTTCACCAACTAGACATAAACAATGCCTTCTTACATGGCTTCCTGGATGAGGAAGTTTACATGGCCACCCTTCCTGGCTACAACAATGCATCTCCTGGTCAAGTATGTCACCTAAAGAGATCTTCGTATGGTCTCAAACAAGCCTCTCGCCAATCGAATGTAGAACTGTCAAAGTTTCTTGGTACTCAGGGGTATGTCAAGTCCATGTTTGATTTCTCATTATTCATCAAGCAAGTTCCAGCTGGGTTAGTGGTCATTCTTGTTTATGTGGATGATCTCCTAATTACTGGAGATGATAGGATTGAAATCCAGAGAATCAAATCTGCTATTCACTCAGCTTTCACAATTAAAGACTTGGGTGAAGTCAGGTATTTCCTTGGTCTAGAAGTATCCAGAACTGCTAAGGGTACCTTGCTAAACCAAAGGAAATACATCTTAGATATCCTAAAGGACACTAAGATGGAAAATTGTAAACCATCTCCTTTTCCTGTGCCAAAAGGATTGAGATTGAGCACTGATGTTGGGGATGTTCTTGAGGATCCAAAGCAATGCAGAAGGTTGATTCGTAGGTTGCTCTACCTGAATATGACCAGGCCAGATATATCCTACTCAGTTCAACATCTCAGCCAGTTCATGGGCACTCCCAAGCTACCCCACTGGCAGGCTGCAATGCATGTTGTCCGTTACCTCAGATGCACTTTTAATCTGGGTTTGCTCTATCCAAGCACCAACACACTGAGCCTCAATGCCTTTTGTGACGCCGACTGGGGAAATTGTATGTTTACTGGGCGCTCTCTATCAGGATTCTGCGTTTTCTTGGGTCACGCATTCATCTCGTGGAAGACTAAAAAGCAGCCAACAGTTTCCAAATCTTCCACAGAGGCTGAATACAGATGTTTGTCCAAGACATCTGGGGAGCTAGTGTGGCTCGATTCAATCCTGAATGACCTCAAATGTTACATCCCCAAGCCAATTCCCCTCCATTGCGACAATAAGTCCGCAATTCACATAGCAGAAAATCCTATCTTCCATGAGCGCACCAAGCACTTGCGCTTGGATTGCCACTATGTGAGGGAGCGCCTTCAAGAAGGTTTCTTAGCTCCTACATTTGTTTCTTCACAAAATCAGCTTGCAGATTTGTTTACTAAGCCTTTAGGTGAAGATAAACATCGATCACTGTCTTGCAAACTTGGACTTGTGGCAACCACTGGTCAAGTTTGTTGAGGGGATAAAGAGGAAATGAGCTAAGTGTGTATCGTACAAGGAGGGTAGTTTAGACATTTCTCCTAAGAGGGAGAAATACATGTATAAATACTCCTCCCATGTACTGAACAAAGCAATGAAAACAAAATCTGGAAAATCTGTTACAGATTTTCCTTCTCCAAACCAAACTCCAAGAAACCTCCATTGTTGAACCTTAGCTTAGCTCAATCGAGCTCGGTTTTGGTTTCTTTTCAGAAAGTTCATCACCATGTAAAGATGTTTAGGCATACAAGATCACGAACACAGTCCGGAAACATATTTTTTCAACTTTTGGATTTTTTTTAATATAAAAACTTAATTTAATTCGATCAGGTATTGTATGACTTTTTTTTAATCAGAAAAAAAAATCGATTCTCTAGACACGCCTATAGTAACAAAGAGATCGAACAAGTCGATAGATAGACTAACTATTATGTACAAACGTAAGCACCTGACAGAAAAGAAAATAAACCAATTAAATGATACTCCGTATAAAAGAAACTTGCAAAAAGAAACGTGCAAGTCATTCTAAATTGTAAACCACAAGCCAGCAGAATAAACGAATCGATCAGCCAAAAGAAGACGCACACAGATAACTTTGGGATCATTAGCGGACACCTCATATTATGGATTCCACATAGGCATCGTATGTAGATCGCATTTCCACTACGTCTCCAAACATGGCAAATAAACCAACATTCACAAGAAACCTGCACCACAACCAAAACAGCAAAACACACCAACCCGCAAACTCAAACCCTATCCACACCATCACTCATTCAAAACCTCAAAACACACCTCAAATCATCAAGGACGATAACAAGATCGTGAGTACGGTAGGCTACCACAAAGGTAAACCAAAATAGAAGGGGATAGGACGGGGGGTTGAGGACAACAATGGTAGGACATAGAGAAAGAATAACGGTTTGAAAACAAACCCATAAGGTCGTCAGATAGAGGTGACACAGCGGGTGCACTAAGGATCGAGTCGTAGGACAACGAAGGGGCCGGGATGGAAGCGGACGCGTGGCAGCCTAGGAGCTGGAATAGAAGGTGGATGGCGACGGACTGAAGGCTTTTCGGTATAGGCTGACAAAGGTGGGTGGCAGTGGGCCAAAATGGGCGGCGGCAAAGATGTTTTTTTTAATATTTTTAAGAGAATTTGAACTTTTCAACCTATAATGAGTGTGTTTGGATTTCCATGCATTATGATTATAAGCATATATATACTCACTTGGAAGGTGTTTGGTTAAAAAAAATATAAGATATTTAAAATAACGTAATTTTAAAATAAAACACCTTATAAATTGTATAAATTAATTATATTAAGTTTATAAAGTAATTATAAACTTAACACGATATTGAATATCTGATTTATACAATCTAGCTATACAATATTTTATTTTGAATTCATATTATTTGAAAATTTTATACAAACACTTTCAAATAAACATTTTGAAATCCAAACACACCCGTTAACATCACAATCATTGATTGATTTCAAATTTTGGAAATTAACTTCATAAAAAAAATGTGCTTTCTTCATTTAATCAAATGACCCTTAGAATTTAAATATATGTATTTTGAATTTAAGTTTCTTAATTATAAGTGTGAAATCTTCACTTTTCTTTCTCCATCATGCCAAGATAAATCCTTTCAAGAAAAGGATCCATATTTAAAGTCAAAAGAAATCGATATCAAAAGAAAACCCCAATCTTCTAAATAAACAAAAGAGAATAAAGTGAAATTCTATTTATAATATTTTCTTGATACTGCAACTAATACCTTGACTTGCACTATATATTTGAATTGTCCCAAAACAAATGACATCCACAATCCACATACTAACAACCAACCATTTGAATTATGATCGATAACTATTGTATTGAATTAATGAAATGATTAGAATACTAACTAAAGTATAAAAATGCAAACTTCATTCATATAGTATTTTATTTACTGACTCACACAACTCAGAAGCCACATAGAGTGACACGGTGTGCTAGTGTGTGATGGGGTAACGTCTTCGCTGGCATCCATGAGACATTTAGACCTACCACACCACCATGTGATTGAGCCACGTGTTACTCAATATTGTATGTTTTTTTAAAAATAAAAATAGGTGGGTCGGACGCAGTCATCTTTCTAAATTCACAATTTCTCCAAAATGGAAAATAAAATAAATATTTTATAAATTATTTTTGTTTTTCTTAATTTTAAAAATTTGGAGAATCGTTTAGTTTTGAAAATTTATGTAGATTTGAGAAAATCCCTCTATTTTTTCTACTGCTTCTTTATTTTGGATAATGAGATGAAAAATATGATAGACAAAAAAACTTTAAAATCCCCAAATTACAGAATTTATTAGTGATACTCTTATAGAGAATCAGAGATACTTAGAGCTTGACCAACCGTTTCCCTAAAGAATTCTTTATAAGTCAAAAGTTTGCCTCAAATATATATACAGTAGAATTTTTCCTCAAATTTAGGGAATGACATCTATTATTTTCCTCTTCGATCATTCTATATTTTGGATAATGTAATTGAGAAAGGTCTAAAAAAATCCTAATATTTTTCAAAAAATCAAAATGAAAAATCTATTGCACTTGCTCTTGCATTTCAAACATTGTCCATTCATCATAATGTAGCATAAATAAAACACACAACATTTTGAGATAAATAACCTCTCTTTATCAACGAAGTTGATATTTGAAGCTTGATTATGACGTTGAAATCAAGTTACTAATTATGAGAGTGCCGTTGTAGCACCAAAAGTAGGGGCCTAATTGCACTAGTTAATACCTTGCTTTTATTGAAAAGTATAATTAAAGGTAGCCTATAAATTCAATTAGTGATTAAACAAACGAACCTATGCTAATTCGACAAATAAATAATGGAGAGCTATGAGCCTATGAACGTGGGCACGTGACAAGTGCGTGGATGACTTGATCAATCGGACCCCAACGTGGGGGCGGCAATGAGACGATTTTGCCCATTAAGATAGATGATGATCTCAATGGAAGATGACTTAGGGGTTTGGGGGTAATTTGGTCATTTTACTTTGTTGAATTTGCACTTCAACGTTACAAATCTAGAATAGCAATTTCAAAGGGGTGGTTGAAGAAAAGGTAGTGACAACGCACTAAAACACTTTAAAGAATCAAATGGAAATGAATTAGCAAAATCATAATTTGGTCATTTCGTGCATTGCAAATCAATTCTCAATGACAATGGTTGAAATGTATGTAGAGGAGGAAGCTATCAGATTTTTTTGGTCGATACTAGGTTTGCCTTATAAAGGATAAACCGGATTTTTTTTTGGCCAAATATATGACCTACAACAAGAACCACAAGTAGGGCTCAATTCGAGTTAAATAGTTGTTTATATTCAGCTCGTTTAGAAATTAATTGAGTCCGAGTTGAGCCTAAATTTAGACTTGAGTTTTAAATGTGTTTATACTCCACTTATTTTGTAAATGAATGAGCTAAAGATGAGCTTTATTCGAGCCTAAATAAACTCTAATCACTTATAAATTACTACATACTACCTCCGTTGCAAAATATAAGACCTTTTGCTTTTTGACACGTTTTTTAACGAACTAAAAACTCCATGAAATATTAAATTTTTTTACATAGTATTATAGATATTGTTAATATGTATAATACTATGTAAATAAATTTAATAAAAATTTAATATTTCATGGAGTTTTTAGCTCATTAAAAAAACATGTCAAAAAGCAAAAGACATTATATTTTGCAACGGATGTGGTAGTAACTAATAGAAAATTTGTGAAGTCTACTATATTCGAGCTCAAATTGAGCCAAGACTCAATTTAAATTGAGAATTAAAAAATGCGTCCATACTCGGCTCATTTAGCAATTAAAGGAGCTCATGTCGAGCTTTTATCAAACCAAACTCGAGTTACTCAGCTCGTATAACAACCCTAACCAAAAGACACAACTCTATACAATTTGACCATTTGAAGCAATACTGGAATAAAAATAATCATTTCTAGATTCGCCAGTAACGGCTCGTAAGCCACGATCGCCTCAGAGGAATGGATAGAACATCTTCTCACAAGTTTCTATTCCCAAGTCGAACCCGAGTCCGATTTCTGAATGAGGTGTTTTTGGAATCGAATGATAAATCTAAATGGTCATGGAAACCTAAAATGGTGTCTGAATAGCAAGAAAAAGCATAGTCCCTAGGTTTTTTCCCTCACAAATGAGTACCTAACTATCACAGAAAATCGGTCGATACTCGTAAGCAAAATGTACAAGGCACTCGCCTTGTGCTACAGCAACTGACAAATCCATTCATGCTGCAGGATAAAACCAGCAAATGCTTCCCTGATTGCGATTCATCCAACCAGCAGCTGAAGTATGAAAAAAGGATTGAAAACGCTCTGGTTTACGACAGATTACCTGATTCCCCTAACAAAATTCATTGTGAATAAAACGGTACAAGTTCTGATAAACAACAGTCTCATACCCCATTTTTCTGCTGCGGGATAAAACACAACTTCACTGATCCAAGAAAGCTATATCATCTTGTTAACGGCTATGTTTTTCGATATTCAAAGGCCTACAATGCTACTGAACCCAATTATCGTCATCTCATCTACTCTGAAAACAGTAGGCCAGTCTCAAACTTGCGGCATAACTACAAAAACTGGTCTCAATCATTCGGTGTGACTACAACAAAATCTTTGACAAGTAACTTCAGAGATGTATTGTAGAGAGGATGTACCTCTAAATGTTTAAGAGGCCTTGTGCTTTTGTATTGAAAGATCAATGTGTAAATAAGCCAAGTACGCCATGAAAAGCAAGAAGAATACTGATATCAACATCAACGGCTCCGCAAGCATATATATTGGTTTGAAAGTGTAGTAGACCTGTAAAGCAAGAAAAAGAGATACCACCTCATCTATCAATTAATAGAGCAATGGGAATCATTATTGAGAAAAAAGATGCAAGAAATTTGAGCAGTTGCATTCAACAACAATAAACTAAGCAAACTAGAGTGATGCAGTATAGAAATACATGCAGCAGCAGCAGCAAGTAGCTCAACAAGCAACAAGACATTATATGCATCAACAATTTCCACATTGGCTATGTTCAAATGGATCAAAACAGTTAAAAGTTTAAAATTACCAGCAAAAAATGAAGTAGGAAATCCTATGATCAATCATATTGCTGGGAAACATAGTCCAATGAAATACACACGACCAGATGAATCACAGGAGATCTGTGCATAATATGAGGTTTTGATGCCTTGCTAGCAAAAGTTAGAAATCCTGAAGATAATGCAAGATCTCAGTTTTCTCCTATTCTCTATAAAAATGGATTTATTTTTAGGTGAGAGTTTTTTTTTTAATTTTTTTTTATTTGCAAGATTTAAAGCATATTGTTTTTCATTCATTTACCTGGAAGGGTTGATTGTGCTCAGGCACTGAATTCCTCTTCTGCAGAACCACAACAGTTCTACCAACTACGTCAAGGTAGGAGTAACTCGTCTACAAAAATCCAAACGAATTAGGATTCTTAGATTAAAAAGTAAAAACAAAGGATATTATGCTTCTAAATTTTAGTAGATTGAAGTAAACCATTTTTGCGTGAAACATTTCAAAAAATAGAGAGCTGTGGGAATGGAAGAAAATTGAGTATGTTCTGTATCTAAATAGAAAGGTAAATATGTACAGTAAATTTTTAAAAGACGACAAATAGGCAGTAATAAAAAAAAGGTCCAAGTACCTCCAAATGTTGCTCTACTGTAAATGGAACCACAACAGAAGGGTCTTTAGATCCCTCTGGCAACACCACCTGAAATGAAAAAAAGTTACAAACAATCCACATTGAACTATGAGAAGAAAAATAAAACCAAAATAGAATTCCAAAAAGGGGGAAGGAAAAGAAAAGAAAAGAAAGCATGATCATAATTATTTCTCCAAAATCATGTGATCACAAATACCTTAACAATTAGGTTATCAACAACAGTGTCCATCAGGGGGCATCCAAACGTAAAGTTGAGGTAGCGTCTACCATCAGGTGACTCGAAGAGAAAGTCTTGCAGGGGTACTCCATATCCAATGAGAAAAGTCGCTTTCCAACCTCCAAAAAGTGGATAGCGTGGCTCAATTTCCAGCTCCGACTGCCACCAAATGAACATCATAATCATAAAGTTTCTTTGCTTTCCTTGTACAAGTTGACTGTCTTTTAGAGGCTCATACTTGTGAATTATACATTCAATCCTTCCCTTATTCAACTTTTCTAGTCAATAGAAACACAAGTTCAGTACAGCACGATCTTATGAGATTAGGTACCAGACGCCATTCAGAAAACGAGATAACACCCATTAACATATCTTGCCAGCTAAAAGTAAGAAGCAGGTACTATACAGAGCTCTAACACATGTATTATCAATGATATTTGCAACCATCAGGAAGAAAATGACTTGCACTGTAACAGATCATCTTTCAAATTTTCCAGATCTGCACTGTGTTGGTTTATAAACGTCCCACCAAAGACTTCAGTGCATTGATCGCGATTTTATTTTATCAAAAATATTTCCATTTCATCGAGATGTTATAATGCAGTTAAGAAAAATTCCATAGCTACTTGCAGATGGATTCTAATAGATGTTTACACCTAATGGAATCCAGAAGGAATGGCAGAAAGATAGAAGGCACCTCATACATGGCCTAATAGTACTGGGGAAGGTATCACCTATGAGACAATGCCAAAGTTTTAAGTTTTCTCTAAAGCAGTCAATCAGAAGCATCATTTCTAGTCAAGTGTCAAAGATGGAAGCCTGTTGCTTGGGGTTGTCAGCAGATCAAATCGAGAAAATCAGAAGGTCAGAGATAGTACCCTATACCTATAGTAAAAGAAAATACATGGAAGGACTGCTTTGTACAACAGAGAACTGCTTTTGTTCAAGATGAGAGTTCTATTTGATCTGAACAGAGAGACCAAGGATTATTCAAACAATATTTTGTGTAAAGTATATAGCCATCAAAAGAATCTTGATAACTGGCCTACCAACCTATCACTTTGATTTGGAGGAACACAGTCGTTTCAATTTGATGATCCTTTTAAACATTTTTTTTTTCCTTTAAAGCAAAAACAGCTTCAATGCATAGGAAGTACAGCACATAAGACTAACAAACCTTTCTTGAATCGACACGTAAATGTGATGATGAGATGTTTCCAATTTCATCTCGGTAGTAAACGGAATGTACTCGAGGAGGCAATCTAGCTAGAAGATGCTTGAAAGAAGAGACACCACTGATGGAGGGCCTGGATTGGTATTCCACCCTGCCAAATTTAAAGTGTGAATCCCCACAACAAGTAATGATAGGAGAACCATGTCATACATTTTAGTCCAAGTATTACATACACACACAAAACAGGCACACATCAGATATCTTGATTGACAACTAGCTAAATATCATACAAAGGATAATTCATGAAGAAAAGAAACAATAGATTTGAGATTTCAAAAAAGCTTCAACATTATAATTTGAAATACAGAGAACCTATGGAACCACTGTCCACTTATCCACCTTTGAACTAGTGACCTACTAATCTTTCTAGAACATGGCAAGGTTCGGTCCCAGCAAATAGCAATTGTACCTTCTAGCAGCATAGAAAAGAAAATATCAATTTATGCAGAGAGCATAAAAATGAAACTTTAAAACAAGGGAGTACAACAATGTAAAATATATTCACTTAATTCAAAATGGGATGTACTGCAAAAGACAGCAGAAAGACTTAAAAAAACATCTAGAGAGTTAATAACACAGTCTTGTTTGCATGTAAACAAACTTTTAGTTAATTCGTGAAGTAACCTCAATACCAATTATAGTTTCTTTCTTTAAATTTTGACAGGCCTTTCAAATCGCTGATGATTTTTCATTAATTAAATTTTCTAATCCGAGCTGTTTTTTTTTTACGAGTGCTTGCTAGTTCTATAGACAGGCTGATCCTTTTCTCCCAAATTGAACTGGCCGAACTGGCCAGATGATGGGTTCATGGTCAGAAAGGGTTGGAATTTGAAAGGACGTGGTATGTTTTTTAAAGCTAAGACAAGGTTCCAATCAACCTTGTACAGTAGGGGGGCAAAATAAAACTAGGTATAAATCAGTAATCAAGAAAACAACAAATCCAGATAACTCACTTACTTTAGGAAGAAAGGATTAAAAAATGATTCTGGTCACTGGTGAAAATGAATAACATTCAATATAGTGCAGGTGCTGATGAGAAGTATCACTTTTAAGAGCAACAGATCTTACCTTGAAAATACTCCTTTGTGTCGAGCACCTGCATGAGCCAACTTATAATGCTCAGTAACCTGTATGCTGCCCCAATGTGAAATTTCAACTTCACGCACAAGCTCCTCAACAACAGCAAACGGGTTGTTGTTCTCAAAGTGGACTAGTATAGGTGAATATGTATATCGAGGCTGATCATCATAAGGTCCATATTTCACCTCCATACCAGCATGGTTGGTAGGTTCTACTTTGGTGTATGATTCCACCTTCGTACTTGGCATCCTTAAGAAAGTAGTTTGCTTCTTAATTTGATAAGGAGATAGTATGATTGCACTATCACGATAATAGACCAACTGAGATTCTGATTGGCTGATTTCTGCTGGGAAAGGTTCAAGCGAATGAGTAGACACATATAGGACCTCAAGTGTTACACCTTCACCTGTACCCAAAGGTTTCGTTAATGCTATCGAGAAAACTTTTGCACCATTTGGTCCATCAGGTATTTTAGGCTTTACATCAAGAGGAGTGAAAGTTTTCTTCTTTTTCTTTCCAACAAGTACTGCTGCTTTTAATACAGACAGCTTATCTAGCTGGTTAGGCGGAAAGGCAAGGAGAACTTCTGAGGCCCGAGATGTCCCAGTGTTTTCAACCTGATAAGAAACAAATAAGGATATTGAAAAAATACTAATCTATTAGTTTAAACTGTATTTATAATAACTTTCAAGACAATGACATAAAAATTCTTTTATCTTAAACCACCAAGACATGCCAAATTTTAAAATACAATATGCGAAATTTCAATCATGCCAAGTAGCAAAGCACAAAAATGATCATTTTACTTTTTACTATAAACCAGCCAAATAATAATAATTATATATATTAAAAAAAAAAGATCAAACCATGGATACGATTGGAGATGAATGCAATTTATCATCATACTAAAACCAAAACATGCTTATTAGATGTATCTTGTTATCTTCAATTCGATCAGGATAAAAAATGCTGCAAAATGATGTATGCTGTTAACTCAAACAAAGGAATGAACTCAGGAACAAAAATGTAATACCTTCAGTGTCAAAAACACCTTCACTATGTGCGAAGTCAAATCAATCTGCACCCAGAAATAAGCAAATTAAGGATCTCATGATCAATCAAATTGAATGGAAGCAACTGTATAAAAAGTGACAAAAGCCAACAATTCAAAGCTCTTAGCAACTGGGAACAACATGGTAAGAAAAGCTTTGTTCCCCTACTTTTAGTCACGAGTTGGCTTTTTCATCTCCCAAACTCAACGAACCTAAGTTAACAAGACAAGCAAATACCTTTACTCCTTACTTTCACTTCCATTTCCAACGGAAAAAATTAGGAATCAGAGTACTAGACCCCTCCGAATTCGACAAATCAATATCTCCTTTCCACTCAGATCGCAAATTCACAAATCTAGATGTATCAATCATCCCTATCAAAATCACACATCTCTTCAAAATTCAACAAACAAAATAGACGAATTGCAAAACAGCGGAGAAGTAAGATCGACAGATGAACATGAATCAGGAAAAGCGAAGAGAAAATGCAAACAGTAATTAAAAAGCTCACTCGGCGTTCGGCATTGATGATCTGAAGATCCTCGCTGGAGAAGACGAAATCCGATCTGAGGAGGACGGAGAGAGTGAGGAAGACAGAGAAAGCGAGAACACGTCCAAGTCGGAGCTTCGCTCCCATGGCTTCCCCTTGGATCGAATTTTTCTTCTCGGAATTTTGGTTCACTTCGAGATGGACGACTAATGGAGGACTTTTGTTGGAAGTTGGGAGTGGTTGCCGGTTGGAGGGTTCGGGTCAAGTTTTCGGGGTTGTCTATTAGTTTGGGCCTTAATGGGCCATGATATATAACATTTTGGACTGATTTTATTGGCCCAAAATATGAAATCTGGTTTGTACTTATGGAGTTATGGGTGAGAAGGGCCTTTTCATTTTTCTAGCTGCTTTGTAAATTGCAAGTCTCAAAATCCAAACACAATAAAATCTGTCTATAATTGTGTATCACAACTAGACCTGTCATTCGGGTCGGGTCACTTCGGGTCCCGGGTAATACGGGTCCCGAGTAATACGGGTTTCGGATATTTTCGGGTCCCGGGTAATACGGGTTTGACCGGGTTTTCGGGTCATTTCGGGTCGATTTTGGGTTGGTCAATTTTTTCTTTTTAAAAATAAAAAAATCATAATTTGATAGTTTTGCGATAAATTTAAAATTCTAAAGTTAAAGACGTTGTTTATAAGTTCTGATGCTTGTAATTGTATACTATATTTGATCTAAGATATTTGATTTTTATTATTTCTCGTAATTTTTAATAAAATGTAATAATATATAAAATATCAAGTTTCCAAATAATTTTTAAAAAATAACTTCATGCAATTAGTAATAAGCATAGAATTGTTTTAATATTTTAATATTTTTTAGAATTTTTATCTTCTTAAAAAAGTCCGTTGAAAAATAAAAAATCAAATACTATCGATCGAATGGAGTATTACACAATACAAATAAATATAAAAGTTGATTTGAAAATGAAAGATCAAGTGATTGTAATTATAAAATGTATTAAATTGGAATCTCCATAAAAAAAATTAATCATATATAATTATAAATCAAACGGGTCAATCAGGTCATCGGGTCAAATGGGTAGATCGGGTCAAAATTACCGGGTCAATCGGGTCACCGGGTCGAAACCCAGATTACCCTGAAAATTTTCGGGTATTTCGGGTTCGGGTCGAAAAAAATTACCGGGTTCGGGTCGAAATTTTTTCGGGTCGGGTTGTGTTTTGACAGGTCTAATCACAACACTCCTACTCTTGTTCCTAAAGGTGAAATCGCTCACCCCGGGCGCCCCTCACCCCCAGTCCCAGCCCGAAAGGGATTGTAAGAGGAGGTAAATCATGGTGACTCAACCTACCACGGAGACCAAGACTAGTGCTCACTGCGCACAAGGAGCCCTCTCATTTGAGAATTTGCTCCCACACTGCTGCTGGTGAGACTCGATCCTTAATTAGTCTCTTGTTCCAAATGTCACCCCTGTGACTAGTTGAGCTAAACCCATGCGAGCACAACACTCCTTACTCCTAGAGAGGCAATGTATATATTTTCGACACTTAGACACGATACGATACTTATACAACACTTAACCCTTCTCCCATGGTATTCTTTCTTTAGATTGTTTGTCCATATCTAGACTGTCTAGGGGACTACTGAGTTTTATTTCAAATTTATGGTTAATTCTATTAAAATTTATATTCAAGTGATATATTATGCATAAAATTTGGTCACAAACTGTTCAAAATAGTATTGATATTGTTGCTTCGGGTTCGAAAATACAAGTTTATCATTAATCTTCTTGTCGTATCCTATATTTTTTTAGGATTGACGTGTTTGTGTATCGTATATATTTGTGTCCATGTATGTGCTTAACTACGTCTCATTCTTTATTGGGTCTTATTGTGTTTCAGTTGAATTAGGTTCGGTTCATTCGGATTTTGATCAGTTTTGATTATCAGTTATTCGGACGTCGAGTAAAAATGTATCAAATCGAGTCAGATTTCTAGTGAGGGATTTGGGTCAACCTGTTATGGGTCGGTGGAATTGGAATTTCGGACCGGGACTGATTTTGCCCAAGTCTAAGCCTCTAAATTGTTATTTTTATGTTGACTTTTTGTATCGGACTCGATCGAGATTCGAGTGTCACTTTGTATGAGAACAGGTCTATAAAAATACGGAGTACTTCTTTAAAACAACATCACTAGACGTAATTATACGACATTCTGTAACAACATACAGAGTGCTGTACAGGCTTGATTTACGTCAACTAGTTTCTGCATAAAAGCCTTTAGCAACCTCAGTCAAATCGATGCAGGATTCGTGATCATTAACTACAGTCTACAGTACTACAGAAGCTAAAAGCAATTAATTAGTCCTGCAACAACCACCCAAAGAAGTCCTCTCCACAACAGAGTCAGATTCATTCAGATGGCAAAGCAACCACCAAATTCAGATGGCAGATTGCAAATAGTACGCCCTGAAAACATAGATGTTCATACGGGCTTAAACTTCAACTTCCTACCAAATGGCAATGCACCATATGCCAGTGCAACAAAAAAATGCAATCTCAATTTCATACAGTTCGAGCAGAGACGGAACTATAACCGACAACAGGGGGAAAAGAGATGGGCAAGGTAGTGATAATCCTTGTTAAAGAATAGATAGTTCAAGCAGTATATTATATATTTCATCAAGACTTTGAACCCTTCCCCCCACAATTACAAGGACTTAATAGTTATACCCATTTCCATCGAAACCACTTTCCCCTTTATGTACCCCCATGCCCAACCGCAAACTCAAAACCGAGCAAAATACACAATATACCTTAAACCAACTCCTAATCTAATATCCCCCCCAAACTCAACTGAGAAAAAAAATACACCTTGCAACTAATGTTGATTTATTGATTTACACACCAAACAAAACTTCATTATCATATTTGCCCTCCCCACCCCAACTAAGAAAAATAAGCGGATCATTTAGACATTTACCTTGGCTTTGGAGAGGCAAAAGACCAAATCGGGCGAACAAGTCTCTGGCTAGTCGGACTACCCAGTAGCGTTGCTTGAGACCGTGTGAGCATCTCAATCATTGCTGGGGTCTGGTAGGGCTGGACGAAGCTTGAGGTATCTGTGGGGTCCCCCCTAGCTGTTGCCCTTTGCCATGAGTGAGAGCTCAAGCCTGAGAGGATGTATGCCCTTCCTGATGCTTCGTAGACATGTCTGCTTGTCATCCGGTCTTGCATCTCCTTGAGCTCGGCGTCTAACGCAACACAGAGTCGATCTTGGCTCTTTGCTGATGCAGTGGATGACAACATCTTACGGCAGTTTTCGAGTACTGAAGAGGCACGGACCATGTCCCCCTGCTCAGCTGCGGCTCTAGCTTGTCTCATTGCTTCTGCAGCTAGTAGCCTGTTACGCTGTCTGTCTACCTCTATGGATATTAGCTCCTCCCCGACATTTTCTGGTCTTTCAATCTTCACTTCTTCGCCTTCAAATGTCACCATTTGTTTCGTCACCGGATCCCTAAAGACGCATCTGGCTTTCAGCAATGAAGTCGAGTTACCAGAAGTCTCTGATGGGATATTCAATGAGACAAGAAAATCTCTTTTTTCATCCGCATATAGATCTCCTACGTCAATACATCCTGACCGCCCATCATCCTTCATGCGGCTTGCATAGCTTCCTGCTTTCATTGATACAAGGCGTGCGTTTGGGTGCATGCATTCAACTTCTACTTGCAACTCCTGCACGACAACGCTTAGAAGGCCACCTATGCACTGTGCAAATGCATCCAGGATAGCTGCCTCAGCCTCAATGAAGGAAAATGTACCTCCCGATATCTCGGAAATCGAGTGCATCAAAGAAGCATCATGATCCGTGCCAAAGCCAAAGGTATGGACGGGGATCTGGAAGCCTGATCTATCTTTACCCTGAATTGACAAAGGAAGAAGCAACTGATAATCTGGTTTGTTTTGTTTTCCACCAGAACCATTGACATTGAAGCCTGTGTAGGTGTCTCGCCCATCTGACAACAGTATGATACTGGCAACTGAATTCTTTTCCCGTCGTTCTTCCATTACCTTGGCTCCCTTCCTTAGGCCTTCGGCTATATTGGTTCCACCATTTGCGATCAGAGAGTTGACAGCTTGTAATGCTTGTTGACGGCCAGTCTCAGACATTCGTAGTAGAGGAAAGAGTCGTCGAGCTGTTGAGGAAAATGCAATAACTGACAGTCTATCACTGGGTCCAAGATTTTGGATCACAAATCCCATGGCCCTCTTGAGAAGTGCGAGCTTAGTACCTGCCATGCTACCACTGATGTCAAGGACTGTAACAAGATCAACTGGTGTTCGAGATGACTGAGATGTAAAAGGTACATGCTCCTGGGTTTTACTGGCATCATGCAAAACACTACTTATTGCAGCTTTCAGATGGATTAAAACAGTGAAATCATCATGAGCTTTGCTTCTTTGGATAGATGGCACTTCGGGGTAAGTTTTGATGTCTACTGTTTTCAGAGCTCCACTACTTGCAGCAGAGAGATTTGATACCGTTCTCTCAGCATGGTCAAGCTGGCCCAAGCACTCGTCATCATCAAATACAGCAGGCTCAGTGACCCGGTACGGTGGCAATACATGTCTGTTTTGACGAGGAGGAGGTACTCTTTGAATTACAGTCATCAAAGCATTATTTTGGGGCCAGCCCATCAGGCTTGTAGCTGTTCCTCCAGGATGAATAGGGCTTTTCAAGGGAATCTCCTTCCACTTTGCTCGGCAAATAGGGCATATTTGGTTACCATGCTTCACGTTAGATGTAATGCAGTGGAAGTGGAAGGAATGCGAGCACTCAGCAGTAAAAATAGCATGACCTTCTCCAGGCTTCAAAGAAGCCAAACATATTGAGCACGTCTTCTGTAGACAAAAAGAATAATTCAGGTAAGCATCAGATGCCATGACCAAAGGAAAAGATTAAACTTTGGTGCTCAAGCTCATCATCAAAAAATGTATTAAATATCCGAGCAGTTTGAAAGGGGAGAAATATTCCGAGGACTCAATGCACTACCAAATAGCTATGGGTAAACAATAAAAGTTTCAGCATGGTTGACATCCAAACATATGAGGATCTGAAAGCTGAGAAAGGATGTTTAGCTGAGTTAATAAGAACACTAAACAAACGCTGTGTCAGAATCACATATACAAATCATAGTAACATCAATTCTATACATCAGTTACTGCTGCCATGGAACCAGATCTCTTCACCAGCTTACTCCTTAAGCGACTATATTTCTGATTACTCCTTAAGAATTATAGACTATCTAGTGCATGAGACGACCTATTAGCCCATTGAGTCAATTCTTCAAGTCAAACAACACTGTAGTAGCCTATAAAATCCCAAAACTAGAGCTAAAAGTACAAGAATATATGGAAACAACAATACAAATGCATAAATTGCTATTCAGATTTCACTCATTACAGTTTGTCTTCTTTTTAGCCATAACCAGGCCTAAGCTTTTACCCCCTTTGGCTCCAAGGTAAGTTTCAACCAAAGCAAGTGGTAAAAAACACATCCAACAAGAAGCTCATGTATAGGTTCAGAACCACGACAGCAAACACAAGACTCCAAAATACTTAATCATGTCGTTCTTTCAACGATTAATAGCAATAACAAGTACTACTTTTGACAAGGAATCTGGCTGTATTACTGGATCACTTATTCATCTGTGACCTGCCATATGAAAGGTTCCTCTCAAGGAATTAAAGGACAAAACCACAGAGCACCTCTGAAAACTACAAAGTTTTCTAGCCTGTTTATACTCAGACTTGTATTTACTTCAAAAAATTCAACTGGAATTCCATAAGAAAAACTTTACAAAGAAGCACAAGCACGTGACTACAGACCAAATCTGCATAGTAGTTCTCTTGTAATTTTTCTACTTCAACAAGCAAAAATAAAGTTAAAAAAAGTCGACTAGCAAAGCAGTTCTTGATACATGAAAACGGAAACAGGGGAAATAAAGAACATAAACAGCAGGTATTGAATAAAATTCATAAAACGCTTGCAGATTCACATTTGTCCTCACATCATGCAGCCAAAATCGGAAAGTTAATTGCTAGATGTAAATCGGAAAGCCATTTGACAAAGAAAAGGCTCAATTTCAAAAAATAAAAGAAGAAAAAGGCGAAAACAAAGACCGAAAATCAGACCTGAGAAGAGGACTTGCTCGAGGATTTCGACAGCTTAAGCCGAGCAGTTGAGAACATCGACGGAGCCGGCGGCGTGGAAGGATGAGAGCCAAAGCTGCTCCAGTCATCTACTCCAGCGCGGTGAGAGAGCAAAGCAGCGTCGGAGAACCGCTCGCTCGGAGGCGGAGAGTCATCGCCGACCGTCCTGGGGACGTAGTAGCACAGATTCAAACCAAGCGCATGCTTCGCCTTCCTCCACTTGCTTCCCATTTTTCTCTCCAACCGACAGCGAAACCGTGGTTTCACGAGAAAGCGGTGACAAAACTAGGGTTTTTTGAGATCGGAGTCCAAAGAACGGGGGAGATTTCAGCGCCAAAAAGGAAGACGAAGTGGAGAGCGCGGAAACCGAGGCAGGCGAAATCGGTAGTTTTTTTAGAGAGAGAAACACCGATTCAAGATTCAGATATCAGCGACGTCAATCTCGATTTCAAAGCTTCAAGTGAGTGAAAATGGAGATCTGAGTGCGCAGCAAGAGAGTATCGCACTAGTAGTGGAAAATTTCAGCTCGGTCGCCATTGAATGAGGAGAGAGAGAGGGGAAAAGGAAAGGTTTTGACTTGATGAGTGAGGTGGTTGGTGGTGATATCTGCACTGGCCAAATGGTTATATTGTACTGCTAATACTAATTTATTTATTTTTTATTTTTATTTCCGTTTTCGTGTAGAATTATTTAAAGTTGAATTTCTGGGTCTCGCTGGAGCTTTTTAGCTGTTGACGACTTGACATGGTCGATTTACGAAACTACCCTTGCTATTTTGACTTTTTATTTTGTTGCCATTATTAACGTTAGTTTAATCATGACTGTCATTGAGTGCCCCCGTGCAACAGTGCTCACTGTATCATATCAGGTGAAATTATTTTTAACTCAATATATACTGTAAGTAATACTGTAATTTACAGTATTTACTTTTGACACTAAGTTAATCATTTAAAAAATATTTTTATACGGTATGTTTGAATATTTTTACTTAAATAGTTTTCAAATCCGGTTATGAATTTATGTCTTGACATAGGTACAAAATATTCAAATAAAAAAATTAATAATAATTATAATTATAATAAAGAAAATTAGAGTCAAATGTCATGTTTATAAATATATTTTATTTAATTGAACTAATAATTATGAATAAAAATATAATCCTTCTGTTATAAAAATATAAGTTTTTTTTCAGGTTTGGCTATGGGTGTGTATGGTTGCATTTTAATTACCATACGCAGCTTATAGTTGCGTATGGTAATTAATTTTAGCTAGTTTATAGTTAAAATTAGGGGTTAAAAAAACCTTGTTTTTGAAGGGTTTTTTGGGTTTTGGGGGTTTATTTTATTTGAGAAGACAAGTATATCCTGATAAAAATCAAATAAACTCCACTTTTTACAAATAAACACTTTTTCGTCCCATACAGAGTTTATATTTTTTCATAAATTTTTAACTACTTTTTACCAACAGTTTATAAATTTTACCATGTTTATATATAATTTTAGTCAATTTATTAACCCCGTCCCATACGAACCCATGACTTTTTTTAAAAACTAAAAATTATATAAAACATCAACTTTTTATTAATTTTCAAAAATAGTTTCATAAATAAAAAATTGATATTTCATATAGTTTGTTCAAAAAATATTCTTTATTTGCTTTTTAGTATGTTTTTAAGAAGTTAAAAACTTTATAAAATATCAATTTTTTATTAATTTTTAAAAATAATTTCATAGTAGTGTTTATTAAATAAAAAATAATATTTTATATTGTAATATACTTTTTAACTTCTTAAAATTTGTGTCAAAAAGTCAAATAACTTATAATTTAAAATGAAAGAAGCATATAATAATGGTATTGAAAAGATAAGATTATCCCAAATTGAAAATAAAATAAATATATTATATTGACTATTGAATGATACCATATTTAGTTATCAATGTTTTGATCCACCCGGGTAATTTGCCAATTTCCAATTGTAGCTCACAATTTCCTTCATGTCTCAAGAACTGAATAGGGATACTTTAAATTTTGTTATTTAAAAATGAACTATTTTTCTAATTTAAAATTAAATCTATCTAATCTAAATCAAGTAGGTTAAACTTGAAATGAAATATATTGTAGATAAGAAAGATGGTTGAAATTGAATGATTGTGAGGTAAAAAAGTCAAAAGTCAAAAAATAAAAGAGGACATGCTAATCGATAAGGCTAGATTGATAGTCATAGAGTGTATATATAAGTGGGAGTGGGTTAATTTAATGCTGTGGTTAGTGGTTAATAATTTCATCTAAATGTACTTTCCAGCATGGTATGATTAAGACCCCGCACACGTGCAATTCACAAAATCATCACTAGCAATGCATAGTTGCATCCACCTTCCTAACAGTCCAGATCACCCTTCCTCGCTCCCCTTCAGCACTTAATTATTTTGGTTATAATTTATATAAAAAATACTTAAAATATATGAATGTATTTTTTTTTTTAATTTTATACCCTTATATTAATATATTTATATATTAAAAATTCACATTTTAGAAAAATTATACGGAGTAGTTTCTAAAATAATCAATATTTTTAAATTGTGATTTTAGGATATAAATTTACAAACATGCCAATATAGGGGTATTAAACCTAAAAATATAATTTTTTTAAATTTTTTAATGTAAATTTATACCTGAAATAATTAAGTGATGCACCGAGAGGAGCGGAAAGGTTGTGTTCGCACTGTCTTTCCAGCTATTATACTATGTGCAATTCTATATTTGAGTTAAAATATAGGTTGTTTAACTTTTTTATATGCTTTTTAAGGAACCAAAATTCTATTAAATACTAAGTTTTTATTAAAATTTTAAAATAATATTATATTTATTATTAATAAGTATAACATTTTTAAAAAAAATATGGAGTAATATTTTATAAAGTTTTAGATTTCCTAAAAAGTGTATCAAAAAGTCAAATGACTTATATTTTAAAACGAGGGTGTATTTACATACCCTTCAATTTTCTAAATATTTTCTTTATCTTTTTTTTTTGGTGGGGTAAGTAGTGGACTAATGTCCTTTATATATTAATAAAGGGAAACAAAAGTCTTATTAAAATGGGCAAATTAATCCAAATTAAACATATCTGGGGCCATGCAAGTTGATAATTATATATTTTGTGAAATTCCGAGAAACTCCGATCGGGTCGTATAAAAACGGGAATCGTGTCGGGTTTATATTGTTTTTTGTTATAAAGTCGGGATCCACCCTTCTAACACAAAAGTTTAAGCCATTGTGTATGAGGCTTCTCTCACCCTTATATTTTGTGTTATTTTTAACACCCACAACAAATGTAGGATGCCATTTTTTAATCCAACACGTCCCCTCAAGTGTAACCCGTCTGAAAGGGTTGTCATTTGAACAATTTGTTTTCCTCTTCTTCGGGTCGAGACTCTAAATCTCTTTATAGTTCACCGTTTTTTTTTACGACGGGTTTTGGCATCTCAATCTCTTTTACCCTTACCTAAAGCCAGTAAAAACGACCGACTCGGACCTACTCTGATACCATGTGAAATTCCGAGAAACTCTGGTCGGGTCGTATGAAAACGAAGATCGTGTCGGGTTTATATTATTTTTTGTTATAAGGTCGGGATCCACCCTTCTAACACAAAACCTTAAGCCATTGTGTATGAGGCTTCTCCCACCCTTATATTTTGTGTTACTTTTACCACCCACAACAAATGTGATATGTCATTTTTTATCCCAACATATTCAACATAAGAATTGAGTAATTAGAGATACTAGTTTGCTAAAGAATAATCAACAATAGTATTAGTCTGGCTATGCATGTCACAAATCTTCACATCTCATCTTCTATCCAAAAGCAAACGAAGGACATTAATTAGAAAATAATCTAAATGTCTTGTGAGAGAACTAGTACCAACTAACTAAAGAGTTATCACACACTGTTATTCCTTTTTCGTTTGTGTTAGATTGTGTAATTAATTATACTATCGTAATTTGATTTTTCTAGTTGCTTGATTATCGCTTATGTTTTTCTAGCTTTTTTGACCTATCAATCACTGGCCGGTTCAATGCATCGAATTTTTACTAACTGAAAAAAACTTGATGGTACCAGCAAAGTCGTCACACATAAAACCACCTTATCCCACCTCTCTTCTTTGTTTATATATATTTTTCTTCTATAAGTATTTTAGAATTCTGATATGCAGTTTAGTCGCAACCAAAAATCAGTCGATTTTCTTAATCTATATATACATACATTAAACAATCGGAAATTTCGCGAGGTACCCCTGTAGTATAGCAATTTTCGCCGGGTGTACAAGAGTTTGACATATTTCGCGTGGTACCCCTAACATTTGGGTAGATTACGCCTCGTACCCTTTAAGTGTTAAATTTAACAGAGAAAAGTGTCTCCATTAGATTTGAATTAAAAAAAAAAAAAAAAAGGAAGAAAGGAAGGATGGAAGGACGAAGGCATGAGCAAGCAAACTGTCTGAGCGAGGTAACTGAGAAGCGAGTGAACGAAGGAGGACGAAGGTAGGAGGAGGACGAAGTGGCCAGTGTCTGCATCTTCTCGAAGCCGGCGAACGCAGCCCTCCGACTGAGCATATGAGTGTCAAAGGTACTTCTTCCTCCTTACCGTCTTCGAAAATTAGGGTATAGTTCCTGCGTAGGTTTCTATGAATTGGGGCTTCGAGTACCTGTATAGGTTTCTATGAATTAGAATCTGTTTTCATGGTGAAATCTTTCTTCATCACTGGATGCAAGTGATGAGTGATGACTAATTTAGGCTTCAAATTGGGGATTCGAATTTAGAGTTCGAATTGGGGCTTCGAATGTGTTGATTATTGAGTTGTCAATGCAGTTGATTTTCTACTTTGAATTTGTGAATTTGAGTCTGTAATTAGATAGATAGACGCAGACTGGATATTTGAGTTTGTGAATTGGGAATTTTTAGTTTTGAGTATGGTTTTCGGAGAGCAAAACTCACAAAGAAGTTTGTAAGCAAACAAAACAGTGTTTCAAACCAGACTTGCATGGGTGGATAATTGAAATACTTGTAAACGAAATACTGGTAATTTACATAGGGGTCAAGGTTAGAATCCTGTTTTGGTTGCAATTTCTGGACAATTTCGATAAAAAAGAAATACACTACTGCTAAATTGTGTGAAAATTTTGGGGATTATTCCGATTAGCATATGTATTGCCTTTGATTGTGAAAATTTGGAGGTTAAGTATCCTACTTTAGATGGGGGTTAGCATAATAGCATGTAAACAAATTTCCTTTCGGCATCTTTATGATTACCAAATGTGTGAAAAATTTTCATTTTGGCAAGTTTATGATTGCTTTAAAAGGTCTGCACTTGTGAGCATCTACAAATTATAGCAATTATGCACTTGCATATTGTCTTAATGTGAATCAACATGAAATAGCATCTACAAATTATCTCAATAAGTTTAGATCATCATTTAGAGGACATTGATTATCTTGGGTCATCAAAGTTTTTTTTAGCCTATTAGCTCAAATGGGAGAGCAAAGTGCTCATGCACAAAGACGTGGGTTCGAATCCCACATAGGCTTAATTTGTTAAATTCATCAACCATTTAATCAATCCCACAATCAAAGTACATGTCAGAGTTGAAATTAGATGCATTATCTTGAACATATTTTATTTTCTAGCCTAGTCGAGGACTACACTCAATTTAAGCAAGCTTTAGCTGCAGTTCAAACAATTGTTGATCTTTTTGTGTCCTTGACTGCCACACTTTGAGGAGCAATGATCTTGCACCATCGACATATCATGGGCCATTGGCTAACACCCATGGATTGTTGTTATTCTTTTGTAACCCAATTGTCTTGAAAAACTTAAATCATGTTCCAACCCATGAATAATTGTCAACACCTAATATCTAGATAGATGTGAATTTAGATAGATGTGGAAGGGAATTTGAGTTTGTGAATTGGGGATTGAGTTTTGAGTAAAGAATTATGTGAGTTACTTACAAAATTTGTATCTAATTTATATATTTGAATATTGGTTTTCTTTGTTTTTATGAAAGAACTAGCTTGGTACCTAGATTCTTTTTGTGGTATCCTATTTCCACTAAATAAAATAGATTTTTATAGCTGTACTTCCAAGCTTATGATGGGTTGCTATATTTTTATCATAGCTCATATTTGTCTTTAAAAAAGGAGCTTATTCTAACAAGTTTATGATCATTGGTTGACTTGCAATATATGACTTAATATCATGATAGCCTATGTGGGATTTGAACCCACATCTTTGTGTCTAAACACATCGTTCTATCATTTGAGCTAATAGGCTTCGTAAGATAGAATTAGAGACTAAAATTAGACAAAATCTCCAAAACGTGATTATTAAAAGGCTCCTAAATTGACCAGCAAACCAACCAGCACCAGTACATGACTAGCCATGATACTATCCAAGAACAATCTCAAAAACAACAGCAATCTCAAAAACAACAGCAATACATGATGAAAAAAAAGTTCTTAAATTAACTAGCTAATAGCCAACCAGTAGCAATTACTGTGTGGTCCAATATCATTGTAATTGTTATTGTTTTAGGAGAAGTTAAACTACATAAAATGCTGAATGACATGAAGCAAATATTGCCAAGATGTAGCATTTTTCCAAGCTGTCAGAAACTTTTGTAATTACTAACTGAAACTTTTATGCAGACTAGTTTAGGAAGGACCTTGGTGAGAAGTAGTAAAGAGGCTCTATAAAGAGAGAAGCCATGATTGCTGCCAAGAAGAGCCTGTTCCACATGCCAATTGTCATTCCACGAGGATCAATTATCCACTCATGCAGGTCTGGTTTGAAACACTGTTTTGTTTGCTTACAATCTTTGTGAGTTTTGCTCTCCGAAAACCATACTCAAAACTAAAAATTCTCAATCCACAAACTCAAATATCCAGTCCGCGTCTATCTATCTAATTACAGACTCAAATTCACAAATTCAAAGTAGAGAATCAACTGCATTGACATCTCAATAATCAACACATTCGAAGCCCCAATTCGAACCCTAAATTCGAATCCCCAATTTGAAGCTTAAATTAGTCATCACTTGCATCCAGTGATGAAGAAATATTCCACCATGAAAACAGATTCTAATTCATAGAAACCTATGCAGGTACTCGAAGCCCCAATTCATAGAAACCTACGCAAGATTGCAAGAACTATACCCTAATTTTCGAAGAAGGTAAGGATGGAGAAGTACCTTTGACACCCATATGCTCAGTCGAAGGGCTGCGTTCGTCGGCTTCGAGAAGATGCAGACACTGGCCACTTCGTCCTCCTACCACCTTCGTCCTCCTTCGTTCATTCGCTTCTCAGTTACCTCGCTCAGACAGTTCGCTCGCTCATGCCTTCGTCCTTCCTTCCTTCCTTCCTTCCTTTCTTCCTTTATTTCTTTTTTTTTTAAATTCAAATCTAACGGAGACACTTTTCTCTTTTAAATTTAACACTTAAAGGGCACGAGGCGTAATCTACCCAAATGTTAGGGGTACCACGCGAAATATGTCAAACTCTTGTACACCCAGCGAAAATTGCTATACCACAGGGTACCTCGCGAAATTTCCGTTAAACAATTTCATATGTATTCATGCTCAAACCTAACAAAATTTTTCAGTGATAATAGTTCAAGGTAAAAGGAAAATTTACTTTGCCGGGGTAAATACAAAAGAAAAAGGTGTACAATTATGACAATTGACAAGGATAATCTTTTGTAGTAAAAACTTGCGACATGTAAGATGGAGCTATTTTCACGTTTTAGATATCTTTAATTATTTAATTATTTTCAATATTTTTTTTTGAAAAAAGAATATTCTCATGCATGCCGTTGACCTTCGAAACAAATCTTCGTTTTATATGATCTTACTTTAATTAATAAGGAGAAATATTATTCCTCATCCATGATCTAATCGTTTAGTAAGTAACCAATTTTAATTATTCGTCCTTTTTCTAAGGGAACAATTCGGATTCGTTGCCCAATTCGGATTCGTTACCTTACGTTTGATGTGGACAAGATTGGACTAGTAGCGATAAATCTCCACCTCGTGTTTTTTTTAAAAAAAAAAAAAAAGTTGCTTGTTTATATTGGTAATAAAAGAATTTTAAATAGAAAAGAAATTGCACTCTGACCCATAATAAAGATCGTATGAATTTTCTTCACATTTTTTAAAAAAGTTTAAGACTCCATAAAATACCAAAAAAAAAAAATAATTTTATAAGATATACATCAAGATTATCAAAGACATGTACGAAGGTGTCATCAGGGCCGGCCCAGAGGCAAGGGCAGGCTGGGCGACCGCCCAGGACCCAATCCGAGTCAGGGCCCAACCCGGGATTGTATGCATATATAAATATTTTGCACATAATATGTTGCCTTATTTTATAAATATTTTTAAAAAGGCTAAATTAAATTAATGCTCGTTTAAAAAGCATGTCAACAGACATACAGTCTAACCTTAAAAGCTCAATAAGTGAATCAAAACTCTTATTCTTTATTTATTTTTATTGAACGATGTTTTTAGAGTTGATCTTCGTTATAGATGGTTGAAATTTATAAATGGGTCATCTTTTTTTTTTAATAAACATATATCATGCCAACCTCCCTAATTTAACCCCTACGTTTCAAAAACCCAATAGTATCATACATTTTGTATAAGTGACTAATCATTTTTTTGATTGCTGGATGAAATATGTTACTCCCTCCGTCTCGAAAAACAAGTCGTTTTAGGGTAGTGTAGTTGTATCAAAATACATGTCGTTTTAGGTTTTCTAGATGGGGGATAGTAATGATATGTGTTGGTTTTTGTGTTGTTGACTTTTTAAAAGATTTTGATTGGTTAAAAAATATAGTGGGGATTTAAAAACAATAAAATTAGTGAAAAAAGTTAGTGGAACGATGATGTTGATTGATGGGTGAGTGTTTTATTAAAACTAGTGCATAATGCTAAAACGACTTGTTTTTGAGACGGAGGGAGTATTACTTTTAGGACATGATGTTAGAGTTTAAATGATGTTTGGTTCTTTAAATTGATGTAAGATATTTTATTAAAAAAAAAACTTATAAAAGATACTAAATTATTTTTTTATATATATTAATAGGGCCTCAATTTTTTTTCCCCGCCCAGGGCCTCCAAGATGATAGGATCGGCTCTGGGTGTCATGGCTAGTGTTTACACCTCTGTAAGGGATACTGAGTACTTCCCGGTGAGGGTAGGGCTTCATGAGGATTGAGATCATTAGCCCTTTCCTTTTCACCTTGATTATGGACGTGGTGTCGGGACCTATTCAATGTGAGGTCTCATGGTGACGGTGGTGTATGCTATTTGCGGACGACATTGTGTTAGTAGATGAGACGAGAGATGGGGTAAGTAGTAAATTAGAACATTGCAGAGAAATGTTGGAAGGCAGGGGCTTCAAGCCAAGCAGAATATAGACAGGATATTTGGAGTTTCGGTTGGGAGGAGATGGAGAAGCGGTTTAGGATGTGATGCTTGACGAGGATGTTGTGTCGAAAAAGACACTTTTAAATACTTAGGATCGATGATGCAGAACGAAGAAGGTGTGGACAAGACATCAGATTCAATTAGTAGGGTGGCAGAAGTTGAGGGTTACGTCAGGAGTCCTATGCGATAGAAAAGTGCCTCTAAAACTCAAAGGAAAATTCTGCAAAAGTGGTGGTCAGACCTGCAATCTTATATGGGGCTGAATGTTAGGCGACTACGAAAGCGCACGAACAGTAGAGGCTTATGGTGACAGAGATGAGGATGCTCGGATGGATAAATGGTTGTACTTGACTTGACAGGATAAAAAAGGAGGTTATCCGCGAAAAGGTAGGGGTAAGCAGTATCCGAGATAAGTTACGGGAGGTAAGACTTAGTTGGTTTGGTCATGTGCAAAGGAGAGATGTGAGTGCGCCAGTGTGTAGTAGGTGTGATAATTTGGATATTGATCTAGTACGACGGAGTAGAGAGAGACTAAAGAAAAAATGGAGAGAGGTGAACAGACGAGATTTTGCCATTTTGAATCTTAACGAGAGCATGATTAGGGATAGGGTGCAGTGGAGGAGCATCATCCGGGTTAGAGAGAGTTGAGCTAGGACTCAGAGGAGTGGCAAAAATCGTATCATTTCACCCGTTTCTCACACTATTCCTTTTCCTAGTCTCCTCTATTTGTTTGTTATACTTTTGTCTTTAGTGGTGCTATGAGTTTACGTAGGTGTTTGAGCCACAAGGAAACACTCTCTCGACTTAGTCGAGGAAAGAGTGCGTACAACTTGACCCCCAGACCCTGTTCAGACGGGATAATTTGAGAATGTTGTTGTTTTTAATGCTGCTAATATATAAACATGAAATTATATAGTAATAAAAAAATTGATATTTTACCCTTTCTTTCCATACAAAAAATTAAACAATTTTTACCCGTACAGTATTAGATCATTCAAATTATCCATCACACTGATAAATTAAACCCATCACTCATTCATCATTGTGAACATTAGTGCAAAGTACACGTCAATAGCACTGATTATACATTCGCTAAAGTTAAGAGAACTTACAAATAAAATAAAATTTTCGAGATAAAAAAAAAAAAGATTTTTAGTTGGAATCTTCATAGTTTGTGCCCAAAATATACCATCCCTGCGATTTAATATTGGAATAATAAGAATAACTCACAATGTGAGAATTAGAAGGAAAATTAAAATAGTTTCAAATCAAGATATAAGAGGATCAAGATCAAATTTAATTTAATGAAATTATGATTTTTATTTAAATCCTAAGACTTTCATGTTAATCTCGGGGAAATAAGGACAAAAAAAAAGAAGGGAATTTGGTGCTTCGGACCCTTTTGCACATTTGATTAAGTAGTTAGCCCCCTTACTTTCTTTATTAGTCACATTAAACCTTTTCCACATTGATTCTGAAACTGTCTTGTTTAATTTTGGTTTACTCGCTCTCTACTGTTCACTCGCTCTTCTGTTCACTCACCCGCCGCTCGTTCGCGTCGGCCTAAGGCCACCGATCACCGCCGCCGGTCACCTCCTTCGGTTGTAGCTCGTCGGCGGCGCCACCCCGACCCCAAGAACCCCCTCCCAAAGCCCACTCCCTACCCTCGCATCCCCACCCCTGGCCCTCGCAGACCCCCCCTCGCAACCCCTCTCCTCGATTCCAGACTTCAACAGCCCGAGCCCATCCTCAACCACCACCCAACCCTTCCCCTTGGTCGCCGACGTCGTGGCCTGATCCTCCCTCCGCCCAATACCTCAGATCAGCCCCTCTTAGTCCGAACCGCACCTCCCAACCCTAGACCCTTGAACCACCTCCCAACCTCGACTCAAACCTCCAAACCACCCTTCCTCGACCCCCGAGGTTCTCCCTGATCCGACGTTTGCCATTCGATTGGCCCTGGTTCGGCTCTCTCTCTCTCTTTGAGTAGTGCGGCTCTCTCGCTGGTACTTCCGTCCGCTGCCAAGCTGTCTTGGGGTTTCGTCGAACCAGATGTTGCCGAACCTCTTGTCTAACCACCACCCACCATCACCCCCCCCCCCACCTTCACCCATACCCAACTCCAGCCCTGATGCTTCCCGACCTACCCCGGACGAGAATCTGCTTCTTCAGCCCCATTTCGGGGCACAGTAATGTTGATTCTAACCCTTAATTCAAGTTCAGTAAAATTTCTTGGTCAATTTCATTTGCTTTGGATTTATTGAATTACATTAACTCCATTCCTTTCTTTTCGCATTACTATTTGTTATTCCAATTACAATTCTTGCTAAACTGCATCTAGTTCCTATTTCGTTAGTTCATTGCTTGCTAGTAGTGGTGGTGCTTGTGTGTCCTGTTTGCCCGCTTACTGGTAAGTTTGGGGTGACTATGGACGGGGTTGAGGTGCGGGGTAGAGCTGAGGGGAGCTCGGGGGCAGGGCAGGGGATCGCCAAGTTGATGTTATGATCCATTGTTGCAACTGACGTATCATCAGGACAGAAACTTGAGATGCATCAGAAACCTTAAGGCCTGCAGAACTTGGCACAAAAGGTCATTTCTGATTTTCATTGCAAGGTACCCAGCTGTGCCTTATAGTTTCTCCTGATGCCATTTGCTATCATCATCATCTTTGTTTTCAGGACGTCTTTCTTCCTGAAAATGGCTTCCATAAAAAAGGTGCTATCGTCTGATTAGGGTTTTAGGAGTTATGATTCAATTCCACTGTCATTTATCTTTTGTAGGTAAGAGGAAAACGATTCCTGGAGGGGGCGTTCATGATGACAAACATTTGGCATTATGAGTTCTCTAAATGGATCTCAATTGAACTCCATTTGGCCGAGCATTTCTCTTTGAGACAATCAATCTATCTTGCTTTGGGGGGAAGCGTTTCTTAATTGTCTTCAAATGTCAGTTTATCACTTCTTTTCTTTTTTGAATTTCCTGTGCTTGACTCGAACCGATTGATTGGCAATTGCATATTAGCTACTTAATTATAATTCATGATTTAATCATTGCTTTTACTTCTTGTGTACGTCACAACTTCAAAAGCAAATTCAGCTGCTAGAGCAAACCGTTCGATCTAATTTTGTTGATGAAGAGAGCTTCTTGATGATAGATTATTAGTTGCACCTTGTATTGACTGTGAGATAGGAAAAGAGATTGTTTGATATTATATTTTTTTATATAATTCTTGGATTGTTACATTGATGTCACCTTGTATTGATTTTATTGATTTCATATTATATTACTTACATTGATGCATGTTTTTGAGTTTTTTTTTTTTACAGTAGGCAATAATTGATGCATGTTTTTGAGTTGATGACATGTTATAATAAGTGTTTATATGTGCAATAAGGTGACAATATTTTGATTCCACGTTTTAAGCTCTTATGTCATCAATTATATAAAGTTGTCACCATAAACAATTGTGATTAATGAAGCGTAATAACAAATGTCATCCATGAATAAAAATTTAATGAACATGTCATCACAAGTGATTGCATCAATGAAGTGTAATCACAAACGTGTCATCAATGAATGAAAGTATAATCGATGAAAATAAATCGATATACAATTGATTAAATTAAAAACATGTGGCATCGATCAATCGATTTGATTAAAAATGTAGCATCAAATAATTACATTATAAAAATGACATCAAAACACCATTTTGAAAACGTTGTATCACATTAAAGGAAAAAATGTCATCAAAATACTACTTTGAAAAAATATCATCAAAATACTACTTTGAAAAAATATCATCAAAAATATGGCATCACGGTAAAAAAAAATATTATCAAAAAATTGACATAAAAAAAGTGGCATCAGTCGTTAACAGTAAAAAAAATGGCATCAATGGTCAACGTGACATTACAGTAAACAAAAAAATGTCATCAATGTTTAAAAAAGTGGCATTGAAAAAGTGACATCCAATTATTTCATTAGAAAAGTAACATCAAAGTGAAAATAAAATATAATAAAATTTTGGCATCAAAACAGTAAAATATGACATCACTAAAAAAAATCCAAATAGGTTGGTCAATATTGACCGGTCAACGCGTAGACCGGTCAATGGTCTTGGATTAGGTCTACCAAAACTAATTAAATTGGTTTGGGATCTAAGTACCCAATTAAACATTCAAAAAGTCTATGTACCAAAATCACCCAAAAAAAACTGTACGCGCATTAAAATAAAATAAAATATATTTAGCATTTTTTTTTCCAAGTGAGATAACTGGCACCGTTCACTTACAACCTTTACAAACTAAAAAGAAACTAACCCCTCGTTTGTTTTTTGGTAGGGAAAGGTAATGATTACCCTTATAAATATAGTCCATATTTAAGTTAAGATTCATTGATCACTATTCTAATCATTTCCATTCTTCTCCCATTTTTCATACAAATGTGTTACCCTTCTATTCCCTAATTTGAAGAAGGGTAACTAATACCTCTAGGATATGCTAATAATCCCCTCCTCCAAACTCACAAAAAATGATGATCATATACATTTTATGTGTAAAATTTAATACCTTACATTTTCATTCCCTAGTTATCTAAACAAACGAGCCCATAAATAGGAGTCATATTTCACATTATTTATGCACTCTTAACCCTTAGACTACCCACAATGGTTTTGTCTATAATGTATACATTTGCACAAGGTGTGTAAAAATACATCTTACTTTTTGGTATTTTGCTCCAATGGTCAAATGTGTATTTTTTACACACCATTCAAATACAATTAATTTAAAACAAAAAAGAAAACAAAAATCATAAAAAACACACCAATAAAATTGTCTTGCTTTTTGAAAAAGTTTTTGCAAATGGGGGAGGTGAGGTGCTCAAAGTTGCACATTACATGCTCAAATGTGCACATTTGCACACTCCAAAAGTAACCATTGGAGCTCAAAAATGTCAAAAAAATGCACATTTAGACATTTGCACACAACCATTGGAATTAGTCTTATAGATATTATATGAATCTGATCATTGTTGGCGTAACATTCCAACTAACGATGTGTTAGTTTTTGGTTCAGAGTCTTCTATTTCTGGTTTCTTATAATTTGATTTTATCGATTGTTAGTTCCTATATTTGCTCTAGTTGGTTTTGCCTTTCGCCTTTTCATATCCCCTTTACTCTTTAGTTATGTAATATCTGACTCTCAAAAATACCTTTTCAACTCGGTTGCGATAAGGATGTGTACATCTCAACTCCTTCTTATTCACTGAATACACAATCCTTTTTTTTTCTTTTATGATTAAGGATGCGTTTGGCAAAATGGTAGCTGTTGGAGTTGAAGCTGTTGGATTATTTGAGTTAAATATATGTTAATAAGCCAGTATAGTGTTTGGTAAACCTAGCTGTTAGGGTAACTGTTGAAAACGTGTGAATAAAAAACCAAAAGCTCCGAAAAGCTTGGGTGAATAGATGTTGAAAAGCTTAGTTTTCAAAAGCTAATTAAACTAATATCTTATATTTATTTCATTTAAGACTATAGAATATCAAAATCATGCTTTTGCCAAACACACCCTAAGATTAAACTTTAAAAACCTTCACGGATAAAAAAAAAAATAGTGGAGGACAAGCGTGGGAATTTCAACTATATGAAAGTCGATCTCCATGTAAAATCAAATGGAGGGAAGTGGAGAATAGCACTCGAGGGAGAGAACATTTTTGGTTCTCCAATTTGGTCTCTATCCATTGGACATCAACATCACACATTTTTTTTTCTCACTTAGATCTTGTTTGGGTAGTTTCTTCCATATCCACATGTAACACGAATCTTTAGTCAAATATGTACTGTTTCAACATGGTTCCTTTCTCTCTCCTTTTCCCCCCTTTCTAAGGCTCGTTTGGTTCACTATCGATCAATTTCAAAATCTCAAAAGCTACTTCAAACCTTGTGTTTAATTAGCTAACTTTGAATATAACAAGTACATTGAATTTATAGTTTTTTCAAATATAATTTTTAGAAATTGGCCTTTGACAAAATGGATAAGGAATCGAAATTTATACCCCATTCTAACCATCTCATCGTAGAAGGGGATAATTTCACCATTATTAATAGTCACAAAAGTGAATGGTGTTCCCCTGAAGATATAGAGATGCTCATATCCGACCTGATATTTTTCTTAAATAGGTTTTCGTCTGCTCAGATTCGTCATATTTATAGGGAAGTTAATCGGTTGCTGACCGGCTATCGTACATCGACTCCGACTTCTCTGGTGTGTTTGTCCCAAATGACTCCGAGCTTTGTTCTATCATCCGTAGGGATGCACTTGACTACCTGGTTTAATTTCTCCTATATGCATAGGTGTAGACGTGTAGTGTAGGATAAAAATTCTATTTTTTTTTTATAAGGAAAAAATTCAGGTGGTGGTTAGTCAACCCGAGAGCATCCCGAAGGATGAGATCACGAGGATCCGAAAGAAATACAAATACATAATACATCAAAAGAAACACATAAAGCAAACCCGAAAAAAAACCCAAACCCTAAGCAAACAAGCGGATACAACAACGAGATGAAGGAAACCCGGCGTGGTGAAGTGGATAGCGAGCGCATGGGACAGCACCAACTGACACGATGTCTCGCCGCCGGAAAGACGGAAAGCAGAACTCCTCATAAGGCAAGGACGTCTCCTGGGGAAGTGTGGATCACACGACGTTCCCCCCACCTAGATGAGGGATCTTCGGAGACCACAAACATCACCAACACGATCACTTCGATCAACCAGGGCCGTAGAACTGCTCAACCGAAACTAACCACGAACCAACAGACATGCACCCAAACAATACGAGGAAATGAAGTACAACCGCAAGAAGAGCGAAGAGCGAGATAAGATTCCGGAATTTATTTATGATAATTCGATATTAAAATTCATTACTTTAAATATATTTAATTTATTCCATTTTTTTATGGGTCAGTTTTGGGCCCAAGATTTTGGTCATGGACTTTAGAATCGGGCCCAAGAGACCAAGGAGACCCTAAGTCAAGTTGCAACCAGGCAACAGCTAACCAGATCACCAGAACACAACGCAGACGACAACAGCGGCTCACCGGCGACCACCAAACCGAGAAAGGGAAGGCGGAGCACAAGGGAGAGGAGGGATTCACAGCCGCGGAGAACTCCGTTGATGAACTCCGATGATACTTATTTGCAAGTGGTTAATATATTTATATATAAAAAAATATATACAAACATATATTTAATCAAGGGAGAAGAACTCCGTTGATGCAAATCGAAGGCCAAAAATGAACAGGCCACTCGAAACATATTACAGTATAAAAATATACAGAGTATATAATAATCCTTGTCAAATGGGCCACCTGCGGGCCAAACTACGGGCCAAAGAGATCCAAAGGCAACGCAGAGTCGAGCGCTTGCAGGAGACAAAGGAATCGAACAAAGGGTCAAGCGATAGCCGGCGCCGGAGGCGGCAAGCCCCGCAGAAGGGAAGCTGACGGACCGACCCAGGCCGCCAGCGAGAGGGCGAACCGAGGGAGAGACGAACAAGGGACCGTTTGTGAAAACTCAATCGGAGGCCGAGACAGAGAGATCGGAGTAGAAAAACCCCAAATCCAGCCAAACTCAATTCGAAAGAGCACGAAGAAGCCAAATCGCAGAGGTAGAGTCGAATTAGGGCAAGAAATCAAAAAGCCTCAAATCGATTGTATGAACAGAGATTCGACACACCGGTCCGGAAGCGAGAGGACGAGAACATGGGTGCCGGTTGTAGCGGAGATCGAAACCGAAATTACACACGCCGAGAGGCGGATTGGTGGCTCCCGAAGGAGATTTTGGGACTCCCGGAAGAGATTTAAGGGCTCCCGAAGGAGGGATTTAGAGCTCCGATAAAAATTAAACATGGTGATTGACCAATCCATCTCCGAATAACTAAATAATATGTCTATTTTTTTTATTGAAATTACATTGTTACCTCAATAATGTGTAGTACTAAGTAAGTTTAAAAAAACAAATATATTATTATTTTAAGTATAATTTGCTAAATCAAAGAGGGGCAACAGAATGAAATAGTGGTGTATATATAGTTCCCTTTTTAAAATTCTGAAGGATATGTACATGTACATCAGTACATCAACTAACTAAAGATGAATTTGTGTTGAATTTTTAATTTTAAAGTTTGATACCCATGTAGGTTTTTATTTTGTTTATCCATTTGTCCATGAACTATTTTGATTTATGAAAAGCCATAATTTTTTTTTAATAAAAACAAAACAAAACAAGTGGCATAGAATACACAAGAGAGGGAAGAGAATAGTAGACTTTTGTGAATGATGATAGCTTTGTAGTTGAGTGGGAGTGGCTGCTTATTCCTCTACTTTAAGTCTTTAAACCCCCTCAAAAAAGTTACCCTTTTACCCTCCTAAAAAGACCACCTTTCAAAACAAAGCAAAAAACATAACAATCCAAAATGCACCCATATCTTCTTTCTTTTTTTCTTTTATATATTTTCTTTCAATTTTTTTTTTTTTTTTTGTGCTTGCAAAAGTATTATTCCCTCTCACAAGACAACATCAACTAGAAACCAATACACTTCACCCTATGTTTCCCCAACATGTTATTGCAAATTTTAAATGGGCAAATTTTGGACAATTTTGACTCAATTAAGTCAATTTAAAACTATTCGTCTCCTTCACAAAATTTTGACCCCGATTTGGAAGCTATATATAGTTCTTATGACAATGTTGCTTATGAGCTAACACATATCAATAAAAGGGATCAAAATGCAATAATTTGGATTGCATTGTGTAACTCAAATCGAACTGTTTATCGAATTACTCCTTTAGTTAATTTGTTTCCTCTTTTGACGGTTTTTATTTAGGTCTTTTTTTTTCTTCAGATTCTATGACTATCAAGACTATATGAGTATTTCAATATAAGGTTTTGCTTGATAGTAGAAAAACACAATTCAAAATATCAAAATTAGGTTGAAAATATAGCTTAATTTGAAGGAAACAAAAACAATAAAAAATAGGGACTATAATTATATTTTGAACATAAAACCTAATACTCCCTCCGTTAATTAAAACTTGTCATTTTAGACATTTGCACATTTTTTAAGAAATCAAATAAAAGCAAATAAAAATACACTTATACCCCTAATCATTACTTTACTTTTCCACTTTATTGAAAACTACAACTAAAAAACATTTAATCATGACAAAGGTAATTTTGGAAAGTGAACACCAAAATACCTAAAACGACATGTTTTTCTTAACAAAATTTTACCCCTAAAACGACATGTTTTTCTTAACGGAGGGAGTATAAATTAACTAATAGCTACAAAAAAAGACTAGTAGTAAATAGTAATTGATGATTTGTGCAACAAATGGAATCATTTTTGTTGATGGGGAGGAGGGTATTGGATTCCCTTTACCATATCATCTCTCTCTTAAATTTGGCACACTTTCTACGGCAAGTCAACTACAAAGCTGACTTTCCTTTTTCTTTTTTCCTTTTAAATTTGAAGGAGAGGAAGCTCTTTGTTTTTTGTGGTGGTGGCTCTGCACTTGATGAACTTGTTGGGGAAGTGATTACGGGCAGCTCAGCGGGTAGTGGGGCACCCTTTGCCCCCTGCCCCTCTCTAGTCTCTACTCTCTACAATGCAATTATACAAAAATGGAA
Organism: Persicaria tinctoria; assembly: GCA_037127255.1. NCBI lineage: Eukaryota > Viridiplantae > Streptophyta > Magnoliopsida > Caryophyllales > Polygonaceae > Persicaria > Persicaria tinctoria. Next base: position 16,992,084 of record JBANSL010000008.1, read on the forward strand.
AAGGAAAAACTGAATATAAAAATTAACGTTTATAAACCATTTTAAAAAGGTTAAACTATTATTTCCCTTCAAATATTTGTTTGATTAGATCTCTTCAAATATTTTCATAATCTATTTTCTAACAAATTTATCTTTGAGTGGACATTTGAGTATTTTAAATATTTTTCAAACATGAAAATGACCAAGGATAGTATTCCCATGGTTAAATGAATTTCTCTAATATTATTTTCTACTTTTCCCCATAAAAGTAAGGAAACATTTGGTAGAATATTCATTTAGGATTTATAATTAAATAAATGTCAATTTTTATTTAACAATTAAGTAAATGTCCCCAATATTTCCATAATACCCAAAACACACCTCTTTTAATTTTTAGGTCTTCCTTTGTTTCAGATGAATCAGATCTAATTGAACCTCCGGGCTCCTCACGACTAGGTATCCACTGCCTCCTCACGACTCTCTCTCCCGCAGTGCCACCGATAATCCACTACACTTCCGATTACATACCCCCAAATTTGAATCTCCGTCGTGATTCCACCGATAATTAGCTGCACTTCCGATTCCAAACCCTTTTCTATGGATTCCAATTTCAATCTCACATGGTTAAGGTGGGAGGAGGAAAGGGGCACCGGTTGCGTGTGGGCTTTGATTCCACCGCCGATATCGACTCCAGACCCGGCCAGCTTGAGCGATACTAGGCAAGGAGGAGGCGACGACTTTGATCTCATGTAGGGGCTACTCCGGTGGTTGCTAGGGTTGGCTCCGACGGGTAAGATGAAAGCGAGAGGGAGAGGCGGCCAGACGCGACAAGGAGCGACGCATCGGTGATCGGTTGATCCGGAAGACCTCAACTCTATGAAGGCCTTTGGATGCATTTGGTCAACAATGGAATTCAGGACTTATTCTCATCCATGGGACTCATTATTTTAGGCAATATGATCTTTACAATTTAAATTTGTGTTTTTTTTTCGTCTTGAATGTGTACAGGATGTTGAGGAGCCATAAATTTACCTCTTGATATGGTCTTACTCAAATGGTTGAACTTCCAATTGAAAGCAATTTGATTTTGTTTTTAAGCCAGTATGATCTTTATAATTTGATTTTGTTTTTTCGTTTGCTTAGTTTTACCTTGGTCTTTGCTGTCTTTATTATAGAGTTTTTCTTTAATGATAAGTGATTATCTGCTTTTACCTTTTGGTTACACTATTAATAACATTCTTTCACTTGGTACACTACTTAGTATCATTTGTCAAAAAAAATCTAAGTAACCAGAAGAAAAAAATCAATTGTCACAGAACAAAATTTCACCAAATGTCATTAGAAAAAATAAAATGTCACCAAAAAAGTCAATTGACACCTAATCAAGTGTTACCAAAAAAATATAATTAATTGTCACCGGAAAAAACCTTCACCAAATATAGGCATAGACCGAAATGGTCAATTGATGTCACTGAATCAACTGTCACCAAAAAGTTGGTGGCAATACTCTGTAGTTGATGACAATGTTATGTAATTGATGAAAATATCTTTTTGGTGACAATACTCTGTAGTTGATGACAATGTTCTGTAATTGATGACAATAGATCGGTGACAGTGTTCACTAGTACTTGATATTTGTTAAGTATGAATGTATCAAATGTTCCCCTTTGTTTTGATATTTTTGCAAGTTGGTGTAGTCTGACAATTAAGTATTACAAAGTTAAACTTTACATCAAATTTCATCTACTTAGGGTTATTATTGTAACAAAAATGCATTAATATTAGATGAAAAATGTGATGCCATTATAGTATTGTACATCGAATTATTCGTTTGCTCAAGTTTAGGCCCTCTAGGGTCTATGCTCCCCTAGTTCTAGGGTTTCAGTTTCGTAACAAAAATGTGTTAATATTAGATGACAAATATGATAACATTGGTACTGTACACACATTTTAGGGTTTAGGGTTTATGGCCCTAAAGACTAAACCCTAAACCCTAAACTATATTGTACATCAAATTTTAGTCTGCTTAGGTTTAGCCCCTCTTGGGTCTAAGATCCCCTTATGCTAGGGTTTCAGTTTTGTAACAAAAATGTGTTAATATTAGATGACAAATGTGATAACATTAGCATTGTAAACATTTTAGTTTGATGAAAGTGCTTTGTAGTTGGTGACAATTGGTTGGTGACACTGTTTTGTCGTTGGTGATAATTAATTTCTAAAAAATAGGTGGTTGACACTTGATTGATGACAAAGTTTTGTAATTGGTGGCAGTAGATTATTGACCAAAGCTTGATGAAAATAGGTTGGTATCAATAGATTAATGAAAAGAGGTTGGTGACAATTTTTTTTATAAGTTGGTGACAATACGGTTGATTAAACAATATGAAAAATAGTGTTCTGTAGTTGATGACAATGTCTTGGTGATGTATAATGTTATGGTGACAATTTTTTTAAGGTTACAATATCATGGTGACAATATATTGTCATCAACCCTGTCATTAATAGTTGTCACCAACAATTGTCAAAAGGAAAACATCTATTAGCAGAAAAACCCCATTTGTCACCGAGGAAAAGTGTTACTGGCAGCTGTCACTGGAAGAAAATCAATTGTCACCCAATTTTTTTTGTCACCAACAATTATCACAAGAAAAAAAGAAAATCAATTGTCACTAGAAAAGATTTTCCTCTAACTATCACCGGAAAAAATAAAATGTCACAAAAAATCAATTGTCACCAAAATAATTGTCACAATTAACTGTCACCAGAAAAATATACTCTCTCCGTTTCATAATAAAAGTCGTTTGACTTTTTTACACGCATTTTTATGAGGTAAAAACTATATAAAATATTATTTTTGTAATGAATTTTTTTTGATAAATTTATACTTATGACTACTAAGTATGACATTATTAAAAAAAATTGATAAAAAAAATAATATTTTATAGTGTTTTTATCTCCTAAAAAAGCGTGTAGAAAAAGACAAACGACTTTTATTTTGAAACAGAGGGAGTACTCAACTGTCACGAAAAAATTATCGTCAAATGCAGGTGTTGACCGGAATGGTCAATGTTGACTAGTCAATGTTAAAATTAAAAACGGTCAAATGGGAAGGAGGAAGGGTTAAGGATGAGGAAGGACTGAAGGAGGGGTATTTTTGGAAAAAATGGACATTTACTTAATTTTGTAAAAAAGTGGTCATTTACTTAATTTTGACATGAAAAATGGATATTCACCAAATTTAACCTAAAAGTAAAGTTGTGAAAATTCAATTTAAACATAATATTTATAACTACCAATCACAAGTAAATATAACAACTGTTATGGTGCTTGCAAGTGCTTTAGCGCACTCCTTGGGCTTTTTTTTTTTTTACATATAATAAGTACTCCCTTCGTTCAAAATAAAAGTCGCTTGACTTTTTACACGTTTTTTAAGGATGTAAAAACTCTATAAAATATTATATTTTTAATCAAACTTTTTTCATAAATTGATACTACGTACTTATTAGTAACAAGTATCAATTTATGGAAAAAAATTGATTAAAAAAATAATATTTTATAGAGTTTTTACCTCCTTAAAAAACGTGAAAAAAGTCAAGCGACTTTTATTTTGAAACAGAGAGTATTTAGTATTTTGAGATAATAATATAATATAAGAATTTTTTTACATATAATAAGAATTTTAAAGAGAGACAAAATGCTTGAGTTCAAACCTTAATATATTTTTATGCAATATTTTTGGTCCCACGTTTTAATTACAAATTCAATGTTTTCCTTTTTTCTTTTTTATTTTTATTTTTTTGATCAGGTAAGAATTCGACGCACCGGACATGCCCGGTGGGTCGATAGGCCGAATAAATCGGCGACGGAGAACCGTCAAACAAAGTAAGACATAAAACTACAACGAGGCAAAATCACCAAAGTACAAGGGTGTAATAAAAGGCGCAGACTAGCAAAAAATGATGAAAGAACCGGTGCAGTGAGCGACAACCTATCCATCAGTTGGTAGCGGCAACGCAGGGAATCCCTAGGGAACTTGTGGAAACCTCAGATTTGGACTCTGTCAACGAGTCTTCAGATTTCGATCACGTCCACGACCTCTCGCACGTCGACGAATAAGAAGAAACACTGCAACAAAGACCCACTAGACCACAGAACCAAACACCACACCAACAAGCACCTCGGCAACAAGCCTGAAACTACGGATACACGTTGGAGGAGACCCGACATGAGTTCCAAGGAAACCCACTTTCTCACTTCTTTTTTTCTTTTTTTTTCCTATTCCACTTTTTTTTTTTCTCTCCCAAACTTGGCGTGCAAAGGAGGAAGTTAATCCTTGCACGCCAAGGACTGATCGAAACCCACACGAGCAGGCTTGTACTCCAAGGATGAGGACCCCAGCGGATCATCGGCGAAGGCGGCAGGCGACGGCGGAAAGTGAGATCAATACCGGCACCCCAACCACCACGAGAACCCCCAACCTCCAGCCAACACCCAACACGGCTAGGGCAAAGAAGCAGCACACCGGCGACAACAGCCACAGTAAGCCGAGACGGAGGCGAACTCCATGGCATACAGAATTTACACAAGGCGATTTTTGGGGGTTTTCACGGAAACTCTACCGGAGAGGCGCACAGTGCGGATTGGGAGGGAAAGGTGGTCAACATTGGTGCGAGTGGGGAGGGCGGTCGGACAGGTAGGGGTCGCCGGTGGAGGAAACTCGGCAAGGACAACGATCGACCGGAAAACCGAAGTCGGTAAGATTGGACAGTATAAGGTAGAAAGGAAAGGATTGATCCGGGAAGAAAAATTCAGAGATGGAGATTTGCATAAACGATTGAAATTAGGAAGAAGAATTTACTCAAATTGGATACTCAAATGGGAGTTTCTTTTTTTTTGCTGAAATGGTTTTTCTTAATGTTTTTCTTTCAATATTGTGTTTTAAAAAAAATCTAAATTTTTTATGTTATGTTTCTTGATTTCCTTAATTATTTTAATTTAAAATAATGCATTTAAATACAAATTTTCGTATTTTTGTTATATAAAAAATTATTTTTATTATTATCACACACACACACAAAAAAAAAAATACTTTTAAATTTTTATAAGGCACCCCTTACCAACAATACTGAATTTAAATAGAGAACGATTGAGTTTATAATCTAAATATAGAATGATTGAATTTGATAAGCTGGGGTAAGAAAAAATATATACAATATTTATAATCTACACAAAATACAACTCAACCCGGTGACCTGATCCGACCGACCCGAAAAATTTCCGGTCCGAACCCGGAAATTTTGACCCGATTTTTTTTTTTCGACCCGAACCCGAAAAAATCCGAAATTTTTCAGGTAATCTGGGTTTCTACCCGGTGACCTGATTGACCCGGTAATTTTGACCCGGTGACTCGATTGACCCGGTTGATTTATAATTATATATAATTAATTTTTTTATATATAATTAAAATTTATCACAAAATCATCAAATCGTTATTTTTTTAATTTAAAAAGGAAAAAATTGACAAACCCGAAATCGACCCGAAACCCGGTCAAACTTGAGTTCGAGTCAACCCGAAAAACCCGAAACCCGTTTTACCAAACCCGAAGTGATCCGACCCGAATGACCCGTTTGACAGGTCTAGTATATATTATTCCTTGAATAGGTAAATAAAGAGCATTCATTTCGGAATCGAACCGGGAATCTATGAGTACTACCAACAAATCCTTTTCGGTGAGCCATTCTAAAATAGTTAGTACGGAGTATATATTATTCCGATCCCCAACAAAAGTATGGAAATTTTTTGACTCCGTAAACCGCAACATTTATAGCTATTGTACGTAAGTGTATTTGTAAGTATAGCTAAACGTTAATTTGGTTGTCGTTTGTTACTTGTAATTCGAGAAAAGTGTATAGGGTCAAAGCATTGACGGGTTGTTTCCACAAACATATTTTCACATCTCAAAACCTTGAAAAGTTGTACAAGCTTGACCCAATTACTTTAATTATTGGTAATACATATAGGGATTTTGTCGTTTCGATTAAAGTTTTAAGGGCGAGGAAATTTAAACCAATAGTTCGACGAACCATTGATTCCATTGTTTTTTCAATTTTTCTTTTGGTTTCTTATCCTAAAGAAATTTCAAATAAATTATTAGAGAGAAATGGAACCAGAGTTTTCGTTCGACCACCCATCACAAGGTTCATCTCCAACAACTTTTATAAAATTTTCCTAAAATGGGAAAACAAATTACATATTCTTCAATTTTTTTTTTAACTTCAACAACTCCTCCATTTCGAATACTTGGTGAATCATTTAGTTTGGATAATGTTACAGATTTAGAGAATCTTCTCTATTTTTCTGTTGATTCTCCATTTTGGAGAATCTAATGAGGACCTATTAAATAAAAAAAATATATTACAATCATCTAAAAACTCCAAAATCCCTAAAATAGAAAAATTATCAGAGATGCTTATATTTGGAGTTATAAAAAAAAAGAGGGAAATGCACAAAATAACCAAAAAAATCGGTTTATTTGCAAGGTTAACCCAACCCGATTTTAAATTAGGCCAAACCGGATATCTAGTAAAAAGTTCCCCCGGTAGCAGGTAGGTGGGGGGACATTTGGGCAAAAATTAGAAAGGGTGAGAGATAGAGAGAGGGGGGGGGGGGAAGTAAAAGAAAGTTTGCAGTGAAAAGCCTGCAGAGGAGAGAAAGAGTGTGTGTGAAAAAAAAGAAGTAAAGTTGTAGAGGTGAGAGAAAGATCGGTGAGGATAAGACAGAGAGAGATGGAAGAGTTCTCTCTCCTCTGCGACTTTACTATTGCTGTTTCACTTCGAAGAAGAAGCAATTGGGCGGGAGTTTATTTGTAGGTTGATGTGTAAACAGTTAGTTTTAACTGGACACCCAAAGCAAAACAACATGATACATATTGGAATCGACTAGATAAGAGTTATCGGAGAAACAGATTCTCCATCGACTTCGGATAGAAAATGGGCAAGTTTGCTTTCGATAAAGGTTATGCGAGAGGTGTCTCCTTCAAATCTAAAGCAAATTTACCCATTTTTTATCTGAAGTCGATGGTGAATCTATTTCTCCGATAACTCATGTTCAGCCGATTCCAATATGTGTCATGTCGTTTTTCTTTGGGTGTCCAGTTAAAACTAACTTCTTGCATGTCAACTGACGGAGGATTTTCATTCGCCTTAAATCCTATCAAATAAATCCGACTAACCTAACTAATGTAGTTTGGCAAGTACGAGTCGATCCCACAGAGAGTCAACGATTTGTATGCAAGTCAAGTGTGCTAATAAGAACTAAAGACACAAATAAGGGGGATTGTGATGGCTTGAACTAACTAATTAAGAAACAATAGTAAGCAAAACAATAAAGTAAACCAGATTAAATGAATGAATATGAGAGAATAGCTCAGGTCAACCAATCTCAGCAATCAGGTTTGTTCATTGATCATTGATATCGAAAAGATAACTTCCTCTTGAATACTTTGTTGTGGAAAGACTAGGTCTTTTGAATCCAATTCTTTATCGAATCTAGTTAACAGGACAACCAGACCCTGAAAACCCTAATTATCAAACAATCTTGAAACTATCAAGATTCAATTCAATAATCGATGAAGGTTAAAGGAAATCAACAAAAGCGATCGATACGCACAACCAGTTATTGCATCAATTGCAAATCAATTCTCTATACAAATCCCTAAATCGACCAGTTTTAGAGATTTATACTTTGCTACTCAAGGATATAGATAACTCAACCAGTAATCACCTATATCTAGCTATAGATTATCATGAACAAGCATCAGTTGATCAGGCTAATGAAAATTCACGAAAACCCTAAACATTCGGCGCAGAGAATCAATAATATTCAGAAAGTAGTATAAAGAAATAGAAATCTCACAATGAAATTGCAAACCTGAAGCTTCAATTAATCTCCCTAAGCAAAGTGGTTTAGTTGTTCATGCTTGAAGAGAAAACCTAAACTAATTCAACGTCTCATGAATTCCGTCAAAACCTCCTTCACAAAACCCTCATTGTTCTTCCCTCCTAATAATAATAATAACATGTCAATTAAACTCAGCCCAAAAGATGGCCCAATCCGGCTTGGCCAAGCTGAATAACTCGGGTGGAGACTAAAGAACTCGACCAAGTTTGTTGCCCAGCCCGAGTTATATTCATCAGCCACATTTGAAGTCCCGATTTCACTGTTTTCAAGCCTGAATTTGGAAAATTCATAAACATGAAAGTTGTAGGTCTTCAAATTTTCTTTCCAACAAGTATAAGTACGCCCCAATCCGATAAATACAGCCTTCGTACGACACGTTTTAGTGCAGCGTCGCCAACCTGGACAACTCCAATCAATTCTTCATAATTAGCTCATCTCCTCGGCTCTCATGCGCTTCTATTTTCGTCAAATCTTTGAGCATTGGCTCGAGCTTAGCTCCACCTTTCCACAATCACCTGAAATCACGCACAAAACTTGTAGATTCCGACTCTAATTGAAACATAATAAAAGCATGAAAACTGCTCTAAATTCATGCATTTTACCCTTTCTAAACACATCTAAATGCCTATATTAACACTACCTAAATGTGTCTTATCATCAACCTGCAAATAAACCTCCACCCAATTGCTTCTTCTTCGATGGTTTTTATCTAAAACTTAATATTTAATTCAAATTATATTAATGCCCCACACTGTCACTCTTCCATCTCTCTCTGTTCTATCCTCACTAATCTCTCTCTCTCCTCTGCCACTTTTCTTTTCTTTTTCACTCCCCTCTCTCTCTCCCTCCCTCCCTCTTTCTCTCTCTGATTTTTTTTATCGAAAGCAAACTTACCCATTTTCTATCCGAAGTCGATGGTGAATCTGTTTCTCCAATAACTCTTGTCTAGTCGGTTCTAATAGGTGGCATGTCGTTTTGCTTTTGGTGTCTAGTTAAAACTAACTGTTTACACATCAAACTGCAAATAAACTCCAGCTCACTTGCTTCTTTTTCGATGGGTTTCTCTGAAACTTAAGATTTAATTCAAATTATATTAATGTTTCGATGATTTTTTTCTGAAACTTAAGATTTAATTCAAATTATATTAATTCCCCCTTATCTCAACTTCCCCCCTCCCCTTTATTTCTGTCTTACCCCCTATGTCCTCTCTCTTTTCACCGCATGGGCTTAGGGGGGAGGGCGACACTAGAACCAGGGAAACATTGAACAACACGCAAGACAGGAAACAACCATAGGGTGTCCAGTAGGAAATCATTGGGTGTCCAGTAGAGTACCAAAGGGTGTCCAGTAATAAAACATAGAGTGGAAAGTTGGTATATTGTTCATTCATCAATAAATAAAAACAAAGCGGTTCACCAATCCTCTGCGAGGGCTCCTCCACTTCGATTCCACCTCCTCTACTCCAAATACGGCCTCTACTCGCCTCAAATTGACCTGGAAAAGCCATCAAAACGAAGGTGAAGGACGAAGGCACCAAAACGGTGTTCCGACGGCGGTTCAAACCAGCGGCACAGGACGAATTCAAGCTCCCATGGAAATCTCGTCACCCTCGAAGGAAGAAAGATAGAAGACATATAAATCAAAGATTAAATAAGCTCTTTAATGGAGCTCTTTGATGAAGAGATGTGGAGAGAGGTATAGAGAGAAAGGGTTTTGGATGGGTGACGAGATCATGTCCTCTCTCTCCTCTGCAGACTCTCTCTCATCTGCAGACTCTCTCTCCACTGACTACAGCAGGTGAGGTAACGGGGGATTTTGAGGGGGAGGGTTACATTTTTGCAATTTGTTTGAATATGGGATAGGGTTCAAAGAGGTTCGGGTATTTGGATCATTTTTGCAAATCCCCCTAAAAAAAAATTAGGTAATCGAGGGTGGTAAAACGGTAACTAGGAAAAACAGTAATAATGCAAATTTTGGAGTCTTGAAAAGGTGGTGATTTTTGAAGGAGAGTAGGGTAAATGAAATGGAGAAAGTGGGGTTAAAAGGAATCATGAAACCCACATGGGAATAACTATAAGCCAAGTCAAAACCTCATCCATGCATTCACGTTGCCCTCTCCCATTTTATTTTATAAATGCAAATCTTACGTGGATCCACTTATCCTAGAACAAAAAACATAGAAAAAAATATTTTATGAGATTTTTCTTATAATTTTAACTAATTTTTAAGATAGAAGAGTTTAAAAGAAGTAATGAACCACCCGGGACGGAAAGGAGGGGTGGGTTGAGCTTTGCTGCAGCCCACCCCATATTTAAGTAAGAATATGTATATGTTGTTGAAGTATAGAACAAAACGTACAAAGTGTCATCTTGGTGTAAGAGTTGGACTGCAGTCCTCAAGACAAGAGTTCGATTCCTTTCAACAGCCATCCTAATTAATTTTTTCCCATTCCCAGATACTCTTTAGTCTTTTCCCATTCTATCAAATAATATGGTCATCACATTGTATCTATTTTATAACTTTCCTAATTACTTTTTTCCCATTCCCAATTACTCTTTTCCCCTTCTATCAAATAATATGGTCCCTCATTGTATCTATTTTATAACTTTCGCCCATAAATTTACACTATTTTTTTCCCTATCCGCATGTACCCAATAAATTAGATATGAGAGTAAATCTAATTCTATCAATTTTCATAAGTGTATTTCTCTAATTACGATTCCCATTTTTTAATCTAAATACGATTCTCATTTTTTTTCAAAATATTTTATCTTCGTGACATAAGGGAATCCAGCACACCCAGACTTTCATTCCTGGTTCCGTCCCTGTGAACCACTAAGTATTTTTCTACTAAAAATATCTAATTAAATAACAAATTTAATAAAAACATTCTTTTCTATATATACATATAAACAAAATTCTCATTTTTTTTAGTCCCACGGTCTCTTAGTGTGGAGTGGTCTTGTCGAAACCTAAGATGAAGTTTAAACAAATGTTTCATGAGAGTTGGTATTATTATGTGATTTATCTCTTCTTTTGATGTGTTTTATTTTATTTCCAAATTGTAACTTTATGAATAGTACAATAGAAAAAACAACTATTCATAACACTAGCGAAATAAGCCTAAATATTAGGAAAAGAAAAAAAACTAATTAATTAAATCCTTCTAGAGGTCAATTCCAATATCGATAAGAGAAAAACTTTACTTTGTTGTCTGACTCGGTGATCTACTTAATTTTATATCGGATAGGCCAATAAGGGTGTAAAGTGTTCTTCATGATTTACATATTGAAAGTTTCTTTGTTCTAGAGATACAAACATTGAACCAATCACAAGTTGGTGTAGTGGTTGTGGGGCTACATCCCATGCCAAGAGGTTCGAAGTTCGAATCCCCTTGGAAATATGGGGTCGCTTGTGAGTGGGAGGGTCAACCCCTTAAATGGGCCATACAGTACTCGATCCAGATGTAGAGCGACTGAGTCGATCGAACTGGACTAAGATAAAAAAAAAAGATACAAACATTGATGATTGATAATTGAGTAAAGAGAGTTTTTTTTTTAAGTTAACTATAGAAGTATAAAATTATAAAATCGTTAATGGGCTTCAAAATGGGCAGGCCCATTGAAACTACTTAACTGGCTCATTGGGCCTATACGCCTCTTTCTCAAATTAAGTGTTAACATGATTCAAATTTCAAACTGTGATTAAACTAATTGTAGATTTCAAATAAACACCTTATTAATTGTGTTAATTGATTCTATTAAGTTTATAATGTAATAATAAACTTTATGTATCAGTAGATTCTTGATTAGCATGATTCAAAGGGTATTGTTTTTATTTTAAATCCACATTAGTTTAGTCACAATGTAAACCAACTGTTCAAACAAACACTTGGAAAGTACTTATATTTACAATCATATTATAATTATAATACAAGATATCCAAACAAACCTATGCACGGGGACAGGCCGATGCCCCATTTTTACAAAAATAAAATAATAGGTAAAAATTTAAAAAAAATTAATAAAAATTATTCATTTATTTATTAAATTGAGGGTTTTGTTAATAAAATTATGCGTATGAGAAAAATTTAGCCTACCCAGCCCACCTGAATTTTAATTTCTGGTTCCGTGTCTGTCTATATACCTTGAAGTGACGGAGTTGGGAGGTGTTTGTAAGGTAATATAAGATTTTTAAATGAAATTTTTAACAAGAGTGCTATCTGACATAAGTGGTAAGGTAATTAAGAAGGAGAATCACAAAATCTTCTTAATATTTTTTTAAATGATATTTTTTTGCATATATTTAGTATTTTCTTTCAATACTATTGGTTTTTTTTTGGTTACTCTCAACTATTTAATTATAAAATATCACAAATAAATCATAATTTTAGTGTGTTTTTTTAAAAAAATCTTCTTAATAGCCACACCAATATATATATATAACCCCGACCAAAATCCTGGCTCCACCAATTAATGTAAGATGTATGTTTTGAAAATCATTTTGGTTACAAATGGCTTATTTACTCAAATTCAACGGATTAATTGCAATAGTTTGCAAAGATGAATATTTGATCGATCACATGTCAAAGCTCGTACATTACGTACCATAAATTATCAACATAGGAGCAACCCGTCCTCTTATATTAGTTATTTAGTTATATATTAATAAAGTTCAGAATCTTTTTGCTTCCGACGTAGAATTCATGTCTAAATGAAATTTAAAAAGTAAATTAAATTAACTTTTATCTCTAAATTATAACAATTGTGCTTTTTTCGAGAACACAAATAATTCCCTAAATAATTCGGGGATTGCCATAATCTCCAAACGGCTGTTTTCTCTCACATACTTCGTAATGGTAATCGAGTAACCGACAATGTTGCAAACCTTGACCGTTTTACCAGTAACCCTAATATGCTAAATGATCAAGGTCTGCTCGACGGCCTCGACCTCATCCAGAAAAATGCTATCGACTAGTGTCTTCTGACGCAGCTGAATTCCTCACCTAATAAAAAAAAAATGCTTTACACTAAATAGATATGTAAGATTTCTATTCGATTTCGATCATGAAATCAATCAAACAGGATCTAGATTTCAATTCAATTCAAACCCTAATTCTATACCGAAGACTAACCTTGATCCATAGCGTCTTCGTAGCGGAATCGTGAATCGACTTCTCGCCCCTTTGCCTTCTCTTTGATTTGTCTCTGATGGAAGAGAGACCTTTACTGTTGCCTTTCTCCTTTCACTACTTGGGACGTTCAACAACGGTCAGAGGGAGGAAGAAGATACCGTACAAAATAAAAGAAAGAAGATAACCGTTCTCTTCTTTTCTTTTATTTTCTTTTCCTTTTTTCTTTTTCCCTTTTAATAAATCCCATTATGTTTATTTTATGAGAAAGACAAACTTTAATATATTATAGGCAAGGGGTGAGGGAGTATATTATAAACCCCCGGATTTAATTCTTTAACCGAGTCCGATCCATCACGGTTTCGACTCTTATATTAAATCCAACAACATAATATACATGGACCAAATACTCAATTAAACCTAGACACATGAGCCACATAAAATGTCTATAAACATTCTAACATTCTCCCACTTGGCTCGTGTGACGACTTGATGGCTTAATTGAAACTTTAAATGTACAACTATAATGTATGAAGTCCATATAACATTAATAATTACAGAATTAGAACTGATCGGATCATGGCGGTCACAAGTCATTGAGCGACATGATTCCTTCCATGTATCACGGAACAATCCAAACTCAGTTATTCTTTAAATATGAGGATAACTATAAGCCTCAAACAACATGTCATCAAGAAGCTATAAGTATGCATAAACACCATAATGATAACATGTCTGATAATGCAGAAACATAACCATAAGTGTATACAGAAAGTGTCATAACCATAATGAGCTAAAATCATAATAGCAAGGCTCTATCAATAATGCCCATACGCTCTACATGGCCAGTGAACGCCTTGGGCGGCAAACCCTTAGTCAGCGGATCTACGATCATGAGATCCGTCCTGATGTGCTCAAAAAACACTCTACGTTTCTGTACTTCCTTCTTCACCGACATGAACTTCAACTCCATGTGCTTAGCACCCCTCGAGTACTTGTCGTTCTTTGAGAAGAAGACGGCTGCGGTGTTATCACAATAAATTCTCAGCGGCCTGGCTATACTGTCGACAATCCCAAGCCCTGTGATAAAGTTCCGCATCCACAATGCATGAATCGTGGCCTCAAAGCATGCCACAAATTCAGCCTCCATAGTGGAAGTAGCAATGACAGACTGCTTTCCACTCTTCCATGATACTGCCCCACCAGCTAGTAGGAACAAGTAGCCAAACGTCGATTTCCTACTATCAACGCATCCGGCAAAATCTGAATCTGAATATCCAATGACCTCAAGATGATCGGATCTCCTATATGTAAGCATGTGCTCCTTGGTGCCTTGCAAGTACCTAAGAACCTTCTTAGCAGCTTTCCAGTGGTCCAATCCAGGGTTAATTTGATATCGACCCAGCATTCCTACAACGAAGCTGATATCGGGTCGAGTACAAGTCTGAACATAGTTCAAACTCCCCACCACTGATGCATAGGGAATATTCTCCATTTCCTTTCGTTCCAACTCATTTCTAGGACATTGCATTTTACTGAACTTGTCCCCTTTCTGTATTGGAACTACCCCTGCAGAGCATTTATCCATTCTGTATCTCTCTAAGATCTTTTGAATATAACTCTTCTGAGACAATCCCAACAATCCTTGTGATCTATTACGGAATATCTCTATCCCAATCACAAAGGACGCCTCACCTAAATCCTTCATTTCAAAGTTCTTTGAGAGATACTTCTTTACATCATGTAACATACCAATATCATTTGCAGCTAGCAGAATGTCATCAACATACAGAACTAAAACAACAAACTTGCTCCCACTAATCTTCATGTAGATACATCGATCAACGACGATCTCTACAAAACCATATGACGTGATAGTATCATCAAACTTTAAGTACCACTGCCGGGAAGCTTGTTTTAGTCCATATATTGACTTTCTCAGCTTACACACCAAGTTTTCCTTTCCTGTAGCCAGAAAACCTTCAGGTTGGTCCATATAAACTTCCTCCTCTAGTTCACCATTGAGAAAGGCGGTTTTCACATCCATTTGGTGAAGCTCGAGATTATAATGAGCCACCAACGCCAAAACAATTCTCAAAGAGTCCTTCTTTGAAACTGGAGCGAAGGTCTCCTTGTAGTCAATGCCATCCTTCTGGGTGAAACCTTTAGCAACAAGTCTAGCCTTATACCTTTCAATGTTCCCCTTCGAGTCTCGTTTGGTCTTAAAGACCCACTTTGACCCAACTGTCCTGGAACCTTCAGGCAACTCAACCAAATCCCAGACTTTGTTGTCACCCATCGACTGAATTTCTTCCTTCATGGCATTTAACCACAAATCAGAATTGTTACTTTCCATGGCTTTCTTGAATGAGACTGGATCTTCATCAATGCTTAAGTCACATTCATCTTCAAGAGCATACACCACATAATCATCTGAAATGGCTGATCTTCTTTCCCTTACAGATCGCCTTAGTGGTTCATGTGGCACAGTTATCTCTTCTTGTACTGTGACTGGCTCATCATTTATATTCTCATGATGTGGGATTTGGACATCCTCTTGTTGTTCCATTATGTCATCAAGCTGTGATGCAACAACTGGCACAACAACCTTAGAAGAAACAACAGGTGAAGGAACTTCAACCCGAATTTCTTGAATGTCCACCTTTCGTGGTTCACCACTCCCACTAGTTTGACCATTCTCGATGAACCTAGCATTGCCCGTCTCAACTATTCTCGTACTATGGTTAGGGCAATAAAACCTATACCCTTTGGACTTTTCTGGATAGCCAATGAAGAAACCACTGACTGTCCACGGATCAAGCTTCTTTTCTTGTGGATTGTACACCCTTACTTCTGCTTGACAACCCCAAACCCGAAGGTGCCTTAAACTGGGTTTCCTTCCTGTCCACAGTTCATAAGGGGTCTTAGGAACTGCCTTACTAGGAACCCGGTTAAGCAGGTATGTCGCAGTCATTAATGCGTGTGTCCACAATGCAAGAGGTAAGGTGGAATTGCTTAACATACTCCTAACCATTTCAATTAATGTACGATTCCGCCTTTCAGCAACACCATTCTGCTGAGGTGTACCAGGCATTATGTATTGCGCACAAATACCTCTACTTTCGAGGAACTTTGCGAATGGACCTAGACATTGTCCACTCTCATTGTATTTTCCATAAAACTCACCACCTCGATCAGATCTCACTATCTTTACTTTTCTATCTAATTGCCTTTCCACTTCGTCAATGAACACTTTTAGGACATTCACAGACTGAGCCTTTTCATGCAATAGATATATGTAACCGTACCGTGAGTAATCATCAATGAAAGTGATGAAGTACCTTTCTCCGTTCCAAGAAGGAACGTCAAATGGACCACAAATATCGGTGTGAATTAACTCAAGAAGCTGAGTGCTTCTTGTGGCTGGTTTCTTTGTAGTGTGCTTAGTCTGCTTTCCCTTAATGCAGTCTACACACACATCAAGATCACTAAAATCCAAATGAGGAAGAAATTCACTCTTCGTCAACCTCATTAACCTTTCGTTGTAAATGTGACCTAATCTTTGATGCCACAAGTAAGCAGAACTTTCATTAGAGGCACTACGCTTAATTCCCACATTACTTTCAACATACATAATGGATTCAGAAAATTTAATATCAAGACTGAACCTGTAAAGTGAATCAATCAAAGTACCACTACCATAAAAGTAATCATTCCGGTACAATGAAAAACCAGCATGTCCAAACTTAACATCAAAACCTAAATCGTCCAGTCTACTAACAGAAACAAGATTTCTAGCACAATCAGGTACATAGAGACAACCCTTAAGATCTATGTGACAACCAGTGTCCATGATCAATCTATACGTCCCAATGCCTTCAATACGTGCCTTCATCCTGTTCCCCATGAACAAGTACTGTTCACTTCCTTTTATGGGCTGGATCGTACTGAATCCCTGTTCAATATGAGAAACATGAGTAGTAGCACCAGAATCTATCCACCAAGTATTATTAGGCACTTCCATAAGGTTCGACTCAAAGCAAACAGAACAATAATGAATACCTTTCTTGTCAAACCATGCCTTTCTTTTCGGACAATCCTTCTTGAAGTGTCCTAATTTCTTGCAAAAGAAACACTTCATTTCCTTCTGAACACGACCTTTACTAACTTTCAGCGAAGTCTTGTCCTTCTTGTCCTTCCTACTTGGCTTCCCTTTACTGCTGCCAGCACCATTATGACCCATGAGATGAACTGATTGTTCTGTCATCTTTTGCTTTAATCTCCTTTCCTCCTGTACGAGCATGGTCGTTAACTCTTTAATGTTCCATTTTTCCTTAATGGTGTTGTAATTCACCTGGAACTGATCAAACTCATGAGGTAGAGAGTTGATGACGAACTGGACAAGGAATGTCTCATTTACGTTCATCCCCATGGTCGACAACTTTGCTGCCAAATTGGACATATGCATCACATGATCATGGATAGGCTGAGACCAGTCAAATCTCTTCGTAGTCAGCTCAGACATAATGCTGCCTACAATCGACTTGTCAGCCAGATCCGACTTTGAATACTCTTTCATTGCCAATAAGAAATCCCTTGCACTCTCTGTCTTAGGAAGAGATGGCTTAAGATTTTCTGCCACCGTCATCCTCATAAGGCTCAAACCCAGCCGGTTAGACCGCTCCCACAACTCATAAAAAGACTTTTCAGCGGCGGAGCTAGCCTCTGTAATGGCAGCGGGTGGTACATCTGTAATGATTGCAAGGTCCAAGGACATAATACCCAATGTGTATCGGATCTGTTCGGACCAATCATCATAGTTGAGCCCATTGAACTTCACGACAGAGTTTGCAGATGCAAACATATTTGATGAAGCTGCAAACAATTATACATGCTTACCTATTAGTGCTTTGAAAATTTAATACAGATTCAGACAATAAACCTTAAAACATGTATTCAAGCAACCTTTGGGCAATACTCAAATACACATACAATCATCGATGCTAAAAATATATACTTTAATAGACAATCACCACACACATTAGACAAATAAGCATGTTATCTTTGGATATACATACTACCCATCCTAGTTGTGAAAAATCATCCCTTTAATATTATCAACTATATTCAATGATCCACCTTTGGGTGATCTCCAAGAATTATAGTCAATAAAATCAATTGTTCAATCAACCTTTTATGTCATTTAGCATCCTTTAATCATGAACAATTGACAACCATAAATCAAAGTCTAAATTTCCTTTCAACCAAGTCACTTTGGTGACTAACAAGTTCCTTTAAATTTAGACAATGAAATTAACCTACCTTAATGCATAGATAAATATCTTTTCTAATGCGATTAAACCATATAACGCATATAACTTTTATACTATGCAAATTTTAGGTTAATCCTAAAACTCACTGTAATGCCGATTGGAAATCAATTAACATATAATGCATCTCAATTCTAAGACAAAAGGTCAAAACATCGGCAATTATTTTAAAACCGCATATATGTATATATCAATTCACTATTTCATGAATGACACAATCGACAAATTACTTTATAAATTGAGATGGACTAAGAATTCAACATTTCATGAATTCCACAAATCAAAGTCAACAATGACGGCAATCCATTAATAGCAATTCGACAAATCAACCTTTCATGAATTGTATAAATGAAATTGCGTTACTTTAATACAAACTCAAATACGGCACTGTAAATCGAATTCAAATTGCGGTTACTTCATGAATTCGATCGGCAGTTGCAGATAAAAACCTTCAATCGACAAATACGGCACTTTAATACAAACTCATTGAATTTGCAGCCAGTCGATTCATCCGATTCGGTAATTGCCTTGTGCCGATCAAACCATAATGCATCAATTTAATGGTGAATTGAAGAAATCTAAACCCGCTCTGATACCAATTGTAAGATTTCTATTCGATTTCGATCATGAAATCAATCAAACAGGATCTAGATTTCAATTCAATTCAAACCCTAATTCTATACCGAAGACTAACCTTGATCCATAGCGTCTTCGTAGCGGAATCGTGAATCGACTTCTCGCCCCTTTGCCTTCTCTTTGATTTGTCTATGATGGAAGAGAGACCTCTACTGTTGCCTTTCTCCTTTCACTACTTGGGACGTTCAACAACGGTCAGCGGGAGGAAGAAGATACCGTACAAAACAAAAGAAAGAAGATAACCGTTCTCTTCTTTTCTTTTCTTTTCTTTTCTTTTCCTTTTTCTTTTTTCCCTTTTAATAAATCTCATTATGTTTATTTTATTAGAAAGACAAACTTTAATATATTATAGGCAAGGGGTGAGGGAGTATATTATAAACCCCTGGATTTAATTCTTTAACCGAGACCGATCCATCACGGTTTCGACTCTTATATTAAATCCAACAACATAATATACATGGACCAAATACTCAATTAAACCTAGACACATGAGCCACGTAAAATGTCTATAAACATTCTAACAAGATAGAGCTATCGAAGTGAGCTGTGTGACGATGCATGTGAGCTATACTGAAAAGGGAGTTTGGTGAAGCATTAGCTTCCGCACATTCTAACTACCCACCTCTCCCCAACACAAAACAATGCTTTAACATGTCATGTTTTCGGTCTGTATATTTTTGGTTAAATTTTCTTCTAATTCGGATTGGAAATGTCAATTTCACCCACGAGTATGGAAAATGACAGTAGATATTATTGACTTTTTTTATAAGGAAAGAATATGAGGGTTAGATATATCTTACACCTCGAGACAGCCGGTGAACCGTCAAACGAGCACCTAAAAAAACGGTGTTATATATATGATGACAAGCAAATAAAACCAGTCGGCAGACGACGTTTTTATGTTAGTGATCACAAGTGTCCCCGACTTTCAAGGTTGCTATAAATATTACTCTCTGTTTACAAATAAGCTCATTTTTAAGTCTGATTGGTGTGGGAGTGTGCGTTCCAACAACCTAAAGTTTTGGTATATTGAATGCCATTTTCTCCTGTAACAGATTAAAAATTAGTAATTATATGGAAGATAAATCTCTACACAATACTTTTGAGTTTCCGGGATATATGGTGGATCCTTTTATTATAATTGTAATGAAAATATGAATATTATGTTCTAATTATAAAACGGATAATATGGTGTGAGGGTGAAACGAATTAATATTATGTTACATTCATATGAATATTGTGTTATATAAATACGAAAATAGGAATTTCATATTGTGTGAATATGAATATAATCAGGGGATAAAAAAGTAATTTTCCATATTTGTTATCCTAATTAATTACTTGTCCACCATCCCATCCTAATTGAGTAAATGTGTTATCCTAATTGATTAAATGTACGTCCACCAAATTTAATTATACTAAAATGCCCCTACCATTCCATTTCCTTCCCTCTTTTTCCCTTTCCTCTTTTTTTGTTATTATTAAAAAATTTATGCGGACATTCGAAAAATGGACAACTGACATTTGAAATATTATTAAATTTTTATGTTGTCAAACAACTGTTAATATTCTAACCACTGGAATTTTTTTATGTGGACAATGCAAACTGAGTGCTGATACTTTTACTATTATCGAAATTTATTCCGATGAAGAAAATTAAGCATCTAGCTCTTACGACTAAAAAACCCATAAAAACCTACTAAATTGCAACACATGGGCCATAGAAGCATACTTAATTGCACAATAGCCACATGACAATAAGCCACTTGACAAGAAGCCTACTAAATTGCACAAAAGCCACTTGATAAGAAAATTCAGCACATTGATCATCTTAGAGCATGTACACCTCTGTACATTTGGGGTGTATTTGGACTAAAAAGTAAAAATAATTAAATTAAAAAGGAAAATTTCAAGCACATGTTAAAAGTGTTCTTATTTGAGAACATGGTGAAGTACACCAAATCCACTTGGTAAGAAAGATTTATTTATTTCAAACTCACTTTTCAAATGTTTAAAAATATTAAAATAAATAAATATATTTATATTTGAATAAACAATAATTTAATCTTTTCATAGACATCCATTTTGACTATATATAAGTAAAAACAAAAAAATGAGTATAATTAAATCATTGCAATTTGAATGTATATTTTAATATATATATTTGGATATTTTAATGTGATATGTTATTTTAATCATCTTAATAATTTTTTTTAAAAATATAATTTAAATAATATTTAAATAAAAAATAATATCATAATCCAATTTTTTTTTAAATATTAATTTAATCAACAAATAAATTTATAATTTCATATAATGAGAGTATAAGAGTAAAATAAATGATTAAATAATTAATGTACGATTCGAGGGTGGAGTACACGGATATGGGTAAAATTTATAAAATAGTTGAAGGGGTGTTCTAATGCTGATTTGACATGAAAAAAGTGAGTGAAGTACGGAGAGAGGTGTACACGGATGTACACGGATGTGCATGCCTTATGGACCATAGAACCCCTGCCGAATCACAAAAGCCACTTGACAAGAAGCTTACATCATCATCAACAAATTAAACCCACTTTCATTGTAAAGTGCTTTTATTTTTTCTTTTCAATTACATTCCAGCTTCTCATGTCTAATTAATGTAACAAAATGCTAAATTACACAAAACTTTTACTTTGCATCAGTGGATTCATCTGTCTTTGCTCTTTTCGCTCTCGCTTTGTTGGTGCAATCCAATTTTCAGCAACAATTTTGTTGATAAACAGATGGGGAAAACCAAAGAAGAGAGAAAGAGAGGAAAAATGAAGAATCTGTATTGCATATTGTGTTTAACTGATTACACAAGAGGTCCTATTTATAGAGCAATACATTCCCGACTTACTTAATACAACCATATACTAAATTTTTTTCTTGAAGTCAACAGCTGCACACCACTTCAACACCAAACCTCACCATTTGCAGGCACTCATCTTTGTTAACAGTTGCACAAAATGTCAATTCAAAGTCAGCATTTGATGCAGATACAAGTTAAAGTTAGGAAGCATGAATCACTAAAGCATTTATAAGTGCAAGGGAGAGCAACTAAGGGAGAGTTGACAAATCTTCATGCTCCCGGCCGCCCATGGTGAGAAGGGAGAGCGGACAAATCTTCCACTCTCTTCCTCCTTGGATTCAGATCCACCAAGCACATCCTCTGCGGACAAGGGAGAGCGGACAAATCTTTAGCACAACCTAATACTTTAGAAATCGTCCTGCACATATAATGAAAATTTCATGACAAGTTTAAATATGATACCGTGATTGTATATATGCTATACATGAAAGTAAGGCGTAGTTACTGCAAAATGCATCTAACCTTGTGTGAAAAGAAGCATGTTTTAAGTTTCTGTACAGATGAGGCAGAATATGAGATCTGGAATAAATTAAAAATGAAAAATGAAAAATGAGAGAGGATAGTAAGAAGATAGGGGAAATAAGGATAACAGATCCTCACCGAGTCGAAGTGGCTCAATTAATGATGTGGAGCAAGAAAACAGATAAGAAGGTCCTGGATTGGATCCTTGTCTCCACCTTTTTACTTGGATGAATGTGAGAGAGGATAGTAAGAAGATAGGGGAAATAAGGATAACAAATCCTCACCGAGTCGAAGTGGCTCAATTAATGATGTGGAGCAAGAAAACAGATAAGAAGGTCAGGATTGGATCCTTGTCTCCACCTTTTTACTTGGATGAAAATCCAACCTTACTCCGGCTCCCACCAATCTTGAAGAATAAAATAATTTGAAAAGGATAAGAAATTATAAAACAACTTAATTTAGTTAGGGGCGGGTCAGCTAGGAGAGTATTGATCATGACTAGCTCATTGATCGAGTTCCAACCAGGGCCACCTCTTGTCTGGCTGGCTTAGTTGTTCTTTTACAACGCCGCAGGTTGAAGTTCGATCGATTCCTAGAAAGAGGAGTGAGGAAGAGAGGAAGAGCTAGATGGAAGAAAAAACTTACCCAGATCCGCCTCTAATTGATACTTAAGACAGAGTAAAAAGGTTAGGAAGGAGTAAAAAGGTTAGTTCTCCAAAAAAAAAAGAGGGTAAAAAGGTTAAGAAGGAGTAATAGGGTTAGGAAGGACACGAGGATAAGTGCATACATTAAATAACATGTTTGACGTTTAGTTACATCAACCATCTCATTCTAATTAATTAATGAGACAAAAATCCCTTTCCATGCAAACTTTTGATCGCATTCATTATTTTTTTTTTTTTAAAAAAAAAATCATCCTCAAAAACTATATTTATATTTTACATGCATGATATTCATGGGGCTAATCCATCCCGATTTTTTTAGTATCTCTTCTCCTAAAATTTCGTGCTTTATTTTTCAACATTTCTACCCATTTCTTTAAGTTTTACCTATATTCATACGTCTACCCTATTACTTATTTTTTTTTAACTTTATATATACCCCATTATATATTATCAACAAATCAAAACATAATTTACATAATAAAAAAATTATAAAATAAATGAGAGAATCCACCATATATTTAAAAAGAAAAGAGAAAAGGATTGGAAAAGTGGAAGAGTTTACCCCATTGGACTAGGGGATCTTTTTCAAAATATTCAAAGAAAAATAAAATTTTACGAAAAATTCGCACCTTGAAAATATTTACAAAAATATTTAAAATTTGCAGAGAAATTAGAGAAACGAGGTCTGAGACCGCGTTTCATTAAGAAGATGTGAAATCTGGATGGAGAAAAACACACACGAAAGAAACGTGATTTTCAACCGCGTTTTATAATTAGTTTTAAGTAAAACACGGTTTGAAACCACGTTTATTATGATTTAATTATATTTCTAAATAAAAAAATATATTAAAAAAAATGGAATGAAACGCGGCTTCATTCCACGTTTTATTGTAAACCCTGGCTGCTGCTCTGCAATTCTCTGCTCCGTCCATGGTACCATCAAATTCCATGGCTATAAAAATATATTGAACACATAAAATTCCGAATTCCGATCGGATTTCTCCCATAAAATTGACTACAAAGATCAACCATAGAAGGCTCATAGATTACAACCAAATCAAAAGAAGAGGGGATAGAGGAAGAAGATAGGACGAGAGAGGAAGAAGAAATTTTGTGCTGCTTTTTGGGAAACATCAACTCAACAACTGCAAGGAGAAGACGACGTCAATTTTTTTAAATACATGATCTGTCGGGTCAAATCCGTCGGGATGACGAGTTTTATTTAGCTCAACCCTATCCAGGGGCGGAGGCAGCAAGTTCTCCAGGGGGCATGATCTGACGGGTCAAATCCGTCGGATCGACGAGTTTTATTTAGCTCAACCCTATTCAGGGGCGGAGGCAGCAAGTTCTCCAGGGGGCATGATCTGGCGGGTCACATCCGTCGAATCGACGACAGCAAGTTCTCCAGGGGGAGTTCATTGACAGACTTAGAAAAAAAATTGAAAAATTAGGGTGAAAGGGTGTTTCGAACTCAAGACTTTCATTTACCCCACTCCACCCTCCAACCACTTGTGCTACAATATTGATTGAGTTGTATCATAAATACTCTCTTTTGCTATATATATAAAACACACACACACATATATATATTTAGATTTCCAGGGGGGCTCGAGCCACCGCATCAGCCCCCTGCCTCCGCCCCTGACCCTATCCCAAATCCGTCCACTTGCCTAACCCGTGTACCTGGCAATCCGAACCCGACGAATCACGGGTTAACCGTGACCTGTGGCTAAGCCTACCATAAACCATCAATTGTCATACCTAATGTTTAAAGATTTTGAATTGGTTAATTATACATGTCCCTTTACTACCTAATTGTCATACTAAAATTTATTAATATCCTCGACAATCCATTAACACTGCAAGTTCAGTATTTGAATATTGTCCCCTTTCCCCCTTTCTTTGTGGTATATTATCAACTTATATATCTCTATTTCAAACATATCAAATGGGCAGAACGTACATAACATGAGGCAGGGTCGGCCAATGGATTTCGGGGGCCCTGTGCCAAACTTAAAACGAGATTGTACTCGATCTAAATTTTAGAAAAATTATGAATTACATTGATACATTTAAAACGTTTGTATTCGAACCAAATTCTAGAAGAAATGACATAAATAAAATCAACAAAATATTTTTCTTTTGTCTTAATAAAGTTAACAAAACTAATAAATCTAGAAGACATGAGTCAAACATCCAACAATTGAACATAAAATAGAGAAATTGACACCTAAATATAATTTTTTTTTATCAAGTTAAACAAAGTGAAACAACATGACGTTATGAATTGAACCTTGAAATAGATTTCTTGCCCATCTAAGATTACATTTTCAGACGTCCGATTAAAAAAATTATTCCCTTTTATTGATAAATAACATATATAAATTTTTAGATTTCATTTTATTTTATATTAAAAATAGATTATTTTTGTTAATATTTAATCACGTAAATATATTTTTCATACCGTCTTTAATATAGAAATATAACTATCAAAGTTACAATGGAAAAATACAATTAAATAAAATACCTTTTAATTAAAATTGAGAAAAAAAAGGGTAGATATCTATGTTAAAAAATTTAGATTATTTTAGTTAACATTTAATTAATTTCATAAATTTTATTCATTAATAATAAATCAGATATATATATTAATTTCATACTTGTATAATAAAAAATCTAGATTACTTTTGTTAATATTTAAAGATTTTAATTTTTTTTATAAATTCTTAAAATATAAAAACTAGTACATCAAAGTGAGCTAAAATGCAATTAAATTAAATACTCCGTATAATACAATGATGAAAAAAATGAAGCAATTAATGCTCCAGAATCCAGATCGGTAAAATGCAATTAAATTAAATATAATACAATAAAAAGAAAGAAGCAGTTAATGCCCCAGCCCCAAATGAGTAAAAATGTAAAATGCAAAAAAAAACCAAGCAGTTAATGGCTTAATGCTCCAGCCCCAATGGGTAAAATGCAAAAATAAAAAGAAGCAGTTAATTTCTTGTAGAAAATGAAGCAATTAAATGCCCAAAAGGCCACAAGTGAGTTTCGAACCGAGGACAATTCAAATAAAAAACGTCTCCCCTACAGACGAACCACTAAACCAACTGAAACAAGTGATACTTAGGCAAACTTTTATATATATATATATACTATAATAATATTATTAAAACGAGGCCCTACAACCTCGGAGGCCCTGGGCAGTCGCACACTTTGCACTTGCCCAGGGCCGACCCTGACATGAGGTATAGGGTACATGGCTAGACCAATTGCCCTACATGGCTAGACCAATTGTTTTATTTTTTGACACACTTTTTCAGAAGTGGAAAACTCTATAAAATATTGTTTTTTAATTTTTTTTTTAAAAATAATATTAATAAAAAAGAAAATGACCTATATTTTAAAAACAGAGAGAGTATTTAACATTTAGAAGTATAATTCATAGCATCGATATGTAATGGTTCTGAGACCACATTAAGAGATTTGAAATTCGAATATTATTGAAAATATAGAACAATTGATGAGTAAGAGAGTTAAACCAACCCTTTAAATAGATAATACAATACCAGTTTAAATGTATAGTGGCTAAGCTTAATCCACCGACCTAAGTTTTTTATTTTAATAAATAAATAAATAAAATTCAGTTCCCCAGGTTAACTTCATGATCGAATCGATCAAGTCTTTCATCTTTAGTCATGGGAGCCCGCTTAAGAAACGCTCTCTTTGAGCGTGACCTGGTTGTCTGCCACCTCCCTTCATCAACTCCTTAGCTCCACCAGGCTCATCGATCACCACCTGGTCCACCTCCAAGTTTTATTACAACCCGTCATCGCAGCTCGGCCTCCCGCTTCCATTCCCTACAATTCACCAGCCACCCGCCACTAGCGCCTCCGCCTTTAGTGTCGCCGCTGCCGAGTTGTTGTTAAGGTCGTCTCCTTGTGTCTGGGTCGTCGCTCCAGTTTGTTCTGTCACCCTTCGACAGCTCTCTCACCGAGCTTGGGGTGCATCCACCGCCATCTTGGCTCACCTCCGTTGGTTTCCTTCTTGATCGTCAGTCCCCCGCGGCCGCCATTTCGTGCCTTAATGTCGGTGTTTCACCTTTCAGGGGTGAGCTTCTTCCTTGGGGCTTGCCACCGCCGAAACCTTTTTAGCGTTAGAACAATGCTGATTTTACAATATTTTGGCATCGATACATTCTCAATCCGTTTTTCCACCTCGATACCTTTTTATTGTTGTTCATTTTCTCTCATTTCATCCATTTCATCCGCCTCTATTTTGAGTACCTAGTAGTCGCTCACGATCTTGTTATCGTCCTAGAGTGTTTGGGATGAGTTACAAGAAGGAAACATGCATTAACTGAAGGAAACATGCATAAAGACGAATACACTTAAGCATTGATCTCTCATGGGAAAGAGTCCTCTGCAAGCTCCTTGAATAACTTCATTTTGAGATTCTCACCTTCCGGTGGAAGATTTGGAGTTGCCATGAGTTGACTAAGCAAGTCAATATTCTTCACTCGAGTGTACCCATGCACCTTCTCCCTCTTGCGAACCTCCTTCATCTTCCGCAACTCATAAATTTGTTTGAACTTTTCGGCTTCTTCCTTTGCCCGTTCGACGACAACCTCTCTCTGTGCAGCTTGATCGGATGACATGACTTCTTTTCCTTTTCTCTTGGATTTCTTGATGCCCATTGGACGCTGAATTGGATTGACGGTGAAGAAACTCGTGGGAGTATCTGAACCAGGGGTATCCTCTCCACCAGTTGTTTGAGATCTCTTCGAACTCCCACTACTTGCATTGTAATGGTTGATTTTATCTAAATAATCAACACTCCACTTTGGCTCATCACGCAACAGTACCCATGCATGCTCCTCTTTGAATCGCTTTCCATCAGTCCTTAAAGTATAAAGCTCATGTGCCCTCGTAATGACATCCTTCTCCGCCTCGCCATAAGCTCTCATTCAACCTGCCTCCTGAAAACAACCAACAAACTTAGCTACATTCGAATTGATTTTTTGCCAGTGCGCTTTACATTTCTTTCCATCTCTTTCCACTTGGTGTGGCTTCCTATACTTCTCATAGAAGGCTCCGATTCTGTCCCAAAATGCATTTGAATCTTGGTCGGTGTTGATGACCGCGTCAGTCGAGATGTTTATCCAAGCACTAACGAGAAGATTATCGTCTTCCACACTCCAAGTGGAGCGAGAAGAACGAATTGCATCAGCACCTTCTCCAACTTCACCACGGCCTGAACCACGAGCCCCGCCACGACCTCGCCCACGAGCACTGAGACGACCTCGACCTCGAGAACTAGAATCGACACACCTGGTTGGGTGCTATAAGTTGGGATAGGTTGGGATTGTTGTGAATTTTCACTTCCAGCAGTGTATGGGGTAAGATTTTGTGGGTTTGAAGATTGAAGTTGCTTGTAATAGCCTAACCCATATTCTGAAGAAAGGGACATATTGCTCAAGCCAGAGAAGAAGAAATTATCAGCTTCATTTTGGGATGGATCCATGATGAGAAGAAGATGAAGAAGAATTGATGTGTTCTGAAATGGTTGTGATGATATGTTTTTTATAGCCAAAATCATACCACAATCCAACTAAGGAGACAAGACTACTCAATACATCTATATTTGACGGGACAACACACTTCATCTATACAGATCATTTATACCAATGTGACAAATGATTTGACCACATTTTTACTTCCTCCAAACATTCAATAAAGTGTGTTATGAACAAAAAAAATAAAATTAAATGGACTCGGTATGAAGTTTCGAAAATTGCCAGAAAGTTTCGAACACAGTAAAACCCTAATTTGAGCCCAGAAACGACCCCAAATGGCTTAAAAAGCCCGTAGATCACGGCAAGCCGTGAGTTTTGTTCGTGACGCGATTCCCTATCCGGAAAGGTATTATAAATTTATAATAAGCAATCGGACACGGAATGACTAAGATCCAATTTACCGAGTAAAATTACAATATAATTATATCAAAATAAATCATTTTTTTCAAATTACGCCGAAACATATTAAAATTTGATGTCTATGTGTAGAGAAAAATGAATCTAGTATTATGGTATTTTTTTTTAAAAAAAATTTACATTTTACATTGCGAAATTGGCATTATTTCAATTTAATTTACACCGGCCAGATCAAATCGCAGCCGTCCCTTGCATTCAATCACAGCCGTTGCTCCATCCTCCTGTGGCGTCGTGACAGCTGTCCCTGCCCTCTACAGATGCGCGTCAGCGGTGGCCTATGGCGTCGTCACAGCTGTCCGTTTTTCAGCTTTAAAATCTGAAGACAAAATTAACAGCGATACCATTTTTACATCTCACAAGCATCCGAACAGGTTTGATCTCAATATTTTATATATTTTTTTAACCTTAATATCTCAAACAGTACCACCGATAAAATTGCTCTTATAAATGAAAATACACTAGCACTAGACTACATCTCCGCCATCCACTTGTCCACCATCGACGACACTTTGTTGCAGCCAGCCCAAGCAGGACACGTGTCTCACCCATTCAGCTTGGCGTTAGAGCACAACAGTCCAATACGTTGCGTTTCGCTTGTTCTCCCCCTAAACGACGTCGTTTTATGCCCTGCATCAGAGGTAAAAAAAACTGAACGCTGACACACCTGTTCATCAGTTCATGCCATCATTACGAGCGATACTGAATGTTGCTCTAATATCCCAATCATCCAATACTTGTAATTTTCACCATTTTTGTATTCAAATTAATGCTAGTATCAATTCTAGGAATCGTTCGTTAAAAATTCCCTTAACCATCTTAAGGTCAAAATCCTTAAATATACCCTCCATGATTTCACATTATGATCTTACATTATATTGTACCTTCTCCATTGCTAGCTACGAGGAACTAGTTGATTGACTTTACAATAATCTTGTTTGTCACAAGTTTATTAGAACTTTTTAAAGTTATTTGACAAATTTTTCACGATTTTACAAAAATAGTTTTTTTTTATATTTTTTTTTTTTATGAATTTGTCATGTAAGGGCTAAATTTTTTATATATCTCTAAAATATATTCAAAATTGTCATCTATATTTTAATCTTAAACTAAATTATAATGTTAATTAAGCAAAATTAATCTTTGATAAGATAAACAAGTCCTAAATAGCTCGCTCAATCCTCGCATAAAGTTCATTTTTGTATCCGTGATCGTGTTTAGAGTCGAACCAAAAGAACATATACAGTAACGATTCAATTCGATCGGTTGTAGTCACCCTTAATGTATATAACTCATCCGAATGATATCTCATCGCCCATGACGAAGGAGATTGGAACACGACTGTACGAAAATGTGGTAAATAACCGGAAAAGAAGATCTAAAAAAGCAGGCAGGTGAGCGCATGCACAGAGATAAATTCCCAACTGCCGGAAAGCTGTTAAGACCCCCAAGACAGACAGGATTGATCCCATGCCAACACCCCCACCAACCTCCCATGGAAGGGGCGCACACCCAATCCCACGTGGCCCTCCATCCAGCCGTCCATCTCCCTCATCCCCGATCCAACGGTCACGTGCTCCCTTTCCCTCCAACTAACCCCCATCCTAACACCCGCTCACCCAACACTCAATGCGGCCTTTTATTTAATCCCCCCCGCCAAAGTAGCTCACCTTCCTTAATATATTCCCTCCCACACCCAATCCACGCCCCCTCAAGATCGGAACAATTAACCAACCTCCGAATTCAAACCCCTCCAATCCGCAATTAATGGAGGCCGGAAAGATCCACAGCAACGGTAACGGCCGCGTTAACGGTGCCGTGAACGGGATCTGCGTGGCTAACGGCAACGGCGCTGTGAAGGTGGCGCCGGATCCGTTGAATTGGGGGGCGGCGGCGGACGGGATGAGGGGGAGCCACCTGGATGAGGTGAGGGGGATGGTGGAGGAGTACAGGAGGCCGCTGGTGAGGCTCGGTGGGAAGACGCTGACGATCGCGCAGGTGGTGGCCATTGCCGAGGGCGGGGCGGCCACGGTGGAGCTGGCGGAGGCCGCGAGGGCTGGGGTGAAGGCGAGCAGCGATTGGGTGATGGAGAGTATGAATAAGGGGACGGACAGCTACGGCGTCACCACGGGGTTCGGCGCCACCTCTCACCGGAGGACCAACCAAGGTGGTGCTCTTCAGAAGGAGCTTATTAGGTATTTGGGAAAACGTGCTTTGCTTTTATTTAGTTTTATTTATTTACGTTGTTAAGTTTTTTTTTTTTTTAAAATAATAATTGTGTGATTAATTGAGTTGAGTTTAGATGTAACTTAGTTCAGTTTCAGATGAGTGGCTTAGATTCATGAGTTAGTAAAATTGAAAGTTTTGAAGTTTTGAGGTATTTTTAAGTATAGTTAGTGATTAAGTATTTAAGTTACTCTAATTTATTTCTATAACAATAATGTACTGTACTATAATTAATTAATTAATTAGGTGGTAATGGACAATGGTCCTCTGAATTAAAGGAAATTAATTGTCATTTAAAACAGTTAAATGCTTCTTTAAATTAAGAGGAAAATTGAACTATTATATATACCTCTTTTAGTTAGCTAAAAATATTATTTTATTTATTTTTTCGAGTTCTTATTTATTATAAGTATGAAATTATTTAAAAAATAATTAAAAAGTTAATATTTAATTATTTTTTATCATCCTAAAAAATGTGCTTAAATAATCAATAATATGTTTTTTTAAAAGAAGGTATTATAATTTTATCTGTATAATAGTAAAAGGATCCATTGTTTTAAATTTTAAAAAATAAGGAGTATTTTTTTTGAATATAAATATAAATTTAAATATTGTGAATATAATATGAGAGATTAGTAAGGAATCGTTTTCTAAATTTTTAACACAATTAATTTTCCTTACATAGAAAATAAAATTTGTAGTTGGTAAATATATATAATAAATATTTAAACATAAAAGCATAATAAATTCTCTACTCTACTCTGTTGAAAGATACGGAGTACTGTATTTATATTCAATTAATACACCGGTATATTAGTTGAGAATCTTATTTATTACTAGTACGTAGCCGTTAGATATAGGGGTGGGCACGGGACGGGACGGGACGGGATTGAGCCGGGACGGGACTCGTCCCGCGAAATTTTTACGGGACGGGATTGGGACGGGATGGTGTCTGGACGGGACGGGATCGGGACGGGACGGGCCTTGTCCCGCATATAAAAATAATAAAATATTATATAAATTTGCAAAGTGAAAAATGCTTTCATAATTCATTATTTTGTATAATATGTTAAATACGGTATTCTTCTCAACTGTATTATTCAATAATAATAATAGTAATAATATTATTATTAATATGAATATTATAATACTATTATTAATATGAATATTATAATACTATTATTAATTCATACAATGATTGTATAATTAATTATAATGTTCAACATATTTGGCTACATTATCTTACTAGATCAGGACGGAAAGGAATTGAGACGAGATTCACCATATATTGTCTCATTATCGATTAATAGTTGGGAAGAATATTGTATTTAGCTATTTGCCTCTTGTAGCTCTAAATGGGTATAATAATAATAATAATAATAATAATAATAATAATAATAATAATAATAATAATCCCATGTTATAATTAAAATAATAATAATAATATTACTTATTTTTATTGTTATTATTATAAAATAATTATACTTTACAAGAAAAAAATATAATATGATATAATAATATAATAATAATAATAATTTTATTATAAAATAATAATATTATTAAATTATATATTATTATTATTATTATTATTATTATTATTATTAATTGAAAATTATTATTATAGTTATAAATAATATTTTCTCAAATAATAATAATATTATTATTATAAACAAATATTATTATTATTATTATTATAAATGGAAGATTATGATTATAATTATAATTATAATATTTGCTCAAAATAATAATACTAATAATATATTATTATTAGTCTATAATATTATAATATTATTATTATTATTATTATTATTATTATTATATGCGGGACGGGACGGGATTTGCGGGATCCCACCGGGATCGTCCCGCGTTTCGTCCCGCATAATTTTTGCGGGACGGGATCGGGACGGGATTCGCTATTTTGTCCTAAATCCCACCGGGATCGGGACGGGACCGGGACGGGACCGGGACGGGATCGGAATTTGCGGGATTTGTGCCCACCCCTAGTTAGATATATACATGATTTTATGCATTTTACCAAACCAAACAGTCCTTAACTCCATCGTATATAAACTACAGTATAATTTTTTATTTATTTATTTTGGTAACGGTATAAAATCTAATTTTATGATATAACAGATTTTTGAATGCTGGAATCTTCGGCAATGGAGCGGAGTCAAACCAAACCCTCCCGGGATCCGCCACCAGGGCCGCCATGCTCGTCCGCATCAACACGCTCCTCCAGGGCTACTCCGGCATCCGATTCGAGATCCTCGAAGCCCTCACCAGCCTCCTCAACCACAACATCACCCCCTGCCTCCCCCTCCGCGGCACCATCACCGCCTCCGGCGACCTCGTCCCCCTCTCCTACATCGCCGGCCTCCTAACCGGCCGCCCCAATTCCACCGCCGTCGCCTCCGACGGCCGCCGCGTATCCGCCTCCGAGGCCTTCCGCCTCGCCGGCGTCGACGGCTTCTTCGAGCTCCAGCCTAAGGAAGGCCTTGCACTGGTGAACGGCACTGCCGTCGGATCCGGCCTTGCCTCCATCGTCCTCTTCAACGCTAACCTCCTCGCCGTCCTCTCCGAGGTCATCTCCGCGCTCTTCGCTGAGGTCATGAACGGGAAGCCGGAGTTCACCGACCACCTCACTCACAAGCTCAAGCACCACCCCGGCCAGATCGAGGCGGCGGCGATAATGGAGCACATCTTGGACGGATCTGGATTCGTCAAGCACGCGCAGGACCTCCACGAATTGGATCCGCTCCAGAAGCCGAAACAGGACCGCTACGCTCTGCGAACCTCGCCGCAGTGGCTGGGGCCACAGATCGAGGTGATCCGCGCCGCCACCAAGTCAATCGAGCGAGAAATCAACTCCGTCAACGACAATCCGCTGATCGATGTGTCCAGAAACAAGGCTCTGCACGGCGGAAACTTCCAGGGGACTCCAATTGGAGTGTCCATGGACAACACCAGGTTAGCCGTAGCTTCAATTGGGAAGCTGATGTTCGCTCAATTCTCCGAGCTCGTCAACGATTTCTACAACAACGGATTGCCGTCGAATCTCTCCGGCGGGAGAAACCCTAGCCTAGACTACGGATTCAAGGGAGCGGAGATCGCGATGGCATCTTACTGCTCGGAATTGCAGTTTCTCGCTAATCCGGTGACCAACCATGTCCAGAGCGCCGAACAACACAACCAGGACGTGAATTCCCTCGGCCTGATCTCGTCGAGGAAGACGGCGGAGGCGGTGGAGATCCTCCAGCTCATGTCCTCCACATTCCTGGTGGCTCTGTGCCAGGCGATCGACCTCAGGCACCTGGAGGAGAGCCTGATCAACACCGTCAAGAGCACGATCAGCCAGGCGGTAAAGAGCGTGTTCAACGGAGTATCGATCTGCGAGAAAGAACTGCTCCGGATCGTCGATCGTGAGCACGTGTTCGCCTACATCGACGATCCTTGCAGCCCCAACTACCTGCTGATGCAGAAGCTGAGGCAAGCGCTGGTGGATCAAGCACTAGCGAACGAAGACAATTCAATCTTCCACGAGATCGGATCATTCGAGGAGGAGCTCAAGTCGAAGCTCCCAAAGGCGGTGGAGGCAGCGAGGAACGAGTACGACATCGGAGCATGTAGGGCTCCCAACAGGATCAAGGAATGCAGGTCCTACCCGCTGTACCGGTTTGTGAGAGAGGAGCTGGGTACGAGCCTGTTGACGGGGGAGAAGGTGAGGTCTCCCGGGGAGGATTTCGACAAGGTGTTCGCGGCCATTACCAAGGGGGAGATGATTGATCCATTGCTGGACTGCTTGAAGGAATGGGACGGAGCTCCTCTGCCGGTTTGCTAGGTTCGATTTTCGGTTTCATTGAAATGGAAATGAAAATGGAGGATTTAGTTTGTGTTTGATTCATATATGTACCTGGGATATGTTCTTGAATTTCGTAGTAGTGAGATATATGTAAGATTGGAAGTAAAGTATACATAAGTGAAATAAATGAATCCA
This sequence comes from Persicaria tinctoria, assembly GCA_037127255.1. Lineage (NCBI taxonomy): Eukaryota > Viridiplantae > Streptophyta > Magnoliopsida > Caryophyllales > Polygonaceae > Persicaria > Persicaria tinctoria. The sequence continues at coordinate 17,027,355 of JBANSL010000008.1, forward strand.
TTCTAACATGTTCATTACATGGAGAAAGTATAAGAACTCGGCATCGTTTGGTATAATTACGGGAATCGGAATAAAAAATTGAAATAATTCATTACCAAGGATGTTTGGTATAATGTCGGAATAAGAAATTCACAAACACCAAACCGTAAAAATACACAAATTCCTCCTACAAAGTTCAAAATCACACAAATTTCTCTCTCAAATTAAGAATAACAAATATATAAATTACACAAATTAAGAATAACAAGAGAGAGGGTGGGCAACAGTACGTACGTAGTCGAATGAGATGAGAAGGAAGAGCTGGGAATGCCACCTGTTATGTGTTTATAATCCTTCTAATATCTTGTAAAAGAGACAATATATGGTTTATTTGGTTTGTATGATGCACTGGTTACTAGGACAGGTTCACTAAGGGCTAAACATAACCTAGCCATTGTCATGATCAAGGAAAAGCTCATTGGACCCATGGTTTACCCATGTTAGGGACCAATGGCTAGCCTTGACTCATAAGGTGAAGCCATGATGTGTTTATTGCCTAAGTGTTGATTGTTGGGTCTTTAGTGTTTGAAGGTTTGCAGATAGGTGCTCGTAAAGATTTGGGCCTATTCCACTAGGCCTAAATCTGAGCCCACGTCTCTCGGCTCTCTTTCGAACGTTGTAACCTTAGCCTTTATAAGCCCTCTTTCGGATACCTCTGAGAACTGTAGCATTGCTCTCATTCTCTCTGGTAAGCCAAGGGGCGACCGGGTTTAGGGTTTTGGAGGAAAAACACTAGGGTTTGGCTTTCTAGCCACTCGACGCTGGCGATTCTCATCGAGGGTGCTCTTCGATCTGGGTTGATGCTACCTAAGTACCTGCTCGTTTGACGAAGAAGAAGTTGAATGGAGGGTTCTGCGTGGAGAAATCTCTCCTGAGATTTCTCAGTGTCCTTCACGGACGATTTCTAACCCTATTCCTTATTCATCTTCTTTGTCCTCGTTTAGCTTGAATCGTGTCTTAGTGCTTGTGCATCATATCTGAAACCTTTGTAATCTGTCTCTGAACCTTTGGATGCTTAGTGAAGTTGGGTGAACCTCCCCTCCTGAGGTTCCGCGGATGTAGGGAAACCGAACCGCGTAAACAAAGCTTATGTGTGCTTTCTTTGTTGTTTCTGCACTTGTTTGGTTCGTTTTCTGCGAAGTTATTCGAAACCTAGAAACCCTAGACCGAACACCACCATTTAGGGCTATATTTATTCGAGCGGTGGCGCCGATGCAACCATCTTGGTGGCGGTGGCGGAAATCCCATGTGGTCGGAGAGAGAGAATAGGACGACATCGATATATAGAGAGATCTACACGGAGGAGGAGGACATCGGGTGGGTGGTGGTAGATCTGGACGATGGGGCCGGGTAACGACGACATTAGACAATGATGGTGGCGGCGACATCGGACAGGAGGAAGATGAGGGGTGAAGACGGGAGTTGAATTTACACGATGTGAGTTGTGGAGGGTGTGATTGCTAATGGCTCATTCCAGCTTCTTTTTTTTTAATGAAAAATGTCCAAATATGAGGATGGGGGATTATTAGGCAATCAATTTCATTATGGGTTTAGTCCTACTAAATATCAAAACCGTAATCATTCATTTCGATTCTGATTTTTTTATTCCCGAGAATCGATAACAAAAGAGAATTAGATGAGGTAATATATTTAGGGTCGTTATTCAAGTCGAACGAGTCGAGTATTGTTTGTTCATATTCAACTCATTTAGAAACGAGTCGGGCTCGAGCTGAGTCTAAATTTTCATTTGAGCTTAAAAATGTGCTCATACTCGGCTCGTTTAAGAAATGAATAAGCTCGAACCGAACTTTTTTCGAGCATTAAGCAATCATGTTTGATCAGAACATAGTAACTTAATTTTTTTTTTTAGAAATTTCACAAAATTCGAGCTTAAATCGAACGAACTTGCTTGGAAAAAATGAACGAACTCGAATCAAGCTTTTATCGTGTCTAACTCGGCTCGAGCTCAAACTACTCTTCGTCTAAAAGGTTGGATTGCTATTATATATGAATCCAGGTATGTGAATATGGATTTCCTAATGACGTACTTTGACCTGATTGGTCTTGCTATATATTAAGGTTATAAATTAAAATTGATTTTGCTAACAACACGTACATTCATCATTCATGGCTTCGGCATGCCCAAGGTTATAAAATTGATTTTGCTAACAACACGTACATTCATGGCTTCGGCAGACATGCCCATCGGAGCGGCATATACATATACGTACTAAAGGCCAAATTGGGTAGTTATACCCTTTTTAAGCGTTTTTTTTTTTTTGTAAATGTATCATTGAAGATTTTATTTTTGTTATGATAGATTTGCCTTTGATTTGATTGTAACAACTAATCGTTCCATTGAAGCTCATTCCATTCCATAAATGCTCGTTCTTTTCCATTCATCTCTTCAATTAAGCGACGCTCATCCCATTGCATCTTCTTTGAAGCATGGTGATTGCGAAGACATTGAAGGTTGGTAAATTTGATTTATTTGTTTTTGTGGTTGTTATTGTAACTTCCATGGTATAGTAAACTCTAATTTGAGAACCCTAATTCAACCACGGGAGTTAGGCGCCGCGATACATACACAAAGAATGAAGATGTCGGGTAGATACAAGCTTCGGGGAATCGATATCTTACCTACGGATATTGTATTCGCTTCTTCGTAGTTAGGGACAATAATTTAGGTTACAATAATCGTTATCTATTTTTACAATAATTGTATGCTACTTTAATTGATACTTGTCTTTACCAGAATTCGGTCATTACAGGAAATCACTCATTACAATAATTTTATGCAAAGTAGTTGGTTATAGTAATGAGTACAATAATTCGTTCATTACAGTAAGTCATTCATTACAAAAATTGTATGTTACTTTAGTTGGTTAATTATAGGGATTTCTTGTAATACAACTCTACAAGATTTATTTATTACAGGAATTGATTACATGAATATTATTGTATTACAAGAGTGTGATTTCTTGTAAGTAACTCATGACGACATTGTATTACATGAATATTATTGTATTATAGGAGTGTGATTTCTTGTAAATAACTCAATGTTGGAGGTTCATTGTGTGGTTGAACCTCGGATGATATGGACCATCCACCATCTTGTTCGGTCATCTCTACGCTGTAAACTGGAAAAAGAAACAAAAATCGTTACAATAAAATCATTTGCACACAATAATTTAGGGTATAATTGATCGATAAACGATTCTAATCAAATAATTTGAAGAGTAACATACGTTACATGTAACCTAGAAATTTTTTAAAGTGGTACTCTAGAAAATTCTCCGTTGATAATAATCCCTTCATCCAACAATCCGTCCGCAACAATCTAACTGGGTAGTTTTTAAAAGGAAAAAGTTTGTTAAAATATGTTCATCCACCAATCCTTTAAAAAAAATAAAAAAAAATTAGTATAAACTTTGATTTGTTAAAAATATCTTCATCATCAATCATTTTTAAAAAGGACAGAAATTGAAAAAGGTAAAAATTGATTTCAAGGGTAAATAGGTAATATCCATCTTAAAAAAAGTACAATTACCTAAAACAAAATTGAAGGAGTACAATTACTTAAAAAAAATTGAAAAAGGTATACTCCACTCAATTTCCTCTATACTAAAACCAATACATTGGTGCCTGCATGGCGGTATGTGAGTGAATCTGCCTACGTAGCGGCGCGTGAGTGCGTCTCGCAAAACTTTCTCCCGTAAAAAAGGAAATGTAATAAAAATAATTTGTATAATTGTATAATTAGTTCTAATCTATATAATTGGATAGATGAAATATCTTATAAAAAGGTAAATATTATATAAGGATAAAACTCTATCAGTATAATTAAACGTAGTAGTAGTAATAATAATAATAAATCTCCCACCAAAAAAAATTGTCATATACAATTACTGTATGCATGTATATACAAATTATAGTAGGTTTACCCAATTACCATATATAAAAATTATATGGAAATTTCGCAAGGTACCCCTGAGGTATTGCAATTTTCACGAGGTATACAACTCTTTTGCATATTTCGCGTGGTACCCCTAAAGTTTTGAATATTTTCGCCTCGTGCCCTCGGGGTTAAATCTAACCAATTCCGTTAGTTTTCAATTAAAAAAAAAAAAGAAAAAAAGAAAGAAGCAAAGAGAAGAGAGCGAGACCACCAGCAAGAAATCGAGTGAGAACCAATAGAAAAGCCCCAAATCTCAAATCCCATATCAAAATTCAATCAAAACTACCAAATTGAGCATGGGTATTGTCGATTCTAGGCTAGAGTTCTCAATTTCGTCCATCTCCATGCCAAAAATCGAGCCACAAATTAAAGTCTCAGTTTTCCAGATCTAGGGTTTGCGTTCACGAACAACCACCCTTAAATCAGATCAATCCCTCGAGATCGACCACGCATCTCAATCGAAACAAGATTTATCGATCACTGGACGAAGCAATGGGCGAAGCCATGAGGAGAAACCTATGAGGGGTTGGATCTGGGTAGATCCATGGGCGTAAACCTAGGAAATAAGAACCCAAGACGCCGGAGAGGGGAGTAAACGCTAGGGCCGCCGGAAGGGGACCACGTCGGCGAGGATGGTGGTCGTGATGAGCAACCATGGCCAGTCGGTGGATGGTATTGAGGATTTGACGGGCTTAGGTTGGAGAAGAATAGGGTTTGCGGCGAGGCTCCAATGATGAATCGACAACGAGATAGGAGAGGATTGTGTTGGATCTGGGTGGAGCAATGGGCGGAGTCATCAACAGACCTAGAAGGTTGAAGTCCTAGATGTCGGACGCCAGAGTGGGGAGTGATCGAAAACCCAGGAGACTGGTGTGGGATTTTTAAGGAATCCGAAATTGATTTGGGGGTTGATTTGTTTTGCAACGGCTGAACCCCGAGGAGAATCGTCGTGAGGGTGGTGAAGATGGGAGACCAAGAGGAGTATGGTGGGTGACCTGCGGCTCTTAGCCTCGCCAGAGTTGGGTGGGATGGCGGGTGGCCGGTGACTCTTCAGAGATCCAGTAGATCTCTCTTGTCCGCTTTTTTTATTAATTCAAAACTAACGGTACTTCACCCTCTCCGTAAAGTTTAACCCCCGAGGGTACGAGGCGAAAAAATTCAAAACCTCAGGGGTACCACGCGAAATATGTAAAAGAGTTGTATACCTCGCGAAAATTACAATACATCAGGGGTACCTCACGAAATTTACGAAAATTATATTATGTTCATCTTAATCTATCCGATTGATAGAGGTGCCAACCAAAAAAAAAACAAATGTCTATCCAAAATGGTCACCGTAATAAATGTATAATATATATTTAATAAAAAAGAGTATTACAATACTTTTAAAAATCAGTTATATATTAAATTACATGAGATTCATGCAATTAATGGTAGATTAGAAAAAAAATCTTTTACTTTATAAATGTGAATTTTATTTATATTTTGAGATAAAATAAATAGATATTTAGATTAAATATAATCTGTCAAACTAATTTTATTTATATCTATATTATTTTTTGGTGAAAAAAATTATTTATATTTATATTTTTTAAAATTTATTGGAATATGTCTAAATTACTTACTATAATATTGTATTAATTTATTCTCCGTGCACGGGACGGAACCTCCACTATTTATATTTTTAATACAAATAATATGTATTTTAATAAGGAAAAATTTGGTGGAATATCCATTTAGAAACGCCAATTGAGTAAATGTCCATATTTAAAGGGATATTAAGAAAGTGTCAATAATTTTATTGTAATTCCAAGTTTACCCCTACTATTGTAATACCCTCCTAATTTGGAAAAATTTGGTCAAATGTCCATTTAGAAAGTCTAATTAACTAAATGTCCATTTTAGAAGGGTAATTAAATAAGTGTCCATAATTTTTTTTAAACCCCAAACTACCCCTCTTTTAATAAAATAAAACAAAAGGCAAAGCCTGATCGCCACTCTCACAATTCAACTCCACCTACCAACAAAAAAACGGAGCTCCAAAACCCCCCAAATCTCCCATCCCCCCTTCTATCCATCCATCACAATTCACAACAATAATCATCAGATTCCACAAATTCAGCTCAATTTAATTCAATTCAACTCATGGTTATGGCAAACAGATCACTGCAAACGGAGAATTCGAGTTGGATATGTGGCGACTAGATCGGGAAGAGAAGCTTCGGCACAGCCAGCGTCGGATTCGACCGTCGCAACGACCGCATCTTCGATGTTAAATCAGTTTCAGTGAGTTTTGCCCCGGCGGTGCAAGTGAACGCAATCGAGATCGAAATCTCCATCCTCAAGTCCCTCTTGTCGCCTTTCGTCGTCGTGTACTATGATGATGACCGTACCGCGGTGCCGGGAATAGAATACCGGAATCTCCACATGGAGTACCTCGTCGGCAGGACTGCGATGGACCTGGCGAAATCCAGCGCCTGCGAGGAGGATCTTCTCTGGCGGTACACGCGGTGCCTGGTCTCAGTGACGCCAATTGTAGGAGCTTGGAGTGTCCCGCCGGTGAGCTCTTCTATAAAGGCCAGCCTCCCGCAACATATCTAGGGTTCATGTCCCCCCTCTCTCGCCTTCATTCTCCATTGAATTTGGTATCCATCGTTGATGTACTGTTGTGGTTATTGAAGGATAACTATCTAGGTGTTTTTATTTTGCTTGAATTCATGTTGCATTTAGTAAACTTAATTTTACAAAAAAGTGAGTTATTTATTAGTCAAATTTGTAAATGTTGTGTTGGTCTTCAATGAAGAAGCAATTTTCAATATCTAGGCCTATTGATGAGGCATCCATAACTTGTGAAATTGTCAATTTTGAGGTTCTCATACAATAATTGCAGCTAGAGGCATATTTCTATGATTGGTGACAATAGGTTATTGATAGTGTTTTGTAGTTGGTGACAATCGATGGTCAGTGATATTGTTTTGTAGTTTATGACAATATGTTTGTGAAAATAATTTGGTGACAATGTTATGTTTTTGGTGACAATAGATTACTCTTTGGTTAGCTTTAACCTCTCTAGGGTCTAATATTTTATCGTTGGTGACAATAGATTACTGACAAGAGGTTAGTGATAATAGGGTGGTGACAATGTTTTGTTGTTGGTGACAGTACATTTGAGGAAAGAATATGGTGACGGTGTTTTGTAGTTAGTGACAATAGAGTGGTGACAATGTACTATAGTTGGTGACAATAGGTTGGTGACACTGTTATGTCATTGGTGACAATATATTACTTACAAGAGGTTGATGACAATATGGTGGTGACATTGTTTTTGTAGTTGGTGACAATAGGTCGGTGACACTGTTATGTCGTTGGTGACAATATATTACTTACAAGAGGTTGATGACAAAAGGGTGGTGACATTGTTTTTGTAGTTGGTGACAGTAGGTTGGTGACACTGTTATGTTGTTGGTGACAATATATTACTTACAAGAGGTTGATGACAAAAGGGTGGTGACATTGTTTTTGTAATTGGTGACAATAGGTCGATGACACTGTCATGTCGTTGGTAACAATATATTACTTATAAGAGGTTGATGACAATAGGGGTGGTGACATTGTTTTTGTAATTGGTGACAATACGTTCGGAAAAAATAATATGGTGACATTGTTTCACAAGAAAAAATTCCACCACCTATTATCACAAGAAAAAAAGAAAATCAACTATCACTAGAAAAGATTTCCCCAAACTGTCACCGGAAAAATATACTCAACCGTCACCAAAAAATTGTCATCAAATGCAAGTGTTGACCATAATGGTCAATGTTGACTAGTCAATGTTAAAATTAAAAATGGTCAAAGGGGGAAGGAGGAAGGGGTAGTGATGGGGAAGGAGGGGTATTTTTGGAAAAAATGGACATTTACTTAATTATGTAAAAAAAATGGACATTTACTTAATTTTCAAATCTAAAATGGATATTTACCAAATTTAACCTCCTAATTTCTTCCATCGGGCGTCTTTTTTCTTTGGAAAATTTGGTCGATCTGTTGCCCTAAAATCGCCCTGAGTGCTGTTGCCCTTCCGTCCGACTCGTCGCTGCCATCTCCAGTGTCACTCGTCGCTGCTCCATCTCCATTGCCCTTCTCCATTTCCAGTCCCACTCGTCGCCGTCGGACCCTCCTTTTCGCTTGGATCTGCATTGAGGTGGATCTGCGCGCGCCGCCGGACTCTCCTGTTCGCATTCACTGGATTTCAGCTCTAGGTAAGTCCCTTTGTATCGGCGTGATTCCTCATAGCATTTGCCTGCACTTTTTTGTTCTGAATTTGGCTTCTCCAGTTATTTAAGACCAGTTTGCCTAGTATTTTTCCTTTTGAATTTGGCTTCTCTAGTAAATCTGGAACCGAGCACGCAGCCATAGGTGTCGCCAGGGGGCTAATTTCTCAGCCTCAAACCTCCTTTGTTCTTCGATTGCATATTTGAAAATTTGTGTCCAACAAACAAGTTTGGATTCGGATTTGGGAAAACAAACCTAGCATGTTTCGTGACAATTTGTTAAACTTGCAAAATATGTCAATTTGTTTAATCTCTGGTGACAATTTGTTAAATGTGATCATTTTGAGATGTTAATTTTATGATTTGGGACACCACTTGCGGATTTTTGTGTGAATACATTGATCTGAGGACAATTTGTTTATGTTTTTTTTAGGGTTTGTGTGTTTCTATCTACTTCAAATGGATAATCCAGGTTAGTGTTCTTATTGATAAATCTAATTCCTTCTTACTTTATAAGTTGTTCAATTTCAAGTGTTTATCATTGCTTGTTTGTTTTGGTGACAATTGTTTGTTTGGTGACAATTCTTACTTTATAGGTTGTTCAATTTCAAGTGTTTATCATTGCTTGTTTGTTTTGGTGACAATTGTTTGTTTGGTGACAATTCTTACTTTATAGGTTGTTCAATTTCAAGTGTTTATCATTGCTTGTTTGTTTTGGTGACAATTGTTTGTTTGGTGACAATTCTTACTTTATAGGTTGTTCAATTTCAAGTGTTTTGGTGACAATTGTGACGTTGAGAAGGAGCTAGCTAATCTTTCGCGAGGAGGATCTTCTTCGGCGGTACACGCGATGCCTCGTCTCAGCGGCGCCAACAACGGGAGCCTGGTTTTGTTCAATTTGTGGAATTGCAGGCCCATTGTGGTTAGAGAAATTGCAAGAAAACAAGATTATCATTGCTTGTTTAAGTTAGAAATTTATGTAGCTAAAGCCTACGGAATCTTCAATGACAACTTGAATCTAGATCAGTTTTTGTTGAATGATTATGGATGGAGTTTCAGTTTGGTGACATTATTTTGTCATTGGTGACAACAGATTATTGTTTGCTTAGTTTTAGTCACTCGAGGGTATATTGTTTTGTCATTGGTGACAATAGATTACTACCTGTGATATTTAGTATGGGGATGACATTTTTTTTATTACATGGTCTTGGTGACAAATATTTGTTGAAACAATATTTTGATCTGAAACGGTGAAACAATATTTTGATGACAATAGGTTGATGACACTATTTTATTGTTGGTGACAACAGATTACTAAAGTAGATTGGTGACAATAGAGGGTGGTGATAATGTTCTCTATTTAGGGATAATAGATTGATGACAATGTTTTTAAGTTGGTGACAATTGGTTTGTGACAATGTTGGTGACAGTGTTCACTTGTTGGTGAAAATAATTTGATGACAGTGTTTCGTAGTTGTTGACAATAGGTTGGTGACAATATTTTTGTAGTTTGACAATTAAGTATTACAAAGTTAAACTCTATACTCCCTCCGTTCCAAAATACATGGGTTTTTAGTTTTCGGCACGCTTTTTAAGGAGTGAAAAACTATATGAAATATTATTTTATATAATTTGATACTTATTAGTAATAAGTATCAAATGATATAAAAAATTTGATTAAAAAAATAATATTTTATTGAGTTTTTCGCTCCTTAAAAAACGTGTCAAAAAAGAAAAGCCCATGTATTATGGAACGGAGGTAGTATCAAATTTCATCTACTTAGAGTTATTATTGTAACAAAAATGCGTTAATATATATTAGATGACAAATGTGATGCCATTATAATATTGTACATCGAATTATTCGTTTGCTCAAGTTTAGCCCATCTAGGGTCTATGCTCGCCTAATTCTAGGGTTTTAGTTTCGTAACAAAAATGCGTTAATTTTAGATAACAAATCTGATAACATTGGTACTGTACACACATTTTAGGGTTTAGGGTTTAGAATTTAGGGTTTAGGGCGCCCTAAAACCTAAATTCTAAACCCTAAACCCTAAATTATACTGTACATCAAATTTTCGTATGCTCAGGTTTAGCCTCTCTTGGGTCTATGACCCCCTTGTTCTAGGGTTTCAGTTTTGTAACAAAAATGTGTTAATATTAGATGACAAATGTGATAACATTAGCATTGTAAACATTTTAATTAATTAGTTTGATGAAAGTGCTTTTTAGTCGGTGACAATTGGTTGGTGACACTGTTTTGTCATTGGTGACAATTGGTTGGTGACATTAGATTGGTGACAGTAGATGATTGACCAAAGCTTGATGAAAATAGGTTGGTTACACTGTTTTATTGTTGGTGTTAATAGATTATTGAAAAGAGGTTGGTGACAATGTTTTTTATAAGTTGGTGACAATACGGTTAATTAAACAATATGAAAACAGTGTTCTGTAGTTGGTGACAATGTCTTGGTGATGTATAATGTTATGGTGACAGTTTTTGTAAGGTTACAATATCATGGTGACAATACATTGTCATCAACCCTGTCATTAATAGTTGTCACCAACAATTGTTATCAGGAAAACATCTATTAGCAGAAAAACTCCATTTGTCACCGAGGAAAAGTGTTACTGGCAACTGTCACTGGAAGAAAATCGACTGTCACCCAAATTTTGTTGTCACCAACAATTATCACAAGAAAAAAAAGAAAATCAATTGTTACTAGAAATGATTTTCCCCTAACTGTCACCGAAAAAAATAAAATGTCATAAAAAATCAATTGTCACCAAAATAATTGTCATAATTTACTGTCACCAGAAAAATATACTCAACTGTCACAAAAAAATTATCATCAAATGCAGGCGTTGACCGGAATGGTCAATATTGACTTGTCAATGTTAAAATAAAAAATGGTCAAAGGGGAAGGAGGAAGGGTTAGGGATATATGGGGAAGAAGGTGTATTTTTGAAAAAAAATAGACATTTACTTAATTTTGTAAAAAAGTGAACATTTACGTGAAAAATGGATATTCACCAAATTAAACATTTTAACAAGGATGAATATTTTAATACGGATGAATATTTTTTAACTTGAAAAATGTGTCAAAGTACTATAAGTGGTGCCCGACACTACAACCATTCCGGAATGGCTCACCGAAAAGGACTTGTGAATAATAATCATAGGTCCCCGGTTCGAACCCCGAAATGGAAAAGCATGCAAGATCTCCCAAATTCAGAACTTCCGATGGCAGTTGGTAGCACCGCCGCGCCACCGCCACCGAACGTGGATGCGCTGGGAGCACAGCCGACCTCCCACCGGCTCTTCACGCGCATCCGGAGGGCGACGAAATCCGACGTCCCACACATCCACAGGCTCATCCACCAGATGGCGGTGTTCGAAGGCCTCGTCCACACGTTCTCCGCCACCGTGGAGTCGCTATCCTCCACCCTCTTCAGGCCCCCACCCTTCCCGCCCACCACCGTCCTCCTCCTTGTGGTTTCACGCGCCCCCTTCCCCCACGCGCCGCCCCACAAAAAGCTGACCCTCAACGCCCCGATCTCAGACCCCGAGGAGGCGGAGTTCTACCCGCACTACTCGGCGTTCTCCGCCAAGGCGGGGCTGACCGTGGAGGAGCTGCTGGTGAGGGAGTGCTATAGAAGGAAGGGGATGGGGGAGATGCTGGTGGCGGCGGTGGCGGAGGAGGCGGTGAGGTTGGGGTTCGGGAAGGTGGAGTGGACGGTGTTGGATTGGAATGTGGATGCGATCAAGTTCTATGAGAGGTTGGGAGCCAGGATCTTGCACAAGGTTAAGCTCTGCCGGCTCACCGGAGAACCTCTCCGCTCATTGGCGGCGGGCCCTGACCCCACCGTCGACGAGTCCTCTCGAATCGAGAGGACTCGTCTAGAGGTCTCGATCTCTAGCCGGGTAAATGGTCGGTAGCCGGTGGTCATCAGCCACCGAGCTATCCATATTTGTAGACATTTGGGCCTGTTTGTGCGTTTAATTGATTGGAGTCTGTCGTTTTAGTGGACAATATAATTAATGTGAGGCCGTTTGTAATTTACTTTAAAAAGGAAATGTTTGGCCGGAGTGAACATCTTATCAATAAGGTGATTTCGAATACAAAATCTACTTTTTACTAGGGTGGCAGACCCGTGCTACGCCCGGGGTAAGATTTTATATCAAATAAATGAGTTGATATTATAAGGTGAAAAACCAAATATTTTAACATGGGATATCAATCAGGTGAATAACCAAAAATTAACATGACATAAATTTTATAATAAACAAAATATTTTAATTACTCGTTTTTATTAACATAAGTTACAATTGGTAAAATATTTAGATATATGCACTCTTTTAAACTTATAATATTATGTTTTAAAATTAAGCACATCGATTTTGCTTCAATCGAGAAGTTTCTTATATGGTGAAACTTTTATTGCATGCATTTTTTTTATTTAATGATAAATATTTTTATAGGAAGATATTTGAAAAAAAAATATTATATCAATTTTCAAAATAAAAAATACCATCTTAATTTATAACAATTCAAAAAGATAACAATGCACTATTTAAATATAATTAACTTTACTTGTAAGGAAGTTAAAGAAATGATAGCATAAAAACGGATTAATTTTACTATCGTGGCTCGAAGACTTTGGGGATGAAATTACTACTCGGAATCCAAATAAGTTGACATTTAATTATTTGTAATATGAAAAGAGAACCATTTATTTTTTGAATTTAAGGCATTAAATTTAATGCAAAAAATCAATTTAAAGTAATAAATAAACATGGGGAACATGAAAGATAGCTATTATTTTTTTAATTCAATAAAATATAAATTAAAATTTTAAATTGAGAAAAAAAAAGGATTTTAGGTATGCATTTATAAGATTGAACACAACTTTTCTATTATATATTATTATTATTATTACTATTATTATTATTATTATTACTATTATTATTATTATTATTATTATTATTATTATTATTATTATTATTATTACTACTACTACTACATATAGATATAGATTTTGTATAGATATTATAGACCGTATAGATCGGTAGATAGATGATATATATATATATATATATATATATATATATATATATATAGATTTATAAATTATTTATCGGACTTGTATTTATAGACATGAATGAAATGATTAAATTAATACTACCTCCGATCCAAAATGTAAGTCGTTTGACTTTTTAACACGTATTTTAAGGAGCTAAAAACTATATAATATATTATCTTTTTTATTATTATTTTTTTACAATTCAATACTTATTACCAACAAATATTAAGTTGTAAAAAAATAATTTTAAAAAAGTTGATATTTTATATAGTTTTGGGCTTCTTGAAATACGTGTTGAAAAGTCAAACGACTTATATTTTTGATCGGAGGGAGTATAATAGACTCCTTATAACATAAATGTCTTCTTTACAAATAAATGAACTTGGTTAAAGAATAAAAATTAATACATAAAATAGTAATCTAAAAAATAAATTAAAAATTAATCCTCAAAAATTAAAAAAAAAATTAAAATAGTAGAAGTTGCATCATCCATGTACACAAATCAATGCTAATAAAAATCATAATAAATATTTCTATATATAAATTGAAAATGAATTAGAATCATACACTATATATATTTAAACCAAAATATATTAAAGTGTTTCCGAAATTGAATATGGAATGTTTATACAACAAATGGACTACAACAATATGCAAAAAAAATAAAGAATACGAATTAGAAAAATAACTATGATGTAGGTATACAAATTTTAATGATGATAAAATTAAACAATAAAAAAATATATAAGCACATAAAATCCAATGTTAAATAATAGAGCAACAACATTTTTGATTAATCAATGAATGAAAGATCAAAGAGAGAACAAAAAAATTCTTACGGGTCATCGAATGATCGAGGGAAGATATATATAATATAGCTCTCCCCAACTAATCTGCAAAATAAAAGATAATAATAAAAATTAGAAAAATAAATATGATATAGGCATAAAATTTTGAATTGTGATTGATAAACAATAGAAAGAATATATCAACCTATCAAACCCAAATTACCCAATGCTAGGTATATATGAGAAAGTGTAAGAATATATATATAAAAAAAGCAACAAACAAATGATTAATCAAATAATGAAAGACGTCGCTGCGAATTTAAGAGTTTATGCGAGTTAGAATAGATTCTAAAACTGTGGGATACTTTTTATAAATTGTAAAACTGAAATAAGGGCATATTTTACCAAAACAGAATGTTTGAGAGTTTTTTTGTAGTTAGGCCTTCTTCTTCCTACCGCCCGACACAGCAACAAATCAAATCCGGCACGGCGATGCCTGGCGGCGCCGACAGATCATGTGACGGAGGAGGCGATGGTTGTGGGATCCCTACACCTTGGCGCACATATGGGAGGCGGTAGGTGGCTCCGGTAGCAGTGGAGGAAGCCAGGCGCGGTGGCTCCGACGAATCGAATATGAAATTGGGCATATTCTATTTTGCATGCTTTTCTCAAAAAAAATTGAATGGGATTGTAGATTACATGATTTAGAACACGATGAACCAGATTCAGAGCTTGGAGATTGGGCTTCAATGGTGGACGGAGCTTCCGAATGTTGAAAGGGTTTTTACAGTCGATCTTAAAATGAGAACGAAATATCAAATTGATTGCACCAATCTCTTCCTCTTCTTCTGGTGATCAATTTCGTGTATTCAATTCCAAGAAACGGTTGAAAAATAATCCCAAACGACACCAAATTCGATTTGGGGCAAAACGAACTTGGACGAAAACGGGGCTGAATTCGTTGATGATATCACAAACTAAACACGTTTTTGACATGTGGATGTTGAATCAAAGTTAATAAAGACGTTTTGGAGGTAAAACATCACGAAATTTAAAACCACCATTGAAGGGTATGGTTTGAACTTTGAACGCGCATGGGAAGGAGGAGGAAGAAGGAAGGAGCGGTTCACTTGAACCGGTTCTCCATTTTATTTTATTTTTCTTGGTTTGGACCGGTTCAACCGGTTTAATAAACCAAATGCTTTTATTATTTTATTTTATTTTTATTATTATTTAAAAAAAACACTAATTTAGAGATAGTAAACACTCATTTGAAAGATGAAAAGAGAAGCCTTTATTATTATTTTTTAATTAAAGACAATCCTCCTAATGAAAAAAATAAAGTTAACTTAATAAATAAACATAATTTTTATATAATTGGAGAAATAATTGAATTGACAATTAATTTAAATTGATAAAAAAAAATGAACATTATATATTACATATATAAATTTAATGACCAAAAAAATAATAAAAGATGTAGCTATGAAGAAATCCTTTATTATTTTTTTGAATTAAAGATAATCCTTCTAATGAAAAAAATAAAGTTAAATTAATAATTAATAAATAAACATAATTTTTATATAATTGGATAAATAATTGAATTGACAATTTATTAAATTGATAAAAAAAAAACGAACATTATATATTACATATATAAATTTAATGACCAAAAAATGAATAAAAGATGTTGCTATGAAAAAAAAAATGTAGCTATGAAGATTTGAACCTTCAACCAAGAGGTAATCCCCAACAACTATAACTATTGAGCTAAAGAAAGCAAGTTGATTCAAATTGAATAAGAAAAGAAAAATAGTGTAAATTTTCATGTACTTAATAGTAGCAATAAATGACTCTTGAACACAACTTTTTATGTTTTATTTATAGACTATTCATATTAATTGAATTTTTACTATTTATATATTGTTGTAATGTTATATGTTTTATTTCCCTATGTCTTGCTTTCATATGTGTTACATGTAATATTGTTATATGCTTGTAATCATGTATGAGTGTATGATGAGTATACATATAACATATATTATATACTTAGGTATACATGGATGCACAAGTTATTATTAGGCTCGACTGAGTCGTATTGAGTCGAGAAATCGACTTGATCCTCTAACGAGTCTAATGGACAC
The DNA here is from genome assembly GCA_037127255.1 of Persicaria tinctoria. Classification (NCBI taxonomy): domain Eukaryota; kingdom Viridiplantae; phylum Streptophyta; class Magnoliopsida; order Caryophyllales; family Polygonaceae; genus Persicaria; species Persicaria tinctoria. The sequence continues at coordinate 17,043,637 of JBANSL010000008.1, forward strand.
TTGTGGTGTGATAATGTATAAACTATGGTATATATAATATATGTATAATATGTATGATATGTATAGAAGAAGCCTTACCCGGATTATGGGCTTTCGGCCCATTTACAAGCCCAACTGATATCTCCAGCGGAGCAAGCTCGGTGGCCTGACCCATTGAGAGTGAAGCGCTGCGTTTTGCCTGGCGTTACTTGAGATCCGGTGACCTAGCTATATAAGCTCTCTTCCAGCTGCTGGATCATCAGTTCAGCTCTCTCTCTCCTCCGTCTCTTCACAAAAGCTCTCAAAGGGATTTCTAGGGTTTCTAGGGTTTGTCTCTGGTTCCTCCCCGGCGGTTGTGAAGACGAAGGCGTTGGCTGATCTCAGTGATCTCCTGGTGGTGGCGCGGCTAAGCTCCTGGCTTTGGTTGCCGCTTGTCTCACGTCTGGAGATCTAGGGTTTGGGAGTTTCGAAGAGATCTTCGAACTCCGGTCATCCCATACAGGGGGATCTTCTTCTCTTGTATCTCTGAAACTCGTACATGCGTAGATCTAGGGCTTACTTTTGCATTTCTTGTTTGTAACCCTCTATTGAACATTACCTAGTGGATTCGGCCTGTTCTTGAGGCCCCGAGGACGTAGGCATCTCTTTGCCGAACCTCGTAAAACTCTGGTGTTGTTCTTGCTCTTGCATGTTTGTTTTGAGTTTCTTGTTCTTATCTCTCGCTTCCGCATTCAATCACTTTCGTTATCTCGAATCTCGATTCAACAAGTGGTATCAGAGCTTGAGTGGCGCGTTTCCGATTTCCTGGCTCATTGTTGAGTTCTAGGGATAGGTTACGGGTGTAGGGCCTCGGGCTGACCTAAAAGGCGACATCGCTGGTGCAGCACCCCCCCTACACGACATACCACTGCCTTGTTTGCTTAGATCTAGGCTTGTGTGTTTGCGATTCTGTGCTCTGCTCTTGGATTCAAGGTTTTCTTGAATCTCTTGTGTGATTTACTGTGTTTTGTTAAGTTTTTTAAGCTCTTAACTATAAACATGGGTGAATCCTATCGTTTAAAACCCTTCAATGGCAATACTGACTTTGCTATGTGGCAGGTAAAAATGAAGGCCATATTAATCAAAGAAAATTGCTATGAAGTGCTCTCTGGAGAAGATGTCGATGAAGACAAAAAGAAGGATCTAAAACATCTTGATAAAGTAGCACACAGTGAGATTATGTTGAGACTTACAGACGAAGTGGCTAGGCAAGTTCTTACTTGCACAACTACTGAAAAGCTCTGGAAAAGATTGGAAGAATTATACTTGGTAAAATCACTACCAAGTAGGGTAAATCTCTTCAACAAACTCTTCAATTATAAAATGTCCACTACTTGCACTCTTGCTGAAAATCTTGACAGATTCTTGGCTATTACCCAAGATCTGGAAAGATGTGGTGACAAGGTTGATGAGACTCAATTGTGTGTGTTGTTGCTTAATTCTTTGCCTGCACAGTTTACTACTTTTGTTGATGTTGTTCAGTATGGTACTAATAAGTTGACTCAAAAGGAGCTTATTGACTCTATCATACAGAAAAATGAAAATCTGAAAGTGTTTAAAGTTGTGAATGGAAATAAGACTGACCCTAAACCTGAAAACAAAGATGAGGTTCTTATGGTGAAGTCTAAGTACAAAGGCAATAGGAAGCCTAAGCAACAGGAAAATAAAGACAATAAATCTGATTCTGTGTCTTCTGATAAATCCAGTGGTGAAAAACCTGATAAATCTCATCTTTTATGTACTTACTGCAATAAAACTAGTCATCTTGAGAAACACTGTTTTAAGAAGAAAAGGGATATTAAAGCTGGTAAGAAACCTAACGTGTCTGCTATTTGTGAATCCCATCCTTATGTTACTCATGAAGTTCTTGCATTATTAAGTGACACTGATTCTACTACTTGGATTTTGGATTCTGGGTTTATTATGCATGCTACCTTCCATAAATCATGGTTCTTTGAGCTTAAATGTTTTGATGCTGGTACTGTTATGCTAGGTGATCACTCTATTCTTAAAATTAAAGGTGTTGGATCTGTTGCTTTAAAGATGTTTGATAATGTGATTAGAATTGTTAAGGATGTTAAATGGGTTCCTGATTTAAGGAGAAACTTGCTATCTGAAAGTGCTTTTGAAGAAATACATTATGATATGTCCAGTTCCAATGGTGTTAGGATTATTGCTAAAAATGGGAAGCCTGTTATCAAATGCTTTAGAAAGAAAGGTCTTTATGAAGTGTTGGCTACTCCTGTTTTGAATTATTCTGCTTCTGCCTTTACTGCCTCTGTGCATACTATGTCCCTGCATGATACTATGTTGTGGCATAATAGACTTGGTCACATAGGTAATAAAGGCTTAGAACACCTTCACAAAACTGGCATTATCAACTCCAAGCCTTGCATGATTGATCTCTGTGAGAATTGTATCTTAGGCAAGCATTCTAGAAAAGGTTTTAAGCATTCTTCTTATGTTGCTGCTGCACCTCTTGAATATATTCATTCTGATTTGTGGGGACCCTCTTCTGTTCCTACTGTAGGTCATAAGAGATATTTCATGTCTCTCATTGATCACTATAGTAGGAAGGTCTGGGTCTACTTGCTTAAAACTAAAGATGAGGCTTTTGAAACCTTTAAAAACTGGAAAATTGGTGTTGAAAACGAAACTGGCCTTACTGTTAAATGTTTAAAAACTGACAATGGCCTTGAGTTCTGTAAGTCTTTGTTCAATGAGTACTACAAGTCTAATGGTATTAAGAGACACTTAACCATTCCTGGAACTCCCCAGCAGAATGGTACTGCTGAGAGGATGAACAGGACTCTCCTTGAAAAGGCTAGATGCATGCTTATATCTTCTGGGTTGAAACATTGTTTGTGGGGTGAAGCTATTGTGACTGCTTCTTATTTGATAAATAGGACACCCTCCTCTGTTATAGATTTTAAAACTCCTTATGAGTTATGGACTAAAAGAAAGCCAAACTTAGACCATATTAAACCTTTTGGTTGCACTGTGTTTTCTTATGTTAACCAAGGTAAGCTTAATCCTAGGTCCCAGAAATGTGTGTTATTGGGTTATCCTGAAGGGGTTAAGGGTTATAAGTTGCTTCTTGTCCAACCTGGAGTGTATAAAACTATTGTGAGTAGAAATGTCTTTATCAATGAGCATGAATTTCATTTTAAGAAAGCTTCTCCTGTTATCTCAGATGCTAACTTGCAGGTACAAGAGGATCAATTCTTTGTGCCTAAGCACAATGATGATGATTCTGATGATGAGTTTGACAGTAGTTTTTCTCCCTCTTCTTCCTCTACTCTCTCTGCTCATGATTCTTCTCTGTCTACTTCTAATGATGCTACTGTTTCTAATGATATGAAAATTGATGTTGTGCAACCTCACCAATTGGGTGGGGAAGCAAATAATGAACCTAATTCCTCTTCTACTTCTCCTATTTCTGTGAATGAGGATGCTGTTGTCACTTCTGTGCCTGTGTCTGGTTCTGGTCCCTCTATTTCTTCAGCCACTGAAGGGCATGACTTGACTAACTGGCAGTTGACTAGGGATAGGAGCCCTAGGACTGTCATACCAAATAAAAGGTTCATTAATAACATTGTTGAGTTTGCTTGCTTGGTTTCTGAAGTTGTGAAGATTTTTACTCCTGAAACTTATGAACAAGCTATGAAATGTATTCACTCTGCTAAATGGAAACATGCTATGAATGATGAGATAGAATCTATGAGGGTGAATGAAACCTGGACTTTGGTGCCTAAACCTGTGAATGCTAGATTAATTGATTGTAAATGGATCTATAAACTCAAAGATGGCATTTCTAAGTCTGACCCCCCTAGATACAAAGCTAGGTTGGTTGCTAAAGGGTTTACCCAAAGAGAGGGTGAGGATTACAATGAAATATTTGCTCCTGTTGTGAAATATAAAACCTTGAGACTGTTGCTTGCCATGACTGTTGTTTATGATTTTGAATTAGAACAAATGGATGTTAAGACAGCTTTTCTTCATGGTGACTTGGATGAGACAATTTATATGAGACAGCCTAAGGGCTTCATTGATTATGTGCATCCTAATCATGCTTGCTTGTTAAATAAATCCATCTATGGTTTGAAACAATCACCTAGACAATGGAATATCAAGTTTGACAAGTGCATGAGGTTCAGTCTAGGGTTTAAAAGGAGCAAATTTGATACCTGTTTATACTTTAAAGGTGTCAATAAGAGTCCTGTGCTTTATGTGCTTTTATATGTGGATGACATCTTGCTGATTTCTAAATCTGTTGATGCTATTCATGATATTAAAAAGAATTTACAAAAGCACTTTGACATGAAAGATTTAGGCATTGCTAAAAAGATTTTAGGCATGTTTATAAGAGATAGGAAGCATAAGAAACTGTGGTTGCATCAGTGTGATTATGTGCACAAGGTTCTTGAGAGATTTCATATTTCTGGTGATAAGATTAACAATATTCCTTTAGGTGCTCATCTTGATCTCACTAAAATAAAAGGGAAATTGTCTGTTGCTGAATTGAATGTTATGAAATCCATCCCTTATGATGCTGCTGTAGGTTCAGTGATGTACTCTATGATTTGTACTCGTCCTGATCTTGCATTTGCTATTAGCACACTTAGCAGGTTCATGTCTGAACCAGCTGAGAAACACTGGGTGTCTATGAAATACTTGTTGAGATATTTACTTGGCACTGCTAACCTGTCTTTGTTATATGCTGAACACTCCTCCTCTTATAACCTACATGGCTTTGTGGATGCTGATTATGCTTCTAACAAGGATACCAGGAAATCTATTACTTCCTATGTGTATACATGGGCAAGTAATTGTGTTTCCTGGAAATCCCAGCATCAACCCATCGTTGCTCTCTCATCCACTGAAGCTGAGTACATAGCAGCGACAGAGGCCTGCAATGAGGCTATCTGGCTGCAAGGTATCCTTAAGGAGATAGAGAGGAAGCACTACACCTCTGTCCTACACATTGACAGTCAAAGTGCACTCTATCTCTGCAGGGACCCCATGTATCATGAGCGTACTAAACATATTGATGTTAGATACCATTTTATTCGTGAGAAAGTGGAAGATAATGTCATACATGTTAAGAAAATTGATGGTAAGCTTAATCTTGCAGATTTTGGCACTAAAATTGTTCCTTATGAAAAATTTGTGTTCTGCAGGAACTTCCTCCATTTGGAGGATTTCCATGGGTGATCCTTGCATGTCTGGGCTGATGACGGATGGCCTTGAGTTCACTATGTTTAGGTTATAGTCTGCCTGGAGCAAGACTTAGAAAAATAGAGGGTGATTTGTTGTAATGTTATATGTTTTATTTCCCTATGTCTTGCTTTCATATGTGTTACATGTAATATTGTTATATGCTTGTAATCATGTATGAGTGTATGATGAGTATACATATAACATATATTATATACTTAGGTATACATGGATGCACAAGTTATTATTAGGCTCGACTGAGTCGTATTGAGTCGAGAAATCGACTTGATCCTCTAACGAGTCTAATGGACACTTGTGGTGTGATAATGTATAAACTATGGTATATATAATATATGTATAATATGTATGATATGTATAGAAGAAGCCTTACCCGGATTATGGGCTTTCGGCCCATTTACAAGCCCAACTGATATCTCCAGCGGAGCAAGCTCGGTGGCCTGACCCATTGAGAGTGAAGCGCTGCGTTTTGCCTGGCGTCACTTGAGATCCGGTGACCTAGCTATATAAGCTCTCTTCCAGCTGCTGGATCATCAGTTCAGCTCTCTCTCTCCTCCGTCTCTTCACAAAAGCTCTCAAAGGGATTTCTAGGGTTTGTCTCTGGTTCCTCCCCGGCGGTTGTGAAGACGAAGGCGTTGGCTGATCTCAGTGATCTCCTGGTGGTGGCGCGGCTAAGCTCCTGGCTTTGGTTGCCGCTTGTCTCACGTCTGGAGATCTAGGGTTTGGGAGTTTCGAAGAGATCTTCAAACTCCGGTCATCCCATACAGGGGGATCTTCTTCTCTTGTATCTCTGAAACTCGTACATGCGTAGATCTAGGGCTTACTTTTGCATTTCTTGTTTGTAACCCTCTATTGAACATTACCTAGTGGATTCGGCCTGTTCTTGAGGCCCCGAGGACGTAGGCATCTCTTTGCCGAACCTCGTAAAACTCTGGTGTTGTTCTTGCTCTTGCATGTTTGTTTTGAGTTTCTTGTTCTTATCTCTCGCTTCCGCATTCAATCACTTTCGTTATCTCGAATCTCGATTCAACATATACGTTTTTTTAAGTGTGAAAAACTATATGAAATAACAATTTTTTAAAATATTTTTTTCAATAATATCATACTTATTGGTGATAAGTATGATATTATTAATTTTTTTATTAAAATATTAATATTTAATATAGTATTTACCGTTCTAAAACTACGTAATTAAGTCACTTGAAAAAAACGGAGGGAAGTAATGTTTTAAAACGAGTGATAAAGTTTCAATGTCTCAAAGTTGGTAATCACTCAACAATGTCTCTCAATTTCTAATTAAATATATTGCCACATATGTTAAACCAAATTGGATTTGGATTCCATGAACTACTATTCGTCGGTGAATTTGGATTTTGAACTAAAAAAAATTGAAAGAAAGGGGGTGAGGGTGGAGGTAGAGGAAGAAAGAGGGGTAAATTTAACAGCAGGTTATTTTTTATACTGTTAAGATTTTTTTAAATTCACCCTTAAATTTGAAATTTATAGAATCCAATGGAATTCCATCAGTCTTTTTTGTTGGGAAAAAAAGTGTGTTTCAACGATAAAATTAACACTAGCTAAGCACATAAACTATATACAAAAACTATATACAAAGGTTTTCAAAAGAAAAGAAAATCTCAAATTAAATGCATAAACCCCAAAACTAAAGTATTATTAGGGATCGTTTGTTTGGAGGAAAGGAAAGTAAACGAAACCCACAACACCCAACCCTCAAACCCACAACACCCAACACCTAGCCGTTGCCGTCGCATCTGGGTTTCGGTCGCTTCCCCGATGGCTCGCGACAGCATCTGCCTTCGTCCGTAGTGGCCACGACGTACTCCCTGCTCTCCGGCGACATCCTCCCACGAAACCCACAACACCCGACCCTCAAACCCAACCCTTATGGCTGACATTCCACAGGCCGGGTCTGAGCCGCCGCCGTTGTTGGTCTGCCGTCGCTGCCGGTTCTTCCATAACGGCCTGGTTTTTCCGACAACCTCCCCCCTCCACAGTGTTCCTGCTCCTTCCCCGACGCCGCCTTGGATTCTCCGTCTTTGGAGGCTCCGACGCTTCTTCATCTCCTTCTCCCCGACGCCCTTAGGGGCCCAAATATCCCAGCCAACAACCTTTTTTTATTCCTATTTTCCAACCCTTTAATCTAAAATTTCAAACAAAACCTATTTACAAAACATCCATATTATTTGTTGTTTATCCTTCAAAAGTTTTTCAATCCGAGGCTTCACAATCAACATGATTGACAAGCATAGTCACTGCTCTCCCTCTACAATTGAATTGAAGGGGTAGGAGAGGTCTCCAAAAGCGATCTAATGGGACACCTCACCCCACCGTTGCAAACGACCAACCTCCTCTGCATCACCGGTTCCAGTGCAAAGATCCGCATAACCGATTGAATAGGGTTGGCGATCTGATCCGAAATTGATAGAAAATTGAAGGAGGGAAATCGATCTAATCCACACACCCAATCTAATTCAAAATTTCTAAGATGAACGGGGACATCAATTGTTGGAAACAATAGTTGACATAGAAATCAACGAAGAAAGATAGCATTAGCGGTCATGGGAGGTTGGGGGCTCGGTGTAAGCAGGGGCGGAGGCAGGGGGCATGTGGTGGCTCGAGCCCCGGAAAATATAAAAAAAATAAAAAATTTATTAATAATATTATTATCATTTTATATATGTAGTAAAAGAGGAAAAGTAGGTGGTATCACAGTTGGTAGGAGGCATGTAAGAGGAGAACTAAGGGTGGGGTTTGATTCACGTGTATGCCCCCAATTTCAATTTTTTTTCTTATGAATCAACACCCGTACAAGTTTTTCGATCACCCCTGGATATAATCTTGCCTCCGCCCCTAGGTGTAAGAGATCGGGGCTGGGGACGCGAGGTAGGAGAGGTCGGAGGTTAGAGCCGCCATGGAAGGCACTTGAGAAATCGGAAGCTGGAGCGGGCGTCGAGGCTTGGGTAGGAGATCGGAGCCGTCATGGAAGTACGGTAAGAGAGAGGGGTCGGGGTTGAGGACTCAGGGTGAATCGGTGAAATGTGTCCTGGGTGGGAGTGAAATGCTTAATTTTTAGAGGGTAATAAATTGGGGTAATGTTAAAGGTGTGAAAACTAATCATTAATTTGAAGATCTTAAACAAACAAAGTAAGAGAGGTTAGGGGTAACATTCCTTCCTTTAACCCATTTTTTAGGAGAAACAAACAAGCCCTAAAATGCTTTATAATACTCTCGTATGACCATTATCAGCTAGAGTGAAAGAGCTTCATCTTTTAAATATCTCGATTGATTGGATCATTATCAACTACATGTCAAGTATGTGGAGTTGACCGTCATCAACAGGTTGAACATTATCAACAGGGCCGTCCAATGAATTTTAGGGACCCTGTTCAATATTACCCTAATTTTAAAATATTTGATACTTTATTCGACTTGCTAATTATTAAAAAAAATATTTTATGTGTAATTTTTAACTTAAAAAATTTGTCAACTTGTTAAGCATGAACTATTTTGATACGACTAGAGTACTTGTTACATTTACTAATCTTTCAAAAACATACGTAAATTAGTGTAAAAATGTAATAAATTTAATGGGGTATGATATGTACACCGCTAATTTTTACTATTTACACCGCTAATCCACCGCATCCCTATGCGGTGGATTAAGAAAATTTTACCCCAATATACCGCATGTACATGCGGTATGCCGTTTGACTGTATAAAAACACCGCATGTACGTGCGGTGAGTTAGGTTAAAACGGAGTCCGTAATACGATAATCCGGTTGGGTCGAAGTTATCCGATACCCACCGCATGGGTATGCGGTGGTTTTTAAAATATGGAAAATTTGGGTCCGAACATACCGCGTGGGTATGCGGTCTGGTTTTGAATTTTGGGTGAAAGAATACCGCATGGAGATGCGGTAAGATTTGTTACCGTTGGGGGCCCATTATAATTAAATAGGCGTGGGGGGCCCAGTTTTCCGACACATCGAATCTTCTCCGATTCCTTTCTTTCCGAGCCCGACTCGAATCTTCTCCCATTCCTTTGTTTCCGAGCCCGACTTTTGGTTCCGTCCATTACCCGTCCCCATATCTACCACCACTTTGTACCCAGGTTTTAAGATGGTGAAAGACAATCGTGGGAAAGCCGTTGCTGATGATGTCGGTCCTTTTCGGAGACATCCGTTACAGGTAACATTTAATGTTTATAATAATCAATTTGCTTTATTTTTTAATTTGAAGGAAATAGTGTTAACATTTCATTGTTATATATAATGTAGCCGGAACCCACTATACAGAGACGGAGGACGACAGATGTACCACCACCGCCGGAGACACAGCCTCACCCTACGGTATGTTAAAATTGTTACTAGGTGTAGGGAAATTGATATCGAATAAGTATATATTTATGTTTTCTTGGGAATTGATAGTATGAGGTTGTAATCATTTATAAACCTTTGGAAAATCTTGCACCATTTAGTCAGTCATACGATATAGTATCGTATTCGAGCCATAGGATTCTGACAAATACTAGGTGTAGGGAAATTGAAATCGAATAAGTATATATTTATGTTTTATTATGAATTGTTAGTATTAATATGATATCATTAATAAACCTTACGAAAATGTTGTCACATTTAGACAGTCGTACGATATAGTATTGTAATTGAGCGATAGGATTCTGACAAATATATTTTAAATTACACAGTCTGTGTTGTCGAGAAATTTGGGAGAGAGGGTAGTATTACAATCTGCTAGGAGAGCTGCCATTAGGGAGAGGCAGACGTTGGAGGGTGTATCAGTTCCGATGGAGACGGATAGCGACGCGGTAGATGATGATATCGAGGCTGCCGTCAGGGAGACCCAGACGTTGGAGGATGTAGTGGATCCTCCGGAGAGGGAAACTGAGACGGTAGGAGCTGATACTGGGCACACGTCCCAGTCATCTATAGAGACATATCAGAGTCTGGTGCAGATTGAGCTGCACTTGATGTCTGACCACACGGATGACCCAGTGGTGCAGTCGACCGGAGAGTCTGGTCAAGGTGACCAGGGTATTGAGATGCTGGAGGAGTACCTACGAGGGGACCAAGCACGTCAGACGGGTGAGCACTTGCAGACTGGAGCTGAGAGAGTGGTAGAGCATGTGCAGACTTATCCTGACAGTTATCGGGACTACTTTGGGACTCAGTTTGCGAGCGAACAATGGAACTCGTATGAAGACACAACACCTCTGCTCGGAGATGTGGGTGCTGGGACGAGTCATGCTCGAGGTGGCGACCAGGAGCCATAGGCCGTTGCACGGATAGATTTTGCGTCGTTCACCCCGTTCGGTTCTACGGGTGTAGGGAGGACGCCTGGTAGTCAGCATGCGGCGCCATCGTCGACGCCGAGGACCGTCGAGCCTGAGCCGATCATTGGGAGTCAGCATGCGGCGCCATCGTCGACGCCGAGGACCGCCGAGCCTGAGCCGATCGTTGGGAGTCAGCAGGCGACGCCATCAGCGACACCTAGGAACTTGGAGGGTGTGCCGATTGCCGGGGGGCATGAGTCAGCTGGACTTTCGAGGCATTTGTCGCTGGATATGGGAGTTATCCAACATGATCCGATGTATGGGCCATCCGACGATGTTCGTCAGGATATGGGAGGAGACCAGGCGGCACAGCCCCTGTTTGTGTAGTGCAAAGGAGGCGGAGACAGCGTGGAGAGAGCAGTATGGCAGGTGGTACTGGGCATCATGGTGAGGGGAGTAGTCCAGGGGTCATTCGGGCTGTTCTGCTCGAATGGCCAGGGGGGGCCACATACCGTTTCCCTTCTGAGAGACTACGAGACCCACATTTCACAGGCTATTTGGAGACGGGAGGACGAAGCATTGCGTAGGGGTGTGCGTGTGCAGAGACGAGGGCAGTCGCTAGGCCGTGTAGAGGCGTTGTTGGAGGTTGATGGATGGGAGTCCTGGTTTCCCGCAGTGCGCGAGATTGGGTTCTGGGACCTGAGAGATTTCGAGTGGGATCATGTGGATCACATTCTGATCGGGGCATTTGTTGAGCACTAGCACCCCGAGACGAACAGTTTTCACTTCGCATGGGGAGAGATCACCATCACACTGCACGATGTGATATTCATACTTGGCCTTGGTTTGGACGGAGAGGAGTGTATTCACTTGGATGATGTTGTCGCCTGGAGGGAAATAGTTGGGGAGTATTACGGCTTGACTCAGAACGAGCGGCAGAGCGCATGGGCCCATGGAGGACCTACTGTTCAGCTCCTCATTCAGAAGATAGCACCGATGCGAAAGCGGGTTCGAGATGGCGCCCCACTTGAGCATGATATGGAGTGCATCTTGGGTGTTGTGCTGGGGATGATTGCGACTGCGACCTTGTTCATCGACAAGTCGGGCGGAAGATTGCGACCGGAGGTGATCCGTAGGTTTATGGATGCAGCGCAGGTGTCACATCTTTCTCTAGCTGCAGGGGTCTTGTCGTACGATACCGCGTCCCTATACGGTGTCCAGTACACCGTGAACCTATGCGGTGGGCCCACAAATTCAAATAATTCAACACCAACGGTCATCTGGAAACACCGCATAGGCATGGGGTGTTACTGTATAAGAAGTCACCCGCTCTCCGTTGGAATGCATCCAATCCCCTCTCACCTCACCCACGGTCATTTTCTAATATGGTTAACGACGACACCAGTCGACGACCTTCAAGCCCGGGGGAGGAAGCACCTACCGCGACGCCAATGGCCGATAACTCACCACCCCCTCGTCTTCCGGTATGTGATTAATGTTTATCATTTGGAATGTCGTTGTAGGTAGAATATAGGTAGTGGAATAACCAGAATATAGGTACTGGAATCATATGGAATGGAAACCAAGATATAGGTACCGGTTATGTAGGGGAATAAATTAGGTTATGAAGTAGAGCAGACAGAAACCATGAATGGTTCACGTAATATATATGCACTGTTTGCATGCTGGCAGCTACCACTGGAGAAGCAGGCTGATCCGATGTCGGAAAACGGTCAGGACGATCAGGCCCGTAACCAGGAGTACCGCGATTACACTCCCGAATTTGCTACATCCCAGACGTGGACCAATCGCGACGATCTCCTACAACACTGTCGTGGCACAGCATTAAAGCTTAATATGGTTTTGACAATCAAGCGTTCTTGGGGGAGCACTCCTACAAGGCGTGGGAGCCTATTGCTCGCATGTGAGAAGTACGGCCAGTACACTCCCCGTAAGAGACATCGAGTAGCCGGAGATGATGCAAGCGGGAACACGCGCAGAGCTGTTTCGAAGATAGAGGGGTGTCTGTTTGCATTGTCTGGCGTGGAGTTCAAACGGGGCGAATGGGGCCTGGACGTTATTCATGGCAAGCACAACCATCTACTCCCCGGTGCATTGGACGGTCACCCATGCGTCGGACGGATGGATGCAGATGAAAGAGACACTACGTTGGCCCTTACCGTCGCTGGTACCCCACCAAAACCGATTTTAGCTACATTGAAGATGTCAGCTGACGCACGACAGAAGCTGAACTTCACATCGCGGCCCCAAGTGTACAATGCGAGAGCAAAGTTTAAAGCTGAAGCGAGAGGAGATCGAACAGTCTCCCAGGAAGCACTCCGCATTTTGCGGGATAAGGGTTACTACTATTGTACGAGGAGATCCCCTGACGATCCCAACAGGCTTCAAGATCTATTCATCGCCCATACAGACGCTCGCCATGTTTCCATACGTCGTCCTCGTCGATAGTACATACCGGACGAATGCGTAAGTTTCTATATACACGTATTCTTTTTTACCCATTCCCACCACGGCATGCGAACTCAAATATTTCATTGTGTAGGTACGGGATCCCTTTGTGTGAGTTCGTTAGATTTACTTGCACAAAGAAGAACTTCGTCATCGGGTTCTGCTTCATGTCGCACGAGAACACAGATACGTACATTTGGGCGTTGGGGCAGCTCGTTTATCTCATGCGAGGTAATCTTTCTAACGTTATTGTCACTGATCGAGAGTTGGGGTTGATTGCGACGCTACGAGAAGTTCTTCCCAACGTCAGGCATATGTTGTGCACAGTGCACGTCCTCCGACGATGCGAAGAAGCTGCTTTCCAAAAGTCAAAGAATCTTGATGTTGCTAGGCATTTCAAGAACGCATGTGTTGGCCTGTTCCAATCCAGATCGGTTGAAACTTTCGCCTCTAGAAGGAGGGGTATGCATGCAGAGTGGGGGCATATCGAAGGGCTTATGTCGTATTTGGAGGCGACGTGGTTACGAGATTACTCGGAGCAGATAGTTCGTGCATGGACGGACGCAATCCAGCATTTTGGTACGACCACAACGAACAGGTGCGCCTACGTTTTCATTATAAAATTCATTATACACGTAATTTGTTTACGTATAACGATCTTCACCTGCGAGTCTCACTTATCTTTTAGGGTTGAGGCGGCTCATTCTATGTTGAAAAAGACCTTAAACTCTGCAGTCGGTGATTTCACTCACGTGATAAACACAATCGATCTGATGATGGCGGATCAAATATGGGAGGTGAAGAATACACTGGGGAGAGCTAACAACACCTGGCCTACAAACTCCCACGACCTATGGATTTTCGATCGAATTCGGAATATTGTGTCGAAGGAATGTTTCAACCTGTTGTTCGAAATCTACACAAAGATGGAAGCCGAGCCACCTTCACAAGCATGCAGAGATGCATACTGGAGGGACGTTTACGGTCTTCCATGCACACATAACATGCAAGCTTGTCGAGACACGCAGATACCCATCAGACCATCCCAGATACACATTTTCTGGAAGCAATTGGATTTCAAGCGGCCTCATGTTGACAACGTCCAGGATAACACTCCCCTCAGCAGAGCTGATGTGGACATGTCGTGCATGATCAGTTTGTTCCAGAGCGGAGCTATGGACGAGGATACTCGTTGAAGAATCGCGTCGGCATTCAACGACGGGGATCGTCCCTCCCATACACCGTTGACCACCCCTGACCCGGAGGACCGTAGACCGCCAGGGAGACCGAGGACTCGCCACCCCTGTCAGACGAACCCTCTACCTTGGGAACGTGAGCGTGCTCGGGCTCAACGTCGGGCAGATAGACAGGCGACCACTGGATCCGCACGAGGGCAAGGCCGAGGTCGGGGTCAAACGGCATCAAACGAAACAGATGACGTGGAAGGTACTGAGGAGGCCACTGGGTCCAACGACATTGCCATCGACGACCCTCCTAGGGGCCGAGGAGTAGGCAGAGGACGAGGACGGGGTCGTGGAAGGGGACGTGGACGAGGTCGATCAGCGTCGGAGCCAGCTCCGGAGATTGTAGGTGACATTCCAACACCGGCACCTACGACGCTTCCACCACATAATCTACCTCGAGTAGAATTCAATTGGGGCACTGGCAACATCGACGAATTCATGATTACTTTCGTACGAGCCGTCACAAATGTTGCAGGTGATGGTCATTGTGGGTATAGGTCTTTAGCTTGTCTTCTGAACTTGGGACAAGACGCATGGCTTCGAGTTCGATGAGAGCTGGCCGTTGAGTTGCAGGTGCATTCAGATCGGTACCATTACTATCCGGCCTTAGATGAGCTCATCATGAGGGTCAACTATTTCGGCACGTGTCATGATGCTACGTATGGGATGGAGATTCCGATCATGGGCGAGGTGTTTGCCACGCTTCACCAGCGTCCTTTGGTGATTTTGTCACAGATGATGCCTATGTTGTGCCTACCTCTGTACGCCACCGGTGGCCCGTCATATAGGACTTCGAAAATTAGCGGTGTAGATATCGTTTCCGAAATTTAATATAGGACTTCTTCCTATTATATTGTAAGTCATATATTTTAACTCTTTAATAGTGCATCAATACACACACACGTGTGTGTGTGTGTAAAAACTCATTTATTGTGTGAAGTTATAATTTACAAATAAAATTTTGAATATATATGTGGGAAATCTTAAAATATCATAAATTATACTCCAATAAAAGAGTTTGTATTAAAATAACAAATAAAAATATTTAATAAGGAGGTCTAATAAATAAAATAGTTTTTCCTTTTTCGGTAATTAGAAAATGTTTAAATAGCTAAAGCTGCCTACAAAGGGGAGTCGAACCCACAACCAATTGGCATTTAGTTGGGTCAAATATTATTAGGCCAAAGTAACTTTATGATTTAAAAGAGACCAAAAAATATAAGTACTAGTAATAAATTATAAAATAGGGCCCTAATAAATTTTGGAGCCCTGTTCATGTCAATGAACGGGCCTGATTATCAGTGTCTCAACCTATAAAAATGATAATTTTCATCATGTCAAAATTGAAGATGACCCCAATAATGTCAAAAATCATCATTTAAACTCTCGTGAACATTGCCACGTATCTTATCTCATAACTAGTGACACTCAAATTGTTCATCTCTACCGAAGCCATGTTTTTTTTTGGTTCTATGGACGGCGAAATTTCTCGTCATCAGTACGGTGTCAGAATCGACCTCTTAAATCACAAAAAAGGGTTGCAATCTATTCCCTGAGAGTCTGAGACGGCAGTGTTAGGGCTAGTCAACCTGCAAGTCCTGCGACCTATCCCGTTGAACTGAGTCGGTGACGACTTCCTTAGTCAGCAGCCTCAAAAGCTGCAAGATTCCCGCGAGCGCTGCAAGATTCCTAAGTTGTATTATATTGCATTAAACCGTATGCCGACCTAGGAAATAGGCGAGATTTTATCGTGCGAATAGCATACCTAGGAAATAGGCGAGATTTTATCGTGCCGACCCAGGAATCCGACACTGGTACCGTGCGATTGGCGAGATTTTATCGTGCGAATAGCATAACCATTTTTTATTTCTTTCTTTGTAGTCTAGTTTTGATCAACAAGTATCGAGGATTTGAATTTTGGATCTATTGATATGGACGGAAACACCACAATTTGATTGAAAAAGTACTCATACTTTAAAATGGATCAGGTTTGAGTTGAGTCTAAATGTACTTATGATCCGGCCCAACTAACTAACTAAATAAGGTCAAGCAAACATGATGATTTAAAGCTAGCATGACGGAGCTAGAACACTCTCAAAATATAATAATGTATATGATATTTATACGAAGCTTAGTGTAGCTCTCATTCACCTTTTTTTTTTTTTTGGTGCGAGTAGCGCCCATTCACCTAAAATGACTAAGCTAATGTTTCAACGAAGATAAGAACCTAAACGAGCTCCAAAACGGAGCTAGATGATATTTAGAGTTCCAACACTTGGCTAGCTCTCAAACTTAATGACAAATCTTTAGAGTCTCGTATCTTCCTTTTCAAATCATTGGACGAGTGACGAGCCAACTCAGTAGAAGTGATCGAATACCAATCATAAATCGCTCACTTTTATGGCAATCGTCCGATCAGGTCACATTCTAGTACATTCTTGATTCTTCCACATAGCAGCCCCCCTAAATTCAAAAAAAACGTGAGGGAAACCCAAAATCGCCACTGAAAAGTAGTGATAAATTGCAAAGCCTTCGTCGAGTTTCTGCAACTTTCACCTGCCACAAACAATCACTCATCAAACCCTAATTTTTCCATCAACGCTATAACGGAAATGGCCGCCGCAGCACCGCCGCCGCCACCAACCCCGGCGCCTGAGCCGAACATGGACTTGCCGGAGGGGCAGCCCATCGGCCACCCGATATTCACCCGGATCCGCCTGGCGACGAAGTCCGACGTCCCCCACATCCTGAAGCTCATCCACCAGATGGCCGTCTACGAGCGCCTCACTCACATGATGGCCGCCACCGAGGAGTCTCTCTCCTCCACCCTATTCAACGCCCCTCCCTTCCAGTCCTTCACCGTCTTCCTCCTCGAGACCTCCCGCGCCCCCTTTCCGTCCCCGCGCGCGCCGATCGATCCCAATTTCTCACCGATCCTCAAAACCCTAACCCTAGACCTCCCAATTTCGGACCCCGAGGAGGCGGTGTTCAATACCGGCGAGAACGGCGTCGTCGTGGCGGGATTCGTGCTGTTCTTCCCAAATTACTCGACATTTCTGGCGAAGCCGGGGTTCTACATCGAGGATTTGTTCGTGAGGGAGTGCTACCGGAGGAACGGGATGGGGAAGATGCTGCTGTCGGCGGTGGCGGCGCAGGCGGTGAAGCTAGGGTTCGGGAGGGTGGAGTGGGTGGTGTTGGATTGGAATGTGAATGCGATTAAGTTTTACGAGACCATGGGAGCCAAGGTCTTGCAGGAGTGGAGGCTTTGCAGGCTTACTGGAGAAGCTCTTGAGTCCTATGGAGGCGGTGGCGCCATGATTTGAAGGCGAAGTGAAGATCTCTACTCCATGAAAGCGGTAATTCATGCTCCTTTGTGGGCCTTTTTTAGTGGAATTCGTTAGGGTTTGGGAATGAAATTGCAGCACAGGGAGACATTGGCAGCTGTTAACTTTGTAAGGAAATGCTTTGTTTTCTGGTTATGGCATTTGAATATTTGATGAGTTTCAATCCTGTTTCCTTTGATTTTGCTTGCTATTTTGGTTGAATATGAGAGATTGAGGATGAGGGGTGTCATCTAATTGCTAGCTTGAACAAAGCTATGGATTTGTTGCTTAGATGCTTATTTGGACTATGAACTAGAGACGAATAGGATTGAAACTGGGTTTGGAAGGATAAACACAAGGGAAATTGATTCGCCTTCTTTCAAGTAAACTACAGAACACGAAAATAGATCGAATGCAAGCACTCAACAAAACTGGCATGTTTCCTAGTGTTCAACTTGAACTGCAAGGGGATTTAGAAGACGCTGTTATTGAAGCTAGTGTACAAAGGGATTTTGTTTCGCCTTCTTTCGAGTAAACTACAGAACGCGAAAATAGATCGAACGCAAGCACCCAACAAATATGGGCATGTTTCCTAGTGTTCAACTTGAACTTCAAGGGGATTTAGAAGACGCTGTTATTGAAGCTAGTGTACAAGATTGAATACCATTCAGTTTTGCAACCTTTCGACGATTTGGGACAGAGCGGAGTATGTCCCAAATGCTGACGAGATCAGACCAACGGTGATGACGAGTGCGCAAAGCGAAGCCTGCCAGAGGTCACAAACAGGATGAATAAACCAGATAGATGATAAAAACCTGAATGAAACCTTAAGTGAATGACAGATTAGATTAGAGATTTTCCTTCTTCTAATACATAATGAGGGACTGAGGGCTATAACATGGTGAGCAATAACAAACTAGTACAATTACAACGACATTCAGAAAACACAGGTAACTAAACCTCTGAAAATCGAAAAGAGCAGCAACTGTTTACCTGAATACGCGTCACTTTTCCCCTTAGAATGCTCAAGTAGCAAGCACAAGGTAGAATAAGTGTCTGAAAATGACAAAGTACAAAAAATCAGATTTCACGAAGTCAGGATCGACCTACAGGAAGAAATAACACAACACACTTACAACAAGCATTGTCAGTAAGGATCCGATCAGCGCCATCACCAAACCTAGCCAATTCAGAAGGACAGTGTCAACATATGAAAGGATAACTACTTGGCATGAAACTCACAGGCAAACAAATAGACAAAGGTGGTTAAAACCTACCGAAAAAGGGAATGGAAAGAGCCACTAATAATGTGGAGATCACCAGAGCAGTTCGAATGAGGATAGGATACATGTGAGATTTGAGATGCTTCCTCGGTATCAACTCCTCCAAACTCATCGCCACAGGGGACATGGTTAAAGCAAATGTATTGCTTGTTAAAGAAACAAGAAATTTTGATTCTCATAGCAGGAGGATGAAAACATCTATCTTCAAACCGGTTTGGAAGAACAGGAAAAATAAATAAAAGATAACAAATCAGATATTTGTTTTATTTGCCACAGACAGGAAATGTGTTCATCTTACTCCCCATCACCAAAAAAATGGCCACTAATAATAGAAAGGATATTTTGAAAATGGGTTCACCACCTGCAACACATCAAAATGGAAGACGGGGGATTGTTAATTTGCAAAACTTCAGAGTTTCGGCTCACAAAAATGAAGATGAGTATATCTACGGAATATATCCCTTGATAAACACTTCTGATGAGGAGAACCAAGGACTTATTTTAAGCTATCAAATTAAATATTATTTGAAACTACAAGGCAAGTTCAAAACACAAAGGATAAAAATCTAACTACTAAGAAATTCTTAGTTCCTTCGTTTGAAACATTGAGCTCTGATTTAGTGGTTAAAGTTCGAATTCTTAGTTCTCTAGATCAGTATATATGCAAAAATGTGTGTACTTTGAAGTTTTTGAAAGTGGATAATCTAAAAGCTCTCAAGGAGCTAAAAAATGCTCTGATTTACTCGGAATGTTGTTGTTGTTGTTTTATTTGCACTAATGTCCAATAAAAACCACTTGCCTGAGTTAACCAAAAAGGTAAAACGGAAGGAAAAATAAATAAAGGTGAATCCCCTCACCGTTGTCCATACAGCAATTTTCGAGGCTGTCAAATCTTGAGGCAAATTGAGAGTGAACTGTGACTGTGTTGAATCACCATACATCAAGTACCCCAAAACAGCAACACCCGCATACATCAAGGTACAGATACCAAAACTGCATCAGAAATAGCTACTTTAGCTACATTATAAACAACTTGAAATCGTTCATGCAATGACACTTTATCAGTATTACCATCTTGGTAGATTACTAGAGGAGTTATATTATTGGGCTAGTATTATAATCAGGTCATGGGAATTGAGACCAGAACGATCTATAGTCAAACCTTATATGCAGAAAACTGAGAATGTTCTTTGTAGGCAAAAAGAACAAAGGTAAATATGAGGATAAAGTCAGATCAGGTGATTGTCTGTCTTCAGAAGTTCAGAATATCAGACAATATGTATTATAAACTACATACCACTTCAGGGTATCATAAACTACATGCAAAATTATTGACACGATATAAAATCAAAGGTTTCTGCTAGCCCCTTTTTATCACAAACAGATCTTTAAGCTTCTTACCTAGTCAAGAGGACTGATGGATATTGGTTTGGTTTCTCCATTGAAGTATAGATGTTAGGAAAGACAGCATGCCCTGAGTAGCAATATCCATAGAGACCAATAGCTACAGGCAGGGTACCAAGATTGAGTGTTGAACCTTTTTCATAATGACCAACTTGATCAATCAAACCAACCCAAAATAAGCATAACACCACCAATATTGAAGCAATCACTCCACCAGCTGCAATCAAGGATGACACAAAGAATTAACCGTGGCAGTACACTTGTTGCACATAAAATGGAAAACGTATCTAGGATGGAAACTTACAATTGGGAATGATTATTCCTGTTCTACTACAACATGCCTAGTTTTATAGAGTTAGAGAACAAGAACAAGGTAGCTCAACAACAATAATAAAGACAGTATCATCATTTTTAAGTGTTCAAAGTATTCTAAGTGTTCAAAGTTTATATATACTAGAAACTATGGATTGTGAATACATGAATTTACAGGCGAGTATAAACTGTCTCTGAAGTTTATGATCAACATTGGAGCTATAGAATAATAGCCTGCCCGCGTAAAAACTAACATATATTTATCTAAAAAGTAAGAGTGCGTTATTTAAGCGCACGGTGCATGACAGCTTGGAGCCTTGGACCAGTGTATTAAACATGAATGGATAATGAAGTAAGCAGCCAATCAGGTCATAGATTAATGTCTAGAGTTTGTGGATATAGCAAAACACTTTATCTCCTTACCAGATATGTAGCTCAAAACGCTAAGATCTCGAAGCCAACATGTGGGAAGCACCGCTAGCGTGGTTGCTAATGCAAACAAGTGGGGTGCATCCAAGACACAAAAGCCCAAATCCAAGTGAGCATTTGGAAAAAGTGATGATAAGTTGTCACTCTCCAATATTATGTATTCCACACAACATGCCTGTCACAAATTAGTCTATTTAGTGGCAAACATGAAATAGAATAATAATCAAGGGATAGGGACCATAAATTAAAAACAAAACCCTACTTAGAGTTTCCTTGGGAGTCTTCCAGAATCCATAGTTCTATGTTTGAATTGTGATTATAGCCAGCAATTTTATGATGCATTTAAACAGGACCCACTATGTGCATTTAAGTTATAAAAAGATGATTACAACAAACTTTCCTGACCAAAAGGTAATGGCATTGTTGGATTAGGAAACCCCAAACTACATAGCTAATGAACCAAATATTCCTAGAAATCAACCATTCTTGATGGCAAATTTATCATTCATAGAATATGCAAAGACCCGGGTCGTTGAACTGAAGACTTGGGTCACATTACGGTCAATGTTTATCTAATATTTGCAAGCTTAAAAACACTTCCTATAGCAACACTTAACCTGAATTTTATACTATTTCATGGAGTGATTCTTAAAGAATAAATAGAAGCAATTGCTCTATAGGGCGTGGTTAATGAGAAAATGAATAAGTTAGTGTACTTACATAGAGTTCCACATAAAGGATAATCTGCAACCACATACAAAATGAATAAGTTAGTGTACTTACATAGAGTTCCACAAGAAACAGAATTCTAGAAAAGTCTTAGTAAATCGTTAATCATGGAATCCAACTTCATTCATTGTACAAGGAAGCACATCTGCACATTCATATTATATTATTTGAAGCATAGTTTTCAGGTAAGAATTGGAGAAACTCTCATTCTAGGAAATAACTATGCTACTACTATACAGTATGTAGAATCCATTGACAACAGCTATTCCTTTTTACATGAAAATCAGAATCTTACTTTGCTTTCTATATATCATACGATGATAGTCCACTTCATGTAATCTTACACTGAACCAGGGCTTTGTCATTGGCAAAGAACTGCAGGTGCCACTGTATCCTTGTTATTAAGCAACTATTTAAACATAGCAACATTACCATGCACCTCTAGATCTTATCTGAACAGATCTTTGATATATTCCCTAATTTACATAATAGGGTGCTTTTAGACCCTGAAGCAATGACAAGTGACAATGTCCAATTTAGCCCAAAGAGTTGATGCTGGAGACAGAAAGACATACAGATATTGCGATTCGTCCTGCTTTTCCAAATGCAGCTTGGCCAATATCTGGATAAGTCTCTAAACCAGGAGAACTATCTAAACAGCTGCGCAGGAGGACTCCGGTGTAGAAGGAAAGTATGGCAAATATCAATAGGATAGAAATGCTAACCCATCCTCCCTCCTTGACAGCATAAGGAGTGGAAAGAATTCCCACTCCACATAGTACATTCATACCTAATCACATCAAGGGGAAAGTGAAAAGTCTCATCCATCGAAAATCACAACTGTAGATTCACCCGCACTTAGCACTAATAAGTAATATTGAACAACACGAAAAAATGAATGTTCTTGTTTTCCTATTCCAGGGCCTGGGGAAGCAAAATGGCATTGTAGAACACATTCTAACAATAAGACTTGCAAGACCAAGAGCGCGCATGAATTGGACAACTCACCATTTAATACAGCTTGTCCATAAGTACTTTGTCGAGAAACTGGAAACTCATGCACTACCTTCACTGAAGCCTGATCATCAGTCTTCTTTAGATGAGAAGGCTTTCTTTCTGGAACAGGAGGTAGTAGAGAATGAGAACTACGCCTTTCTGGCTCATCTGCAGGTGTTGGTAAAAAAGCTTTTCCTATTTCTGGTGTATGCCTCTGTTTTAGTGATGAGGATAGGAATGAGCTGGTGAATCTCTCCAGTGTAGGAGTGCCCAAAATAACACTCGGTGATGGCACACTGCTATATAAATCAATTGATTGCCTGCGAAGCAACTTCCATGATGATTACTTGATTATTCATAAGTTCATAGTTATAAAAAAAAGGTTTCAAAGGTTGAAGAGCTTTTGTTAGCAGTTCAGCACAGAACTATATTCCCTGGAACGTATTAGGGACAGATACAAATAGTAGTTCACAAAAGCTCCTAATTAACAAGGAATGTTATTTCACTGTTTAATAAATTTATAGGTTCACTTCCTTAAGACTTTAAGGTTTAACCTAAAAAACCCATTCACTAGTACATATTATAATAACATTTGCTCAAGAGCTCCAAAAGATCTATGGACAAATTTGGCCAATTACAGCTATCCATCTAATGTCCCAATTTATTTTCCTCACATAATTCACCTATCTCTTCATATTCCCCCCCACCCAATGTCACACGAATCCTTTATAAGATGCAAATTGCAGATTCATTTATCAAAAACATGCACAACTGCCTCCTGCGTACTCCTAGCTTAGGCAAATCCAGTGTATAATACATTTCAAGGTCATGTGACAAAGAGAAGATATAATCATATATATCCAGAAAAGCAATTTAACTTCATAAAGTTAATGCAACATATATATGGCATAAACATAGCGTCATGTCAACTACTTCCAAACCCTTCTATTCCCCTAGATTTCAAACAAATAAATACTCCATGGTAATTGATGATATTGTTCAAATAACAAACCAACTAAAATTCAGTATTTGACCACTTGTTAGGCCTTGCATATATCTTATTTAAGCACAAGTTGGAGTCTTAACAAATTGTTAAAAGAAAAACATAGGGTCGCAAAACGCCAATTAACAAGACAAGCCAAATTCACACTGGGTTCCCCTGTCAGTGTCAGTGAATACACATGTATGATTCTGGAACCCCACCAAAATTAACCCGATTATTCTAATCACCGAATCCACTAGGCCTAATCAATGAAGAATGTCGCTTCTCCATTATGAACTCAACTTGAAAGAAAAGCCAATTACAACTAAGCAATTATAGCAACAAATATAAAATGATTTTTACCCCGGCTCCACAGATGAACAAAACAAAACCAACAAGCACATGACAAGTAACCCAATGGTGACTGGTACCTATAACTTTGGGGCCACGACGGGTTGTAGGAATTAGGCTTGCTATTATGCAATCCATCCGCCGAGTAATCCGACGAATCGGAATCGTTTCCGTCGTCTTCATCCCTGTTCACCAGCTTCTCCTCGTCGCCGTCCTCATCGCTCTCGATGTAAAAGTACTGTTCCGAAGCCGAATTCTTCATGTCTCTCTCTCTCTATCCGAAACAAGAAAGGAAAAAACCAGTTAGCTGCTCAAATTGAGAGACACGGAGGAGCAATCAATTTGACGGAGGTCGATCTGGATAAGCGTGATTCATAAATGGCGCGAAATCAAGTGACGCAGAGTCGGTTTTGGTGAATGGAAATCACAATCGAAGAAATTGAAAGCTCGAAATCTGCTGAGTAGATTGAGAGCAATGGATGGAAATGGTTGAGGATTCTGGATTTTCAGTAGCAAATTACAGTGCTGGCGAGAAAAAGTAACTCGTAATCATGAAGGTTGAGGGAGAGAGGGAGGGAAGAAAGAGCGCCTTTTTGAAGAGGGGGGAGAGAGAGAGAGAGAGAGAGAGAGAGAGAGGACCTGTGAGTGGCTGTGACTGTGAGGTTGAAAGGCGGCAACGGCGAATCCCAACTCGTCTGATGAATTTAGGGAAATCGTATATATACCAGCGAGAATTTCAAGATGAACCGCCTCGGGATTGAACCGGTTCGGGTTAATTGAGTTGAACGGTTATCCGTTTAAAAATGTTGAATCTATATTTATATTTAGGCGAAACTAATTAAAATAACCCGACCTTTAAGGGTGTGTTAAAAATATATCCCAACCTTTCAAGTGTAAGATAAATATCCCGACCTTTAAAGGGGTATTAAAAATATATCTCAACCTTTCAAATGTAATATAAATATCTCGACCTTTATAGGTGATGTTAAAATAATATCTCAAAAAAATTTGTACAAAAAAAAAGCTAACAGGACATGCATATATGACAAAAAAAATTAATAAAAAAAACTTTAAAAAATCTATATAAAAAAATTATAGATTTACATATCTTTCGTCTTTCATATTTTATACACACTATTTTCTTATAACTCTATATTAAAAGCCTTGTTTTATTAAACCACTTTTCTTTTCTTTTTTTTTATCAAGAGAAATAAATAAATTAATAAAATATAAATATATATATATATATATAATGATATATTTACAAGTGTTTAATATTTTATTTAGATTATTTTTATATTTGAGGGATAACACCCATATTCGTATAATGGACCATTTAACTAATTTCGCATTTTTTGATGAAAATTTAAAATATAAAGAAGAATAGTTAGAATTTTAGTAAATGAATTATGTAAAAAAAATGGGACAATTGAACAAAGAAGAATAATATGGAAAATTGAAATATTAATAAAGTGTCTTGATTTTTTTTTAAATAATAAATGAAAAAACTTGTTTTTCTTAAACCCTTCTATTAATTTTTTTTTTTTTTTTTAATTTAGTTTGCCACATATGTATGCCATGTTAGTTTTTTTTTGGTAGAGAATTATTTTCTATATTATTTTGAACATAACTTATAAAGGTTGATATATTTATCTTACATTTGAAAGGTAGGGATATATTTTTAACATATCCTTAAAGGTCGGGATATTTATCTTACATTTGAAAGGTTGAGATATATTTTTAACACACCCTTAAAGATCGGGTTATTTTAATTAGTTTCGCCTTATATTTATAATATATCTATATTTATATAAATTCTTAAAACTTTAAGAGTTTTCGGATATGTTTCACATCCACCTTAATTTTCTCCTTTTAAATCAATCATTTTTTTTCCTTTTTCAATTGATTTTCATGGAGTATATTGTAACATATATCTATTTGTAAATTTTTATGTGCTATCACAATGGAATCCATCTTAAACGAGATTATTATACCTTTCTCTTATGAGTATGGTCTTATAAGTTTTTTCATCAAAAAAATATTCTTATAAGTTTAATTCAAAATATTAAATTAACTTTATTTTATTTTATCACTATGATTTTATTTTAAAAAAATCGCGCCATGATGATGAAGTACTAATTAAGAATAAGAGGTTGCTATATTTAGACCACCAAAATTTACTATTTACACCTAAAATTATATTTATATTTATATTTTTAAATAAATTGTGTGTCTTTTGATTTACACCACGGAGGTAGGCCTGATACATGAGCCGAGTAGTTCGAGATCGACTCGGGCTCGACTCAGAAAAAGCTCGACTCGGGATCGCTCGAAGGTATATACGAGCCGAGTTCGAGCCTATTCATGAGCTCGAGTAGCTCACCAGCTCGAAGACTCCTAAATCCCTAGGTATAAAAGCTAACTCCCTCCGCCTAAACTCAGCCGCTCTGCCGCTCCAATCCTTTTTTTAGGAACGCTCCGGAACTGAAAACCCCTAATCTCTCTTACTCTCTCTGTCTCTCATCGTTTCTCGCTCACAGCCTCCGATCTCAATCGTCGTTCGTCATCCTCATATCTGGGTAGCCCTCCGTCGCGGCGTCGCCCCTCACCATGCCTCGTCATCCTCCCATCGCCTGTCGCTCGTCGTCTTCCTCAGATCTAGGTCTCGCCCTTGCTCGCTTCCGCGTATCCAGGTCTCGTTTGTCCTCTCATGCTTACTCTCTCACCCTCTCTTGTTGGTCGCCTGCAATCTCAGTCGCCTCTTGTCGTCCTCAGATCCGGGTCGCCCTCTGTCGCTCGCTTCCTCTCTCGTCCTCATATCTAATAGCTTCTGGATGTTTTTCGCCTGCTTTTCTGTAAATTTATTATTGTTTAGGCGTCGATTTCTTTTTGTGTGACTGATTGCTGTTTGTTTCATCTGTTACGTCTGTAAATTTGTTTTTATTTAGACATCGGTTGCTGTTTGTTTTGTCGATTCTTTTGCTTCCCTTGTTTCGCCGATTCCTGTTTGTTTCATCGATTGTTGTTTCCTGTTGCTTCATTCGATCCCTAACGAGCTCACTGAACCCGAGTTCGAGCTTGTAACGAGCCCAATCGAGCTTATCGAGCTCGAGCTCGTGTTCGGGTTCGATGACAACCGAGCTCATCGAGCTGAGCTCGAGTTCTACACCCTGCTCGTGAGCCGAGCTTGAGCACATATATATACTCGAATAGAAATTGAGCTCGAATTCGGCTCGTTTATAAACGAGCCGAGCTTGAACATCAAGTACTCGAGCTCGTAGGCTCGTATATCAGGCCTACACGGAGGTGTGGATTAAGAGCAGTAAGGTATTTGTATAATAATAATAATAATAATAATAATAATAATAATAATAATAAAAAGTACCCATGTCTCTTGATTTACAAGTCTTTGAATCGAGAGCCACGTGATTTGTTTTTGTTTTTTTTTTTTTTCAATCTTGGATATAGTAATTTTTTGGAGTGGAAATAACATGACCGATAAAAATATAAAATATAAATGGATTTTAAATTTCAATTGGTAAATTTGTATTGAGCGATTAAAATCTTCTACACTATATATACTCGTAAAGTTATTTAACAACTTGATCTATAACATTAGTACATTTCAAACCTTAGCTATAAAATTACTATTACATGATTTCAAATCTCAATTGAACATGTTAGATTGGTGTAGTTGGGGGCGACAACTAGTCGGGGCTCAAAAAGAAACGTACGGTGAGTCGGATCAAAGTGAACCAAAATCAGATACGATCAAATCTTAAATTGATTCAACATTTAGGTTTTAGTTTAGGACGTCGGGGATGAACTGCTCTGAAGTTGATCCAAAATCTAATCAAATCAGTTGAGAGCTTGAATCAGAATCAACAATTCGACCAAACTAACATTTGGATTCAAGATTTTCTTCAAAGCGTACACTGAGTTGATGAAGCAAGAACATCACTAACGGTTTGTTCGGAGTTCTCAATTAGCTCCATATTTGTTTTTTCTTTTATATATCCGTCCTTTTGTTTAGGTGAAAATCTGTTCGTATGATGCTCAATAATCTCAACATATATTGGTTTTGGTTAAAGTTCTCACTGCAAGAAACTCTAGTCTAACATTTGATATTCTTTGTATGATCTAATGGATTCTGTTGAGAATGAAATGTGAAGAGACAAAATGTCCCAAATTGAAAGTGTGAAACATAAAGTTTAGCATATAACCTAATGGGCAACCCCACCTATTGCCAATTGGTTTTAGGATGGAACCCCGCTCGGCTTATGTGCTAGGCTATATGCGCATGGACGCACGTGCACACACGACCCCCGATCCCGAGTCCCAACGGACTTCAGCAGATTCTTCTACTATAAAATAGATAAGTGGATGGGCTACTTTTCCTAATGTTAATTGGTTTTAGGATGGAACTCAATTCGACTTATGTGCTCGACTTGATTAGCGCATGTATGACCCACCGGTATGGGCCGGGTGCGGTCCGGGACCCTGTGTATTGGCTAGGGATCTATGAATAATAATCTACTACGTACCAAAAAAACAAAACAAACACACATTATTATTAGATCAACACTCACGATCTTTTCACATGGTATATGAAGAAAACAAATGGATGCATTATTTGGGCCTTGATTTATTAATTTGGGGAAAACTGACTTACATATATTATAGATAGATATGGATCGATCTTGGCAGTTAGTAACACATGCCTTTACGCATTAAGAGTGACTACCTACATGGCTAGCTACATGTATGTATGTAGCCAGATTTTGAGATATATATATTAATGTGGTTTGTGAACGAAACTGAAAAGCATCCACACACTTAATTGTAAAATTTCAACAACTTAATGATAGTATATAGTTTAACGTACAAGGAGACAAAACTATTATGTTTCATGTAATTATTAATTATATATGTAGAGATATAAAACATGCTTTATCATATATACCACTTTTGCTATTTTTTCCTAAAAAAAGGAATAATGTGACATTGTGATCATCTATTGTAATATTGTTTTCATCTTGCTTCAAGTTTTGAGTTGATTTTTTTGGTTGATCAGTTGAGCATGCTTTGAGAATATCAATTAATGTTATTACTAGTGTAATACCCGCCCGGTTACAATGAAAAAAAAAAGAATATATAATATTTATTATAAGGAATGACCAAATAAAATATAAACAAATGTTTGGAAAGTATAAAACAACAAAATTATTATTGAACGACATATGTGTTTAGAAAAGGCACATATTGAGTTGGTGATGTAGGCATGAATTAAGAACCGCATGAGCATAAAAACAACACCAAGTGTTAAATCGATGTAGGACTTAAAGCATTCTAGTCATGGCGGAGAAGAAGAAATCAATACATCACGCCTAGAGAAACACGGAAAATACAAACTGACAATTTAACAAAGTTACAGAAGGCGAACCCTAAATTTTCATTAAAAAGAACAGGAGAGAGGATGAAAATAAAAGAAAAGGATTTGGGGCTTACGGTTTGCCATTGGCACGGGAACATCCTGGATGCTGAACTACAACCGTCGAGGGTCAAGAGTAGGAAGGAGAGGGAATTCGTGGTTGTCAAGTGTCAACCGGCTTCCAATCGTTGGCGTGGCCATTGAAGGTGATGATTCTTGGTCTGACCTCGGCAACAATCCGGGCGTCTGAGTTAGAGTTGCAGATCCAGTCGCTCGATTCAGTATGCGATTGGACATAGACGGCGAGCGAAATCAGTGAAAAGGCGAAGAAGAGGAGGGAACCGGCAGAGGCAAGATCAAACTTCGATTTAGGAGAAGAGGAGGCGTCTGGGAGAGAGGAGGTAGAAAGAATGGGAGAAGAGGCGTGCGGGAGCAGGAGGGAACCGACAGAGGCAAGGCGTGGGAGAGAAATCAACCCTAATCATTCTTTAGTGCAAATTGTGGGAAAGAAAAACGAAAATTGAAACTCAGTGATGAAGATGGTGACGGGAGGCGGTCTAACCTCGGCAAAGGAATAAGACGGAGTTCTGAGGCGGGATATCTTCAACGGAGGAGGAAAACGAAGGCATGAGGCGCGAAGGATGCCACGATCGAAGTCGGCAGAAGAGAATTGAACCCTAACAAAGCGTTCTTTCCCAATTGTGAAGAGGGGGAAGAAAATTGAAAGCAAATTAAAAAAAAAAAGAATGTGATTGGTCAGAAGGGAGTGAAATAAGGAGAGCGCACCACGTCAGTGGAAAGTATACGAAATTAAGTAGTTATATAGATATAGATTGCTAAATAAAAAGGAATTGCCTTAAATAACTCCGCGCGAGGATGCGACATGTGACCAAAAGGCTTAAAAAGAGTTGCAGATCCAGTCGCTCGATTCGGTGTGCGATTGGACAAAGACGGCGAGCGAAATCAGCGAAAAGGCGAAGAAGAGGAGGGAACCGGCAGAGGCAAGATCAAACTTCGATTTAGGAGAAGAGGAGGCGTTTGGGAGAGAGGAGGTAGAAAGGATGGGAGAAGATGCGTGCGGGAGAAGGAGGTAACCGGAAGAGGCAAGACGTAGGAGAGAAATCAACCTTAATTATTCTTTAATGCAAATTCTGGGAAAGAAAAACGGAAATTGAAACTCAGTGAGGAAGATGGTGACGGGAGGCGGTCTAACCTCGGCGAAGGAATAAGACGGAGTTCTGAGGCGGGATATCTTCAACGGAGGAAGAAAACGAAGGCATGAGGCGCGAAGGATGCCACAATCGAAGTCGGCGGAGGAGAACTGAACCCTAACAAAGCGTTATTTCCTAATTGTGAAGAGGGGGAAGAAAATTGAAAGCAAATTAAAAAAAAAAAATGTGATTGGTCAGAAGGGAGTGAAATAAGGAGAGCGCGCCACGTCAGCGGAAAGTATACGAAATTAAGTAGTTATATAGATATTTAGTGTTAAATGTAATAGGCCTCATGGTAAGTAGTGTGCACTCACGCCTAGGTGATCACACATATAAATAAGGGAAAAACCCTATTGAATGCTGATGGTTTTGGAATCTGAAAATTCCCCTTTTGAATCAAGGAAAAAACGGAACCTTGAATTTCTTCCTCTATTCATCTCCATTTTCTTCAATATATTACCTTGATTTCTCTCTTGATTCACAAGTCATCATGGTATCAGAGCTTCGGTGACTGAATCGCTCGTCTCGCGCCATCAAAATCTCTTTTTTTGAGCCGATTGCCTTCTTGCTGGTTGTCGTCCTCACTCTCGGTCACTCTGTAGTGTTTTGCTTCTTCTTCTTCAGCATCTCTACTGAGTTTCTCAACTCGCTTCTCATGGCTGACGATCACACTGAACGTCGAAGAGGTGAGTACAGCAACCGACCTCACCAATCCGCTTTTCATCCATCCATCGGGAAACTCAGGTGATGTTCTCACCCTTGTTCAACTTGTTGGTGATAACTATAGACGCTGGAAAAAGGCCATGTGTAAGGCCCTATCTGTCAAGAACAAACTGGGGTTTGTTGATGGATCTTTGCTCGAAACAACTGAGAACTTTGCAATGTGGAACCGTTCCAATGACATGGTTTGCTCTTGGATTCTCAACACTGTGTCAAAGGATATCTACTTCACTCTGGATGAATTTGACACAGCCAGAGAAATGTGGCTAGACCTTAAGGAAAGCTATGGCCAGCGAAATGGGCCTTTGATTTTTCAAGTGAAAAAGGAAATTCATGAATGTGCTCAAGGAACCACATCAATGACTGAATACTTCACAAAACTCAAGGGGTTGTGGCAACAACTCTCGGGTCTAGTTCCTCCCATTCAGTGTAAGTGTGAAAAATGTGAGTGCAATTTGAATGACCTTATTGATGCCAGAGAGCAAGAGAACAAACTGATGAAATTCTTAATGGGTTTAAATGATGGGTATGCTGATGCTAGGAGACAGATTCTCCTCAACACTCATCTGCATACTGCAAGTACTGCTCATACTCTCTTACTGCAGGATGAGACGGGAAACAAAGGCTCCAGACCCTCCATTCCTCAGGACTCCACAGCTCTCAGTGCAAACTCGGGCAAGGAGAAGGGAAAGGAGGGACAAGTGTGAGCACTCTCATGGCAACCACAAAACTGATAGGTGCTGGGAAGTATTTGGTTACCCACCCTGGCACCCCAAAAGCAAGTTCAAGCCTCAACTCTCAACATTTGGCACTGGATCTGATGCTAAGGCACGAGACAAAGAAAGCTTAGACAAGAAGTACAAAGCCAATGCCTCTTATGTGCCTTCAGCTGGTGCCTCAGGTGCCCAACTTCAGGCTCCTCCATCATTCAAAATCTGTCTTCTGAAAACCAGCAGCTCTTGCACTCACTTATGAAGTTGCTTGATCAAAAGAGAGACAAAGCTTCTGAGATCTCCTTGGTAGGTATCTTTCATTGCTTAAACACTGCATTATTTTCAAAGTTATGGATTCTTGATAGTGGAGCCACATACCACTTGACCTGCAACCATAAATTTCTGAAAAATCCAAGCCCTCTAACAAAGCCTATCTCAGTCTTTTTACCTGATGATTCACACAGAGAGGTAACTCTCACCGGTGATGTTCAATTTTTTTTTTTTTTTGAGAGTTTAAAAGATCCAGAGCTTCATAGTATAAGTTAATCCCTATTATACTAAGAGTATCATATACTCAAACCGTCAAACGGATCACACTTCGGTGTGGCAGAGGGGACTTTTGTTTCTCAATATCTTGGGTTGACTAGATAGAAGCGAGGTAGGCTTCGGGATATAGAAGAGAGGAAGTTCTTCTATGTTGTATCTAGGACTCATAAGGAAAGAGAAATAAAAGTTGTTTGAATTCTACGGGTTGGATAACCCTAGGCGGAGAGTAGGCTGGTT
The DNA here is from genome assembly GCA_037127255.1 of Persicaria tinctoria. Taxonomy (NCBI): domain Eukaryota; kingdom Viridiplantae; phylum Streptophyta; class Magnoliopsida; order Caryophyllales; family Polygonaceae; genus Persicaria; species Persicaria tinctoria. The sequence continues at coordinate 17,076,582 of JBANSL010000008.1, forward strand.
TAGAGCCGAACTTCGTTAACAAGTCAAGTGTTCTTTGATTCTTCTGCATTTACGTTTAAATGTTTGTTTTTGTAAGCTAAAACAGATCACTGCAGTCAAAATTTCTAATTTTATTAAGTTATCTCATTGATTATATTTGATTTTCAAGATATTTTATTAATACTTCAACTTCTCATTTTGTTAATGGCTTTTTTTTTTTACATTATTTATTTGCTAAAATTTTAACTATTTTTCTTTTTACTTTTAACTTTTTTTTTAAAAGTGTGAAATTGACCCCTCACAATTCATTTAGGCATAACTATCAGATATTAGTGATTGGGACACTAACGCCTACCCAACTCCTTAAACTAAAACTAGTACAATTCCCGCGCCATGGCGCGGTTTTTAAAAACTAAAATATTAATAATATATATATATATATATATATATATATATATATATATATATATATATATATATATATATATATAATAAAATTCTAATACAAGTTAAGATAAAAGAAACTTTACCATAAATGTATCTTATAATTCTGAAATAATTTTTTTTATATCTCATCTAAAGTATAATACATAAATGTAGATATTTTAAATCACCCAGTAATAATAATATCAATATCATTGTAACTTTTTTAGAAATTTTGAAATCTGAATCATGCATTTAAATGTGATGTGTCACAACTAATAATTATATTCAATATTTTGAATTAAGCTCAATAGTTAGTACAGAAATGTGAGTTAAGCCTAATGATTATATTAGATTGACTTCAATGTTTTGAATTATGCCCAATTGTTAGTAAACATGTTAAGAATAAAAGAAAATGGAGGATTAAAAAAAATTAATGGAAAAAAAAGAGAAAAGGAGAAATAAAAAAATCAAGGAAAAAAATATAATTGGTCAATATTCCTAAAACTCCTCTGAGATTGACACGTAAGCAAAGTCTTCTAAATTAAGGTTATACTAGTATTCGGTACCCGCCCGTTGTGCGGTTTCTTAATAAAAAAATAATATTTAATTACTTCAGCAAATTTAATGATGCATTTAATTTTAAATATATTATATTCAATTTGATCTAAAAAGTAAAATAATTGACTAAAATTTCATGGCATGGTATATTTTATATAGAATTATATAGAGATTTATCCTCTCAAATTTCATCATCAAATTAAGATGGTGCATATTTATATTTAAATATATTAGATTCAATTTGATTTAAAATGTAGAATAATATATTGACCAAAATTTGATAGTAAAAGGTAAAATAATTTAACAAAATTTTATGACATGGTATATATATATATTATATAGTATTAGTATTGTTATATTTCATATTAATTTAAATAATAAAAAATAGATTAAAGAAGAGAATATACAACATCTTGATGCTTCAGCAAAGCTATATTATCATTTCAAACTTATTTTTAATTTGTATATTCGTATTAATTTGTATTATTATATTATAATCTAAACTCTTGAAAATATTTAAAAACCTATAAAAATACCATTTTATGAATCATAACTTAAATAAATAATAAGTTAATTTATTCGGTAAAATTTTATCCCATAAGCTATGCCTTTTTAATTAAGAATCATGTTAATTAGTGAATATAATACGGAATAAGTTTTATGAAACCTCCACACAAGATTTTCAATCACATGTTAATTCTTTAATTGAAAAAGTCTTTATCATTAGTTAAAAAATAATATGAAATATAAAATTTAGTTGTTTTATTGAGTTTTATAAAAATGTATTTTTTGCCACGCTCCAATGCAAGCCCTTGGTGTACAAAATTAGGCATGGATACAATATTAGGCATGGTTTAAATAAAATATATATAAAAAAAAATCCTCTAAGGGCATCTATAAAGCACCACTCACTCTCGATTACACGGATTAAGCATGGCAAAAAAAAAAATCCCGGCATGAATAAAATTAGATAGATTTATCTTGAACGATAAGTTTTCTACCTAACTAAGATATAATATTGAATATTTATATAAAAAAATCTAATCTAATTTAAGGTATAAGGTTATATTGGATAGATTATTGATCTAAAAAGATAAGTTTTTTACCTAACTATATTGGCTTATTAATTGATGTGACCCAAAAATATAATATAATAATAATATAAAAATAGCTTAATTAATTAGTTACACTATACCGTATGGTCGTATGTTAATCATTTATCTCTTCAACCATCCGATCCACAATATATATTTATTTATTTATTTATTTTTCATGATAGGTTATTATATTGAATATATTTAGGAGACGTTTTATTTATCTTAATTGTTTGTTAATCTTAATATTCCACCTCTCAAATACTAAATGGAAAACTAAACAGTAGAGAATTTTGGTAGGATAAAAAAAAAGTATACAACATTTATTAACATATATCGTTTTCTTTATAAAAAATAATTATGGCTATAACTAATATTTTATAAAAATAAATTTTATCTACCACTTATATCGATTTGATAAATTTGTATAGTACTCCGTATTATATTTAAGGGATATCGTACATATCTTATCCTAATAAATTATATATTTTGTCCATAATTGAATATATATTGGATGAATATTAGTAGGGACCTTATTATAAATTTATTACTGACATTTTGTCCATAATAGTTGGTATGTACATTTTCTGGATTAAAATCTATATAATGATTGTTTATTATATACTACGGTGTATTATATTTTATAGTATAATTTGAGGTCATGGATATTGATCAAAATTTAGCGGAAGTCATAATATTGGATAAAATTATTCCATCTAAAAAGTTAAGTTTTCTACCCGATTAAGATATAAGGTTAGATATTAATGAAAAAACCTAATTAAGATATAAGGTTATATTGGATAGATTATGTATCTAAAAAGATAAGTTTTTTACCTAACTATATTGACTTAATAATTAATGTGACCAAAAAATATAATGCCACTTTAATCCAAAAATTGACACGCAAGCGAAAATAATTAAAAGGTCGTCGACCGCTTGTACATGCGTACTATTTATAAACTCTAGATGTTTAATGACTTTATAGTCATCATCATCATCGTTTTTTTCAATAGTAAAATTTGAAATTTCATAAATCGAATACTCCTTTAATTTGGAAGAAAATTTAGTTGAAATAAAGAATGGAATTATAGCTTCTATCTTGCAACTTTGTACAATAAGGTAAAGAAGAAGGGACAATTATTAGATTGCTCCAAACTAAATTAAACTTTATATTAAAACAACCTTTAATATGAGATCTTACCTCTTCATCCATGAGAAACATCCCTATATCTTCTTTGTTTGATTTTTATCTTCTTTACCTTCCATAGACCTTTAATATGAAATCACTTTTGTTAGTGTTAATTTCATTAATACGATGGTATATATTAGCTATTGCAAGAATTAAAAAAATATACATGATATATATACATTGAGCTAGATTTATGATCCGTAAAATACATAACAATAAAAATTTGTCAATTATAACAAAGATAATTACAATTACATATACAATTAATTGAGCGAAGAGAGTGGATTACCTATTCGATCAATTGGAAAGGGGTTGGAACCAATGACCTCTTGCCCTAGTGGTAAGGGAGAGGTAACCCTTGCAAGAGGTCAAGGGTTCAAATCCCATTACTTACACTTTGTGTAATTAAGTGGGTGCTCAAGCCTTCATTGGCTTGGGTGAGCCTGCCTGGTGGCTTGCCGCCTGGCTTGTCCGGTTCGGGTCCTTTGCAGGCTAGGGCTCGGACCCGTGGAGGATTAGTCGACAACCTCGGAACCCCCACGTCATAAAAAAATTAAATAAATAAATAAATAAATGGAAAGGGGTTGGTGGATGCCTGGATGGTATATGTGGAGAGGGTAGATGTAAGTTTTCAATGAGTGCATGCATTGTGATCTACCGTTTCAAGCATGCATTGTGATCTCATAAAAAACACCAATATATAGTAATTGGAATATTCTATCTTCAATCTCATAATTAGTTATTTATTACTCCGTATTAAATAATAAAATTCATTAAAGGTAAAATATTATCTTCATTCAGATAAGATTTTTAACTTAGATATGAAGTATAAAAATATTACACAAAATACCCTAAGATAAATTATTCTATTAATGATAGCTTTTGTAAGCACATAAGATAATATGATGATTTAATATTAATATTTAATATTTAATATAACATTTTAATCCATGCGCACCGTCTAAATGTCGAAAAAAAAATTTTAGTTTTCTAACTAATTAAGATATAAGGTTGAGTATTTATTAAAAAAAACTAATTAAGATATATATAAGGTTATATTGGATATATTATTTGATCTAAAAAGATAAAATTTCCACCTAACTATATTCGTTTATTAATTGATGTGGACCATAAATATAATATCACTTTAATTCAGAAAATTTCGTGGCCGCGAGATCGCTAGCGCGATCTCCGTTTTAGTATTTTGTATAGATATAGATATAAATATAGATTTAAAGCGGTTGTATATTATTAAATTAATTAGCTTAGGTATGTATAATATTAAATTAATTAATATATTGAACGATTTGCTTGAAATTCTAACTTGATACTTTGATAATGGTATTTAAAAAAAAAGCTCAAGATCAAAATATCTTTATAATGATATTTTTTCCTTTGATTTACATATGAGGTTAAATGTACGTATAATATGGGGTTAAAATATTATGAATGTTGATTAGATATTTACGTGTTTAACTTATGTGAAAAGATAAGTTTTTAGCTAACTATATTCGTTTATTAATTGATGTGGGCCAGAAATATAATACCACTTTAATCCAGAAAATGCCACGCAGGCAAAAATAATCCCGTTTAATCCAGAAAATTCCGTGGCAGCGAGGTCGCTTCAGCGGTCTCTGTTTTAGTATTTTATATAGATAGATATAGATATAGATATAGATTGTCAGTAAACATGTTAAGAATAAAAGAGAATGGAGGATTAAAAAAATTTAATGGAAAAAAGAGAAAAGGAGAAATAAAAAAATCAAGGAAAAAAAACATAATTGGTCAATATTCCTAAAACTCCTCTAAGATTGACACGTAAGCAAAGTCTTCTAAATTAAGGTTATATATATAGATATAGATTGTTAGTAAACATGTTAAGAATAAAAGAGAATGGAGGATTAAAAAAATTTAATGGAAAAAAAAGAAAAGGAGAAATAAAAAATCAAGGAAAAAAACATAATTGATCAATATTCCTAAAAATCCTCTAAGATTGACACGTAAGCAAAGTCTTCTAAATTAAGGTTATATATAGATATGTAAAAATCAGTATGTTCATCCAAATCTTATCAAGAGAGGATTAATCTTGGATAGTCTACTTTGTACATTATTATCTTAATTTATTCAAAATCTGTATAAAATACTAAAGCAGAGACCGCTGAAGCGACCTCACGGGCACGGAATTTTCTGGATTAAACGGGATTATTTTTTCCTGCGTGACATTCTCTGGATTAGAGTGGTATTATATTTGTGGGCCACATCAATTAATAAACCAATATAACTAGGTGAAAAACTTATCTATCTAGACAAAATAATATATCCAATATAACCTTATATTTTAATTATAATTTTGAAAACATCTTTGAGAATAAATAATCTATCCACAAACTTGGTCATATATTTAATTAGAATTGTGGAGATTGGCACGGTAGATAAGATTCAACCTTATATTTTTATATCCAATAATCTATCTAATCAAATATATTTATCCAATAATAATAATAATAAGTTATTGTTGAAATTAATTATGACTATATTACAAAAGAAATCTATATAAAATATATTTATATATAGCACTTTGATGGATTATTTTGAATATTTTTCTTAACATACGGCATGATATGATATTTTCTGAACATATAATAAATAAACATAAACCCTAGGGTTATTTTTTAAGAGTCAAATAATTGAAATAAGATACATAGGTTTGAATTTTAATCACAAATATTATTTTATACATTTTTTAATGTCAAATTCATTAATATTATATCTTCAATATATATTTACGAAGGTAAAATTAATATTTGTAGGTTGAATAACTCAAGCACGTACGGTCAACAACTATAGAAGAAATCATTAGTTGTAAACTCATATACTCCGTAATATTATTATAGTTAAATGTTATATACTCTTTTTTTTATCCTACCAAATTTCTCTACCATTTAGTTTGCCATCAACATTTAGTATTTGAGAGGTGAAATTTTGATCCATATGATAACAATTTCAATTCGTTAGCTTTTGATTAATTAATTAATATTATTTTATACTATACTGTTCTATACTACGTACTCTATACTCCTAATATCAATATCAATCAATAAACTATACTATTCTATACTACTAATATCAATATCGATCAATATTATTTTATTATCTATATCTATATCTATATATCTATATAAAATACTAAAGCAGAGGCGGTGATATTATTTTATTATTTTATACTCATTTAATTAGGCCCATTTACCTTAAAATTGGACCATTTTCATTTTAAAAGTGATTTTCATTTGAACCATTACCACACGGCACACACATACACACACTAAAGCAGAGGTCTGAAACGGTCTCTGGTGCGATCTCAAATCCGTGGAATTTTCTGAATTAAAACGGAATTTTTTTGCTAACGTGTCATATTCTGGATTAAAATGGTATTATATTTTTGGGCCACATCAATTAATAGGTCATTATTGTTAGGTAAAAAATTTATCTTTTTAGATCACTGAAATTAATTATGATTATATTACAAAAAAAAACTATATATAACTTACCCGTAAATAAGTCAAAAAAAAAATTTTAAAAATAAAAGTGGTGAAAAAGAACAATTGATATAGGTTAACAATTTCTTTATTGGTTTAGACATATAATCGGCTGAACATAAATATTTACAAAATCATTTTTTTATTATTAATTCTGGTTTGTTACTAATGATGAAAAGAAAAATAAATAAATAAATAAAAACTTATAAAATGACATATATGATAGGTGAAAAGAGGTAACGATAAAGATTTATCTCCAAATATAGCTTTTTAATTATAAATTGTTACTCCATAGATAAAATATAATTTACTAAGAAAACGCGCAACCGCGCGGGTACCGATACTAGTAAATAAATAAAGTAGGTGTAAATTGATGTATACGTGTTAACCACTACACATTATTATGTCACGCAATAAGAGTGGAATTATTATGACTCCATAGACGAAGGAAAAGCTAAATTTGAAGTAATAAATTCTTTATATATATATATATATATATATATATATATATATATATATATATATATATATATATATATATATATATATATATATATATTCGTTGTTTTTTAAAGTTTATAAACCCCATAATAATATTTTCATACATATTATTCTATTAATACCATTAAATGCTTTTTATTTTTTTTAAAGTTAACATCTTTAATAATAAATTTAAAAAATGGGTACCAAAAAATATTAAAAAACATATATATATTAAGAAAAAAAATTAATAGTTTATTATATTCAATCCCTAAAAAAATACTCCGTATATAGTTAAGTACGTACATTACAATTAACATTATTATTGTAATACATCTCATTATTATATATTGTAACACAATAACTTGTGTATTGTGATACAAATCATATAATATTTCACATTTATTATAATATAATATATTATCATTATTCTATCTACCATTATCACATTGTTTTACAATATTGTGACTAAAAAAATTATTGAAGAGGTCCTAATCCCCAATTATCTCAATATTAAATTAAGGGGAAACTAATTAAAATACCCTCACCTTTGGGGTTATGGTAAAAATATATCTTCAACTTTTAAATGTAATAAAAATATCCCGACCTTTGAGGGTGGTGGTAATATATTACCCTGTGTTTTCTCACAGATCAAAAATGCTGACAAGACAACCTACATGAATTTTTTTTTGACAAGACAACATACGTGAAGCCTTTTTTTACAAATTAGCACTAAAATTGGGTTTTCTTGATCGGTTTCCTTAGGAAAAAAAATAAAACGATAACAAATTAAACCCGAAAAATGAAATTGATTCAACCGAGCACATAATCTGGTCAAAATTGCCTCAAATTAACACAACACGACTATTCCTAACACCAAACCGACAACAAAACTAAACCAACAACAACAACGAAGAGGGGAAAAAAAATACCTACCCACCCAAATCTGTGAACGAATCAAAGGGGAAAAAGATGTGAGAGAGACAACTCAAGATAGTCGACCACGATGGAGGAAGACTGACATTGAAGAGGAACTATGAGCTACCTAGAAGACCTGGAAGACAATTCAAGAGGCAACCACGGTCTACGGAAAAAGATATGGGGGAGGAAAAGGCGTAGGGTATGAACCCGGTCCAACTTTTTATTTTTTCCTAAGGACACTGTTCAAGAAAACCCTTGTAAAAAATCCGCGTAGGGTGTCTTGTTAACATTTTTGACCCGTGAGAAAACATTGGGTAATATACTACCACCACCCTCTAAGGTCGGGATGTTTTTATTACATTTGAAAATTGAGGATATATTTTTACCATACCCCCAAAGGTGGGGGTATTTTAATTAGTTTTCCCTTAAATTAAGGATACCTTTCTAATTTCTATATATATATAAAAAAAAGGGAAATTCCGTGTGGTGCCCACAAATTTTTACAAATTCCGCGTGTTATATAAAGTTTTGAAAAATTCCACGTGGTGCCAACGAAATTTTGCAAAAGTCCACACCACGAGATTTTTCAAAAGTTCATATAGTTATAATAACAATAATGGGTTTTAATATTGAAAATTTGAGATTAAAATTATATTATTATACATTATAATAAAAAAAACACTCTACAAGATTGGGTATTGGTTTGAATCTTTTTTAAAACTAGTTTTTTTATATAAATTTTCTTAGAGATAAACTAACCAATTTTTTTCTAAAAAATCCTACGTCTTTAATTTTTATTTGTTCTCAGTATTTATTTTTTATTTATAAGGAAATGAGGGGAAAAAAAGAACTACAAGAAGAATTTAGACCAACTTTCATATGAAACAAATTTTCGGTAAATTTTTTGACGTAGTAACCGGGGTTGAAGAATTTAATAATGTGGTGTACCGTGTACATCATAAATTCCCAAAATTCATTTTTTTTTTGTAAGAACTAAATTTAACCAATTTAATTTTATAAATCGTATTTTAGAGATAATTATTTACTTATCAAATATTTTAAAAATTAAAAGTGGGCATTTAAGAACGTGGTGCCATACTATTTTCTTATTTTTAATATTCAATTAAAATGTGAAACTTTTAATTGTGTATTACAAATTATCTCAAATAAAAATTGGTTTAATGTGGAAAAGTGTACGTGTATATCTTCTTGTAATTTTCAAATTTTCTATTAATATTGGTTCATTGTAAATGGGTAATATTACTACATAGTTCTTATTATTTTTTTTCTCATTTTCTTATAAATAAAATCTAAATATTAAGAACAAATAAAAATTAAATACGTAAGATTTTTGAGAAAAAAAATTTGGTTAGTTTATATGTAAGAAAATCTGTATAAAAAATTATTTTTTAAAAAGATTCAAACTATTACACAATCTTGTTAAAACGTTTTTCAAATAATGTACAATAATATAATTTTTAATCTCAATTTTGCAATATTAAAACTCATTATTGACTATTGTTATTACATGAACTTTTGAAAAATCTTGCGGGCACCATGTGGAATTTTATAAAATTTTGTGGGCACCACATGAAAATTTTTAAAACTTTATATACCACGCGGAATGTCTAAAAGTTCGTAGACAACACGTGGAATTTCTAAAAAAAAAAAATTAAATTAAGGATACCATGATCCTAACAGGAAATGGAAAGACCGTTCCATTGCACAACTGGGCTCCGGATTGGCCCAATGATATAAATTGGGATTCTAAGAAGAAATATAAATGACCAACTTTTGTGTCACGTAGTGTCAAAGCCCAGCCCACCAAAATGTTGAATAAAGCTTGAAAAGTGTCAAATTAATCAAACAGATCGCTCAATTTGCCATCACATTTACCTAGGGTCGGCAAATGGTACGGAAAGTATCATACCAACCACAAACCGATTGTGTTGGTAACCACACTTATGGTAACCGATATGGTGGTAACCATCTTGGTGATAACCACGTGAAGATGGTACGGTAATGGTAATGAAATCTAAATACCATGGTTACCAAGTATATATATTATTTTATTTTATTTTATGTTTTGTTGTTATTACCTTTAAGTTTTAAGTTTTTAATTTATATTTTGTGTTTTGATTTTGACCTAAATTGGTCCTTTCTACAAATTTTACTAGAAACCGTAGGAACATTTTGATTGTTTGAAGACTTTGAACTTGTTTTGTTTGAACTTGCAGAAACATTTTGAATGTTTGAACAATTGAACTTGATTTGTTTCAAGACTTTGAACTTGGTTGGTTTGAATTGGTTTATATTTAGGTTGTGAACTTGATTTATTTGAAGTTTTAATAGGTGGTAATCATATTATTTTTTGTAACCATATTTTTTCGTTCGATAACTTTGATGACTACCGGAAGGTAGCTAAGGGGTTTAAAAAAAATAAAAACAGAATTACAGCTTGGTAACCATAATGTACTGACGGTAACCACAAGCCGTGGTTACCACATATGCGGTAACCACGACTTGTGGTTGGTACGTGGTATGAAAATTTACGTACCACCAGTTTGTGGTTGGTACGTGGTAATCGCCATTTTTTGGTGGTTACCGTACCATGCCAACCCTACATTTACCCCGAAATCATTCATACTAGTATGAGTCTCGTTTCCCTAAAAAAATAAAATAAATAAATAAATAGTGTGAGTCTCGTGTCTAAGACATGGGTATTTGTTTAAAATTCGAGTTACATTCTAATTTTCAAATGTAAGTATTTTTTAAAGTTAAGTGGTAGTAATATGTTAAAAAATACACAAAAGAATTTGATAATGTATGGAAATGATGGAATATTACAAACAAAAATAGAGGTTTGTTGGAAAATTTATTTATAATTTCTTAATCGAATAATTTATCAATAATAATAAAGAGAAGTACTAACCCGATATATTATAACAAATTATTATAATTTTTATAATATGTGCTTATGAACATATAATTAGAACATAAAAATGAAGAAAAATCGTAGGTTTGTACTATGCATTAACTTTAGGGGCTAATGTGTTCAAAATTAAAGTAAAAGCATTTATTTAAAAAAAAAAATAGGAGGGTTAATCGTAAACTCCATTGATTATAAATATAGGAGGGTTAATCATAAAATTCTAAATATACGAGGCTTATTAATAAAAATTGTACATTTTTTTTTATTTTCCAAAATATTTTTTTATTTATAACATTATAAATTGGAAATAAATTATATAAAAAAAGTATATCATATAGTTTTATTCCTTAACACTATCATTCATTTTATTTTTTATAATTAAATAAATAGCTTGATAGTGAGATTACCGAGGGGTTTGTGAGTTAAGCGGTTAGTGTGGTGTAATTTAAGAGGAAGTTATTAGAGATGATTAAATTTCATGCGGCATGCCATAAGTTCTAACATGTGGATGGATCTGAGTCGTCTCATGAAGCCATTTATGACTGCTTTGCCTTTTTGTTTTATAATTAGTATAGATTGGATCAAACAAAGTGAAAATTCAAATCCATCAAACCATTTCCGACTAACCAACATTACCATCAACTCAAAAATTGCTCAAATTTGCCGAAAAATACCCCAAAACTAAAATTGTAGAAATAACTTCAAATACTCGAATTAGAGTCGTTAGCTTTGAATTGACCAAAAAAAAAAGAGTCATTAGCTTTGAACTAAACTTAAATCTAGCATCAGGTAAGCTCCTGAAACAAATCAATCATACTTTTATAATCTTGATTTTTAAGATTGATGATCCAGCTTGCATAAACCATTTCCGCCCTATTAGTCTTTGCTCTACTATTTATAAACTCATAATCAAAGTTATAACAACCAAACTGGCTCCTATACTTACAAAATAGGTTTTTCACTCTTTCAAGGCAAAGAAAGGCAAGGTGGGGTGGCTTGCTCTTAAACTAGACATGGAAAAGGCCTACGATCAGATTGAATGATCATATCTACAAGCAGTTCTTACCAAAATGGGTTTTCACAAGACTTTTATTGTGTGGATTATGGAATGCGTGTCCACCGTCTCCTAGTCCATTCTGATCAATGACGGACCAACACAACAATTCTTCCCCAAAGGGGATTACGAGAAGGTGATCCCTATCCCCCTTATTGTTTATTATAGCTTATGAGTTTCTTGCTCAATCGATCCAACAGAAGTCTGCCCGCAATAAAGATATTGGATTCCCTATCACCAAAAACGGACCGACCATTCCATTCTTAGCATTTGCTGATGACATGATGATTTTCACCAAAGCCACTGCCTCTGCTTGCAAAACGATTACATCAATATTTAATAATTAATGTCAGCTTTCTGGGCAAAAGATCAATTACCACAAATCAACCTTCCATATATCCAAGAATACAACATCGGCCACTAAGGCAACCAACCCGCAACTATTACAACCCATCTAGGCACTGACTGCTCTACTACATTGGAAAAATATTTAGGTTGTCCTATCATTAACGGACGTGTTAATAAGGACATGTTTGCCAATGTTGTCCTAAAAACCAAAAAACAACTCACAAAATGCAAAGCGTCCTCCCTGTCGGCGGAAGGCCGTAAGGTCTTGATTAAAGCAAATCTTAGTGCCCAATTTGTTTTCCTAATGCAGTTCTTCATGCTACCTGCTTCAATCTTGACAGAACTTGATAAGGTCTATCGACGTTTCTTCTGGAATAAGGAGGACAGGTACAACCCCCTTATCAGTTGGGATAAAATTTGCTCGGACACCCTCAACGGTGGTTTAGGTTTATACAAAGCTGAAACAATGAATACCGCCCTACAGTTGAAGCTTCTTTGGAAGCTCTTTGCAGATCCATCTAATATATGGGTCCAGGACATTTCAGCTAAATATCTGAAAGGTACTTCGATTTGAACTTACAAGAAAAAGGGGAGTACTTCCTGACAGTGGGGTAAGTTGATCCAATTGCGCCCTCTATTCGAGAAAGGTCTCCGATGAAGTGTTGGGGACGGTAGAGACATTAACTTCTGGTCCGATAACTGGGCTTTTGAGGAGGCACTTGCTCTTCAATCGGACGTGCTTTTGACCCCTGACCAACTCGCATGGAAGGTCAATCGTTTCATTTCTCCGAATAAAACTTGGAATTTTCCTCTACTCTCTGTTGACCTTGCCGGACTGCTACATCCAACAGTTACTACTCATATTGGTAATATACCCTTACCATTTACAAACATGACTGACCGTCTATATTGAGAACCAGACTCCTCTGGATGGTTTTCTACAAAATCAGCTACTGCGTTGATCCCTAATAGGGCTTAGAATTTACGTTTCCAGTGTCACTGGATTTGGGATTTGAATGTGCCTCCAAAGCTTGAACATTTCTTATGGAAACTGGCGACGAATAGCTTACCTACCAAAGATCGCCTACAAGGATCTCACATCAATGTGCTTATGGGATGCGTTTTCTGTAACTCTCAATTTGAATTAGCCCAACATCTTCTACTCGAATGTCCTCTTAGCAGACGGGTCCTTTGCAGCAATACTAGTCATATCCAAACTACGAAAATCGGCAGCTTCGATGAACAACGCCCTAGCACGGTTCTAAACAACATCTACTTGATAGCCAACAAGGACAAGTTATATGACTTGTTCTATACCTGGTGGGCATTTTGGTTCTTTCGAAACCAATTGGTGTTTGTCAACGATGTACACGTCACTATTAAACAAATTCACATTCACATGCTTACTTCTAAGCACACATGGTTAGAGGCACCTCGTTTCGATCTTGCAGCTGATTCCTTCCTTCCAGATGCACCCAGGAAACCTTTAAGTAATTTGAATCATTGTAGGGGAGGCCAGGTTCGGCGCTCCACCCATCGTTGGGTTAGACCGCCTTCGACTTCTTACAAACTTAACTTTGATGGCTCACCCTTGGACTCTATGGATGCTGCTTTCGGATTTGTTATTAGGAATTCAGAAGCAGAAGTCGTCATTGCCGACTATGGCCGTTGTAATAATAATTCCTGTGTGTTTGCAGAAGCCTTTGCTCTTAAGAATGGGGTGCTTCGGGCAAAACAAATGGGTATTCAAAACCTTCTAATCGAGGGTGAAAACTTGCATATTGTCAATTCCCTTCTTGGGGATTGGAGCTGCCCTTGGAACATCACGCTCCTGCAATCTGACACTCGGTTTATGGTTTCGTCCTTTAAATCTATTTTCATTCTTCATATTTTCAAGGAATCTAATGTTGTTGCCGATAGGGGCGCACACCTGGCTTACAACATCCCTACCGACGATCTTCTGCTTGCTGATCCGGTTCTTTAGGGTCTCGTCCGTAAGGATGCTATGGCATTATCTTCGTTAATGATAGATGCATCTTAATTCCTTTCCTTGTATTAAAAAAAAAAAAAACTTAAATCTAGTATAGTATTCAATCTTGAAAATGTTTAAATCTTCAACTATATATGATGAATTGAGGACTCTCACAATATTCTTACGAGACTCTCTTTAACAACTAGGTTTCTAAATTTCTACTCTATCTAATCCAAAATAAGTGTTATTTTACACTTTTAAAATTGATCCAAAATAAGCGTTGTTTTATGTTTTCTAGATAATTTAATAAATTGATTAATGAAAATTGTTATTGAAAATTGTATTTGTTGACTATTTTTAATTTCTTTCAAACTTTTCACTTATTGGTTGAAAGAGTTGCTAAGTATTTAATAGATGATAAGATTAAAAAAATCAATTATAATTAATAATTTATTTAAAAATTGTGCAAAGAGTTAAAACGACACTTATTTTGAATCGGATGGAGTATTAATGAACAATGGAAACTTAGAAACCTACTTGCTAAAATGTTTTCAACAGTCATTTTCCGAAATCAAGAAAGGGCCAACTTAATCAAGGTATAGCTAGTTTCTAAATTTACATGTAGCACTCGATCTTTAAAGACTTAACCATGACCATTTTAGGTATTGCATTAGATCGACCTAAAATGCACCAATTCCTATTTACAAAGTAATTATCCTTTGATTGATTCCTTTCAATTCGAGAAGTTTGGGAATCAGTTAGGTCAAATTGGGATTTGTTTGGTTGAACGTGAATAGGAAGTTGTTTTGTGAGAAATATTTCCATGAACTGAATGATCCTATGATCTTAAACTGATGATTGAGGATCGTCTGCATATGGATGCACATGCGTTAGTAGTCTAGGACACAAAAGGTTAATCTGAAGACTTAACCATTTAAGATCTTGCACTAATTTGAAGTTAATGAAGACCTAAAATGCAACAATCCTATTTACGGACGTGATTATCCAAACGATTCAAGAAGTTTGGGAACCAGTTAGGTCAAATTGGTCAGGTTGGGATTCGTTTGGTTGAACATGGAAATACAATATCTAAGAAGTTGTTTTGTGGGAAATGATTCCATGAACTGTATTTACTAGTATAATCTTGAACCGATGACTAGCTAGAGGCCGGTCAACTGTACAGACACGTATACGCTATTAGCCTAGCACACAAGTCAGTGAGATCCCATCCTAACATTTAGAAACCTAGTTGTAAAGAGCAGCCAACGATATACTTCTCTAAAATTAGCCTAGCACACAATTCCCATAAACTAAAATTTTCGGGTTTTTCTATCTTTGAAAAAGAAATATACTTCTCTACTGTAATTTAGTGGTTTAATAACTTTGAATTGAGGGTCAAAGGTGTTCAAGTTAGCCCTATATGATTCACAAGATGATTCCTTTTTAGCTAGTTGAGATCAAGTTGAACTAATTGTACCCACCTAGTTTCTGTAAACTCTATTACAGTAGCCAAAGTTTGATGATCGGCCCAATAGTACGTGCAACTTGTATCTCATGTGAGACTATTATTTCCATGGAAAATTTACTGCCTGTCAATAGTACATATTTGGCTATGTCTAGCTACTATATACACATTTAATATGTCAGGAAATTTGTCAAATCGCATATACACGCGTAGTACACACGATTCGACCTCGAAATTCGAGTGAAATAATAATTGTAATGTAATGGTTTTGTTTATATTGTTAAAGATACATTAAGTACGTATTTTCTAATGTTGATTTTTTTTATGTATATTATAAGGCATAATGTTATTTAAGGCTTGTATTTTTTAGAACAATTTATTATTATTATTATAGTTGTATTTTTTTTATATATGACGTACCATTTAAATTTCGGATTAGATGGAAATAGAAAAAAGAATCAAACACCCATATTGATCATCACTCATGACTCACCCGATGGATGGTGGATAAAATGGATATGAATGGTGGGTCGGGTCCGACCCATTGCATTGCCATTCCTAATAATGAAGATTCCTAGGTCGCATAAGTCGCGTATATGTTCACATGTTATCATATATATAGTAAGAGCCAATGCAAAAAAAGTAATTGGTTGAATTTTCGTTGATGGATCATATCATATTGTTTTGGGGGCCAACTCAATTGGGTAGAGGAACTTGAGTAGTACGTTGTGTTTTTTAGTTTGACAGATGGATGACACTAATTGACGCGTATTAAACAAGTTGGTCCTTTTGGCTAGTTTGGGGACCAATTCACGTACAATGCTATTGACATATATTGGTCCAATATAGCATGTATGAACTAATTAAGCCAGCGGAGGGCCAGGAGGCGATATTTGTGTTTGTGGACTAGTCATCTCTGTTAGGGTTTGGGTCATTCTCATTCAATTCTTATCATTTCAAAAAACTAGAAAACTAATTAATGCTCATTGGTCAATGCTGTTTCATTTTTACAGTGACTTAATATATATATATATATATAGTAAGTACTAAGTATATATTAATTGCTTTTGCATTCCAACTTAAGATATCCCGGTAACATTTGTTGTTCTATAAACTCCTACTGATTTGGTTTGTTTATTTATATATATATGTACGTATTTTTTATTTATTTTCATTTCTCGCTCCAAAAATGACTGGGAACAAATACGCAATAATGTAGATGTAGATGTTGATTTCGATCCTATATATTACCTGCGGCTGCGGCTGCGGCTGCGGCTGCAAGGTAAGTTTGCAGCGTACTGTGTCTGTGTGTTCCTACCTTATGAGTAAACTTTTAGCCATGTTAGTGTATACAAAAAGAAGCAAATTAAAAGAAAAATATGGAGTTCTTTTAAAAAGTGAGATGGATCACTAGCTTACTGACATTATGCAAATGTAAGTCTGATGGAGTTCATTTTTTCATCTCAAAACTATTGAAATTAATATATAGAGAGAGAAATTTGATTATTCTTATTTTCAATAGTTTTGATGTGGGGTCGCACGTTCAAACGCATTCCGCGCTAAGCCGGAATTGGCATGGTTTTGTGTCTATTACCGGTTCTTCCTCCCGAATTAAGGCCGATCATTCAGATCGATGGGGGAAATTATATGAGTTCGGATATTAATGAACTCTATAGAAGAGTTATCTATCGGAACAATACTTTTACAGTCTATTAACAACAAGTCAACAAGTAGATCTACACCTCGAGAATTGTTAATGTGGCAGGAGAAATTGGCACAAATGTGCCAGGATAATATATGGAATATGCGGACAACCGATGCCAGATGCGCTAAGCGGCCAAGCCGAAATTGGCATCAAGAGGAATACCAGCTTATATATATAAGGCTTAGATACGCTACACCTACCGTGTGAAATCTATCAGAAAGACATTTTCATAAATCGATCTGTTAAATGATACTCCGTACTATATGTATATATATATATATATATATATATATATATATATATATATATATATATATATATATATATCAGGTGAGCTATATATATATATATACATAATACATTCCCTAATTAATCCAATTATGATTGTGATTTTTACATCATGTCACCAAATTTCAGAATTCGTCAATTGAATTCTAGAACACAATCAAGAACGAGCGGAATCCATGAGCGAACAACTTGTATTGAGAATCTGGAGTTTGTTGTAACAGAACGAAGTGAAGAAGTGAATCAGGCGAAGAGGAAGACGACGCCTCTTATAGCCGAAGATGTCACGTGCTAGTCACGTGATATCATTAACAATTAATGGGAACAAACCCGGTTCAGACATAATTATAAATACAAACCGGTTTACACACTATCACCAAATAATCAATTTTTATTTTTAGAAACAAACGTACATTTCATTTCATTTCATTCCATTCATCATCCTTGAACAAAATAACACAAAGGTGCGAAGATAAAGACGATAAACAGAAAAACGCAGCCAAATTAATCGGTTGTATAAGCAATGACAATGTGCAACACGAAACAATGTTTTGTAGACGAATATATAACTTTGCGGTGCATTTCAAATTTTATATCAAACGGGCCCTTAAAGTCGATGGATCTCAAACGTACTCATCGATCGACAGTGTTGTAGGTTAATTACAGTTGAGAATTAGTACTTGAACAAAAAACAAGAACAATAGTGGAGTTGAACATTGAAATTAGACTAATGCAGAACTGCAACTCTGGAAATCCCAAGGCCCTGAAATTAAAAGAATCTGATCGAGAATCAGTAGCTATTTGCGGATGAAAAACAATTAAGGAGAGATAGATCGGATGTGGAGATAGATCTTAATCTTTACCTTCGACTCTTCGAGAAACCGTAATCGATGAACCGATCGATTCATGTGGTGCCAAAGCGCGCTATAGGTAGATAGCCAGCGAATTGCTGATGCAGCATCATCAAGATTCTCATACAGATCGATCGGAAACCGAATTAATTAGATCTAATTAATTAGTTGAGGGATCGATCCGTGTGAATCTTGATGCTGCTGCATCTGCAACCGCCGACTGTTTTCAATTCGGCCCTTCAGGTGCGATTTGGTTAGGGCTTCGATTTGCTCCAGAGGAGAGGAGAGGAGAGGAGATGAGAGAAAGTCAAAAGACACACAAAAAATACCAAATTGATTGGGAATAACACAAAATTTAGCCACATTCTATCGGAATATATATGCCCCAAACCCTAGCTAGGTAGCTACCTCATATTTTATTTTCTTATTAATTAATTAATTAATTAATATCTATGTCTATATATATATATAATTCATGGGATAAACTACCATAAATCTAAAGAAAAACAAACTCACACAAAAAAAAACGAAAAAGAGAAAAAGAAAGGGGATTAGGTAGATGACGAAGGAAATTAAGGGGAGAAATTATTTTTTTAGAATATAATTAATTAATGAAACCTTAATTATTAACTAACTAAAGAATTGAAAGAAATAGCCAGTGGGAATTAGATACAATACAAGGATGTGCCAAGAGTTGTATTTTTATATAGAGAGCTCTAAAATGAAAAATTTTCATCGAAATTTTTAAAATCGATTTTTTTTTCAGCCATAACATAAAATGTATAAACTTAACAAATGTCACGCGAAAGAGGGGTTAGTTGTTCATACTTACGAAGAGTTTTATCTATAAGAGTCTATTATTACAACCATTGTCGTCGCCGCTGTCACCACCACCACCACCACCATGGCCTCTTTTATTTGAGTGGGTTAGAAAGAGATAGGGAGAGGGAGGTTAGAATGTAGTGTAGGGGATGTGAAGAGTGGCCTGCCCACCTTGTGTATATATATACACACACTAGCTATAGAAAGGTATTTGTGCAATATGTTACTGTACAAATCTAGCTAAGAAAAGTCCCTGACGTGATGGTATAGTGATGTGGAGCAAGGATGAGGATATATAGGAGGTCTTGGACTCAATTTTGCCTTAGCCTCTTTTCTTAGGTGAAAATTTATGGTTTGTTATGCTCCGTCAAATTGGTCGGTGCAAGCCGGTTTACCTGATTTGTGGCTTGCCGGTTGGGTCATGTGCCCGAAGTTTGCCAATAAATAGTGGGTTTCCTCGTCAATTTTTTTTATCTACAATAATATTAAAGGTATAACTAAAAGATGATGCTAAAAAAGGTAATTAAGACGAAACCTTATATAGAACCGGTTTGGATCCGGTGGAATTGAAGGAAAACCTACTCTACCAGAAGAGTAGAGTTTCCTATTCCTCTCATAAAAATAAAAGAAAAAGAAAAAGAAATTGGGGTTGGTAATGGTGAAGGTTGAGGAAAATGAGCGGGAAAGAATTTTTAACCGTTGATTTTAAAATCAACGATTAAGATTCTCTCAACTTTATAGTTTTTTTTACAAACTCTACAAGATCCAAAATGATATCGAACTATATTAGATATTTAGATTTCCAAATACTCCCTCCGTTCAACAAAACTTGACGTTTTACTATTCATGCACGCTTTTTTAGGAGCTAAAAACTATATAAAATATCGACTTTTTAAATAATTTTTTTTAACAATTTCGTAGTTATTATTAATAAGTACAAACTTGTTAAAAAAAAAATGAATATTTTATATAGTTTTTATCATTCTAAAAAAGCGTGCATTAATAGTAAACGACAAGTTTTGTTGAACGGAGGGAGTAGCTTTTTACATCGATTTTAGAGTTAAAAAAATATAAGTATAAAAATAAAATAAACTTAGATATATTAGAAGATACACAAATTCTTAACCAGAATCTCGCCATATACACGTTACTTAAAATACAAAATCTCACCGTGAATTTAAAAGAGGTTACCTAAATGCACGGTGAAAATCTCACAACATGCACGATACTGATCACGGTTTCAAAAGTGATTAGAATCTTAGCAGATAACCGTTTCCAAAATCGTAAAACTCTAGAATGTCACAATTCTAAAAATCATAAGAAACTTTAGTCTTATTCCAACGGAATGTGCATGAGCCCAACACATTAACCAACTATGATTTTGAAAACCGCAAGGTTAAATTTTCTCACGATTTTGAGAAGTGTAACAACTAAAATCTATTTGGCGAGATTTGGACGTTTGAAATAGCAATTGGATTGTGAAATCTTCTTTGGGATGTGTTTGTAATGTGAAGAGGACAACTGGACAGCGTGTACACATGATGAGTAGTAGTCCTAGGAATCTTTCCAAACTCCATTTCTATCTAATTAATTAATTAATTAACATGTACTAAAAATAAATAAAATATATTGTACTAATACTCTTGGAAAAACAATCCACCGAATGAAAACTCACATGCCTAGCATCATTTACTTTCCGGTATTTGAATTGGGCATGTGGAGAGTTTCAATTGAAAATTGTAATTATAAATTATCAATCAATAATAAAAACTTTAAAAATAATTCTAAGTAATACCAACCACTCCCTCTCTGTAATTAAAACATGTCTTGTCTTTTGCTTGGTTGGGGGGCGTGTAGTCTGTAGTCGGGTCTGGTTGGAGTCGAGGTGGTGCGCTCAAGGCGACTCCGTATTGGGGATAGAATTTCCTTGGAGTTCGTCTGCACTACCCACAGAAGTTAGAGTCCTGCTGTACTACTGGCCCGCGGTGCTACTGTTCGGTGGTGTTTGGCTGCGTTCTTCGGTGGCTTCCTCAACTTTTCGGGTGTTTGGTCTTCTTAGAACGTTTGTAGTAGAGTTTATTACTGTTTGGTTCACTACACTTGTTATTTGTATTTCTGTTTTTAGGTTGCCCTGTTAGACGGTTCGCCGTCTGCCGACTTCGGTCGGCCTCTCGATGAGTCAGGCTTGTCTGACCTTCGAATTTTTACCTAATCAAAAAAAAAAATTAAAACATGTCTTGAAAGGGTAAATAGATAGATGTGGTGACGACACCAATATACAAAGATGAGACCAAACCGAGGGTCTCATAAAAAGAGGGAACTGTATACCCAAAATGGCCCCTGTACCCATCAAATCGAACTCTAACGAACCTATCCTCTCAAAAAAAATCCCAAACCTCTATCCTCCCAAAGTATCTAAAAGTCCTATTCCAACCATCTACCTACTTAACAAGTGTCGTTTCCACGTCATTTCCATGAGTGTTTTGCACTTACACTTCACGGAAATACGTGATTGATAGTTTTCAATAATAATGTTAGCATATACATGGGGATCAAACACTTCATTACAGAACACTACTTTGTTCCTAGCCATCCAAGTATAATAAATTGTGGCTTCAAACGCTAGTAACTTTACTTGGAACGGCATGAGCCTCTGGTGCGAATCTGGCTCTTCAGCAAACCACTGCAACCAGCCGTCAATGGAGTCAAACCGACAACCGCACCCTGCCCAACGCATCACACGTAGAAGCACCTGCTGAAACGCTGAACAGTGAAACCACAGGTGAGTAACAGTTTCATCCTCAATTCCTCACATTTGCAGAACACACACAGTGCAACCTCAACTCCTTTCCAATACTTCACGCGATCTCCTGTCTGCAATCGATTCCTTACTCCCAGCCATACTATGAAGGCCCATCTACGGCACTGCCACTTGCCCCAAATAAACTTTCCCCAAGCCAAGGACTCTCCTCTCTCTCTAAGAAGAGCATATGCTTTCGAACAAGATATACCTCCGTTCTGGTTCAGAACTGGTTGGAGATCTGGGGAGGGGCTACCTGTCTGTAGAGCTGCACTCAACTCATTCCTGGTGTGCAGAATACTCTTCCAAACCCATGTGTCATTCACCTTCTGTTCAACATCCCACAATGATGCCCCTTGAAGGTGATTATAAGCGCACCAGTCAAACCAGATACTTGGTTTCTGTACCACTAACTCGCCCACACTTCGCTTGCACACTTCTGTTCCAGGATAAGATCTCTCTAATGTCAAGGCCTCCTTCCGAGTAAGGTTACGTAACACAATTCCAAAGCAACAAGATGCTTATGCCCATCTGCATTGCCATTCCATAGAAAGCGCCTGCACAAACTATCAATCTTATGGACAACCCCAGCAGGAAGGATGAGGACCTGACTCCAGAAAGAATACACTCCAGCACAAACAGATTTGACAAGTTGAAGCCGACCAGCATACGACAACTTCCTAGCAGCCCACGAAGCGACCTGTTTTTCAATTTTGTCAAACAAATCAATGTACTCATGTGCAACAACCGTCTTGGAATGAAGGGGAATCCCAAGATACTTGATCGGTAGACTCCCCTGAACAAAACCAAGCTGCTGAATGATGGAATCAGCAAGGCCGCTAGATACCCCATAAATTAACACAATGCTTTTTTCATTATTAGCCCTAAGCCTAGAGATAGCAAAAAAGTCATCTAGACACGCTTTCAACACCTGGACAGATCCCAAATCGGCATGACAAAATAATAGCAGATCATTAGCAAAGGCTAAATGAGCAAGCTTCAGTTGTTTGCACCTTGGATGAAATTTAAATCCCGGCTTAGCAGTGGCATCCTGGATCATTCTGCTCAGAACCTCCATACACAACACAAACAAATACGATGATAAAGGGTCACCTTGTCTCAAACCCCTTTTGCCCGGAAAGAACCCTTCTAGCGATCCATTGATCAGTACAGAGAAAGAAGGGGTTGAAACGCACTCCATAATGAGGTTGACAAGACTGGCTAGGAAATTGAAGTACACTAAGGTAGATCTGATGAAATCCCAGTTCAAGAAATCATAGGCTTTTTGAAAATCAACCTTAATCGTACAGCGGGGCGACACTCTTTTTGTACCATATCAATTCACCACCTCTAGCGCTACAGCACAATTGTGAGACATGGATCGTCCCGGAACAAAGGCACCCTGACATTCAGACACCAAATCGTCCAGCTTGCTTTTGAGCCTACCAACAATCAGCTTCGAAACAGCCTAATTAAAACATGTCACTTTAAGGTTTTACACAGTTTTTAAAAATAAACAAAAATACATTTATACCCATAATTATTACTCTATTTTTTTACTTTTTTAAAATTATAACTAACATCTATATAATCATTACAATGACAATTTTGTAAAGTAAGTGACAAAATACCTAAAATGACATTTTTTTTTTACAAGATTTACTCCCTAAAATGACATATTTTAATTAATGGATGAAATATCATTTATGAAAAAATGACATGTTTTTTTATATTTCAAGTAAATTATGTAAGTGTTTAATATAATGTTGCCAAATTTAACATCCTATATAGTAACCAATTTTATCCGAAATATTGATGAAAAGTGATGATATATCATTTTTGGTAAATAATATGATACCTGGTACTACTTTTAATTATTTCCTTGAATTTGTATCATTATTGGTTAAACCTCATCATTCATATTATTTTGAATTGTTTTTTCATTGAAAACTTTAGGCGTTTTATTAATTTAAATTATTGGATAGAGATTAACATGTTAATGGGTTTAGGTTTATTACTATTAGATCAATCAAAATATAGTTTAAAATGATCGATTTGGTGCATTTTTTTTTACCGTCAAGTCTTGTTAACTTAGATTTTAAAAAAAGTGGCATTGACATGGTCAATAAATTATGAATTTAATTAACAGATTCATATTTTAATAAACTATGTTAAAAGTGTACTTTTTGTATAAATGAAAGATTAAATAAACTCTTCAAATATCCCAATCTCCTATATATATAAGTTTGTCTACAAAACATAGATCCATATTAATATTTGACTCGGTCCATATTAATATTTGAGTCATTTTATGTTTGAAAGTGTTAGTCTGATCGCCCATCCGATTTCAAGAAACATTGATATATATATATATATATATATATATATATATATATATATATATATATATATTTGTTTTTGATTCGGTCAGAACCGGTGTAACTCACTTCTTATTAACTGGTGTAGACTTAATTAATTAATAATGTAGACTTAATTAATAATGGGATAAAGTGCTCCTTATTTCACATGTAAATTTTAAATTCTAAGATTCCAACTTTAATGAAGGAGAGTCCCCAACTGCAATTTTTTTAGGTTGTGCATATTATATGCCATATTAAAATTTAAAATATTAAGTTATAATTGATTGCCCACTCAATTTTTTTTAAAAGATTGGCATAATTTAATTAAAAAATTATTCTGATTATATGCCATATTTAAAATATTTGATTTTATAGGTTCCGTATTATTTACTAGAAAATAAATTTACCTTTTTTGTTGTGCCTGTCTAGATACATAAGTAATCGAATTTCTTTTCTTATATATATAAAAAAAAAAAATAATAACATCATTTAGTTAGAAAATTATTCTGATTAATTATTGGGACAAACTACAAAGCATGCATGTGGGTCACCTAGATTCCCAAAAATTAATAATTACAAAAAATAGTCATAATGGATTGCCCACTCAAATTTTTTTCAAAAAAAAAAATTTAAAACTGATGCTTATGTGAGTTATGTCATATTCAATAAATTATTACTATCTTTCTTATCTAAATTTATAATAGTACATCGCTAATAAACTTATCATTAAGTGTTTATAGAGAAGGGCGATAATATACATGATTGATATTCTAACATTTTTTTCATCGCTAATAATCTAGCTAGTTAGATTGATCCAAACAGAGGGGGAGGGACAACGATGATTCATGATTGGATAGAGTAAGAAAAGAGTTACATCTTTTATTATTATTATTATTATTATTATTATTATTATTATTATTACTATTATAGTAAAAACAAATTACACAAAGTTGGTTGGAAGCCTCGTAACAAATTGGGCTCCAACACCTTTTTGAATAGTAAAACCAACTCTATGAAAGATAAAATCGCCATTAACAGACCCACTATCATGACTATTTGTAACCAACTGAACCCGCTTTAGGAAACCGATAGCACCACCCCTCAACTCCCCAAAGGTGGAGAACACAAATGAAGCAGTACCGTACCCCTAATTAGCCGCACAAATATCTGCATACTTTCTCTCCTTTCTTTCCATTGCTTGAGAGTGATACGGGGTTAGCTGGCCCGATCTTCAACAATCAAGACTCAAAAACAAGAACGAAAGCAAACGACTCAAGAACAACAAACAAAGACTCAATATCGACTAAACGGAATAAAAACGCAGCAACTCTATACTCGATTAAAAACAATAGAAAGACCGATAGATGGGTGATTCGAACTAAAATAGAACGAGGCAAAGACCTCAGGCCTCCTAAGAGGGTAAGAACCAAATACCAACGACTATAAACTCCGCCTCTACAACCTTACACAACCAAGTGGACAACTTGGAGGCACAAGGAGGAGACTTGTGATTACCAGGATCACCAAGCTCTCGCGAGGTTGACGAACTCAAAGCAAACCAAGTTAGATCAAGAACCAATTTGCAATCGATGAGCCACGCTACGAATCGATCGACTTTCTCTCATTGTGTTTCACACAAAGGAATTTCATTCATGAAAAGACGTCTAATGTTTACAAGAAGATCAGCCGTCAATATATAACCTATGGCTGATTTAGATGGAAAATAATAATTAAAAGAATAACTAAATTACCTAAAATAACTTAAGTAAATAAGGTCTCTAAAAATAAAAATAAAAAGAGTTCCAACACTTAAGTAAATTCCCGTCTAAAACAGTGACAGTATCAAAGAATGTGATTTTCGGCCAAGCTCTAGGTCGAATCTGAAAAAACCTTCAACAACAAAGTTGTAAATCTCTTCGTCCTCGTTCTGACAAGGTATGACACGATCTAATCCGATCGTACCACTCATGTTACTGAGACGTCGAAAAGCTGTCAACTGTGCATGACGAACCCAAAAACGAACGACCCAAGGTGGAACCTTCTTCTTCCTCTTGAGGATGACATCATTCTCACGAGCTTGAATCATAGGGCCATCTCCAAGTATAGGTGTGTCCGAAGGTGTCTTAGATGGTCCCGCATCATTCCTCCTTTCTTGAAAAGGATTCAACCTTGAATCCAAGGTTGCATAAGATTCCGTAAATGCATCCACACGAGCTCCTAGATCGAATACCTCATGCCCATGGAAACTCCTCACAAGGCCGATTTTAGGATGGGTTGACCAAGTCTGGATGGTTTTGATCTTGGCGTCGCCATCTTGTAGACCATTAGAGCTTTCTACAAAACCAAGAAAAGAAACTTGATTAGTGCTCAATTCATATTTCAGTTCATCTTCATAAGGTTCTAATTGAATATGCACTTTAGCTTTTACATTTATCTCGAAGTTTCCATCCAATGCTAAGTTTACTTCCTTTTTCAAGGTTGGAATTTCAATCAGTTCAAGGCTAGCAAAATTACAACAATTTTCACCATCAATGATCATATTAGAAACTTTGCATTTTTCTAAGCATGTAGTATGAAACAAATCTTCTCTTTGATTATCAGCACAAGGTATAGGTGGAACACTTAAAACTTTACTAACAATCAAAGAATCTTCATGCTCATATTCAATGCAATCTTCATGATCATAGGAAAGTAAATTAACATCTTGATCATTATTAACATGCTTTTTAATTTCATCAACAAGCGGAATATCTATGCTAGGAGAAACATTAAGTTGATTAGAAATAGGATAGTTTCTTCCCTTTCATTAGATGACACTTCATCTCTAGGTGGGACTCCTTGTCCGGTCACCGTGTTAGAGCCAACACGAGAACTAAGCACGGGGTAAGAACAACCAGTATGTTGTACCGGTAAGCCGTACCGACGCTCTTGTACCTTCAATCTTTCATTTATCGTAGCCAAGCCGGGTATCCATAACGGCGTTCAAAGATTTCATCATCTCAACATTAGTAATCGGGTTATTGCCCTGGGTAGACATCACAAATAAACAAACAAAGAACTATGTAAGGGTTAGGAAAAATATAAACAACTCACAATGTGTTTCTCTCACACACTTCTCTCTAATTGGTTATGACAAGCTTGTTAGGACAATTCGCTTTGGGCAAATCAACACTCAAGTAAGGGCTTAACAATCAAAAGAGAGTAATCAAGAGAAAGAATAAAGAAACAGGCAACAAGGGACCCGGCAATAGCAAGAGGCGCCACTCGACAAAAGCTGGAGAAGAAGGTCGAAATTGACGAAAAGCCTCGAAATCGACCAAAACAGACTCGACAGAACCCGTAACGAGGCTGTAGGGGGTCGGTATGGGGTCGGTATGGACACTGCAGTACTCGACACACAAAAAATAGGAAAGAAAATGAAGGAAAAGAAAGGAAAACTTGGATTTTTACCTCTTTTTTTATTTAACCCTTAATATGGATGTTGTAGTTGCAAGGAAGGGCTTAAATTTTTTTATTTTTTTTAATGGTTTGGGAGGTATGTGATTGAAGATTGTGACTAGGGCTATAGCAAATTCACCAAATTTGGTCCCTAAGCTTTCTTGCACTAGATAAATCCTTTTTTTTTAAAGCTTACTTTTGCCCCTAGTGAATTTTATCCTCCTAGGACTAAGCTTTGAATGTAATCTTTTTTTTTTTTTGAATATGCGGACTGTTTTTTTTTTTTACTAATGCAAGAAAACTATCTATGAAATAAAGGACTCTAAAAAATTATATGCTATGGTGAAAGAAAAAAAAATTATGTACCCCTAATGAAATATATATAGGTGATGGTGTGGCTAAATATGGTAAATAAATCTATCTATGCCTTTGATAATCTATGATAGAAAATATGAGATATATCTACCACAAATTTCAACAAATTAAATAAGACAATTAAATAGATAAATCTAGGATAGAACAAGATAGCCAAAGATAGAAAGCAAACTAGGGTTTGGGATTGTTTGCAATGAAGGCCGAAAGCTCCTCAAGGATGCCGGCTGCAACAGTGGATGAAATCGGCACAATTGATTGTAATTGGCTCCAAGGACTGATGATCACGGCTATGAAATATATATATGTTGATGATCACGGCTATCAAATATATATATGTTGATGGTCACGGCTAGACTTGTTTAAGGCTAAGGCAACCAAAACAATCACAAACAAAGGTTAATATAATCAAATTCAAAAATTCAAGAAGTAAAAATCAAGAACAAGAAAGACTATTTTTTTTTGGTAGGGTTTTGTGTTTAGGGAAACAAAAGACACAACTTTTGATGTCGGAAACCAAAGCTCTGATGCCAATTTGATACGGGGTTAGCTGTAGGATGGCCCGATCTTCGACAATCAAGACTCAAAAACAAGAACGGAAGCAAACGACTCAAGAACAACAAACAAAGACTCAATATCGACTAAACGGAATAAAAACGAAGCAACTCTAGACTCGATTAAAAACAATAGAAAGACCGATAGATGGGTGATTCGAACTAAAATAGAACGAGACAAAGACCCCAGGCCTCCTAAAAGGGTAGGAACCAAATACCAACGACTATAAAGCCCGCCTCTACAACCTTACACAACCAAGCGGACAACTTGGAGGCACAAGGAGAGGACTTGTGATTACCAGTATCACCAAGCTCTCGCGAGGTTGATGAACACAAAGCAAACCAAGTTAGATCAAGAACCAATTTGCAATCGATGAGCCACGCTACGAATCAATCGACTTTCTCTCATTGTGTTTCACACAAAGGAATTTCATTCACTCATGAAAAGACGTCTAATATTTACAAGAAGATCAACCGTCAATATATAACCTAGGGCTGATTTAGATGGAAAATAATAATTAAAAGAATAATTAAAAATTATCCCTAAATTACCTAAAATAACTTAAGTAAATAAGGTCTCTAAAAATAGCAATAAAAAGAGTTCCAACACTTAAGTAAATTCCCGTCTAAAACAGTGACAACATCAAAGAATGTGATTTTCGGCCAAGCTCTAGGTCGAATCTGGAAAAACCTTTAACGGAAAAGTTGTAGATCTCTTCGTCCTCATTCCGACAAGGTATGGCACGATCCAATCCGATTGTACGACTTATTTTACTGAGACGTCGAAAAGCTGTCAACTGTGCATGACGAACCCAAAAACGAACGACCCAAGGTGGAACCTTCTTCTTCCTCTTGAGGATGACATCATTCTCACGAGCTTGAATCATAGGGCCATCCCCAAGTATAGGTGTGTCCGAATGTGTCTTGGATGGTCTCGCATCAGAGAGACTGTCTTGCTAGGTACAAAGGAGTCATTGGCTCTGGTCGTGAACGGCTACACTCCCACTACATCAATACAAATGTCTCTACCCTTGTCTCACCCATACACTAACAGATCACCCGGCCTCAGCTCAACACCATCATCACTGCTCATACCTGTATATGCTTCCTTCTGAACTGCGATGCATGTTTTAAAAC
The DNA here is from genome assembly GCA_037127255.1 of Persicaria tinctoria. Lineage (NCBI taxonomy): Eukaryota > Viridiplantae > Streptophyta > Magnoliopsida > Caryophyllales > Polygonaceae > Persicaria > Persicaria tinctoria. Next base: position 17,106,860 of record JBANSL010000008.1, read on the forward strand.
AAATGTCCGCTAAAACATCTCGGACCATATTGTGTCGATGCTTAGTCCCTATGCCCCTACTGCAATGTAGAGCATGATCTCCAAAAGGATCCATCCTATCAAGCTCACAAATGGGACAAGTTGGATAAACACTAAACATAGGAATTGAAAGATGGTACTGAAGGACAGAATGATATTGCCGCGATGGCATGGTCTGGGCAAGCCCCTCAATAGGAGTGACCAACAGAAAATCTTGTGCTCTTTCTCCCCTCACAACCTGTAAAATGTGTAACTGTCTTGGAGTTGGATTAAGGGTAGACACTAAGTTGTCCTCAATGAACTTGAAGTATATATCGATCCGCCACCACTAACATGAATTTTTTGGGGGCGGGGGATACAACTTAGTCATCAATATTCGAACCAACACAAGTGACATACCTCGAAATGGACTGGGTGAGAACAATGTCAGGGCCAATATCAGAGCGTTCGGGTGCTGATGTGGCTAAACCAGCCTGATCAAGGACTCTGGAAAAAGTATGAGCATGCCCATCCTGGCGAGCTAGATTACTCAAAATGAAGGTTTGGAGTTCAACCGTTTGTAGACGGGATGCAGTGAAGGCAAAATGACTAACATCATATGTCGTGAGCACGCCAAAACCACCAAGCTTTAACGGAAGAGTGGCCTGACGCCACTGCCATGGACCAAACCCAAGACCCCCTGCAGTAACAACATGCTCAAGGGAGACCTGCAACTCCTCATCAAAACAACCAATAACACCAGAAAGAGCATGAGGGGAGCAAGCACGAAGGGCAAACATCATCTTTGAGACACCAATACAATTCCTGAGAAGGAGCAGTTCGCATTGGGGATCATCGAGCTTCCTTACAACCTTTAAAACCTCTAACGCCTTGTCAACCCTCTTCATAACCAACATGTTGCAGAATGTATCATTATTGTTGGCCGGTCCGTCTAACAATTTCACCCCCAATTTGGGTCTAGAAATGTTAGATGGAAACAAACCAACTTCTAAGCTCCTCGAATCTTCGGTTGGCCAGAACAATTCAGTTTTCTGAATGTTAATGAATAGCCCCAACTTCGGACCCTCCTCGACCACAATCTCTAGAGCTTTAGCAACCTCAACGGTTTCACCAGCTAAAGTACCATCATCTAAATACCAATAATTGATATCAAGAACACATGAGGTATTGATTTTCGTGACAAGCGGATGCAGAACCAGAGCAAACAAAAGCGGACCTAGGGGATCACCCTGCTGCACACCTTGACAAGAGCGCAAAGGAACGTCCTGCCAGTAAAGACGAGCAGGTTGGGCATAGCAAAATTCAACCCAAGGAGCAATAGAGGGGCAACGGGCACGCACTTCCCGAATCAAAGCACTCCTATTGACAAGATTAAATGCGTTAGAAAAGTCCACAAGAAGTAAGGACCGGCCACTTTCCAGCCCTTTATCCACCAAAAGTCTATTAACTAAATAAAGGATAGCTTCACCGCCCCCAGACACTCCTACACCAAACTGGTGTGTGCCTAAATATGTGCTGAGCTCCTTGACCACGACAGAAGAAGCAACTTTGGAAACTAACCTCCTCCAAATGGACCCGACTGCAATGGGACGGACACCCCCTCCCGGTTTCAACAATGGCGCGAGGGGTGCACTCGCCACAAACTCTGCAAGTACACGAGGACACAAGCCTGACAGAAAAAGATTAACAACTCTCGTGATGGCCGCAAGGAACTCACTGGAAATATCGTCACAGGCACCACTAAGAATCTCAACAAAATGTTGTGCTCTAAGACCATCCTTACCACGAGAAGTACCTTTGGGGAAACTAATTACAATTTATATCTATCTATCTATATCCATATTTATATAAACTTAAAATAAAAAAAAATTCAGTTATATGTCAACTTTACCTTATTCCTCTCATTTTCAATGAATCACCTTTTTTCTTTTCTTTTTTATTTGTTTCTTTTTGCTAATACTTTTCATCTTTCACATAACTCATATGAGAAATGATACATTTATATCATTTGACTCTACATTATAACGGTATAAAGGTGTCATTTCTCATATGAGTTACGTGAAAGATGAAAAGTATTGGCAAAAAGGAAAAGGTGGTGGGTACAAAGGGAAAGAAGGTGGGTACAAAGGTTGATGTGTTAGATTGGTCGAATTGATTATGGATTGTATTTCCTCCCCCTCCTATTCAGTTCTGATTAATGGTGCTCCAGAAGGATTCTTTCCAGGCAGGAGAGGAGTTAGGCAAGGAGATCCTTTATCGCCTTATATCTTTGTGTTATGCATGGAAATTTTGAGTCGAATGCTGTAGAAAGCAACGGATAATCCAGGGTTTAAATATCATCTGAGATGTAAAGCCTTAAAGCTCATACACTTGGCGTTTACGGGTGATCTTTTATTCTTTTACCGCGTTGATTATGAGTCTGTAAGGATCATCAAGGAATGTTTGGATTCCTTTTTTGTTGTGTTTGGACTGCGTGCAAACAAGGACAAGAGATCAATATTTTTGGTCGGAGTCTTGCATGAGGTGGGGAATCAGATTGTCCAGCAACTGGACTTCACATCTGGAAGTCTGCCCGTGAGATATCTTGGCATGCCTTTGCATTCCAAGACTATTGCAGTGGCCGAGTATGATGCTTTGTACAACAAAATTTCCTCCCTGATTCACTCTTGGTCAACCAGGAAGATTTCATATGCTGGACGGTTGCAACTCTTGAAGGTTGTGTGTGGTGGTATCACTTCTTTTTGGAGCCATGTGATTGTTCTGCCTAAGGGAGTTATACACTGTATAGAAAGTATGTGTAAGCGCTTCTTGTGGAATGGGAATCTATAAGGGAGAAAGTGCCTTGTTAAGTGGACAAATGTTACCAAACCCTTCACGGAAGGAGGGTTGGATATTAGGGAGCTTCTCTCATGGAATAAAAGTATACAAGCCAAGCTAGTAGGGGATCTTGTGTTGGTCAAGACAAGTGTTTGGACTAGCTGGTGCGTGAGAAACCACATGAGAGGGGAGACGATATGGAATGTTCAGAGGAAGGTGTACAACAGTTGGCTATGGAAGAGTCTGCTGGAGACCCGTGACAACATGAAGGGGTTGTTGCACCTGAATTCTCAGCAAGTTCCGAATCTGTTGGAATGCTTGGGGCCGAATGGTGGAGTTTCCAGCTCCAAACTATACCATATGATGAGGAACAGAAGTGAGGAGGTCAATTGGGGTGCCATGATTTGGAGCAGGTTACAGTGTCGGAAATGAGCCTTCGTTGTGTGGTTAGCTACGCATAACATACTCAGGACTGGTAGAAAGGTAAAGCATTGGAAGGGGGAAGCCGCTGCAGAGTGTATGATATGCAATGCCGTGGAAGAATATGAGGAGCACTTATGGTTCGGATGCGCGGGTATTCAAGAGGTCGACGATCGTGAACCTTGTACTTGGGTGGATTGGCATTGGATGTCGCCACAACAACATTCGAAAATGGTTGGAGTGGTTCGCCGAGGAGCCGATGAAGATACAGAAAAAGCCGATATTTCAAGCTAAGCTTCTAGTGTTTCAAGTTATTATCTACTTTACATGGTGGTATAGAAACAAGTTAGTGTTTAGTGGGGAACAATTTCACCCCAAGGTATGTGGTTGTCGATCTCGCTTTTTATCTAAGTGGAAGTGCAACTCACTAGTTAAAAGGCTGGATCGAAAGCTAAGCTGGGAAGATTAGAGTTTATTTGTCGATTGGTGGATGTGAGTAGAGGAGAGGGAGTATTGGTATAGGTTAGCGTTTGTAGAGGATCTTTTGGAGGTTTTATTTGGGATATCACTAAGGAATCCTTTTGTCCAATGATTCCTTATCTTACATGAGATCCGTAGTATGGTCTTATACTTTTGTATATTGGTAACTCACCACATCTATATATATATTTACCTTTTTAGCAGGAATAGAAGTGTTTAGCTAGAGTATGGATGTATAGAGATGAGAGATGCGGGGTAGGTTTTTGAGTAAAAAGTATTCTGACGTTACTTTTGGTGAGGCATTTATCATATATATTTTTTTTCCACGAGACCCGTGGTATGATCTCCGTGTTTTGTAACTTGGTTACACCCCGTATATATATTTACCGATTCAGAAATGACACCTTTATGTGTAAGTGTAACACTAAATGTTACACAAAATTATTTAAATTATAAATCTATAATACAGAATTGTTCAAAAATTATATTTATTAGAAAAATGATTAAAATACATGTTTTACAATTTTATAAAATTATGCTGCAAATAACTTATATTCCATATATATAAAAAATTAAGATGATTTCTTACAATATCGGATTAGATTGGTCAAAAAATCAAATCCATAACAAATAAAATAAAAAATTATATTTATGTTTCAAACAATTCATGTTATTGCAATTGTTGTTGACCCTACACCTTTGTCTTTTACATAAACATGCATGGCAGTGTGGGAATGTGCTATGTATCCATGTATTAGTTAGGGTATAAATATACCCTAATATTTTGTAATAATCATCAATTGAGTAATGAATGAAATCAATACCCCCCTGACCCCCTCCCTTTACCTTACACAAATGTCTTCTTCCTCCGTAAACTCTTCTGTAAACCCACAACTTCATCTCTTCTCCCTAATCTCCTACCTTTTCCTCTCAATTTCACATGTTCTTGGCTTAATTTGAGCCAGAACATAATAAAATAATGCTAGTGTTTTTTTAAACATGTATAAGAGTCATATAGACCATATCAAGTCGATTGTCATGTTTTTTTTTATTATCTCTATTTAAGATTTATAAGTTAATAACTTAATATGGTCATGCACCGTACTCCTACATTCGAAACAAGCTAGCGGGCGTCCCGACCTAAATTTTATCTTGCATCAAAACAAAAAAAAAAACATTCAAAACAAGCTATATAGAAGGGGAGTTTTATTTTAAAATCGAAATTATTGACCTATATTTTTAGGGCCTAGATTAAAGAGGTCAGCACATTAAAATCTTCTTAATTGATGCTAGATACTACATCCGATCCAAAAAGGATGTCGTTTGACTTTTTAACACGTATTTTAAGGAGCTAAAAACTATATAATATATTAACTTTTTTATTATTATTTTTTTATAATCTAATACTTATTATCAACAAATATTAAGTTGTAAAAAAATAATTTAAAAAAAGTTGATATTTTATATAGTTTTTAGATCCTCTTTTTGGATCGGAGGCACTACAGTATTTAGCCATATCAATTTCCCATGACATTAATTTTGTTTTAAGAAAAGTTTTTAAATGGTAATTGGAAAGGAATCTAATAATGGCCAACAACCTAGTACCATACCCACAAAAGATTTGTCTTCTTTTCTCCCAATACCACAGGCTGTCCAATAAAACAACCTAGTAGTGCTATTAGTGGGTTTTAACTTTTAGCCCACTTAGTAAAATAATCACACACAAAAAAAAACTTAATTGTGTTTAAAATAGCTACAAAAACAATTCATCATTGTTCACCAAAAAAAATATTTTATCATTGGTTCATTTGACTAAACTCTTCCTTAATCACCCAAATAATCAATCAAGAAAACAATCCCCGTGGAATTATGGTTTATCCGAGCTAAATTTATAACATAAATAACTATCGAAAAAAATGATAAAGAAAAAAATACAAACTATTGAATCAATATTAATACGAACTTTGAAAATATCCAAAAGATATACAAACTAATGTACATTAAACTTATTTCAACACGGGACAAATTTTGATTGATTTTCTGGCCAATTTTTCGTCTTGCAGCCAAAAGTTTAAAATTTTAATGACATAAAACCACATCATTACATGTTCAAATGTAATTTTTTAAAAAACAAAACTAATTTTGAGTGCAAATTGGATGAGAAAACTAAATCTATAATTCAATTTATACTCAAAATTAGTATTTCTTTCAAAAATTACATTTGGATATGTAATAATGTGGCACTACACGTTATTAAAATTTCGAACCGTTAATTGCCACCTCAAAAAATTGGTTGAAAGATCAACCAGAGTTTGTCTGTTATCGAAAATTGTTTAATGGGCAATAGTTTATATACCTTCTAATAACTTTTAAAATTTGTATTAATATTGGTTAAACAATCATACTATCATTTCTTCAATAATTAAGTGTTAGGGATATCTTTATTTCTCGAGGCTTTAATGGTAGGCCTGGACTCAGTATTGGGGTTGGATGGGCCTAGTTTTGGACTACTTCAGGGATGGTGGGCCTAGGGTTGCTAATGGGCCGAAGGGGAGGATTGGTTGGGTGAATGGCATTTGAGTTGGCATTGAAAATTATTTTTGGATTGGCTAGAGAGCTACCAAGAGGAAAAACTTGTTCATCGAAGATCATATGGTGGGAGTGGACGATAAGGCACGTTTGGTCGAGAGGTCTAGGCAACGATATCCGCGGTGTATTGAAGGATGGTCAAGGAAGACACAAAGGGTCGAGGAGTGTAGTGGCATTTGTGTTTGGGAAACACAAGCAACCAAACACACGAAGGTGCTCGTACGAGGGATGTCAGTCATGTAGCCTAAAGGTGGGCGTTTGGGGATTTTTGAAAGGTAATATGCTGTGAAGATAAATCGCCTTGTTTATCGTGAAATTTGTAAAATTCGTTTAGTTTTTCATATTATTTAGGTATTTATGGATAAGCGAGCGATAAAGGAATGAAAATGAAATATTGTCAAATGCATCACTCGTAACACATTGAAAAGTTTTTATTCCAAGGTGAAACTTTGGTTCTACAATAGCTCAAAATTTTAGAAACATTGAATATGTATTAGACATTCTTTTAATGGATATATCCAAATGAAGTTAGTGAAATCATCTAAAAGAGTGTTGAAAATCATTTCACCTCACGATTTTGGATCCGTCTAAAAGACAAGTATGCATATTAAATGATCAAATGATACTATTGAAATAGATTTTTTAAAGTAGTTTTGATGAATAATAGCTTTTTTGCCCATTCTTCATTTCATTGGGTTTTTTTTAAATAAAAAATAGCTTAACATATTATTTAAATGGAAAATTAATTAGATGGCCATAATTTTTTTGTTTCATTGGTTATATTATATACCATCAAGAAATAGTTTTATAATTTAATAAACATTTCCAATTTTATATGGCCCCATAAATTCTTTGTTTCATTTGGTTCTTTAAGTGAATAATTCACTATACACCCAACAATTACACATTTTTCAAAAACTTTACGAAATTACTCCACTATCATTTTCATATTTCATACTTGGTCAGATTAACCAAACTTAATAAAGTCCACTATCTATTGACCATTTCTAGGTAGTATGGATCATTTTGTTACATATATATATATATATATATAAAGTTTAAACAACTAAAAAAATAATTTCATGGAAAAAAACTTTATATAGTTAAAAAAAAAATTCTATTTAAAAACATTTTTTAAGATTATAAAATTATATAAAATATCAATTTTTTTTAATTTCATAATTATGAAATTATTAACAAATAAAAAATTACAGTAATATTTTATATTTGGAAACAATCAAATGCCTAGTCGGACGTTTTCTGCGTGTGTTGACTCGTACATGATTCCTCTTGTTGATGCCGATTGCCGACCTCCGTCTCTAACAGTTACCCATTCAACTGTTTTCCTTCTCCATCTCATTCCCTTCCTGGCTTCCTCCATGATTTCTGAATTTTCAACACGTCGAGATAGTCAACGGACGACTTTGACCCACTTGGTTACTTTTGCCCTTTTCGGCTTTCCCCCGATAATTTCTCCCCCGATTGTCGATCGTCTGGCAACCTCTAAACCCCAGATTTCGGAACTGGAGGCAGAAAATGAGTCCAATTGACGATTCCGATTGCAACATCGTCTCCCAATTGGCCGGAATCGTGAAGGAGGTCTCCTCATTGCCTGAATGCAAGAACACTTCGAGGTTTATGTGGGCGAATTTGGCTCGGAAAATCAAACTTCTTAGCCCTCTGTTCGAGGAATTGCTGGATAGAGAGGGTTTAGAGATCGGCGATGCCGAGATTCAAGCTCTCAAATCGTTGCGGGTCGGTTTGGATTCGGCGAAAGATCTGCTCATTTGGGTCAACGAAGCCAGCAAAATCTATCAAGTACGCGCCGCCCTTTTTTATTTTTTGTTCTTGTTATTGAATTTCAGTAAGCTTAGCTGCAATTTCATTGCAAATTGCTCTTGCTGGATGTGTGTGATTACATTGAAATTGAATATTGAGGGACAGGTGCAATGAAGGAACAAAGATTGTTTTGGACTTGGGAGAGATTTCATATCTCACTTCCTTACCTCTCAAATTTTGACACATGATTAGTTTATGATGCTTGCTTTTACATGATTGTTTGACTGCAGATTGTGCTTGATGATGTATCAAAATTTGAGAAATTGAGTGTGGGGAGGGGGGGGATTGGAGATGGTACATAAAATGGAACAGTGTTTTTTAGCAGAGATCCTCCTGTGCTACTTCCACACAGCTCATATTTTGCCACATTATTAGTGTAAGATGCTTGTTTTTATCGTTTATGCGAAATGGTGTTTGGCGGTGTGCTAGACTTTGACTAGTGTGGAATAGGAGAGGGTGTGTAAAAACAGAATATGCAATCCATGTTGATTTTGGTTGCCTTTGTAATAACAAAATGGAAGTCAATTGTGATTTGACAAAATTTAGACAAAAGAGGCTATTTTGGGGAGGTTCATTTGAGAACCCTTTTGATAATGAGAACCTTCCCTTGTATGGGAGCTAGGATTATAGTCTGTGAGATGTATGTTTGATGTCCAATTCAAGGGTTACTATGAGTATGGTTATGTTTGTGCAATTAATGCAAAAGATTGGCTTGGTTTGCAAATCAGCATGCCACTGATAATAATAATAATCCTTGGAGTTGAGATCAAATGGAAGTTTGGTAGTCCATAATTGTTGTTCTGGAGGTTATCACCTTTCTCCATAAGAAGGGCTCTATATTATGAATGTTTCACTTTCCGATGTTTCCCCTTATAACTTCTTGATAGTGATTCAAGATTGATATTAACATGCTAGATTTTATAATACACATATATAGATGTATGCTAAATGCAAAAGTTCAGACTTGTTAAGGTGGATGCACTATTGCACTTAGTTTAGAACAAAATGCCGGCCTTGTGTTTTAATTAATGCCTTAAGCTATCATCAGAGCTGGAAATCATTTGCATTAAAATTGACCACACAATTGAGAGCCCCCATGGGAACAAGTGGGTTGATTATAGAGACAGACAATGGGAAGATGTGATGAATTGGTGAGTATTGATTTGAAAGTTTTGTTGGTCACTCGTTTACATGTGAAAAAAATAGGAGGAAAAAACAACCGTGCTGAATATAGACTATAGTTTAAGTAATGGAGACTAATCTAGCAATCTGGAAGTGAGCTTTGAATTTTGAATAGTTTAGGATGCCTTAAGAAGATTTCTAGACAAGAAAATTTCATAGATGTTGATTCCTTTTTAATAAGTAGTTTTTTTTTGGCGGGCTCCTTTTTAATAAGTAGTTTATTTCTTTTTACTGTAATCCGTTCATGTATACTTGTAATTGCAATTGTTTAATAACTTGCCAAGATAGTTTTTTTTTTCCGATTGTGGAATAAAATTTCATGGGTGTTTCTTCCTGTGTGACAGGCTGTAAATAGCATAGAAGTTTCATCCAAATTCTTGAAAACGACAGAGAAACTTGAAGAAGCACTTAGTGAAATTGATTTTGGAAAACTTGGCTTGTCTGAAGAAGTTAAAGACCAGGTACTACTATGTTCCAGTTTTTTAATTTGAGCTAACAAGTCATGTGTATCACTAAGAAATGACTTTATTTACTAATGAAGTTGATTCCATTATTTTTACTCTTGCAGACTGAACTGGTTCATGCACAATTTAAACGGGCAAAATGTAAAATGGACCCCACCGACGAACAATTAGAAGAAGACTTGAAGACAGTGGAAAATGAAGAGGAGCCTGACATTGTTGTTCTGAAGAGATTATCGCAAAATCTGCAAATCAGGACTATCGAAGAACTAAGAAAAGAGGCTCCCACCTTCCATAAAACAGCAATCAAAAGCAACGGAGAAGTTGGGAACTCCTTTGAAATGATGTCTACTATTTTCAGGAAGCTTAACGACTACCTTCTTACAGCGAGCACCGAATATGATCTCTCTGATGCAGACAAAGGCTTGGATAAGCACAGATCCCCTGTCATACCTGATGATTTTCGCTGCCCAATTGCACTTGAACTGATGACAGATCCTGTTATTATCGCTACTGGACAGGTTTGTAGCTTATTTCTCAGTAATCTTAGTGGATCTGAACTTAAATACCTTGTATAAATTCTGTGACTCCATGGGTAAAATGCATCACTGTTAACCTTTAGGGGCCACCTCATAATAGTCCTCAACCTTTTGATGGTTCATATAATCATAACCTGCAAGACATTTGATAATCCATTAATGGGAATTTGACAGAAAGATCAATTTTGCAACACTTTTGGTAACTTCAGGACTTGTTGTATCAAAAAAAAGGTTAAACATCTTCGTAAGAGGACTCCCTAGTAGTTGAGGACCAAACATGCAATTTATCTGAACTTTTGATTATATATAACCTAAGATTTACTCCCCCTTTCTGTGAATGCAGACGTTTGAGCGCTCCTGTATTAAAAAATGGCTTGATAGTGGACACAAGACATGTCCAAAGACGCACCAGACTCTTGCACACACAGATTTGATACCAAATTACGTGTTAAAGAGTTTGATAACTCTCTGGTGTGAGAACAACGGCATTGAGTTACCAAACAAGCAGCAAGGTATGTACAGAAGTCGAAGGCCCGGCTTAGACTGTGATCAAGCTACCGTTAGTTCACTAATAATGAAGCTAAGAAATGGAAGCACACAAGACCAACGTGCTGCTGCTGGTGAGCTTCGCTTGCTGGCAAAGAGAAACGCTGATAACAGGGTCTGCATAGCCGAGGCTGGAGCCATTAAACCGCTCATAGACTCGCTTTCCTCCCCTGATTCTCGGGTTCAGGAGCATGCTGTCACGGCGCTTCTCAACCTCTCAATAAACGAGGCGAACAAGGGGCTTATAGTGGATGCAGGAGCTATACCTTACATAGTCGAAGTGCTAAAACACGGTAGCATGCCAGCTAGAGAGAACGCAGCTGCTACACTCTTCAGCCTATCCGTCATGGACAAGAACAAGGTGTCGATAGGTTCAGCTGGCGCCATCCCGGCCCTCATCACCCTCCTCCGCGAAGGCACTCCAAGGGGCAAAAAAGATGCAGCGACCGCGATTTTCAACCTCTCGATCTACCAAGGAAACAAGGTCAGGGCAGTAAGGGCAGGAGTCGTCCCGCCATTAGTGAGTTTCATGAAAGATGACGGAGGAGGGATGATGGACGAGGCGCTCACCATACTGGCCGTGCTCTCGAGCCACCCAGAAGGGAAAACCGCTATAGCAGAAGCCGAGCCAATCCCTATACTTGCGGAGATAGTGAGAACTGGTTCACCTCGCAACAGGGAGAATGCTGCAGCTGTTCTGTGGGCATTGTGCACAGGCGACAGGCAACAACTGGAGGCCGCGAGGGACCTGGGAACTGAAGGTGCGTTGAAGGAGCTCGCGGAGAACGGAACTGAGAGAGCCAAGAGGAAAGCTGTGAGCCTCCTGGAGCTCCTGCAGAGGCTTGAAATGGTGGACAACACTGAGGTTGAGGTTGAGGCTGAGGCTGAGGCATGAGTGGTGCTGGTGTTTTGTTGAATCTTCTTGTTGTAGGCTCTGTTTGGAGTTTAGTTGGTGGTTAGATTGAATGAATATGGAGGTATGATTGGGTACTTGGAATTTTGCTTGGTGTAACCATTTATAGGATGCTTAACACTACTCATAAGTGTTTATAATTGTAATTAATATATAGAAATATTATTGCTCCTTTTCAGGCTTTGGACACAAAGTTTAACAAAAATGTATCAATTAACTTACATTTTGAAATGATTATGTATATTTTGTCACATTATAAAATGTTTACCCCTCTACATTTGCTCAACAAAAACATGTTTTTGTAAAAAAAATTGGTAACTTAATGCTAATTATTTGTATAAGAAAACTAAAATAACATTTAATCAAAATTTTAACTTAAAAGGATAATTAAAATTGATATGAGAGAATAGTAGATAAAAAATTCGTGAGGATAATCAAGTTTTCTATGATAATTATACTCTTAATTGTAGTTATTTCAAAATTATATATTTTGACAAAATACTTAACATCGAAATGCATGGATTATCACCAAATTTATTCAAAATATATCATATTTTGACAAAAACAATAAGTATTGAAGGAACCAAAAAAGTTACATCTCAATATTATTAAGATGTAACTTTTTTGGTTCCTTCAATACTACCTCCGTCCAAAAATACATGTCTCTTTACTATTAAATGCACGTTTTTTAGGAGTAAAAAACTATATAAAATATGAATTTTTTTATTAATTTTTTTAATAATTATAAACTTATTATCAATAAGTTTATAATTATTAAAAAAATTAATAAATTTTTTAATATTTTATATAGTTTTTAGCTCCTAAAAATACGTGCTAAAAAATAAAATGACATGTATTTTTGGACGGAGGGAGTATTACATTTTCATATAATAGTATTTGCTTGATGAAAATCTAAGTATAAGTCAATTTTATAATATACGGAGTTTTTTTTTAAAAAAATTTGATTAAATTATAGAAGTTTCATTACTAACCATGGTAAATGTGATGAGTTATAATAATTTTATTTTATAAACTAGTGTAGATCCCTTCCCGTGTACGGGGAATGCGTTAATCTTAATATAAATTATTAGGAAAAAATAATATAAATATAAATAAAATTAGTTCGACAGGTTATATATAATCTAAATATCTTTTAATCAGATTCTCTTAAAATATAAATAAAATTCATATTTATAAGGTATTACATATTTTTTTTTCTAATCTATGGTTAATTAAATCTCATGTAATTTAATTAGATAGTTGATTTTTTTAAAAAAAATTAATATTCTTTTTTATTAAATATGTAGTATATATTTATTACATTAGTTTACTAAAATATCTATGTACGGATGGATTGTGGCTACATATATGGCTATATAATATTTTAATTATTTATAAAAAAATTTTGATTAAATTATAGAAGTTTCATTACTAACCATGGTAAATGTGATGAGTTATAATAATTTTATTTTATAAATTTGAGAATTATGGTTGTCTAGTTGAGGGCTTATTTGTCCAAGTTGCAAAGGCTTGGGGTTGAATGGGGAATTTTTTTTTTTTTTTTTTTTTGATTAGGTAAAAATTCGAAGGTCAGACAGGTCTGACTCATCGAGAGGCCGACCGAAGTCGGCAGACGGCGGACCGTCTAACATAACAACCTACAAACAGAAAAAACAAATAACAGGCGTAAAGAACCAAACAGGAATAAACCCTACAACAAACATCCCAAGAAGACCAAACACCCGAGAAGCTGAGGAAGCCACCGAAGAATGCAGCCAAGCACCACCGAACAGTAGCACCGCGGGCCAGTAGTACAGCAGGACACTATCGCCTGTGGGTAGTGCAGACGAGCTCCAAGGATGAACTCTATCCCGAATACGGAGTCGCCGTGAGCGCACCACCTCGACCCCAGCCAGACCCGACTACAGACTCCACGCCCCCCAACCAAGCAGAAGATCTTCTAGAAACATCGAAAGCAGAGCCGCAAACTGTTCGAACAAAACGCCAATAAGTTTTCACCTGCAAAAAATCAACAAGCCCTTTCGGGATTTTCTCAAACCCTTTCGGGTGGTTATACTCAAAATCCTTTCGGGACAATATCAAGAACCCGAATCGAGTTCTTGATAAAACCCAAAAGGATTTAAACTAGGCAAAACCTCGCTCCTTATCGGGTAGTTTGATCTAGCCCTTTCGGGATTTGGTCAAATTCTACTTTTTTTTTTTTAATTTATAAAAATAAAAAAGCAGAGTTTTTTTTTTTTTTTTTTTTTTTTATTATGTCCTTGGTGTGCAAGGCAAAAATCTAACCTTGCACACCAAGCTCTCTGCAAAACAACAGTACACTAGCACACGGGCTGCCTCGGGCCCAAGCAAAATACTTGGGCCCAAAGCACAATCTTGGCGGGCCAAAAGCAACACTAGAGGGTCACCCCGAGCCCAAGGAAGACCAAAGGCCCAAAAATGGCCGGAAAGAAGCATCGACGGAACATCACCAGCAACCAACGGCCAGAGAAGCCACCAGCACCGACGACGAACTGAGTGCGCAAAGACGGATGAAGACAGGAGACGCCCACCGCCACCTGCGAACACCGAAGGCGGACGAGAAGGAGGCGAGGGAAAGCGTCTGAATCCAAGCCAGGCGAAAGAAACCTAAATCGACCGACCGCAAGCGAGATCCGAGAACTAGAGCTCGGGAATATCCAGAAACAAGTTCGAACATGGCTTTCTGGCAGAAGATTTGGGGAAATAGGGTTTGAAAAATGAAAAGCCCCAAATCAATTGATAGACATAGGGTGTGACAAAGAGAGTGGACGAAGAGGGCGACGACAGCGCCGGCACCTCAAACAGCCGCCTTGAAAGTTAGGCAAACATCGGCCGGCCATGGGAATCTCACCGAGGAGGGTAGATAGAGAAGAAACCCCCAACCAATTGGAGCAAAAATTCACAATCAAGTGGTGGATCAAAGGGCGAAAGCCCTGGTTTCACAAAGAGGCATAAGAGCCTTGTTTCACAATTGGGATTTCCACAAAGCTAGAGAGAGCAGAGCCTCTCTCTCTAGTTTTCATTGTTGTGTGTGCGTTTAAAATGTGAGGGTTTATTTATTCTTTCACCTGTTCGGTGGGTTTGGCTGTTGATGTGGACTCTATAAGGAAAACACTTCTAAACTGAATGGGGGATTTAATTTAGGTCTAACATAACTCGTTTAAATATTTTGATTTCAAAAGAAAAAAAACTCGTTTAAATATTTAGTGGGTCCCACACCCCCATTCCCCAGCTTACACATCATCCTGAAAGCATCAAAGTAAACTCCTCCCTATCTCTCTCTCTATCGTCGTCTCTCCCAATCAAAGCGCCACCACGATGGCGGCGACGGCAGCGGCGGTGGCCGGCGTTCTCTCGGCGCTTCAACTCTCCCGCACCACCTCCTCCTCTCTATCCCTCCGCAGGACCTTCCGCAGCATCTCTCCTCGCGTTTCCTCCGCTATCTCGTCCCCTCCTAGAGCATTGAGGCTTTCCAACTCTCCTTCCAAGTCGGAAAATCGCTTCCGGAAACCTCCTTCCACCACGTCCTCCCGCACCGGTTCCGCGGCGGCCGATGACTCTCCGTCGTCGCCGCGGATTGTTCGCGGCAGGACCAGCCGGAGTAGCGCGGCTCCCCCGCCGGCGCGGTTTCGTCCCTCCGTGACGGATGCCGACACGCAGCAGAGGTGGAAGGACAAGAAGAAGGCAATAATAGCGAACGCGGAGAAAGGTGTTGAGGTGCCGAAGTACTCAAAGGCTGCGCGGAGGTTCTACAATGAGAGATTTCGGGAGCCTCCTCAGCGGCTTAGCAAGGTTCTCGCCACGGCTGGAGGTAACATGGAAGTTCATTTCCATCTTTTAGGTTTTTGGGTGGATTTCGGAGGAAATTATGGATTTCTATAGACTTCTTAGCTGTGAATTTTATGATATTACAATTAATCAATTTCTTTCCGATAGACATTTTTTTTCTGCAGAAAAGACCCATAATGCAATCTTGTGGTGTGCTAAGTGATTCAAAACTGATTGAAAGATAAATTAGATAAGGCATTTTTGTTAGAACACTTGATTGTTTATTGTCTAGTGCTATGTGGCCTTTGTATCGTGCTATTGCTCACCATTAGTAGAAAATTGGCAGTGGCTGCGAGAAGGAGCTGCGAAGAGCTTATATTTGAAGGCAAGGTGACTGTTAATGGCTCTGTTTGCAATCTACCCCAGGTTAGATAATGGTTCTGACTCATTAGATATTCATATGTAGTTTGCACTGTATTTTGAATGAAGCTTGCACAGCTTTCCTTGTTGGTATAATGTCTAAGATATTTTCACGTAGTTACCTTCTTTGTTGTGCTATCTGCTAGGTGATTCTATACGTTGGTTGAGGAGAGTCCTTTTAGAATTTTTGAAATATGAAATTTTACAAGTGCTCTGGTGGTATTTCATCTGATAATATGCAGACAAGAGTTGATCCTGCTAAAGATAGCATCTATGTCAATGGGAATCGTCTTCCTAAAAAGCTTCCGCCCAAAGTGTACTTTGCTTTGAACAAGCCTAAAGGGTCAGATATTCATTCATAACCCTTTTCTCACCCTTTGTGTTTGTATTCCTCCACATGCGTTCATTTTGCATCTCTTCACTATGGCCTGTGAACTTATCTCAATTCATAAGTTGCAATCTACTTGCAGATACATCTGCTCTTCTGGGGAAAAGGAAATCAGATCTGTGATATCTCTGTTTGATGATTATCTAAAAATTTGGGTATGTCTCTTTACTTATGTAGTTAGACTAAAATTGTCAGCTGTATGGATTCCCTCATGCAAGATGTTCTTGTGAGCCTTTTGCAGGATAAAAGAAATCCTGGGCAGCCAAAACCACGTTTATTTACTGTAGGTCGCTTGGATGTTGCTACAAGTGGATTGATTATTGTGACCAATGATGGTATAATATTTTTTTTTTATCTTTGGTCAGATATGCAATAATAATCAATTTCTTCATTTTACACAGCTTTTGTTTGTTGCTCTCAGGGGAGTTTGCTCAAAAAATTTCACATCCTTCGTCTAATTTAACAAAGGAGTAAGTATACCTTTACCTCTTCGAATATATTATTTGTGTTGATATTGCATTTGTACTATATCAAAATGATGATTTTTTTGCCTCATTTCTTATGTTTCTTTCCCCATTCACTAATGCGTGAGATGTTGTTCTTTTCTCCTCATCAACCTACATGAGTGGTGAGATTATATGCCAATATCATATAATATAGGTTTTGAGGTCATACCCTCTTCAGTCTGTGCTATTAATGTGAATTTTCACATTAACAAATAATCTATCCTTGTTGATATGCCAAGAATGGCTGAATGAAGTAGCATATACTGAACAAATCAAGATTAGTCAATTTTGTTATTTGATAAGAGAAAATTTATTGATAGGCAGAAGAATTGCTGAATAAATAGACATAAGTTATCATTCTGACTTCTTTTTATTGTCCACCATGCTTGACGCATGTCTGCAACAATATATATTTATTTTTAAGTAAATTGGGGATATATTGTCAAACTTTGCCTTATATTTCAACATGCTGGTTCCTGGACATATTATTGTTTTATGTTAAGGGATAGGGAATAGGGATTGACCAGCATTGTGCAATTTGATTTTTCATCTTGGTATAGTACCAAGGGTTCAAAATCTCGCATAGGCTAAAAGCCCTTGTATGGTTGATTGTTTTTAACAGAACAAACATAGATGAATTGTTGCTTTTTTAATATTCTGGGTCATGTGCTCCTAAATGTGTTGCTTGGTCTTCCACAGGTTTTTAGGATAAAATGGAAATGATTCAATATGTCCAGGGTGTATGAAAACATCAAATATTAGAAGATCTTTCTGCATTGAGCTTACTTGACCATGTTTCTGGTTAGGCTAGGGCGCTAGGCAATGTGTTGGAGGATCTGTTAAGTATACCTTTGACTTTATTGCTCTTCCACGTACTGCTTTTGGAGGTCTGGTCCTTTCTGACTTGGAATTAAATTGTGGGATTTTGCAATTTCCTCTAGGTATATGGCAGCTGTTGATGGTCAAGTCAGTAAGCGACATCTAGTAGCCATTAGCGAAGGAGTATTTATTGATGGAGTGCATTGTGTCCCAGATTTTGTGGAGCTACTTCCAAACCAGCCAGACTTGCGTAGATCTCGAATCCGTATTGTGGTATCATTTCTATTCTCTAGCCCATCTTTACCCAAACTCTTGTTGAGTTGTTATCTACAGTGCTTTACATTTTTAGTTTTTGCTGGTCTTTCCTAGTGAAATAAAATATATTCAAATATATCTCTGCAAGCCCATGGAAAGCACTGGACACTTG
Organism: Persicaria tinctoria; assembly: GCA_037127255.1. NCBI lineage: Eukaryota > Viridiplantae > Streptophyta > Magnoliopsida > Caryophyllales > Polygonaceae > Persicaria > Persicaria tinctoria. The sequence continues at coordinate 17,125,034 of JBANSL010000008.1, forward strand.
GTAGTGCTACTTTAATATTTGAAGAAAATAAAGTAAATAGTGCCAGGATAAGCTGCACAAGTAATACTGACATATGGTATTGCCTTGTAGAACTACCAAAACATTTGCACAAAGCAGCTATTACTGACAAAGGCTCTCTCACCACCCTATGGAAAATTGGATGTGTGATTGAATATCGTTCTCTCCTCATTTAAGAAACTTAACTTTTTGTCACTGAAAAATATTCTGTTGAGTTGAAGGAAATAATTTCAGCAAATGTTTGGAATAAATAAAGGCTCGTCAAAGAAAAATAATGGACTATATGTTTTTTCATGCATTAGCAGGCTGCAATATATGCAATTCAATATGATATGTATCCATTCATTTTGGCTTCAACTTGACCCCAATATCCTGCTCTGAGGGGGATTATACTGGGTTTGCATTCACTTTGGCTTCATCTTATGATCCAGAGTGCTGCACAAGAAGCCTATTTTTTCCAACTTGTATGATGATAATTGCAACTTTCTGCCCCTTTTCATTTATTTTTTTGGGCTTTCCTGCTTTTGGGTTTTTGATATTATCAATGTAAAGTATATAAGATGATATCCCTAACTTTCTAATACTTCAATTCTTATTTATCCCTGAATGTTGAGTAGCGAAATGAAATGGGTAGGCTTATCTCTGCAAGGTTGAGTAGTGAATGGTGATCAACCTGTTCCAGGATTTACATTATTCTGATTCTGCTTATAATATGTTTCTCCAACTCTTTTGATTTGTAAATTGTGTTTTTGTTATGGTTGCAACTGGCCATGAGTGAATTATATCATGAACAATAATCCGAATTTGGTTTTTCAGGTTCATGAAGGTAGAAACCATGAGGTTCGAGAGCTTGTTAAAAAGGCTGGACTTGAGGTTAGTTGTTTGACTTGGATCCAAAAATGCTTTCTATGCACTTTTGTCTTTTCTTTTTGAAATAATTGAGGAATTTTATATACGATACATTTCATGCTCCATGGAGCTTTGAACTTGCATAGTTACATGCACGGATATTCTTTCGGTAGCTTTAGTGCTTACTTTGCCATCTTGGGGTATCAGGCTGTACAGGGGAGGGTAGATTTCTTGTCATTTCTTGATGATAACTTTTTCCTAGTGGATGTATTATTGGAATCATTTGAAGCTGACTTTTATCTGTTTGGATCCATTTCCCAATTGCACTGATGCTTTTAGCTTAAGCTTATTATATTCTTATTGCACTTGAAATGGGGAGTTTGCAATCTTCCACTATTTTTTTTTAATGTCTCTAAGGGGATCTGGTTTTCTTTGAATATGCTTTCCTTTGGGGTATCTTAAAATATATCCCTCTGGTCTTTACTCCAGTAAAACCCCACAAGATCTCAAATATTATCCTGGCACGCTTTATCCCCAATGGATGTGAACCCCAATCCTAAAACATGAGCAACAATACAACTCTCCTGATCTCGAAAGCGCTTCAAACAGATATTAATGACTTAATAGCTTCACTTAAGGAGGAATAATGAGCTTAAATACTTATATCTAATAAAAAAAGTTCATTGAAGATGGGTTATTTTGATATAAGTGACTGGATACAAATAATCCCAAATGGTGAAGCCTATGTTTAGCTCTTGGATGCTTAATACATGCTATTTTTAGCTCACAATAAGAAGTAATTTTGGCAATAATGATAGTAGTCTTTCTTTTTATTTTTTCATGGAAATGGGTTTGTGAACCTTTATCTTCACCTTTTGTTTCTATATTGAGACCTGTGGTGAATTTACTCATGTTGTGTATTCTGGCAGCTTCATTCTCTAAAGCGCATACGAATTGCTGGCTTCAGACTTCCTCCTGATCTTGGGTAATTGATAAACTATTTCCCTTTTTAGTTCATTGTAAGAGCTGTTTTATTTATATTGTATCCATATGAGGAATAGTGTGGGTTGCTCTGCTGGAGATGGCTATGAATTTATGCACACATATTATAGTAATCATATGAAAATGCTATGGTACCTTTTGAGATTCGCTTCCATCAATCCGCTATTTTCTGGCCAAAATACTGCACGATTAGAGATATAAGGTCCTCTTCAGACTCATTTTTGTCAAAATCCCAAGGAAGGGAGGCTAACCTGCTCGTGCATTTCTTTCTATGCTTCCATACGTTCTTATTTCGAGTACACATGTCATTAGGCTTCTTCGTGTGCCTTTAAAGAAAGAATTGACAGTTACAAAATTTATGGAGGATCATTTCATTCAGGGATGTGTCGTGTGTTACAGTTTCAAGATTTCCTCATTCTTGAATACCTTTTTCCTCATACATCTTCCGTTTGTTTTGTGATTACCACCAGGCTCGGGAAACATGTTGAACTGAAAGAGAATGATCTCAAGGCATTAGGAGGGAAGAGCTGATGTGAGTCGGATTTTTTTAAGTGAAAAGCCCAGGCTACTCTGACTTGTTATAGCTGTAAGAATGTTTGTTAACTGTACAGTTCGGTGAGCTAAAATTTCTTGTGCGCGATGAAATGCTCGTTGGTGGGCGAGCCCTGTCAAAGCCGAGCACTTTGACTTGACAGTATCGTATTGAGCTCTAGTGGATGGTCATTTGAAGGCTTGGCGTCGTGACCCCAACAAGTCATGAAGGGCTGTTGAAAGTTTTGTTTATATGCGAAGTTTCTCGTATGCTTGTATTTGTATAGAGCCTAATTATCTGACAACAGGTACAATAGAAGACACTAAAAACTTCGGGATCGTTGTGTTCAAATCTGTTGTGTTCTGTAAGTTGTGATTCAACTTTTATATGGGCAAGAAGTTGGCATTTTATGGGCCGCTTTCTATTGTATCACTCAAAATAAGCTGAAAGAAACACCCAACCTCTATATTACCATGTTTTTACCTTATTACACAATCCGTTTCGTGCTGTGATGTGTTGATTGCTTATAAAGATATGATTCCTATAATGTATATATAATGTGTATCCGATTATCAGCAATCGTATAAGCATGAATGAACTTAAACATGTCCCAAATAATCACTTGGCAGTTGAACCCATTTTCACCCGCACCTAAAATCACCGGATCAGTCATAACCTAATTACCTAAACCAAACTACATTATACCTAATCCAAAATCTATCTACCCGGCCTAAATGGTATGCATCACTTAGATCACTATATAATAATTTATACAAGTCATTATTAAGGTGGTCATTACACCAAATGTAGGTCAACCCTTTAAACTAAATCCACATCCTAACTACCAACTACTACTACTACACTGCCCTCATGCATTAAAATCTAGAAATTCATCTTTCTTTACTTATTAAACCAATTTCCTCCATCAAACTTCGGGCTAGTTTGGTATAAGATCATGTAAAATAAACGAAATAAAAATAAATTTTGTATGAGAAAATATATTATATACAAGTTTTGTTAGTCTAGATGAAGAAAAAAATGTTGTTTTTTGTATGAGAAGTAAGATAGGAGGGATAATGATTAGATAAAGTATATGGGATATTTTTAGTTGTTACCCTTATCCAAATTAGTGATTGAAAGGAAGAAACAAAATCAATTTTGTATGAAAAGTTGGAAAAAATGATAATGATTAATTTTTTTAATAATGTATCTTGAATTATAAATGGACTACATTCATTTCGTTTTTCCAAAATTTAAACCAAATGGGCTCTTAATTTTTTTTCTTTTAAAAAAATGTATATTTAATTTCCTCCCCTTTTATGAAATAGAGACTTAAATATAATACTCCCTCCGTTAATTAAAACTTGACGTTTTACTATTCACGCACGCTTTTTGAGGTGTTAAAAACTATATAAAATATTAACTTTTTAAATATTTTTTAAAAATAATTTCATAGTTCTTACTATTAAGTATGTATTTATAAAAACAAATGTTAAAAAAAATTAATATTTTATATAGTTTTTATCATTCTAGAAAAGCGTGCATGAATAGTAAACGACAAGTTTTAATTAACAGAGGGAGTAGTTTCCTTAGTTCTTACTATGCAGTATGCACTAATTGTCTAATTGGGTTTAAAGAAGTTTGCCCCTAGTTAGTTGACCTCTCTCTAGAATGTAATTATTTACAATCCTTGATAATTTTGCTAAATAAGTCAAAATAATTTGGACCGAAACCTAGAAGTTGTAGATTGGATTTGGTCAATTATCAGTTATCAAATTTGAGCTCCATCTATATATTTTTCAGGAAATAGCACTAAATACCATAATTCCAGAAAAGTTTGCAAAAATGCCAGCAAGTTGGAAAGTTTTGCAAGAATACCATTTTTTCGGCAAATTTGCAAAAATGCCACGGTAATCCCTCCCCCAAAACCTGCTATCCTAGGTTATTATGCCAAAAAAAAAAAATTAAATTACAAGCATTGTCAAGGTTCCCGGATCTGAGTGGTTGCTGATGGTCTTCGCCGGGGGGCTTGGTGGAGGGGGTGTGTGGTGGTCGGTCTCGGCCTGGATCTGGCCGGAGGTGGGCTCTGGCGCTCTGGGCTGTTGTTGTTCTCTCTCCTCTCCCTCGCTCTTGCCTTTTTCTCAGATCTGGGCGTTGGTAAGGGTTTCTCCGCCGCTGCTTGTCCGAGGTTGGTTGTCAGGCTGATAGGGGGTGGTCTTGGGTTTGAGCCAGGCGAGATGGGGCTAGTAATGTCGGCCTTCCTGGTTCGACGGATCGCTGCAGCGGGATGGCTGTTCCTCGGCGGTGGTGTGGTGGGTGGAAGGCCGGCCCCATGGTGAGGTCGGCGGCGGTGGAAGGCGTGGCCGCCGCTTGCTCTCTCGCTCTCTACTTCGTCTTCTTCGCCCCTGTTCTCTCTCACCTGTCGCTTGCTCTCTCTCTAAATCTTTCTTCGTCCCTGTTCGTCTTCTTCGTCCCTGGTTTGAGGTTCGAATTGGGTGACATGGGTTTGACATTGGGTGACAGAGGTTTCCATTTTGTAGAGAAGGGTTCCGAAATGGGGTGACAGTGGTTTTACATCGGGTGACATGGGTTTCCATTTTGTAGAGAAGGGTTCCGAAATGGGGTGACAGTGGTTTTACATTGGGTGACATGGGTTTCCATTTTGTAGAGAAGGGTTCCGAAATGGGGTGACAGTGGTTTTACATTGGGTGACATGGGTTTCCATTTTGTAGAGAAGGGTTCCGAAATGGGGTGACAGTGGTTTTACATTGGGTGACATGGGTTTCCATTTTGTAGAGAAGGGTTCCGAAATGGGGTGACAATGGTTTTACATTGGGTGACATGTGTTTCCATTTTGTAGAGAAGGGTTCCGAAATGGGGTGACAGTGGTTTTACATTGGGTGACATGGGTTTCCATTTTGTAGAGAAGGGTTCCGAAATGGGGTGACAGTGGTTTTACATTGGGTGACATGGGTTTCCATTTTGTAGAGAAGGGTTCCGAAATGGGGTGACAGTGGTTTTACATTGGGTGACATGGGTTTCCATTTTGTAGAGAAGGGTTCCGAAATGGGATGACAGTGGTTTTACATTGGGTGACATGGTTTCCATTTTGTAGAGAAGAGTTCCGAAATGGGTTTCACGTTGAGTGACAGGGGTACAGTGACATGGGTTAGTCTGTTAGGTGACAGAGGGAGATGAATATAATTTGTAAACTGACTTTGTTCATCTTTGTTCATCTGATGGAAATTGCAGGAAACAAATGGTGAGGACAAAATACACAGAGGAAAGAGAGTGGCTGAGAGAGAGAAGATGAGTCAAATCGTGAGGAAGAAGAAAGGCATGCTGTGAAGATAGATCTGGCAGCTAGGGCGGCGGCTGAGTCGAACTCCGGCCACCGCAGCCATCATCGGCGGGATACTGAGGAGGAGGAGCAGCGAGAAGCTTGTCGGAGCCTTCGACAACGGAGTTTTGTCAGGTACGACCTCATCGACTACGACGACGATTCCAGACTCTGAAGGTGAAGGGGACGAAGAGGATGAAGAAGAGGAGGAAGAAATTAGGGTTGTGAAAATCCCCCACCAAAACTCTCTCTCTCTCCTTGTGACAACCTGCAACCGGTTTAGCCCTTCCCTAGTTTTATTTGCACTAATACCACATGTGGTATTCTTGCAAATTTTCTAAAAAAGTGGTATTTGTGCAAACCCGGCAAAAAAAAGTGTATATTTGTACAAATTGCCCTATATTTTTTCACAATAAACCAAATTAGACAAGCTATTTTGACTATTCAATGTACGAGTCAAATTTGAGTTCCAACTCTTTATTTTTCAAATATGAGTCAATTTTGAGTTCCATCTGTTTATTTTTCAAATATTCTTGGGTTAAGTCACATTTTGTGTGCAAGTATCTTTGATTCACTAAATGACATTTTTGACCTAGTCACACCAACTAACCAATTAACCATCACAATTTTTTTTTACAACTTTTAAGTAATTGTCCAAAATGGTTTATTTATTTATCAAGTCCACCTTTTGATCAAACCATTTGGAGCAGCTCAACAAACACTTACAAAAACCCTTTTCTTCATATAACTTGCATCTTTGCATTGCATATATATCCATCCAACATATTTAAATTCACCAACTCCTAAACTTCTTGACACCCAACCTTTAATCCACCCTCTCCCCATGGGAAACCGGAGCTCCCGCAGAGCCGGAAAAGTCGTCCTCCCGGACGGGTCGATCCGCGAGTTCGACGAGCCACTAACCGTAGCCGAGCTGATGATGGAGCACCCTCATCAGGTGGTGGTGGAGCTGAGCTGCAGCAAGCCATCAAAGTCACAAACCAAGCTAGCTAAGCCAACTCCATTGCCTGCTGACAACAAGCTTGATCTTGATAAATTCTACCTTATGATGCCCTTTAGGAGGGGCAAACTCCCCTCCTTTACATCCCAAGATGCCCATAGAATCCTCCTTGCCGCGAATGCGGTCTTGAGGGCGCAATCGAAGCTCCCTTCTTCGTCAAGATTGCTTCCTTTAGTCGCTAGGGTTTGCGCCACAAGTGGTGCAAGTGGGCTTCCTAGGCTTGTGCCTGAGAATGAGGATGAGGAGGAGGATGAGGATTGCGTGTTTGGGGCGGGAAAGAATGAGTACTTGACACGACAAGTTTCGGGTAAAGGGTGGAAGCCGAATCTGGATACCATTGAGGAGAAAAGAGAAGGGAAGAAAGAGTTGAACATGGTAGTTCTTGCTAGTAAAGTTGTGAGGAGGATTGAGAGTAAGGGCTTGGTTTGGGGCTAATTAATAGTTAAGATCTACTTTGAGTTTGATTCTATGTGAATTGTGATGATAGTGTCAAGTTTCATGGGTATGTTTAGTGTTTGTTTTCTGTGATTTGTAGTATGAATGTATGTTTATGTAAATTTGCAAAGGTATGTCTCAATCATTAGCTTAATCCAAACTAAGTCTTAAAATGTATTTTAATTAGGTGTGACCCTATGAGTTGAATGATGCTTGCATCGAGTTTGAAGCACTACCTTATGCCAATAAAACCGATTTTCTTTTTATCGAAGTGATGACAACAGATGTGAAAGAACTCAAGTCAGTAACACAAAGGGCCACATATGTTACCAACGCTCTACCAAATGCTTAATACACAAATGATGTAGATCCAAGATGACCCGAGTTCGAAATTTAATTAGAACTATCAAACTAGTCCTGCCCATGGCTTACGAGTTGATAAGAGATTCTCATTCCTTAACCAGAGGTCTTAAGTTCGATTTACCACCCATTAGTTACCTAAATTTGGGAAGATTGATTGTGAAATATTCAACTGCGACGAATGACAAACTTGGGAAGATTGATTGTAAAACACACCCCTTAATGATGCATTTGGTATCCACAAGAAGGTACCAAATATGAGCATCAAGCATCAGTTTTCGACGATATTATATACTAGTTCATAAGAATGGTTAATTTGGTATTAGTATCAAATTGATACCAATCATAAACAAAACCCTAATTTTGACATAAACCTCATAACTTAAGTGTGAGTAATTCCTTTTAACTTATGCAACCAAAATTTTACCAAATACCTAAATACAATATCAAAACTTCATATTGAATCATTGATAGTACAAAAAGACATCTTCATTCTTCAAGCCAAAAAAAGCAGTGGCCAGATGAATTTTGCAGGTCCATAAGAGGCCCACTTAGGTCCAAGATAAGGCAATGTCAGTTAGTTGCTGTGGGCCCAACCCAGCAAGCCCACTTGAAACTCATTATAAGGGCCCATCAGCACACCATGTCTGACGCCTGAAACGACATCCTCCACAGAACAGTGCATAATAGTGATAATTTCTGGAAAACTTGGTAGATTTTTTTTCATATAAAAGAAAAGGACAAATGTTGGCTAGGGAAAAAAAAACTCTTATTTACTTACTTTTTCAGTTAAAAAAAAATGTTAAAGAAAGAGCTAATATATATATAATATTTAATGTATTCTTAAAAGGGGAAGCTGCTCTTAAAATCTATATCTATAATACATGAAAAGTTGTGTTCACCTCTCATTTATTGTCCATCCATTTAATGATTCATCATATATGTATTTTTTTATTTCTATTCCATCCAATATCAAAAATACTTCTATAGCTCAATGGTTAAAAGAGTTGTTTCTTATGTGTAAGGTCTTGAGTTCGAATCCTAACAATTACACTTTCTCCATATTTTTATTAAAACTCTTTGTATAAATTCATACCTAATTATTTATCTAATTATATAAATTCAAACCACATCTTCCTTCTTTTTTTTTGACTTTGTCATCGTTAATAATAATAATAATAATTATAATATATTTAAAATAATCCAATAATACATACGTTAGTGCTAATTGATTCTAAGATTTGCAAAAAATAATATTTTGATAATTTATGGTAGCTAGGACTTGCAACAAATTGATGTAAATTTGATATTCATATTACCCTGAATTATCTATATCTATCTTCTATCATATAAACGTACCATTTTTTTTTATGTATATAATAGTTCAAATAATAATATTAAGAGTTACAAAAATTAAAATTTGAATAATTTACATTAAGAGTTACAAAAATTGAAGTAAATTTGTTATTCATATTAACATCTAATTAATGAAGGTAAAAGCTTTTCACATTCTACAACCTCTATTTTTCCCATTATAAAACCCCTCTTTGATTGTTCATCCTATTTGCATTCGGTTAGCCATCCCTCTACGAGGAGAACACCGGGTAAGTACACACTACAAATTAGTTATTTTATTTAGATAATTTTCTTTTAAATATTATATAATTTTAAAAAATAATTTCATCTTAGATTTTGTATTCGTTTATAATATATTTATATATACAAATTAAGGAATTTTTTTTAATAATTTTTAGTCTCATTATCTTTCATAAAATTTAAAATTATAATGTCCCGGTTCATCATATATTTTTTTCATCTTTTGAATCTTTATCAAATTTCCTTTTTTACTTATTAAATTATGTCTAGATGGGTATCTCTTGGAATGAGAACAAAAAAAAAAAACTTTTTGAAAATGAAATTTGATATTAATATACTTTTACGTTTTTTTATTTGCAATATTCATTTATCAACTATATGATGAAACAACAAAACCTAGACACCAATAACCGTACGTTATTTTTCCTTAAAATTTGCATGCCTTGAAATTTATTAAACACGTTATCTTATCATTATTCTTTTATTTTGTTTTATTTATGATGAATGCAAAGCTGTCCATTTTATGCCTAATTATATATATAAATTGAAATGATAATGGCTGAAATGATATTAGTGATGATAGTGCTTAATTAGTTTTAAGAGTTACAAAAAATAAATATTATGATAATTGGTTGTAGGAGTTGCAACAAATTGAAGTAAGTTTAATATTAATATAATTAACATCTAATTAATTAATGTAGATAAAATTCTTCGCTTTCTATAACCTCTCTTTTTATATTATAAAACCACTTGATGATTGTTCATTCCATTCACATCTGGCTGTTTGTTTTGTTCTTTTATAATTTGATTTAAATATTATTTTCAACAATTATTTTATCTCACATTTTGTAATCTTTTACAAGATTTTTATACACGAATTTAGAAAGTTTGTATTTATGTTTTTTTTTCTCATTGACAGTCATTTTTGTAGCTTTTAAAATTATATATAGCATTATATTTGATAATATCTAATTTCTGATATATTTTCCCCCATCTTTTTCATCTTTATCAAAAATTCATTTCCAACACACAATTTACATGAATTTACTAAACATATATTATTTTGCCATTATTTTTTAGTTTTTTTTTATTTATGATGAATGCAAAATTGTCCATTTAATGCCTAATTTTACTTATATATACAGAAAATTAAAATGATCATGATTGAAATGATATTAGTGATTGATTATAGTGTTAATTAGTTTTAGGAGTTTCAAAAATGAATATAATGATAATTGATTGTAGGAGTTACCAAAACTTGAAGTAAATAAACATCTAATTAAATGTAGATAAATCTCTTCACATTCTATAACCCTTTTTTATTATTATTATTATTATGAAACCACTCAATGAGTATCATGATTTTTCATTCTATTCACATCCAGTTAGTCATTCATCTAAAAGGAGAACACCATGTAAGTACACACCTCAAATTAGTTATTTTGTTCATTTATATTTCCATTTAAATATTATTTTAAACAATTATTTCATTTAACTTTTTTATTCATTTATAAGATTTGTTATACACAGAGTTCGAAAGCAACCAGTTTGTACTTTGTACATATCCTAAAAGGTATTTATTTTTGCTCTTACTACATCATTATCAACCCTTTTCTCTTTAATTTGATGAATATCTTAGGCTAAACAAAGAAATACTTTACGTGTTATATATACAACAAAGTAATTTTTTTTACCACATTTAAGTAGAAACAAATTTGTTATTTTGTTTGAATTTATATTCATAATATTATATTATTCCATGGATAGCCAATTTTATACTAATATATATATACTTTATTTTTCATTAATAGTTCAACTTTTCTTTATTGGATATCTAAAAACTTTTTATAAATCATATATCCATAGATTTAAAGCAAACTAATCTCAATCATGTCTTGAGAACTTCAAGAATATTCGAAATCACTATATTGGAAACTATTTTTTAATGCAATATGTTATTACAATTTCTAAACAAATACTCCGTATATAGCTAATTATATCATTATATATTTACTAAATAATTACATCTTTATATTTTTTGCATAGATAATATATACACCAATGAAATTATCAAGGAAATTGATCATATTAGATGTGGATAGTACGTGATAAAGGGCTAATCAATTTAATGTATTTATTTTAACATTTTAAATAAAAGGACTCATATTATAATATTTTACATATAAAATATCATGCAAATTTTCTATACTGTATTTTTTAATATTTTTTTTTATAATATACTGCTTATGAGCAATCTTTTAATTTAATCACATAATTGATATAAAAAAAATGTCTCGGGCGTAGCACGAGTCTGCCACCCTAGTTCTAGTATATAAAAAGAGGATACGAGTTGCACAATCTATCTATCTATTAGTATCTATTAATCTATCTATCTATCTTCTATTAATTTTTATTACTAATTCTGCTAGCATTTTGCTGTCGTGTCACGCCCATAATTAAAGTTGAATTTTTTATTCAAATGGTATTTTCTCATTGGTCAATATTATTGTTGAAATTTGAAAATATCTGTTTCCAAATTTAAATATATTTATTTCCTATCTTAAATATACTGTATTTGTTTAGCCTTTTTTCCTTTGTCACCCATTTTTGGTAGTTTGCTTTTGGATTGAGGAAGGAAATCTTATATATATTTATTTCTTTTGGTTTGATAATTTGGTTTATGAAATAAGAATAAAATGAATAAATATTACACTGAAATGCACGGTTATCACATAGTAGGGTGACAGGAGTTTGAACTTTCACTTGAAGATCATTAAGAATACCTTGTAACCAAATGTTTTCACTTGCTGCATATGACATGCTACGGTATTCACTCTCAGTAGAAGATTTAGAGACTACCTTTTGCTTCTTAGACTTCCATGATACCAAAGAAGAACCAATAAACATACAGTAGCCCCAATCAGCATCACAGTATGCCTTTAACTGCAAATTAGACTGCGCAGAATAGAACAAAGCTAAATTGAAACTGCCCTTGAGATATCTAAGCAAATACATTGCTTCATTCCAGTGTGGTTGCAAGGGATTTTGAAGAAATTGACTGAGTTGCTACACAGTGAAGGATATATTCGGCCTTGTCAATGTCAAGTACAACAACCGACCAATTAATCTTCTATAACTCTCAGGAGAGCTGACTGGATCACCACCATCTATAGAAAGCTTGGTCCCCTTTTGCATAGGAAATGAAGCAACCTTGCACTATGTCATATAAGCATCTTTTAAAATATCCAAGATCTACTTTCGTTGATTCAAGAGAATACCAGTTGAAGACATTGAAATTTCCATTCCTAGAAAGTATCTGGCCACCTCAAGATCTTTAATAGTGAAAGTAGAGTGGAGAGCATTCTTAGTGTGAGTGATCATGGCACTTTCATTGCCCATGATGAGCATATCATCCACATATACTAAAGCCACAATAAAGTATGTATCAACCACTCTGGTGAATAGGGAATAATCATGCATGGACTGAGAGAAACCTAGAGAAGATAAGAACTTAGTGAGTTCTAAGTTCCATTGCCTGCTAGCCTGTTTCAAACCATAGAGGGATATATGCAGCTTGCAGACCTGACCAGGAAGAGCTTTGGTGTAGCCAGGAGGTGGTTCCATGTACACTTCTTCATCTAGAAAATCATGGAGAAAAGTGTTGTTGACATCTAACCGATGAAGCTTCCAATTTTTAGCAGCAGCAAGAGCCAACACAGTACGAACAGTAGAGAGATTTGCTACTAGTCTTATCCTTCACTTGTGTATACCCTTTTGCCACTAGCCTAGCTTTGAACCATTCAATCTCTCTATCAGGTTTGTATTTAACCTTATAGATACATCTAGAACCAGTTGCCCTCTTTCCTCGTGACAAATAAGTGAGAGACCAAGTCTGATTAGTCTCTAAAGCATCCAATTCTGCACTAATTGATTCCTTCACAATTACAGACAGGCAAGGGATCAAGGAGCTGCAATTCATCCCAGATCCGTTTAAGTTTGCCATAATACGCAGTAACAGACAAGTTCTCCTGATGCAGGTTACTAAGTTAGCTTCTTAACTAATAAATGAGTGGATCATTCGACTCATAGAACATCTCCCTAATCTCGTCCCACAGTTCCTTCGAAGATTACACGTACATGAAGTGCTCACCTACTTCCATGGTCATCGAATTGATGAGTCAGCACATGACCATGTAATCGGCTCTACTCCATCTCTCAAAATCTTCACTCGACTCCTCAGGTCTCACACATGCAGCTTTTTGTGATGAATCATAGTTTCGCTTTGGCTCCTAACGCCATCCTAACGCCTCTACTCCAGCAAGTAAAGTTCATTCCATTGAACAAGGTGGACACGAGTTGCATCCCCGGGTGGTCCGAGTTTGAAAGAAAATACGGATTGATATGAATATTGTTCATACCTTGCGCGAAATCACCAAATTGCATCTGATTCGGTACAAATGCACCAGTAGCAGCACTTCCCGGAGCTCCACGACTTGTTCCAGGCATGCCAAATCCAGATCCAGGTGCTGGTGACGTAAAAAATGTTCCTCGTCCGACGCCATTGCCAGCACCAACACCAGATCCGGTTCCAGGTTGATGCGGAGAAGAACCAGAACCTCTCCCAACCATCACAAAAGCAGCAGAAGCGATATCTCACATATCACAATCGAAGAACGAAAACACACTGAATCTCAAGGAGATTCATTGCGCTCTGATACCATTTGAAGTAAACGAAAAGATCAAAAATGGAGGAAGAAAATGGTTTCTGAAATTGAGAGCAAAAACAACCAATCAAATCAGTTTGATACAGCAAACTAATACCCCTTATGTACCGAATACAGACGGTGGAAGAGGGGGTTGTAACAACCTTCTAACTACCATTTGAAACCCCTGAAATGACCAAAATACCCCCCTCACTCTAACACTTATAACACTCTACAATTATGTTAAATCGTTAAGAAAAATCATGATGTTGAAAATCTTGAAAAATAAGCTTAATACTCTCTCTCTATACACACGCACGCACGCACGCACGCACATATACTAACCAAATATATTGTCCATTTCTTATATATAAAGTGAAAATTATTTATTTCTTATAATATATATTTTGTGAGAACATTAGAATTGTATATATATGTACGATCGGGAATGCACATAAGAATAAGATCCTACAATATTTTTATATGTATTTTATTTTTGAATCGTAAGATATTACCTTCAATAAGATTCTACATAAGACTCGAATCGTTCTACAAGTTTTGGATCATATATATAACCTTTAGAATTGTAGAACTAAATCGAAAATTTAACAATAATAGTTCCTCATACGTGCTTGAATTTCTTTGTTTTTCACAATAGTCAACTCGTCTTCTATTCTTTTAATCTCTCAATTAAAAAAAAAAAGGGTCATGACTTGACTTCATCTACTTGTCAAAACATGTCATTTTAACTTCTTTTATAAATTTTGAAAAAATCAACAAATACAGAGTATATTATACCCTTATTTATCAAACTGCCTTTTACTCTTTTTCAAAAATTACAACTAACAATCTACTGATTATCAAAAAAAATAAAATTTATAAATTAGCGATCAAAATACTCACAGTGACATTTTATTGAACAAAATCAATGATATGTTTGTAGCTTGTTTTGGGCGGTTAAAAAAGGGGAAATTATGTGAATAGAGGAGGGTGAAGTGGATTTGGGGAAAGGGGCCTTTTACTCTTGTACTCTTGTAATTTGTCGGCTTTGCCTTTTTGTTGGTTTATGTCTTTATCTTATTGACGGTTTATCCGTCGTCGAGTTCTTCGGCCTATCGACCCCGGGCCTGTCCGGGCGTCGAATTCTTACTTTAAAAAAAAAAAAAAAAAAAAAAAAAAAAAGATTTGGGGAAAGGGGTAAAAAGCAATTAGGAAACCGTGAGAAGTACTTCACTCAACAAAACAATCAAGGTAGAGCAGACGGCAATGCTCATCATTCCAGTTTGTGCACTTTGTAAGAAGTTTGGGTCAGCCTTTAGGCGTTAATTTTGCGTTGACAACCAGGTGAAACATCATTTCATGTCTCCCTCTTTTTTTGTAATCACATTATTTGACACTCCCTCCCTCTCTCCCTGTTACTACTCACCAACCCAATTTACACTCATATTTTTAGGCTTCAGAATCTACCCAGTATCTTTTGCCTTCATTTATCTCAATTATTTTGTCCTTCTAACCATTTTTTTTTAAAAAAAAATAATAATCTTTGTAGAGTATTTATAATGATTTTTCCGAATTCTTAATTAAAATTCCCTATTTTTAAGAAAATTATGCTCCAATTGATTTCTTAAAACATTCTTTAAATTGGAAAGCATAATATAGAGAAATTAAGCTAAATTCCCTAAATCTATAATATTCACAGAATAATTTAGGGAATAATTTTAAAATATCCTAATTCGAGAAAAATATTGTTTAAATAAAGAAGAAAAAGTGAGTTAAATGAAATGCCTAATTTTTATTTATATTTTTGTTACGAGGATAATTCAACTTTGTTGATAAACCTCGAGTATGATACAACCAACAAAAAGCCATAGTTAAGGTAAATCGACTTGTATCGTTCAGCTCAATCCAATGATAAAAAGCAATATGAGACGTTTTAACGGTTACGGAGTAAAGTATAACTCAGTGGCAGTGGCAGGGAGTAAGAGGGGATGTTGTGACGTCCAAGGAATGCCCAATTTTCATCTACGTTAATGTACGTGGTAATTAAATCAAGAAACAATCCAACTTTCACAACAATATGCGGAGTATAGTTTATAATTAATTAATGTATGTAACCATCAGATCTAACTTGCGTGTTCCTTTAAGCAACATACCAACTTTCATCTACCACGTTAATGTACTCTCCATTTCTCATTAATGTTCATTTAATTAATAAAAGTGGTTTCTCTCCCCTTTTCGCCTTATGATTTCAGATCATTTCCTTTGATCACACCTCTTCTTCAACCACTTGTTAACATTAAACATTACATGTTAATTCAATGATAATTTCCGCTGTGTAGGAATTCCTACCATGAGAGAAGAAAAGCATCGAATGATTTAATCCAATAGTTATAACTTAAATATGAATTAACAAACATGGAAAAATAGTCAGGTTAAATCCGATCCATATCCCCAATCTGTACATATATGAATTTTTTTTTTAAAAATAATCAGGCGGCATATATTAATCGCTTTGTCGATCATGTGAAAAATAAAGTATGAATTTGTAATAAACAAATATAGCATTTCAGAGTTTCAACAGATCTAAGAAGATTGGGAATTGAATCATACAATACAGTACTGTATTTCTTAGCCAGGAGCTGACCGTAATGAATACCAATACAAGATAAATCCAGCGAAAATTGGACAAGCAATTGAAATTATTAAAGTAAGAAAAATAAAATACAAATTCTGGATTGATCTTCGATCTGAAGACATTAGCAATTTTAAAATCTATATGACTAGCTATATGTAACAGTAACACATACAAATCTGGCAAAATAAAGGGGGAAAAAATGAAAAAATTTATAGCTACATAATTATATTCCCAATTACTTATGCGACATATATCTGATTCAAGGATGAATCAAAAGAAGTAGAGATATCCAGGCGAGCTAGTTGAATTCACAGAAAGCCTGATCGATCGGGAATTGAAGTCAAAATCCACCGTACCGGAAACGAATTCATGTAATCACACACTTACTCCTCTTGGCGAGCCTGGAAACGAAATCGAATCCGGATCTGAGGAACTCGTCCACCTCGTCGCCGTTCACGAACTCGACGAATTCCGGCATCAGCTTCCTCTTGCACACCGGCGGGCGTATCTTCTTCCTAGGCGCCGGCGGGGGGCTGCTGAGCTCCGGAATTCGGTGCTCCTCTGATCTCGGCGTCCGGCACCCTTCGGCTTCGCCGTCGACGGATTTTGGACCGTTCTCCGCCGGAATTGCGGCGTCTGATCCAACTAAACGGCGATCCTCTTCGCCGGTGGAAGGAGATCGGCGTTTGATCGGTCGAGAGGGCGGGATTTGGATGGGAGGGAGGTGAAATTTCAGATCCGTAGACATGGTGAGGGAGAGGGAAATGAGAGGGAGGGAGAAATTTGGGGGTGTTTGTTATAGAGAGAGGGAGGCGTGTATGGGAAGGTAATATGAGGGGGTAGATCTTCTTTGGTTTACGGGCTTTTTATTTATTTATTTTTCATTTTTATATCAATATTAATAAAACATAAATAATACTCCCCCGTCTGGAAATTCATGTCGTTTTAGTCTTATGCACAAATTTTAATAAAAACACTCATCAATCAATCAACATCATCATTCCACTAACTTTTTCATTAATTTTATTACCCACTACATTTTTAACCAATCAAAACCTTCAAAAAAGTCAACAACACACAAATCAATACAAATCATTACAGTACTATCCACTACCTAGAAAACCTAAAACGACATCTATTTTGATACAAAACTAAAGAGCTAAAACGACATGAATTTCGAGACGGAGGGAGTATTATATATTTTCTAATATGTATCCACTACCAAAAAATAATACTCCCTCCGTTCAACAAAACTTGTCGTTTACTATTCACGCACGCTTTTTTATAATGATAAAAACTATATAAAATATTTATTTATTTTAAATTTTTTTTAACAAGTTTGTACTTATTAATAATAACTACGAAATTGTTAAAAAAAATTATTTAAAAAGTCGATATTTTATATAGTTTTTAGCTCCTAAAAAAACGTGCATGAATAGTAAAACGTCAAGTTTTGTTGAACGGAGGGAGTAATAAAAGATTACTAACATGTTTGGTAAAAATAGCGGTTAGGGCCGCCGATGAAAATCTGTGAATAAAAAATCATGAAAATGAAAAACTAGGATTTCAAAGGCTAATTAAACTAAAATCTTATATTCATTTCATTTACAATTATATAATATAAAAACAACAAGCTCCGAAAATCTATTTATTGTCTTAGTGTGGCAAACGGAGTCATACAATAGCAATTAAAGAAGGTAAACACTCATATCCAAAAATAGCATCTTTTGTTTAGTTAGACTTATATACTACAATAATATTTTTAATTTTTCTAATATATGTCCATTAAATACATCACATTAGAAAAAATTTCTTAAAATCAGATACTTAAAAGTTAAATCATTGGAAAACAATGAAAAATATAGCTAAAATGTGTTAAATTAGAAAAATATTTTCAAATTTAGTATGGTATAAAATTTCCTATTCTAAAAACGCATGTTATAATATTAAAATGATAAATACTCCGTATTTTAGTAGTACTCCGTAATTATTAAGTGACGTGTGGAAGGGCAAGTGAGGACTAGTTGCTTTTTTGGACAGCTCAGCTTTTCGGCAGCTACGCCAAGACGTTAAAGGTAAAAAATTTAATTAAGAAAAATAATACAGTACTCCGTACTCTGTAATTTGTAGCATAAAATATGGCCTTTATCGTAATTTATATTCTGTACAATTTTTTTTCATTATCCAAAGTTGATAAGTTTAATACGGAGTATTTTTTGTTTGTATCAAAAAAAAAAACGGAGTATTTTTGGTTATTTTTGCAATTTTTACAAGGATTTTTTTTTCTTGGATGCATTTATTAAAAATATATGTTTTTAGTATTATATTTTTATTTGAAAATATAAATCCTTTTAAGTTTTTCAGATAATAATTACTTTTTGATTTTTTTCCCCTTAAATTTTATTAGTTGATAATGGTTGGGGATAACTAAAATGAGTATTATAAAGATAATAAGTTTATGATTTTCTTAATTTGTGTGTAAATGTCTAAAAAAAAATTACTCAGTATAAAACTGAGGTAGTAGTTTAACTAGAGTACCCTTGGTCCCTTATGGGCTCGTTTGATTTGATATGAGAATTGAAATTCCCGATAACTTACTTCATGAGAACTGAATTTCCATAAAGTTCAATTTATGGGAATTGTGAAAATATGTTTGATTGATTTTTTTTGTTTAGATTATTAAATTGAGGATTTGAGAATTTCTAAATAAAAAATAGTGAAAGTTGAACTTACTCGGAGTACTAGGTGAGAAAACTTCCTTCAAATTGAAAGAATTCAATTCAAATTACTAAGAAGTTGAATTCGTGAGGTTTTAAATGTTTAAAATACCAACCAAACACATATTTTTCTCTTATTTTCTGTGATTTAATACTTCCTGAGTTTTTAAATTGTCAACCAAACAAGGCCTAAAGCCTTTATAGTAGGATGTTGCTTGGAATATTAAAAAGACTAGTAGCTAACTTTGATGGGTAAACTTGAAAAATGTTGCTTGGAATATTTTTTCAAACAAAGTTAATTACAAGCCTGAAAGGTCAAATATGATCGAAGGGCATAATGGTTTTTTGAACGTGTGTCTTTTTAAATATTTCAATTTGATAAATAATTTCTTAGGTTCACTTTCTATAAAATAAATTTTCCATAAATTTTACTTTAAAGTATAAAAATGTTTTTCGTTGAAACTAAATTCACATGAATTCAATTTCTATAATTTGTTTTATTTAACAGGGAAATCTCATAGCAATTTATTTAAAATTACTCTTATAGTCTTTATTTATTAACACACCTTTTTTTTATTGTAAGGATAAATTGTAAAATTTCTTAATCAGATTAAAATAAAAATGAGATTTGGAAAAAAGAAGAAGTAATTTGGAAAAAAAAAAGGAAGTAGATCTTACTCACCTCCTCATGGTAAGTTGAATTCCACCATTTTGGAGGAATTTCAATTCCCGATAACTCCAATTCCTAGGTTTTTTAGTTTTAATTTTTTGTACCAAACACATATATTTCAATCACTTCCAGGTTTTTGTACTCTTGAGAAGTAAATAGCTAACCAAACAATGCATTAGACGGTGAAATTCAAAAAATATGATCAATTTTTTTTATATATAGATTTTATGTTTTTAATTTATGTCCTTAGTCATTTCACATAAATACATTAATTAGCCAACCACAATAGGATTGTCCGTTCGACACTCGTTAACCCGCTTTCTCAATGTCCTCTCCTAGAAGATTGACAATTATATAGTCAACCGAAAGGATGCTGGTCTAGTAGAGTCGACCCGATCCATGCAAATCTTTACCTTATCGGGAAAAAAAAATTTAGTAACTTGTATTTTTACGGGGTTTATAAAGTGTTGTTTAGGAAATTTCAACATATTTCCCAAATTCTTAAAATTCTCCATTTTGAAGAAGATTTTGACTATTTTGTTTCAACAGATTCCCTGAAACTTTATTTAAAATGGAGAAAATTATTTAGCTTATCTCCAACGGTTTCCCCACTTTGAGAATTTGTGAGTTTTTGGAAGAATTTGAAGGTATTTTTTTGTCCAACAGATTCCCAAATCTGCAGCAGAAATTCCAAAATGGATAAGCAGCAGAAAAAATAGAGATGATTTACTAAATATGTAGCATTCTTCAGACTAAATGATTCACCCAATTTTCGAAATAGGGAAGCTGTTGGAATTAAAGCAAAAATAATTTGAAGAATATGTATTTTATACACCCATTTTGGTGAAATTTTAGGGAAGTTGTTGGAGAAGGTCTTATATGGTAGCTCGAGCAACTTGAGCCCTAATTAAGTTCATTTATTTGTTAAACGAGCGAAGTAGGAACACATTTTTATACTTGATTTAAATTGAGGCTCGGTTCGACTCAAACTCGAATAAGTGGTGGATGTAGAAATTTTTTCGGGGGGGGGCTAAAAAATATTTCGACAAATGTTTTTCCATGTATGTATGAAAAATAATTTTTTTATTTAAATATATTAGAAAAAAAACCTTAAAGTTTTTATTTAAATATTCATGTTAGTAGAAAAAGTTTTTTAAAAAATAAAAACTATTTTGGAAAAATGAGAATTTATATATGTATAGAAAATACTTTTTCTTTAAATATATTGAACAAATCTTAAATTTGTTATTTAATTAGACATTAAGAAAACTAAAAGAAATAAAAATTGTAAGAAATGAAGGCTAATGAGATTTGAACTCATGACATTAGGGTAATAATATAATCATCCTTCCCAATTAAGCTACTCCTTTTATACTCTTTTATCTCTAAAATTAATAAAAATTACTAAAAAAATCCATAATTTTTTCGCTGACTTTTATTTTTCTTATGGACTGGGCGACTTTAGCCCCTGAGCCCCCCTAGAACCACTAGTGACTCAAATATTGTAGAATTTATAACATTTTTCATTAGTACTATGTTATGTTATGAGTGAGTAGACGCGAGTCTAAATTTAGAC
The DNA here is from genome assembly GCA_037127255.1 of Persicaria tinctoria. Taxonomy (NCBI): domain Eukaryota; kingdom Viridiplantae; phylum Streptophyta; class Magnoliopsida; order Caryophyllales; family Polygonaceae; genus Persicaria; species Persicaria tinctoria. The sequence goes on from JBANSL010000008.1 coordinate 17,146,488, forward strand.
TCGACTCGAGTCTAAATTACTCAATTCATTAGGCTTGAATATCAGCTCTACCTAAATTCATTGTATTCTCCCTATTTTATAAAAAAGATTTAAAGAATCATTTTGAAGTCTCAAAATTAAAATTTTTTTTATTGAGATTTGTTGGATAGACACACCTCGACGTTCCTTTTTTCCATAAGCTCGTGTACTGATTAACTTGAAGTAATCGAATATCCTTTGAAATAGTTAACTTACGATCTACAATATGATTATATAGAATGTGAATGTTGTTGTGATGTCTTGGGATTGTCCCACATCGAAAAACACGATAATTCGAGTCTTGCATATAAGTCAGTGGACCACTTCTTCTATTGCCGCTCGGTTTTAGGATGGAACCCTGTTGTGATGTCTTGAGATTTTCCCACATCGAAAAACACGATAACCTGAGCCTTGCATATAAGTCAGTGGACCACTCTTCCTATTGCCAATTGGTTTTAGGATGGAACCCCGCTCGGCTTGGGTGCGCATGATGCGCTCTGCCGTGTGAACCCCCCACGGTTATATGGTCCACCGAGATTTATCATGGTATCAGAGCAGGTGCGGTCCGGAACCCTGGTCGATCTATTGGGCTAGCCGACCTTAAGACTCAAGAGTGCAACTGGCAAACTTGCTTAATTGCCTACAGTTACACTTGAGAGGGCGTGTTGTGATGTCTTGGGAGCCTTGCATATGGCCCACCGAGATTTATCAAATGTGTTATTATTGTGTAGATAAGGTTGAACCTTAACTCTATGATCGATATGTTGATTTAAAATTGGCCTCACAAGTTTACAAAGAATGAGAAATTAATTTGAAATAAAATACAATGACTAGTCATCGAAAATGATAGAATCTAATTTAAGCATTCAAAATATTTCAATGGTGGAGACCACCTTAAATCTACTTGTAGATTTTAATTATAACTCACCCGGTTTCTTTTTATTTCAACATGAATATTGGAAATTGCAACCAATATACATTCAATTTATAAATCAAGGTGTCCCGATAGGCCGCTAATTAATATCGAAATGGACGTTATACTTATACCAATGTTAGATTAGATGTTGAGTGGTGAAGTTGTCGATGTTGCTCAATGTAAAGTGAAAGATTGGATCGGGTCGAACCGGACTAGCAACGTTGGATCGAACGCTAGGGAAAATATTATGAATACACAATCTCTCTCACAATCACACACACACACAAAAAAAACGTTTCTGAACCCATATTTTTATTTGTTTTTTTTAATACTTTATGTTATAGGTCTGATCGGCCCGTGTTATAGCAACGTTCAACCCGACGTTAGGACCAACCCAATTCTTCACTGGCCATCGAGCAACGTTGACAACTTCTATACTCAACAACGTTCAATATCTAACGTTGTACAACATCCAATTCAACGTTAAAACAACGTCCAATTCAACGTTAATTCGCGGTGTATATAGGGTGCGCGTGAATCAAATGATTGTTAAATAATTTTGTTTTTAAATTATCTATAAAACTCATCCAATGATATCAAGAATGAACTTCCCCGACCGGGGTGGCCTAGTGGTGTGGAGTATGGGTGGGGTTAGGAGGTTTCGGATTCGACCTCTATCTCCGCCTGTTTCTTTAGGTGAAATTTTAAAATTTGCCTTACTCCCTACCAGTGGTTAAACCTGAGCAAACATGGGCTAACCCGCCCGGCCCGCCCAACCCGCCCTGTAAATATGCGGGCTTGAGTAAGACAAATGGTCCAAGTGGGCCGACAGGCCCGGCCCGCCTATATACATTACTTATATTTTTTTTATATTTGTATTAAAATACTACGGAGTATATATATTGATTATATAATATCTAAACTTTTACATCTATTACTTTATAAATACTAATAGTATTTACATCACATATAAATTAAGGAATACAATAGTACTAATTAAATAAATTATTTTCAAGATTTTTTCATTGAAATGAACCTACATAAAGATTGTAGTGTGTAATTTCACATTTGTGTAACTTGTATACATTTGTTTTGTATAAAATTTCAATCTTTTGAGACACTTAGCACATTTGTGTAGTTTGAGATCAAACGCAAAAATAATAAAGTAAAAATATTATTTTATAAAATTATAATGGGCGACCTGGTAGACTACCCGGCCCGCCCAAGTGTGCGGGCTTGGGCAAGAGAGTTGGCCCATAAACCGGGCCTAGCCGAAGCCCGACCCGCTAAAATGGGCCAATATATTCTCATAGGCCCGGCCCAAGCCCGCCCATGCTCAGGTCTGCCAGTGATCCAGTTAGTCGGCACAAACCGATTTACCTAATACATGACTCTTAGGGCGTGTTTTCTGAACTGGATTTTAAGAGGTGGAGGGGGGTGGAGGTGGGTGAAATGGGGTGGAGGTAGGGGAAATTGTCCTACCTTGGTGAGGGGAGGTAGGGGATGGAAAGGAGGTGGACCTCCTAAATAAAGGTGGGGTGGTGTTAGAGGGGGGAGAAGAAAACACGCCCTTAGTCTCTTACTGGCTAGGTCTTGTACCGGAAATTTGTCACCAAATTAAGGGTGGATTGCGTGGTCATTAAAAAACAAATGAACAACTACAAGTTCTTATACGTATTCAATCTCTATATTGTTAATAGACTTTATATATTTTATTTTGATTAAAATTCATTTTCATAAATTATACTCCGGTAAATTCATAAGTATAACTAGAATATTTGAAATTTATGGAAATAGGGAGTGCCCATTTGGGAATTTCGATCAATTCTTGTACTTTTTTTAATCCAAAAAGTACCCAACTGGCTAAGCCAACTAACCGAACGATATATCCCTTCTGTTTATTTAGGTCAAACTTCGATCTTCATTTTAAGATTGTTTAGTTGCTTTGCTTTGCTCGTAATTCAATTAATCTTTACATTAGTAGTATATATTAATTACAAATTTTCTCAAAAAAGATCGATAGATAAGGGGGTATTTGCAAACTACACATACCACTTCAACGGCAGGTTGATAGTGGCACTTCAACTACAAGGTATAGTATCTGCGATCATCAAGAGGCGCGAGAACCAATATGTATATATATATATAAAAGGACACAAATTGACCAGAAGAGTGATTTAGGGTTCTTGATCGAGGGTGACAATCTTACGAACCTCGACATCTTAAACGTTTCTGATACTATCATTCGGATTTTGTTAGCGGACTCTTTCACACAGTTGCTACGCTGGTTCCCTTCCGAACACGTACAGAACAGAGAGCTTTAATTACGGAGTAGTATTTAAACAAGAATTTACGGAGTATAATTTTATTTATGAAAAAAATACGTCTTCATAATGTGTAGTACTCCGTAGTAATTTTTTTTTATTACAAAATCTAACGACCGATAAAAAAAAAAAAAAAAAAAAAAAGGGATGTGATTGACGCCAAACGTGATAAGGTTCCGTCGTAATTGTACAGAACACATGTGACGTGTCGCACATCAAAACCATAGTAATTGCAAGCAATTCACATGCCAAGGAAGCAAAAGGGAAAGTGCGCATCACGCGGCTGAAACCGTCTTGTCAGAAACGCCATTGGCCAGGGCTGAACTGAAAAAGCGTGCCACGTCAGCGCGTGTGGGGCACGCTCGATCGGCAGTGGCAGGAGAACAAATCGGAATTTAATTTCCTTTTAAAAATTTAGGAGTGGGGATAGAAACAAAAAAGGAGAGCATAGGATACCGATTTGGGGATCAACAAAAAAACAAAAGAGCCATCTTAACCACCCAAAGAGATAACGTGCTTATAATACTATCGCTATGATGTATACAGTTTTTAGACCAAACGCCTCCTAATTTTATAATTTCATTTTTCTCATTTTAAATTAAAATTAAAATGGATTTGTTCACCAAATACCAACACTTTCTTCATGCATCTTTACACGTGAAATGTTTGTTTCGTTTTCTATTTCACATCTCATCGATACATCGATAATAATAATAATTACTATAATTTCAAGTTCAATTTAAGGTGGATGTCAAAATTAACTCGATTTTACTTTGATCGACCGTTTATATAGATTGTTGTAGAACAACATTATTGGTATTTTCCTTTCATCATCATTGAAAGATTTGACTATAATGTGTGTAATATTATACTACTCAAATGTGAAATTATTTAACAAAGAGGAAGAAATATATTGTGGGCACCAGACGAAATACTCTCTTCGTCTCACAATAGATGTCTTTTACTATTCATGCACGTTTTCTTAAAAACCTAAAAACTATATAAAATATCAACATTTTATTAAATATTTTTAAATAATATCATACATATTACTAATAAGTATAAAATTATTTTTAAAAATTAATTAAAAAGTAGATATTTTATACAGTTTTTAGCTCATTAAAAAACGTACATAAATCATCCAAAGACAACTATATATTGTAGGACGGAGGGAGTATACAATAAGTTAGGGTATCGTACCGTAATTAAGGAAATTACCAAAAAATTACTGTACTTGATTTGATTTTCATGAGCTATCTCCCTATATATGTTATCAACTGCTCTCCTGCTTCATCGTATTTTCGATTTTGCAATTTAGGATTTGTTAGTTTGTTGACCTTTCACAAAATTTCCAATGCCTTCAAACTTACAACTAACCGTTGTTCAACTCATTCAACGTTCAATGTCCATTTGCTTAAGAACGATAAAGGGAACATAATTGAAATCAAGGACTATCAATAAAATAAAATAATAGACCATAAACTACTTAAATTTTGAAATATAATTTCAAATTAGGACACTTTATCCTATATATGTCGTTGGGGTATGAGATAGAAAAATAGTACTCCGTATTAATTATGATAGATTTTCTTGCTCAAGGACATGTATTAAGCATGTTAATTTACTAAAGATTTCACTAGATTAAATAATTTAACCAAATTTAAATTATTTTGTTTTTGTAAGATTCGCCCGTTTCTATTAACGGTTTTCTTTTCTAATGCTTAACCTATGCCCTTAGGCATTGGTTAGAAAAATTGACAAAACCATCATATGAAACTTTTAGATTGAGAAATCCTCTTTTAATTTTTTATAGATTGTTTTTTTTCCCATGTAAAAATGCATGTTTAGGTAAAATTATGTCACCTATCAAATCTATTATATTTAGTAATTAAGATCATAATGGAATAAAGTTTTAACACATTTGATTGTCTTTTAGCAGCTACTAACTTAGTGGTTACTGGCCATTCTATTTCACCCCCTTAGAAAATGTGAAGTAGACAAACCTGTTGAAAGCAACTCATTAGCTGATTTTAGATTTCGGCTACAACATAATTAAAGGAAATTATTCCCTTTTGTTGGCGGGAATGCCTCCTATTTGAATTTAACATATAATAATATGGAACAAAATTAATGGGCAGCGTTGTTTTTTTATTTGTTCCCTAAAAAAATATTATCCATTTGTCACCATTATTTGCACTATCCCAAATTATTACTGTATTATGTTAAAGCTATAAATGCCTAAAAATAAAAATAAAAAAAAGGGGAAAAAAGTAGTGCACACCTCTTGAGTTGTACATGTAAAAATGCCTCATAAGTATTGAGATTTTTACGTTACATCGATGACTTTTGATCTCATGACTTGCAACTTTTTACTCTTTAAATGCCTAAAAAACTACTCCAAATGTCATTATTCACACACTTTTTTGTAAGACGTTAAAAGATATATAAAATATTAATTTTATCATTATTATTAATTTTATTATTATATAATTTAATGTGTATCAAGGATGAAATTAAAAAAATTAATTACAAAAATCGATATCACGCACATATACAATACACACGTATAATTTAAAAAATGCATCCATGAGTAATAAATGACCTGTTTGCTTAATCATGATAGTAGAAAAAATTGAGCTAGAATATCCAATCCTTAAATAAAATCATTTTAATCCGCTAACCCAAATAATTAACATTTCTAACCAATATAAAAATTAAAAACAAGAATAAAATCTATTCATTGTTTTTTAGTCCCAATTAATTAGCATATCTAAAGCTAATAAACCGGTTGTTGAAACGTTGGTATGAGCAAGTCCAGCTCATGAAGTTTTTGCATCACTTTCTTACTTACAAAAGTGGACACTTTTTTATCCAAAAAAAAAAACCAAGGTAGGTCGGTAACTAGTGTTGGTTAATTTAGTTGGTCAGCTTTTTGACCGTTACATACATCTCTTGAAACACAACCCTTTATTCCTTGTGTAATGTGGGTTACTTGCCTTTTGCGTTGGTTTCAGTAGCTTCACTTTCACGTTTATAGCCCTTTTTTAAGAGGCACAAAGATGCAAAGGTCACACACTTCATGTTAACATGTCCTAATATTCCTTGTGTGTGATCATCAAATTCATTCCATACTTCCAACAACATGCCTTTTTTTAAAAAAAAATAAAATATATTGATAAGCAATTCGGTTTACGACTGGTAAAACTGAGAGACCGGCAACCAACAAGCCAGTGCTAGGACTAGGAGAAGTCTGCACAAGATTGAAGGCGTGATCAAAGAAGGATCTCCGTCATCACCGAAAACCAGCCCCTACAACAGTTGAAACTCAAAGACGACGACACAGATTCATCGCTCAAAAGCACAATGACCTACAACAAGCCAGAATGACAGCAGAAACTTAAGGGTTTGTTTGGCAAATATCCACAATGACAGGTTCTCCAACTCAAAGTGGCGAACTCAAGAAATGCCTTGGCTCTTCCCGGGCTTTTTACGAGCTAAGACCGTCAGAAGATGGTTATGAACCACTCAAGATTGACATGAAGTTGCACTTCAAAAAGACAAGAAACATGAAGATCGACGAGGGAATACACGGAAGAATCAGCACCATTTTATTTACCCATCAATGAACAAGAATCAAGAGAATAACATGTTATTCCGGGTTATACACTAATGCATATTTGTGCTTTAGACACCAAGAGATGAAACCTGACAGGAAAAGTTCTACCCCCTTTCCCGGTCAGTATGAACCAGCACTAGGCATCTGCCATTCCTTTTCGTTCCGTTATTTTTCCACTCACCACACGCCATCTGGAAGCGTTTACAGCACAGAGTAGGCCCGTACGACCTCGACAATTGGCGCCCGACACAGTGGGCACTTGCCATCACCACGGACCAGCTCGTTTGCACACTTGAAGCAAGTGCACATGTGCCCACATCTGCAGAGAAGCACATATATGTTAAAGGTATAGACCATCGTATTCATGTCACCGGGGAACAAGGGAATTCCAAATTTCCCCAGTTGATCTATATCAAATTATACTGATAAAGAAGGGACTAGATCTGTAAAGTTTACCGATACAAAAGGGTGTCGATATGGTTGTCACAGCAAACACAGCATGTTCCTTTTTTTACATGCCCCCATTTAGATCCGTCCTCTGATGTTCCAGCGCCCTTACCTGGAATGCAAGTTCCAGTGTTCAATGTCAAAAGCCAAGAACATGCCATCCAAGAAAAACACCTTTAAACCACATGCAAATACATTTGTGCAGCCTCGACAATCTTTGACTGAACATTTTCTTTTCTAAGTTAAGCTAAGAACACACTTACCATTTTCCCCAGGTGAACGATTCAGAGCTGCAGATACCTCCTGCCGAACAGATCGATGCAACTCTAGTTGCATGTCCATACATGCCTCCAACATCCTCTGCATGTGATTCATACCCTGCTGAAGCCTAGCCACATCTGCTCGGAGGTCATTAATCATTTCCCATTCCTGTGCAATCACATATAATACTTTAAAAATGACAAATGTCAAGCCTGAGAAAAAACCTCAGGCAAAATATACAATACATGCCTGAATAAGTCATTATTTTTATCATAAGTTGACCATCACTCTTTTTTCTATGCCAACTTTGGGTATCACTAATCGAGTCATGGTAGAACTGCAATTATGTGATTCCTGGATTTGATAGCCAGTCATACTATTCGAATGCAGATATGCATCTTGGGGTGAATATTATGATACTCCGAGAATTTGAAGTCTGCAGAAGAAACTCTTGAAGCTAGTCCCTATACTTCCTACAGGAGCTATGAAATAAACAGCAAATTCATTTGACATGCTTCGCCTCTCTTTTACCTGAGGTCATGTGACAATTTCTTTTTCTTGGCTTCCCAAATATACACTATTTTTTAATGAATATCTGAACATCTAAAAGGAGTGGAGACACTCAATTGTCATGGTATGCTCCTTCACTACCTAGTTCTAGGCTTCTAGCAAAATAATGAGCATCATACCTCTCAACAATGCAAAAAGCACTATAACAGGCTAACAGCTTACGAGTTCTGAGCGGTGCATGCCATGACGAGGCCAATGAGTATGGCGAAGATGCTGGTGCCAGAGAGGCTGAGGTGGTGGCACAGGTGGCGATGGAAGAACTAGTGAGGGTCTGGCAACTGTCTCCAATTGATTTCGCTCGTCCCTCTGCAAATCCTGATTCTGTGGTGACGATGCAGGATCAGGCATGTTTTCCCAGTCAATGGGAGCACGACCTTGCCTTTCCACATACGTCTGTATTAACTGGTCTAAGCTTTCACGAAAGCCACTGTGGAGAAGAGTCGAGACACTTCTCCTGCATAAAGGAAACAAGTTGGAGCAAACGTCTAGTGACGAGAAATTCACTGACAAAAAGTGCAAGTGGATATAATCATATACCTGCCAAGAAGTTCACGAAGTTCCATACTGTACACATTATCATCATCAGATGGATTAAACCTGTTGACTCTTCTTGTATTAAATACCCTTCTTGTTCTAGGAAGATCAGAAGGTCCTTCACGTGCCCAGTTTCCTGCAGTGCCTCGAGAACTCTCGGCACGCCAAGCTTGATAAGCTTCTGGAATAGAAGCTCCTTCAGCACCCGTAATTCCTGGAGCATCATAAGTAGATGGTTGGCCGTTCCTCTCATCCTCAGTGATGTGTTCCCAATCACCTTGACTAGTCTCTTGCCCAATATTACCATCAATAGCTGATATCATTTCAACATTTCCAGCAATTTCTGCTGTATTTGGCCTGTCAATATCCTGACTTCTGGCTGGTGATGGTTCAAAGTTTGGAAGGTGGGCAGTAAAAGAAGTGCCACTTTGTGTCTGATCACTTCTCACATTTTCAGGATGACTTGATACATCATTACTGTTATTGGTTGCTTGACCACGAACAGGATTCTGTAATCTGGAATGGATATCAGGTGAGTTTAAAATAGTAGTCAAGTATATCAAAAAGCACTTTTTAATGCCTAGGAAAGAAAAGCAAAGGAAATAGGTAAAAACTCTAGAAGGATTCAGTAAGTGAAAGAAATGATTTAAAAACTTAAGCATATCCTATGGTACAAATAAATGTACACCATGGTCATAGAAAATAATATAATACTATAGTGAATGGAACAATGAAGGTATCTATGATGAAAAACAAGTTTATGGATTACAATCATGTTTCAAAATGCCATTATTTACTACAATGCTGCTCAGTTTTTAAAAATTTTGAACCCAAAAAATCATAATGCTGGATTATGCTGCTCAATTTCAGTGGTAGTAGCTAGTATAGATGAAAATTCAGAACACTATATACAACACTACTCAATTTCAATAGTAGGAAATAGGTCTATAGACAATAATTTTAACATCAAGCGATTTCAGAAGCAGTTTGTTTCAGTCTGTGAAGAATATTTGCAGAGAGACATAACATGTTTATCTCTGCACCCAAGTAGTGCCCCACATGACATTGGATGCAAACTAACAAATATTATTAATTCAATTCAGCTTTATAGATTAAATACTCTGAACCAGATTATGGTTGCACATACAATCAAAGGATTCATATACCTGTTACTAGATACAGTATGTCGTTGTCTCAACCGAAGCAATTCACTTGCTGCCATTGAAGGTGGTCTTTCTTCCTCAAGGGGTCTCTCACTTCGTAAAAATCTACCTCGAAGAAGTGACTGGGACATTCAGAACAGGAATATGTCAAGACCCCAGACTTAAATCCCCAACATTGAGTGTCACAAAGAAAATTAGCAAGACAGGAGAATAAGAGCAATATCTCAATCTTATCTATTACAAAAGAAACTACAAATTTATTTCTTTAATCTTCTAGACTTCCCCATCAGAAGTTACTTACCAGCCAAGGACAATAAGTTTCTTGATTCTTTAAGTTTGTCCTCCATCCAATGAATTACACAAGATCAGACATTTCATTCTATTAATATTACTATATGTCTTAGACTGAGCGTAAGGTGAGTTTAAGTTTCACAAGTCACAAATCACAATGTCTTCAACAACAACCTACCACAGGGATTACCTCTGTTTTAGGCACCTAAAATTGGTACTTCCTTTAGATCATTTCAAGAATGGAAACAAATCCAACTAATTGGCCAACTATCACAGATCATAAAAAAAATTACAAGCACCAAGAGAACAAAATAAGAAACAATAATATATCCCTATTGATAGAGTAATTATTTTAGACTTTGCCATCTTGTTTGAGGAGTTGTACTGGAAAAGGTAAAACATTTTAGTTTTGGGAGTCAAATAACATGTTGAAACAGCAGGACATAAGGAACAACTAACCTGAATGCGGTTGCGATGGGCAAAATCGGAAACAGCACGATGATCCAATAGGCCCTGAAGCTCTCTCTGCCTTTCACGTTCTATCCTCACAAGCAAATCTATAATAGCTTGTCTCCCCCTCAGTCTCAGCATGTCCCTTCGAATATGCTCCGGTTGTCCATTCTCATGGTCACCAACCAAAGCATCATGGGTTTGATGGGCTTGAGTATCCAGTCCAGTAAGTAGATCATCCCTTCCCCCTCTTATTCCTCTTTGTTCACTTGCCATCTGAACCCACTCCCTGACAACCCTCACCCGCTCTCGCTCAGTCTCACCCAGCCATTCAGCTCTGTGATTGCTTTGATGTGTTGCTACACGAGGTGAGTGCTCATTAATCTCAGTCTCCATCCACTGACGTGCAATCTGCCTGACCCGCTCCCTCTCAACCTCACCAAGATCAGGCGATTGTTCTCTGCTAGAATCAATGGGATCAACATGCTCATTCTGTGTCTCCATAGGATGACGGGACCACATTCCAGAATCATTCTCACTCTCACTGGCATCTTGCAAACTCTCTTGATTATCACCTTCTCTGCCATGGGGCATAGAAATGGTTTGCACATCAGTATTCATATCTACACTGCCTTCTTGCCTCAGTCTTTCCCTTGCACGATTTAGCAAGTGTTCATCCTCCAATTCACGCCACATTTGCAATATAGAAGATGACCTTGTACTCGGCCTCTCAACATTTCCTTGCCTCATTGACGTTGGAGACTGTGATTCACTCAGAAAAGAAGAATCAAGCATTGAAACTGCATGCAATCCGGCAAGAGCCATCAATTCAGTCTCTCGGTTCCTCCTCTCGATAGTAGTAATCATCTCCTCTGCTTCCCTGGCAGCCCATCTACTCAAAATCCTTGATTGCCTTCTCCTTGCAGCAGAAGACTCAGCCAGATCATCCCCTTCAAGATCTGAACGCCGCCTCCTACGGAGAAGCTGATCAGCCTCCTCGTCTCCCTCCTCTGTACTGCGGGGGGAGCTGCACGATGAAAACGACATACAATCGCCTAAATGCCCACGCATAAGTTCCTCAAGACCGCGCTCAAATTCAACATCAGCATGTGCAGCACTTTCAGACTTTTGCTGCATTTGTTGAACATCATTCATCTTCGCCTCAGATGGCACTACCACCAGAAACCACACACCAGTACCAACCTAATTTAACGAACAGCCAACTTCCAGGTCCTTGCAAAACACAAAACAGAAGCAATTCTCTTCTTTCACACGAAAAAAAAAAACCCAATAATTTCACGACAACAGAACACCAAAATCCAAACAAAAACAACCAAACACGCTAAATCTGCAATCAAATTCAACCACACACAAATTCAGCCAAATTACATAGAGGCGAAGAGTGACCTAAACGAAGAACTCGGTTGATCATTTCAGAAACAACACCTGAAAAATGAAAAAGGCCGCAACGAAAGCCTGAAATCAGGCGAATAATCGAATTTCCTACAACAATCAACACAACAACTTCGCTAATCGTAGTCACATTTATGAATTAGGCCAAAACCGCAACAGATATTTTAAGAAAACAAACAATTTAATAACAAAACAACCGTACCTCGGAAGCTCTTTTTGTTTTCTTTATCGGATTGCAACAGAAACAAAACCCTAGCTTCGGGTTAAGAACTGGGGAAACCATTGTCGGCAAAATTAGATCAAATCAAAGAGATTAGGAAAGAGGCGGGGCGGAGAAGGAGAGATCGAAGAAAAGGTCTTTTGAGAGGATATGAATGATGGATTGAATTGAATTGAATTGGACGATGAGAGAGAGAGAGAGGACGAAGAGGGAGAGTGTGAGAGAGATTTTAGCATTCTCTATTTTCTTTTCTTTTTTGCTTTTCTCTTTTTCGAGATTTGTTTCTTTAAATTTTGAGTGAATTTAAATTTTAAGACTTCCCCTCAATTCAGACCATTTATTTTCAAAAAATTGATCAATAAAATAGGATTTTGAAAGTATCTAACTTCACTTTGTGCTTACGGTGTGTTTGGATTGCAAGAATATAATAGGAATTTAAAAAGACCTTTGTATTCAAAATTCACCCCACTTATTTTATTTTAATTGAAAAATAAAAAAAATGACCAACACTTACTACTTCAATTGGACCATAGCAGAGAAGTAAAAAGTGCCGGAAACTATTTAATATTGAAACATTGTGTATGATATATAATGTGAGTTGAATTTACCAAAACTCTTATATGAAACAAATAGAAAATAAAAATATCAAATGACCACTAGAAAATATATGAATAAATAATAGTATAATATTTTACACATTTTTTTTTGTCAATGTTGTAATTATAAAAAAAAAATTTATCTCATAATTTAATTCACTTAGCATTTAACACGCTTTCTAAAAATATAATAAAATTTATACTGTATAAAGTATCAGTTATTTTTATGAGTATAAAATTATGAAAATATTTCATAAATACGGAAGACAAATGATTTAAATTATGAGAGGGAGGGAAAGTAAATAATTAGGAATGATTTTAAAGGATAATTTGTAGCATTCATATTTGATTGATTTGTTGACGAAATATGGCATCTTGGAGTTTAGGAGAGAGTGAAGGGGACAGGCGATCTTTTGAGAGTGTGGGAGGGAAACGCCGGTCTCACCCTCACCGTTCACCAAATAATGGACGCACCATCTCATTTTTGTAGGGGTTAAATAAATATATGGTTTCCATTTAATTATAGATATAATAGACAATAGCAAATGACTAAATTTATGGATTGATCTAATTATTTGACATTAAATTTATTAGAATCTATATCTATACTAATTATAAAAGCAGAAGCAACTTGGAGCATGCCACATCATACTCCGTATAATATTTTAATATCTATGCATGGATGGATTGTGGATATATATTATGGCTACATAATATTTTAATAATTTATTTTGGCCTCAAAACTTTTACAATTATAGGTAATTCAGGCATTCTAATAAAAATCTTTAACCAACTACACGTGACATGGCTTTGATAATAATGCTTCAAGCATTTTCAATCGATTCTTCCCATTTATATGGATATGCACCTACAGTGTCCGTCATTTACATATGGAGTCAAAATTATACTCACTCCTGGTGAATACATTCTTAATTATGTAACCTTTAATATGCTTTTGTGCAATCAATTTGACTTTATATTTTTCTTTGTATGAACACCCATTTAACCCAATTGATACTACACTTTTCAATGTTGGAGCTATAGGTCCAAAAACTTCATGCTTAAATAATCCATCTTTGCATGAATTATTTCTTTCTAGAATTTGGGATATACAATGTATCCTTATGAGGGGAGTTGCCTGGTGAGACCCGATAAGGTTAGGGCTTTGGTGAATATGAGCATTGCGTTTAGTCCGAGGAATCCTAAATTCTTGCCGGTGAGCCGGTGACCAGCTTGTACGCCTTCATCACCGCTATCACGCCGAGGCATATTGTGGTCAGATACACCACCAACACGTCAAAAATCGCCATCTGCTCCACCTCCAATCGGAGAAATAGGAATACAATATATAAGAGTCATATCCTTGGGCTCCAAGCAGGGGCGGAGCCAGAAAAAAATCCAGGGGGCTCAACTATAATGTATGATTTAAATGACTATTTTGAGTTTAAAAAGTTAAAAGGAGGGAAAAAAAATCCATAAATGAAGCTATAGGTCGGGACTCGAACTCAAGACTTCAACATTCAAGTTCCCACCTCAAACCAACTAAGTTAAACACACTCATTTTTTTTTTTGAATAGGTAAGAATTCGGTTGGAAAATCCTAACCGAAAGCATCCCGACGGATGAGATCATTAAGATTAGTATCTGATGATAAGGCCGTCCCATTAACAAAGAGGCCACAAGGTGTGCAACCTTGTCAGCCGACCTGTTACCCTCGCGGGGCACATGCGAGAAAACCACATTTTAGACTTCTGTAATATGTCTCTTGATATCTCCCATAATTAACTCGATTTCCCAAGGGTAGGCTATTGTACTTTAGGTTATCTATGATAGTTTTGGAGTCTCCTTCAATTACTATGTTTGTACATTTTGTTTGCCTGATTGCGTCTAGTCCTATTCGCAAGGCCATAGTTTCAGCCATTGTCGGGGAGAGTCGCCCTAGCCTTCTTGCCCCCATTGTAATCACCTTTCCTTCATGGTTTTTTATCATGTAACCTGCGCGCTGTGGACTGTCCCGACCCATCAGTTGCTCCATCAAAGTTCATCTTGAGGAACCCGGGGTCTGGTTTGTGCCAGCTAACATTCTTCCTGCTAATTCTCCTATTCTGCTTTTGCCTGTGGCTAGATGCAGAGAAAGAGGAATCTTCCTCATGTAACGGCCCAGAATTATGATTTCCGGGTTACGTTTCAAGGGATAAAACCCCTTGTTCGGATCTTGCAATCCAGGTACGGGTCGAGGTTTCAAATTCAATTTTAAGGTCAATAATAAAGGGGGATTTCAAACCCTAAAAACATCGAAGGGCCGTTGGGTACCCTTGACCTGTCCTAAGACTATGTCGCAGAATCCATTTCAAACGGAAGTAAGGCGAAAACAGAGTAAAGATACAAGTGTCACGGAAGAACCGGTCAAAACCAAAGCATGAGTGTTTAATTACCATTTTACTAAATTAGGATATTAGCCAGATTCTTCGATTCGCCAACAGGGAACCCCGTCATATAGACATCGAGCACTCAAATCTGCAGAGAATACCTTTAAAAGAAGAACGGGGAAAGGAGTCAGATCGAGCCACTCATGCGGGACCGGCAGTCCTCGCTGAGGCCACATAGTATGTGCTATACCTAATAAAGATGCTCTAATGCAGTACGAAAGTTAAACACACTAGCATGCTCCTAGTTATAATAATGTGCAGAAATATTGTAAAGGGCCCAAGACAATGTCAAATGGCATATCCCTCTCCTACCTCCACCCCCTTCTGATAGGGCGGAGACTGGTCAGCTCGTGAATGCATTCCATCATAATCTGGCGGCACGCATGCCTAACCCGCTCCACAATAAAGCCCGCATGCATCTCATAATATAAGGAAGTCCATGACTCGATTGACTTAGGGTACCCGATGAGGCTGGGCTACCCTATGACCCTAGCAAAGACTCTAGGACTATCACAGATAACGACCGTTCTGTTTCAAACGCAATAAGTAAGCAGATGCTCATTCAATTAGTGCAACCTAAACAGGATACTACATGACATGCTTTTATGCATATGCAACACCTAACATAAAATGCAACAACAGGCATGAATGTCCAACCTGAGTAAGCCCCCTAGGGAACTTACCTGAAGATGCAGAACAACAGGATAATACAAGCAAGGGCCCAATGCAAGTCCAAAAGCAATACACACCTATCATCAAGCCATTGTCATAAGCTACCAGACCAACATTTATACACACGCAACCCAAGTGCTCAACATCCTCAAAACCAATCGATGGTAAAACCATTTTCCAAAACCTTTTCGATATGATCAACATCAACCCAAATCATTCTTCCAATTTCCTCCTCAAAACCACATCATCAAGCCAAGACAAAATCCCGACATTTGAAATGGTACTTTTACCATAACTTCAAGCCCAAGATCAAATAATTCAAGTTCCGTCAAATCCCTTCTTTAATATTGAATACTAAAATAATATTCCAAAACTCATTTCCCAAAGTTTTCCAAACTCTTAAATCTCAAGTTAAGTCAACTCACATTCTAGATAATTTCAAATCATACTTGTCCAAATCAAGAGGAAGTATCAATTCTCTAAGTCGACCTCAAATCTTGTTTTATCAAAATATTCCGGCATTTTGGTTTTCAAACAATAACATTGAGAAAATTTTATGAACTTGAAAACCCATTTAAATACTTTATCAAATAATATACGACTTAAAATAACACCAACCATTTTTGTATATTAATAACAATAATCATCTCATAACTTCCAAAATCACATATTTACACATCAGAAAAATACATATTCCAATTATATCATTTAAAGCAATTTAAAATACATAATAATAATTCCAGAAATATACTTCTTCCAAAATAAATAAGAATATATGGTAATGTGATAAACTAAAGTTAATCAAATAAATTCAGTACGTATATAATCAGCATATCACATAATGTAACAAAGATAACAATTTAGAAAGGCCCAACCCAACAAATGAAACCCGGATACAGAACCAGCCCAAAAGAAAAGAAGAGAGACCCGGATCCATCTCTCAACCCGGAAGCCCACTCCCCAATCTGGAACCCGGTTTGGAGGAAACGATACAACCCGGATATTCAACAGACCCGGCCCAACCCAACAACACAAAAAGAAAGGAAGGGCGTCATCCTCTTCCTGCGGAGAACGCAGACGCGACGGAAGCGGAGGAGAAGGGAGACAACTCAGGCCGGCCGACGACCTCTTTCCCGGCCAGACTCGTACACACAGGACTTCCCCCGAACTCAATGACAGAAACCGACACACAATCAGCCAAGAAGGAAGGAGGAAAAGAAATCTCACCGAGGGTCGAAAACTTCGCCGGAAAACCTTCGTCGGGGCACGATGTGGCTCGCCGGAGTCTTGAGGGTGCGATTCTCGGCCTAAGACGAAGGGAGAGGTCAAAAAAGGGGGACCTTTACAAGGCTTTGGATCGGAAATTGAAGGATTGAAGGCATACCGTTCTGTTTTAGGGGAAAACAGGAGAACGAGGAGGAGGTGGCGGCGGAGGTTACTGGCGGCGCCGACCGCTACTGGTGGCTGCTGGCGGCTCCGGAATGCGTCGAGTGGGGGCGGAATGTTGGTGCTGCCACTGCTCGTCGAGAAAGGAGGGGAGGGAGCGGGGGTTGTGGTGCTCGGCCTCTCGAGTGACAGAGAAGCGCTCGGTGGTGCTCAGGGGGTGTGCTCAGTGAAAGTTATGATTTTTGGCGTGTTCATGGGAGCTGTTGGGGTTGTGTAAAACAGAGAACAAGAAAAGGGTGGGGAGAAAGGGCTCCTTTTTTTTGTGGGTTTCTCCTGCAGAGGAAAGAAATGTGAAGGGAAGAGGATAGAGTGTGGGTTGAGGCGTGCTATGAACTCGAGGGCAACAGAGGTAAGGCAGTGGTTTGACAATTGCCACAGAGGGGAAAAAGACAAGGAGCCCAGCTGGTCTATCCGATTAGAAGGGGGAAAAGGGACAAGAGAGTGGTCCCAAATTACAAATAAAAGGAGAAGGCGAGAGGGAGAAGAAAAGAAGTAAAATTGTCCATAAATATCAAGTTCCCAACCCAAAATTACCCGGAATTGAATCTCATAACCCGCTCTCTCGACGTTATCCCAATAAGTACCCAACATAAATTCCGAATTTAATAAGAACTCCGAATATTATATATATATTTTTTGCATATGGAAGCGGGATAAAACATATTTTAAATTTTTAACTAAATAATGCCGGAACCCATTTTAAGGATTTTAAAATACGATTTAGTAGATTAATGACAAGTTTTCCTTTAAACATCCAAATTAAATCCATTTTATTTTATTTATTTTTAAATTATTATTTAAAAAAATCCGGGCCTTTACACCTCATCCACACTAGCCCTTTTCCATTTATCTTTAATTTTATGTATAAACCGTTGGATTTCCCAATAGGATGGTTTACTTCTTTCCTGGAAGGCTACTTGGTTTATATAAAACCAAAATGTCCACCATTTTGCCGCTAACTCCTTCTTTTCTTCTTTATTCATTTGGTTTCCAATTAAGTTCATTATAGTTTTCTCACACCACCTAGTACTCATGCCTTGGTTGGATAAGTTATTTAGTTTGGGCATCGTTAAGCATGTGTTTTTGACATAAGGCCTAGGGCATTCTATTAAGAGATGTTGTTCATCTTCTACGAAACTTTCACAGAAAACGCATTGGGTTGGGATCGGAGTTCCCCATCTACTCAGTCTGTATTTCGTTGGTAGTCCATTCTGGGCTATTTTCCACAATTTTTTTTTTTATTTTTGGCATAGTATCCACCTTCCATACCCAATAATTAGGATCGTCTGCAAACATGTCCATATTAGAAATTAACTTGACGACACTTGTCGTCGAAAACCACCCTTGTTTGTCTGGCCACCAGTAAAGCCTGTCTGGCATGGGTTTTGATGGTAATGGAGTTTCCATATGAGAAGGGGGTAAATTTGAGAATAGATGATTTAAACCCTAGAAACAAGGGAATAGCCACATAGGTTAGATATTTTAGAGTTTTGATTTGGAAATATTTTCTCAAATTTAATTAACTATTTTTTCTTTTCTTTTTTAAAATTTATGCTTTTTCAATAGGAAATCTTTTTTTAATAAAACTTATTAAGACACGCGCTTAAAGCATAAATTAAAAAGGCCATAAAGTAGTATCTATAATCTATATTATAGTTATGTTACACAACTAAACAATCTCAATAAGCTAGTACAAAGGATAAACGACGTCGTGTCACCTCACTAAGTTGTAAAACGACAAATCGTTAGAAATAAAATCGAACATACTTGGTGAAATATCATATTTTATCTAGATAATATATAAAACCAAGAATTTATTTAATTTCCAAGAAAATAATACTCCCAGATTCCTAATTAATACCATTATTTTTTTTTAAAAAAAATTCAAAATCGTATCGATCTTAATTAACAAAAAAAAAAAAAAAACTTTCATACGCTAATATCCAATATGATTTTATATGATCCATTTAACTGGGTAATCTTAATGGAAACAATTCCCTTATAATAATATTTAATTTCCAAAATTTATAATTTGAGACAAATTAATATAACTAGACACAATCTACAGAAAATATTTGGAAACTATATAAAATAATCTTTAATTTGAGAATCAAATATAATCAAAATCTAATTACCGATCAAGTAACTTAATTATATCGATCTAAACCCTAATTAACTTTTCCAACAACAAAAATCCAAGTATAAGATAAATCTATCTAAAAGGGTAAAACTCTATCTAAGTAAAGTGTATATCTTTTGGTAGAGCTAGGATTTATTTCCGGGTTGTGCTAAAAAAATTTCGTGAAATATTTTTTTTTTGGTGTATACTTATTAAGAATATTTTTTCTAAGAAAATATTGAAAAAACACTAAAATTGTGATTTTTTTAATTTAAATATAAATATGATATTTTTTTAATGAAATAGTTGATAGAAACAGAAAAATACAAAAGAAATCAAGAAGAATATTTAATAGGGCTGGGCATCCGGTCTAAACCGGACCGAAAATTCTGGTCCCGGTCCGATCCGATGGACCGGAATTTTTTGAAACTTGGACCGTGGATCGGACCGGGACCGGAAAATATGGTCCCGGGTTTTCCGGTTCGTGGACCGGAAAGACCATTTGGACCGGTTATGCCTAAAAAAATTCTATTTGATTTTTATTTTTTGAAACACAACACTACAGCAACCCCAAACAAATGTTCTTTCATTCTTATAAACTATCTGCAATTGAAATTAATACATCTGTAATTGAAACCATTTTTTGTTTTTTAAACCATCTGTAATTGAAATTAATACATTGAGGATTTGATTTCATTCTTTCATTCTTATAAACCATGAAATCACTATCAATAAAAAGGCATAGTAAAAAAGATTGAAAAAATTCCCATAGCTTCCAACCTCATCTCTGCAACTTCTTCCTTGCTCTTGTCCAAGCCTAGATTCATAGGGGAAATAAATCAATCCGCAAATCTGAAAAATCTGCAAATCAAATAAGCCAAGGCATTTCTGCTCTGCAACTTGAGCTTGATCGGTGAAATCAATCTGCTTTCCACGTGAGCCCTTGTCCAAGCGTAGATTAATATGTGAAAATCCACACATCTGAAAATGTACAAATTGAAATTTCTCTTAACCCTAGATTTGAAATCGGGACGAGATTCTTAAATCTCACTATGATTTCTCTGAATCCAGATTAAAATCAACATTAATATGTGAAAATATACACAAAAACAACCTAGATCTGAGAGTTAAAGAGGGTGAAGAGAGAGGCATACAGATTATAGAGAGATGCGAGACGCCGAGGCTGGTGAGGCGAGCGACAGTGGCGAGTGGCGACTGGTGAGGCGAACGTCCGGTGCGAGGATGGTGAAGACGAGAGGGCTGGAGAGTGTGCGAACAACCCCAAGTATTACAGAGAGAGAGGCGTGAAATTTGTCTCTGAAGAATGAAGAGAGAGGCGAGATGAAAGGACTGAAAGAGGAAATCAGGAAAGGAGTAGGTCAGGCAAACAAGCACGCACCCCCTTTTTTTTTTTTTTTTTTAAAAATACAGAAGCCGGTCCAATTCCGGTCCAACCCGGAATTTCCGGTCTGGTCCCGGGTTTGGACCGGAACCCGGAATACACTTTTTCTTGGACCGTGGACCGGACCGTAATACTTCCGGTCCGATCCAAGACCGTAATTTCCGGTCTGGTCCCGGTCCGATTACGGTCCGATTCAAATTCTGCCCAGCCCTAATATTTAATGATATAGTAAAACATAAATATGACATTTTTGTAATGAAAAAACACTAAAATTGTGATTTTTTTAATTTAAATATAAATATGATATTTTTAATGAAATATTCGATAAAAACAAAAAAATATAGAGAGAAATAAAAAAAGAATTAATGATATAGTAAAACATATATATAATATTTTTTTTTAATGAAATAGTTGATAGAAAAAAAAATTATAGATAGAAATGAAGAAGAATTAATGAAATAGTAAATGAAATAAAAAGTGAAGCATTTGAGATTTGAACCTAAGACCTTAATGAAATAGTAAATGAAATAAAAAGTGAAGCATTTGAGATTTAAACCTAAGACCTTTGGGTTCTTTTTACTTCCTTCTCCTTCCTTCCTTTACCACTTGAGCTAAACAAAACTCTTGTTTCAAATATCCTTTAAGGATATCATATTACCTTAAAAATACTAAATATATGTAAAAAAATTATATATTTTTTGTATTTTTTTTCGGGCCGGGGGTGCTAGAGCACCCCTCAAGCACCCCTAGCTCCGCCCCTGTACATCCACATAATAATAATATTATAACAAATTAAACTTTTTGTGAGAAGTGATATGAGAAGGGGACAAATTTGAGAATAGATGATTTAAACCCTAGAAACAAGGGAATAGCCACATAGGTTAGATATTTTAGAGTTTTTATTTGGAAATATTTTCTCAAATTTAATTAACTATTTTTTATTTTCTTTTTTAAAACTTATGCTTTTTCAATAGGAAATCTTTTTTTAATAAAATTTATTAAGACACGCGCTTAAAGCATAAATTAAAAAGACCATAAATTAGTATCTATAATCTATATTATAGTTATGTTACACAACTAAACAATCTCAATAAGCTAGTACAAAGGATAAACGGCGTCGTGTCACCTCACTAAGTCGTAAAACGACAAATCGTTAGCTAGAAATAAAATCGAACATACTTGGTGAAATATCTTATTTTATCTAGATAATATATAAAACCAAGATATTATTTAATTTCCAAGAAAATAATACTCCCATATTCCTAATTAAGTAATAGCATTATTTTTTTTAAAAAAAAATTCAAAATCGTATTGATCTTAATTAACAAAAAAAAATACTTTCATACGCTAATATATATCCAATATGATTTTATATGATCCATTTAACTGGGTAATCTAAATGGAAACAATTCCCTTGTAATAATATTTAATTTCCAAAATTTATAATCTGAGATAAATTAATATAACTAGACACAATCTACAGAAAATATTTGGAAACTATATAAAATAATCTTTAATTTGAGAATCAAATATAATCAAAATCTTACCGATCAAGTAACCTAATTATATCTAAACCCTAATTAATTAACTTTTCCAACAACAAAAATCCAAACCCTAACTTCCCATAAATCTATATAAAGGGCTAAACTACCAAATTTTGGATACATACAAATCCATCAAATCTCAGGCGATGGAAAACACTACTTTCCTCTTCGACTACACCATGCCGGAAATTGGCGACTTCATTACCAATCCCGACTGGTGGGCCGCGTCTTTCCCCTCCCAAGTAGAGTGGCCGTATGATCAGCTTCATGCCGACTTCCAAAACCCCTCCGTCGAGCTGACGGCGCCACCACCCCTACCACAGCCACATGATCACCATTGCGTCGATTTCGCCGACCTCACCGCCGATCAAGAATGGGCCGCAGATTCTTGCCTCTTGGATGCCATCGACGTAGGAAACACCGTCGTCGAGCCACCACCAGTCAACTCCCACTCCAAGATGCCGCAAGAGCACTGCGTCGACGGCGACGATTTGGTGTCGACCCTGCTCGATCTCATCGACTTCGACACCGATCAAGAATTGGGCGATTCTTGCAACTTGCCTCCATTCGTTAACGAGGGTTTAGATCGCGATTTCAATGTCGACAAGGGGTTGGCCGGAATGACAGAGCTCTCTATCCCACCCCCAGCATCACTTGTCGAGGCAGCTTCCTTGTCCACCAAGGCTCCTCGTCCTTCGCCGGAGTTCCAGCCAATCAAGACGGTGCCATTAAGCAACAGCGGACGAGTCCGAAAGAGGAATACGTGGACCGAAGAAGAGCACAGGTACGTAAGAAAAATTAGATTAGGGCATTATTAAGAACTACGTATATATACATGCTTGGTAAGAAAAATTGGATCGAGTTTGAACACAATTAACCGTAGGGCATATATGATGTATTAATTAATCTTTTCTCTAATCGGTGAGTAACAATATAATATAAAAATTCATTCAAAGACTCAAAGTAATATATAGGACGTTATTCAATTTATATATATGTTTTGGTGTTTAATTTAGGAATAGGTATATATTAGATTTAGGAAATTAGGGTTAACCATGTGTTTTGTGATAATGTAGGCTGTTTTTGAAAGGAATCGAGGTGTGCGGAGATAGCAACTGGAAGAGCATATCAGAGCACTATGTGAAGACAAGAACGCACATTCAAATAGCGAGTCATGCTCAGAAGTACTATAGCCGTCGCAAATTGGATGCCACGAGGAAGAGGAGGAAGAGCATCCACGATATCGTCATCGATAACTGATTAGCAACAAGTTATCCATCGATGAAGGCGACACAATTATATCGCTATGATTAATCAATTAGGGTTTTTCGATCTATTTCTTTCAAGGATTTTGAACCGTACGTACCCAATTTTATGTATTTGGCATATATATATATGTAAGTATTTGAACATTCGGATATAATAAATGTATATATGAGATTTTCGTCTCTCTTTCCAACAAAATATAGCCATATTATTATCAATAAATATATTATTAATTAATCTCCTTTATTTTTTTTATTTTTTTTGAGAACAATGTCCTTTAATTTAAATTTGCCTATAAATAAAATTTATTGATAATATATAAATTGATTAATTAATTGAGAGCTTAATTAATTAATTACCTATGAAATTCAGGCACTTTTGTATTTCAACGGAGGATATATATTAGAGGGAATTGTAAGTGTACGTATATAAGCCAAATTAAACAAACCTAGTGTACTGTATGTATAATGTATGTTTAAAGGGCTAGCTAGTTTAAGACATGTTCATCTGTAGTTTATTATTTGAGACGGGTTTCCCACAGGTACTAATGTTAATGTACTATACCATTTGTACACACGCAAATCTAATTCGTTGCCTAAAAGGTCATATATAGTGTTGGATTTTGGGATTTGTTTTGATTGATCTTGAGGAGAGGTTTTCAGTTAGAGGAGGAAGAAGATGGGAAGAACAAAGTTTGTTTTCATTCAATTGATCTAAACAAACACTCTGGGTACCCAAAACTAACACCACACTGGGCCAAGTGTTCAATTACAACAAAACAGAAAAATAGACCCAACTCCAATACCCCCTTGCAGCTTCAAGATCGAGGTGGGGACTCGACCAACCCGATCTTGCCAAGTAAAGGTTGAAGACGAATCCCTGCAACATTCTTTGTCAGGATCGGAAATCAACAAGTTGAGATCGAGTGGAGATGTGAGACAGCGTAATCGATCAATCCTTCAAGAAATTTTTCTCGAGCAAAATGACAGTCGAGCTCTATATGTTTAATTTGTACGTACGTTCATGGAAGATCGGATTCCGGGTGATGTAAATGGTTGCCTGGTTGTCACAACGAACGGGAATCAGCTCAATTTGCGACACCCCTAGCTCTGCAATGCAAGTAATCGGCTAAACCAAGCAAGCTCAGAACAAACCCGTCGAATAGAACGATACTCGGCTTCAACTGACAACAATGAGACTGAAACTTGTTTAGACTTTTCCAAGAGAGCAAGCTAGCACCGAGAAACACCAAATACCCACTGATTGATCGAGCGTCGGGAAAAGGGGCAACTCGCCCAATCAACATCACAAAAAGCTTGCAAACGGAAATCAGAGGTTGAGGTCAGGAGCAACCTTTTACCCCGGCCTGGTGCCATGAAGATAAAGAAGGACATGATATGCAACATTCAAATGAGGAACTCTGGGTTGATGCATAAATTGACTTAGCAATTGATTGAACTGTGAAAGCCAAATCTGTTCTCGTATGGACGAGAAAATTAAGTTTGCCAACAAGACGTTGATACACGGTTGGATTGTCAAGCAGGACTCCATCATCAGGAGAGAGGTGAAGTTGGGGATCGAGAGGACTGGCCACATCAGATCCAGATCGATGTTGAGAATTCACGCAGAAGCTCATCAACAAATAATCGTTCTTGGATTGGACATAACCAATACTCGACGGACTAGCTAGGGACTGCAGAAGCTCTCGATTGCCCTTAGAGTCCGGGTCGGTCCTATCATTTTATAGGTCCAGAGCGAATTAAAATCTAAAGGGTCCGATAAACATTAAAAAATAAAAAATATGTATAACTTCATAAAAATTTCATATTATTTTTATATTTGAATTGTTTAAAATTTAAGAAAATAAATGTAGGTTAATGCATGAATAAAAATAATATCCATTAAAAATAATTCAAAAATATAATTATAGTGAAAATTAGATATTTTTTCTTGATATCCAATATAATATATCCACAAATAGAAGAAGTTGTGTTGAAACTTCAAACCCCAGCTCAAACTAGTTATAGGTATTCACACAACTAAACAATCTCAATTAATAAGCTAGTACAAATGGTAAACGACGTCGTGTCACCTCACTAAGCCGTAAAACGACAAATTGTTAGGAAAAAAAAACGCCCATACTTGGTGAAATATCTTATTTTATCTACATAACATATAAAACCAAGAATTTATTTAATTTCCAAGAAAATAATACTCGTACATTCCTAATTGCTACCATTATTTTTATTAATTTTCAAAATCTTATCCATCTTAATTAACAAAAAAAAGGTATTTCATACTCTAATCCTTGAATAGGTGAATAAAGAGCGGTCATTCCGGGGTTCGAACCGGGTAGTACCCAAACCTATGGGTACTACCCACAAGTCCTTTCCGGTGAGCCATTCCGGAATGATTATTTCATACTCTAATCCAATATAATTGTATATATCCTTTAATTTTACCTCAAAATCTAAATGGAAAAAAAAATTCCCTTATAATAATATTTAATTTCAAAAATTCATAATTTGAAATAAATTAGGTAGAAATTGAAGAATTTTATATTGTATATTAACTGATTTTTTAGAACTATATTTTGGTGTGTACGCATCTATTCAAAGTTAAGATAGAACTAGTACAATTCCCGCGTCATGGCGGTTTTTTAAAACTAAAATATTAATAATATATATAAATATATTATAAAATACTAATAAAAGTTAAGATAAAAAAAAACTTTACCATAAATGTATCTTATAATTCTGAAATAATATTTTTTATATCTCGTCTAAAGTATAATATATAAGTGTAGATATTTTAAATCACCCAGTAATAATAATATCAATATCATTGTAACTTTTTTAGAAATTTTGAAATCTGAATCATGCATTTAAATGTGATGTGTCACAACTAATAATTATATTCAATGTTTTGAATTAAGCTCAATAGTTATTACATAAATGTGAGTTAAGTCTAATGGTTATATTAGATTGAATTCAATGTTTTGAATTAAGCCTCATCGTTAGTAAATATGTTAAGAATAAAATAGAATGGAGGATTAAAAAAATTAATGGAAAAAAAAGAGAAAAGGAGAAATAAAAAAATCAAGGAAAAAAACATAATTAGTCAATATTCCTAAAACTCCTCTAAGATTGACACGTAAGCAAAGTCTTCTAAATTAAGGTTATATATAGATTAAGATCTTAATGATAATTAGGGCTGGAAATTACCGTGGGTAACCGCTCCACCCGCATTAATTTTGCGGGCGATAACCCGCAAAAAAGTGGGTGACAGGTGGAGCGGGTGCGGGTGAAGCGGGTGATGGATGGATTATGGGTGAAGATTTTTCACCCATCACCCGCCCCAATAGTCCACCCATTAACCCGCACCATTCACCTGCACCGCATACCCGCATAAACCCTAAAAATATATCTATTGTGGTGGATCGGCTTAATTATTAAAGAGGAAAAACATGTGATTCTGTTACAATCTACTCTTCCGATTCCATTCTCATATATTTTAGTTTCATTTTGTAATTTTAGGTAACACGTTATTGTGATGTAGGAGTGTATAACACATATTTTAATTCCACGGACTTATATTTGTAGTAGTTATAAATTAAAATTTAAGTTTTTATTCATCTTTCAAAGTTACTCAAAATATCATCACTGCACCCATTGGGTACCCGCTCCATCCGCATCACCCGCGCGGAGCGGATGAGGGTGAAGAAGTTTGCGGGTGAGATTATTTACCTGCGGGGCGGGTGATGGAGTGGCTTCATCCACCCATAACCCGCCCCATTTCCACCCCTAATGATAATATGGATTTCGATCCCATAGAGATTTAAAAAACCCTATTGGTAAATTTGACAAGTTATTAACCGTTAAAATAAAAATTAATCGACAAGATTTTAGCTTCACCAACCTAAATTTAATATCGAAAAGAAGTTAATTAAGATTGAATTAATTAAATAACGAGTTAAAGACCCCGCGTGGAGTTTAACTCCGTAAATTTGAAAGGATTATCCTAAGCAATTTATCTACCCTAAAATCCCATAAATTAATGAAGTATATATAAATCTTTTATAGATTTTGATATCCGAATTGGTTTTGTATTTTAGATTTTGTTTTCAATAGGAGAGGTTGGAGATCGATGCTGTGAAGGAAAGATGGAGTCGATGGAAATGGGGTCAGTCTGGGCGATGGAAGCTTGCTTCCAGTGTTGGATGTTTTACGCGACGTTTTTCGCCTTCCAAGTCTTTCCTCCTCAGGGCGATTGCTTCAACCTTAACGTGATTGTTAACGTTTCCATCATCGTTACGGCTTCTGGTTTTGGTAGCGCGTGCATCTGCCTCCCTGGGCCGCTGCAATTGTCAATTCGTTACATTAAGCTCAAGCGGCAGAGAATTCGCCACGGATTACTGACTTCGTTGCTCTTCCTCATTCTCGTCGCCCCAGTTACCTTGTCCATCAAGGCTATCAAGCATTACCCCTGCGCAAGAAATCCCCTTCTGCCTCCCATTTCAATGTTATTCCTAATTTTCGAAGGCTTGTTTGTCCTTGCCGGCCATGGTTTGGGCTCTGAACAGGACTTGTCATGGCCTCCTCCTTGCTCTCCTCGCTCAAGTCGTCGCCATTTCATTCCGTGAACCCGCATCCCATCCTCTTTTTAAGGTCTCCGTGCCTTTGTTTGCCCTACTATTTGTGTTTCTTTGCATCGTTTTGCAATCTCTTCTCTCCAGGGAGAGAGCACACAACAAGTCCTTGTTATCCCTGCTAACCTCGAAATGTCTGGATCAATAGCTATTTTAATTAGTTGTCAATTGATTGCTTTTGTAGTTGGTTTGGGGCCTTTTTTTTTCCCAAGGATATTATGATTCTTATTTTGTCCTTTGTTTCTTATATATATGTCATGTTCGGATCAATAGAATCAACACATAGTGGCGGAGTCAGGATTTCAGCCCATGACTCTGTTAGGCCGAAGTTGAGGCAAGAATTCGATATCAATCGTAGGTGAAGTCGACAACTTCAAGATCAGGCGCTGATGCATCTCACTCAAGAGTACTTTGAGTTGAAGTTGTAGCTAAAGTCTTTCATCGTCAATATATGACTTCAAGCCCTCTTCAACGTGGGCCCCGCTTTGGCGGTGAGGCCGGGCGGTGTCTTTGTTGGAATCAAGATGATCCGGGCCGGGCCATCGATCAATACGTAACCTCAGCCCATGGGGCGATCGATCGAAGAGGCAAGACTACTTCGGCCGACGACCATTCTTGAATATCGCCCCGCCTGACTCCATCTTAATTTCCTTCACTAATTATATTAATTAAAAACAAAATCTAAAATAGAAGAAACCAATTCAGATATCAAAATCTATAAAATATTTATACTTGATTAATTTATTGGATTAGGATGACCAAAGAACTCCAGTGTTGCTCCTCTACCGGAACTAATCTGCTAGACAATTCAAGAACTAATCTGCTAGATATTTAATTAATTCAATCTTATGTATAATCTATATTAACTTAATTTGGATATTTATATATATTATCATTAAGATCCTAATTCTATCTTAACTTTAATTTGGATAGATCCGTACAATAATATAATTAAATAAACACTACGTATCTTT
Organism: Persicaria tinctoria; assembly: GCA_037127255.1. Taxonomy (NCBI): domain Eukaryota; kingdom Viridiplantae; phylum Streptophyta; class Magnoliopsida; order Caryophyllales; family Polygonaceae; genus Persicaria; species Persicaria tinctoria. The sequence continues at coordinate 17,175,806 of JBANSL010000008.1, forward strand.
AGATCGAATACAATAATATAATTAAAATATGAAAATAAGGTGAAGGATATCCTATAAGAGGATCCTGATACTAATATATAGATTGCATATTCATCCTTGTGTAAGGATTTTTCTCCATTGTTTACCAAAACATTAGGTCATACTCATACACGGTTTGTCTCTATTTTTGTGTTCACTTAATGTTTCAATAATTAAATAAATCAATTGTATGTTTAGTATATTTTAGCTTTGAATTAATGGCGGATAATATGTGAATCTCATAATCTCATAATACTTAAAGATTGAATGAATTAAATACCTTAAGCTCTCGCAGGCTAGGTAATTCTGGTATTGTAAATTTCTTGTACGTTGTGGATACCGGTAGATCGAGGAGCAACACTTGCATTGGTGTTCTTTGGTGATCCTAATCTTCGATTGTTCATACTTTTCGAGGTATATATGTTTTTGATATGTATTATTATTCTCATACAACGGATTGATCCTAGGTAGTTTTGGGATAAAACTTACTATGTTATTTTCCGATGCGTTCATATCCCGAAAAGTATAAAACTTTTTTATAGATTTTGATACTCCCTCCGTTCCAAAATACATGGGTTTTTAGTTTTCGGCACGCTTTTTAAGGAGTGAAAAAACTATATGAAATATTATTTTTTTAATTAAATTTTTTATATAATTTGATACTTATTAGTAATAAGTATCAAATGATATAAAAAATTTGATTAAAAAAAAAATATTTCATAGAGTTTTTGGCTCCTTAAAAAATGTGTCAAAAAGAGAAAGGGTCCGTTTGGATTCCCAATGTATTACATCTATTAAATTGATAAGTTAATTATAAACATAATTGATTTGATTTTACTTGTTAAAAAAAATAAAGAAATCAAGTACTGGTTGTACTGCTATTATCCAGAAGTTTCCTCTTCCCCAATTCCCCTATAGCCCTCGCCCCTCTCCAGAAGCCTCGCGCTTTCTCGCCGACCAGCAGTTCCTGTCGCCCTTCTCCCCGTCGTTCATCGGTCGGCACCGACGCAGCAGAGCCATCGACACCAACCGGAGCATCACCGTCCTCACCTTTCTCTGACGGGCATCGCCGGTCGCCCCACTTTCGATCTTCCTTCCCACCTCACCATCGGGAACCACTTCCCTCGCCGGAATGCTTGCTCCTCCTCCGACAGTCCGACCACCACCTCGTCGGATCCCTAAGCCAGAGCCACACCACCTCTCTCGAACGTCGGATTTCGAATCGATTTTTAGTACACGGTGTTTTTTCCCCTAAATCTACTCCCTGCAGTTGATGTTTAGCCATAAATCAACACCCATAACTCAAGTTCAGATCTAAAAAAAGAGAATGGAAGCATTGATAGAAATTCTATCCCTGATTTCACTCTTTTGGTTTTAATTTAGGGCTATTTCTATTTAATTGAAGTGGGGAAGAAGAACCCCAAATAATAATAATACCTTTAGTAATAAAATTATTATAATTCATTTTAGAAAAGTATCATCCAAACACTACTTATTTTTTTAAGCGTATTATAAACTAAATACATATATTATAAGCATAATACATGGGAATCCAAACAGACCCAAAGTCCATGTATTATGGAACGGGGGTAGTATTTGTTTTCTATTTTAGATTTTGAACGAAAGATTGCATCGATGGAAATGGGCGCAGGACTTGTTACGGGGGCTTGCATGATTTTTTGGATGTTTTACACGATATTGTTCGCCCGGCAAGTCTTTCCTCTTTATGGCGACGTTTGCATAAGCTTTAAATTAGTCACGATTTCCATCGCCGTTACGGCTTCTGGTATTGGTTGTACACTCTTCTTCTGCCATCTGCTGCAGGAATTGTCAGTCCGTCACATTAAGCTCAAGTGGCAGAGAATTCGCAACGGATTAGTCACTTCGTTGTTCTTCCCTTTTCTCATCGGCTCAGTTACCTTGATGATTGACAAGGGTGACCGCTGCCCAATACATGTAGATCTCTTCTTATCTATGGTATTGCTAATGTACGAAGGCTTGATTGTCCTTTCATTAATGCCCTGGACTCCGACCTGCACGAGAAGGACTCTTCATGGCCTCCTCCTTGCTCTCATCGCTCAATTCGGCACCCTTTCTTTCGGTGAACCCACGCCCCATCCATTTCGTCTTTATAAGGTCTCTGTCGCTTTGCTTGCCCTACTCTTGGTCTTTCTTTGTAACGTTTTCCAATCTCTTCTCGCCCGGGAGAAGGCACATGTCCGTGTTATCCCGGCTAACCTCGAAATATCTCATTAGTTATTTTAGTTGTCAATTAATTACTTCGTCGCCCCAATAACGGGGTTTAATTTTAAAAGTCAAAATTCATTTTTATATTAGTTGTATACCAGTTTTTTTTTTTACTTGAGATTATTTCCAATGAAATATCAAAGATTTTATTCAATTAAGGACCCAGTTCAATAAGGATATGCTTGTTAGATGTAATATATCTATAAGTCCAAGAGCTCAATTGTAATTGAAGATACCCTAAAAATAGGGCTAAATATTGCAGAGTAAAAAATACAGTATATAATGGATTTTGGATTAGGTATAATGTAGATTGCTTTAGGTAATTGGGTTATGAGTCATAACCCTAACTTATGACTGATCCGGTGATTTTAGTTGCGGGTGAAAATGGGTTCAACTCCCAAGTGATTTTTGGGACATTTTTAAGTTGTTTGTCATTCATGTTTATACTATTAATGTTGATAATCGGCATTATTTGGTTCATACACATTATAGGAATCTTATCGGCTCTTTATAAGCAATCAACGCATCACATCACGCCACGAAACGGATTGTGTAATAAGGTAAAAACATATATGCTAATATAGAGAGGTTGGGTGTTTCTTTTAGCTTCTTTTGGGTGCAAACTATACAATAGAAAACTGCCCATAAAATCCTAACTTATTGTCAATATAAAAAAAAAGTTGAATCACAACTTACAGTTATAAATGTCTTCTATTGTACCTGTTGTCAGATAATTAGGCTCTATACAAAAGCATATGAGAAGCTTCGCGTATGAACAAAACTTTCAACAGCCCTTTCATGACTTGTGGGGTCACCAACGCCAAGCCTTCAAACGACCATCTGCTAGATCAAGCTCAATACGATACTGTCAGTCAAAGTGCTCGACTTTGACAGGGCTCGTCCATCAACGAGCATTTCTTCGTGCACAAGAAATTTTAGCTCACCGGACAACTGTACAATTAACAAACACTCTTGCAGCTAGAACAAGTCAGAGTAGCCTGGGATTCTCACTGAAAAAACCCGACTCAAATCAGCTCTCCACTCCCAATGCCGTCCTTGAGATCATTCTCTTTCAATTAAACAAGTTTCCCGAGCCTGGTGGTAATCACAAACCAAACAGAAGATATATGAGGAAAAAGGTATTCAAGAACGAGGAAATCTTGAAACCGTAACACATTTCTGAATTGAATGAAATGATCCTCCATAAATTTCACTAGAACTGTCAATGCTTTCTTTAATCCTACACAAAGCAGCTGCACGCCTAATGAAATGTATACTCGAAATAAGAACATAAGAAGGCATAGAAAGAAATGCATGAGCAGGTTAACCGCGCGCCCTTCCTTGGGATTTTGACAAAAATGAATCTGAAGCCCTACCTCTCTAATCGTGCAGTATTTTGGACATAAACAAATGATCTGATCGATGGGAGTGATCTCAAAAGATACCATAGCATTTTCGTATGATTACACTATAATATATGTGTGCATAAATTCGTAGCTATATCCAACAGATCGCAACCCACACTATTCCTCAGATGGATACAATATAAATAAAACAGACGATGAACTAAAAAGGGAAATAGTTTATCAATTACCCAAGATCAGGAGGAAGTCTGAAGAAGCCAGCAATTTGTATGCGCTTTAGAGAATGAAGTTTCCAGAACACACAACATGAGTAAATTCACCATAGGTCTCAACTCTCAATATAGAAATAAAAGGTGAATTAAGATAAAGGTTCACAAACCCATTTCCATGAAAAACCTACACCCTGTAACTTAGGAAGGAGGTGCCGGGAAGGAAACATCTGAGCTCCGACGACGCTATCACCTAGCCGGAGCTTGGACCACCAGTAAGTGAAGGAAGACAGGCGGAGAAACAACCGGAGGGCAAATCGAGAGACAACACACAGAGCAGAGAGCTGCTACTCACTCAGCAACGGTCAAATTTTTAAAATTTCGACCGATGATCAGTCTTTGATAGCCTGACAACCGAACTGAAAGTTGTTCGACGGCAGCCCTCCGGTGCCGGAAACACGTATCTCTCTTCGGATTCGGATTCTACACCACCAAAAGGCCCCATATTCATATAATCAAAGTTGGAGCTCCAGAATCAGACATCTCGAGTTTCAGAGGTTGTAGAAGAAGAGTGAACAGTACCCCACACTCTTTATCCAGCAAAATGACTACCTAAACCCCCTTCTTTCCCCAAATTGTCCCCAAATTTACATTCCAGATACCTCGGAGAACCTTGATCCATAAAAGATTTGCATTTGACCTTGAATCAAAGAAATGCCCAATTTGAAGCCTGAGTTGCAGGAACTCTAACCCTAACTTTCTGTCTCCTTTCCTCTCGCTCTCTGCTTGCCGCCTTTCCCCATCTCTTATCTTCCAACACCATATTCTTCTTAAGATTGGATTAATTAAATACCTTAACCTCTAGAAGGCTAGGTAATTCCGGTATTGTAAATTTGATGTTGTGAATACCAATAGAGGAGCAAAACTTGCATTGGGGTTCTTCGGTGATCCTAATCTTCGATTATTCATACTTTTCGAGGTATATATGTTTTCGAAATCTATTACTATTATTATTATTATTATTATTAAAATAATTTACTTTCAAATCATACTATAAGAAATTAGTGGGCAACTGAGATACTATTATTATTATTATTATTATTATTATTATTATTATTATTATTATTATTATTATTATTATTATTATTATTATTATTATTATTATTATTATTATTATTATTATTATTATTATTATTGGGGCCTTCAACACATGGTGGGTAGGTCTACTGGAGTTCGGAGTGGCGTTGCGTTCAGTCGGTTAATTTTTTCAGTGTCAACGTTGGTATGACAATTACTTTTGTAACCATGGTTGAAAGCCGACATAAATGGAATCCACTCTTCATTCACGCGATTCAGTTTTTAATTTTGTACACCGTATTTTATCTGTGTACGCCGTCTATGTTCACCACAGTTTTTGGGATCGTGCAACTTACAATCAGCATGTTTTGCTTGATCACGATGGAAGATTTGATGAAACACCCTCTTTTACAGCACGAAGGCTATGTAGTTGGGTTGCTCTCCTTCGGGATCCCGTTCATTCTCACATATTGTATTACAATATATCCACCAGTGTCGTGGTTTGAAGTTATTGTCGGGGCCTTGAACACATGGTGGGAAGGTCTACTAGAGTTCGGAGTGGGATTGCGTTCAGTCGGTTTGTTCGGTATCAACGCTAGTAGGACAATTACTTTTGTAGCCATGGTTGAAAGCCGACATAAATGGAATCTACTCTTCATTCCCGCGATTCCGTTTTTAATTTTGTACACCATATTTTATCTGTGTAGGCATCATTTAATGATAAGTTACAATCAGTTTTTAATTTTGTGCACTATATTTTATCTGTGTACACCGTCTATGTTCACCACAGTTGTAGGGATCGTGCAGCTCACAATCATCATGTTTTGCTTGATCACGATGGAAGAGTTGAAGAAGCACCCTCTTTTACACCCCATAGGCTATGTAGTTGGGTTGCTCTCCTTCGGGATCGTGTTCATTCTCACGTACTGTATTACTGTATATCCACCAGTGTCGTGGTTTGGAGTTATTGTCGGGGCCTTAAGCACATGGGATTCAAACAATATTTTTTTTTCCCAAATATAGCTTCGAATCAGTTTTCGATCAATTGATTCAATTTTAGTGGTTTTGGAAGATGAAAATTTGAGCGAGATTTTAAAAATTTACATACCAGAATAAGTAAATATGTCTAGAGTCGATGAGATAGTATATAAGTAAGTCGATGGGCTATTCATCCGTTCGGCAGATGAAAAAAAATATGATCAATATTATCGAAGTGGTTTATTTTTTTTATACCAATTTTCCAATTTTTTTTAATAGAATATATCAAAGTTGTTGATATAAACGAGTAGTAGTTCAAAAGACATAAGAGTTGAAATAATTGAGCTATGTAAGACATTCCACGATCTCAAACTAACACTATACATTAAAGCCTAATATATAGCTCACAATCAATTCAGAGTGATTTAGTTTATTCGATTCAGATTGATAGATCGAGGAAGCAGAAATTGCAGGTCAAATGTACTTTGGGGGCGGTGGAGAGGGTGTCGGGAAGGAAACATCCGAGCTCTGGCGGCGCCATCGCCTAGCCGGAGCTCGGACCACCGGTAAGTGAACGGAGATAGACGGAGAAACAATCAGAAGGAAAATCGAGAGACATCACACAAAGCAAAGAGTTGCTACTCACTCAGCAACGGTCGAATTTTGATCAGTTTCTGACAGCCTGACAATCGAATCGAAAGTCGTTCGACGACACCCCTCCGGTGCCGGAAACACACAACTCTCTGCGAATTCGGATTCTACACCACCAAAAGGCCCCATATTCATAGAATCAAAGCTGAAGCTCCAAAATCAAACATCTCGAGTTTCAGAGGTTGTAGAAGAAGGGTGAACAGTACTTCACACTCTTTATCCAGCAAAACGACTACCTAAACCCCCCTCTTTCCCCAAATTGTCCCCAGATTTACATTCCAGAGATACCTCAGAGAACCTTAATTCATAAAATATTTGCATTTGACCTTGAATCGAAAAAACGCCCAATTTGAAGCCTAAGTTGCAGGAACTCTAACCCTAACTTTCTGTCTCCTTTCCTCTCGCTCTCTGCTTGCCGCCTTTCCCCATCTCTTATCTTCCAACACCACATCCTTCTTAAGATTGAATTAATTATCCTTCTTTAGATTGAATTAAATAAATATCGTAACCTCAAGAAGGCTAGGTAATTCCGGTATTATAAATTTGTTGTTGTGGATACCGGTAGAGGAGCAAAACTCGGGGGTTCTTCAGTGATCCTAATCTTCGATTATTCATACTTTTTGAGGTATATATGTTTTCGACATCTATTATTATTATTGGGGCCTTCAACACATGGTGGGCAGGTCTACTGGAGTTCGGAGTGCGATTGCGTTCAGTCGGTTTGTTCGGTATCAACGATGGCATGACAATTACTTTTGTAGCCATGGTTGAAAGCCGACATAAATGGAACAAACTCTTCATTCTCGCAATTCAATTTTTAATTTTGTACACCGTATTTTATCTGTGTAGACATCATGTAATGATATGTTATAATTAATTAGTTTTTAATTTTGTACACCATATTTTATTTGTGTACGCTGTCTATGTTAACCACAGTGGTAGGGATCGTGCAACTTACAATCAACATATTTTACTTGACTACAGTGGAAGATTTGAGGGAGCACCCTCTTTTAGCACCCGTAGGCTATGTAATTGGGTTGCTCTCCTTCAGGATCTCGTTCATTCTCACATATTGTATTACCATATATCCATGGTGTTGGGGTTTAGAGTTATTGTCGGGGCCTTGAGCACGTGGTGTGCATGTCTACTAGAATTTGGAGTGGGATTGCGTTCAATCGGTTTGTTCGGTATCAACACGCATGACAATTACTTTTGTAGTCATGGTTGAAAACCGCCATAAATGGAGTCTACTCTTCATTCCCGCGATTTAGTTTTTAATTTTGTACACCATATTTTATCTGTGTAGACATCATGTAATGATAAGTTACAATCAATTTTTAATTTTGTGTACCGTATTTTATCTGTGTACATCATCGATGTTCACCACAGTTGTAGGGATCGTGCAACTTACAATCAACATGTTTTGCTTGATCACGGTGGAAGATTTGAGAAAGCACCCTCTTTTACAGCCCAGAGCCTATGTAGTTGGGTTGCTCTCCTTTGGGATCCTGTTCATTCTCACATACTGTATTAACGTATATCCACCAATGTCGTGATTTGGGGTTATTGTCGAGGCCTTGAGAACATGAGATTCAAACAATATTAAAATTTCCCCAAATATTACTTCGAATAAGTTTTCAATTGATTCAATTTTAGCGGTTTGGGAAGATGAAAATTTGAGCGAGATTTTAAAAATTTGCATACGGGAATAAGTAAATATGTCTAGAGTCAATGAGATAGTATATAAGAAAGTCGATGGGCTACTCATCCGTTCGACAAATGAAAAAAAAATAGGATCAATATTATCGAAGTAAATTATTTTTTTATACCATTTTTTTAATTTTTTTATATAAAATATATCAAAGTTGTTGATATTAACGAATAGTAGTTCAAAAGAAATAAGAGTTCAAATGATTGAGCTATTTAAGACATTCCAAGATCTCAAGCTGACACTATACATTAAAGCCTAGTATATAGCTCATAATCAATTTGGACTGATTTACTTTATTCGATTCAGATTGATAGAAAAACCAGAAACTGCAGTTCAATTTCGATTAGGTTTTCATCGTGTTCTAGTTCGCAGCTCTTCCTGTTCGAATTCGATTTGAATTTAAGAAGGGAATTTTTTTACAGGTACTACCTACTACTTAGCATTCCAGCTGCTATATTCTCCATTATCGATACTTCGTTTACCTTGAGTTTTTTCTCGAAGACTCCACACTTGCTATACGTTGCGGAGTTGGTGGCGAGCGCTATCCAGGCACTTCACCTAACGATGTTTCGAGCTCATAGACCGACTGCCGGAGCTGCTACTAGATTTTTCTTTGCGGCTCGATTTTACGGGGAGGTGGTTGCCTGCACCGTTCCGTGGGCATGGTGGTTCATCTTGTATGTGCATTACATTCCTGGATTTGTTTATCTGATTCAGGTAATCGATCTATACTTTACTTTATTTTTTCTATATATTAGTAATATTTAGGATTAATTAATGCAATTAGAGTAATGTATAAATTAGGCTTAGTTTGACATTTTCTTTCTAAGGGCAAAATGAAGAGTACATCAAAGAGATACTGCAATTCCTTCACCGGTATACATATAAATTAATATACATTTAAATGCCTTGTATATATAGCTGCTCCACCACCACATCATGGTCCTGGTGAGATACTTAACACTTATCCGTCTCATTCGGATTTGCATCATCAAGGATATCACTCGAGAGTTGATAGAGCGGTATGACGCATTCATATCTCGACTTCTCAAGTTCGTGATGTATGAGGTCTATTGGTGTCACCTAGTCGCTTGCGCGTTATTCTGAGCTACGAGGGTATCACTTCATACCCACGAGACATGGATAGGGAGCACGGTGATCGACAGCAATGTGACTAGAGTCTACGGCAGATCCATGTATTACGGAGCTACCACTATTTCGACCATTGGTAAACTAGTTCTTATTTTTTTATTTTATGACGTACACTATAATTCTTTATATATATAATTATTTTTTAATCTAAATAATTAAATGTATTATTTTAGTTAATTTAATTAATGATTGAATGTATTGTATTTGCAGGATATGGAGATATTCATCCGGTGAACCTGGTCGAGGAGGTCGTCTTCTGCATCATCACCTTTTTCAACCTTGCGATCGGTGCTCATCTGGCAGGCCACTTTTAGGCTTGAGGTGATTAGCTAGTAGCTAGACTTGGACATGATCGATGAGGGATGGATATTTTAGGAATGTTTTGGTACTTTGGTACTCCGTACGTATTACTTACTTTGTTTAATTTTTTTATACCAATTTTACAAATTTTTTTTATAAAATATATTGAAGTTGTTGACATGGACGAGTAGTAGTTCAAAAGAAATAAGAGTTCAAAAGATTAAGCTATCTATGGCATTTCAAGATCTCAAGCTAACACTGTACATCAAAGCTTAATATATAGTTCACATTCAATTCGGAGTGATTTGGAGTGATTTAGTTTTTTCGATTCAGATTAATAAAACAAGCAGAAACTGCAGGTCAAATAGTAAATACAAAACCTATAAAAATCCAGAGTATTAAAATACCACATAATAGAAACACAAATCAGCAACAACATCACACAAAAAAATTTCAGCAACATCATAGTTAGTAGAGCAATCAAACGACGACTTTACTTCATGAGAAAGATTCTCAATGCTTTGCTCGGAAGTAGGAGTCACTAGAAACCATCCCACCAAATTGGTTCCAATAACCATGTTGACGAAATCAAGGGCGAAGAAGACTGTCTCCTCAATGACTCTCTTAGGTGAATATCACCATATCCTATGTGCATACAATTCAATGAACATATTACCTAATAAACTCATAATAAAAATAAATAAATTAAAGATTATTTGTATATTGACATGTTAATGATATTTACCAATTGTGGAAATAGCCTGTAGTACATGGATTTGAATCGATGTATAATCTAGGTACACCTCAATCTAGACTCCATATATATGTCTTGCTACTATAAGGTGCTAATCTCACGACGAGAAAGATGACATATGCGACAAGGTGACACTAGTATGGCTCGTACACCATAAATCTAATTAAAAAAAACGGTTTTGAAACCGATGTAACCCCTATCGAGCCGGCCTAACAAGGAGAATAAGACCTGAAATACGAACGAATCCAAAAAAGTATCTCAATCACTGTGATGTATCTACATTTAGAAGATATTTAAAATTAAGCCCATTATATAGGTCTCACGAAGGTAGTTTATCAATTCAATAATTAAGTAGCATCTGCTTAGTTAAGCCCATTATATAGGTCACACGGAGTTAGTTTATCAATTCAATAATTAAGTAGCATCTACTTCTGTATCTTTCTTGGGTCCGTCAATTGTCCTGCTTATAGTTAGTTTATCAATTCAATCCATAATTTTTGTCAAAATTTACGAATTGGAGAGTTCAAATTCTAATTTATTATTTTCAAATTTTAGGATTTTTAGAGTTCAAATTATTAAATTAGATGTATTATAATATCTACTTGTCACTATTGTAGAATAAGTGTAACTCATATATATAAGCAGATACAAGATTATATTCTTCAATTGAATTTTTCTTGAACTTGGTTAAGGATTACATGGACATTATATCATTGATTAGTTTTAATTGTTGAGCATACTCGGCTGCCTCGAATCCTTGATTTAAGGGTTTTAATTGAATTGAATCTCAATCAATTTAGAAAATTTATATGGATAAAAAAAACAAATAAAAACTTGTGCTCAATGGGTATAATAATAAAAACTTGGGCCCTAATGGGTAATGAGTCTGATGCGAAACCCAAGTCCGACCCTGGCCCTCCTACCTAATTAAATTAGGTGGGGTATTGTACTCACTGATCTATTTGCATTTGATACCAAATCTTCTAATACTGGTTATGAATTAAAAACTAGTTTATCGACAACAATAGTGCGCATTTGATCGATCGAGTTTAGTTGATTTCTGATAATTTAAATACATTATATGAATCAGTTTACTTATTGAATAGTTAAATGAATTGAACTAGTTAGAACAAGCTAATCAAGCGGGTAGTTAGAGAGAGAAACGGTTTACTCCTTCTTGCCATCCCATAGCGAATCTTTCACGAAATGGCTTCAAATATTATAAGCTAGCAGCTGATTATTAAGTGTTCAAGCATTTAATTCTCACCTATTTGCTTCAATCCAAAAAATGAGTAGTGGTGGGCAACTGGTTTTCATATCGTTTGCATAACGAAAAAGCGCTTTCATAAAATTCAGAGAGGGAGACACTAAGGGAGTAACCGTCGAATTTCGGTGGTGGCTCCACTTCCTATCGACACCGGAAGCAACTAGGAAATCCTGACCAGATTCAAGATCACTACCGCAGCTGGGTCGTAATCGCAAAGCAAAACGAGAGAGAAAATTGAGCAGATACCCTCTACAACGGTCGAAATTCAAAATCTCTCACTGTTGACCAAGCGTTGACTTCTGACAAAGTTACTGAAATTCAATTGACGGCCCACCTCCAATGCCGGATTCCTCCAACTCTCCTCGGAATTGGAAACTACACCTATCAAAAGCTTGGAATCCATAGAATCAAAGTTGGTGATGCGTTGGTGATGCACTCTCAAACTGCTCTCTTGCTCACGACTATATATGAAGGAGACGGGTGAACAGTAACTCTTGTTTTGAACCCAACCGGAAACCTCCTTTTCTCATCCCTTTCCCCAAATTGATCCTTCCTTTCCACTCTCCCACCTCTAATGTGTCTAAATCCATACAGATAGGAGTGGAAATGGGTCGGGTGAGGGATGGGTGGACCCATTTTTTCACCCGACCCGTCACAAAAAATATTTCACCCGACCCATGACCCTCCCGTTTAATGTTTCACCGTCAGGTGAATCGGGTGAAGGAATTTAAAAAAAAAAGTCACAAGACATACTTAAAAATCATTTATATTCAATAATTTTATAAACCATGTCAACGTATGAATCTTACTAAATTAATAAAATACTTATTCATACATTATATCCATATCCTTAACTTACAAAATTAGTATTAGAAGTTTGATATCAAACTGAATGAGATGAATTGAACTCGGTTACTAGACTGAATATATAAAAAAAAAATGGTATAGAAAAACTATGTCTTTAGAAAGCAGATTTATGCATCATTTCTTTAATATCTTGATTTGGTAATTTCTTTAATATCTTAATTTTCATTAAGAGGATTATTGTTACGAGTCTCATGACAAATTGGGAAAATATGATTCGGTTAATCATGTATTAATACAGTAAATGCTAACAAAGTCGTTGGAAAGAGTCAAATTGTGTACACTCTATCGGTATATGCAAAACAAATAAAAGAAATTTTATTATTTTAAAAAGACATGGAGTTAAATAATGCAAGTTTTTTTAGACCTTTTTAACAAGAACACTAGGAAAATAGAGAAAGTAGAGGTAGAAAATGAGAAAAATGTTAGTCATGTTAAATTATACGTAGTATTATTTATATAGTAGCCTCTTTTTTTTATATAATAATCGGGTGAGCTAACGGGTGGTTAAGCGGGTCGGGTAATGAGCCGGGTGAGGGGTCGGGTAATGGGTGGAAAATATATCACCCATCAACCGACCTATCACCCATTTCACCCGATCCATCACCCATCTGTCACCCGGATTTTTTCGGGTTTTCACCCTAATAATCGAGTCGGTCACCCATGGGTGACCGACTCGAAGAACTGTCCCCACTCCCCCACCCATGGGTGATTTCCAGCCCTACATACGGAATTGAAGTATGGTTGATGTACAAAGGATCCCCTTTTTCTAGGGTTGCTTGTGATCAAAGAACTGTCCCCACTCCCCCACCTTGATCCCAATCGAAAACCCCCTTTTTTCCTCTTTCTCCCAAATTACTGCCTCTATTTCACTCCTCTACTTCCTTCGTCCCTAATTCCTTTTGAAATTTCAGTTTGGTTGATTATTGAAGAAGAAACCCCCAATTTCTTAGGATTTGACTTGGTGAATATTTCTTTCCTAAGAATTCTAGAAAGTAATCTGAATCATGTTAAGTTGGATGACATTATGAGAAAGGGTTTTAGCCCGTGGAACTATTTACACAATTTTAAGTAAAGTGAAGCTGGAAGGATTGTGGTGATATGGGATCCTTCAGTTGATCAGTGGCCAATTAATTTGCAGAGTTACAGGTAAAAAGTTTGAAGTAGCACAAGTCTATGGTTTACATACAATTGTTAGAAGGAGAGCTCTATGGGATGATCTGATTGATTGCTGAAAATGATAGAAGACAGGGGTATTGGATGATCATGGGAGACTTTAATGCTGTGATGAGATCTTGTGAAAGGAAGAACGGCTCGACTATTTAAGCTTATGAGATCTTAGATTTATGGGACTGTTGTGTTGAGCTGGTTCTTAGAGATGTTATGAGTTGTGGCCAGGAACACACATGGTTCAAATGAAAAAAATCCACAAAGATAGATAGAGTGATGGTCAATGATTGGTTGTGTTGGGGAAAATCGCGGGGTAGCTAACACTCGATCACGTGTGACTCGGATGGATCAGGCTCCACTTATCAATGAGAACTTGTATTATATATTATGTACACAAGTACACTTCTCACAAATACAAGACTCACGTACGTACACCACTCGACTCAAGAGACTAACCTCACTCTTTGGTGGATCCCACACTCGTGTGATCGAGACGCCCTCATGCTCAATCGATCACACCTATTGACCAACCCACACACTCTAGTGTGTGATCGAGACACCCTCATTCTCAATCGATCACACACTAGGACTCACACTCTCACTCACTAGTATGTGATCGAGACGCCCTCGTGCTCAATCGATCACATACTAGGCTACACACCACCTCACATGCTCACACTCATTTGGAGGAGTACTCACCTTGCTCGCTCACTCCTTAGCTCACACACCACTAAGCCTATTTATAGGCCATGCCATCTCTTACAATTCAAGGGGCTCCTAGAACATCTCTAGAATACTCTAGAATCATCCCGATGCTTCTAGACTCCTCCGTACATTTTCCTAATGTTCTCCAAGCTTCCGGAGAACTCTACACAAGTCTAGACACACCTAGACTCTTCAAGGTTCCGGAACCTTCCATAAGGTTCCACACACTTCCGGAGTCTTCCACACTCTTCCATACGTTTCTAGAGTATTCCACCACATTCCGGAGACTTTCGCCACATTCCACATTCTTCCGGAATGTTCCACAATTTAGCCCAAAACACATTTTCATGTATGTGAAATATGAATTATTGCCCAACAATTCCTCCCTTAATTCATATTTTCACATACCTCCATAGCATTCTCGATCTTCTCTTTCCTTCGCTCCTTGATTCCAATGTCGTGGCATCTCCCCATCACGACGTGTTCTTCAAGGAAGCAAGCATTCCTCTCGATTAGCGTCGCCTGCGCTTGATCAAGCTCCTTCTCATGACACCTTGCACCCTCTCATCATGAAGAGCGTCACACGTACCCTCCAGCTTCTCACCATCCACTAAGTCGAGGGACCAAACTCTCCACCAATCTTCAAGGTCTCAAACAATGCTTGATCCCGACACGCTGCACATAAGACGACACCATCCATCTAGCCGACTTAGTAACCTTTCCATCTGTTACTAAGTGGACATCATCATCCTCAACATCATCAACCACATCATTGTAGGAGCCATTACCACTCTTCCGCAAAGACATCTCTCTCATCATCATCACGTCCTCCCTCAATAGCGGACATCACACTACATGTGACCCTTCTCCCTACTATGTAGCACACACGTCAATCATCTCCACATGGACGTGCTTGTGCTCTCCATCTCAGGTCACCATGTCTCTCTCAGAATGGCTGCTCCCTCACTCTTGGAGACGAGCTTCTCCTCCACCGGAGTGCATCACACATACTCTCCCTCCTTATGTGAAGTTGGCCTTTCCATCAAAGAGTGGATTCTCGAACACCTCCGACAAGCCTGATGTCAACACGGAGTCCTTCCACCAACAAATGCTACACCGATTTTCCGACTCCGACAACCTTCACAACCTTCGGCTCTGATACCACTGTTGGGGAAAATCGCGGGGTAGCTAACACTCGATCACGTGTGACTCGGATGGATCAGGCTCCACTTATCAATGAGAACTTGTATTATATATTATGTACACAAGTACACTTCTCACAAATACAAGACTCACGTACGTACACCACTCGACTCAAGAGACTAACCTCACTCTTTGGTGGATCCCACACTCGTGTGATCGAGACGCCCTCATGCTCAATCGATCACACCTATTGACCAACCCACACACTCTAGTGTGTGATCGAGACACCCTCATTCTCAATCGATCACACACTAGGACTCACACTCTCACTCACTAGTATGTGATCGAGACGCCCTCGTGCTCAATCGATCACATACTAGGCTACACACCACCTCACATGCTCACACTCATTTGGAGGAGTACTCACCTTGCTCGCTCACTCCTTAGCTCACACACCACTAAGCCTATTTATAGGCCATGCCATCTCTTACAATTCAAGGGGCTCCTAGAACATCTCTAGAATACTCTAGAATCATCCCGATGCTTCTAGACTCCTCCGTACATTTTCCTAATGTTCTCCAAGCTTCCGGAGAACTCTACACAAGTCTAGACACACCTAGACTCTTCAAGGTTCCGGAACCTTCCATAAGGTTCCACACACTTCCGGAGTCTTCCACACTCTTCCATACGTTTCTAGAGTATTCCACCACATTCCGGAGACTTTCGCCACATTCCACATTCTTCCGGAATGTTCCACAATTTAGCCCAAAACACATTTTCATGTATGTGAAATATGAATTATTGCCCAACAGGTTGGACTCTTTGAGCTATTACTGTAAAGACTCATTCCTTATCCCTAAAGTCTTCTCTGACCATTGCCAGGTGGTTGTTGAAGTTCTCGAGCAACATGCCAGGAAAAGGGTGTCTTTCAAATTTTTTCACATGTGGTCTCAGCATGAGAACTTTCAGCAAACTGTGAGGCAAAATTCGGAACATGCTGGATGGGGTACTGAGCAATATTTTATGCAAAAAACTGCATATATAACCTAAAACAACCCCTCAAGGACTTGAATAAGTTGCACTACTCCAACATCAAAGCTCAAGCCAAAGAAGCTGAAGAGGAGTATGAAAGGTCCTTCCTAGCCTTAAGAGATGACTCTGAACCCCCCTTTCTCTTACAGAAGATGGAAATGGCTAAGAAAAAGGCAAGAAGATTAAACGAAGCTGAATTAAAATTCAACTCTCAGCTTGCCAAGAAGATTAAAAGAAGCTGAATTAAAATTCAACTCTCAGCTTGCCAAGGCTATGCACACCTTCAAAGGCGACAAATGCAACTCATATTTCCATGGTTTGATGAGGAAAAATATGAGGAGGAACCATATCAGTTCCCTGATAAAAGAAGATGGCCTTGAAACCACTTCACTTGAAGTTGTTAGCTAGTAGTTTGAGTGTTTTTATAAGGACCTCCTGATTGGAACCTTGAAGCCTAATGAAGATGTTGACCCGAGAATTATAAGAGATGGGGGAGCTACTCTGAAAAATGACAGACATGAAGGGTTGATAAAACCTGTTTCTCCAAATAAAATCAAGGCAACTCTTTGGAGTATAGGAGATGATAAGTCACTTGGGCCTGATGGGAACACCTCCTCGAAATTCATGTGCAGCAATCTAGTATCCAAAAGTGCAACCATAGAAATATCAAATTCATGACAATAATTATTTATAATGCTAATTTTTATGCGGTCCTTAAGACCACATATATTCCAAGCTGCGATTTTCAGTTTATCCATCACAAGCTAAGGAGTGAGTGCTACCTTCACGAGTGTCTACATTTCTTCCATAAGCTTTAGCGCCTGCATCACGTACTCCGAATGTGAAGAGAGTATTCATCTTGAAGAGCCTGAAATCTACTAGTCGTACTGCTTGAGCTGATTTTACTCATTGTCTTCCCTTTGCTCTCAACACTCTTAGTCTTAGCTACCTTCCTACCTTGCACCAGCTACCCTTGCACCAGCTACCGTGCTGTTTTCTGCTCATTTTTCTGCCCTTGTGCCACAACATCCTGTGTGTTACACGTTTCAACTTCAGCTGCTCTTGAAGCTTCCCATGGTTCATTTTTTATTCGATTAAAGATGACCTAAGTTGCATTCAAGATTTCCCCAATTTGTATATCTCTTTATTAATTGAAGGAACCCTACAATAATCTCTAGTTGCAGTGATTGAAACTTGAAAGGGATTGATTGATTGAAACTTGTGCAGATACTTCTTATGCAATTCTGTACATAGGCCAACCTCCAAAGCCCTTTTATCTTGACTAGGTGTGTTTTGGCGCACATCCGCGCACCTCGGTTGCAACATGAATCACACACCATATAAAGTACTTGAGCAACAATAACATTCACAAATAATCGTACTTGTGATGAACTACAAACAAAAGGAGGCACACCCTCTGGCCATCTATGGGCCTTTGGCCGGTTGGGTATCTTTGGAGGTGAATCTTCCTAGCTCGATGTTTAGCCTTGAAGTCGTCGATGGAAGATGAAATTGCTGATTTTTCAGAGCTGTTAGGGGCTGTTTTTAGTCCCTTTTTCTTCACCTTCTGGGGCTAACTGAAGACTTGCACCTGCTTGGATGTGCATGTGCATTTAGTGTAAAAGAACATCACATTTTCAAGTCTCAAAACATTTATTATACATGGTTTTGGAATCTTTTGATGAACAGCTAGCTACTTTATCAGGAATTGATATGCATATCTTCCAACTGAAAAATATGTTATAAGGCCATAACCTAATCTTAAATGTCTAGCATTGTTTCCCTAAGACTTGCCCATATAATTATGAGATAAAGTAACAAGGATATGAAATTTGAGTCTCAACAGTACTGTCTGAAGTAGATTAAACACCAAGGGATTAAATTCGAAGGACTTATAAAAATTACAAAGGAAAAAAATGGTGAACTTGAAATAGATGATGAACACTGAGATAGAGTAAGGAGTGGCAAGAAACATGTACCCAGAGGAGATGAAGAGGAGGAGCATTGAAGTAGGATGAAGACGAGCACCAGCTATGGTGACTAACAGAAGGTTTGCACAAGGCCCACATCTCACTGTGACTATTGTTAGCATCTTGCTGCATGGTACACTCACCTGCCCCACCCAAACTACTATTTTTGTGATATCAATCCTAACACAGTATCTAATGAATTTGCAACTTTTAAAACCTAACTGTTTACTTTTAAAAAAAAAAATTAAAGTCTGTTAAAAACAGAGAGGGATTGATCATGCCAAATTTCAGGGTCAACAAGGTTGGTAGATTACTTTCCTGTTAGGGA
The DNA here is from genome assembly GCA_037127255.1 of Persicaria tinctoria. Lineage (NCBI taxonomy): Eukaryota > Viridiplantae > Streptophyta > Magnoliopsida > Caryophyllales > Polygonaceae > Persicaria > Persicaria tinctoria. The sequence continues at coordinate 17,194,746 of JBANSL010000008.1, forward strand.
AGATACACGAAGGAGACCAAGAGGCATACCTTGGGTCCCAGAACGATCTTAGACCATTCAGGCTCAATCTCGAATGCAAGGGCATGTGGGTGTGTCTTGGGTAATCGAAGTGCACTCAAGTGCTGGCTTGGAAAATGCAAGCTCAAATTTCAGATATCATGCATTGCTTTTAGTTTTGCAGATGAAAATGGTTTCTTTTTTCTTCTCTAATTTAGCTTTCCCAACAGAACACGACAATGAGCAGCTAGCTTTAAGCTGGTGCTCTTCTGAAGATAGCTAATGGCTCTGCTGGTGAATTAGCTTACCTGCATCATGATTGCTCTCCAAAGATAGTTCACTGAGATATAAAATTCATACATTATGTGAAATAAAAATTCGAATAGTAAAACCTGCAGGTTATGTTTCTACTGTATGCTTACTTTGTGAATGTAACAGGGGAAATTCATTTTCATTTGTTGTTCCCTCTGCGTGTGATTTATGTATGTCTTGTGCAGGTAATCGTACATTTGGGTTTAAGAAAAATTTAGATCTCATGGATAAAGACACAAACGTGTTCGAGGTATAAATATTAAATACTATAACTCGGTTCTAATTATACTTAGTGCACACATAACATTGAGAAGGGGCAATGGAAAACAAGAATGAAAAGTATGTGTCTATGATAGTGAAATTGTTTCTTACAGTTTTACTCTCCCGCTATTATTATTATTATCCATTACTTGTCAAAGTCTATAAGAGCATAGAGATAATTAGCTTAGCAATAGGCATATATAGCAACCAAGAAAATTCAACATTTCACATATGAGTCACAAGGTGTAAAACATTACAAAGAGTTTCATGATAGGTTTCTTTTAGATTCTGATACACAAGAAGAATAGATATGAGAATTGAGAAGATTTTGAGAAGAGTGAAGGAGCATACGGATTTGATTTTTGTAACACGGCTGACATTACTGCTTGGCACGATAAGCCGGGCTACCTCCCATCTTGAGGTCCCACCAAGATTGCTCAATGAACAGCTTGAATAACGTGGATCACTTCCTGTGTAATTATCCAAAATAGGGGTCATGAACTTCATCTAGAAAATCATTGACACTTTCTTAAATATGCATGTATTAATATGATTTGACTGGTATCGTATGTATTTCTATATGAGCATGTCAACTTGTTAACACATTTAACACTGTAATTATACAAATTAGGGGATCATGGACTTCATCTAGAAAATCATTGACAGTTTCTTAAATTTGCAGTATTAAATATGATTGACTGGTTTGTCTGTATGTCTATATGAGCATGTCAACTTGTTATCACATTTAACACAATAATTATATGAAAAATATGAATTAATCTCCAACACCTCCTACATCGATTGTTGGAAGCCATTTATATAGTAGCCATCTGTAAGGAGGGATGCCCTTTTCATCCGCGATAGCTCCGTTAAGCTTGTTCGCCTCTAATTTGTATTTAAACCTATCAGATTCCCATACGATCCACATCTTAGCCCATATTTTTTCTTTAATCCACACGTCTTGTGCGAGCCTTTTTTAATATACGACTTAGATATTTGCTACCTTCATATTGAATGCTATATAAACTTGTTCATCCGAGCCCTTGTGCCATCGACATTGTTTCTGTAAAAATGAATTAGACAATAAACATAGGTATTAATAAGATTTCAAAAGTTCTAGCGTGCGTTTGGATTCCATTGCATCATGTTTATAATGCAATTATAAAGATAATACATTTTTGTTTTGTTTGGTATGCACGCATTACAATGTAGTTTATTTTAAACCAATCTTAACTTAAATATATTGTAAACCGTGCTAATCAAACACCAACTTTAAATTTTACATTATAATCATTATACAATTTCAATCCAAACACACCCCTAATCTATATCTATATATATAAACTCTTAATTTAGAAGAATTTAGGATGATGTGTCAATCTTAGAAAAATTTTATGAGTCTTAACTAATCATTTTTTTTTTTTGCCATTTTTCTTGGATTTTCTTTAATTCTTCTTTTTTCTTTTTTTTTTTCCTTCAATTCTCTTTTTTCTTTAATTTTACTAACTATTGGGCTTAATTCCAAACATTGAATTCAATCTAATATAGTTATTGAGCTTAATCAAATTAATTTACTAACTATTGGGATTAATTCAAAACATTGAATATAACTACTCCGTATTGATTATGAGACACCACGTTTAAACAATGTTATAATGATATTGGTATTATTTTTTACCGAGTAATTTCAAATATCTATATTTATGTATTATGCTTTACATAATATTTTAAAAAATATAATTTTCTGAGATCATTATAAGATACATTTATTGTAAAGTTTTTTTTTAATGATTTTTATCTTAACATTTATCAATATTTTATATATTTTTATATATAATATTTTAATTTTAAAAAAATGCGTCATGGCGCGGGAATCGTACTAGTACATACTCAATTTGACCGACAAGTGTAACTGTGTAAATCTTATTAGTAAGTCTACTAGTGCAATACCCGTGCCTTGAAGGCACGAGATTTTGATTCATTTCAAATTGAACATCATTCTATATATTTATATAATACTATATTAATATATACTTGTTTACAACAAAAATTACACGTATAAAGTATTTTTTTAATTTATAAATTAGTTGGAAAGAGATACAATATAAATTTTTAAATGATTTAATAAGGTAAAGTAGTAATAAAACTCAAACACACCACCTATTATAATTTGTAAGTCTTAATTAACTTTTAAAATAAGTCTTAATTAACTTTTAAAATAAGGCGGCTCATCTAAGATGTAAAATAAGTAATATTTGTAAGTCTTAATTAACTTTTAAAATAAGTAAATTGTGAAAAAAACTTTTTTGACTCTAATTGATTTTTACAATTAATTTTTGAAATCGAATATTCAAAAATTAATTATTTTTACGTACTAACTTTATAACAAAAAATTGCAGGTCTTAAAATATTGAAATTATAATAAGGGACATCTAGAGTGTATGAAATAAATATAGATGTAAAATATTCATTTTGGGGGTAAATATTTTTTTTCTTCGATATTTGAAGCTAAACACTCAAAATTAATCATAAAAGAGTGTTTATTTATTTATTTATTTTTAAATGATAATATATGCAAATTTCACATTTTCTTTTCTCAAAATTCTTCAATTTTTGTTTGTAGATCTTAAAATGTTATTTTTTGTATTCCAAATAGTCATTTAAGATGTTTAAAATAAATGTAATTTCTCTCTAAAAATTTATATAGATGTCATGTAGAATGTGCATAATAAGTATAGATTTAAAATATTCATTTTGGATAATTATTTTCCTCAATTTTTGATGGTTAATAGGTGCAAAAATAATTTATTCTTAAAATTAATGATGTTTTGTTTCTACGTCCAAAAATATTTAAAAAATTTAAGATGTCTATATTGTATAATTAATGTTAATTTTAAAAAGAAATATATAATATTATTTATATGAATGAAATGTATAAAGAAATTCGTGATATTAATGAAATAATTATATAAAAGACCACACAGACTAATAATATCCAAAATTGTGGTCCGACGTATCAATATACATAATCTTTTCTATGAACAAAAGGAAATAAATATATTTAAAATAGATCAAAAATTGATATAAGCATATCAATTTAAATAATCTTCGTATGAAAAATAGGAAACAAATGTGTGTAAAATAGGAAAAAAAAATAATTTTAGTAATAATATTGACCAATAAGAAAATATCATTTGAATAAAAAAAATCAACTTTAATTGTGGGCATGACACGTTAGCAAAATGCTAGCAGAATTAGTAATATTAATAGATAGATTATTATTATTATTATTAATAATTAATAGATTTTTATTTTGACATTTGAATTAATTGTCTAGATATTTTTAATACGATTGTGATGAATATAATATAGGAAACAAATATTTAAACTTCCCTTAATAACATCGATTAATAAGAAATGAAACTTTTGATTAAAAAATTCAACTTTAATTTACAGAGCGACACGTCAGCAAAATGCTAGCAGAATTAGTAATATTAATAGATAGATAGATAGATAGATTAATGGGTTATTTGCAAAACTAACCTAAAAACCCGGTTGGGTTGCACTCCCTATCCCCTATCCATATTATTTGCAAAAAGTTAGCCCAAACCCTTTAAAATTTGCAGCCCATCCGGTTACAATAGGGAGAGAGACCGGTTGCATTGATGGAGGAGAGAGAGGGAGACGTGTGGGGGGAGTTAATTGATAAAAGCATGTCAATTCAACTGTCGATAGTTGCTCCATCTCTCTCTCTCAGAAAATAAAAAACGGAAGGAAGAAGATGAAGGAGTTCGAAGAAGAACAAGAGCAAGTCTGCAAAGGAGAAGTAGAGGCGGACATCAAACAGGCCACACACCCCGAAAATGGATATATTGGTTGTAGTTAGATGGGGAAATTGGGGGAATGGGGGGATTGGCGAAATTGGAGGAATTGGGGATTTTGGGGGAATTGGGGAAATTTGGGAACGACTATGTGGAATACGAAATACCAGGAGTAGGGCGACTTGGATATGTTTAATCTTGCGATACCTTTGAACATTTAATGGATTTGCCGACACTTTGATTTCTGTCATGTTTGTAGTAGTCAGATGTCATGTTTATAACTCAACCTGTCATGTTTGTAGTAGTCAGGCGAGGTATGGTTTAATGTTTTCCTGGTTCTAGTGTAGCCCTCCCCCTAAACCCAGGCGGTAAAAAGAGAGAGGATAGATGGGATAAGACAGAGACAAAGATAGAGGGGGGGGGGGGGGAGGGAGGAGTGACGGTAAGGGGGAATTAATATAATTTGAATTAAATCTTAAGTTTCAGAGAAAAACCATCGAACCATTAATATAATTTGAATTAAATCTTAAGTTTCAGAGAAAAACCATCGAACCATTAATATAATTTGAATTAAATCTTAAGTTTCAGAGAAAAACCATCGAAGGAGAAGCAAGTGATCGAGCTGGGGTTTATTTGCAGTTTGACGTGTAAGCAGTTAGTTTTAACTGGACACCAAGAGCAAAACGACATGCCACATATTGGCTCTATAGAAATCCTTTCCAAGAATCCCCCAACACCTCTTGAAAAAATGGCTCCCAAACCCATTCGGGCCTGGGGACTTGTTTATTCCTATCAACCATAATGCTGTTTTAATTTCTTTTTACTGTTGGAATAGCCTCTAAGCCCTCAGCATAGCACTCCGGGATAGAAGCACCCTCCCCAACGTCTGGGAAGCGCTCACAAACAGATTCAGAGCAAACAGCTGTTCAAAGTAGTTTAAGATGTGCTGTCTGTACAGATTGTCATTTTCCAGCAGCTCATCCTCTTCATTTCGCAGAGATATGATTGCATTGGCTGCCCTCATTTCTTTAACACTCCTGAAGAACATCGAAGAAGTCTCTTCACCAATTTGAATCCAATGGAGTTTGGCCTTCTGCGCAGTGAGACTTGTGAGTCTGCTCACATTTTCTCGTAACTCTTTTTCAACCTGGGCAACTCTCTCAACAAGTGCAGCATTACTCTTCTCCTTAATCATTCTGATCTGAATCTCCTGGAGACAATCCTTATTCAGCTTGATTTGGTTCTGCAGATCCGGAAAAACAGCCCGACCCCAAGCACGAATAGAATCCTTCACATTCTTTAGTTTAAGTGCAAAGATGAATTGCTTGGATCCTACAACCTTGGTGCGCCAGGCACAAGCGACCAGGGCACTAAACGCCTCCTCATTGCACCAAAAGTTGTTGAATTTAAAGGGAAACTTCCGGGATTTGAACTCATTCCTAAACTTAACCACTGCTGGGGAGTGATCCGAACAGCTTGGGACATCAAAGAAGGCTTTAGTATTAGGCAAATAATCCTTCCACTCATCATTAACAAGGACCCTATCAATTTTCCTTTCATTCCTCTCCAGCCCTTGTTTCCTATTATTCCATGTATGTCGAGCCCCAATATACTCTCCAAATCACTCACATTGCAATCAGCCATCAATCTTTGCATCTCCTCAAAACAGTCGTGGCTAGCAGCAATAATGGGCCGTTTATCAGCCACCTCATAAATGCAGTTGAAGTCTCCAAGGACTACCCATGGTGAGGACATTTGGCTCTCAATACTGCGCAGCTATTCCCATAAGTCTAATCCGTCTTTTTTGTAGCTGTTCGCATACACAAATGTGGCTTCAAACAGAAAGCTCCCATCACGAGTACCCACCTTACAATGCATCAGCTGAGGCAGACAAACAAGCACACTACCATCATAAAAAGGAAAGGGGCAATCCTCAAGTGGTTCTCCATCTACAGTTCCAAATGTATCAACCTTTTTTAATCACCCCCTGTCACCAGTTAAGTAGGATAGTTATACAAAGAGATTAAAACCACATCGAATTTGCACCGTTTTTCGTTATTGAAAAGAAACGAAAACCAAATGAATAACTACTTAAACATTAGCTACTCGATGTATGTTCCTCAAATTTGATCAATCGGATCGTCAAACGACCCTCTATCAGTGAGGAAGAGTCCATCCTCTCGACACCGATATTTCGCTCCTCTCCACACAACAATTTGTTGCTTCTCGAATGAGACGAGAATAAAAGGGACAAGGTCCTGCCCCCACAAGGAAATGAAAGAAATGTGTATAAATGAAAGTCAAATTCGAAATGTCAGGCAAATCAAACCAGCAAACAAACGCTTACCTCAGTTTGACGCATATTTTCTTGCAATCACAGCAATCAAGGCCCTGTACAGCTAACCCTCTTTTCCTCATCTCCTTTGTTTCTTGCTGCACATTGAATTCATTAATGTACAGTCAAGGATGGCCACTTACTAGGTACAAGAAGAGTTCATTGGATTACCAAGCTTTTCCAAAACCGGTACAGCTAACCCTCTTTTCCTCATCTTCTCTGTTTCCGCAATGCTTAGCCCGCCAATTGTTGTTTTGATTAGCTTAGGCTAGATGGGCTCTTGAGGCTTCCATAGCATTAGCGGAATAACTGGCCTCTTCTTTGGATGGTAGTGTCTGCCTCTATATAAGACAAAAAGGCCACCATGTCTATGGATGATCTTACCAAATGTTTTGTCCTAGAAAAGATGTGCAATTTCTTAGCAACTCGTCGATCAAATTGCACAATCAGGTCAAATAAGTAAATTGACTAGAAAGAGGTTGTATATTGTTATGACTAATAAAAATACCTCAAGGTGGGTGCAAACGTTTTTCATGTCAACAGTTGGAGCACCCATACATTTCATCCTGACCGCCTCAGCCTGCTTCCAATGGTTGTGAATATCATCCAACATGTTATGAGTAAGAATATCTCTCCCTATCAGAAATACAAAAAACATTCATATAATGAAAAGAGAATTCAAAATACTCAATTCATTTTGCTCCAAGGGATTGCCACAATTGCGAAATCAAACTTTGGTCTTATTGCTCTCCCGTCTTACTAGCAGAAAACAGATTTCAAATTCACCACCACTCATGTATATATTTTAGTTATGTGTCCTTCCTTCGCTGTTCTGGATAACATCTACTCAATTATTGATCTAATTTATCCATTTTCTTGGTTGAACACCATACAAACCATAAAAAAACCACGTATTGTTGCATTTCTAAAAAACGAATGACAGCACAATCGAAAATCATACTTCCATTGAAAGGATTTTTCTCATATTTCACATACTCTTTCATTCAAAATGATAAAACGGTGCTCCTCATTCAACACAACATCATATGGACATCTGTTTTGCACAATCCAAAACAGTGCTCCAATCAAAGATGCAAAAACTATCGATATAACAAAAGGCAAAGATAAAAAAAATCAATCCTTTTGCTCCAAGAAGTTGCCCAGTGGTAAATTTGAACTTTAATCTCATTACTCTCCCACCTTACTGAATTCACCACCACACATGTTAGTTTCGTGTCCTTCATTTGCTGTTCTGGGTCAAATTTATTCAATCATCCAATCAATTGTTGATCTAATTTCTCTATTTTATTGGTTGAAAACCACACAAACAAACCATTAAAAAAACCATGCTTTGTTGCAATCCAAAAAAAAAATATATATATATATATGAATGACAGCACAATCCGAAATCATACTTCCATTGAAAGGATTTTTCTCATATTTCAATTCACCCCATCTTTCATTCAAAGTGATAAAAAAAAAAGTGCTCCTCATTCAACACATCATCACACAACGTCATACACATTCCAATCAGAGATTCACCACCACTAGTGTAAATCTATTAATTTCATGTTCTCCATTCGCTATTCTGGATCACATTTATTCAATAATCATCCACTCAATTATTGATCTAATCTATCCATTTTCTTGGTTGAGTCCAAAATCATACTTCTATTGAAAGGATTTTTTTCACATTTCACCCAACCTTTCCTTCAAACATTCAGGCAACAGCAAACAACCTCATACACATTCGAATCATCAATGACAGAAACTTAATAAAACCAAAATCTTTAGGATTGTTGATAAATGCTATACAGACATAAACTTAGTAAAAAAAAAAACTTACCTAGATTGATCTGCTTCTTAGTTAAAAGACTTTCCATGAACCATCTCCCAAATCTTCTTCCTCTTCTCCTCCAGTTTCGAATATGAGGCCGGAGCGCACACCCCAATACCCCATCCATTCTCGATCGACCCGGCCTGGGCCAAACGGGGAGTATTTGGGCTTGCGGAGTTCAATTGGAGTGAAAGTCGGATCGGATTCTGTTGGATTATATTTCCAATTTGGGCTTTATGTTAAACTGGGCTTATTTCGGTTGAGTTGTATGGGCCAACCCAAATTTCTTGTTGCTGTATTGCCTTATAAAAGGCTTCGTCTTCTTCATTGTAACTTTGAGTTTTCATATACAGAAATACAAAAACACACAGAAATCCTTTCTCAATTTCACTCCATTGCAAGTTCAAATTACAGATCTATTTTGGTTTCCAACATGGTATCAGAGCTAGATCTGGTATTTTGAGCTTGCATCCACCTCAGATCTATCTTACCGGTGTATCAAGGTTGTGATTCGTCCTTTCCCGCGCAAAAATGTCTGATGAACAAGCAAAAATCGATTCTAACGATCCGTATTATTTACATCCAAGTGATCATCCTGGATTGATTCTCGTTACTCCTCCTTTCGATGGAAAGGGATTTGGAGAGTGGCAGAGATCAATTCGGATGGCGTTGTCTGCTAAGAACAAATCCGGCTTCATTACAGGCGCCATAGCTAAGCCAGCTGCAGATCCAGTGAAGATTCAGTGTTGGGAGCGGTGCAACGACATGGTATTCTCCTGGATTTGCAATAGCTTGAGCCCAGAGATTCGGCGGAGCGTCATCTACAACAATACTGCTAGTGCAGCTTGGAAACAACTGGTTTCTCGGTTCAGCAAGGTTGGAGGGACTCAATTGTATTCTATAAAGCAAGAGCTAGGTGCGTTGTCTCAAGGTACCAGTTCTTTCTCTTCCTATTTCACAAAACTCAAATCTCTGTGGGATGAATTGGAAAATGTGAAGAACTCTTCGTCGTGCTCTTGCAAGAAGTGCGACTGTGGATATGTAGCTAATTCCACTAAGTATGATGAGAATCAGAAAACTATAGAGTTGCTTATGGGGCTAAACAGCTCTTATACTGCTGTTCGTGGATCTATTCTTCTGATGGATCCACTGCCGGATGTAGATCGAGTATACTATTTGATCTCACAAGAGGAGAATCAGCGGGAAGGGAAATCAGGATCCGGATCTGGTGTAGTGGATGGCGTCTCCATGTATGTCAAAGCACCTGGAAACTCCACCAGCACCAAGAGTCCTATTTCTAATTCGAATACGTCTGCTAATTCTGGATCTAATACCTCTCAGACAGGTGGTATGAAATTCAATTTTGATAAATCAGGAACTGACAGATCTCGTGGTGATAGGAAACCATTATTTTGCACTAACTGTAAGAAGACGAACCACACTATAGATCGATGCTTCTTCATCATCGGATTCCCTCCAGACTATCCGGGAAGCAGAGAGATGAAGAAGGAAGGGACTGAGAAGCGGTTTGCAGGATCTGTTACTCAGGCTCAGAAACCAGAATTCTCCAAGGAACAGATAGCTCAGTTAGTGGCATTGTTGCAGTCGTCTGGCTCTGTCTCACACACCAAGGAGCCTACTGTTGATGACTTTGCCGGTTTCTCAGGTACAACTCTCTCTACACAAGTCCTTGATGGCCGAGTTTGGATCATTGACAGTGGCGCTAGTGGCCACATGTGTAGTGATTTGAACATGTTTCATAGCACATACAGTTTATCTCGCCCTTTCAAAATTACACTACCAACAGGAGAGACAACTCTGATAAATACTGCTGGCACAATTGACCTTATGCAAGGACTTCAATTGCATAACGTCTTGTTTGTCCCAAAATTTGTATGTAATCTGGTGTCTGTAGGAAAACTGGTCAGGGAGCTCCACTGCTTTGTGCTATTCACTGAGACTGGGTGCTATTTGCAGGGTCCTTTGATGACGACCCCTATGAAGATTGGTGAGCTTGTGAAGGATCTGTTTGTCCTTGGCCTCTCATCACAAGTCAAGGTTGCTGCTCACTCTGCTCATGCTTCCAAGTCGAATAAATTGCCGGTTGCAGTGGATACTTCAATTTGGCATAAGAGACTGGGGCATCTTTCTTCTCATAGATTAGGTCAGCTTTCTTGTGTGAAACTGACAGACAATTGTGTTTTTACTTTAAAAACATGCTCAGTGTGTGCTCGTGCTAGGCAAGCACGGTTACCTTTTCCTATAAGTTCTATACAGTCAACTGATGCTTTTGAGTTAGTTCATGGTGATGTTTGGGGACCATACCGTATTTCTACATATGATAATTTCAGATACTTTTTGACTCTAGTTGATGACTTCACTAGAACCACTTGGGTGCAATTGCTCCCAAATAAGTCTGTGGCTTTCATTGCTATTAAGCAATTTTTTGCCTATGCTGAGAGTCAATTTGGAAAGCGAGTTAAGGTATTCCGTTCAGACAATGATTTTGAATTGGGAGCAGGTAATGAGCATGCTCAGTATTTTCTAGATAATGGAATAATCCATCAAAGGTCTTGCACTGCCCCTCCACAACAGAATGGAGTTGTAGAGAGGAAGCATCGCCATATCCTTGAGGTTGCTCGGAGTCTCATGATTGAATCTGGGTTACCTAAGAGATTCTGGGGAGAGAGTGTTCTTACTGCTGTGCACCTCATCAATAAATTTCCTAGTCGTTTGCTGAATATGAAATCTCCTTTTGAGTTGCTGTATGACAGACCTCCATCCTTTGATTACTTGCGTTGTTTTGGGTCCCTGTGCTTTGCATCTACTCTTCAGCAAGGAAGGGATAAGTTTGATGCCAGGGCTGCCCCTTGTGTATTGCTTGGTTATCCAGGGGGGAAGAAGGGGTATAAGCTGTATAACCTAGAGACCAAATGCATATTTGTCTCTAGAGATGTAGTATTTCATGAAACAGTCTTTCCTTACCATCATTCTCATTCTGGCATCCCTCCTTCAGACAGTGATTGCCCTCCCTTTTCTCTAGTCTCCCCTCCCCCTCAGTTGATTGTAGATGATGTCATTGATGCTCCTTCCTCTCCTGTTCCCGTTGATCTTACTCTGGGTGACTTGGATGCTTCTCCTATGACTGTTGCTCCTCGCAGATCAGCCCGAGAACATCATCCTCCCTCTTACCTATCAGAGTATGTTTGCACACACTGCTCTGATGTTGAAGTATGTTTCCATACCCTCACCTCTACATTTGCCTTCCCTTCTGCCAGTACATCAATTGTTCACCTGCTCCATACCCTCACCTCTACATTTGCCTTCCCTTCTGCCAGTACATCAATTGTTCACCTGCCAGATCATGAACCTCTTACATTCAGTGAGGCTTGTGAATTTGCTGCTTGGCAAGATGCTATGACAGCTGAGTTCAAAGCCTTGGATGCTAATTCCACTTGGGACATTGTCGAGCTTCCCAAAGGTAAGCGGGCTATCTCTTGTAAATGGGTGTTTAAAATTAAAAGGAGGGCTGATGGTAGTGTGGAGAGGTATAAGGCTCGGCTCGTTGCTAAGGGTTTTACTCAACGAGAGGGTATAGATTACAATGAGACGTTCTCTCCGGTTGTCAAAATGACAACAGTTAGAGTTCTTGCTACTGTTGCATTGTATCACAAATGGCCGATTATGCAGCTGGATGTGAACAACGCCTTCTTCCATGGAACGTTGGATGAGGAAGTGTTTATGAAGATCCCTCCTGGCTTGGATGTTCATGGCAAAAATTTAGTTTGTCGTCTGAGAAAGTCTCTTTATGGCCTTAAACAGGCTTCTCGGCAGTGGTATGCCTGCCTTTCTCAGGCATTGTTACATCGTGGCTATACTTCCTCTCCAAATGATTACTCTTTGTTCTTTCGCAAGTGCAATGGTATGTGTGTGTTTGTTGCTGTCTATGTCGACGACATATTGATCACAGGAAGTGATTCTTCCGAGGTCCGGGATCTTAAGGTGTTTTTGGATTTGGAATTTCGCATCAAGGATTTGGGGATTCTCAGTTTCTTTCTCGGCATTGAGTTCATTTCTGTAGCTGGAGGGCTGCTCCTTAGCCAGCAACGTTTCATAAAGGACATCTTCTCAGATTTTCCTTGTCCAGGTTCCCCAGTTGCTTCTCCACTGGATCCTCACCTTCAGCTATCCCCACATATTGGTTCTTTGCTGGACAATCCCACACAGTATCGTCGTCTTGTTGGGAAATTGAATTTCCTTGTTCACACTCGCCCTGATCTTGCATTTACAGTACAATTCCTCAGCCAATTTCTTCATTCCCCTCGCCAGCCACACATGGATGCTGCCCTCCATGTTCTGCGTTATTTGAAGGGTACTTGCACAAAGGGGCTTTTATTGTCTTCAGCTTAATTGCCTACCCTTCGTGCTTATTGCGATGCTGATTGGGCAAGTTGCCCGTTTTCTCGCAAATCGGTAAGTGGCTATGTTATCTTTCTGGGAGCGAGCTTGATTTCTTGGAAATCAAAGAAACAACAGAGTGTCTCTTTGTCCTCATCTGAGGCCGAGTACAGGTCGATTCGTCGAGTGTGCACCAAACTTGCCTGGCTCACTCGTTTATTGTCCGATTTTGGTGTCTCTGGCATTTCTCCGATTCCGGTCAAATGCGACAACCAGGCTGCAGTTCACATTGCCCGCAACCCCTTTTTCACGAACGGACGAAACACATAGAGCTCGACTGTCACTATGCTCGGGAAAAACTTCTCGAAGGCCTAATTTCACTTGGTCACGTTCCCTCTCATGCCCAGCTAGCTGATTTTCTCACAAAGAACATCCCCGGAGTTCATCTCCGGCCGCTTCTTCGCAAGATCGGCGTCGTTGAGCCACCGTTTTGATCTTGAGGGGGGGTGTTGGATTATATTTCCAATTTGGGCTTTATGTTAAACTGGGCTTATTTCGGTTGAGTTGTATGGGCCAACCCAAATTTCTTGTTGCTGTATTGCCTTATAAAAGGCTTCGTCTTCTTCATTGTAACTTTGAGTTTTCATATACAGAAATACAAAAACACACAGAAATCCTTTCTCAATTTCACTCCATTGCAAGTTCAAATTACAGATCTATTTTGGTTTCCAACAGATTCAGTGTGCAGGTCGTAAGGCAAGGGCTTCGCACCGGTTTCAAGAGATTGATTCAGTATTTGGGGAGTGTTTGTTCTTCCTAATGCTCCCTCTCGGAGTTGATTGAGGATTGGCCGGAGATTGGGGGTTAGGGTTTTGGGAGCGGAAAGATGGGGGCGCGACGAAGGAGTACTAGGTTCGGTCCGAAGCCTAGAGGTGGAGGCTGCGGAGGGAGGAGAGAGAGAAAGGGAGAGAGGATTTTTGGCGGGAGAAGAGCATGTGTGAAGCTATTTGGGGGCTTCGTTGGTTTCAGAGAGAGAGAGAGAGGACTCAAAAGTTCAACTGGTTTATCAAAATGATGATCTAAACTCTCAAGAGGCAATTTGTCATTCATGACGAGGAACCCCGAGCACGTGACGAGGAACACACCGGCTAAACTAGGTAAACCGGCTCGACCCACTGGTAGGGTTGGGTCGAGCCGGTTTACCTTGGATTTCACCAAGGAAAGAGGCAGAAGCAGGATCGAACACGGGACCTCCTTACCCCTCCCCTTGCACCTTACCACTAGGCCACCCCTAGACCTGAGCAAACATGTGCCAACCCGCCCGGCCCGTCCAACCCGCCCGGGAAAATATGCAGGCTTGGACAGAGTAATTGGCCCAAGCGGGCCGATGAGCCCGACTCGGTAGGCCCAGAGGGCCGGACTTGAGCAGAGGGTAAAGCCCAAACGGGCCGTTAGACCCGGCCCGGTTATATATATATATATATATACAGAGAGAGAGAGAGAGAGAGAATGGATCAAATGTTTACAAGTCTTAACATGTTTTGTGTTAACAAATAATGATCGTTGGATGAATGAAGATGGATGGCCTAGATTTTATCAAAATTCAAATTAATTATTTATTTATTAAGATGGGCCCACTAAAAAAATTGGATTAATCTCAGTTGTTGGAGCGTGTGTTTCAATCCCTTATAAATCCTACCTTTAACCTAATTCATCGTCACAAACCTCCCCGATCAAATCCTCCTTCTGGCTCCCGTTTTGAGCGGATTGGCTTCTTGCTCCCAAGGTAAAATTTTCTCTCATAATCTCTCCTTCCTACGCCTCCCTCCTTCCTCTCGATCTTAACCGCTTCTCTGCGAGGACCACTGTCGGCACCGCTCAATCTCCCTCGCTCGGATTCGAGATGGTGGCCAGCACCGGCGATGGAGGATTCTTCAGAGAGGACGGAGAAGTCGGAGATCGATCGGAGGGAGACCGATTGCAACATCCCTAGATCTGCAACCGTTCCCAAGTTGGAGATCGATCTGATGGTGGCCAGCACCGGCAAATCTAGGAGGCGTAATCAGGTTTGCGGTACGGCGATCATGTTACAATTTCTCGATCCAATTGATAGATAACGGACTTTGATTTGTTCGTTTCTAATTTCTAATGTCACGTGGTCAACTTAATTCAACTACATCGTTTTTGGTATAATTGGTGGTTGGCTGATCGTCTGCCTGCATTTGTAATTGGTGTAAATTAATGTGAGGAAGAGTTACGTTAACAAGCCTGAATTACTACTCAATTGGCCGGTGTTCGATTGCTAAAAAAGAAAGGATGTTTTGCGGCGATCAATCTGTGTTCGATTGCTGTGTTCGATTGCTGTGTTCGATTGCTGCTCAATCTTGTGTTTAACTCTTGTTTTCTTCTTCCTGAATTGCTATTCAATCGGTGTTCGGATCTCCAAGGTACTTGATGAGTTTGTAGAATTATTCATTGGTATGCAATAAATATTCGATGGAATGCGATAGAGTATTCGTTACTATTTTGTTATTATTTCAGGTAGAGTCACTATTCGGCAAGTTCATAGTTTCTATTCGTTGATAATACAGAATTATTCATATGTATTTGATCAAGAATAAGAAATTATTGTATACAGATTAGTGGTTTCTCATTCTCCTCTTTATTCGATCAAGAATAAGGAATTATATTCATTTGTATGCAATAAGTATTCGATGGAATGAGATAGGTTATTCGTTAATATTTAGTTATTATTTCATCTCCAGAGTCAATATTCGGTCAGTTCATAGTTTCTATTCGCTGATAATACAGAATTATTCATATGTATTTGGTTGATTAGATGTGAAAAATCAATAATTACATTCACATACTCTTTAAACCCAACGAATAATTACTATCAACCTAGCGAATAATTACTATCAATCTAGCGAATATGTTGCAAAATTGACCAACCCTTTTTCTATTATATAAATGATAACTCCTCTTTACGGATGAATAATAACGATTAATTTAGCGAATAATTACTATTAACCTAGTGAATAGTTGCAAAATTGACCAACTCTTTTTCTATTATCTAACGAATAATAAGTATAAGTTAACGAATATTTTTTATCACCTTGTCGAATAGTTCAAACAGTGTATCACACAAAAAATAACGTTACCCTACCCGAAAAAAAAACATTACGCAAAAAAAAACGTGCAATACACGCACATAATTCAACAAGTGGGCAAGGAAAGAAGTGGGTCCCATTGATTTTTAATTAAAGAAAAAAACCAAAATTGCCAAATAATCTCAGCCACCCATTTCATTCAATCAAAGGCCCAGATTTGTTAACACAAAACACAATAACACATAACCCACCCTCTCTCTATATATATTAATATTATATATAATTATATAAGTTATATAATTATATTTACAGTGTATATGGATTCATGGAACACATGCACATTTACAATATACTAGTTATAACCCGCGTGCTTCGCACGCGGTTATTCACACTTAATTTTCTACACATGACTAACATACGGAATACTATTAACAGTTTAGAACCTGAGTTTATTAAATAAAACATCACTAATAAACATGCTTTTAACAAATTTCAGATGCATTACACATCTCACGCTTCCTCTCTTCATCAAGCATCTGAAAAAAATGAACAATTGAGTATCAACAAATATCAGTAACCTTATACTTACAGGATATTCAGCTAATGCTTTACAATGATTTTAGAGGGATAAATTGATGCCCAAAAAATTTCTTACAACTTGACAGAATAAAATGAAAAAGAGAAACCCCAAAAATGGAAAGGAAAATTGATGTACAAATAAAAACTATCTAGTTCCTAGTTCCCGATCGAACTTCAAAGTTCTACTATAGTGCTATAACCCATATCCCATGACATAAATGTATTGATTTTTTTTTTTTACCCTGAGTTTAAGTAAAGATTATTCATATGATCTTGAAATTTATCGAATATAGAGAGCACAAGGGTAATTATTTTCAAAAAAGGATTGAATATAGATATTAGATAGTAGTAGTTTCAACCTATAAACCTGTTATCTGCCTGAATATTTGTTTTGTGGTGTAGGTTTGTGTTGATATTGAACCAAATAGGGCGGAGATCAGGCTTTCAAGCATTTCTCCTGGTCCTATTTTTGTAATCAGTTTCCCTACCGTGCTCTTCAACATATTCCGGTGGTTTTCTTCTCAATATGTGGTGTTATAGATAGATAGATAGATAGATAGATAGATAGATAGATAGATAGATAGATAAATAGGGACAATTTTGTGTTCCCTAAATCTCAACAACCTAACCAGTTTGTTTTTATCCAACACTCGCAATTCTAAACATAAATTGTTACAAACCTTTTCTACAAGACTTCCAATTTGTAGCTGTCAAATTAGAATCACTTGTAAAAATTGCTTACGAAGCATTTTTGTACGTACCTTGCAGTTTCTCGATTCCTTTTCTTCATCATCACACCGGATTGGCTGGTTGATGAGTTGCGCTATAGCATTGCAGAGGGAGTCATCTGTCTTGCCCTAAGCATTACCATTTTCATAAAAGAGATACATGGTGCATGCAGGTTCAACTGTGTATGTAACTGCCACTGCTTGGCTTACTGGCTCAGCATGTTGCTGCTTTTCTTCTTCATTGTTCTATACCCGAGCCTCGGACCTAGGTAACAAGCGGCACATTAGAAACCTCACTGCATTTGATTTGTTCATATCTTTACCTAATTCTTTTTTGTAGGATACTTAGATGTGTATATTTGATCTATTTGTAGTCCGAAGAGTATAACAGTATAAGCATGTATATTCAAATACAACATTCCAGATTTAGCTACTCGTATATTCAAAGCAAAATTAACCATGCTACAGGAAGAACTAATAAAAATGAAAATATTTGGCCCTGTCAGTTCTAATAGTTTACAATAATCGGGCGGTGTGAGATGCAACAATGATGTGTTTAATATGCATATAACTGAGTCGATCTTTGTGGCATATAATTTATCTTTGGTTAAAGTCCACTTAATCAACCAAACACTGTAAAGTTACTTATCTAGCTGGTCTATTCAACCATATAATTTCTAGTAGTGTAATGTGAAGTTGATTTAACGAATTTTATTATGTACATGATTCTTAGAGGTGAATGATTTCAAGTTCTATTATCTGTTGAAGTGATTATTACTGATCTCATATGATCAGTGTATTATGTATAAGATTTCATTTCTTGTAGATTTTTTTGAGGCAAAAACATCAAAATCCAAGTTTGCATACAACAGAAGAAGCAGTAGCTGTCTAGAATCAAACAATTCAACGAATCAAACTAATAATCGATCTATAAAAAAGTACGAATCACCTTAAAATGGAGAGTGCCACCGCTAAATTCGCCCTTGCTATTGTTATGAATTCCATCCAGGCTGAGCTTTTGCAGAAGCAAGCTCCCTTCCATTCCAAGGAGTTGCTGGCAGAGCAAGCGGCTCCGACGAAGGTGGGGAGGAGGTCCTGTGTAGAGTACTTAGAATCGGCCAGGAGACCTGTCTTGGCAAGAGAGGGAGTAAATCTCTCGGTTGAAGTGGGAATTTGAACTCAATTCCACAAGGCCTACAGATTTGCAAATATAAATTTAGGGGAAATGAAAACCCCTAGAAATCAGTGTCTGCAATTGAATGAGAATTGAAGCGTCCCGATGGTGAAGATGGAAGAATGATAGGATAGGAATTAAACTCAGATAAATTCAAAACTGACCCTCTTCAATTAAATCAAAGGATCGAATATCAAGCAACAAGGTGGAGAGGGATGACATACCTACACTACACTTAATTGTTCGGAATCGAAGTCAAGGAAATCCGGATTCGCTTGGATGAAGGCGAATTGAAGCCAAGCGGGAGGAGCAGAGATCTACCTTCGAGAAGAAGGACAAGCAACATGAGGTGAGAGTAACGGGATCGGAGATGGAGCAAAGGAAAGGGTATAGAGGGAGAATCAGAGAGGGGGAAAGGAAAGGGAGAGGTGAGAGGCGAGAGTTGATGGATAATTTTGTAATTTCGGTAGAACAGTGGCAAAGTACGGGGCAAAATGGTAAGTGACACTTTTTTAGCAAAAGCCCATATGGGCCAATTTTTTTTAACACAGAATTTCAGCCCAAATACTATTTTTTTAGCCCAAAACAGAATAAAATATGTATATAAAGTTACTGTTCATAAGGAAAGTCGCTCTTTTTATATATATAGAGATATAGAGATATACACTCACAGTGTGTATATATGTCCCATATAAATATATACATTTATACTTACAATGTGTATATATACACATTTACACGTTTACAGTGTTGCATATTAACTTTCTATTAGGTATATATGATTATATGTAACTTTGTATTTCATTTGATAGTACGCTATTATTATATCCGGATTTGTCTCACATTTGAAAGTATTGGTATAATTTGTGATTTGCCTCTTTTTTAAATAAAAAATTAATTTGATTTTGGATAAAAAAAAATAAATTTGATACGCTAGGCCCGTTTAGCCCGATGGACGGCCCGGCGATGAGGGCGGGCTTGGACAAGGGACTAGGCCAAAAAACCGGGTCTGGCCCAAGCCCGACCCGGTGTAATGGGCTGAAAATTTGGCTCTAGCCCGGCCCTCACAGGTTATCAATCACATATTAAAGTACTTGGGAATTGGGAGTGGATTGGTTCATCTTATAAAGTACTTCATATATCACAGACAGACCTTTAAAAGAAAACAGGTTCTAGTTTCCAAGAAGGGATGTCAAGATAGCAAGAACTCCAATAAAAATCATAATGTTGAGAAAATTGTTTGTTGGGAGAGGTTTGCTGGGGGCTCGGATCTTCAGCTTCATGGCATCCGACAGCTCTCTCTGCAAAACATAAACGAAAAATAAGAGGCCATGACAAAACCAAACTCGTTTTCAGTAGCATTCACATTCATCCTTTTATAATCATATAGGAGAAGAGAGAGGCTTCCCACAAAAATTTTAGATGGAGATGGATCCTATCCTGATTGTTTTCTAGAAAGAGGGGGCATCACTTTGAAAACAAGGTAACTTGTTTATATTATAGGCCAAAGCAACAATGTAGAGCGACTAACCTTTCCGGATGAGTACTTGGCAGCTGAGAACTTCTCTGGAGCGGGTTGTGAAGGCGCGTCTAATGAGAAGGGTTGCCCCAACCACTTCGGTTTCTGGATTCGAAGAATTTGCTTTTTCAGCTGTTGGGGCAGTCCAGCTGAGAACTTCGGTTTCGAAGAATACTTGAATGATGAAGGGTTTCTTACCAGGAAGTCTCCCTTCTTCAGGGCAATCAGTTGGTCCAGAAACATCCACCCTTCCATACTTCATAGGTATCTTGGGTCCACCAGCTTCCTAAAGGTAAAAAATTTCAATGAGTCCAACTATCATATGCAACAGCTTTGTTCATTTAACTAGGTACCTCATAGTATAAGGAAAAACCTCTACTGAAGTAGCACTAGTTAAACGACATCCTTTATGGATCGGAGCCTCGGAGGTAGTATTAAATTACTGTGGTTTATTGACTTTATTTATTCATTTGAATTTTTCTTTTCCGATCCCTTTCAAGAGATTCTCTTTTTTTATATATAAAAAAAGGAAAAAAAATCAAATTATTATTTTTTCTTCATTTGAGTTGCAAACACTTCTCCCTTTTTTTTTAGGAAAAACTCCCCAAAAAATCATCATTATACTCCCTCTGTGCCACAGTAGATGTCTTTTACTATTCATGCACGTTTTCTTAAGAAGCTAAAAACTATATAAAATATCAATATTTTATTAAATATTTTTAAATAATATCATACATATTATTAATAAGTATATAATTATTTTAAAAAATTAATTAAAAAATGGATATTTTATATAGTTTTTAGCTCATTAAAAAACGTGCATGAATAGTTCAAAGACAACTATTGTGGGACGGATGGAGTATCAATTAGTTCACTATTACTATTTTTTTGAATTGTGATAGCAAATTTCAAAATATAGAAGTTTAGCAAGAATCATCCACAATATTTTTATGCAAAAAATTAATCAAAAAAAAAAAAGTCATCATCTTATTTCTAGATTTTATAACACATTTTATCTAACGCATTTACATAAAATTAATTTACCAAAATATAAATCGAGCCTAATTTTTTAGCACAGGGCTTCCGAAAGGATTGGCACCGGGTGAATATCACCATATCCTGCAAATACAATACATTCAAGTAAAGTATAGATTGATATATAAGTGGATGGGCTACTCCACCTAATGCCAATTGGTTTTGGGATGGTGCCCCGGTCCGGCTTATATGTTGGGCTTTCTGGTCGGGTCCAACAAGACTTCCCCTAACATAAAGTAAAGTATAGATTGATTACCTGAATCAGATGAACAAATCCAGGAATGTAATGCACATACGAGATGAACCACCATAACCACAGAACGGTGTAGGCAACCATCTCCCCGTAAAATCGAGCCGCATAGAAAAATCTAGTGGCAACTCCGGCAGTCGGTCTAGCACGAGCTCGAAAGATGGTCAGGTGAAGTGCCAGGATAACGCTCGCCACCAACTCCGGATCGGATAGCA
This sequence comes from Persicaria tinctoria, assembly GCA_037127255.1. Taxonomy (NCBI): domain Eukaryota; kingdom Viridiplantae; phylum Streptophyta; class Magnoliopsida; order Caryophyllales; family Polygonaceae; genus Persicaria; species Persicaria tinctoria. The sequence continues at coordinate 17,216,317 of JBANSL010000008.1, forward strand.
AGTGTGGAGTCTCCGAGAAGAAACTCAAGGTAAACGGTGTATCGATAATGTTGAAGATAGCGGCTGGAATGCTAAGTAGTAGGTAGTGATAGATTACATAGGTCTCCTATTGTATAGTGGGCTGAAAGCCCGTTAAGGCCCAATACCTTGTAACCTATAGGTCTCCTATTGTATAGTGGGCTGAAAGCCCGTTAAGGCCCAATACCTTGTAACCTATATATATGTTATATCAATGAATGGAAACCCTCAAGGAGGATATTACAATCAATCTCATGATCTCACATGGTATCACAGCCTAAGATCCAAAGACCCTAAATTCTTTTTCTCTAACCCTAGCCGCCACCTCCTTATCTCTCTCCTCGCCGCCGCCCTCCCACCGTCGGCCCCTTCCTTCTCTCTCATCGCCGCCAACCTCCCACCGTCGGCCAAACCCTAGCGCGCCCGCGCCACCTCCCCACGCGGCCGCGCCACTCCCACCGTCGGCCCCCTCCTTCTCTCTCTCGCTCACTAGCACTTCCGCACGCCGCCCTTAGCCTTCCCTTCTCGTCCCAATGGCTAACCCACAACCTACCGACCCTATTAAGCCGCCCTACCATTCCGCCCTCACCATCTCCAACATCAAAAATTGCATCCCTATCATTCTTGATCATGAGTCCAGTACCTACACCATGTGGTCGCACCTTTTCACGACCCATGTTAAGGCTCATAAAGTCCTCCACCACATCGACTCCTCCGCTAACCGCCCTGCAAGCGAAGACGACGATCTCTTCGCTCAACTTGACACCATTGTTCTTCAATGGATCTTTAACACCATCTCAAAAGATCTATTGACCACTATCCTTGACCCCAAAGACAACGCCTTGCAAGCTTGGAAGAAACTTCAGGATCTCTTTCAAGACAACAAGTCCACCCGTGCTGTCTATCTCGAGCACGAATTCTCAGGTTGCAAGCTTTCCTCTTTTCCGTCGATATCTGCCTACTGTCAGCACATCAAGACCCTGGCTGATCAGCTCGACGCTGTCGACTCCAAACCCAGTGCCACCCGTCTAGTTCTTCAGGTTCTCTCTGGTCTCCCTTCCGAATACAACGCTGTTGCTACTCATATTCAGCAGACAGAGCCTCTCCCTACATTCGAGAAGACCCGGTCTCAACTGATCCTGGAGGAGACTCGCCTTCAACGTCAGACAACCGACGCCGCCAAAGACAAGACGGCGTTGGTCTCATCCAGCGACATCATCGAGCAACTCGCCCTCCAGCCAGGCCGCACCAACGATCAGCAAGGACCTAGAGGCGGCGGCCGCAGCGGCGGGCGCGGCCGCGGCAGAGGCCGTGGCGGCCGCAGCACCTGGCGCCCGCAACAACATGATAACCGCCACCCCTCTTGGTACCCCAACCCTGGCTACCCTCCTTGGATGCCCTATGGCTACCCCGGTGCGTCGTTTCGTGGACCTGCCCCATATCTCAACCGCCAGCAGGGCTTGTTGGGTCCTGCTCCCCGTCCATCATCCGATCAGGCATACCCGACTGATGTGCACAACGCCTTCTCTTCCATGCAGCTGACACCTCCTGACGGCTCTTGGTACATGGACACTGGCGCTACCTCTCATATGACGAACTCCTCAGGTACTCTCTCATCTCATTCTTTTAAGGGTCCTGCTCATTCTATTATCGTTGGCAACGGTGGTCGCCTTGCTACTTCGGGCATTGGCCACACCACACTACCAACCCCTACCAACCCTTTGCACCTAAACAATGTCCTTATTGCCCCCAAACTTGTCAAAAACCTTATCTCTGTCCGTCGGTTTACCACTGACAATGATGTTTCTCTTGAGTTTGATCCGTTTGGTTTCTCTGTGAAGGATCTTACTACGGGGGTTACTCGCCTGAGATGTAATAGCACTGGGGAGCTCTATCCTGTGTCGTCGCCCTCACCATCCAGCCCGTCAAGTCCAGTCGCCCTCTCGGCATCATCATCCAGTCTTTGGCATGCTCGTCTTGGTCATCCCAGTCCTGCAGTTTTAGATTTACTTCGTTCTAAGAGTCTTGTCATTTGTAATAAAGAGCACCGCTCTGGTTTATGTTCGTCTTGTCAGTTAGGCAAGCATGCCAGACTTCCGTTTCAGCGTTCTTTAAACACTAATTTCGCACCTTTTGATATTATTCATAGTGATATTTGGACATCTCCTGTGCCTAGCAAGGAGGGTCATAAATATTACCTTTTGTTTCTGGATGATTTTACACACTTCTTATGGGTTTTCCCTTTGCACTTTAAATCTCAAGTGTTCCCTATCTTTGCCAAATTCCATGCTTACATTAAAACACAGTTTCACACCTCTGTCAAGTGTTTCCAATGCGACAATGGCCGTGAATTTGACAATAAAGATTTCCATACTTTCTTTAATACCAATGGGATCTCCTATCGCTTATCCTGCCCCTACACCTCGCAACAAAATGGCAAAGCCGAACGAATCATCCGCACCATCACCAATATGATGCACACTCTTCTCTTCCACGCATCCATTCCCCTCCCTTATTGGCCTTACGCCTTGGCCACCACATGCTACCTCCTCAACATTCTCCCTTCTACCACCCTCAACCATCGCTCACCGTTTCAGGCACTGTATTCTGCTTTGCCCATATATGATCACCTTCGTACATTTGGTTGCTTATGCTTTCCCAATCAAGCATCCACCGCCCCCCATAAGCTTCACCCTCGCTCTACCCCTTGTGTCTTTCTTGGCTACCCGTATGATCATCGCGGTTATATTTGCCTTGATATCAAGACTCACAGGATCATTCTCTCTCGCCATGTCACCTTTGATGAGTCGCGATTTCCCTTCGCATCTCCCACACCCCCTGTGCCATCGTCAGGGTCTGAGTCACCATTTCCTCACTTCATTCTTCCCCAGAGCTCTCCCGGTGCTCCTGCGTCTCCCCCTCCCCCACCTCCCTCGCCACCCCCCACAACCAGACCTCACACCCGCAGCGTCTCCGGTGTCTTCAGACCCCGACAGATCGTCTCCATGACCACCGACCATCACCCCGCCATACACCCCACATCCCCTACGCCAACATCCCTGCCCCAAGATGGCGCGCCCACGCCCCAAGCAGGCGCGCCCGCGCCCCAACCTGACGCGCCCGCGCCCCTCCCTGGCGCGCCCGCGTCCCCGGCTGGCGTGCCCGCGTCCTTCGCCTCTCCTGCCCCCATCCTTCCCGACTCCCTTTCCCCCTCTGCCTCCACCCAGACCTCCCTCTCCCCCGTTCCCACCTCCCACAAAACAGCCCTCCTAGACCCGAATTGGCAGGCGGCTATGCTCGACGAATACAAGGCCCTTACGAAGAATGGTACTTGGGTTCTTGTTCCTCGCCCTCCTGAGGCGAACGTCATTCGTTGTATGTGGCTCTTCCGTCACAAGTTCCGCTCTGATGGGACATTGGAGCGCTACAAGGCCCGTCTGGTGGTGAACGGTAGATCTCAGCAGGCAGGTATTGATTGTGATGAGACCTTCAGCCCTGTGGTCAAGCCTGCCACTATCCGAGTGGTCCTGAGTCTGGCTCTGTCGCGCAACTGGGGCATCCATCAGCTGGATGTCAAGAACGCCTTTCTGCATGGTCATCTGAATGAGACGGTTTACATGTTTCAGCCTCCGGGGTTTGCTGATTCTGAGCGTCCAAAGCATGTCTGTCTCCTCAAGCGCTCTCTGTATGGTCTGAAACAGGCTCCACGGGCATGGTTCCAGCGGTTTGCCTCTCATCTGCTCCGCTTGGGTTTCACTGGCAGCCGATCGGATACGTCTCTGTTTATCTATCGCAGAGGCTCGGACTTGGCTTTCCTGCTGCTCTATGTCGACGACATCATTCTCACCGCCTCTTCTGATGCTCTTCGAACGTCCATCATCTCGAGATTGAGTGCCGAATTCGCCATGTCTGATCTGGGTCCGCTGTCTTACTTCTTGGGAGTTGCCGTTCAGCGGCATGCGTCTGGTCTGTTTCTCTCACAGAGTAAGTATGCTGCTGAGATTGTTGCTCGTGCTAAGATGGTCAACTGCAATCCCGTCGCAACCCCAGTCGATACATCCAACAAGCTCAGTGCTCATTCGGGTCCTTTGGTTGATGATCCAACACTGTACAGGAGCCTCGCTGGTGCTCTTCAGTATCTCACTTTCACCAGACCTGATATCAGTTACGCCGTCCATCAGATCTGCTTGTTCATGCATGCCCCGAGGGAACCCCATTTTCAGGCTTTGAAGCGGATCATTTGGTACATCAGCGGCACCCTCGAGCTCGGCACCACCATCACTCCTTCCTCTAAGCTTGATCTTGTGGCATACACTGATGCGGATTGGGGTGGTTGTCCAGACACACGTCGCTCCACGTCTGGTTACTGTGTCTTCCTCAATGACACTCTTGTGTCTTGGTCAGCCAAACGTCAGTCCGTCGTGTCTCGCTCCAGCGCTGAAGCCGAATACAGGGGTGTTGCCAACGTTGTCTCTGAGTGCTCTTGGCTCCGCAATCTCCTGCTTGAGCTACGATGCCCCTTACAGAAGGCCACTCTGGTCTACACTGACAACGTCTCCGCCGTCTACCTGGCTAGCAACCCAGTCCAACATCAACGCACGAAGCACATTGAGCTTGATCTCCACTTCGTCAGGGACAAGGTTGCCATTGGACATGTCCGCGTTCTACATGTCTCGTCCTCTTATCAGTACGCTGATATATTCACCAAGGGTTTACCTAGATAGTTATTCATTGATTTTTGTTCCAGTCTCACTGTACGGACCCCTCCCGTTTCGACTGCGGGGGTTTGATAGATTACATAGGTCTCCTATTGTATAGTGGGCTGAAAGCCCGTTAAGGCCCAATACCTTGTAACCTATATATATGTTATATCAATGAATGGAAACCCTCAAGGAGGACATTACAATCAATCTCATGATCTCACATGTAGTACCTGCAAAAAAAATTCACTTCTTAAACTCAAATCGAATTCGAACAGGAAGAGCTGCAAACTAGAAGAAGTTGGGAAGAGATAGAAGGGAGTCATGTCGTGTGAGAATCGGGCGAGGTCGAGGTTAGGAGTCGGAGAGAGAGGGGTCTGAGACAAGGAAAAGAGGTTGGAGTAGTAAAATGCCATCAAGAGCCATTAGGAATTGCATCAAGCGCTGCTCTTTCTCATACTTCTTGAGTGCCTGGGACAAACCACAATTACACGGACCAGAGCAAGAAGGAAAGGAACGAAGAGAATCATGTCCGTCCCAAACCTTCTTGATCCGAGTGAACAAATCAGCAATGGTGTCTGAACCTTGAGAGATGGTTCGCAACTCTTTCTCAACGGAGAATAACTGTGCACCACTTGTCATTGAGAAGCGAGCATCAAGATCCAACCATACATAGCATTTAGCAGCCAAGAAATCACCATTTTGTTGGCGCGAATCCAGCGGCGGAGCAGAGGAGAATCCATAGGTCAACGAAACAAATTAAGTTTATTCTTGGATGACAAGACGATGACCATAGCCCGACGCCAAGCAAATTGAATCCGGTGCCATCAAAAACCTTGTTTGTGAGCACGTACACATCCGGGATTATCCGACGCCAAGAGACATACCTCATACATCACGAACTTAATTAATGGAGGTTTGCTGATCTGGAATTCATTTGATGATGTAGGCTATTAATCCAATTTTCTTTTGCGGCTTCTGATTTCAATGAAGGTGTCAAAGAGAATGATGGAATGTGGATTGGATATATGCGATTCTTTGTCATTTCTTTTAGCTTGATTTTAATATCTCATCAGTAGCTCTTCCATTTTATGTAATCTTAGTTATTTAAATGATTACTTGTAACTATTTGGTTGGCTTTTTCGTTCATACATGAAACATGAATCCATGGTTCAAATCACTTGATCAAGAAGTCAGTAAGTTGCATTTTGGCATTAACTGAGCACATTTTAATATTAAACCTTTGAGAAAGTCTGATGGCTCCTTTTTTTAACCTTGTATTCTTTGCAAATGCAATTTTCTAGTCATTGGCTCGCATGAATAAGGACTAGTGTTTATATTGCTTCAATCAGGATATGTTTTCATTTGAACATATATCTTTTGATGCATTATTATTGTATTCAATTTTTTTTATGGTGTTTTATATTGCTTCAATCATAGTATTCAATTGTGTTTTGGCCACATTAAAATGACCGACTTTATTACTATTTAAAGCCTATTAGCTCAAATGGTAGAGCGATGTGCTAAAGCACGAAGATGTGGGTTCAAATCCCGCATAGGCTATTTTCGTAAATTTGTTTCATATTTATTTTGAAGTTTTGAAATTTGCTTTTAAATAAATTTGCGATCAATCATTGAGATCAATGAAGTAAAATCATAAATGTCATCAACAAACAATGTCATCACAAATGATAGAGATCAATGAAGTGTAATCACAAATGTCATCAATGAATAAAAGTCATCATTTAAAGTTATCATCAATGAAGTTTAATCACATTTTATATCCTTGTGTGATCAAGTGATTGCATCAATGAAATAATCACAAACGTGTCATCAGTGATTAAAAGTAAAAATATATCGATATACAATTGATTAAATTAAAAAAAAAAAGGTGGCATCAAACGATTTGATTAAAAAAGTAAAATATATCGGTTCGCATGCTGTATTTGAATCTTACAAGTTTTTTTGGGGACAAAAGCATACTTTTGAGAAGGTGGAATCTTTAGAAATGTTGTATATAATTCTTGAATGGTTATGACACCTTGTATTGATTTTATTGATTCCGCATTATATTACTTACATTGATGCATTTTTTTTAGTTGATGACATGTTATAATAGGTGTTTTTACGTATACAACCAATATTAATGTCGTAGTCTCAAAGACTTTGTATTTTTATATATGCAATAAGGTGACAATATTTTGATTCCACGTTTTAAGCTCTTATGCCATTAATTATATAAAATTGTCACCATAAACAATTGTGATTAATGAAGCGTAATAACAAATGTCATCCATGAATAAAAATTTAATGAATATGTCACCACAAGTGATTGCATCAATGAAGTGTAATCACAAATGTGTCATCAGTGAATGAAAGTATAATTGATGAAAATAAATCAATATACAATTGATTAAATTAAAAACATGTGGCATCAATCAATTTGATTAAAAAAAATGACATCAAATAATTACACTATAAAAATGACATCAAAACACCATTTTGAAAAAGTTGTATCACATTAAAGAAAAAAATGTCATCAAAATACTAATTTGAAAAAATATCATCAAAATACTACTTTGAAAAAAATATCATAAAAAATACGGCATCACGGTAAAAAAATATCATAAAAAAAATTGACATAAAAAAAAGTGGCATCAGTCGTTAACAGTAAAAAAAATGGCATCAATGGTCAACGTGACATTACAGTAAACAAAAAATGTCATCAAGGTTTAAAAAAAGTGTCATCCAATCATTTCATTAGAAAGGTGGCATCAAAGTGAAAATAAAATATAATAAAATTTTGGAATCAACGTTAACCGGTCAATCATTCCACTCTATTGAGAAGGGGTCTAGTGATGTCGGAGAGGTTGTTATCGCAATATAAATTACCCCATAAATTAATGTGGCACGCAAGTATAGTTGAATGCAATGTTGAATTAGTCAATTTTTAGCCTAACAAATTAATTAAAGCAATCGATGTGGGAGATATCTTGAAAATTAACATCCGGATTTCACACCCAAAACAGCGTCGCATCAATTGCAAAACGGCTGAAAAATTAGCATTGATCGAGGCTCAACGGGCAACACCCAAGACGACGTCGTATGATCGATGTGATAAAGTTAAGCATTTCCGTTCCATTGACGTCAATGGTTTAACATTGTCCTCGATCCGTCCTTACAAGCACAAATCCTCAGTTCAAAAAGAGACTCGATATATCACACATTAAGCGACGTCGTTTTACTCCCTTTCCCAAGATTGATATCATCATGTACGCCCCCTTTGAAGTCCTTGTATATATCGCTGCTGTAGAACTCCATCGTCCGCCCCATGAGCACCAGCAACACCATGGCTCCGATCAAGTTGACCGCGGTCAACAACTGAAACGACGACCTAAAGCATTGGCTTCCCATGCACGTCAACTCCTTCGCCGCCCCCCTCTCCACCCCGATGAGCTCCAGCTGGCGTTTCGCCTCATGGTCATACAACCTCCCAACGACGTGTACGTTCATCACGTACGACCCAAGTGGGCTCGCTAACTGACCACAGTTGAATAGCGTCGCGTAGTATTTGAGGCCGAAGAGCTCCGAGATTATGGTGAAGAGCAGTGTCAGTTGTGCCCCAAAGGCGAAGCCGATGAGTAACGATGCCACGTAGATGGATCCGCGCCATGGGAAGGCGATAAAGAAGTCGCCTATGGCACCAATGAAGAGGGCTAGTGACATGAGGAAGGGTCTCGGGATATTGTATCGCACCACGAGGATCTCCGATACAAATCCCGAGAATACTCGGCCGAAGTAGTTCCAGATGCTGATAAGAGAAATGAACGTGCTAATAGCCTTAGTTGAGTACCCTAGCGACTCACCGATCTGGCCCATGTTGTCGACTGCGGCCAGGCTACAGCCTAGGCCGCAGAACGTCCCAACGAAGAGGATTAGCATGTCGACGCTTAAAATGGCTTGGAGTATCGAGTAGTCTTTCCCTCTCGGCGGCTTCTCCCATACCGCCTCCCACCATGTCGCAACATCATTCGTCGATACACTACCTTCAAAGTTATACAATTTCCTAGGTTCATGCCGACTCTGGTCAACAACGATGACCCCAGTACTTGTACTGGGGCCATCGTTGTCCACCTTTGTGTAGTCAAGATATTCTTCCCTCACCGCGATCACAAGGGGGAGGAAGAGCCAATAACATACTAGGGCCGCACTACCAACATAAGCAAGGTGCGAGAAGCTAACGCTTTTCTGAAGAATAGTGAGTGCCATAGCCGAAAGAGCCAGGGCTACCGACACATACAAGTACTGATAGAACACGGTAACCTCCCTCGGATGGCTCGACACCTCCATGGCTCGCATTGTGAAGACGAAGAGGACGGAAAGTGCAGCCGGCAACCACGCAATCATCAAGATTAGCGAGTTTGTGTCGTTTCCATAAATCGCATGGTAAAGTTGCGTAAAAACGACACCGCTTAGTCCAACATACCCCTTGAGGAGTCCCAACATCATGCCCCGGCTTTGCGGGAAGTTCTTGACGCACGTGACTAGGGAGCCAGTGTTGGCAAAATTTTGCGAGTTAGCGCCGATGCAGATGTATAAACACATCTGCCAAATGGCAGGTTTGGCAATGCGTCGGGTGGTGGATAACCAGATGAGGAAGTAGCCAACGAAGTTGAGAGCGGAACAGAGGAGGAGAACAAGCCAAATCGGGGCGAACTCGCCTATTAGGCCGGAGATGACCCCGACATTGGCGCCGAGGTCCTTGAAGGTGCTGAGGAGGTTGAGCGTTGACTGGTCATAGCCAAGGGCGGATTTGATCGCCTTCGAGTAGATGCCGAAGAGGTAGGTGGCACCGGCTCCGGCCATGATGAGGAATGCACCGAACATCATGAACCACCGGCCCCATATTAGCCGGGCCAAGAACCCTCCGTTCGGTTTCAGATCCGGACCCACCATTAATGTATATTGTAGCTAGCTATTTTAATTTTGAAGAAATTAAGTATGTTTATATATAAAAAAATGAATAATGATGAATTGATTGTTTCGTTTTGAGGTGTTGATAGATCAAAAAATGGATGTTGGTTGATTTTGATTGATGATGTTTTTGGGGATTGGAATTTTTTTTTTTTTTTTTGATTTTTTTGGAAGGAATTATGAAGAGTGAAAGGAGTTGAAAGTAACGTGGATTTAAAGGGTAATAAATTGAGGTAATTAGAGAATTTATTGATGATTTTGGAGCTTAATTAATTAATTTTGTGTGATCAGTGAAGAAGTAAAGATGTGGATGTGGGTGGGTTCTATAGAGGGGCTGATGAGTAGGAACTGGTGGACATGGCCGTTAATTTCGTTGGGCGGTTAGTTTTGAGCCATTTATTCCGGAAACTGTTTCGGTGACAGTACTTGACACTAGTGATGTGGCAATATTCTTTCCATTTTTTTCTTTCTTCTCCTCTCTGTTTATATACATTTTCATTAATTTTTTTACCCAATTTCACAAATTTTCAATTCTTCTTTTTCATAACTTTTTTTAATCTTAAACCTATCTATTTTTATTAAGGTTCATTAAGAGTTGGATTATTTTATGGGATGATTGAATAAATTTTAATTATCTTTGAGTATAGGTTCAAACAAGTCAAGTTTTTAACATTTTATCGTATATCAATTACTGTAATATTTGAAATTTTATAGTTATGTTATTCGATATGAACATATCTAAATAATAGTTATATGTTATTCAGGATGACCGGGTCTAAAAAATTTACCCCCAAATACAATTAACCTGGCCCAAAAATAATTAAAAGGTCTCCCTTACCATAGTTGTTTAACGATATTTTTTATAGCTCTTTTTTACTTTTGTATTTACAAAAATTGCATTTAAAATAAAATAAAACTTATAATTATTCAAGTAAAAAGAAATATCATATTCCTATCAAGTAGGAACTATATATATAATCCCTTTTTCTCATAAAGAAGTAAAATTGTGTCATAAAAATTTGTGTTTTTGCTATAATAATTATTTTTAGGTAATGATTATTCTTTTTAATCACTATTTTTTAGTGTATTGAACTAAAATATGAAATTTTGTGATAAAAATGAAATTTTGTTAAATATTTGGTTCCTAAAAACAAATTTAAAAAATATGAATAATTCCTGAGTTGACTTCGATCACTACAACTGATCAAAAAAAGTTAAATTTTAGAGGGAGAGAGTCGAGAGGATTAATGGTTAAACGCAACATTATAAAATTAATTTAGAGAAGGACTAAGACTTAAATGTAGAGCTGGGCAAACGCGGGCCGGCCCGCCCGCCCGCGAAATTGGACAGGCTTGGGTAGGGGGAAAAACCCATGCGGGCCGCTAGGCCCGGCTCGCGCCCGCAGCGGGAACGGGATTGGGTAAGCCAATCTGGCCCGCAACGGGTACCCGCTATTTTTTTAATATATATATTATTAAATATATATATATTATTAATTTTAAAAAATAAAAAACATATAAAAACAGTAATATATGTGTATATATATGTAATAAATAATATTATCATTCTTTTAAAAATAGGTATTTATTTTTAAAAAAACAGTAGGTATTTATTTTAAAAACATAAAAAAATAGTAGGTATTTATTTTAAAAATATATTAAAACACAGTAGGTATTTATTTAAAAAAAAATAGTAGTCTTATGTAAATAATATGTATTCATTTTATATGTAGGGAGTGGTTCCCTTGTGCACACTCCTTAGAGTGTATCTAGTGCACGAATCCTGACCGTAGATCGGAACGGATTGAATAGCCTAGATTACGCCATGTGTAATTGTTTTTTTATTAAAAAAAAATACCACTCCCATTCACTGGGACCCACATGCAAAAAAAAAAAAAACCACTCTCATCAACTTAGAAGCGTGTCATCCAACCTCCACCCTTGCCTTTTTTTTTTGTTTTTTTTTCTTTTAAAATATTTATAAACTAAATGCTTTTTTTACTGGAGAATAAATGTTTGTTTTTAACCCACTTGATTTTAGTTCGTTTGAAAGATTGACAATTCCACCGAATAATGTTTTGGTTGCTACCGAATTAGGTTCTGCTATCTTTTTTCATTTAGTTCATATAAAAAAATACCAATTTCATTGAATAATTTATCACATTCTACCGAATAATGTTTATTTTTGTCAATCATTTTCGGATAAAAGAGACCTCAAATCCCTAAATAATACTTACAAATAATACGAATAATGTTTCCTATTTTACCGAATAATGTCTCACATTACACTGAATAATGTCTCATATTTCACTGAATATTGCTTTATTTTATACGTATTGTTTACCAAATCGAAGACTCCATATTCTGGTGAATAATGAATCGGATTTCACCGAATAATTTACCTAATTCGTTACCACTAGTAATCAAAATTCGACACATATTGACGAATAATGAATCAAAATTACGTGATTCTCGAAAACCCTAATCCAAACACACACCACCACCTCCACCACCCCCCTCCCCCCACCCACCACACCCCCACCCATCATCGTCAGCCTACAGTACCACTAACCCCCCTCCCCACCCCCATCAAAATAAAAGACGAAGCATTTTTGATTAATTAATTCACCAACCGCCGCCGGAATTTGGATCCCACAATTTGGATCTGAGAACTCACCGCCCCCGGAATTGGGGCCAACGAAATTGGGGCTTCTTCAATCGCCATCGTCGCCGGAATTGGGCTTCTTCAATTGGCGTCGCCGGCCAACGGGTGCCGCTGCCCAGCAATTTGGATCTGAGAACTCACCGATTTAGAACTCGCCGGCCAACTTGTGAACTCACCGATCTCTCCGAAGTCGATCGTCGATCTCTCCAAAGTCGCACTACTCTCGCCTCCGCCTGGACATCACCGCCATGATCAATGCATTGCGTCGAGCCATCGATGAACCAGTGGAGCTGCCACTTCGGTCTTACAAATGACATTTGCTGGGTACATTCATGCCAGCCTATTTTGTGAGTTAAGCTAAGTGATTGACATGATCTTTTAAGGTTGAAATTAAGTTGGTAAGCAACCTTGCTTGACTCATTAGTTTTAACTATACAAAAATGTCTATATGTTATTGACCTCATGTGCATTTGTGTTATCTATATTAAGTGCATATGTGTGCCATCTTCAATGATATGAATGAATAAATATACCCATCATCGATTCTCTTATGAATTCCATCATAGTTGAAGCATGTAATTCATTTGGATTTATGAAATATGAGAAAAGCATAATCATATATGTATGTGCTATATGTTATGGAATTGTCATTGCATTCTATTTGCTTTTAATGGGTATAATCCTAGCATAACTTGTGACATTTCATGATGTTGTGTGCATATATACAACTGAAATGTGGATGGAGTTGTATCGAGACATCATTACGGAAGCTGATTGCTAGGGTTGGTTGAGGAAAGATGGCTGGTTAGATCCGACTAAGAGACGCTCTAGTGCATCTATTTCTAGGTCAAGCGACATGTGATGACATGACCTTACGTCGAACCAATTCAAGCTATGAATAAGTAAGTCTACTTATATGCCAATGAAGATAAGGTAAGATTAACTAAATTTTTATTGATATATATCATATCATTCTTTAACTTGGTTTTGTTGATCAAAATATATGTGATATGTGCATAAACTTGCTAAATACCTTTTTAATCTGTTATTGAGATGACCACTAGATTGTTTGAGTTACTTTATCGTTAAACTCTAAAAGCAAACGTGGTAAAGGTGTTATATCACATTAGATGATCTTTAGACATACCAAGTTGCAAGCATTGGTTAAGATCAAAATGTAGAAGGAAGAATTGTTCTTGAGATATACATATGAGATATAAAACCAACTTGAATATAACCAAAAATGTTTTAGATCCGACAGAGATAGGAAGTAAGATGCCACAAGAGAAGTTAGACAAAACCCCATATAAGATATGGAAATGACTTAGAGTCTATCTAGTGTATATGAGAAATGTGGGGGTGTTTGGCTAAAGTGGTTGTACCTTCCTTTAAGTGAGATGATGTTGGATCTAATATGGTTGATTATATATATACTTGTTGGTTATGATGAGAACAATTGTGTTGCTTATGTACTTGGATGATATAAATACGTGTGAATATCATGAGGCTGAGTTTTGTAGCAATGTTTACTTTTAAGTAAAAAGCATAATAGTATTCTTGTATGCGTGCTTATGTCTATATCTTTGTCTTTACTTGATTCAAATGATGAGAATGAATCTAATGAGCTTAGAGGAGTAATAGACATATAATTGAAACTAAATGTGAGTTTAAGTTTGAGACAACTCTGTTGGATGAACTCGTATATGTGAATTAATGTGATGTACCTCTTATTTATGTTCTTGAGTTAGCAAATGAATTTAGAACACATAAAGAGGTTATGTCTTTTCAAAAGATGCTATAGACAGTAAAGTGGAATCTATTATGTGTATCCCTTCTTGGGAACTAGTTGACTTGCCTAGAGGTGTCAAAACCATTGTGTGTAAATGGATCACTAAAAGGAATTTTTAGAACAGATGGTTCTATTATAAGGTTTAAGGCAAGACTAGTGGTTAAAGGATTCACACAAAATATGAAATTGATTTCTTTAATGCATATTCTCTAATGATTAAGGTTGTCATTTATATTTATTATTTGCTTTAGCATCTAATTATAAATTGGCAGTGCATCAATGGATGTTAAACTGTATTTTAAATGACGATCTAGAGAAAGAGATATGTGGAACAGCCTACGGGCATGTGGTTCCAAGAAAAGAGAATTTTGTGTTCACTTAAGAAATCAATATATGGCTTTAACAAAGCATATTTGGAATGTTATGAGAATGTGACCAAACTGTGTTGAAGTTTTCATTTTGTGTATGTAATGCATGTTTTATGCCAAGATGTGTTAAATTGGTTATGTGCCTTTATGTGGAGATGAGATGATATTTGGCACTAGCATGCACATGATAAATGAAACTAAAAAATTTGTTTCCTCTCGTTTTGAAATGAAAGATATGGGTGAAGTTGCTGTGTTTCTAAGTGTTAAATAAACTAGAAAAGAGAAGTTGCTTCATTCCGTTATGTAGAGAAATGTTGAGAAGGTTTGGTAATTTTATCATTATGCCAGTATGATCGAACATTCTTATTATGATGATGTTATAGCTCCACTAGTGGCTTTGTTTTGACATTATGTGGTGATGCTAGCTATATTATGAAAATCATGAAAATTGTCATGTTTGCTAGATCGACTATGAAATATGAGATCATAGTTCTAGATTTAGCTAGACAAGAGATTGAGTGATTGAGAATGTTACTGGCTTACCTCCCTTTGTGGGGGCATGAAGCTCTATCTAATTCTCTACATTGTGACTTACATTTGCTATTTGTGTAGCTAGTAGCAATACACAGAATGACAAGAAGAGACACACGTGGATTTGACATGAAGCTTTGAGACAGTTGATTGCAAATTGTGTCATCTATTTGGTGAATGTGAGGTTCGAGAGGAACTTGATGGCCTGCTGACAAAAGGACGGAATATGAGACTAGTCCTTGATTTGTCTAAGGGAATGAGACTCAAACCCATATGAGGAGAGATACACCACCTGTCATTCCCATGACAGGTGTATTGAGAAAAGTTGAGTCATGTACTCTTAATGAGTCCATATCCCAGAGTTGGGTGGTCCTATTGAGAAGGACTTGATGGATTCACCGAATATGGAAGAGGATGAGCATAATGCTCTTAATGGTTCCATAGCCCTAATAAGGGTGGTCTATGTTAGATAGACTTGATGGAGCTACCTACGAGAGTGTGAAGGGGTTGGTCACCTTCTATGGAAGACTAGGGTGGTCTTTCTAGAACACTCTTCAGCACCCAAGGTATGAGATGACCACATACATATTTGAGGATCTTATCGCGGAATCACCAGGATCGTGGTGAAGGTATGTGCTGTTGAGGTCAACTCGCGAGTCTGGAAGTTCAAGATTCGTTCACTTCTATGACAAGCGAGACACTCAGCTTCACTATGTGTTTGGTTCAAGACTTGTTCACCAACATTTAAGTATCTTCTCCATAAAAACCAGCTCAGAACGTTGTTTTCAAAGTTGTTTTACAAAACCTATTTCTTCGCATTTGTGGGGGATTGTTGGATATAATGCTTGAATAAAGTTTTTATAAGAGGCGTTATTTTCTGCAATATTATCCATATTTAAAATAAAAAGGGAAATAAGGGATTTTAACTGGTTTTGAGGGTTTTCCTCAACTAACTATGTTTTGGTGGGAGAGTGGGGGTGGTTTTCCAACACACGTTCCCATCATCATTAAAAGGAGGTTTTAGGTTTTAGAAGGGGAGACGCACGTCTTCTTCTTTCTCCTCCTCTCTTGAGAAAAGTTCTGAGTTCCTGGTGATTCCATCTCTTCGATTGCGAGTGCACGCTTTTGAGGAGCGTTGTGTAACCTTGGGGGGCGATGCCATGAAGCCGACTTGCACCGTGGTCGGGGCGAAATCGCTTCTAAGGCAGTGGGTTCGGATATATACCACGCCACAACCATTTGTGTTTTTGAGATAAGTTTTCTACTTGGTTTTCAATATGTTTGATGAATTCTAGAAATCGATTGATGGTTTTTACTAACAGATAGCATCGATGTCAACGATGCTTCCGGTGGCCTCAACACATGGCTGATCCAACGTTGGGCTGAAGTTGAGGCAAGAATTGACCCATCGATTGATATCGTCTTCGTCGGTGAAGTCATCGGCAGCTTTGAGATCAAGATCAGGCTGCTCGGGCGTCATGGAGTACTTGGAGTTGACGTTTTCGCGCAAGTTTTTGATCGTCAACGACTTCAAGCCCTCTTCGACGGGGGCCCGCTTCGGAGGAGGCAGGGCGGTGTCTGGGTCGAAATCAGGGAGGTCCGGAACATCGACACGTGGCCCAATAGGGCAATCAAAGAGGCAAGAGTCAACCAACGGCCATTCTAGAATATCGCCGGTGAAGTCGCCAATGCGGTGATCATGTGGCATCGGAGGATCGAACTCCGACATTAATGCGGCAGAGTTGAATTTGAAGAGAGGATTGTAATTCACCATCGAGAGAGAAGATCGATATTCGATCGATCGATCGATATACCCCAAACTGAGATGTGATGATTTGTAATCTGAATTAAGGGGTCGATGGTTTATTTATTTATAAGGGACAATTGGTTATAAATCCTTCTAAACTTTCTTAATTAGATATATATCCTTCAAATCTTTAAAATAATTTATTTATCCTTCGAATAATAAACCAATTATTTATAAACCCAAATTGCATTTTCTTCCATTAATTGCTATTCAAATCAAATATTAAATTTAAAAAACACTTAAAAAAAGTTGTCTTTCCCCTAACCCATCCTCCATTTCCATCTTCCCTTCCCTCAATCACATAGGACTTTAGGAGACAATCTCCGAATCTCTTATATAGTTGTTCTCCGGCACGCGCTTGCTCTTCAAGTTCACATCTTCTTCAATCTTGGTACTTTGTTTTGAATTTTTCAGTTATATAGTGATAAATTTGTTGCTTGAATTGAAGCCCTCTCTACATTTCGATCTGTGATGCTAGTAGAGTGGTACTGCTTTGCGTTAACCCACTTATAAATTTGTTGCCTGAACAACTCATTTCCTATCTACATCAAACATTTTGATACGTAATGCTATTAATTGTACTTATTTGAGTTAATCGGCTTAATCGACCCATGTTAAAAAGGTCTGATCGCCCTCGTTTGGGTTGATGTTCTCTCTCGTTCTGGGTGGGGATGGAAATGGAGGATGGGTTATGAGTCATGACTTATGAGAAATTAGGCAACTTTTAAGGGTATTCTTTTTTTTTTTGGTTTAATAATTGATTTTAATTGCAATTAAAGGAAGAAAATGCAATTTGGGTTTATAAATAGTTAGTTTATTATTTGAGGGATAAATAACTTATTTTAAAGATTTGAAGGATATATAACTAATTAAGAAAGTTTAGAAGGATTTATAACCAATTTTCCCTATTTAGAATATATATAGTTGGGATTAGGGCTAATTTTAATTGCTTGGGCAACAAATATTATATTATATATTTATGGAAATAGTATGGAGATTTTGTTGCAAAACACACAATATATAATATTTTGGATTTAATTAGGGCTAATTATTTACACGCTTAAAATAGATAGATTATATTATAATATTAATATTAATTATCAACTTCGGCCAAAAATATGTTAATATTATCAATATAAGGGTGATTTAGGTAAGTAAGCTATTTAGAAAGTTCAATTAACTAACTAACTAAAAAACTTGTTAAATTAGATTAGGTAGTCCATTCTCCAAATGGGGTATTAATTGGTCAATGGTCAACTGTTTGACCATTGACTGGTCAACGTTGACCATTGACCGGTCAACGTTGACCAACCCATGTGGATTTTTTTATTTTTTTATTTTTTATTTTTTTTATTTTTTATTTTATTTTATTTTATTTTCAAGTGATGACATTTTTGTGATGCTACCGTTTTGATGCCATTTTTTATGATATTTTATTTTCACTTTGATGCCACTTTTCTAATGAAATGGTTTGATGACACTTCTTGAATGCCACTTTTTTCAAACCTTGATGACATTTTTTTGTTTACTATGATGCCAGGTTGATCATTGATGCCATTTTTTTTACGGTTGACTACTAATGACACTTTTATGTCAATTTTTTGATGATTTTTTTCCCGTGATGCCATATCTTTTCAAAGTAGTGTTTTGATGACATTTTTTTCTTTAATGGGATGCCACTTTTTGAAAGTAGTGTTTTGATGCCATTTTTCTAATGTAATTATTTGATGCCACTTTTTTAGTCAAATCGTTTGATGCAATTTTTTTTTAATTTAATCAATTGTATATCGATATATTTTCATCGATTCTACTTTTATTCACTGATGACACGTTTGTGATTACATTTCATTGATGCAATTACTTGTGGTGACATTTTTACCACTTGCTACCCCAGTGTTGTCACCAATACTACATTAACCAAAAACAACATTTGAGTGATTGGTTTACTCACACTAAACAAGTGCAAATGATTACACAATGAAAATTTAAAATGACATACCAAGAGCCCAAGACCAACCACGACCAATCAAGCCAAGCCTTTATTTTTCTTTTTAATCTTCCCTAGGAATCAAAACAAAGCATTTCACGAAAGCATCCACCACTAGTTCAGAAGCTGTGTAAAACAGACATTTCGGCATTCCATCAAATTAACCACTACATACTATAAAGATTGAAAAATACAAGCAAAATACACAAGCGTTGTGCGATTGATATGTATTTACGAGAGTATTATTTCATACACTTTGAAACTATTTACTATAAACCCTTGCTATTTTTCTAAACTATTTACAAGAAAATGGAAGCAAATAAAGGGTATTACTATATTAGAGAACTAAAACTAGTGTCATCATCACACTTCAATACAAGGCATCAAGAGCTCGAGCCTAATTTGGCATCAAGAGCGCAGCACAACAGCAGCAACAACATGAACGCGGCAACATCAAGACTGCAACACTGTAGCAACAAAAATCAGAATTGATTTCAAATTATAAAAAACACTAAAAGAGAGATTACAAGGAGTTCATGTGTATATATTTAAAGAACTCCACAGGGATTTCAGATTATACAAACTAAACTAAAAGAACAAAGAATACATATGGCATTGTCACAAATATATTAGTTGTACCAAACAGAAACAAAAATATAATAGATGTACCAAACAAAAATAAAGTAGCAGTATCAAACAGAAACACACATAATTAACTGTTGCAGAAACTAAATAAAACCGAACAGAAACACAAAAAAAAAAATTTAATGTAGGAATTAGTTTATGTCTTTACACTCTAGAATATTTGCCTTGAAAGGACTTCCCTGAGCAAGTGGGCAATCTGCATTGAAGAACTTACCTGGAGCAGATTCTGGAGCCAAGAGAGGATTTACCAGAGCACCTGAAAAGCCAGTTGAATAAATAGCCTCCAAAAGCAAGGCTTGCGGATTGTTAGAAGCCTCACTTATCTCGGATTTTAACTTAAGAAGCTGCACAAAATCAGCATCGTTTTAATGGACAACTGCCAAATCAAGGGAGTGACATGGTGCAGCAAAAGAAACATACCAATTCATTAACCTCCCATTCCAAGAATGCAGGATTCCTAACACTGTCAACAAGAAGCTCTACTATTTCTGGAACATAAGTCCAGAAATATGACCAAAATGCAAAATCCAGGACAGGCATTGCCAACTTTCAACATTACTACAACACTGAAACTTGATGTTATTAAGAACGGCGGGCATTGCTTTTTAATCAAAGATGGGAAAACCTAGTGACATTTTTTACTGCAGATTTTGACATTTCCACAAACACCCGGTGGGCAACTTTAGACACCAAGATTTCAGAAAATTCGAGATCAATCCAACTATTCTCAAGCTCCAAATCCTTATGTGATTTACTGAGTTGAATACTCAGCCTATCTGAATTCAAGAAGTTGCCATTACATTGACTCAAATCATAGAAGGATTTATGAATTTACCTTCTGAGAAGGACGCACTCTGTCTGCTGTTGAATAGCCACAAGGAACTGATTTCATGATTTGATTCCAGAAGTTTCAGGGCTATTCTTACTTGTCGTTCCCAAGACTCCGAGAAAGAATCCGATGGAATCAAGCATGGATCCTCGTGTATGGCCAAGCCAATTGAATCAAATGGAATCAAGCACGGAACTGATGCCACCAAGCACGAATTCCTCTCTCACATTCCTCAAAACCCTAGACGCCGAATCCGATGCAATCAAGGACGGATCCTCGCGTATGGACAATCCAATTGAAAGATCCAGATCCTCCTCATCCTCCTTCACGCGGATGACGCCGTCTACGAGGGCGGGGTTCGAATTCAGAGAGACTACACACCGGGAGGCAATCTGGAAGGCGGCGCCATCGAAGAAGAGGTTGCGTTGGTGGTGAGTGTGGAGGTGGAAGGGGGAGAGGAGGGAGGAAAGAGATTGGAGAGACGCCGCGTCAGGGAGGCGGAGCTTGAGCTCCACTTCCATGGCTGGGACTGGGAGGAGGAGGGAGCCATTGAGATCGGAACCTTCACAACACCGCCGATCCCTTGCATTCGTCGCGCCTCCGCCGCACTCAATGGCATCTTCATCTTCCTTCTTCCTCTCTTCCGGCTTCATAATCGACGAGGAGGAGGAACTCTTACGGCTTCAGAATCGACGAGGAGGAGGATGAGGAGGAGGAGACAGAGCGGGTGGGAGAGGAGGGCGAGAAGGGGGAGGGCGATTATCGCCGTCAGAGGAGAAGGGTGAGGGGAGAATAAGAGAGATATCTAATTGACCTAAAACCATTTAATGATACTTATAACGCCTAAAAAAATATTTAAAGTAGTTAATTACCTAATCAAAAGGTTGTAAGTGTACAAAATATCAAATTTTCTCAATTTAATTTCCCTGGGATAATTTATCCCATATATATCTTTTAGTTTCAATATTAGTCAAATAATTCCGAGCCACTGTATTTATATCTTTTAGTTTTGTTAACAAAAGTGCACCATTTTTTCCCCACCAAAAAAAAAAGTAAGGTGCACCGTTTGACCAATTTTCAACTGTTTGACCATTAAATATTTATTTTTTGAGACCCCTTTCAAATATTTATGAAGTAAGAAATTTAATGGGAGATTTAATCGTAGATAATTTTTTAAAGTCGTGTACGTATTTTTAGGTGATAAAATTATATAAAATATTATTTTTTAATTAATATTTTTTAAACAAAATTATTGTTATTACTACTGGTTCGGAAACATCATTTACTAGCCCTAATGGGAGATTTAATCATATTTAATGGTGGAGTTTCGGGAGTTAGTAGAGGAATGTGGGCTGACTGAAATGCCGTTTATGGGAAGCTGCTTTACGTGGGATAATGGGCGAGGGGAATGATATATTGATACAAAAGCGGTTGGACATGGCGTTTTGCATTAATGAAACTATGGTTGAGTTAAATGCATGTTTCTGAAAATTCAATTGATACACTAGCTTGGTCAAGTGCAGGTGGTGGAAGAGAGGAGGGTGATGGCGGGGCTGTTTAGGTTGGAGGCAATGTGGTTTAGGGATGAGATTGTTGAATTGGGAGGTAATAGAGAATGGATGGAGGAATCCGGGGACATCCTATATATAGGCAGGAGGATATGGGGATAAGCGGGAAGGTGAGCGAGGAGATGTGTCGAAGGGTAAGTTGAGGGATTGGGATCGGATACGTTTCGAAAATGTTCGACACCAATTGCAGAAAGTGAGGAGGAGGCTTGAGGAAATGGGAAGGAATGGCATGAGAGGAAGACCTGGTCAGGGAGAGGAGAAGGCTCCAGAGGGCAAGGGTACGTAAATGAGTTTATGTATGGTGATCGGAATATGAGGTTTTATCATACGAAGGCTTCGAGATGACAGAGGAGGAATAGGGTGACGTGAAGCTGATTGATGATGATATCATGGGTCTGAACTCTGAAGCGATGTCTGTAGAGGGGATGACTCCATATGTGTTAATTAACTATGTACTCATGCATGTAGGAGGTATCCCACTTTTTTTTCACTAAAATAGATTATTTAATATATATGTCTGCTTGTTCAATTCGGACATAGTAATTCATATGAGGCGCGGCATATTCAAATTCAACTTTACAAAAACCAAATTAAATCACAATTTACACACACCGTGAATATACATAGCTTGATATATAATTTTTTTAGCAAAATACTCCGTAAGTATTTGATCAAATATTCAACACAGTACTATTTTACAAAACTGAAATCAGAAAACACATATAATAGGTGTATAATCAAATACATAGTACTGTGTAAGGGCTAATTAATTGGTTACAGTTTTACTTAATTAATTTGCTGAATATATTTCTTGTGAAACAGGCAGAGAGTGGTAATGTCATGGTTGCTTTTCCTCTGCTTTGTAGTCCCGCCGCCGCCGCCGCCGGTGTTGGATTTGCAACGAAGAGACAGAGAGTGGTTCTGAGGATGACGACGACTCCCTATTTGGATATGCGTTTTTGTTTTCACAACTTCTTCCGCTATGCTTCTCCTATTCCCTTTTCCGTACCGTCTGATTCCCATCAAGAACAGCCTACAAATTCATCACAAAATTATTTAATTTACATAAATTATTCCTATTAAAATTATAAAATTCCTCATATTATAATTAACATCAAACCCTACTTCTAACTAACAATTAATTAATTAACATCATCAGATTATAATTCCTCAAATTATTCATATTAAAAATATACTAAAAAAACCGAATTTCGAAACACGTTACGTCGTACCTCTTGTTCTTCTTTCCCTGTGCATCACTGTCGATCATCGCTATCGGAGGCTGAGGAGACTTGCCGGACAAGGCAACGTCATTGACGGCTTGTGACGAATGACGATGATGTCGAAGGCTGGATGCTACATATCTCCATAGCGTCGACGATGCTTCCGGTGGCCTCAACAGTACGTACATGGCTGATCCGATGACGTTGGGCTGCAGTTGAGGCAAGAATCGACCCATCAATTGATATCGTCTTCGTCGGCGAAGTCGATAGCTTTGAGATCAAGATCAAGATGCTGATCAGGCGTCATGGAGTAGTTGGAGTTGACGTTTTCGCCAATCGTCAACGACTTCAAGTCCTCTTCGACACGGGCCCGCTCCATAGGAGGCAGGCCGGTGTCGAAATCAGGGGGGTTCGGATCATCGAAGTCGGAAGAGTCAACCAACGGCCACTCTAGAATATCGCCGGCGGTAAAACCATCGAAGTGGCCAATGCGGTGGTCGTGTGTCGTCAGAGGATCGAACTCAGGCATCGCGGCAGATTTGAAGTTGAAGAGATGATTGTAATTCGCCATCGAGAGAGAAGATAGCGCAATTAAGATGTGATGATTTGTAATGTGAATTAAGGCCGGTTGATGGTTTATTTGTTTATATGGTTGTTGGGATTAGGGCTAATTTTAATTGCTTGGGCAACAAATAATATATTATATATTTATGGAAATAATAAGGAGATTTTGTTGCAAAACAAACAATATACAAAATATTTGGATTGAATTAGGCTTATTACTTACACGCTTAAATTAGATAGATTATATTAATATTAATTATCAACTTCGGCCAATATATTAATATTATCAATTTAATTTCATTGGGATATATGTATAATTTACCCTATATATATCTTTTAGTTTTGTTAACAAATGTGCCGTTTGACCCATTTTTATCCGTTTGACCTTCAAAGTAATATTCATGAAGTATGAATTTTAATGGGAGATTTAATCACATTTAATTTAGTATATACTCTCTCCCGTAAATAAGTGACTTTTTTAAGCCATGTACATTTTGTTAGGACGGAAATATTACATAAATTAAATATTTTTTTAGTTAATTTTTTTAAAATAATATTATCTTTATTATTATTGGTAAGAACTAAGAAGTACTCCCTCCGATTTTTAATATAAGGTATTGGATTTTTGTGCACGTAGTTTAAGGAGCTAAAAATTATATAAAGTATTGATTTTTTAATTAATTTTTTTTACATTATAATACTTATTATTAATAAGTATTAGGAAAAATGGCCAAAAATAATATGAAGTATCAACCTTTGACCAAAAATAATATGAACTTTAAAATTGACGATTTTATATACAAACTATCACAATATTAACCAAAAATAATACGATTCCAATTTCCGACCATATTTCCGGCCAAATGATGACGTGGCCACCGGAAATATAAGTTTGGGCTAAAAATGTAATAAATAATAATGTTAGGGAAAGAAATATAAATTTAATTATCCAAATTGGTTCAACATCAAATCAAATGGTTGAACGAGTTGACTCAGGCTCTACTAACCTTTCCCTTTCCCCTACCCTCACTCCTTAGCGAGCTCGCGATTCATCCATGGCGGTCGATTGATTCGGCTTCAAAATACTACATGTTTTATGCCAATCTTGTGTGATGTAAATTTAATTTCTAACATCATAACACTTTAATCCGAGGATTTTGAAACTAAATTAAACCCTAATTTCGTTCAATTTCGAAAAACCCCCAAACTGATTTTCGTCGATTTGGCATTGGAGACTTCGTCTTCGTCCGCAATTGAACGTGATAATCGACTTAGACAATCAATGGGAGGGTAGCAATCCATTCAATTGGGTGAATCAGATTCAAAGGGGTTTCAACATTTCTTACTTTCACCCATGGCATTTAAGATCATTTTCGAGCATTCAAACCATTAATTCCCAGCACATTTCAAACACTCCTTCGATCACTTTCGAGCATTCAATCCGTTTGCCTATTGCTATTGGAAATTCCAAGGAAGGAGGAGTGTACACTGCACAGGCGGTGGTTTTCACGACGGCAAGGCCAGCCTTCAGATCTAATCGGGGGAGGAGACCAAGTTTGCCCAATTTGGATGAATTTATATTTCTTTCCCTAACTTTATTATTTATTACATTTTTAGCCCAAACTTATATTTCCGGTGGCCACGTCATCATTTGGCCGGAAATATGGACGGAAATTAGAACCGTATTATTTTTGGTTAATATTGTGATAGTTTGTATATAAAATCGTCAATTTTAAAGTTTGTATTATTTTTTGCCAAAGGTTGATGCTTCATATTATTTTTGGCCATTTTTCCTAAGTAATATAATGTAAAAAAAATTAATATTTTGTATAGTTTTTAGCTCATTAAACTAAGTGCACAAAAGTTAAGTGTCTTATATTTCCAATCGGATGGAGTATGATATTATTTTAAAAAATAATTCAAAAATATTTTATATAGTTTTTAAATTTAAAAAAACGTGCGTGATCCGAAAAAGTGATTGGAGGGTTAGAGTTCGTTGGCCTCTACATGATCTAATATACACATTTGGTTGTTCGGGTCGGATTCGAGTATACCCATTTGAGTTTGGTTATATATCGGGTCGGATCATACGTCGGGTATATTGTATGTTCGGTCAGGTTCCATTAGGGTCACATCAGTTTTCCGGTCGGGTAAATTCGAGTCAAATGGATTTCGGCTTGGGTTAATTGGATTCGGGTTGGGTCAAGTCGGGTCACATTAAGTTTTATTATAAAATGATGATTATTTTTTGTTTATCTTACCTATTGACTATTAATTAAACTTCATTTACTTAGTATAATAGGTGTCATTATATGTAATTCGTGTTATTTGAGTATTTAAAAATAAGAAAATTAAAGTAATTATAAGGAATGGGTCTTTTTCGGGTCATGTCAAGGACGGGTAGGGTATGAGTCGGGTTGAGTTTGTCTATCTTCGTGTCAAGTATCGGGTTAAAATGGGTCGGACTCGGATTCTGGTTGTGCATGACACTGGATTTTCGGTTTTCGGTCGGGTCTAGATTCAGATGGGTTGAGTCGGGTTTTCAGGTCGAGCCAGATTTTGCCAACTCTAGAAACTAGTAGGAGAGATAAGAAGATTATATATATATATTTCACAATGTAGACATTCTTTGTGCATAACATGATTAGCTATGTGAGAAAATTGTTGTGAATCCATTAGTTATACACACTTCTTTTTTAACTTTTCTTAGTGCTACTTGTTAATAAATGATAGTGTTTGATTTATATATGCATCTTAAATGGACTAAAATTATTTGTTGATGGCAGATCTCTATAACCATTTTGCAGATCGAGCGTCAAAACTAGCATACGTACAAATACTTTTATTAGTTCCACTTTTTGTATAGGTTATAAACTATACATGACCATTTTGTAGAACGTTCGTTTTGTAAATCAATTAGTTCGATCGATTACATTTGAGTCAATAGTTATTTTGTAGATGGATAAATTTGGATCTCTCAATTTAATGATTGTTACTTTATGAGTCAATGAAAGAATGTTATTTTAAATCTACATATATTGTCGAATTTGTAATCTAGAATTCCTAAGTTTTATCCAAGCTAAGGTAGTTAGCTTGTAGTCAAGTAAGGTTAGTTAAAAGTTAGTTATGTTTTCAGATTTGTAAAGGGTGTTGTGTGGACAGTTTCTATTACAGTTTTTGAAGTCTTGTAGTGGGCTAGGTAGTGGATAGAAGTTATGAGTTGGTTAGTGATTTCAGATGGTGTATGTATGCAAGTTTCAATTCAATTAAGGGGTAAGGGAGTTATTCGATTTTCTGTGTTCAAGTTCTCTTCTGTTCCACATAAAAACTTGCTTGTTCTGTCTTCGAAAGTGAGCAAATTCTGTAGGAATTTGAGTGTTGATCCACCTTCAATTTCTACATTTGGTATCAGAGTAAACACCAGTGTGTGTTGCTGGGTTAGATTCGAGTTTGAGTGAAGTGAGATTTAAAACACAAGGGAAACACAAGAGTGAAACTTCTTGCTCAAAATGCAGAACTCAAGTAATGGAAATTCCAGCAACCCTCAGTTGCCTATATTCAAGGGAATTAATTACCATTTTTGGAGCTTGAAGATGTCTACACTCTTCAAGTCTCAAGAGATCTGGAGTTTGGTGGATCAAGGAGTCGAGGACAATGCAGTTGGTGAGCCAGACCAGCAGCTAAGGGAGAAAAGAAAGAAAGATTCAAAGGCTCTCTTCATGATTCAATCTGCTTTTGATGATGAAATTTTCCCAAGAATTGCTGCTGCAACAACCTCTCATGGAGCCTGGGAGATCCTAAGGCAAGAGTACATAGGAGATAGAAGAGTGATCACAGTGAAATTGCAGTCACTTAGATGGGAGTTTGAGACCTTGGTGATGCAAGAGAAGGAGTCTGTACATACCTTTCTATCAAGAGTGTCAGGGATTGTGAATCACATGAGATCCTATGGAGAGGTGGTGAATGCTGAGACAATGGTGAGCAAAGTTTTGAGAAGTCTTCCCAAGAAGTTCGACCATGTTGTTGCTGCAATAGAGGAGTCAAAGGATTTGTCAACTTACAGATTTGAGGAGTTGACAAGTTCCTTGCAAGCCCACGAGGAGAGGCTGAGCAGGACAACAGAGGTAAAAGAAGAGAAGGTGTTTCAAGTTAAGGATGATTCCTCAAGGTCCAAGCCAAAAGGCTCTTCAAGCAGGGGTGGCTATAGAGGGAGTCACAGGGGTAGAGGTGGCTCTAGAGGTAGCTACAGAGGCCGAGGGAGAGGCCAAGGAAGAGGTCAGTCTGGTGGGCAAGGAAGAGGAAATGGTGATGATCAATGGAAGGATTCCAATAGGAATCAAAGTGGTGATTCCAGGCAGCACAAGAGTGGAATCAAAGGTTATTATTGCAAGAAGTTTGGTCACAAAGAAGCTTTTTGCTGGGAGAACCAGGAGAATGAACAAAAGAATGCACACTACTCAAAGAATCCAGAGAAGGAGGATAGGTTGCTCATGGCTCTCATGTCTCTCACAGAATCAACAAATGAAGTGTGGTTTCTGGATAGTGGTTGTTCAAACCATATGTCTAGTTCAAGGAGCTTGTTCAGGAACCTTGATGAGTCTAAGAAAGGGAAGGTCAGACTTGGTGACAACAAGCTGTTGCATGTAGAAGGGAGAGGCACAATTGGAATTAGAAGTGTGGAAGGTGGTGAGAAACTTCTTCATGATGTTCAGTTTGTGCCCGAGCTTGCACATAATCTGCTGAGTGTTGGACAGCTGCAAGGCACTGGTTACTCTCTTTTGTTTGATGAGGATATGTGCACAATAAGAGAGAAAGAAACAAACCAGATTGTTGTTAAAGTAACCATGACAAAGAATAGGATGTTTCCTGGAGAGCTGGTGATTGCTTGGAGCTGCTTCATGCAGACTTGTGTGGGCCAATGCAGACAGATTCCTTAGAAGGAAGCAAGTATTTTTTCCTCATCACAGATGACTTCAGTAGAATGAGCTGGGTGTACTTTCTAAGGTAAAAGTCTGAAGCATTTGAGAACTTTAGAAAATTCAAGGCTCTAGTTGAGAAGCAATCAGGGAAAATGGTGAAAGCTCTAAGGAAAGACAGGGGAGGAGAATTCATGTCAAATGAATTTGCAAACTTTTGTGATGAAAATGGAATCAGGAGGGAGCTCACTGCATCTTACACCCCAGAGCAGAATGAGGTAGTTGAGAGGAAAAACAGGATAGTAGTTGAAATGGCAAGGAGTATGCTTAAGGCCAGGAATGTACCAAAGAAATTTTGGTGTGAGGCTGTTGCTACTGCTGTGTATGTTCTGAATAGATCACCTACAAGAGTTGTGCAAGACAAAACACCTTTTGAGGTGTGGAGAGGAAAGAAGCCCTCAGTGCAGCACTTGAGAGTGTTTGGGTGTGTTGTCTATGCTATGATCAATTTAAGATCAAAGCTAGATGAGAAGACAGAAAAGTGCGTGTTCATTGGTTATGCATCTCAGTCCAAGGCATACAAGCTATTTGATCCAGTGAGAGGAAGAACAATCATAAGCAGAAATGTGGTGTTTGATGAGGAAGTAGAGTGGGATTGGATGAAGGAGAGCTGTGGTAAAGTGACAAAGGAGGTCATCATTGTGGAGAGTTCTTCAGAGGAAATTGATACAGAAGATGAAGCTGATATTAGTGAACTGAACTCTGACTCTCCTTCAACTCCCTCAACTCCAAGAAGCCCATCAAGCAGTGCAAAATCTCCATCCTCTAGGAAAATCAGATCTCTTGTAGATGTATATGACATGAGTGTGAGATGTGGATTTGCACTGATTACAACTGATCCTGATAACTTTGATGAGGCAAAGGATGAGAAGAAGTGGCAATCAGCTATGGAAGAGGAGATGAGATGTATTAGGAAGAATGAAACCTGGGAGCTGATGGAGCTACCTCAGGGAAAGAAAGCAATAGGCCTGAAGTGGGTGTATAGAATAAAGTTCAACACAGATGGTGAATTGCACAAGCATAAGGCCAGGCTGGTAGTGAAAGGCTATGCTCAACAGGAGGGAATTGATTACGAAGAAACATTCTCACGAGTAGCAAGAATGGAAACAGTGAGAGTGGTGTTAGCATTGGCAGCTCAGTGGAAGCTGCAAGTGTTTCAGCTAGATGTGAAATCAACTTTTCTAAATGGAGAGTTGCAAGAAGAAGTATATGTTGAGCAACCTCTGGGATTTGAGAAGAAGGATGAAGAGCATAAGGTGTATAGATTACACAAGGCTCTATATGGACTGAAGCAAGCCCCAATGGCTTGGTATAGCAAAATTGATTCATTCTTTATAAGGAATGGATTTGAGAGGAGCATGAATGAGCCTACATTGTATGTGAAGAAGACAGATGGTGAGTTTATTGTGGTGTGTTTGTATGTAGATGAAATAATCTACTTCAGCTCCTCATCACAAATGCTCAAGGAGTTCAAGCAGTCCATGATGAGTAAGTTTGAGACGACAGACCTGCACCTATTGAAGTACTTTCTCGGATTAGAGGTCAAGCAATGCAAAGAAGGAATTTTTGTATGTCAAGAGAAGTATAGTAGAGATATGTTGAAGAAATTCAACATAGAGCAAGGTGATGCTACTAGAACACCAATGAGAAACTGAGAAAGGAGGATGGAACTCCAGCTGCAGATGAAAGGCTTTACAGAAGCATGGTTGGTGGCCTGAATTACCTCACACACACAAGGCCTGACATTGCCTATAGTGTGAGTGTGATTTCAAGGTATTTACATGGTCCAACAAAGCAGCATCTTGGTGCAGCTAGAAGAATTTCGAAGTACATTGCAGGAACCTTGAGATGTGGGATCTGGTATGAGCGTGTGGATGACTTCAAGCTCAGGGGATACACAGATAGTGATTGGGCAGGCTGTCTTGACGACAGAAGAAGTACATCAGGTTCTGTGTTCAGCTTAGGCTCAGGTGCAGTCACTTGGAGTTCAAAGAAACAAGAGACAGTGGCACTCTCATCGTCTGAAGCTGAATATGTTGCAGCTGTCTCAGCTGCTAAGCAAGCAATGTGGTTGAAGAAATTGCTACTTGATCTAGGATGTGATCATTCAAAGGCAATTGAGTTGTGGTGTGACAACAAATCTGCTATAGCAATGACGAAGAATCCAGCTTTCCATGCTAGAACTAAACACATAGATGTGCAACACCACTTTATTAGAAGGCTAGTAGCAGAGGAGAAGGTGGCATTGATGTTCTGTGGAACAAACATCCAAGATGCTGATCTGTGCACTAAGGCTCTCAGCAGTGCAAAGCATTTCTTCTTTATGGAGAAAATTGGAATGAAGGAATTCTAAATTAAGGGGTGGTGTTGAATTTGTAATCTAGAATTCCTAAGTTTTATCCAAGCTAAGGTAGTTAGCTTGTAGTCAAGTAAGGTTAGTTAAAAGTTAGTTATGTTTTCAGATTTGTAAAGGGTGTTGTGTGGACAGTTTCTATTACAGTTTTTGAAGTCTTGTAATGGGCTAGGTAGTGGATAGAAGTTATGAGTTGGTTAGTGATTTCAAATGGTGTATGTATGCAAGTTTCAATTCAATTAAGGGGTAAGGCAGTTATTCGATTTTCTGTGTTCAAGTTCTCTTCTGTTCCACAGAAGAACTTGCTTGTTCTGTCTTCGATTTGAGTGTTGATCCACCTTCAATTTCAACATATATGTTGATATTATAATGAATATTTGTTATTTATATTACTTCTTCAATTAATATATAATATTGTTCTTATATGAGAATATTTAAACTACTAATAATGTGTCTAATTATGAAAATTAGGTATTTGGCCATAAATCAAAAAACTTATTTGAAAAATTCCAAAACATGAACTCATATCCAGTCGTATAGGTTTACATATATAACCATGTAAGCGCCAACTCTTTAGTTTTCACCCATCCCATGAACATTAATTAGTTAATTACTCCGTAAGTAGCTATTTAAGACTCTTATCACTTCATAAAACGTCGTCTTAGTTTAATTTCCAGCCTTTTCGCTTATATAATAGGACACCGTTTCATTTTAAGTGTGAAAGTGGAATATTACTATATACGTAATTACTGTGAAGGTTTCAAGAATTACTTGTATAATATCTTGGGTGAGAACCACCGATTAAATAGTTACATCACAATTATAGTTAGAGAGATTCTA
Source organism: Persicaria tinctoria (assembly GCA_037127255.1). Lineage (NCBI taxonomy): Eukaryota > Viridiplantae > Streptophyta > Magnoliopsida > Caryophyllales > Polygonaceae > Persicaria > Persicaria tinctoria. Next base: position 17,248,153 of record JBANSL010000008.1, read on the forward strand.
GGAGCTAATTAGATAATTACAACTAATTAAAATCCTATACAAGCGTAACTACTAAGATTTAAAACAAGCTGAATATATCTCTTTACATGCCCCTCAAGTAGGACACCTTTTGGAGGAGAGTCCTAACTTGAGCAGTAGCTGCTGAAATTGAGACCGAAGGAGCGGTTTTGTGAGTACATCCGCAAGCTGATCGTTTGTGGAGACATATGAGACCCGAAGAGCTCCACTCTGGACTTGTTCTCGAACGAAATGAAAGGCCAGTGCAATGTGCTTCATTCTTGAATGGAACACAGGGTTCGAGCTCAAACTTTTTGCCCCCATATTATCACAATACAACACTGGCTGAGATGGTAGCTGAATGCCCAACTCCATAAGCAGATTCGTAATCCATAAAAGTTCAAGCATCAGCTAAGGCTTTGTACTCCGACTCAGTTGACGATCGAGCAACCGTCTTCTGCTTGCGAGAACTCCATGAAACTGGTGTTTTGCCCAGGTACAGCAAATAACCAGTGGTAGATTTGTAGTCATCCCTATCACCCGCCCAATCTGCATCCGAGAAACCATAAAGACTCAAAGAAGGAGCTCGGTAGATGATGATTCCAATATCGGATGTACCTTTAAGGTACCTAAGTAATCTCTTGAGCGCACTCCAGTGGGTTGTTGTTGGCGAATGCATGAACTGGCTCAACTTGTTGATTGCAAAACCAACGTCTGGGCGAGTGAGAGTCAGATATTGCAAGCTGCCAATTATCGTCCTGTAATCAGACTGCGCAGGAAGAGGGGTACCTGATGATTTTGACAGAGCTGTTGTAGTACACATAGGCGTGGAGATGGCTCTGCACTCAGCCATGTTGAACTTGGCTAGGAGATCAGTAATATATTTTTGTTGATTGAGAAACAACCCTCGAGAATCAGGATGTACTTCAACACCAAGGAAATAGGATAGAGGACCCAAGTCTTTGAGAGAAAACCGGGAGGAAAGCTTGTTTATAACCGCAGTGACGAAGGCGGTATCATTGCCGGTGACAATAATATCGTCGACGTAAACAAGAATATAGATCACCTGCCCTTGGCGCCTGTAGACGAATAAGGAAGCATCGGCAGTGGAGTTAACAAATCCAAGAGCGAGCAAAAAATTCCGAAGTTCCGTGTACCATGCCCGAGGGGCTTGTTTGAGGCCATAAATTGCTTTCTTGAGGTGACAAACATGATCGGGATGTTGTTTGTCAATGAAGCCGGGAGGTTGCGCCATGAAAACATCTTCGTGTAGGGTACCCTGAAGGAACGCATTGTTGACATCCAATTGCCTTATAGACCAGTGAGATTGGACGGCAACTGTGAGCACTAGTCTGACTGTCACTGGCTTGATAACCGGGCTAAACGTCTCCGAGTAATCGCAACCAGGGCGCTGATGAAACCCCTTTGCCACCAATCTCGCCTTATACCGTTGCAACGAACCGTCTGGATTATATTTGAGCCGAAATACCCACTTGCACCCCACAATATTGGTGTGAGGTTGAGGAGGGACAAGATCCCACGTTGCATTGTCACAAAGAGCAGTGAATTCCGATGTCATTGCCTGGCGCCAATCCGGATCCTTTAGGGCCTGGGTAATATTTTGTGGCTCTTGGGGAGGAGAGAGACTGGCATGGAGATTGAGTTTTTGGATGGGTTTAAGGTGATTTTCTTTTGAACGGGTGTTGTAAGTATGTGATGGCTGAGGATTGGAACAGGGGGGAGATGGCGACAGTTGGGCAGGGAGAGACTGAGATGGCAGGGACGAGGGATTAGAAGATAAGGGGGAAGATGAATTCGGTGATACAGGTGTGAGTATAGATGATTGGATGGGTGCAATTGAATTTCCATCTAGAGTAGGAGAAATATGTAAAGGAGGGGTTTGACCTTGCTGAGTAGATGGTGGGTCCTGGGTAGGTGAGTGAATTGTGGGTTGTTCCTGAGATTGGGGGTTTGAGAGTGGTTGAGATATTGATGGGGAGAGGGGAGGGGATGGCAGTGGGTCTAGGGATACTGAGGTTAAAGGGAAGGTGATAGATGAAGAATCATCCGGATTAATTTGTGGGTTATTTTGATTGAGTTTGAGATAGGAGAAAGGGTCATTATTTTCTACAAACCTTACATGACGTGATGTATATAGTTTGTATGTTTGAGGGTCTAAACAATAGTAGGCACTTTGGGTGAGAGAATAACCAACAAAGACACATGATATGGACTTTTGATCCATTTTATGAGCGGTATAAGGTTTAAGCCATGGAAAACACAAACAACCAAAACATTTTAATTTTCGATAATTAGGTTGTGTTTGAGTGAGTTTATGAAATGGTGACATATAGTCAAGAGAGGGAGTTGGCATCCTATTTATCAAGTAGATTGCGGTTTGAAAAGCATATGGCCACAATTCTTTAGGAAGGCTAGAATGAGACATGAGAGAAAGACCTGTTTCCACAATATGACGGTGTCTCCGTTCTGCGTAACCATTGTGTTGAGGAGTATGTGGGGGAGAGGTGAGATGAGATATACCGGATGATGAAAGAAAAGAAGCCAAAGCAACATATTCTCCGCCATTATCGGAATACAAGATTTTTATTTTTGTGTGGAAATAGTTTTCAACTAGGGCTTTGAAAGTGATGAAGATGGACTTTGTATCTGATTTGTGTTTTAAGGGATACAGCCAAATATATTTTGTGAAATGATCGACAAAAACAATATAATAGCGATATCCATTAAAAGAAGTAACGGGAGATGTCCAAACATCAGAGTAAACAATTTCCAAAGGAGAACTTGACTTTATGGTAGACTCTGCAAATGGCAACTTGTGACTTTTATTAAGTGAACACGCAGTACAATTAGAAGCGATGAAACGAGATTTGCCTAAATGAAAACTATTTTGCATGAATTTTAAAGTTGAAAAAGACGGATGACCCAACTTGTGATGCCAACTAAAGTCATCAGGAGAAGCATGAGCCACGAGAGCATTGGGATGGATAGACTTTGGCCACATGTAGAGACCATCAAGACATTGTCCTTTAAGCAGTTTTATCCCCGTTTGTAGGTCCTTCACGAAAAAACAATCGGGTAAGAGCTCAATAGATGTAGAGTTTTGACGACAAAATTGAGACACAGAGACAAGATTTTTAGAAACTTGTGGAACATGAAGGACATTATCGAATTTAAAAGTTTTGGCCGGTGTGTTCAAAACGAAATTTCCAACATTTGAAATTGTTAAACCCTTACCATTGCCCACAATCAAATCATCAGGTCCCTCGTATGGATAATGAAGGTTGAGGTTCTGTAAATCAGCAGTGACATGGTGAGATGCACCGGTGTCTACAATCCATTGTTGGTTATTAGGGGTAACAGCGGAGTGATGGGCTTGTGGTGCGGTTGGGTTGGAAGGACGGAAGGGTTGTGGGGGTCTTAGGTGAGGTGCAACCTAACGGAATGTAGGACAGAAAGCTAGGACGTGCCCAACTTCCTTGCACCATTGACATTTCCCCATAAAAGGCTTACCCGGGGGACGAAAAGAAGGGGGTGTGGAGGTGTTATATGGCTGCTGGTGTTGGTAGGGTGTAGATGGACGCCACTGAGGAGTCGGATTGGACGAAGGAGTGATACCTGCTGAATTGGACTGCCTATTCTTAGGCTTGGGCGGTCGGACTTGTGCGGTCATGGCGGAAGCCGGTAATTCAGTCGCATCTACTTTGAGTGCTAGCTCCTCTGTAAACAACTTTTCATGGAGTTCCTCAAACGTGATAGGCTTGTCACGAGCGTGAACCCCATCAATCACTGATTGGTAGGATGAGTCGAGGCCTTTGAGGACAAAATCGGTGATGTCCTCATCATCCTGCTTCTTTCCCAGGGAAGCCAAGTGATTAGCCACAATTTTCACCTGCTGCATAAATTCAGAGATAGACTGCGTACCTTTCTTCATTGTCCTAAGTTTTTCTTTGAGGAGATGAATATGCCCCCTGGAAGGGTTAGCATACGTGTCCTCGAGAATCTTCCAAGCTTGTTGACTAGTCTCCGCAGATGTAACCAAAGGAGCTACACCGGCCGAGAGCGTCCCGACTAAGGCTCCAAAGAGCAGTTGATCTTGGCGCATCCAAGTAGTGTACGCCGGGTTGCGAGCATCAGCATTGTTAATGCGGATGGTGGGTTCAGGTTTGGGATGGGATCCATCCACAAATTTGAATAAATCATACCCAAAGAGGGTTGATTTGATTTGAGCTTTCCATGAAACATAGTTCATGGGGGTGAGTTTTATAGCGTTGTTGAAGTGGACGAGGATGAAGGGTCTATTTGGCTCTCCATCATTGGGAATTTGATTCTGAATTGGAGCAGCCATTGAAGGGAAGCAGTGTACAGGGAGATGTACGACTGTTTGAGAGGAAAAAAAAAATCTCTTCTTGGATCAGGCTCTGATTACCATGTGAAGGTTTCAAGAATTACTTGTATAATATCTTGGGTGAGAACCACCGATTAAATAGTTACATCACAATTATAGTTAGAGAGATTCTAGGAGCTAATTAGATAATTACAACTAATTAAAATCCTATACAAGCGTAACTACTAAGATTTAAAACAAGCTGAATATATCTCTTTACAATTACGTAGTATTAGTTTTCAGGATAATTGAGATCGATTACATTCACTATAGGAAAACAGTGCCAATTTCGACACTTTTTATGACCAATCACGACGCTTTAAAGCGTCGAAAATTTTAATTTCGACGCTTTAAACGTCGAAAATTTTAATTTCGACGCTTTTAAAAAGCGTCGAAAATTCTTGCGTCACGAATGACAAGTGCTATTTTTGACGCAAAATTCCGTCGAAACCAATCTCGATGCCTTATGGCGTCGAAAATAACATGCCATTTCCGACGCCCTAAGGCGTTGAGATTGGCATGCTATTTTTCAAAAAAAAAATGTCATTTCCGACACCCTACGATGTCGAAATTGGCATGCTATTTTTTAAAAAAAAACGTATTTTTCTTCTTTCGTTCCTTATCATTACACATTAATTCAAATCCTTTAATTAACAAAAAAAAAACATTAACACAAATCCAATAATAGTCAAATGAATCAAGAAAACACAACTCTTTTTTTCCCGGGTACTTGCCCTTTTTACAATTGAGATTACCACCAATAAGACTGATGGGGAACTAATGTACTGAAGTGTTGAGTTAATAGTTAGCAGCAACCTTCTCAGCGGCTGGTTTAACTGTAGCGGCTGATGTTTGCCCTGTTGCCTCGTCTGGGTGGGCAGCCAGCACCCTTGCGACCCTTGCGACATCAATTATTAGGAAATAATCCCACTGTCAAACATCCAAATCATATCATTTGTGAATCCAGCGAGTCAATCTATTTAAGAGAATGCAAAAATCTTACCTTTAGATCCACATAAGCCTAATGCTTTGCATTCTCAAAGGCATTCAGCTTAACATCACGCCACCTACGAGTTCAACAAAGCACTTAGGACCAAAATATCTAATGCACAAAAATAGTCCTCGAAGAATACTGATTTTACCAGCATCACCCCTTACACTTCCAACCAGAAAAATCACTCTGCTTTTACCAGCATCCATAGAATAGCATTTGCCGTGGCTTAAATTCAAAGGATAAAAGCCACCAGCCCTCGTCAATCCAGCAATTTCTGTATATGCTAATCTAAGAAAGTGTTATCATCGAGCAATAGAAGCTTCATTCAGAATAGAAAACCAAAAGATGTGGAGCCGCTGAAAATGAAAATAGACCGATAAAATTTTCTTTGAGAAATTCACTGCGCATTTTTCATTAACAAAGAAAAGGGTCAAATTTTAGTTTAGCTTAGAAAAGAAGTTACAAGTAATTATACCTGCCCGACGTATTGTAATTACGCGCCCCTTTCCAGGTCAAACATATATTACAACTCCCTCTGAAATCATGCCAAAAAAAAAGTGAAAAGTATATGCTGACAATATGTTTATATTCCCTCATGACAACAAAGGGGCATAGTTTTATGTGGTCACGTTAAGCTAATAGTTTGGAAATAGCAAATTTGAACACAAAATGGATCCCATGAAGCATATTAGTTGACAACACACACAAAAACAGTGGCAGAAAAACGGTTTTGCTCTCAGTTCAGTGCATGAAATGGAAATGTCGCCTAAATAAATAATAGTTGCTCTCAGAGTCTCAGTTATTGTCCAAAATGAACAAAATATTTACAGTACCAAAAATAGAAAAAGAAAAAAGAAGGATAAATTCCAGAAAACCACCCTTAATTTAGGCCACTTTGCACAACTCGCGCTCAATCAATCATTTCCCTCAGTTCAATTAATCAGTGAACTCACGCTATTAAGAGATAGCATTATCTTCCATGCTAAGGCAAAGAACCAACAAGGAAGCAACCAAAATCCAAGGCAGGCAAAAGTAAGTTCTAGAGGCTTGGTGGATGCATGTTTATTTTCCAAAGACTAAAGAGCAACAACCCTAAGTTGAAGAGCTCTCAGCCCTATGCTTATGGATTACAAGCTTCCACCAAATACATAGATTAATTTTTAATCAAAAGATAATCCTTGGCTCTATGTAACGTACTAAGCAAAGTTTCCACCCCATACTTGAAATTTTAGCAAGTATAAACAACCTTGTAATTTTAAGCATATAAAAATTTCCAAATTTCAAAAATCATTCAAACGGACAATCTCTCACCAACAAAACCACACCATAGTACACAATACTCTCAGCACATTCACAAATAAGCAGCGATTAATCACCAAAAGAGGCTCTAAACCCGAATTCATGATCTCCCCCAAATCAATTTCACCCAAAATAAACCCTAGGATTTGCAATCTCACATAAACCAGCAATTAATGGTATAATAAAGCAAATCCAAGTAAAAGGGAATTATTAGATGAGAACTCACCAATTTCTTAAAAAAACAATGGAAATTTAGGGAACTTATGTTATTTTTTTCGGAGGAGAGACGGTCTCAAGCTAAACCTTATGATGATCTCAAGCTCGCTGATTCCACTCGACCGAAGCTTCCACCACTTAGGAGCAACTGATCAACCACGATGACAGCAATGAGTTGGAGGGAGGGGAGAACAGAAGAAAGAGAGGACCTGTACACCTGACACATAACAAAGATGGTAAGGGTATAAAACAACAGATAACAAAATGAAGCAAAGATCAAAATTCTGGAGACACTGGTTATTAATCAACATAGCTCAAGGCTATAGAAATGCCTCACCAACAGGCATATATGCCTTCATTCGTAATCCAACCCTACGATACATGAACTTCTCCTCATCAGTGATTGTTTCGAGATCGTTAGATGGGCCAACAGGTATCATTGATGACTCTATTTTAGCTAATAGTTTCTCTGCTCGAAGCATTTTGGTTTGTGCCTGCTCATCGATTGAGAAACTTCAAATGTCAAACCAAAAAAAAGAACCAACTACAAGACGGCAGTCAGCTGCGCAATCCAAACGAGGAATATCATGGATCCAGAATTCAAAGATGCAAAAAATAGGAACCATCTTCTATGATGGCACCAAAATTCAGCTTCTTCCCTACATTTGCATGAATAAAAATACAGGCTCTAATATGGACCATGAACAATTCCTATTATCCTTACACTAGGAAAAAAACAGCAAACAATGCAAAATTCATCACTGCATAGGTTTTCCTTCTTTTAGTTGTCGGTGTATGTAGTTTTTGGCTATTTGTACTTGGCCAGCAATATCTATATCTAAACTGAGCTATTCCTAAATTAAAAATGTAATACTTCAGAATTTGTTGATGGCTTTTCATTGGGAAAGGCATATTACTTGAACAAATTTGTAGAAGCACAACTAAGAGCCACCAAAAGGTTTATTCAAAATCATGTACATGCAAAAAAGTGAAAAAATATATATTTATTCAAGGTATTTCTACGGTGATATGATATTCAAGGATGCAGCAGGACCAATTTAAAATTGCTTCTGTTTTTCCAAACATTGTCTCTGTTTTTTAAAAGATTCAAAACCCACTCGAATTCTTTCTTCGCCCTCTCAATGTGCAGGCGTGCCCATTTCTGTCCCGTGTTCTATATTGAGGCATCTAAATCCAGGAAAGATCTCACAGACAAAGAAATTTCAATTCAAGTAAAGAAAGAAATAGAATGCTTACAAGAGCTTGTTTATGTTCAACTCGCTTGATAGCTTTTAGACTCTTTGCTCTGGAAGCTTCTTTGATCATCTTTTGATGATCTTCCGCTGTTATTTCTCTGCCCCACCTGGCTTGAGCCTCATAGAACTCTGCCAAAGTACCCGCTAATGGCTGTCCATTCTGACTTGGTGTTGCTGCTTGCACTGCCCGACAACGCATCAACTCTTCAGCATCTTGGATTTGTTTAGTGAGCTCCTCTCTTTCTGCCAAAGCTACAGCCACACTTGACGGCAGAAAATCTTTTCCACGGTACATGACAATATAAAACTTGTTTCTCATCAGCAAAACACCTCCTGTCAAATTCTGCACAGTGAAGAATTATAACGAAATTTTATTGTGCCAGTATCTAGCAAAGATAATATGTATTATTTCACCCAAGCAATTACAACAGAAGACATCATATAGAAAGAAAGAAAAATTAGGAATGGAACTCAATGCTAATGGAGTATGACATAACCAGGAGATATTAGAGATTTTTGCAAGGCTACAACAACGATGACAACCCAGCATATCCCGTCGGAAGCAGGGCCAACAGGGTCTTGGGTCAAGGACTCAAGCCTCTGTACACATCCATGCCCCGAACACAATTGAGAGGATGTTTCCGAAAGACAAAATCTCAAGGTGAAAAATTGTTCAAAACTAAAAACATAGCAACAAACACTTTCCACAAAGTACAAGAGAGCAAATAAAATCTAGAATCATCAACCTTAAGAAGGAAAGAAAAATTGGAATATACGGAAAAAAAAAAGAACAGAAAAAGGAGAGATACAACTGTTCTTGCTGAGCAAGCAAGAACAGAAAACTGATATATACCTTTGGCATCCATACATTACAATGGGATAGGAGATAATAAGCATTTCTTGCGATGTCCAACAAAGCACCATTTGGAGTCTAGGGTACAAAAAAAGGGGTGTTAGAACCAACTGCCAAAAGTATTAGTGTATGCTAGAGTTAGGAACTCAAATGATAGATCACATAAACTCACAAACTTCACAGTGAGCGCCAATTTAGATGAACATTGAACAGGAAAACATAATCTAGGACACTATTAAACCACAAGTAATTGAGAAATAAAATGCTATGAAAAGATTTGGTGATTCAGAAAATAGACATGTAAAAGCACAAATAGGCTAGTGAAAACAGATGTGAAGACAATTTATATCATGGATCAATCATATTAACAGTTCTAACATTCAGATGGCTCTGCCGAAGAGGAAGTTAATAACCTAGTGAAGGGAGCCAAAGAAAATCCACCATAGGTAATCCAGTTTCCTCACAATCAGTTCTAATAATAAGCAATAAAATCTACCATACAATGAAGAGATACAAAGAACTCATACTATGTGCATATCCAATAGCATTACACTTGATAAAGGCACTAACAAGACTAACTTACAAGTGAAAATACGCGACAAATCCCATCCTTCGTATCCTGCAGTCCATTAGTGAAAAATAAAACATGTCATTGCTAATGCAATAGAGTGTTTTCATACAAAATGAAAGTAGAAATTGACTGATCAAGGCAATCACCCACATGCAGTACATCCCCTGGCGCGGTTTCTGCTGCGTTATTATCAGCCAACTGGTCATTGTTCGTTTTCTTTTTTGCCTACACATTTGAAAGGAAAAATGAAGAGTCTATAAGGCGATGAATAATACTCTAGAAGGGGGGGGGGGTGAATAGAGTATGGACGATTTTCGCAACAATAGAAATTTACTGCAACTTGTCAAGACCTTGATATAGGCTATCAGAACTTGACAAGGTAAAATCGAATATGAACAAGTAAATGCGGAATATAAAAGATGAACACACGAATTGTTAACGAGGTTCGGCACCAACTTGCCTACGTCCCCGCCTAGGATTATCCAATCCGTAGGATTCAAACACTTCTTATTTCACTTCCTTTGAGCCTAGAACTTCCTAGAGAAACTTCCCTTTCTCTATACAAAGCCTCACCGCTTCTATTCAAGCTCTCAAACTTACAAGTGAAATAAAAGCTCACACCACACACTAAGTGTGCTTTGATTGAGTATGACAACTCTAAGTGTAAAACAAATGACTTGTACAATAAGCGCTAGTGTTTCTCTCAACACTTAAACAATGATCACCAACTTAAGCTTTATGAGAATGTGGGAGAAACTTGACGAATGCTTTAGGATGCTATGAATGCTTGCGTGATTGCTTGTATGTTTCATCCTTCTTAGCTTTCGTCCTTTTATAGTTGAAATCCTTGTAGAGCTTCTTGGAGGGAGAACCGTTTGAATTTCAAATTCTTTCCAAGACATTTGAATTCCTTCCAAAACAGATCGACATTTGAATTCCTTCCAAAACAAATCCTTGTGTGCCTTCCAAGATGTTCCTTAGACTTTCTTCATGATCAAGTATGATCAGCCATGGATCAATTCTTTCCTTGTATAAAGAGGTGAAATCAAGAAAGAATATACAAGATGTATCTAGTACATAAAATAGGTTAGATGAGATATTTAAACATAAACCGATAAAGCCCAAGTCTCATCACAAGCCCAATATAAAGCCCATTATAATTTAGGCCCAAAAATATTGGCCTTGATTTCTTTCCTGTAAAAGAACAAATTGTACTAGACAAATGCATAAGTGATCAAAACATTTTAGTCTGGGTTTCACCTTGAAACCCAGCCTTTTTGTCTTTCATCATCCTTTAGATCACCTGCACGTTAGTTCTCAAGATCTTACAATCAAGGTGGAGTCTTCAATCTCCCCCTTGATGGAAGACAAAACCTGTGTCAATATTCATAACATATTTCCAGCAATCATAAGAGGAAATAAGCATATTATAATATAGACATAAAATGTTTGGATCATCTAAGTTTTAAAAACGACAAGCACTTAACCAACTAGTGCCAAAACACAGGGCAACCAAAACATTCTCCCCCTTTTTGTCTTCCAACAAAAGGGCAGAGAGGTGAGAATGTTTAAACCACCAACCGAAAAACACAACCAAAGCACCAGGAGTTTTAAAATACGAGCAGCAAAAGATGAGTTTTCAGAGAGTAGAGAAAAGAGAGTGGGAGATCAAGGCCTTGAGTCGGAATCCCCATCTGCAGCCTTCTTCTTCTTGCCTTTAAGAGCCTTCTTGCCTTTCTTAGCAGAAGAGGGTCCAGCATTAGAGGATGTACCAGGGGCGCCAGGAGCATCAGGGTCTTCAGGAGGACAAATTCCAGCTCCTTCTTCAACCCATTCGCCAAAGGTGGGGTACTGTTTGTTGGGTGGAAGGTATTTCCTTCGAACCTCATCTCTGCACTTCTTCCTCCACCTTGCAAGAGCATCTCTGGTGACCTTGTCCCTTTCCATCTCTGCAAGTTGTTTCTGACGCTCCACATCCCTGTATTTCTTAACCACACCATATTGCTCAACTGTGAGAATGGTGGGTTCACTATGTGTGGGGCGCAGGATGGGGCGTTTCTTCACTTGATTTTCACAATTGAGGATTACATTCCCAGTCTTCTAACGCACATTGTCGTAGGTTTCTTGCTCCAAAGGCATGATAGAGCCTGTAGCAGTGTAGGTGAGAGCATTGAGGAGCATCATCTGATCAAGCTTGCAGTTCACCACAGAGAGGAGCTCATGAGTCTGGTCCTGGCGAATCACCACATCTGACCACATCCTACTCAGATCAAACCTAAGGTCTTGAATCTCAGTCTCCACAACAGCCAATCTATCCTCACTCATATTAGGTTCAGCAACCTGTTTTCCCTTTGAATCCTTCCTTAGAAACCATTGCCCCCTCAGATTTTTGGCAATGCCCAATCTATCTAGGCAGCCCTCATCAACAATCCCACTATAGGTTTTGCTTTTCTTCTCCTGATGTGTCGATGTCAAAGGCTTCAAAGATTTTGGGCAAAAGGTTTTCATAGGGTAAGGGCATAGGCCGAGAGGAGGAGGAGACATGGGTCATGTAGTCGAGGATGAGTTTGGGTAAATTAGGCTCGTATCCATTCATGACTAGAAAAAGGATCTCAAGAAGATTCTCAGTCACCAATTCCCTGGAATGGATGCGTGGGAAGATACAGCGAGCCAGAATGGTGAAGATGAGCTTGGCTTGAAGGTTTAGGACAGTGTGCGTGGGTTTGAGGTTGGATGAAGATCCAGGGCCTTGAGATTTTAGAAAGAATTCTTCTCGTGCTCGAGAGAGACACTCAAATCGGCTTGGGAATTCTTTTGTGGGGATCTCAGTGGGAAGATCAAGAATGATAGCAAGGCTTTCAGAAGAGAGGCGAATTCGGGTGTTCTTGACCTTCGAAACTAGGGTTAGGGTTCCATTCACTCGATGAACAGTAAGGTTGGCGTAAAAGAGTCTGGTGAGTCGGGGATAGGTAAAATTGCCAGGGTTGAGCAAGGTCCAGAGGCAGGTTGATTTAAGGAGAGAAATGCAAGGCAAGGGCATGGATTGGAGAAGGTTAAAATCGACAGCATCACAGAAGCATAAGCGACGGTTGCAGAAGTCCTGATTCCAGGACTCCTCAACCTCTTTACTGCAAAACCAATTGGGGGAAATGCTAGAGGGTACCTGAGGAGGTCGAGCAGTGGCTGTAGATGCTGGAGCTTTGCCTTTGGATTTCCTGATCAGAGGTGGTGGAGATGGTGATCTTTCGCTGGAATCCTCTGAGTGTTCTTCCACTTCCTCCATAACTTGCTTCCCCTTGTTGGCTGGCATCTTGTATCTCTTGGCAGAGGGGGCTGGAGATGGAGATGTTGAGGAGCGCTTTGATCCCGCCATTTTAGAAACAGAGAGAGAGAGAGCTTTTGGGATTTCGAGAGAGAGAGCGAATGAACACAGAGAGAGTGAGGGAGGAGTGGATGAAACAGAGAGAGAGAGAGGATTATAAAGCAAAAAGAATGGAAATTGAATCGTTTATCTCTTTGTTCAAAAGGCAAGTACAGATTCATTTACTCAAGTGAATAGTAAGTAATGATGTTCTGAAAATTCTAAATCCAAAGAGTCACATCCACTTGCACAAAATAGAGAGATTTTCAAAAAATAAAAACGGAAACCAAGATATGTGAAAATCGATTTTTGAAAGGGGTAAAAGATATCAAGATAAACTCAGAACATTAAAAGATACTCTTCTTGAACATCCATAAGATATTAACAAGAGTTTGATCCAAATTAATTTCATTCGAATGATTATCCAGAAACCTTATAAAGTCAAGGTCTTGAGATTTCAATTGAATTCATGACTTTCAAATAAGAAGCAATTGCTCCCCCTAAGAAAGTGCTTCCTTATTAAGCATACCCAACTCCAATCTAATAAAATTGAATCGATCTTCAGGGAGTGGTTTAGTAAAGATATCAGCTAACTGAAAGTCAGTGGATATAAAGGATATAGATACATCACCTTTCTCCACACGATCTCTTATAAAGTGGTGTCTCACATCAATGTGCTTGGTTCTCGAATGCTGCACTGGATTTTTAGTGATTGAAATAGCACTAGTATTATCACACAAAATAGGAATACCTTTAAGATCAATTCCAAGGTCTCTGAGTTGTTGTGCTATCCAAAGAATCTGAGAGCAACATGCACCAGCAGCAATGTACTCGGCTTCTGCAGTTGATAGGGCTACTGAATTCTGTTTCTTAGAGTGCCAACTTATCAAGGATGATCCTAGGAGCTGGCAACAACCGGAAGTGCTTTTTCTATCAACTTTGTATCCTGCAAAATCTGCATCTGAGTAGCCCTTTAAATGAAAGTTACTTTGTTTGGGATACCATAGCCCAAGGTCTTGAGATCCATTTAGGTATCTGAAGATCCTTTTTACAGCAATAAGATGAGATTCTTTAGGGTTACTTTGGAATCGAGCACACATACAGACACTGAACATTATGTCAGGCCTACTAGCAGTAAGGTATAGGAGTGAACCAATCATACCTCTGTACTCTTTTTGGTTCACATTCTTACCATTCTTATCTTGATCAAGAGAGAGAGTGGAGCTCATAGGGGTCTTTGCTACCTTTGATTGTTCCATTTTGTATTTCTTTAGTAGATCCCTGGTATATTTCCCTTGATTCAAAAAGATACCCTTACTCGTTTGAAGGACTTGTAAGCCAAGGAAGAAGTTTAATTCTCCCATGAGACTCATTTCGAATTCCCTGCACATAATTTCAGAAAACTCCTTGCAAAGGGAATCATTAGTAGCACCAAATAGTATATCATCTACATATATTTGAACAATCAAAAGATCATTTCCACGAGTTTTGATGAAAAGAGTTTTATCGATCAATCCTCTTTGAAAACCATTTTCAAGAAGATATTTGGACAATCTTTCATACCAAGCTCTTGGGGCTTGCTTGAGACCATAGAGAGCTTTGTCCAGTTTATACACCTGATTAGGAAATTCTTCACTTTCAAAGCCTGGTGGTTGGGAAACATAAACCTCTTCTTCTAAGAACCCATTTAGGAATGCACATTTGACATCCATTTGAAATAGCTTGATACCCATGAAAGATGCAAAAGCAAGTAATATACGTATAGCTTCTAACCTTGCTACAGGAGCAAATGTCTCCTCGTAGTCTATACCTTCTTCTTGATTGTATCCTTGAGCAACAAGTCTTGCTTTGTTTCGAATGATCTTGCCTGCTTCATCCAGTTTATTTCGGAACACCCATCTAGTTCCTATGACTGATTGGTGTTGTGGTCTGGGTTGAAGAGTCCATACCTTGTTCCTTTCAAACTCATTTAGCTCATTTTGCATGGCAGTGATCCAATCCGAGTCCTTGAGTGCTTCAGCTGGGGTCTTTGGTTCTATAAGAGAAACAAAAGCATAAAAGGCACAGAGATTCTTTAATCTAGATCGAGTTTGTACCCCAGAGGATGGATCTGATATGATATCTTGAGCTGAGTGTGAAGAGGCATGTTTGAATTTTCGTAGCTTTGGACCCTGATTGTTTGAACTAGTAGCAGGTCTCTCTTCAAGGTCTTGAGAGATAGTTTGAGTGTTGGATTCTTCAATGACTGAGTCCTGATCCTGTAATCCCTTCTCAAGGTCTTGAGATAGCTCGTTGATGTCTTGGATTTGACCTTGCATGTTTCTTTCTTGGTCTTGCTTATTTTCGGCCTTGTCCTCTTCTTCTCCATCCGAATCATGATGATTTAGATTGAGATCTGCAAAACCTTCACTCAACACACCATTGTTGCTTTCGTCGAATACCACATGGATACTCTCCTCAACAATTTTGGTGCGCTTGTTATAAACTCTATAAGCTTTGCTAGTAACCGAATATCCAAGGAAGATACCTTCATCACTTCGTGCGTCAAATTTTCCAAGATTATCTTTGCCATTGTTATGAACAAAGCAAGTACAACCAAAAGGTTTGAAGTAGGAAATGCTAGGTTTTCTTCCTTTGAAAAGTTCATAGGGAGTCTTTTTCAAAATAGGACGAATTAAGCATCGATTCAAAATGTAATTGGCTGTATTAACAGCCTCAGCCCAGTAGATTTTTGGCAAACCATTTTCCAAAAGCATTGTTCTAGACATGTCCTCCAAAGTGCGGTTCTTTCGTTCCACAACTCCGTTTTGTTGAGGAGTTCTAGGTGCTGAAAAGTTGTGAGAAATTCCATACTTAGCACAGAACAAATCAAACTTAAGTTGATCAAATTCTCTACCATGATCACTCCTAATGGAGACAATAGGTATGTTTTTCAAGGTCTGCAACTCTTTGCAAAGTTTAGAAAACTCAAGCAAAGCCTCTGATTTTTCTCTTAAAAAGGAGATCCATGTAAAACGAGAGAAATCATCAATAATAACCAGAATGTATTGTTTGCCCTTTGGAGATTTGACTCGCATAGGTCCACACAAGTCCATATGTAACAACTCAAGAGGACGAGAGGAACTTACAACCTTTTTAGGTTTAAAGGAACTGCGTGTCTGTTTGCCTCTTGTGCATGCATTGCATAGATCTTCTTTCTTGAAGTTTAGATCAGGCAAACCTCTCACAAGATCTCTTGTTTTGAGCTTATTGAGGGTGTGCATGCTTACATGACCTAGTCTTCTATGCCATAGGCTGGGGTCTTCTGTCAAGACCTTGAGACACTTGAGTTTTGTACCTGTAATATGATTAGCATTTACAGCGTAAGTGTTGTTGTGCCTGTGAGCAGTGAGAATTAGATCATCAGTCTCTTCATTTCTGACTTCACACTTGTGTCTGTCAAAGCCAACTTTGTTTCCTTTGTCACACAACTGAGAGACACTTAAGAGGTTATACTTTAATCCATCAACAAGATAAACATCCTTAATGCAACTTTCTGAATTACCAATATTACCAATACCAATAATGTTGCACTTCCCTTTATCACCAAGAGTAATTGTTCCACTGGTTTGTTCCTTAAGATCTTGAAATATTGATTTCTTTCCACTCATGTGTCGTGAGCATCCACTGTCCATTATCCATTTTGGCTCTTTGCTCTTGATGATATCCTGCAATACCAACATCAACCTTTCCGGCAAGACCAATACATAGTTTTAGATTCATAATGAGGATAGACCATGTTAGGTAGTCTTGTCCCTTTAGGAACCCAAACTTGTTTTATCTGTTCATTAAGTCGAACTGGAAATGTATTTCTAATGATGTAGGGATCCTTTCTCCTATATGGACAAGTTTCTCTAACATGCCCTTTCTTACAACAATGGAAGCAAGTAGGTGAACGCCAATAGCCTTTAGCTTTAACAAAAGTGGTACTAGGTTTCTTTGGAAAGTTCTTGTTGTATCCAATACCACTTCTATTTATAGAGAGTTGTTGTTCACCTAACATCTTATCAAGATTAGCTTTAGATCTGGTGAATTGAATGAGTGAAGTCTGCTGGTCTTGACACTTGTCGGATAGCTTTGCCTTCTCTTTCTCTAAATCCTCATTACGATTCTTTAGAGAGGAGAGGCTTTGCCTGAGATCAGAGTTTTCTGAGCTCAAAGTCTTGAATTTAATGTCAAGGGCTGTCCGAGATGTCTCAAGATTTTTCATTTCCAGCGACATATCACTGATGCATTTCTGTTGATCTATCAGCTTTTCCTTCAAGATGTTGATTTCACTGTTGTAGTCATCTTCATTAGAAATCATATTTCTTAGGACTTCAGAAAGAACATCGGGAGGACTAGACATTAGATTTCTTACCACTTGTTCAAGGTCTTGAGTCTGTGATCCTTCGTGTTCGGCCATAAGACAGAGATTAGCCTGTTCTTTTTCGGTGTCTGATTCACATGATGAATCTGAGTCACTCCAGGTTGCAAGCATAACCTTTTTCTTTTGTTCATATTTTTTGAACTTATTTCTTTTCTTCATAGGGCACTCCTTCACGAGATGATCTGTCTCTCCACACTCAAAACATGTTAGCACTTTTGGCTTCTTTGACATGTTGGGAGACTTGCTTTTGAATCTAGATGAATCAGTATTTTCTCTGTTGGAGAATTGCTTTTTCATCTTCAGAATTCGAGCTAATCCTCTTGTGATGAGAGCAAAGGGATCATCTTCGTCGTCTGATTCATCACTCTCAGATTGTGAGTGATCTTTCTTTGCTTTGAGAGCAAGGTTCTTTGTTGTTGAGGGTAATTCTCCATCTTCCTCGTTTAATATCATCTCATGAGTGATAAGTTTTCCGAGAAGATCATCTAATGGAAGTGTAGAAAGATCTTGAGCTTCCTCAATTGCAGTAACCTTGGGACCCCACTTGGTTTTCGGAAGGCTTCTTAGAACCTTTCGAACCTTTTCTGGGTTAGAGAAGGTTTTCCCAAGTGAGTCGAGGTTGTTAACAATTTGAGTGAATCTCGTGAACATCTCCTTTACTGTCTCATCAGGATTCATCTTGAAAAGTTCGTATTGCCTGAGAAAGATATTAATCTTACTCTCTTTAACTTGACTTGTGCCCTCATAAGTAACTAAAAGTTTATCCCAAATTTCCTTGGCACTTTTGCAAGCTGAGACACGATTAAACTCATTAGCATCGAGAGCGCAATATAATAGATTCATAGCTTTGTAGTTCTTAGCAATGTTCTCAAGATCAGTCTGATCGAACTCAGACTCAATCTTATCAACTTGCTTTCCATCGACAGTCTTTTTAGGAACGTGTGGTCCATTTTTGACCAGGCCCCATAGCTCAAGGTCTTGATCAATAATGAACATTTGCATCAGTGATCTCCAGTGGACAAAGTTATTGCCACAGAACAGTGGAGGTCTATTGGTTGACCTTCCTTGAGCAAAACCTCCATCACCTATGGTAGACATGCTGAAAACTCACAAGATTGTTAAATCAAAACAGTGAGCCAAGCTCTGATACCAATTGAAGAGTCTATAAGGCGATGAATAATACTCTAGAAGGGGGGGATGAATAGAGTATGGACGATTTTCGCAACAATAGAAATTTACTGCAACTTGTCAAGACCTTGATATAGGCTATCAGAACTTGACAAGGTAAAATCGAATATGAACAAGTAAATGCGGAATATAAAAGATGAACACACGAATTGTTAACGAGGTTCGGCACCAACTTGCCTACGTCCCCGCCTAGGATTATCCAATCCGTAGGATTCAAACACTTCTTATTTCACTTCCTTTGAGCCTAGAACTTCCTAGAGAAACTTCCCTTTCTCTATACAAAGCCTCACCGCTTCTATTCTAGCTCTCAAACTTACAAGTGAAATAAAAGCTCACACCACACACTAAGTGTGCTTTGATTGAGTATGACAACTCTAAGTGTAAAATAAATGACTTGTACAATAAGCGCTAGTGTTTCTCTCAACACTTAAACAATGATCACCAACTTAAGCTTTATGAGAATGTGGGAGAAACTTGACGAATGCTTTAGGATGCTATGAATGCTTGCGTGATTGCTTGTATGTTTCATCCTTCTTAGCTTTCGTCCTTTTATAGTTGAAATCCTTGTAGAGCTTCTTGGAGGGAGAACCGTTTGAATTTCAAATTCTTTCCAAGACATTTGAATTCCTTCCAAAACAGATCGACATTTGAATTCCTTCCAAAACAAATCCTTGTGTGCCTTCCAAGATGTTCCTTAGACTTTCTTCATGATCAAGTATGATCAGCCATGGATCAATTCTTTCCTTGTATAAAGAGGTGAAATTAAGAAAGAATATACAAGATGTATCTAGTACATAAAATGGGTTAGATGAGATATTTAAACATAAACCGATAAAGCCCAAGTCTCATCACAAGCCCAATATAAAGCCCATTATAATTTAGGCCCAAAAATATTGGCCTCGATTTCTTTCCTGTAAAAGAACAAATTGTACTAGACAAATGCATAAGTGATCAAAACATTTTAGTCTGGGTTTCAAGACCTTGAAACCCAGCCTTTTTGTCTTTCATCATCCTTTAGATCACCTGCACGTTAGTTCTCAAGATCTTACAATCAAGGTGGAGTCTTCAAAAAAGATCCAGATCATGTGTGTTTAGCCAGGCCACTTCACATACTATGAACCATCCTAAATAGTATTTCAGAGTGACACAAATAAGTTTTCTCTTTTCATCTAGGCAAAGGCATTCTTGAAACCATATGGACATATAGTCTTATTTGTACTTTTTAGTCCCTAATCTCTAAAATATAGGATTACCTTGAGAAGTTAAAAATTGAGAATATGAGCTTGTAATTTCACAAAGGAACTTCAAAGTGCAAACTGAACAAACAAGCTAATCTACAATCTAAATTAAGCTAATTGAAAGAGAATTTTTTTTTTTAAATCGAGGACTACACTCTACTCGCCAAAAATTTGAGATTCGATTAAGGATTTGGAGAACTAGGGGACCAGACTCGTTCGGATTTGAAAAATCGGAGAAGAGAGAGGGTGAGAGATGGAGGTCTACACTTGACGAAGCTAAGATCTACACTCGACGCCGAAGAACGACGATTCAAAGCTACTTCAATAATTCAACAAATCAAAACCCTAATTCATCAAAATCAAGCAAATAAAGACAGAGCTCTAAAGATATACCTAATCTGGACTGGATCAACATGAAGTAGGCTTCGAGGTGGCTCCTGTTAGAGGCTTAAGGCGGTCATCGACACTGGTGTTTGCAGATATAATCAATCAACGGCACCAGTCGCTATCATCGAGGCTGGCTACAAGCGGATTGCGTGGCTCGCATCCGGAAAGGGAGGCGCTGATTCTGAGGGCTTCGCTTCGTCTCGGTGTGTGGGCGACGGTGTCGGAGACAAAAAGGCAAGTGTTCGCCATGGCATTTGCCAATAGCTATGGCGACTTTGGTTCATCCATGGACACGACATCTAGGAGGAGATTGGGGTCACCGATGAGTTAGGCGGTGAGCCGGTGAAAGAGAAGATATGTGAGATTTGGAGGAGGATGGGAAGGAGAAGTGGCGGCTGGGTTCAAGAAGAAACCCTAAAATATTTTATCTATAGGCGCATCTCTCTCGGCCTTTTAATTTCCGTGTTAAGCCATTCTCGACACCCATTGGTGTCGAGAATATTCCCAACGCATATAAGTGTCGAAAATGGAACGTGCTGATCGACGCTTAATAAAAGCGTCGAGAGCATAGCGTCGCTTTTTATCATAATTTCCTGTAGTGATTATTGATGCATTATACGTTAGAATGAAATTGTTTATTAATAAAGGTAAGGATTCAGTATATCAGATAACTAAATCTGATATACTGAAAGACCAGAAAAACTTATAGATAAGCAAACTATCATATATGAGAAGCAACCGATAAACAAAGAAAAAGGAAGCAATCACCACAAAACACCATCGAAAAAGTTGGAGAAGAGACGCGGGGATATCAGAAGTGGTCACTAATGTAAGAAACATCACATGAATGACTCATGTGGAACAATCAATGTCTCCGAAAATTTTCTGGCTCCACCACTTGGAGTAATTTCCATTGGCCAGCTTGTCTTTAATTTCATAGCATATGCGTTATGTGCCATATATACAAAATAAATAGCAGATATTAAGGAGTTTTGTGCCAAATTTCATAGCATATTCGTTATGTGCCACTTGGAGATTTTGTAACGTTGTAGCCTTGCAAGCATTATATTGGAACCTTTGCAGGTAGACGTTGTTTCAATTCCATGGTGAATATTAATCTTCATTGATCTCCATGTGTTACCGTACTCATTCATGTATTGTTTTCATTGCTTTACTGATTTTTCCAAATACAACAAATTATTTCTCGATTTTATTTGTTACTTTTCATCCGTAGCATTATTGACCCGATAAAAAAAATATATGATTTTCTACTATTATACGGAGTATTTATAATTATCTAACAAGGGTTAGTAACATCCTTTATTGAGGCTATGTACCCATAATGTATCAATCAACTAATTAATTGTATAATTGTCGATGTAATGCTTGGTTGCTAGCTAGGGCTCCATCGTAGGGACAATGTGAAACTCCCTCTGTTTCAATATAATTGGGCTCAAATCCGCAGATGACTTATGAGAAGATGAGATTGGTTGCGAAAATCTTAGCAATTCGACAGTGCAGGCCGTCAATTGGGGAGAGGCTAGGCCATCGCTGTCGGTTTTCTCCGAAACTTCGCTCAATCTTGGCCATATCTGATCATATATCCTACCACCGCATTCAACTCCTTCGCTCCCTCTCTCTTGAGCATTAGAAAGGCTTTGGTGGAACTGGCAAGGGATTGTGAGAGAGGAAGAGAACGTGGGTGGGTAACTGACTTTCAATGTTTGAATTGAGAGAATATGTGGGAGAAAGGGCTGAAAATTTTGCTTCTTAATTTTGCTCAGTGGAGGACACAGGGTTCATTCTTTAACTGTAATATCTATCTTAATCTAAACATTAGTTCTAGGAATATTGGATGGCCCTAGCTTATGTTACTTGGTAGATTAAGGCAAAATACTATATATTATACTTTGGACATATCATATATTAGAAGTGTAGGTTTATATATCCTATGCTCATATATGTTACAACTCTCAAAGTATAGTATATATGTAAGTCATGCTGTATATGATATATGTTATATATGTATGTATGCTTACCGAGACTACGGGCTCGGCCCAACACTAAGGCACATACCTAGCCCATCTCCCTTGCTCACCTGACGTATTGGCTTGTGAGGTCCGTTTGCTGGAACGTTGCGTTTCACTTAAGGGCTCACTCTATATAAGCTTAGATCTAGGGTTTGGGAGCTCATTTTGGCGCTTCACCTTAGGTAACTCCAGAAAGAGAAAGAGAGAGAGAGAATAGAGAGGAGCTATGCTAGGGTTTCGTGTTCCCTTGCTCCAGCGACGATTCCGGTGGCCGATCTCGAGCGAATCTCCTTCGGAGACTCCAGATCTGGCTTCTAGGAAGAAGAAGAAGGTGTATGTCCACCGTTCTGGCGAAGATCTTCTTCTCTGGTTCACTCCGACGACGATCTGACTCTGATCTTCAAATCTAGGGTGTATTCTTCCTTTGTCTGCTTCGTTCTCTCTTCTTTGCACTCGCATGTCTCTTGTTCTCTGTGTTTTGCTTGTATTTGTCGTAGTCTTGAGTTAGGGCAACCTGCTCTGTAAACCTACTTACCGATTAGTGGATTTGTGCTCTCAAGCCGTTCGACTGAGGCTCCGTGGACGTAGGCTCCGACCGAACCACGTAAAATCTTGTGTTTGATCTTTAAGTTGCGTTTCTGGTTTGTTCTAGTTCGATTACCCTGTTCTTGGTTCCCGGTCTGTGGAATCGAGAACGCGTATAGGATTACAGTAACAAAGAATATTATGATGGGACTCGCTTTTTAATGAGCTAAAAACTCTATAGATCAATGAGAAGAATGTGATACTCTCATTTTTTGGAAGAATGTGATACTCTATAGGTAAAATTTAAGAGTAGTCAATATAAATCGCTTTGCTAAATGTGACTCTGTACTGTTCATTGGGAAGAATGTTGGAGATCTAATTTGAGGTTATCATATTAGCTCGATGGATTTGAACGAGCCTAATAGCCTATTGATTTTACCTCGTTAGCCTACTCTTTCAAAATTGATAAGCATGATCAGTATATATGAGTCCATTTCCCACCCAAAGCAACCCAATCACAATGTAATTAAATTATAGTCCTTGAACAAGGATTTGTATAATGTCACGTCTCCTTGACCTAAAGTTTCTAAGTTGATGGTTCAATCGATCGATCGAGTTGAGATGAAGCGCAAACCAACCACTCGATGACCATTCATCAGATCTCTTCATCAGTTATATTACCCCTCTTAATCACACCTCTTTGTCAGTTAAGTGGACGTTATGATAGTTACACAAAGCGATTCAAAATACAGTGAATTTGCACCAACTTTGGTCGTTGAAATGGAACAAACCAAACGAATAACTACTGTGAATCATTAGCTACTCAACGTTTGATCCCCAAATCTGATCCTATATTATTATACTAAGTTATAGTACATTATTATTGCAAGATTATCTTGTGATCATGTATAATCAGTGGGGGCAGGAGGTGGCCATAGCCCCTCCTGGCGGAAAAAAATTAATGTTATATGTAATATATTTTTATGATATGTAAATTGTAAAAGATCATTTTAACAACTAATTACTCTAATTTAGTTGGTAAATGATAGATATTTTAAATACTAAGTTGGGGGTTCAAATCTATATAACTCCTTCTTGAAATAGTATTTTTATTTTTTTTTAAAAATTATTATGTACTTGGTATAAAACAAATCCGAATATATTTTTTGGTCCCCTCGATCAGATATCTTAGGTTCCGCCACTGTGTATAATGTATAAACTATAAAGTATGGTAGAAGAGTTAAATATTTAACATACTATGTTCTGCAAAACTGAAATCAGATCGAAAACACATATAGTTCGTGTATAATCAAATACATAGTACGGTAGCTACTAATACTGTGTAGTGTAAGGACTAATTAAGTGGTTATAGTTTTAATTAATTTGGTGAATATATAAATTTGTTGTGAAAGACGCAGAGAGTGGTAATGTCATGATGGATGTTTTTCCTCTGCTTTGTAGTCCCGCCGGTGTTGGATTTGCAAGGAAGAGACAGAGAGTGGTTCTGAGGATGACGACGACGACTCCCAATTTGGATATGCTTTTTTGTTTTCACAGCTTCTTCCGCTATGCTTTTCCTATTCCCTTTTCCGTACCTTTTCATTCCCATCAAGCACAGCCTACAAATTCATCATAAAATTAATTATTTACATAAATTAATTATTCCTATTAAAAATATAAAATTCCTCGATCATATTATAATTAACATCAAACCCTAATTATAACTAACAATATATAGCTAGGGTTTCAAATCGAAATTACATCAAACCCTAATTCTAACTATATTAACAATAGCAAGCCAGGGTTTTAAATTGAAATTAACATTAAACCCTAATTAACATATCAAACCTTAATATTAACTAACAATTAATTAATTAATTAACATCATCAGATTATAATTCCTCAAATTATTCATATTAAAAATATACTAAAAACCGAAATTCGAAACACGTTACGTACGTGCCTCTTGTTCTTCTTTCCCTGTGCATCACTGTCGAGCATCAGCCGCATCGCTATCGGAGGCGGAGGAGACTTGCTGGACAAGGCAAACGTCATTGACGGTTTGTGACGATGATGTCGAAGGCTGCATGCTACATATCTCCATAGCGTTGACGATGCTTCCGGTGGCCTCGACACATGGCTGATCCGACGTTTGGCTGAAGTTGAGGCAAGAATCGACCCATCGATTGGTATCGTCTTCGTCGGTGAAGTCGAGAGCTTTGAGATCAAGATCAAGATGCTGATCGGGCGTCATGGAGTAGTTGGAGTTGACGTTTTCGCCAAAGTCTTCATTAATCGTCAACGACTTGAAGCCCTCTTCGACACGGGCCCGCTCCAGAGGAGGCAGGTTTGTGTCCAAATCAGGAGTAGGGCTATCGAAGAGGCAAGAGTCAACACCCGGCCATTCTAGAATATCGCCGGTGAAACCATCGAAGTGGCCAATGCGGTGTTGGTCATGTGGCATCAGGGGATCGAACTCCGGCATCGCGGCAGAGTCGAAGTTGAAGAGATGATTGTAATTCAACATCGAGAGAGAAGATCGATCAATCGATATACCGCAATTGAGATGTGATGATTTGTAATACCAAGTTTGATGGTTTAATTTGTTTATATAGTTGTTGGGATTAGGGCTAATTTTAATTGCTTGGGCAACAAATAATATAATAGATAAAATATTATATTATATATTTATGGAAATAATAATTAAGGAGATTTTGTTGCAAAACAAACCATACCTAAAATATTTGGATTGAATTACGCTTATTACTTACACGCTTAAAATAGATAGATTATATTAAAATTAATTATCAACTTCGGCCATATATATTAATATTATCAATTTAATTTCCTTGGGATATATAATTTATCCTATATATATCTTAACTAGTGTATGCCCCGTCCCCTGCACGGGAATGTATTAACACAATATTATAAAATTACATTTATTATCTGCAAAAAATCCTATTATAAATATGAAAATAAATAAATAAATAAATAAATATGAATTACATTATGATAATTAAACTAATAACTGAAAATATGAGATTAAAATTAATCTAGATCTAAATAACTCATTCTCGGTCGACCAAAAAAAAACTCATTCTCCTAAAAAATAATATAGATATCAATAAAATAAATATGAAATAATTAATTTTGATATAACACCTATCAAATATTTACTACTATGTATCTATGAATATTTTTGGCAATTATGATCGCCGTTTTAAAAAAACCCTTCAATGCTCGCCTAGACCCTCGCCTATACCCCTTACCTCACCCCTCCGCCAAGGCCTTCAAGGTCACCAAGACCCACCTAGACCCCAAAGTCCCGCCATAAAATTCGTCTATATAGAAATTGGGTGAACCTAATTTCTTCTTTAGGTCTCGTTCATATGTTGTAATTTAGGTATAAACCGTCCATTGGATGGATTATTTATAATCCAGATGGAGATACACATATATGGCCATTTGTATATCTGTATATGCCAAATTTATTACTACTATTATTGTGTGTAATTATATTGATATAGTTATTTCCTTATATAATATTTACTCTTTTATAAGATATTTCATCTATTCAATTATCTGAGTTAATGGTAAAATAAAATAAATATTTTTAATTATATAGATTAGAACTATCTTATTACTTTTATTAGATTTCATTTTTTACGGAAATTTTTTTTTGCGAAATGCTCGTGTCGCTACGTAAGCAGATGCACACACACGCCGCCACGCAGACAACAATGCATCGATTTTAGTATATGTATATATAGATAAAATAATCATTAAATTCCATAGGTTAACATACGGGAAGTTCCCATCAAAATTTGGAATAAGAATTAATTAAAGGCGACATAGTGAATCCTTTTAGTTAAATAGAAATAATTTAAATACTTATTTTGTCAAGTTATATATTACCATAGGTTAACATAGTTTACGCCACATATTATCATTAATGGTAGATTAGATAGAAATAATTTAAATAATTATTTTTATTTAATATATTAAATATTTCGGATGAACATTAAAATAAGTAAAATCCCACCAAAATTTGAAATCTATACACCAAAATTTAAAGACGGCATAGTAAATCAATTTAGTTAGATAGAGTTTTTTCCTTATATAATATTTACTCTTTTATAAGATATTGCATCTATCCAATTATATGAGTTAATGATAAAATAAAATAATTATTTAATCTTTTTTTAATTATACAGATTAGAACTATCTTATTATTTTTATTAATGAATACTGTTATATTGATATATTTTTTTCCTTATATGTTTCCTTTTTATCTATTTTTTTTATTAGATTTCTTTTTTGACGGGAGAAAGCTTTGCGAGATATATAGATTTTAATCTAATCAAACGCGCCGCCACGTAGGCAGATTCACTCATACGCCGCCACGCAGGCTTCAATGCATCGGTTTTAGTATATATATGTATATATAGATTTTAGTTTTGTTAACAAAAGTGCGCCGTTTGACCCATTTTTATCCGTTTAACCTTCAAATTAATATTTATGAAGTATGAAATTTAATGGGAGATTTAATCACATTTAATATAGTATATACTCACCGGTAAATAAGGAAACTATCATATATGAGAAGCCTAGCTTAGAAGCCTACCTTAGAAGGAAACTATCATATATGAGAAGCAACCGATCAACAAAGAAAAAGGAAGCAATCACCACAAAACACCATCGAGAAGTTGGAGAAGAGACGCGGGGATATCAGAAGTGGTCACTAATGTAAGAAACATGGAACAATCAATGTCTCAAATTTGGACTCCCTCGCGAGCCTTCAGATGTCGATTGTACATCCACAGTTTTTCAAAGTGTCGTTCTAAGAACGGGAGAAAAATGCGAAGTACTAGCTAGACATAATAACTAGCCTCAAAGGCTTCAAACCCGCTAGAAAATCCGCTATTCTATTTGCTTGTCTCATAATCTGTCCCCATCGGCACTCAGCAAACTCCTTCGACAGATTCTCGATCTTCTCTTAGCTGATCTGTTAGGACATTGATTGTTAGGAATTGGGTATAAATACCTTGTATGTGTGGAACAAGGGATTCATTCAATAATCAATCAAAATACAGTTCTATCCTAAACACTCTCATGCTCTCTCTCTCGATTACTCTCTCCAATCTGTAGGTTAATCATCTAGAAGCCTAACAAATGGTATCAGAGCCAGAGGTCCTTGCGACCTAATTCCGCGATGGCATACGACAACATGTCAATTAATGACGATGAAAGAGAACGTGCGCCAGATCATCTCCGGGCACGAAGCTATGATCGAGCGCCTAGACGAGCTTAATCGCGAGTTCAAGGCGATGTTTGAAGTGTTCACGAACGGCCAGAAAGGGGCGGAGCGAATCCCATCGGAGACCGAATTCCGACCGGGGCAAGCGTTTGAAGCCTGGGTTATTGACGGGAATCAACACGTCGCAATCGACGCTTCAAATCAAGAAATCTGGGACGAGCTCCCGACGACAGTGCTTGAAGGTCCATCAGCAATGGCAGGCGCAGATTGATCGGTTTTGATAGAAGCTGCAATTCAGCCATCGGCGATGGGGATTCCACAATTGAATGACGAGACCCAGCAATTCACAAATCAAGGGAAGCTGCAAATACAAGAATCAGATCGACGATTCTACGAGAATATCAACGTAATCAGAGTTTTTGTTGGGATGCCACCGATCGATTATTGGTGCGATTCAATCAGAAGTGAGAGCCCTACAATCATCGATCAAGGTGAACAAGATGCAGAGGAAACCGAGTGCGGCAGATCTAAGGAATTCGAAGATCAAATTGTTAAAGATTCACCAAGAATCATCGATCGGAAGTTCAAAGCACCCTCGGAAAGCGTTCTTGGTGACTCAGGAGTCGAATTGATCGAAGACGACGATGGCTCAAGTACGCCAGAAATCGATGCCCCGGTTGCAGACGTGAGTCGAGAAAGTGATAAGCGGGCAAAGGATCTTCAAATTCAGTCTGAGTCTTCAAGGGAGGATCACTGGGAGAAACCCTCAGACCCAGCGATCAACGAGATCAGTGAAGAACAGGGGCGGGTTTGGTAATGACTTCTCCAAATCCTGTTGAGGCAGAAACAAAGGAGTCATTACCAAACCCGCAATCTCTAGAGCCACTAAATAGGTCTAATGCTCTTCAACGTGATCCGGGATTACGTTGTCCGATATGGGAATGGTCAGTAGATGAGCAGAATAGAGTTCGAAAAGCCTATATTGCATTAGGGCCTTTTCAACCTAATGTGGTGTTTCCAATGACATCATTTGGGAGTCAACAACGCAGGTTTCAGTATTCTTGGTTCAAGACTTACACATGGCTTGAGTACTCAGTTGCTATTGATAGAGCGTACTGCTTTCCTTGCTTTCTGTTTGACCCTAAAGACTCTAGCAATCATGCATTTACTGTTGAAGGAGCTCAAAGTTGGAACAAGGTTTATTCGGGTAATAATATGTTCTTGAAGCATGTCGGAAGCATCAATTCTTCACATATGGCTGCGATGCAAAAATGGGATTTGTTGAGGAACTCTGATGGTCACATTGAAAGAATTATAGAGACAAGGACAGTGAAGGATGTTGAAGACAATCGCTTGAGGCTTACGGCTTCCATAGAGAGTGTTAGATTGCTTGCTAATCAAGGAGCTTCTTTTAGAGGCCATGATGAATCTAAAAACTCCTTGAATCGTGGCTATTTTCAAGAAGTAATAAAGTCATTTTCAAGGATGAGTGTGGATATTGAAAGAGTTGTCTTAGAAAATGCCCATATGACTGCCAAGTACACTAGCCCATCTATTCAAAAGCAAATCCTTGGTATCCTTGGTAATAAAGTGAGAATGAAGATTCGTGATGAAGTTGGGAGCTCCAAGTATTGCTTTCTTGTAGATGAAGTTGTAGACACATCCCATAGGGAGCAAATGGCAATCATTTTGAGATTTGTTGATTCTCAAGGCTTGATTCGAGAACGATTTTTTAAGATTGTGAGTGTTCCTAACACTACCTCACAAACCCTTAAAAACGAGATCTCGAAAGTACTTACTATGTACAATTTTCAAGTGAGAGATATGAGAGGCCAAGGATATGATGGTGCTAGTAATATGAGGGGGGTTTATAATGGGTTACAAGCATTGTTTCTTGAGGAGTGCCCTTATGCATATTTTGTGCATTGTTTTGCTCACAGATTGTAGTTGGCTTTGAATACTACAGCTCAAGGTGTTAAAGAGATTTGGCAATTCTTTCAAACCTTGAGCTTAATTGTGAATTTTGTTGATTCTTCTGCTAAGAGGCATTCAACATTAAAAGAGGTCAGAATGGAGGAAATTGCTAACTTGGTAGCTTGCGGGGAACTTCAAACAGGTAGTGGTTCTAACCAACTTTGCACTTTGCAACGAGCCGGTCCTACTAGATGGAGCTCACATTTTCGTTCTATTAGGAGTTTAATTGAACTATTTAGTTCAACAATAAAAACTCTTAATGATATGATTGATCAAGGGAATGGAGGACAAGTTGAAGCTATTCTTGGAGCTTTGAGATCTTTTGAGTTTGTGTTTTGCTTGCTTCTAATGCAGAAAGTAATGAAGGTCACTGATTTTCTTTGCCAGACATTGCAGAGAAAATCTATAGACTTTGTTGAGGCTATGAACTTTGCTGGACTTACAAAGTCACTTCTGCAAGGAATGAGAGAAGATGGTTGGGAGGGATTGGTAACAGAAGTAAAGGCTTTTTGTGGAAAACATGATCTTGAAATGCCTGATTTGAGTTCTCGTTACAAGTCTGGTACAGGTCGTGGTTGTCAACAACAAAATTTCATTTCAATTGAACATCATTACAAGTTCGATGTGTTCAATGTTTGGATTGACTTTCAATTGAGTGAGTTGAATAGAAGATTCTCAGATCAAGCATCAGAACTCCTTATTCTAAGTTCAACCTTGGATCCTCGTGATGGATTTAATAGGTTCAACATTGAAGATGTTTGCAAACTTGCCAAGAAGTTTTATCCAGAAGATTTTGATGATGGTAATATGTGTACTCTTCAATCAGAGTGTTCATTTTTTGAAAATGATATGCGTCGCGATCCAAAATTTCAAAAATTGGAGTCCATTGCTGATTTATGCCACACTTTGGTTCAAACAAGGAAGAGTGAGTTTTATCCTATGCTTTATAGGTTGATTTGTTTAGTTTTAGTTATTCCTGTTTCTACAGCAACAACTGAAAGGGCATTTTCTGCTATGAACATTATCAAATCTAAACTTAGAAATAAGATTGGAAATGAGTTTCTTGTAGACTGTATGGTTCTTCATATTGAGAAAGAGTATGCCGAGTCTATAGAGAATGAAGACGTCATAAAAGAGTTTGAAGAACTATCGACTCGTAGAGTTAAATTTAGTTAGTTTAATATTCCTTATTGTATCCATTTGAGGGGTTAAGACTCGCTATGTTCCCCCCTGACTAGGTGTATCCATTTTGATTTCGATTAATATAAACTTTTCTTTTGTTTATCGAGTCTATTGTATACATTTTAGTCTGGTAAACTTTTGTTGTTATATGTTTCATCTTTTTACATCATTGCAAGTTAGAAAATTTGACTTGATCTTTGAAGCATCCCCTAGTAAGTGGTCCAGGATCCGCCCCTGGTGAAGAACCCCAAAGTCGACAAGAATCTTATACGGTAAATTCTGATCCTTTAGAAGAAGTAGTCATTGCAATTGCATCCAAGGAATTAAGGGAATTGGTTGTGCTTTTGATTGAATGGATAGAGATTAGGTTGGTTAACTCAAGCACAAATCCAGTTGGTTGCCTGGGAAATTTTAGCGCGTGCAAGGTGTTCGTAGAAATGCCTAGCTTGATAATGGTTGATTGCTGCTTGAATTCCGATAGCTGTGAGCCGAAATCTGTTAATTTTGGCATGAAAATTAAGCAGAACACACGGAATTGGCCTTATGACAGAGGTAAATTCGATGTTGGTAAGAGAGGAATGTGGACAGCAATGGACAAGGTTGGGCATTCACTTCTAGATCGACACCTTGTTTTGGAGCTCATTGATAGTGGGTTGGTGCACTTTGGTTCAAACAAGGAAGAGTGAGTTTTATCCTATGCTTTATAGGTTGATTTGTTTAGTTTTAGTTATTCCTGTTTCTACAGCAACAAGTGAAAGGGCATTTTCTACTATGAACATTATCAAATCTAAACTTAGAAATAAGATTGGAAATGAGTTTCTTGTAGACTGTATGGTTCTTCATATTGAGAAAGAGTATGCCGAGTCTATAGAGAATGAAGACGTCATAAAAGAGTTTGAAGAACTATCGACTCGTAGAGTTAAATTTAGTTAGTTTAATATTCCTTATTGTATCCATTTGAGGGGTTAAGACTCGCTATGTTCCCCCCTGACTAGGTGTATCCATTTTGATTTCGATTAATATAAACTTTTCTTTTGTTTATCGAGTCTATTGTATACATTTTAGTCTGGTAAACTTTTGTTGTTATATGTTTCATCTTTTTACATCATTGCAAGTTAGAAAATTTGACTTGATCTTTGAAGCATCCCCTAGTAGTAAGTGGTCCAGGATCCGCCCCTGGTGAAGAACCCCAAAGTCGACAAGAATCTTATACGGTAAATTCTGATCCTTTAGAAGAAGTAGTCATTGCAATTGCATCCAAGGAATTAAGGGAATTGGTTGTGCTTTTGATTGAATGGATAGAGATTAGGTTGGTTAACTCAAGCACAAATCCAGTTGGTTGCCTGGGAAATTTTAGCGCGTGCAAGGTGTTCGTAGAAATGCCTAGCTTGATAATGGTTGATTGCTGCTTGAATTCCGATAGCTGTGAGCCGAAATCTGTTAATTTTGGCATGAAAATTAAGCAGAACACACGGAATTGGCCTTATGACAGAGGTAAATTCGATGTTGGTAAGAGAGGAATGTGGACAGCAATGGACAAGGTTGGGCATTCACTTCTAGATCGACACCTTGTTTTGGAGCTCGTTGATAGTGGTTTGAAGTCGTTACCGTTTGATAGAGGATGGATTGATGTTAATTGGGTTGGTGCACATGGGATCTTAGTTTGTATTATGATTTTTGACCCGGGTGGAACCTTGCAGCAGCTTAAGTGCTTAAATCTTGGATAGAAGTTTAATTGTGCAGCAACTAGCAGGGTTGGCTACCTTTTCAATTGTTTGACTGAAATATGTGAATTTAGGGGAGCTGGGTCGAGCAGGGTCAGGCTACCCTCCTCAGTTGTTTGAATATATATTATGGATACACGCTGGTAAAAAGAAGCAAATCTTTGTTTATGGGGAGCTAACTGTGTTAAATTAAGGAGCTGTCAAATTTTTAGGTTGCTTGGAGTAGTGGTTGAATTGCGGATTGTTGTTGCTGCTAGTTGAAGAGGGGGAAATATGGAGAGTTGCTGATGTGTGTATGATTATCAAATACCCCAGGTACAAATTCATGATTGCATTTTTTTCAAGTGCTCATGAAGTTTGGTAGCATTAGTACGTGTTGTCATTGCCAATCGCCTAGAAGGCTAGCAGCCTAGCTAGCGGCAAGTAAGCAGGTGCAGGTGCAGGTGCAGGTGGGTGGCTTTACCTTGCTCCATTCATTCCACCATCTCCCAATTTTTTTTATTCAAGGGCAGCCTTCCCTTCCTTCTACTGGGGGCACTTCTTGGAGACTTACAGCATTGTACAGAGCTTACATCATCATCACAACATCTCAATTGTTATATGGTAGCTAGTGTATAGCTGATGCTTTATATATATGCTATTGTCATTTTTTTTGCGTTAGATTTGATTAGTTTCAATTCAATAAGCATTGAGGACGTACAATGTTTTTATAGGAGGGGAGTAATGTTAGGACATTGATTGTTAGGAATTGGGTATAAATACCTTGAATGTGTGGAACAATATATGGATTCATTCAATAATCAATCAAAATACAGTTCTATCCTAAACACTCTCATGCTCTCTCTCTCTCGATCGGTTACTCTCTCTAATCTGTAGGTTAATCATCTAGGAGCCTAACATGATCACTGAGTTTATCCATCTTTTGCATCTCGATCTAATATTTGTATCCTTTTGTATCTTGAATTATTTCTAATTCAATTGATAGTGGTTGGTTCACCAACTTGGTTTGTATCTTTAGTTATAATTTGATCAAATATTTCACTATTTGCAAAACTGATCGATTCCAGAAAACACATATATAGTATATATAATTGATCAACTATACAGTACGTACTTAGCTGTGTAATTAATTAAGGACTTGGTTACAGTTTTACACTACTTAATTTCCAGAATTCTTCGTGAAATTGAACATCATATATAGCTTGAGATGGAGGAGGTCAATGGAGGTCGGGAACGTGATTGATCGTAACATCATGGATGCTTTTCCTCTTCTTCTTCCTCTTCACAGTCCCATCGGTGTCAGATCCGTTCGATTTGCATCGATCAAAGTACTTCTGAGCATGACTCGCAATTTGGATATGTGTTTTTGTTTTCACTACTTCTTCCGCTATGATTTTCCAATTGCTCTTCCCGTACCGATTGATTCCCATCAAAAACAGCCTACAAATCCATCACAAAATTATTTAATTAATTTGCATAAATTATTCAAATTGAAAATATATACTGTATAAAATTTCTCAGATTAATTGACATCAAGCCCTAATTCTAACTTAACTAACAATAGCTAGGGTTTTAAATTG
Source organism: Persicaria tinctoria (assembly GCA_037127255.1). Classification (NCBI taxonomy): domain Eukaryota; kingdom Viridiplantae; phylum Streptophyta; class Magnoliopsida; order Caryophyllales; family Polygonaceae; genus Persicaria; species Persicaria tinctoria. The sequence goes on from JBANSL010000008.1 coordinate 17,282,601, forward strand.
AAATTAACATCAAAACCCTAATTAACATCAAACCCTAAATATTCTAACTAACAATAGCTAGCTAGGGTTTTAAACCGAAATTAACGTACATTAAACCCTAATTAACATCAAACCCTAATTCTAACTAACAATTAATTAACATCCTAATTAAGATTATAATTCCTCAAATTATTCGTATTAAAAAAATATACTAAAAAATAGGAAATTTGAAACACGGTACGTACCGGTGCTCTTCAGGAGACCAGCGCTGCCTCTTCGTCTTCTTTCCCTGTGCATCACTGTCGTCGAGCATTGCTATCGTCGGAGGCTGAGGAGACTTGCCGCCGGACAGGGCAACGTCGACATTGACGGGTTGTGACGATGATGTCGAAGGCTGAATGCTAGATATCTCGATCGCGTCAACACATGGCTGATCCGACGTTGGGCTGAAGTTGAGGCAAGAATCGACCCATCGATTGATATCGTCTTCGTCGGTGAAGTCATCGGCAGCTTTGAGAGGATCAGGCTGCTCCGGCGTTATGGAGTAGTTGGAGTTGACGTTTTCGCGCAAGTGTCTCATCGTCGACGACTTCAAGCCCTCTTCGACGAGGGCCACCAGCTTCGGAGGAAGGTCCGGAACATCAGGGAGGTCGACACGTGGCTCCGTAGGGCAATCGAAGAGGCAAGAGTCGAGCAACGGCCATTCTAGAATATCACCGGTGAAGTCATCGAAGTCGCCAATGCGGTGGTCATGTGGTGTCGGAGGATCGAACTCCGGCATCGCGGCAGAGTTGAATTTGTAATTCACCATCGAGAGAAGATCGATCAATTGAGATGTGATGATTTGTAAAGTTTGATGGTTTATTAGTTTATATGGTTGTTGGGATTAGGGCTAATTTTAATGTCTTGGGCAACAAATAATATATTATATTATATATTTATGGAAATAATATGTAGATTTTGTTGCAAAACAAACAATATATAATATGTTTGGATTGAATTTGGGCTGATTACTTACACGCTTTAAATAGATAGATTATATACTAAAAAAATATTAACATTATTTATCAACTTCGATTCGGATAAAAATATCTTATATTATCAATTTAATTTTCCTGGGATATATAATTTATCTTATATATCTTTTAGTTTCAATATTAGTCAAATCATTCCGAGCTACTAGTATACTCCCTCTGTTCAACAAAACTTGTCGTTTACTATTCATGACGCTTTTTTAGAATGATAAAAATTATATAAAACATTCATTTTTTTAAAAAACAATTTAACAAGTTTGTACTTATTAATAATAACTACGAAATTGTTAAAAAAAATTATTTAAAAAGTCGATATTTTATATAGTTTTTTGCTCCTAAAAAAGCGTGCATGAATAGTAAAACGTCAAGTTTTGTTGAAACAGACTAGGGGTGGGCACAAATCCCGCAAATCCCGTCCCGATCCCGGTGGGATTTAGAAAAAAAAAAAATTAATCCCGTCCCGATCCTGTCCCGCAAAAATTACGCGGGACGGGACGCGGGACAAGGAGTTCGAATCCCGTAAATCCCGTCCCGCATATATATAAATAAAATTATATATTTTATATATTTAATTAAAATTAATAAAAATATATAAGAATATATTTATATTATACTTTCACTAGTACATATATACCCTTCTATGACGTTTAAAAAACGCCATAAAAGCATAAACATGGCGTTTTTCAACGCCATGCCTCAACGCCGTCGAAGCCGACACCGTCTTTTAGTCAACCTTTTCATGGCGTTTTGACAAACGCCATAAAAAACAAAACCATGGCGTTTTTAAAACGCCATAGATATCTTTTAAAAATTAAAAAAAAAATTCAAAAGTTGCACAATCCATGACGTTTTAAAAACGCCAAGGAATGGTATTTATTTAAAAAAAAAATTACAATCAAAATACAACCATTACACTACTCGATGAGTTACTAAAATAACTACAATCATCTCTTGAAAGTTCAAACCCATGCATAAGGTTTTTTTACAAATAAAATAATTCTAACTTCATATGCTTTTGGTAAGTACTCAAACCAGATAAAAAGACGAGATAAAAGCTTTTCGAACTCTGTTATTTTGGTTGTTTGAGCTTGAGGTGAATTTGCATCTTGCCGACTTTCAGCAGATGATTCGTGACTAGCATCATTTTGTTTCGATGGTTGAATGCTGATTCCTCCTGCGGTTGCCTCCAACCTAAGAGATTCGACATGTATAGAACAATTCAGCAGATATAAAGAGGAGAAATCCGAGAAAGAATCAAGAAATGAATCAAATGATCATCTACATTTGAAACAATACCTCACAAACTGCCCTTTAAGTTTCCGCATATCATCAATGGTGTCATCGTCGTCACATGTCACAAAGACGACTTTTTCCTGCAGATGGACGATCAAATTCGTTTAGCTTTAACCATCCTCATTATCAGAAAGGGATGAGGCATAGCGTCTGAGAGTGTAACTCACTTGACGGGTCCGCACGCCAAGGTGGGACAAGTGGGGCAGCTCCTGCAAAAGTATAACACCAACTCTGTTGCCACCAGCTGCAGTCACCTGCCAACAGAAGGATGAATGAGAGAGCGTTCGGGCAAGAGATCTTAGAGCTTCGAGATAGATCTCAAACCTCTTCGTCTCCATCGGCTCTGTTGACAACCAGAATAATAGGTCCTTTAGCGGATGATGGAAGTGAACCAGGCACAATGTTGTCAACCTAACATCAACCAGGCACAATGTTGACAACCTGAGTCATAGGAGTACGAGTGTACGACGTGTGACTTTATGGAAAAAAACTTGACATGATAAATACCTGAACTAGAGTTCCTGGGCCAGATCCTGAAACAAGAACATCCCATCCCTGTGATCCCAGAGTTTTCCGTGTTGCTTTGAGAAGAATCGTAGAGAGTTTTGAGACCTGAAAGATCACACTGTACACAAAAAATCGGCAAAAAGCACGAAATTAGTTTCTTTTTAGTTTTCACTATCCATAGTGTATAGTTTAAGAAAAACTTGCAGATAGCATCATAGGATTAGCATAGAGAGTATATTGCAGTAGATGTTGTCGACTAACACTGCACGAATCTCGGCTTCAGTAAATGTCCTCACACTGTTCTCTGGAGTATGTAAAGCTTTTCCAAGAATCTGCAAATCACTATGAAAGCTAAGGCATTCAAATCATACACACCAACAGAATCAGTTGCTGAACTTAACATTTGCTAATGTACATAGCCATAGGCCCTAATGCCCCATGATGATGAAAAAAAGGAACAATAAGACGTCTTTCGAGAATCTACTTTACTTCAAGTATTCCACAACAAAAAAAAGAAAATGGGAAAAAATGAATTGTCGACCTGGAACGGTCGACACTGAAAAAGACCATGATCAACAAACATGTATTATTGTGTGATTCAAAGGATCCTATGATTTTCTAAATTCGATCATGGTTTTAGGAAGTTGATTAATTAATGGCTGATAAAACAGCTAACTTAAGTTCCTAATCGAATGTAGGAGAATGGTCTAAACCTCATACGAATTGTCTTAACTACTTACCATTATAGAAAGGAAAAAATAAAGCAACATGATCTACATGCAGTTAAAAAAGAAAAGAAGCCAACAAAGCCAAAAGGCCCCACAATGTCCCCTATCATGTACTCTGTATCAAGTTATGAAAGTTTGTCCTTCAATGCAGAAATTGCTCCATTTAATTTGTATTTAATTTTAAATAACAAGCAAGTGGAAAGAATATGGTACACTGATAATTAAGTAGGAAATTAATTTACTCAAAGCGATGATGGCTTATGTTTATTGTCCCTAACAACTGTACTTCAGTTGGTTAAATAAGCTAGTTTTTATAGTTTTCCCTTGCCAATTCAATGAGTTTAAATAGGTAGAGGCAATAATCCTATAACTTTTGTAAATAACAAACAAACCAAAAATGTCAATTAATACCTGAGATGATTCCTGAAGGAGAGAAAGATAAAAAAAAACATCAAGAGAGAGTCTAGAAGTTTTGAAGTCACTGATTGAGCAGAAAAAGTCAATAAAGAGTTCTTTCAGAAGAGTTATTCAATTATAACACATGATTTTCTAATGAAATACGACCTTATCGTAGAAAAATAAATGCTATCAATCCAGAATATGAAAGTCTCACCTCATGCAGATATGTCAATGAAGATGCAAATATTTTGAAAACTGAGGAAGCAACAGCAACATGTCCAGGAAGCTTGTCCACACAACAATTACCTGGTACAATGCACGAAATAAGGTTGATTATGAATGTAACCAAACTTTTATCTTCTTTCTGTAATATAAGATCTTATTTCATAAAAGAGCACGAAAGATTTACCGCGTTTTGCAAGGTAAGACATGATTTTCTCATACCTAGGAAACTGAATGGTTACATGACTGATACCAGCTAATCCAAACAGCCCACTGTCCAGCATGCACAACACCAAATAAAAATCAGTATATCCAAATTTTCAAGTCAATACTTGTCATTCACAGAGTCTGCAATTCTGCAAATACCTAAACGATCCACGAATACCCTCTTCATGAGCTATTTTTTGTAGAGTAGAGAGTGTGCCCTTATATGGCTTCACCACCATTCTCGATCATTCCTTGAGTATGCAAATAAAAAATTTAGAAACATTTTTCTTCTCAGAAGATGCATTAACCGCTTGCATGCAGCACTTGCATTGTATATAAAAAATATACCCACCTTATGTACGTATCACTCTAACCTTTCCCTTATCTCTCAAGTGCATTCATTTTGCTCTTATAGGTTTAACACAAGGATATGATCTAAAATAACACAAAATTTACACTTAACATTCACTAAGGGCTTGAAAACTTAATAAGATCCATCCAGACACCAATAGGATAGCAAAGTGCACCGTTAAAACCTATGCTTAAATCTTTCACTAAACTTCTTTGGAAACTAATATGAACAAACATCCATCAATCAACAAGATGTTTTATTAATAAGCAAAGGAGTTATCAATTAAATTGATCTTAAGGGCAACTGAATCTCATGTTAAACTACTAGTGTTGACCGTTAACAAAGAAGAAACACACACATGCAAATGGATTGGGCACTCATCGGCATTCCAAACATGATAATTTACTAAGACCAGTTTCTTGCAAGAGATAACCTCCTATAATACAATAGTATTAAGATGTAACTTGCATCAGAGAAGTGGAGTTCAAGGCAAAATTTAAAATCCTGAACTAAAAAGCAATTGAATTGAGTAGTAATATGATTCAACGATGTTCATGGTTACAAAGAAAACACATCATGAAAATGGGTTGAGTTAGCATATAGTTTTGAGTCAGGAATAGGGGACCAAGTCTGTTATTAACTTATTAATCCCCATCAGATTTAATGTGAAATACTCAAACACAAGACACATTTCTAGATCTGAAAAATTCTCATACTAACGAGTGAAAAAACACAAATGAAATTCTTCAAAGTCCCCAATTGAAATAAATCAGTGAAAACTCAATCAAAAACTCAAAACATCTACACAAATTAACCTTAGAAATCATAAACCTGTGTAATGATACAATTCCCTTAAATCTTAATCAGCAATTGCAATCATCAAACCTTAATCTTTAAGATATAAAGCACAAACAAATTATTCCCTAATCTAGGGGGAAAAAATCGACTTACCGGGTAGGCAACAATGGAGGCGAAAACCTAGACAAATCAAAGAACAACGACTGGTGGATAATTGTCATCTAAAATAGAGAGTAACCGACCCCAAGCAACGAACAGAGGATGATTTCGCCGCACCTTACTACTGGGATGGGGCTCGGCCTTCGACCCATACGTGAGGCGAGTTTCTGCCTCGACTTGGGAAGGAGACATGGGGAGTTTAGAAGAGATGATGAGAGACCCAAGCTGTCATGGAGGGCCGAATAGAATAGAGATTTGAGAGTTGAGACTCAAATCTGATTTTTTTAGGTGAGGTGAGAGAGATAGAGAGTTGAACTAGATTAGGGATTGAGCGAGAGATATTCAGAGTTGAGAGAGAGTTGAGGGGGCTGAGAGCCTGAGACTGAGAGAGATAGAGAGTTGAATTAGATTACGAAATACTATATTTTTCCGGCTGTTAAAAATTTCCCCAAAATTTAGGCGGAAAAAAATCCGCTTATTTCATGGCGTTTTTGAAACGTTATGAATTTTATGGCATTTGAGAAACGCCGTAAAATCTAGTTTATAATTTGCAATCTAATAACATGGCATTTGGGAAACGCCATGAATTTTATGGCGTTTGTAAAACGCCATAAATAAATTGTATTCTACAATTTTATGACGTTTTTTTATTTAAACTTCATTAAAAACATTTTTAATGGCATTTTATTAAAAATGTCATCTTCTAAAAGTCATAAATGACTACATGTGTAGTAGTGTTTAACATTTATTTAAACCAAAATTTAAAATTTAAAATAATAATAAAAAGCATTAAAAATAAAAATATATAAGAAATACTACTAATAACTACTTATTGTTAGTCTTGTCCTTTTAAAAAAAACTAGTACGATCCCCACGTCATGACGCGTTTTTTTAAAACTAAAATATGATATATGAAAATATTAATAAATGTTAAGATAAAAATCATAAATTTTTTTTAAAAAAAAATGTATTTTATAATTATCTCAGAAATTTATTTTTTTTAAATCTTATTTAAAATATAATACATAAATATAGATATTTTAAATTACTTAGTAATAATAATGTCAATATCATTATAACATTGTTTAAATGTGATGTATCATAATCAATAATTATATTCAATGTTTTGAATTAAGCACAATAGTTAGTAAATAAATTTGAGGTACGCCCAATAGTTATTTAAGATTGAATTCAATATTTTGAATTAAGCCCAATGATTAGTAAAATTAAAGAAAAAAAAGAGAGAAATAAAAGAAAAAGAAGAAAAAATGAGAATTAAAGAAAAAAAAAAGAAATTGCACAAAATAGGCCAAAAAATGGACTTATTTGCACAAATAGCCAAGAGGGTGAAAAATTGGCACAAAATGGCCTGGCCATCTAATGCAATTAAAAACTTGCAAGTTACCCGCGGGGGGGGGGGGGGGGGGGGTTAGAAGGGCAGTAGCCAGTCGCTCGGGTGAAACGAGGAGGTCGTGGACAAATCCGACGTCGCAGCACAAGAAGCAGCATCTCCGGCCGACCGTTCCCAAACCCGCCGGGTTCGCCTCTCTGGCCGGTCCTCTTCCATATTAGGGTTCTGTCCTTCTCTCTCCCTGCTTCCATTCCCGTACTGAAATCGCAAGCTCCTCTATGCCTTCCTCTTCGATCGATCACGGTTAGCAGTTGCAGAGGTTTGTTTTGTGTGTTCTCTTAGCTTTTTTGTCTTTTTTCTTCAAGCTCTCCAAAGCTCGCTTGATTGTTCGTCTCCGTCGTCTTCCGGTGCAGGTTTCGTGTTTCAGATCTGAAAATTCGTTAGGGATTTCAATTTTTTTTCCCTATTCGCTCTCTCTCGTTGTTTGTTGATTTTCCTCCTCGTTTTGATTTCGATTCCTATTCCCGAAAGTGTTCGTGGCTTGAAATCTGAAGTATGTTTTCCGTAAGATTGTTACTCTGTATGACTGTCATAGTGAATTTGTTTCATAATTTCAGTTGATGGATACTACTTCCGCTTGTATTGGTCGTTGCTTATGGATTGCTTTAGGGTTACTTGGTTTGTGGTTGATTACTTGATGGTGGAATTTTGTGTTTGCCTGTTTGGTTTTTGTTACGGGGTGATGAGATTGGATTCAGATATCTGTTACTGTAAGGCTTTTTAAGTGAGGATTAATGTGAATTTTGTGTTCCTCAATTCTAAATTTCGTGTTCCTCAGTTCCGAATTCTTGATTGATCTTTGCTAATTAGGTTATCGTATATGCTAAATAATAATGGATGATTGATGCAGTTCTTTTTCAATCTTGACCGAATTTGTACATTCTAATTGTTGGTCTCCCATTGTAATTTTGCAGCCTGATCTTGTGCTCTTTACAGGCAAGTTTGTTCCTGCTGTACTTGTAGTGACGGTTCTAATGATGTTGTAGATTGGTTATTGATGTTTTTTTTCATTGAACTGATTTCTGATGGCTTGATGCATGTATTCTCAGTATTAAAGTCGAATATATGGTCAGCTATTTTTTTTATGCTTATCTATGTATGGTAATCTCTGAAAATTGGCCCATCATATATATGTTGTCATGCACTTTTGAAACAATTAGGCAAGCTATTGTTAGGATAAATGAAAACTAATGGTATGATAAAACAACAATATCGGTAGGATCAGAATGGAAACCAGCAATTCCTGTATAACTTGACACTAATGGTAAGTTAGATTTACACTAATGGTAAGATATATTTGTACTATTGGAAAGAAGTAGAATTGATATTGACTTTCCATTGAACTTTTTTTATATAGCAAGGAGGATTGTGGTGGCGAATTAATGGTTCCAATGGTATCATAGATTCTTTTCATCATCTTTATTCTTTATTGTCAATTCCTATTTCTCTCTCTCAAGTCTCAACAATCTTTATTGTCGATCAATTCCTATTTCTCTCTCAAGTCTCAACAATGAATAAAGAATGAGAAATAGATCTTTATTTGTTGGAAATGGTTTGCATGTTTTTATTTTTTCCATTGAAAATAGTATTAGCTCAATCGGTAGAGCGCTGTGTTTGCACACAGAGATGTGAGTTCGACTCTCACATAGGCTAATACGGAGTGTGTGTTCATAAGTCTCCTATATATTGTGTTTTGGTCAAGCCAATTATGCATTTACATATTTCCAATAGTATAAATATATTTTACCATTAGTGTGCATCTATCCTACCGTTAGTATCAAGTTATAAAGGAATTACTGGGTTTCCATTTTGATTCTACCAATATCGTTGTTTTCTCCTACCATTAGTTTCCATCTATCTTACCATTCTGATCCTACCAATATCGTTGTTTTCTCCTACTATTAGTTTTCATCTATCCTACCATTATTTGTGCATCTATCCTACCAATATCGTTGTGCCTTTACACAGTTATTGCTTTTATCTTTGGAAATTCATGAATAGGAAATCATTGAGTTATAAGTTGCAAACAACTAGCATACGTAAATAGACAAATGTTCACTAGCTTGATCTCTATTTTAGCATTTTCATGTATTAGGAATGCCTTTACACGGTTTTGGTTGTTGTATTTAAGATTTTGTTAGTCCTACTCTTTAATTGTTAGTATTTAGTGGAATATATTGATTTAGGAATTTTCAGACTGTAATTGCATTTAAGCTAATAGTTTTGCATGTTTTGTGTGGCTGCTGAGTGACACGGTGGATTACTTCTGCCAACAGTTGGACAACAACAGCTCAGTAGGAATCCTTTCCACTCTTTCAAGGCTTAAAAACATACTGAGGGCTAACGACGAGGACCTATGGAGGCATCTTGAGTTCACTAGCAGAGTGAGTCATTGCTGGAGTCATCTCAGACTCTCTCGTTCTCCCTTCCACCGCTGTTGTCTGATTTGATAAGGGGCAAGATCAAGGTTCAACTGAAGACGAAGGACGAAGGTTAAACTGAAGACGATCCATAAAGTTGACGAAAAATCCATGGTGGATTGATCTCTATATGTTAACGTACTCATTCATGTACGAGGTATCCCATGACACCTTTCCTTCACTAAAATAAATCATTTAATATGTCCGCTTGTTCAATTCAATTCGGTCATAGTATTTCATATATATGAGGCATATTCCACTTTACAAAAACCAAATTGAATCACAATTAATTTACACACACCATGCATGAATATACATACCTTGATATACAGTATTTGTAAACACTATCGAAACAAAATTAAATAAGTATTTGATCAAATATTTCACATACTATGTTCTGCAAAACTGAAATCGGAAAACACACACATATATATATAGTAGGTGTATAATCAAATACATAGTATGGTACTAGTACTGTGTAAGGACTAATTATACGGTTACAGTTTTATACTTTATTCAGCTGAATATATAAATTTGCTGTGAAACAGGCAGAGAGTGGTAATGTCATATGATTGATGCTTTTCCTCTTCATTGTAGTCCCGCCGCCGCCGCCAACGGTGTTGAATTTGCAACGAAGAGACAGAGAGTGGTTCTGAGGATGACGACGACTCCCTATTTGGATATGCGTTTTTGTTTTCACAACTTCTCCCGCTATGCTTCTCTTATTCCCTTTTCCGTACCGTTTCATTCCCATCAAGCACAGCCTACGAATTCATCACAAATTTAATTATTTACATAAATTAATTATTCCTATTTAAAATATATATATAATTCCTCATATTATAATTAACATCAAACCCTAATTCTAACTAACAATATATAGCTAGGGTTTCAAATCGAAATTAACATCAAACCCTATAATTCTAACTAATTAACAATAGCAACCTAGGGTTTTAAATTGAAATTAACATTAAACCCTAATTAACATCAAACCTTAATATTAACTAACAATTAATTAATTAATTAACATCATCGATCAGATTATAATTCCTTAAACTATTCATATTAAAAATATACTAAAAAACCGAAATTCGAAACACGTTATACGTACCTCTTGTTCTTCTTTCCCTGTGCATCACTGTCGAGCATCAGCTGCATCGCTATCGGAGGCGGAGGAGACTTGCTGGACAAGGCAACGTCATTGACGGTTTGTGACGATGATGTCGAACGCTGCATGCTACATATCTCCATAGCGTTGACGATGCTTCCGGTGGCCTCAACACATGGCTGATCCGACGTTTGGCTGAAGTTGAGGCAAGAATCGACCCATCGATTGGTATCGTCATCGTCGGTGAAGTCGAGAGCTTTGAGATCAAGATCAAGATGCTGATCGGGCGTCATGGAGTAGTTGGAGTTGACGTTTTCGCAAAAGTCTTTAATCGTCAACGACTTCAAGGCCTCTTCGACACGGGCCCGCTCGAGAGGAGGCAAGTCTGTGTCCAAATCAGGAGTAGGGCTATCGAAGAGGCAAGAGTCAACCAACGGCCATTCTAGAATATCACCGGTGAGACCATCGAAGTGGCCAATGCGGTGGTCATGTGGCGTCAGAGGATCGAACTCCGGCATCGCGGCAGAGTCGAAGTTCAAGAGATGATTGTAATTCAACATGGAGAGAGAAGATCGATCAATCGATATACCGCAATTGAGATGTGATGATTTGTAATACCAAGTTTGATGGTTTAATTTGTTTATATAGTTGTTGGGATTAGGGCTAATTTTAATTGCTTGGGCAACAAATAATATATAATATTATATTATATATTTATGGAAATAATATGGAGAGTTTGTTGCCAAACAAACAATACATAATATGTTTGGATTGAATTAGGGCTAATTACTTACACGCTTTAAATAGATAGATTACATTAATATTAATATTAATTATATATCAACTTCGGATAAAAATATCTTAATATTTATCCTATATATCTTTTAGTTTCAATATTGTCGATCAAATAATTCCGAGCTACTGCAGTATATCTTTTAGTTTTGTTAACAAAAGTGCACCGTACGTTTGATCCATTTTCATCCGTTTGACCTTCAAATATTTATGAAGGATTTATTCATATTTAATTTAGTATATGCGTGAGTCCTACATATTTAATTTAGTATATCCGTTTGACCCATTTTCATCCGTTTGACCTTCAAATATTTATGAAGGCGGAGCTAGGGAGGGGCTAGGGGGTGACGTGCCCTCCCCCTCATTTCACGAACTACCTATATGTATTCTCCTCATCGATATCTTCGTTTTGATATATTATACGCTCTAATCCAACATTTGAGTAAAAAGTTATGAATGTTTAAAAATTAAAGGTATATTAATGACGTTAATTTTGTTTCAATAAACTATATTGCTTTTATATTTTTACTTAAATTAACATTAAGATACTATAATTCATCTCAATCGAGAGCTTTGAAATGAGAAGTTATACTAACCATTTCGATAATTAGATAAGAAGTTACGCAAGTTTAAAAATTTTATAACTAGTTATACATTATTATATATGTTATGAGTGCAACAAGTTATATATGGACTAGGGTTGTTATTTTGAGCCAAACAAATCTAGTATTGCTTGATTAATATATTTAGCTCGTTTAGAAACTAGTCGAGCTCGAGTCAAACCTATATTTGAGCTTGAGCTCATACTCGGCTTATTTTATAAATGAACAAACTTGAACCGAGCTTTTTTTTTCCAAGTATTATATATGTAACCTTACTTTTTTTATGACGAGGAACCCACCTTTGGTGGCAAACCCCGGACACGTGACCCAGCCGGCAAGAGCCACGCACCAGGTAAACCGGCTTGCGCCGACCGGCTCGACCCACTGGAAAGGAGCAATGCAAACCTTAGATTTTAATCCAAAAAAAGAGGCGGAGGTACGTAGAGATCGAACCCGAGACCTCCTGACATCCCCTTTGCTCCCCACCAGTGAGCCACTCCGACTGGGGCATTATGTAACCTTACTTGCTCATGACATAATAACTTAAAAGAAAATTTGTAAATTTCACAAAATTTGTGATATTTGAGTTTCAATCGAGCTGACACTACAAGAAAAACAGTCTTCAAATTTGTGATATTTGAGTTTCAGTCGAGTGCTCTTGAGGCCCATGTCGAGTAGCTTGAATGTGTGGGCCGGTTCTAGTCTTCAAATTAGTTTATTATTTTATTAATTATTATTTTATGCAATTTAGATAAATAAGGTGGAAATTAATTATATCTCTTCTAGATATATTACTTTCCCACCAAGTTATTATATTTCTATCTTCATAGGATTTATCTATCTTTAAGTTATTTCTTTTATCTTAGATAGAATTAATCTATCCAAACCCCTTTCCTTTGCAAGGAAGGATTGGTTAGATTTAGAATTAGTTTACTATAAATTCATAGTTTACTATAAATTCATGTCATGCCTTTTGAATTTAATCAGATTGAATTAGAATTGAAGAAACCCTTAACGGATCTGGGGTTCTTCGATTATCAATCCCAAAAACACTTCCCCACCTTTGTCCTTGAGATCTGTCGGCCAACACAAAACACCCAATCCTTAATTTGTTCATCGACATCGAGCGACAGGCCAAACCCTCGTCGAGAAGCTGTCGCCGGAAGGAGGCCAGCCCTTGGTTTCATCCGCGAGGAGATCCGCTCCCAGCGAGCGCGGCGCCCCTGCATCGCAGCGTCGTGCCCTCGCTCCGCAGTTCCCAGGCACCCTCGCTCAGCGTCTCCACAGCCCAGGATCTCCCGCGTGCTCTCGCTCTCGTTCCCCTGCGAGCGCACTCGGCTTCCTCGACATCGCCGCGCCTTCGACTACTCTCGCATACCCAGCGCCCTGAGGAGCCTGTCTCCTGCGCTACCAGCCGCGCCCACGGCGATTCCGGATCCGACCTTGCGAGCGCTCGCACCAGCACTCCGGACCTGCCCTCTCGCAGACCTGCGCTTCTTTGCTTTCTTTGCTTTTAGTTCACTGTTATTTGTTAAATTAAGTTAATTAATTTCATAGCTTAGTTTTGTTAGATTAGATTTAAGTAAGTTAACACTGTTACTTTTGTTTAAGTTAAGTTTAGTTAGATTTTAGTTTATAATTTTCTTAAGTTAAGAGTTATTGTTTAATTAGTTTAATTAAATTGTTAATCAGGAGATATCAAAGAGCATTGCAAGATCGGAGCAAATATACGGCGTGGTTCTTGATCTGAAGCCCACAGTCGGGTATCCCAAACGTATCAAAGAGTCCATCCTCTCGATGCTGATAATTTGCTCCTCTCCATACAACAATTTGTCCCTTCTCGAATGAGATAGGGATACAAGGGACAAGATCCTGCACCCACATGGCACCCACATACTAAGCCCTTAAAAACCTCTTCTGCTTGCATTGGTCTAATGAAAGACATTCAAAATGAGGCAAATCAAACCAGCTAACAAATGCTTACTCTCAGTTTGACGCCTATCTTCTTGCAATCACTACGATCAAGGCTCTGACAGTTTATTCGAACCAACACCTCTGTAAGAAAAGCATCACGGACCATGGCCACAAGATTACCATAGTAGCCGTTCCTTGCTGCACATTGAATCCATTACTTCAAAATTCAAATATAGAAAAGGATGGTTATTAATTGATACAAGAAATTAATAGGATTACCAAGCTTTGCCAAAGCCGGTACAGCTAATCCTTTTTTCCTCATCTCCTTTGTCTCCGCAATGCTTAGCCCTTCAATTGTTGTTTTGATCAACTTTGGATAGATGGGCTCTTGAGGTTTCCATAGCATTAGCGGAATAACTGGCCTCTTCCTTGGATGGTAGTGTCTGCCTCTATATAAGACAAGAAGGCCACCGTGTCTGTGGATGATCTTACCAAATGTTTTGTCCTAGAAAAGAAATGCAATTTCTTAGCAACTCGTCAATCAAATTGTACAATCAGGTCAAATGAGTAAAACAACTAGAAAGGGGGTGCATTTGTTATTATGATAAAATACCTCAAGGTGGGTGCAAACATTTTTCATGTCGACAGTTGGAACACCCATACACTTTATCCTGACCGCCTCAGCATGCTTCCAATGGTTGTGAACGTCATCCAACATGTTATGAGTAAGACCATCTCTCCCTGTCAGACAAAAACCTCCAAATAATGAAAAGAGAATTTAAAAACATCAATCCATTTTACTCCTAGAGGTTGCCACAATTGCGAAATTCAAACTTTGGTCTCATTACTCTCCCTTGAATTGGTAAATAAAGAGCGGTCATCCAGGGTTCGAACCGGGGACCTATGGGTATTACCCACAAGTCCTTTCCGGTGAGGTCTTATTACTCTCCCACTTACTATCAGAAAACAGGTCAAATATAAGGAGCTTCTTCCAAAATCTTTGAAACAAAAACCTCTTACATTAATCACAAAACCTAGACTCCAAGGGTGCGATTTCTAGCAATTTTCTCAAGTGCTCACTGACCAGATCAGACCTCTTGGCGACTGCCCTCATGACTCCCTCTACCGTGGGTTGCAAAGGTGCATTATACTCGAATGGTAAGCAACGCTCGGTGCATAATAGAAGGACTCTTCCTATTCGATTGAAGAAGATCCATGCCAAATCTGATGAGGAGGTAAGGGCAGTGAGTGTTCTGACTGAGAGCAGTGGGATGAAGGAGACAGGTGAGGTAGTTAGGAGCCCTAAATCTAAGGCTGAGATGGAATCTCTTGGTTTGAAGGATGTCGAGACTAAGGCAATTTTGGGGAAAGGGGGCAATGAAGCCTCAACCTCCCAAGGCATTGTTCCATTGGTGCAGGGAACAGAGAAGCCGCCAGGGATTAATAAGGAGTTTCCCATCTCACATAGAAAGTGAGTGAGCAGTTCCTCTAAACCCTTTGCTGATTTATTAAAGGAGAATCATCCAACCAGAAGGGTTGAGAAACTTGTGTTTCATCCTGATGTCAGTAAAGGAGAATCGTCCAACCATACAGCTTGCCCCTCTCAACTAAATGCATGAGTGTGTAAGTTCTAAGCAATAGGACTACTATTTGTATGCTAATCTACCAACTATCGCAAACTTAATCTATGGACGCTAACATAGGCCTGTCAAATATGTCCATGGATATAGCTGAGTCAAGATCAAGATGAAAAAAGCAAAATAGTTGATTTAATGTGTCAATAATCACCTCCATGGCCCAGTAATACAAATAGATCTCGTCCACATATTCAGCAACTTCAAGAGGGTTAGTTTGATCATCGATGGATGATGGCTTCTCCATAATTGTAACTGCACTCTCTTCCATTAGCTGCATCATATCACAACGTTATGAGAACAATCATTATACATTTGATATTGGGACAACAGGGAAATATGGCACAACCTTTGATCTTGATACAAGCATAGATGTGAATGATTTTCTACGACCAGATTTCTTTGAAATGTTGACATCAGATATCTTTGGTTTGAAATTGTTACTGCCCCTGATTTCAAAGGACAAAGAGGGGGATCCCTTCTCTCCTATGCTATTTGTAATGTGTACAGATTACCTGTCTAGATTGCTCAAGTGCAAAACAAGTAGCTCACAATTTCCGGTTCCATCCAAAATGTAAGAAATTGCAAATTACTCACCTGGCTTTTGCAGATGACTTGATAATTATGTCAAGAGGTGATACACCACGGTCTATGAGAATACTGGTTGAGTTGAGTGCCATCGAAATTTCAGAGAATGTTCAGGGCTGGATACCCCTCATGATAGAACCTCGTCTAAGCTACTTCCCACAGGAGTATAGGCTGCTATAGGAGCTCATAAAGCTCTTTTTTTATAGCAACCAAACCCTATGGTACCTTATAATCTTATAAATATTTATAAAGTTTTCAATATATTTTAACCTTCAAAGCAAATAATAATAATAATAATAATAATAATAATAATAATAATAATAATAATATACTTAAACAACTAAAGGGAACATATACATGCATATACCTCGCATTCATACTTTTTGCAATCTTGAGCCTTTGGCTTCTGGAAACTTGTGGTGGCCCTCGTAGGTATGTTATTACCTTTAATGTGGCATCTTTTTACAGAGTATTAAGGAACAAGGGTGAGAGAAAAATGTATTTGGAGAACACTAATGTCTCACAACTTAAGAATCGTAAATATATCAGGGAAAAGCCTCTAATCTAAAGAATCTTGGTGGTGTCAGCTTGGTGATAAACACATTCGATCATTTAGGCAAACCGAACCACGTAAAAATCGTTGTGTTCTTTACTGTTAAGTTACTTGCGTTGGTTACTCTCGCTCTTGATCTAGTCTCTTGGTTTCCGATTTGTGAAGCCTTGAATCCTCAGAATTACACGTACATATTTAATTACTCGATCCATAAAGTTGAATTGACGAAAAATCCATGGTGGATTGATCTCTATATGTTAACGTACTCATTCATATGTACGAGGTATCCCATGTCACTTTTCTTTCACTAAAATAAATTATTTAATATGTCCGCTTGTTCAATTCAATTCGGACATAGTAATTCATATATATGAGGCTTATTCCACACTTTACAAAAACCAAATTAAATCACAATTAATTTACACACACCATGAATATATATACATACCTTGATATACAGAGCCGGACCTGAGACGAGGCCCAAGAGGCGCTCGCCTCGGGCCCAATCAACTTGGGGCCCATAGTGTATATATATTAGTTATTTTTATAATGAATACAAATAAAGTGGGATGTTAAACGAAGACGTGAATTGGCTCACTGGTATTGGGACGGAACACGTTTAAGGGCATTTCCAAGAGACCAAAGTTCGAATCCAATCTCCAACCATTCAGCATTTGTGTTTTTATCTCTCTCCAAGCTGCTTCATTTTGCACAGCAAACGACAGAGTAGAGAACGCAGCAGCCGCTGACCCCGCCACTGCAAGCTCCACCTTCGACTGACCTTGGCACCGGCGCACCGCACCCAGTCCCTCGGCAGTCGACGAACACCTGGCCCCGCACCGTCTCCAGCAGCAGCCGCCGACCACTTATTCTTCTAAAATCTAGACCTTCATTCTTCAAGAGTTCACTGGTATTGCTTTCTCGCGCTTCTGTTTCTCTTTGGTGTTGTATCTGAGGTGATGATTGCTTGTCAAATTGAGCCCCGACTGCTGAAAATTAGAGTAAAAATTTAGTGATTTGTAAAAATTAGAGTTTAGATTATTGTTTGTTATGCAGCACAGAGTTCAATTCGCATCTCGTGGAAAGGAGATTGAATGGCCTCATTCATAATCCGTAGAAAGTGACTGTTTGAATTTGTGATGATTAGATATTGATCAAATGATTTTTAGGAATATTCCTCTTGTGTGGATATGCCTATCTTGCTTTGTATTTGTGGTGTCCATGTCTGCTATGGAATTGTTTAACAAGGGGAAAAGGAATCTCAGTTATACTATAGTTACAATCTTTCAGTATTAGATTTTGTTATTTATCCCGAAGTTAACTATTTCCAAGAATTGACATTCTAGACTCAGTCCATTTACAGTGTTGTGGTATAACCGTGTATATACTTATTCAAATAAAGGAATTTAAATTTACTTTTAATTGAATTACTAATTGGCTATTAGCTAATGTACAGAAAATTGATTTATCATTTATGCTCCCTATTTTTCCTTGTTGATTCATCCCTCTCAGTGTTATCAATCATCTTAGATATTGCTCGTTGAGAACACTTGTTTAATTGAATTTCGATCTCCATTGAGTTGTGTTGGGTGTCTACCTTTGATGCGGTTGATTCAGACTAAAAAACATAGTGTTAGGGTACCCTACAACAAAAATGACTTTGATGAGGTATTTTACTACTAATCAAACTATTGATGAAGGTGTTAATGAAGAGGGCCCATTTTCGTTTCTCGTCTCAGGCCATTCCAATCTCAGGTCCGGCCCTGTTGATATACAGTATTTGTAAACACTATCGAAACAAAATAAGTATTTGATCAAATATTTCACATACTATATGTTCTGCAAAACTGAAATCGGAAAACACATATAGTAGGTGTATAATCAAATACATAGTATGGTACTAGCTAGTACTGTGTAAGGACTAATTATACTTAATTTGGTGAATATATAAATTTGTTGTGAAACAGGCAGAGAGTGGTAATGTCATAAGGGATGTTTTTCCTCTTCATTGTAGTCCCGCCGGTGTTGGATTTGCAAGGAAGAGACAGAGAGTGGTTCTGAGGATGACGACGACGACTCCCAATTTGGATATGCTTTTTTGTTTTCACAACTTCTTCCGCTATGCTTTTCCTATTCCCTTTTCCGTACCTTTTCATTCCCATCAAGCACAGCCTACAAATTCATCACAAATTTAATTATTTACATAAATTAATTATTCCTATTAAAAATATATATACAATTCCTCATATTATAATTAACATCAAACCCTAATTCTAACTAACAATATATAGCTAGGGTTTCAAATCGAAATTAATTCTAACTAATTAACAATAGCAAGCTAGGGTTTTAAATTGAAATTAACATTAAACCCTAATTAACATCAAACCTTAATATTAACTAACAATTAATTAATTAATTAACATCATCAGATTATAATTCCTTAAATTATTCATATTAAAAATACACTAAAAAAACCGAAATTCGAAACACGTTATACGTACCTCTTGTTCTTCTTTCCCTGTGCATCACTGTCGAGCATCAGCTGCATCGCTATCGGAGGCGGAGGAGACTTGCTGGACAAGGCAACGTCATTGACGGTTTGTGGCAATGATGTCGAAGGCTGCTTGCTACATATCTCCATAGCGTCGACGATGCTTCCGGTGGCCTCAACGACTTCAAGGCCTCTTCGACACGGCCCCGCTCGAGAGGAGGCAGGTCTGTGTCCAAATCAGGAGTAGGGCTATCGAAGAGGCAAGAGTCAACACCCGGCCATTCTAGAATATCGCCGGTGAAACCATCGAAGTGGCCAATGCGGTGTTGGTCATGTGGCATCAGGGGATCGAACTCCGGCATCGCGGCAGAGTCGAAGTTGAAGAGATGATTGTAATTCAACATCGAGAGAGAAGATCGATCAATCGATATACCGCAATTGAGATGTGATGATTTGTAATACCAAGTTTGATGGTTTAATTTGTTTATATAGTTGTTGGGATTAGGGCTAATTTTAATTGCTTGGGCAACAAATAATATAATAGATAAAATATTATATTATATATTTATGGAAATAATAATTAAGGAGATTTTGTTGCAAAACAAACCATATATAAAATATTTGGATTGAATTACGCTTATTACTTACACGCTTAAAATAGATAGATTATATTAAAATTAATTATCAACTTCGGCCATATATATTAATATTATCAATTTTATTTCCTTGGGATATATAATTTAGGGGCTTTTTTGAATATTCAATTAGTCACCTAGTCCATAAATTAATTTAATTAGTTTTGCCCTAGCCCCTTCCCAATTGGGTGGGTTGGTCAATGGTCAACCGTTTGACCATTGACCGGTAAACGGTTGACCGTTGACCGGTCAACGTTGACCAACCTATTTTGATGCCAACTTTTTTTTTTTTTTTGATGCCAACTTTTTTTTTTTTTTATGCCAAAATTTTACTATATTTTATTTTCACTTTGATGCCACTTTTTTATGTCAATTTTTTAATAATATTTTTTTACCGTGATGCCATATTTTTGATGATATTTTTTCAAAGTAGTATTTTTGATAACATTTTTTTCTTTAATGTGATACAAATTTTTCAAAATGGAATCAATGGTCAACGTGACATTAGAGTAAACAAAAAATGTCATCAAGGTTTAATTAGAAAAGTGGCATCAAAGTGAAAATAAAATGTAATAAAATTTTGGCATCAAAACGGTAAAATATGACATCAAAAAAAATGTCATCAATGTTTTAAAAAAGTGACATTAAAAAAAAGTCATCCAATCATTTCATTAGAAAAGTGACAATAAGGTGACAATATTTTGATTCCACGTTTTAAACTCTTATGCCATCAATTATATAAAATTGTCATCATAAAATTTTGGCATCAAAACGGTAAAATATGGCATCACTAAAAAAAATAGTTGGCATCAAAAAAAAAAAAAAAAAAAAGTTGGCATCAAAATGGGTTGACCGTTGACCTAAGAGGGCTAACATGCTAAAAAAACAATTAATGGGCTAAGCATGCTAAAAAAACAATTAATGGGCCTATCTAGCTAACCAACTTTGCTTAAAGGGTCTTTTCAACAAATTCCCTCTATAATTTATCCTATATATATCTTAATTTTAGTTTTGTTAACAAAAGTGCGCCGTTTGACCCATTTTTATCCGTTTAACCTTCAAATTAATATTTATGAAGTATGAAATTTAATGGGAGATTTAATCACATTTAATATAGTATATACTCTCCGGTAAATAAGTGACTTTTTTAAGTAATGTACGTTTTGTTAGGACGGAAATATTATATAAATTAAATATTTTTTTAGTTAATGTTTTAAACTAATATTATATTTATTATTATTGGTAAGAAATATGATATTGTTTAAAAAAAGAATTAAAAATATTTTATATTAGGATATATTATTAGTTAGGATATTTTTCTATCCTTTGTGATTATGTAATCTTTCCATATCCGTTTTGTATATTAATTCGATATGTTCCTTGGAGCCTACGACTTTGTATATATATATTCATTCAAAGATCAATGAGAAATTAAGAATCACAATTACAAAACCCTAGCCTTCTTTACATGGTATCAGCCTATATCCGATCCTCCTAAACTCCACCGCCGCCGATCATGTCCACCGACAACACTCTCTCCGACGGCGGTTCCGTCACTCCGCCTAACCCCAATGCTGACTCCAATTCCAACACCAAAAGCACCGGCAACATCCTTATCGTTGCTGCTGGATCCGGTCCTCTTCCGGCCCTCTAGTTTCCCAATCTCAATGTTCGCCTTGATCGTTCCAATTACACCCTCTGGCGACACACCATCAAATCTACCTTAGAAGCCTAGCTTTGATCTTGAATCTTTCCGGCCTGCTTAAAACCGACGCCCCTGCAGCCACCCTTGATGTCTCGTCCGATTCTACAGACCCGCCGCCACCCAATCCGGCCTTTCCCGACTGGAAGAAGAAGGATCGCCTTGTACTTATTTGGATCCGGTCAACCCTCACCACTCCGCTCCTTGCTCATGTCGCTCGTGCTCAATCCACTCACGAAGCCTGGGCAATTCTTGAGCGTATGTTCTTTGCTCAGACTCGAGCACGTCAGATGCATCTCAAGCAACAGATGCAAAACCTACAGAAGGGTTCGCTCAGCATACTTGAATATGTCGAGAAAAAGCGTTTCTTTTCTGATGCCCTCGTAGAATGCTCCTGCATTGTTTCCGACGCAGCTGATTTCGTCAAATGTATTCTCAATGGTCTCGGATCTTCTTATTCGGCCTTCCTCACGTCTTACAACATGCAGAGGGATCCGATTTCCTCTGATGAGCTACTTGGTCTGCTTCTTCGGGAAGAGGGGCACATCGCAGCATCTCTCGCTCCCGCCTCGGACTCGACTCTCTCGGCTAATGTTGCCAGTCGTGGTGGTCGCTCCTCTCAATCCGCTGGATGCCCGGAGCAGACCCCTAATGATCCCTCTCAGTCGCGCCCCTAGTGCCAAATTTGCACAAGGATCGGTCATGAAGCCGTCAATTGCTGGCAGCGCCTCAACACCAGCGAATTTCCTCCCACAAACACCATCAGCGGTCGTCGAGGTGACGGTAGACCTGGCAGCGGCCGCGGCACCTCTCAGCAACCAGAACAGTAGCACTTCCAGCAATCTTCGACACCACCGCAGCGCCATGCCTATAACGTTGGGGCTCCTCCGATCCGTCCACACTGGTCGATCCCAACTGGTATTTTGATTTTGGAGCCACCAACCATGTGACAGCTGATTTCGGTAATCTTTCTG
The DNA here is from genome assembly GCA_037127255.1 of Persicaria tinctoria. Lineage (NCBI taxonomy): Eukaryota > Viridiplantae > Streptophyta > Magnoliopsida > Caryophyllales > Polygonaceae > Persicaria > Persicaria tinctoria. The sequence continues at coordinate 17,305,103 of JBANSL010000008.1, forward strand.
TTCACTCTGATTACACTGGCAATGAAGGTCTGCAGGTGGGCAATGGTATGTCCCTTCCTATTACGTATTTGGGCTCTTCATCCTTGCCTGCTAGTCCTAGACCTCTTCGTTTACATAATATCCTATTTGTCCCTCAAATTCGAAAAAGCCTCTTAAGTGTTTCTCAATTAACCAAAGATAACAATGTTTACATGATTTTTTACCCTTCTGCTTGCTTTGTGAAGGACATGCAGGGACGCACCCTCCTCAAAGAAATCGTTGAGAACGGGCTTTACCATCTTCATCCACCTGACCCATCTCGACCAACCCACAGAGCTTTTCTCGGAGAAAGGACCAGTCTTCAAACATGGCATGAGCGTCTTGGTCATCCGCATGAGTCTGTTTTTTGTCGTTTAGTTTCTAGATTTCAGCTACCTGTGTCTTTGAATAATCTTAAAACAGTTTGTCAGTCATGTCAACTTGGGAAGAGTCATCGACTCCCCCTCAATAGTCCCCATGAGTCCAGTCAGTCTCTTTTTGATCTAGTGTACTCTGATGTTTGGGTTCCTGCCCCTGTTGCATCCTTTAATGGCAATTCATATTTCTTAATCTTTGTGGATGATCATACCAAATTTGTCTGGATATACTTTCTAACTCACAAATCACAGGTCCTTCACCATGTTCAGTTGTTCCATAAGATGGTTGAGACCCAGTTCTCCACCAAAATCAAACAATTTCAATCAGATTGGGGAGGTGAATATCGCAATGTCTCCTCCTTTCTTCAGCCTCAGGGCATCTTACACAAAGTCACCTGTCCTCACACTCAATCCCAAAATGGGTCGGCTGAATGTCGACACAGAACAATCGTTGAGAAAGGTCTTGCTAAGCTCTCTCATGCAAAGCTACCTCAAAGCTTCTGGGAGCATGCGTTTCACACGTCTGTCTATCTTCACAACAGGACCCTCACTCCTGTTTTACATTACAAATCTCCCTTTGAGAGTCTTTATGGAAAAACACCTGATTACAAATTTCTTAAGACCTTTGGTTGTCTCTGTTATCCGTTCTTGCGTCCTTACACCTCAAACAAGTTGGAATTTCGGTCATCCCCTTGCATTTTCATCGGCTACAATTCCAAACACAAAGGGTACTTGTGTCTTCATGTTCCCACCAATCGAGTCTATGTTGCTCGCCATGTCATGTTTGATGAAGTCACATTCCCTTATCCGTCTCATGCAGCCGCTCTCTCGCCCACATTACCTTCTGAACGCGGCCTCCCTACCCTGTCCCTCCTACAGCATGCTTCTTCACCTTGGCTACCCTCGCCCCCGTCACCATTACCTTCGTCCGCCACCTTCCCCTCGGCTGCCTCTGATCAGTCGTTGCTCTCCCCCACCCCAACGCAACATCCAACACCCCCTGATCACTCTCCAATCGTTACCACCACCACCACACCCAGCTCGGTCTCTCGATCTCTCGATCTCTAGAGGAGCTTGCGGCCCAGACGTCTCCGGATCATGGTAAGTCTCCTTCTCCTATCCCTGAGGAGCACCATGTTGCTCCATCTTACTTTCGCCCTGCTGCTGATAGCACCCATCCCATGCAAACACGGGCTCAAACAAACCACTTAAAACCCAAAGCTCACATCACCACCAATCATCCTCTTCCTTCTACTCCTGATCTATATAACGAACCCAAAACCTTCCTTCAAGCCTCCAAATCGCCTGAGTGGCAGAATGCTATTATGTAGTGCGAATTTGATGCCCTTATTCGTAATGGGACTTGGACACTTGTGTCGTCTCCTCTGCATGCTAACATCGTTGGTTGTAAGTGGGTTTATAGGATCAAGCGTCGTGCTGATGGATCTATTGAGTGTTACAAAGCTCGCCTTGCTGCCAATGGCTTCAACCAAGAAGAATGGGTTGATTACTTTGACACATTCAGCCCGGTAATTAAACCCACCACCATTTGCATTGTGATCTCCTTGGCCCTTCATTAGTCTTGGCCTCTCAAACAGGTTGACATCAACAATGCCTTTCTTAATGGTGATCTTTCCGAACGGGTGTACATGGCACATCCTCCCGGGTTTGTTGATCAATCTCGGCCCCATGTTGTGTGCCTGCTTTGAAAAGCCCTGTATGGTCTCAAGTAGGCACCTCGCGCCTGTTTCACCAAGCTTGGTCAGTTCCTCCTCCAGCATCGCTTCCGCCCCTGTCAGTCAGATACTTCGCTATTCATTCGTCGCCAGGGTTCATCGATCCTTTTGATCCTGGTCTATGTTGACGATCTCATTATCATTGTGCCTGTAGAGATTGATACCTTTATTGCGCTTCTCAATCAGGCATTCTCTCTGCGTGACTTGGGTGATCTCCATTATTTTCTAGGCATTGAAATGGTACGTCAGCCAACTCAGATTGTCTTATCTCAACAGAAGTATATTCGTGATCTTCTGCTGTGAAGCAAGATGCACGATGCTCGCCCAATTTCATCTCCAATCGAGCCTGTCTCCCGCTTGGTTCGTGATGGGGATCCTCACTTGGACCCTCGCCTCTACAGAAGCATTGTCGGTGCACTTCAGTATGCTACCATTACTCGACCAGAGATTTCTTACACTATCAACCGGGTATGTCAATTCATGCACTCTCCTACTGAGGTTCATTGGTCCGCTGCCAAACAGATTCTTCGGTACCTGAAAGGTACTCTATCATCCGGCCTTGTCCTTCGTCGTCTGGCTGACACCCACCTTGTGGCCTTCTCTGATGCCGGTTGGGCCTCTTATGATGATGATTGCCGATCTCGGCATGGATTTGCCATCTACTATGGAGGTAATCTTATCAGTTGGGCATCTAAGAAGCGAAATGTTGTAGCTAAATCCAGCACTGAAGCCGAATACAGGGCCATTGCCTTTGCCGCTACTGAGCTTACCTGGATTCAGCAATTGCTCTCTGAGTTTCGTGCTCCAGCTGTTCGGTCTCCCATTATATTATGTGACAATTTGAGTGCCACTTACATGTCCGCCAATCCGGTTTTCCATCAGCAGTCAAAGTACATCAAAATTGACTACTACTTCGTTCGTGAGCAAGTTGAAGAAGGCGCGCGGTCGGCACTTCTCGTTTCCTCTCCCTGCGCTCCAAGCTCCATGTTCGTGATCCTCCATTGAGCTTGCGGGCCGGGGTACTAGGATATATTATTAGTTAGGATATTTTTCTATCCTTTGTGATTATGTAATCTTTCCATATCCGTTTTGTATATCCGATATGTTCCTTGGAGCCTACGACTTTGTATCTATATATTCATTCAAAGATCAATGAGAAATCAAGAATCACAATTACAAAACTCTAGCCTTCTTTACCTTTTATATAGTTTTTAAATTTTAAAAAACCGTGCGTGATCGGAAAAAGTGACTTATTTACCAACAGAGAAAAAGAGGCTGTAATTTTCATTGGCTAGCTTGTCTTTAATTTCATATATAGCTAATGATTATAAATCTTACGTATATATCAAGCCTGTTTTTTCTTTTTTCATTGAACAGTGTGTACAGCGTAAATCAATCATGCGTACTTTATACCCTTTTTAAATATTTTCATATGACCTATTAATTTGAAGTTTTTCTTATAGGTAATATATGTAATTTTGAATTATAATAAAAAGACCTAAAAAAATAGGACTTGAAATTTGGGTAAAAATAAGTCAAGTATATAAGTCGATTGTTTTAGGATATAACAACATCACCCGATTTTTGTGCATAGGCTCCTACTCCTAAGCACATCTGCGCATGTGGGGTAGTTTTCAATAATTTTTAATTAAATAATAATAACACAAATTTAAACATTATAAATGGAAACCACATGAAATACAAAATAACTAATTAAATCAATTTACCAAAATTTGAATTAGGGTTAGTATTATACAAGTGACTAGAGGGTTAGAGTTCGTTGGCCTCTACATGATCTAATATACCTAGACCTGTCAAAACACAATCTGACATATTCTCTGACTTTATCCGCATTGCCTTTATACAAGCACCCAGAATCGTCTTTTTGCTACCGTGATACAAGGGAGTACGAGCTTCTAATAAAAGTCTCTCATATTTCTTATAATCATCATCAACAATATCTTCGAACGCAGGTTCATCTGCACTCGTATGTGCCTCATATCCGACATGATAAGGAAAAGTGTCGTGTAAAATGTCCATAATAGGACCCAAGGACGAAGCCAGAAATTTATCAAAGGGGGGGGGGGGCGAAGTTTTATACCAGTTGTTGATTCACTCTTCTATAGATTTTTTTATAGTACATTTAGCGAATCAAAACTATTGGTTTTTTAGTTCAAAACGCAATGTTTTTTGTTCAAAACGGTGGTGTTTTAATTTAAAATTGTGGCATTAGTTCTCTTTAAACGAAAAAAACGATGTCGTTTTTTCTTTTGCCTAAAAATATATCGTTTGAAACCTTCAAAGTCAATATGCAACTTGATATTCTCTTAGCATGCAATAACATATAACAAGATATACAAACTTTAAACTTGCATAATTTCCTATATAATTATCGAATTCAATAATATAACTTCTTGTTTCGAAGCTCACTAATTGAATTATATTGTCAAAATATCAAATTAAGTAAAATATAAAAGAATCGTGATTTATTAAAAGACATTTGAAATAATTAATCTGTGTTTAACTTTCAAACGACCATAACTTTTTACTCGTTTATCGGATTTAGGCTTATTATATATCAAAACGAAGCTATCGACGCGTAGAACAAATATAAGTGATTCGTCGGATGAAAGGGGGGGTGTATGCTCCCGCTTGCCCCCACCTAAATCCGTCTATGATAGGACCATCAGTAAAGGAAGATGCTCCTTCATCCAAAATGTGCGCTCTCCGTTCTGAATTTCATGCATCAGCTCGTGGTTCTCCATGTTTGTCCCAAACAGTATAACTAGACCACATCCCCTCTTGGGAAAAATAAATATACATCTCATCTATAGTAACCCATTGATTGTTGCAGCAAATTCTACACGGACAAAGAAAATGGGTCATCCCATTCGCATTATCTCTAAGAGTGTTCACGAAGTGATAAATTCCATGAAGGTAGTCGTTGTGAGAACGAGGGAGTTGCATCCAACCCTTATCGGCCATTCTCCTGTCATTATGAATCTCAATCACTAGTTCCAATCTCAAGCAAAATCTATATTCTCATTCTCATATGTCTCAATTTCAATCACAAGAAACATACAGTAATTTCAATCACAACTACGCACTACTTTGAATCACAAACTAATTTCAATCACAATCAATCCCAAACTAATTTCAATCACAACTACTACTTTGAATCACAAACTAATTTCAATCACAATCAACACAAAACTAATTTCTATCACAACTACTACTTTCAATTCCTACCCATCTTCTCATCACCATATTTCAAGCACTACTATCATATACAAATGTAAATAGTTTGACAAAATAGACACAAAAACAAACTCATACATACCTTGTTTAGGAAGAGCGGATCAAATGAACTAGAAATTGGAGAAATGAGAGGTTTAAGAAAGTGGTGATAGTATGAAATATAGGAGGTATGTGGGTTACTGTGGGAAAAATGGGAGGTTTGAAATAGGAAAAGTTCAATTGTGGCACGCAAACAGTAAATTTGGTAGTTGACAAAAAGTTTTTTCAGGCGACGAACTTAGCCTATGTTGGTCGCCTAAAAGAGAAGTAAATAAATGCCCTAAACCTACATATCAAAGCAATAAATATGGCATTAAGCGACGAACTTAGGTTCATTTTCGTCACCGGAGGTCATTTCTGACATTGACAATTGGGCCTCCTTGGTTAGGGCGACGACTTGTACTATATATAAGTCCGTCACTTGATGTCGGTCAACATTTTGACTAAATTTTAAGCGACGAACATAGACAAATGTGGGTCGCCTCCAACTATACCATGGATGAGTTGCACCCCTCTGGCATTAGGGCGACGAGATTTTTCATGTTCGCCTGAAGAATTTTGAAGTGACAAGAATTAGTTTGTTCGTCGCCCGAACAACAATCTAGCGTAGTGCCCCTTCTCTAAACTTACAAAAAAGTGTTGATCATACAAATTTTCCATATAAAATTTGATTCCTAATTTTCTTTCTATTTTTTTCTACTCAAACAAACAAGGCCTTAGTTATTTGATCAAATATTTCATTATTTGCAAAACTGAATTCAGAAAACACATATAGTACAATCGATCAATACAGTACTTAACTGTGTAATTAAGGACTTGGTTACAGTTTTACTTAATTAATTTACAGAATTCCTTGTGAAATTGAACATATATATCTTTACTAGCTAGCTTGAGATAGATGGAGGAGGTCAATCGAGGTCGGGAACGTGATTGATCGTAACATCATGGATGCTTTTCCTCTTCTTCTTCGCAGTCCCGTCGGTCATCGATCCGTTGGATTTGCATCGAAGGAAGTGCTTCCGAGCATGACTCGCAATTTGGATATCCGTTTTTGTTTTCACAACTTCTTCCGCCATCATTTTCCAGTTGCCTTCTCCGTACCGTTTGATTCCCATCAAAAAGAACATGTCATCCAAGATGTTTGGTTCTATCTAGATCTCTTTTATTTCGTCAAGCAAGAACATGTCATCCAAGATGCCACAATTATACTAGGCAACTCTCATCAGTTAATGTGCATCAAACCTTCAAATTAAATCATCAAGAGCTGAAAGGATAATCTTACTCTTAGCATGCAGCAGTAGCATAAAATTTAGAATGTAGCAATGTTCGTCCTGAAAGGGTGATAGAAGTTCCTTTTGTTGAAAGAATATCCTGAACAGTGAAATATAAATATGGAAGTCAATGATTTTATATTCTGAAGATTAGTTGACACTAACCTTAGGAATGCTGATGAGGTAATGGTGCTCATGAAATGTTTTTCATTTACCTAAAGGTTGCCGTCAAAAGAATGTGTGGGAAAGTGGGGATACAACAATGGACAAGCCTGCATTTCTGCTGATTACATTATCACTACCAAGGACTTTGCTCCAAAGCTGGTAATTTTTTCATATTCTACTTGATAAATGTGTAGATGCAGCAGTGAACAGGCCTTTATTTTCACGTGAATATATTAGCACTACAGTTTACCAAGGACGTTGCTTCAAAGCTGATACTTCATATTCTTCTTCAATAGTAAGATAATGGTTTCTTGAAAAGTCCTGGTTTCATTTAACTACTATTAATGCAGGTGGATGCTTTGAAACAATGCATGGGGAAGTTTTTTGGGGCAGAACCACTTTCATCAAATGACATGTCTCGCATTGTAACTTTGAGTCACTTTGAACGTCTGTCAAAACATCTGGATGATGACAAATTTTCTGGAAAAATTGTTCTGGGAGGTCAAAGGGATGAAACTGAGCTGTAAGAATCAGTAATTTTGTTCTATCTGTTGTATTTATGCTTTTTTAGCTTTTGTTCCATCTGTTGTATTTATGCACTTTGTAGAAGTTCTTATAACTAATTAATTCATCTCTTTTTAAAAGAATGAATGGGGTGATTTATATTTGCAGCAAGAATTGAACTTGACTATTTGTTTGATATTTCCTGGAGTTTATTAATTAATAAAGCAGGGTTATATAAATATTAAAAATGGGTTTTTACCCCGGTTTAGACTGGGTTAGAAACCCTTTTTTTTTAATAAAAAAAATGCCTTTCTCGGGAGTTTTTTTTTTTAACTCCCAAAAGAGTCTATCGGGTGTTTTTAAAAACAACTCCTGAGTGAGCTGAAAGTAGGCTGGCGGGTGGGGATAAGCATTCTCTCGGGAGTTTTTATAAAAACTCCTGACCGAGAATCAGTTCTCAGGAGTTTTTATAAAACTCCCGAGAAACATCTATCAGGTGAGCGAATAAAAGGAGGTGAAAAACACCCGTCCGCTTTGTAAAAAAACACCCGAAAAACGTCTAATTTGTACTAGTCAGCCAGGTGAAAATTGGACACAACCAAATTGGCCAGAGTCTTTGGATCCTTTGCATCGGCTATAACATATGCTATGAAAGAGCTCAATGGCTTACTATAAAACCAAAACCGCCTTAGCAAAAAATAAGTAGTATGCATGAATTGTTTCAGGATGGATGATTAGTCTCTTATGAATACCCTATGCAATAGAAATGTTACTACTTTTTTAGTGAAAAAAACAATTAAGATTCAGTTTGAATGAAACTTTACAATGCAATTAAGCCTAAAAAAACTAGGAAATAATCACGAGTTTATTTATTTGCACCGAAGTCAGCTTTCCTTATTTATTTTATTTATGAAAAACATAACTAGTTAAATAAGCAACTTTCTAGTACTAACATTCCAATATGGATCCCACTTTCACACACTCAAATAAAATAAAGATGGGAATTTAAGAGCTTGGACAATGATTATAATAAATTTCAAGGTGCTGATAAAATCAAGAACAAATTATACAATGTGAGGACTTGAATTACATGATAATAAATGAGAAAGGCAAAGTCACATTAGGCTTCAACTGTTTGTAGAAATGTATATTAGAAATCACAACCCAACTCATAAGAATATGTCAACACATAGCCTTTGAATTGGAATAGTTTCAAATTATCATATAGCATCTCATTTGCAAAGAACAATTTGAGGCCAAAATCAAACCAAGAAAAACTATAAAATTAGGAAAACACATTATATCTCACTATCCCTGGAGTTCAGAGAGGTATATACTAGTATACTCAATTGCTCATAATGTGTAAACCCCTAATTTTAGTAGCATAAGAAGATTAAAAAGAAAGGAAAAGAAAACCATGGGCTTTGATTGCTACTCTTATCAAATAGATAGCAACAACCCTAATACCCACTCGGAACATACCTCACATATGTCGGTTTTGCACTTTGAGCATATCAGTCGGATATACAAGGGACATAAAACCAACTCGGAATCAAAACCCTGAACTAACCTAAGCAAAATCCTCTTTCAAAAAATCAACTACGCTTATTCATAATCCAGGTTTGAATTTAAGCAAAAGAGGTCTGAAATTGAGAGAGAGACATCACATAGAGACAGAGAGTACTGAGAGAAGAAATAAATACCTCGCAGATGTCGTTTTTGCACACAAGTGTTCAGAGTAGCAACCGAAGCCGAAAGCATGAAGTTGGACAAAGAAATTGACAGTGTATGCCCTCGCAAACCTCAGAAACACAAACCCTAAAGCCTTCAGCGACATAAACCCCAGTGAAATCACCAAGCACCTCTTCCGAAAACGCCGCTCCCAAAAAGCCTAACATAGACTCCGGAGTAGAAGCGTGAAGCCTTCCCGAAATCACCTCTGTACACAGGGACACAAACCCTTGAACCTTGAAGCCTGACAGAGTTTCCGCCTCTCCAGAAACCACCGAGCACACCATCGCAATGCACAGAGCCAACCCCCACAACAGCCGCGGCTCGCCATATAGATGGGAAGATTTGAGGTGATGGTTCTAGATTTAGGTTTTAGTTCATTTGAAGAAGAGAAAGAGAATCAGACGGGGAATTGGGAAGAAAGGGTTCCCTTTGGGGAAAGAATTAGATTTGTTTCTTTTGTTATACAATTTTTTTTAATCTCAATATAAGCTGACAATGATTTTTTATTTTTCTTAAAAAATTTATTTATATATAGCAACAATATTCTCTTGCCATAGGATTATTTGACTTTTAATAACGTAAATTGTCGTTGCAAAAGATAATTAAGTGTTCAGCAACGACCAAAGTTTATTGCGTTACCTATGAAAATTCTAGTGTAACAATAATTTTGTTGCAAAAAATAAATGTTAAATTTTTGTAATGTCCGCCAAAGTCCGAAAACGCACCAAATGAAATTTTCGATTATTGCAACAATTTTTTGCAACGAAAATTTTTAGTCGTTGCGAAAAATATTTTTGCAACGACAATAAATATGCCGTTGCAAAAAGTCGTTGCGATAAGCAGTTTTTCTTGTAGTCAAAGCAATAAATATGGAGGTAAGCGACGAACTTTGGTTCATTTTCGTCACCGGAGGTCATTTCTGACATTGACAATTAGGCCTCCTTGGTTAGGGCGACGACTTGTACTATAAGTCCGTCACTTGATGTCGGTCAACATTTTGACTAAATATTAAGTGACGAACATAGACAAATGTTGGTCGCCTCCAACTATACCATGGATGAGTTGCACCCCTCAGGCATTAGGGCGACGAGATTTTTCATGTTCGTCGCCTGAAGAATTTTGAAGTGACGAGAATTAATTAGTTTGTTCGTCGCCCGAACAACAATCTGGTGTAGTGCCCCTTCTCTAAACTTACAAAAAAAGTGTTGATCATACAAATTTTCCATATAAAATTTGATTCCTAATTTTCTTTCTATTTTTTTCTACTCAAACAAACAAGGCCTTAGTTATTTGATCAAATATTTCATTATTTGCAAAACTGAATTCAGAAAACACATATAGTACAATCGATCAATACAGTACTTAACTGTGTAATTAAGGACTTGGTTACAGTTTTACTTAATTAATTTACAGAATTCCTTGTGAAATTGAACATATATATCTTTACTAGCTAGCTTGAGATAGATGGAGGAGGTCAATGGAGGTCGGGAACGTGATTGATCGTAACATCATGGATGCTTTTCCTCTTCTTCTTCGCAGTCCCGTCGGTCATCGATCCGTTGGATTTGCATCGAAGGAAGTGCTTCCGAGCATGACTCGCAATTTGGATATCCGTTTTTGTTTTCACAACTTCTTCCGCCATCATTTTCCAGTTGCCTTCTCCGTACCGTTTGATTCCCATCAAAAAGAGCCTACAAATTCGATCATCACAAAATTAATTAATTGGCATAACTTATTCAAATTGAAAATATAAAATTTCTCAGATTATAATTGTATTAATTAATTGACATCAAGCCCTAATTCTAACTAACAATAGCTAGCTAGGGTTTCAAATCGAAATTAACATCAAACCCTAATTCTAGCTAACAATTAATTAATTAACATCCTCAGATATTACATAACGTACGTACCGGTGCTCTTCAGGTGACCAGCGCTGCCTCTTGGTCTTCTTTCCCTGTGCATCACTGTCGTCGAGCATTGCTATCGGAGGCTGAGGAGACTTGTCGGACAAGGCAGCGTCATTGACGGGTTGTGTCGATGATGATGTCGAAGGCTGAATGCTAGATATCTCCATAGCGTCAACACATGGCTGATCCGACGTTGGGCTGAAGTTGAGGCAAGAATCGAACCATCGATTGATATCGTTGACGGTGTCGGTGAAATTGTCATCGGCAGCTTTGAGAGGATCAGACGGCTCGGGCTTCATGGAGTAGTTGGAGTTTATGTTTTCGCCAAAGTCTTCAATCGTCAACGACTTCATGCCCTCTTCGACATCAGGGAGGTCCGGAGGATCGAACTCCGGCATCGCGGCAGAGTTGAATTTGTAATTCGCCATCGAGAGAAGATCGATCAATCGATAGACCGCAATAATTGAGATGTGATGATTTGTAATACCAAGTTTGATGGTTTAATTTGTTTATATAGTTGTTGGGATTAGGGCTAATTTTAATTGCTTGGGCAACAAATAATATATAATATTATATTATATTATATATTTATGGAAATAATATGGAGAGTTTGTTGCCAAACAAACAATACATAATATGTTTGGATTGAATTAGGGCTAATTACTTACACGCTTTAAATAGATAGATTACATTAATATTAATTATCAACTTCGGATAAAAATATCTTAATATTATCAATTTAATTTTCCTGGGATAATTTATCCTATATATCTTTTAGTTTCAATATTGTCGATCAAATAATTCCGAGCTACTGCAGTATATCTTTTAGTTTTGTTAACAAAAGTGCACCGTACGTTTGACCCATTTTCATCCGTTTGACCTTCAAATATTTATGAAGGATTTATTCATATTTAATTTAGTATATACGTGAGTCCTACATGTTTTTTTAGACGATAAAATTATATAAAATATTATTTTTTAATTTATTTTTTTTAAACAATATTATATTTATTACTACTCCCTCCATTCGGAAAAACATGTGAAACATCATTTACTATTTATATGTATGCTTTTTTATAACGATAAAAACTATATAAAATATCCAATTTTTTTATAAAAAAAGTTAACAATTTGATACTTATTAATAGTAACTACAAAATTGTTTAAAAAATTATATAAAAAATGGACATTTTATATACTCCCTAGTTTTTATCCTCCTACAAAGTGTGTGAATAATAAACGACATGTTTTGTCGAACGAAGTGAGTAATAAGTATGATATTATTTTTATAAAAATAATATTTTATATCCCTCCGTTAATTAAAACTTGACGTTTTACTATTCACATATGATTTTTAGTTATTAAACACTATATAAAATATTAACTTTTTTACTAAATTTTTTAAATAATTTCATATTTATTACAATTAAGTATGAATTTGTAAAAACAAATGTAAAAAAATGTTAATATTTTATATAAATTTTATCATTATAAAAAAGCGTGCATTAATAGTAAACGACCAGTTTTAATTAACAGAGGGAGTAGTTTTTATCGTTTAAAAAAACATGCGTAATTTGAAAAAGTCACTTATTTACAAATGGAAAACGGAGGGAGTAAATAAGAGGCGGAGCTAGGGAGGGACCTAGGGGTGACGTGCCCTCCCCCTTATTTCACGAACTACATATATGTATTCTCCTCGTCGATAGCTTTGTTTTGATATATAAATATATAATACACTCTAATCCAACATTTGAGTAAAAAGTTATGAATGTTTAAACATATATTAAAGGTATATTAATGACGTTAATTTTGTTTCAATAGACAATATTGCTTTTATATTTTTACTTAAATTAACATTAAGATATTGTAATTCATCTCAATCGAGAGCTTTGAAATGAGAGGTTATACTAACCATTTCGACAATTAGATAAGAAGTTACGCAAGTTTAAAAAATTTATATCTGGTTATACATTATTATATATGTTATAAGTGCAACAAGTTATATATTGACTAGGGTTGTTATTTTGAGCCAAACAAATCTAGTATTGCTTGATTAATATATTTAGCTCGTTTAGAAACTAGACAAGCTCGAGTCAAACCTATATTTGAGCTTGAGCTCATATTCGGCTTGTTTTGTAAATGAATGAGCTTGAATCGAGTTTTTTTTTCCAAGTATTATGTAACCTTACTTTTTTGATGACGAGGAACCCACCTTTGGTGACAAACCCCGACCACGTGACCCAGCCGGCAAGAGTCACGCACCAGGTAAACTGGCTTGCGCCGACCAGCTCGACCCACTGGAAAGGAGCAAGGCAGGCCGATCGATTGCTAGGGCTCCATTGTAGGGACAATGTGATACTCCCTCTGTTTCAATATAATTGGGCTCAAATCCATAGATGTCTTATGAGAAGATGAGATTGGTTGCGAAAACCTTAAAATCGGATTGGAGATGATCCCAATTTTAGCCAAGCAATTCGACAACGCAGGCCATCGATTAGGGAGTGGCCAGACCATCGCTATCGGTGTTCTCCGAAACCTCGCTCAATCTTGGCTATATCCGATCATCCTAACACTGCATTCAACTCCTTCGCTCCCTCTATCTTGAGCATTTGAAAGGCTTTGGTGGAACTGGCAAGGAATTGTGAGAGAGGAAGAGAACGTGGGTGAGTAAATGATTTTCAATGTTTGAATTGAGAGAATGTGTGGGAGAATGGGCTGAAAATTTTGCTTCTTAATTTTGTAGGACTCGCTTTTTAATGAGCTAAAAACTCTATAAATCATTGAGAAGAATGTATGGACAATGTTGGGAAGAATGGTGGAGATCTAATTTGAGGTTATCATATTAGCTCGACGGATTTCAACGAGCCTAATAGCCTATTGATTTTACCTCGTTAGCCTCACTCTTCCTAAATTGATAAACATGATCAGTATATATGAGGCCATTTCCCACCCAAAGCAACCCAATCACAATGTAAATTATAGTCCTTGAACAAGGATTTGTATAATGTCACGTCTCCTTGACCTAAAGTTTCTAAGTTGATGGTTCAATTGATCGATCGAGTTGAGATCGAAGCGCAAACCAACCACTCGATGACCATTCATCAGACCTCTTCATCAGTTATATTACCCCTCTTAATCACACGTCTGTGTCAGTAAAGTGGACGGTATGATAGTTACACAAAGCGATTCAAAATACAGTGAATTTGCACCAACTTTCGTCGTCGAAATGGAACGAAAACCAAACGAATAACTGATCATCTGATCCCCAAAATTTGCACCAACATTAGCTACTCAACGTCTGATCCCCAAAGCTGATCATCTGGATTGTCAAACGACTCTCTATCCGTGAGGAAGAGTCCATCCTCTCGATGCTGATAATTTGCTCCTCTCCACACAACAACTTGTTGCTTCTCAAATGAGACGGGGATACAAGGGACAAGATCCTGCACCCACATGGCAATGAAAGAAATGTGTATAACACACAATCAACTCACATACTAAGCCCTTAAAAACCTCTTCTGCTTACATTGGTCTAATGAAAGACATTCAAAATGCCAGGCAAATCAAACCAACTGACAAGTGCTTACTCTCAGTTTGACGCCTATTTTCTTGCAATCACTACGATCAAGGCTCTGACAGTCTATTCGAACCAACGCCTCTGTAAGAAAGGCATCACGGACCATAGCCACAAGATTACCATAGTAGCCGTTCCTTGCTGCACATTGAATCCATTACTTCAAAATTCAAATATAGAAAAGGATGGTTATTAATTGATACAAGAAGTTAATAGGATTACCGAGCTTTGCCAAAGCCGGTACAGCTAATCCCTTTTTCCTCATCTCCTTTGTTTCCGCAATGCTTAGCCCGTCAATTGTCGTTTTGATTAACTTTGGATAGATGGGCTCTTGAGGCTTCCATAGCATTAGCGGAATAACTGGCCTCTTCCTTGGATGGTAGTGTCTGCCTCTATATAAGACAAGAAGGCCACCGTGTCTATGGATGATCTTACCAAATGTTTTGTCCTAGAAAAGATATGCAATTTCTTAGCAACTCGTCGATCAAATTGTACAATCAAGGCAAATGAGTAAAACTACTAGAAAAAGGGTGCATATTGTTATTATGATAAAATACCTCAAGGTGGGTGCAAACATTTTTCATGTCAACAGTTGGAACACCCATACACTTTATCCTGACCGCCTCAGCATGCTTCCAATGGTTGTGAACGTCATCCAACATGTTATGAGTAAGACCGTCTCTCCCTGTTAGACAAAACCCTCCAAATAATGAAAAGCAAATTTAAAAACATCAATCCATTTTGCTCCAAGAGATTGCCACAATTGCAAAATTCAAACTTTGTTCTTATTACTCTCCCATCTTACTAGCAGAAAACGGGTCAAATATAAGGAGCTTCTTCCAAAATCTTTGAAACAAAAACCTCTTACATTACTCACAAAACCTAGACCCCAAGGGGGCGATTTCTGGTGATTTTCTGAGGTGCACACTGACCAGATCAGACCTCTTGGCGACTGCCGCCCCTGATGACTCCCTCCATCATGGGTTGCAAAGGTGCATTTGCTGATTTATTCAAGGAGAATCGGCCAACCAGAAGGGATGAGAAACTTGTGTTTCATCCTGATGTCTGTAAGGGCAAGTTTACTATCACTGAGGATGAGACTGAAGCAAATAGAGAAGGGAGTGCGACTCTTATAGGAGTTATAACTGGGAACCCTTTACCATATAGCAATATCAAAGCGTTCATAGGTGCGATATGGAAGGTTGCTTCCCCAAAGTTATTTCTGAATGAAAATGAGGTGCTGAATTTTAAGCTTCAGACTGAGGAAGATAAGGATTGGGTGCTCTCAAATGGCCCATGGAAGATTGACGGTTCCAGACCAACAGAAGGCACCATTCACTCCTAGCTGTTCATGCAGTAGCTATGGTACCTTATCAGAGCAAAGGATGACCACAGAACAGAAGCATCAGGCCCCTGGAAGACAACTTCAATTATAGGAAAAGAGTGAGCTGATTGACTGCCCAAGTTATACCCCTTTTGAAAACTTGAGCAACAAATGTAACACAATCGAGACTTAATGCACAGGATAGTCGGGGGTACTAATGTATTGCTTTGTAACATTCTTGATGGCATAGCCGAAAGGGATGTTTCAAATCACCACATTAGTGTGTCCGACTTATGATAGAGCTTGATGAGAATGGATCCACACATGGACTATGTCCACTAACCCCTAATAGATTATAGCCTCGTGGGTCATACACCACGGGAGAATGGATGCACAAAGAGGTCTAGAACATCATTTTGACCAAAATGGAACCCTACGACACATTAAGATGCAGTTCATAGGGCAGTCTTTGATTTATTTAAACTTTCCCTAGAAACTAGTTGAGTTGATTATGGAATGTGTAACATCTACCTATTCTATACTCATCAATGGAGCTACTCAACTTACTCAAGGGTACTTAAGAGGAAAGAGGGGTTTAAGGCAGGGTGACCCAATGTATCCATACATTTTTGTCCTGTGTATGGAAATATTGGGAGGAAACTGCAAGAGATAACTCACCATGCTGAGTTCAAGTTCCATCCCAAGTGCAGTCAGATGAGGCTAGTGTGCTTGGCATTTGCATATGATTTGTTTATCTTCTGTAAAGGAGATGCTAAATCAGTTGAGCTCGTTAAGGAATGTCTCCAGGAGTTTAGTGCAGCTTCCGGATTGAACGTCAACAGAGACAAATCTGAGACCTTTGTTGCTGGAACATCTGTTGTTGCTGATCAGATTTATGCAATGATGGGATTCAAAACTGGAGCACTATTGGTCAGGTATGTTGGATGTCCTCTTCACTCCAGGAGAATTCTCATCAATGAATATGCCCCATTGATATCACACGTGGAAAAAGTTATAACAGGATGGTCACCTAGAAAATTATCCTATGCAGGAAGGCTCCAATTGCTCAAATCAATCATTACTAGTATTATAGGGGTACATGGTGTCCAGGAAAGTGGATTCTCTTCCTTTTGAAGGAGGGCTAGCATAAAGGAGCTCATTTCTTAGAATAAATCTATATTCCTCAAGCTTGCTGGTGATATTATCAATGAAAAACCAGCTGTCTGGAATCTGGATAAGATGTGTAAATGCTAATATTTCCATGGGAAGAAGAATGGAGGATATCGCCCCTAAACCCACTTATTCTTGGCTTTGGAAATGCTTACAGCTTACTGCAGGTTTATGGGGAACTTATTGCTTCTTACATGGCTAGATATCCTGATAGCAGTGAGATGGATTGGAGCAGGATTACTGAAGCTGCAGCCTGCAGGCAAGCTCTTGGGAGCAGGCTTACTGCAGCTGCAGCCTTCAGATCATGAGGCCACATGGGGATTCTAAACCACGGGGTAACTTGATCTGATATGATCTGCAGTCAATGAAATGGAGTTTTGTCACATGGTTAACCATCCAAGATCGTCTATACACCAGGGCTAGGCTATTGAAATGAGGAATTATCTCGGATGCAAGCTGCATCTTTTGCAGATGGCATGAAGAGACAGTTGAGCACTTACTGTTCAGCTGTCCTAGCCTGGGCACAGATAGGCTTTAGGGCACAAGACCTAAGGGGATGGTTCGAGTGGTTCAAGGAAGGAGCTGGCAGAGTGCCAGGAAGTCTCTCGCATTTCAGTCCAACTTGCTAGCCTTGAATGCCATTGTGTATTTTGCTTGAATGCACACAATCTTGCCATGCAATTGTGGGGCATTTTGGAGAAGAGTGTGTACATGTAATTATCAAGGAGTGTACAATATAGCCTAAGGATTAAGGTTAGGGGAAAGAGAAGGGTGGATAGAGAATGGAAGCGGTTGCTTCGGGTATAGGTCCTTGCGAGGGTCAGACTATTGTATCTTATAGTTAACCCTTAGCTTTAGGTGAACTCTTTTTGTATTTTACAGCATACCCTTTGTATCGTTCCCTATCTCCCTTGACGGAGGTTTAATAAATATACCAGTTCAAGAAAACAGGTCAAATTCACCCCGCTCGTGTATATATAGCTCATGTTCTTCACTGTTCTGGATAAGCATCCACTCAACTATTGATCTAATTTATCCATTTTCTCGGTTGAAAACCATACAAACAAACCATAACTCATGCTTTGCTGCAATCCAAACAAAAGAATGACAGAACAATCCAAAATCATACTTCAATTGAAGGGATTTTTCTCATATTTCACCCCATCTTTCATTCAAAATGATAAAACATTGCTCCTCATTCAACCCAACAGCACACAACCTCATACGCATTCCAATCATCAATGAAAGAAACTCAGTAAAACCAATATCTTTAGGACTGTTATAAATGGTAAACAGACATAAAAATGATGAATTAGCATCAGTTAAAATCTTACCTAGATTGATCTGCTTCTTAGTTCTATGCCTCTGGCAACTCTCGACAAGAATCTTCTTCTCAGCATCAGTCAAAGGCTTCCCCTGAACCACCTCCCACATCTTCTTCCTCTTCTCCTCCAGCTTCGGATTCTCCACCACCCCATCCACCGACCTCACCTTCGGGTCCGAAGCTGGAGCGCACACCCCAGTCCATTCCCGATCGACTCGACCCGGCCCAAACGGGGAGTATTTGGGCTCGCGGAGTCCAATTGGCTTGACAGCCGGATCGGATTCGGTGTAGCTGTACCGGAAATCGAAGGGCAGATCGGAGCGAAAGGGCTTCGCGCCGGTTTCAAGAGACGACGGCGGCCTATACGCCGGCTTGTTCTTCCTAATGCTCTTTTTTGGAGCTGATTGAGGATTGGTGGGAGATTGGGGGTTAGGGTTTTGGGGGTGAAAAGAGGGGGGAGCCACAAAGGAGTACTCGGTGCGTAGCTTAGAGGTGGAGGCGGCGGAGGAGGAGGTGAGGCGGCGGAGGGAGGAGAGAGAGAAACGGAGAGAGGGTTTTTGGCGGGAGAAGAGCATGTGTGAAGCGACTTGGGGCTTCGTTGGTTTCGGAGAGAGAGGACTCAAACGTTCAACTGGTTTGTTTATCAATATCAATGGGAAAATAGGGAAAAAAAACTCCTACTCCGTAATAAATAAACGAATACCGTATAAACTGATATATGGTTTTTTTTTTATATAAGTGAATTTTGATCGTTTTTAATTTTATAGAAGAATATTCAAATCATGTAAATTTTGAATTTGGAGAAATTTTCTAGATCTTTGTCTAACCAGGAAAAAAAATATATTAACAACTTTATAAATTTACAATTGAAATGTATAAATTAATTGTGTATGAAAATAAATAGGTCCAACAATATACATGATTTGAATCAATCCAAAGTTTGTAAATATTTTTCTATGGTTCTTGTATGGATAGCATTGTGATAATGTTCTAAGAAATAGTTTGGTTTAGACGTTCTTAGGATACGACAATTAAAAAGACGGAACTTGGTGCCATGGAGGAGCCAAGGTTTTATCTCGGCCACAAATAACTCTCAAACCTTGGGCATATAAACATGCCCAAACATGACTAAAATGAAGAATTAGCTTGAAGGCAAGAAATTGTACCCAAAAGTCGTCATAACACTGCGTAATGTATCAACAGAAACAACAGATTTGCATGACAGATCTTCTTACATGCTCCTACAAGCTAGCGTTAAACGTCCTCTATCATGATACAAACCAAGTTCCTTAAGCTAAGAATTAGAAGTATCGACGTGTTTGTACATACATGGTCAGGAAGGATGTGGTATTGACAGCTTCTACTAGCTGCAGTTATCTTCAGAGAGACACTTGATAGAGCAAAACACACCAGGATTTTAAAGGAAAAAAGATCAACATCAGTTAGGAAGGCGTTGCAAGGGTTTGATGACAGCAACGCTGCCGAGCTCAGGTTGCCTGTACTTCTCATAAGTAACCTTGAGGAGTCCAACTTTTGCTGCTTTATGAAACCTCATAATCATTTCAGCGCAATCCCTACGGAAGTCAAAATGAACAAATGTCAAGTGGCTATTGTGAAGGAGCCACTGAGCGAGGTGTCATGTGTTAAACAGGATTTTTAAGCCATGAACTTGTACCTGATCTGTGACTTTTGGTAGCGTGCATGACATACAAGCAGTGGCGTCCATTCAGGAGTTAGTTGGAGTGTACATCGTGCAAGGTAGAGGGCTGCAGCACATATCATTGATGGCTTGAAGCTTAAAGCTTCGTACTCAACCAAGCACAGCTCAAGGAGGTAAAAGGCCAAATGTTCAAGCTGCTGCTAACATTGAAAGGTAATATAAAAGAGGGAATTAGCATAAACAATTCACCCATTGATTATGAATAACATTATTGAGGAAAAAAAAGAGTTGGATATACCTTTGATTCTGACTGGGAAGCCTTTAGGAACCGCAACATAAACACATATGCAGTAGGCAGATTGAAACGGAACTTCAGCTTCCGAAGAATGTCTTTTTCCTATATGATTCCATAATGGTGTGATTGAGTCCGAGAATGAAATCAACTCTCAAGTTAATCTTAAAGTCCATCCAAGACTATTTCCATGATTAAGCCTAAAACTGATTCCTACGTAAAAGGAGATGCAATGAAACAGTAGCTTACCATTTCCAGAACTTGTTCTGTGGTATAGGTCTCTGCTGATATGCTAATCAAGTCTTTCACCTGTACATAAATATTAGCAATTGTTCTCACAAGTTGGTCATTGGAACTACACACTTTTTAACATAAATATACCCTTGGATGCCAGAAGTCCTCATATTTCGATGCCAGGAGAAGTGCAGTTAGACCGGCCAACTGCATTTGACCTTTTTTAATAGTGACCACCGATAGGTATCTATCAAGTAGCGCAACTGTGAGGTATAGTGTTTCTGGCATCAAATCAAATCTATGGTGGACCTGAAAACATCAGCAAAGCCACTCAAAACAGTGCTCAAAATTGGATTATATGCAGATAAAAATGGATAAAATGGTGGACACAGAGTCATGCAAACACCTCTATTAGCCAATTAACCAGTACACCTCGCATTTGGGGTGTAACTTCAGTCTGGTTCAGTAGGTAATTATCCAGGCTTGCACTTTGTGCCTGCATAAATTGTTTTAGTTAAGACATTCAAGCTGGTAGACAAAGGGTTATTTATCATAAACCAAATTCTAGCATAATATAACTGTTTCTTGGATGCCTACAAAAGAAGCCCGACAATGGTCCCCAAGGTCCCACAACCATACAGCTTGCCCCTCTCAACTAAATGCATGAGCGTGTAAGTTCTAAGCAATAGGACTACTATTTGTATGCTAATCTACCAACTATCGCAAACTTTCTATGGACGCTAACATAGGCCTGTCAAATATGTCCATGCATATAGCTGAGTCAAGATCAAGATGGAAAAAGCAAAATAGTTGATTTAATGTGTCAAGAATCACCTCCATAGCCCAGTAATACAAATAGATCTCGTCCACATATTCAGCAACTTCAAGAGGGTTAGTTTGATCATCAATGGATGATGGCTTCTCCATAATTGTAACTGCACTCTCTTCCATTAGCTGCATCGTATCACAACGTTATGAGAACAATCATTATACATTTGATATTGGGACAACAGGGAAATATGGCACAACCTTTGATCTTGATACAAGCATAGATGTGAATGATTTTCTACGACCAGATTTCTTTGAAATGTTGACATCAGATATCTTTGGTTTGAAATTGTTACTGCCCCTGATTTTAAGCTCTCCTTCAGCAGCTACATGGCAGCCCACAGAATCAGTACTCGTAGATACACATGAAATCACTTCTTTGTAATCTTTAGATGACATTGCAGCCTGCGATTTGTCCAAACTAGAGACATATCTAGACCTTGAAGGCCTTCCAGATTTGAAAGTAGTAAGACCAGTCCTCTGAATTGGCTGTATGACATACCAAGTCACAATTTTAGATTGAATAGTTGGCTAGGGAGGAAAAGAAGCAACCAGCTCATTGACTACTTGCATAGCTAATGTAGCAGCCAAATAGGGATGGAAGTAATTCTTCACAAAATGCCCAGGGCAATCAGGACAAGTCAAAATGATGAGAGACAAAAAAGAAATGGAAAAACAATAAAATCTATCTATTTTTCAGGTGGCCAAACCCAGTAGTTGAAAAGAAAAGGCTAATGTTCTGAGTGAAGCCCACATTCAAATGATGAGCACAACAAAAAGTAATAAATATAAGAATTTTTTAGATTCTATAAGATTAAAAACTTGTTATTTGTTAATGCCAAATTTGAACTATCACATGAAATATAATTACATTTAATTTTCCAATCAGAAATTTGGTTCCCCTTCATTTATTTTTCCACAAAACTGAAAGCATTTTTTTTTAAAGATCTCTTCTATATCAATGCCAGGTAGTTTAACTTTAACCTCCGCATTTTCTTTTTTTAAAGAGAATTAACCCAAGATGTCTCCGAACGATACAGAGAATTAACCCAAGACAAATTTCAAGATTTGCAGTGTGCAGCTAGCTTCCTTGGGTCTCTTGAACTAAAATTCCAGGTGAAATTAAAAGAAATTAAGGTAACTGTATGATAGTATGAGACACGTACCTTCACAGATTTTTTGAGCTTTTCACAAGCATTTGACTTACTTTGACCCCTTGAGCCCCTACGTAAAACCAAAGGATTATTTATTCAGAAAGAGTGGGTGCGACACAGCAGAACATTTACGCAAACCAATGTTTACACAGAAATAGCCAAAAAGTATGTTATTCTTATGTAAAATGATGAGCCCGTCTTAAAGGACTTCTGATTATCAGAATATCAAGGGAAAAAAAGGTGGATCTGCTGTTATTTAAGTTGGATATAACTTATAAGCCATAAGGAATTGTGAAAATCTAGTAAAGTGGGCTACAGGCTACTAGCAAAACAAATATCCTTGAATGAAAAAAGTTTGGACAAGGCATTGACCTCCAATTTAAAGGTTTTTGGAATTTAGCTATTCCTAGGAAGCAAATAGTTTGATTTACCACAATCCAGATTCGGACTTGTATGCTTCGACATAAAAGATAAAAAAAAAAAAAAAAAAAAAAAAATGGTGTAACGTTGTTTACTTTTGAGGCATCCTAGCTCATAAATATAATTATATATGGGTAAGAACTTTTTCATGATAATCCATACGAGTTTTTTAAAGTTTTGCAACAGAACAAAACACTTGCATCTAAATATAGTATTTGAATACTTGAAGTCTTACGCATGGATGCCAAATATGAACTCACATTACAAGAAAACCATCACTGACTCGGTCCTTCCACAGTTTGCTCTTGGCATCACTTGCTTCAGATATCATCTTTGCACCAACTCTCCTTTTAACTGAAACAGACAGAGAAGTTAACGCACTACCTCTAGTGTTTAGCCGACTTGTTTTCTTTACTTGTTTCATCATGGATAAATACAATTGTCTTACTCTTACCGAGAAAGCCAAATTTCCTTTTATCCTCATCTGCACTTTCAGCATTTTCCTAAAAGCAATACAAACCAAAAGATGCATATAATTCATTGTAATTCTTCAAGAAGGTGTAGCCATGAACTTGAAAGACACCTTAAACTGAAGCTAAGATGAGATTGTGGACTACCTTGGCACTAATTTTATCACCATGGCTAGCTTTCCTTGAAACTGGAAACGAGTTCCTATAAATAACAATTTTAAAGAAACAATAGTGTTGGATCAGATATTCAGATGCATTCAAGGAATATTTTAAAGAAATTAATCAATTAAATATTCAGAAAATCACCAACCTCACAACGTGATTAGTAGTCTTGCCTTTACACCTGAAAATAAATGATAGTAATGTTTAGGGGGGAACAACAGTAACTAGGGTATGGACTTCATACTAAATCTGAGGATGAAGTAGCTACTGAGTTTGGAAAATATTACAGATCTTTGTTGGGTTCCTCTTCACAATGTAGGGTATGGACTTCTAATTAAATCTGAGGATGAAGTAGCTACTGAGTTTGGAAAATATTACAGATCTTTGTTGGGTTCCTCTTGACAATGCAGGGATATTGATAAAAACATTGTTCAGAATGGTGGTGCTCTACTCAGTCAGTAAGCTCAACATTTGCTAGTTCAGGAAGTTACAGAAGCGGAAATAAAAATGAGCCTATGGGATATTGGAAATGATAAGTCACCAGGACCTGATGGATTCACTTCCAAATTCTTCAAGAATACTTGGCAACTAACAGGGCCCTATGTATGCAATGCAGTCAAGGAGTTCTTCAGATCAGGAGACCTCTTAAAACAGATTAACCATACAGCAATCTCTCTGATAGCTAAGAAGACTGATGCCTGCGAAGTTGAGGATTACAGACCTATCTCATGCTGCAATGTCCTCTATAAAATTATTTCTAAAGTGCTAGCCAACAGACTCAACCCTACCTGAGTACCTTAGTATCACCTGCTCAAGCTGGGTTCATTAGTGGGAGATTAAGGGGGGGAAATGTAATGCTGCTACAGGAAATGTTAAGGAAATATGCAAGGAAAAGAATCAGCCTGAGATGTCTTCTGAAAATAGATCTAAGAAAGGCTTATGATACTCTGTCATGGAGCTTCCTCAAGAATATGCTCACTGAACGCTTCCTCGAGAATATGCTCACTGAACTTCATTTTCCAGAAATCTGCATCAAATGGATCTCTCAGTGTGTCTGCACAACTACCTACTCTCTGAATATAAATGGAAACCTGCAGGGCTATTTCAAAGGACAAAGAGGGTTCAGACAGGGGGATCCCTTCTCTCCTATGCTAGTTGTAATGTGTGCAGATTACCTGTCTAGATTGCTCAAGTGCAAAACAAGTAGCTCACTGTTCCGATTCCATCCAAAATGTAAGAAATTGCAGATTACTCACCTGGCTTTTGCAGATTACTTGATAATTATGTCAAGAGGTAATACACAGTCTATGAGAATACGGGTTGAGTGCCATCAAAATTTCAGAGAATGTTCAGGGCTGGATATCAATGCTACTAAGTCTTCTTATTACACTGCTGGAGTAACAGAAGAAGATGAAAATAATCTCATCCAGTCGACGGGTTTCTCTAAAGGATCATTCCCCTTCACGTACCTAGGTATACAAATCTCATCAGGGAAGTTACTTGTCTCTCAATTCTACCCTCTACTTGATAAATTTGCTCCTTGGAATGCCAAAATCTTGTAATATGCTCGGAAAATTGAACTTATTAGATCTGTACTACAAGGAATTGAAGCTTTCTGGTTTGCTATTATCCCTTGTCCAATTTCTGTTATTAAAAGCATCAATAGGTTTGTACAAATTCCCTATGGAAAAATCCTAGAGTCAAATGGAAAGACATGTGTCTCCCTAAAAGTGAAGGTGGCCTGGGTTTGAAAAACTTGAAAGAGTGGAATATAGCTTTTATGTGCAAACTACTTTGGGATATTCTTAGGGAAGAAGATACTCTTTGGATTAGATGGATCCACCGTGAATACTTGAATAGATATACAGTTTGGGAATGGGATGTGCATAAGGTAAATTATTCTCCTCTTATTAAAAGAATTATTGATGCCCGTAATCTCCTACTTCAAATTGCAGGGACCCCAGCATAAGCAGAATCACTCCTCCCCCAGTGGATCCCAAATGGCAAACTGAGCATGAATCAAGCATATAATGCAATCAGGGCAAGAGGAGCAAGAAAGCCCTGGTGCAACATCATTTGAGATAACAAAATGACCCCTAAGCACTCCTTTATTGCCTAGCTTGCTGCAAAGAAGAAGCTAGCAGCAAAGGATCAGATCACATATAGGGAGATTGACCATACTTGCTCTCTATGAAACCTTGAGCCTGAAACTAGCACACACTTATTCTTCTCTTGCACTCACACGTCTACTATTTGTTTGCAGATTAGGAAATGAATGGATATCAAAAGAAAAATGAAGACACTGGAGACTGGACAGTGCACTAAAATGGATAAAGAAGGAAAGCCAAGGCAAGGGACGGAAAGGCAAAGCAAAAAGAATGGCACTAGAAGCAACCATCTACTACATCTGGACAAATAGAAACATGAAATGCTTTGAGAACAAAATGATGACACCAGATGAGATAGTGCAGCTGATCAAGACTCATGTGTATAGGATTCTGCAATCCTCATACCCACTACATTTCCACCAGTCTATCATACTCCAGGATCCAAATGAATATTAGAGTGCACGCAATAAGGAATCAACCCTTAAAGGAAAGAAGAAATCAAAAGGTGCAAACCAGGGGACTAAAGAACAACCAGAAGAACCCTGAGGACAATTTTTTGATCAGGAGAGGAGCTAAAGATTATTTCCGAAACTTGACGCCCATCATCTTTTTGCAAATTGTCAAGCTTGTAATAAGTTTAGCCTTTATAGCTTCCTCCTTCCCAGGGAATTCTAGGGATACTAATGTATTGCTTTGAAACATCCCCGCTTTGCAACATCCTTGATGGCATAGCCGAAGGGGATGTTTCAAAGCACTACATTGGTGTGTGTCCGAGTTCTGATAGCCTGGGCTTGAGGAGATGGGATCCACACTGGACAATGTCCAAATACCCCCCCTCATGATAGAACCTCGTGTAAGATACTTCCCACACGAGTATAGCCTGCTCTAGGAGCTCATAAAGCTCTATTTTGATAGCAACCAAACCCTATGGTACCTTAAAAATTAAAATCTTGTAAATATTTCTAAAGTTTTCAATATATTTTAACCTTCAAAATAAAAAATAATAATAATAATATCATACTTAAACAACTAAAGGGAACATATACATGCATATACCTCGCATTCATACTTTTGCAATCTTGAGCCTTTGGCTTCTGGAAACTTGTGGTGGCCCTCGTAGGTATGTTATTACCTACTGTAATGCACAATTATAAATTTTGTGCCATAACAAAATAAGAGCATGTAAAGAATCATTTTTTACCTTTACCAGAAGAATGAGAAATATCAATATCATGAGCTGTTGTCGCTGTTCTTTTTCCCTATGGACAGCAACAAACAGGATATAGGAATCATCTCTTTCATCTTAATTCAGGTATTACATGTGATAGTCTTGGGAACAGGGGAAAAAAAAGAAACAGAAAGGTTGATTGATTTGCAGTGTGGGGCAATTACTTTACTTCTACTATCGGTAAATAGCACCCTCATTAACTTGGTGACATTTAGCTTCCCTAGTTTCCTCTGCATCCTTGAAAATGATATGTTTTATTTCAAAGGTTATAATTTTTACTTTCAAGTGGGTGTATGCCATGGATGCAGCAAGTGGGATTACCTATTTCAAATCTCCCAGAGTAATATGCTACTCATAAAATGGTGTGTATCAGAAAAGTAGGATATATTAAAAATCATCATGATGCTTCAAGATGGTTTAGAAACCAATTTCTGTTTTAAGTTTTGAGATTGAAAGCAAAAAGTATGGGAACAGTAGTCTTTTGTCAATTAAGTTTCAGAAGGACAAATTTGTTTAAAGGATGCAGGAAATACCAGATTTTTTCATCTCTTATACTATTAGGAATTTCAAAGCAGCAAAGGATAAGATGCTGGATAAATGGTTACTTACCTCGCTAGGCTATAGAAAAAGTCTCAAGAATGCAAAATGATGTTCTTACCACTAAAGATTGGCTCAATGAAGCTCTGGAATTTTTCCCTCCAAACGAGGGCAACGTGGATGAATCCCTACATACAAAACAAGGTACAAGGCTGATAATCAATAATAAAAATGACATACCCTATGGATATAAAACAAATATAAAATTAAAAATTTCTTTCGTGTGTCTAATTGGTGATGTATCATTTTTAATGAACTGAAGTCGCATAAAAAATACTCCGTAACAAAGAAGATCGGATAGAGAATTGACTACAAAAAAAATGTACACAAGAATACAAGTATTCAGCACATTGTCAAATACAAGCCCATGCATGTACATTATCTAAGATGGAAATAAGTATTTACGCAGATCTGGGCATGTCCTTCCATTCTGACAACTAGGGAACCCGAAACTCTAATCTTTCTCTAAGGACTTTCGGTTGCATTGCTTGTTGTGCATACTTATGGTCAACAAAGAGGGAAGCTTGATCCACTTCAATCAAATGCATATTTCTTGGCTACTCTATAACTCAGCAGGGAATCAGGGATACAAGTGCTACCAACCAGCGACCAAGAAAGTCTATGTTTCTATTGATGTCACCTTTGCTGTAACTACAACTTTATACAAGTATATGTTGGAATGGTGGATTGTCCCACATCGGTAGTTTAGAGAATACTTGAACAACATATAAGGTTGGTGGGTTACTCCTCTCATTGCCAATTGGTTTTGAGATGGAACCCCGTTCGGGTTTATGTGTTGTTCGAGTCTCCCGTATGTGGGCCCGCACACACGACCTCCCTCCAGCGTCTTGACCCGCACCAGGACCAACCGAGTTTAACAGTATACCCCTTGAATGGTGTCACTTCTAAGTTTATGGATGACCAACAACTTGTTTTGTTACAAAACTAGATCCACAAGACCAACTTTCAAAGCTTCATTGTCCCCGTTCAACCCTGAGTACCCACCTTGTTTGCAATGTTTTCCTAGGTCTATTCAAGAGATAAGAGGACCATTCTGGTCCCCGAGCAGGAACTATCTTCTTAACCAACCACTGGACCTGAGAGCATCACACAAGAAAATATATTTTCAGAACCTCACTCTATCTCTCTTCATGATTGTCCAGAAACACCTGACTTGGAGTTATCCATTGCCCTTAGAAAAGGCAAACACTCCTGCACAAAAACTCCTCTTCATCCTTTAGCCAACCATGTTTCCTTACATTGTTTCTCTTCCTCTCGCAAAAAATCCATACAAGACCTAACCTGAAACCCCATTCCCAAGAATGTTTCACAAAAAAATGCATTGTTTCACTACCTCTCACAAAACATTCATACAAGACCTAAACTAATCTTTAACCTCTGCTTTCTCATATTTTAAGTGGTTGATCTATACCATCCAACTTGAGGGGGAGTGTTAACTATTACACAAATATCAACCAATAGGGAAGTCATATATACACTCACCTTACTATAAAGCTATCACTGACACGATCCTCCTGCAGTTTGCTCTTGGCATCACTTGCTCGAGATACCATTGCTCCAACTCTCTTTTTTACTAAAATAGAGAGAAGTTTTTAAACAAACTGAATTTAGCCTGTAGGTCTTCTTTACCTAGTACGGTGAAAAAATCATTGCTTACCGGGAATACCATACTTTCGTTTATCTTTATCTGCACTTTCAGCACTTCCCTACAAGTGATATAGCCCGGAAGATGCATCATTGTAATTTTCAAGAAATTGTCGCTGTGAATTGGAAAGACACTTGACACCTGAAGTTTCAGTTATTGCGCTACCTTAGAATTACTTTTATCACCATGGATAGTTTTCCTTGAAACTGGAAACGATGCCCTACAAACAATCATGACAATAGAGAAGCGATAATATTGAAGCAAATGCAGGAGAAAAATGTGGAACAAACAAATGAATTATTATTCAGCAAATCACCAACCTCGCAACTTGATTAGTACTCTTGGTTTTACACCTGATGATTAATGATAATGATGTTTAGAGGAAGAGCAACAAACAAGGAAGATCTTTAAACAATAATCAACAGAAACAAATCTAGAATATTATCGAACTTAAGAACCTAAAGGAAGCATAAACAAATTTAGAATAACATTGAACTTAAGAACCTAAAGGTTACAGAACAAATATATACCTATCCTTCATATTTTCGCAAACTTGAGAGCTTGAGCTGGCTGTTGAAGATATGTTGTTAATGACTGCCCAAAGCACATTTATAATTTATGAAGAACTGGTGCATATTTTTCCATATAACTCAAGCCCACAAAGTATCACTTTACCTTTACCTGAAGCCTGAGAACTATCAATACCATGAGCTGTGTTTGCAGTGCTTTGCCCCTACACAGAAACAAACAGGGAATAGGAACCATCCTATTAGATGGGATAAGAGGGCAATTATGCTACTGCAACTATCAGAAAATAACATCATATTTAAATTGGTGACATTAAGCTTCTTTCTAAATTTCCAAAAGAAAAACATTATCTTGCATTTGCTCATTATAGAGTTCCCATAGAGGCATGCCATGGTTGCTGCAAGTAAGGTTAGTAGGTTACCCATGTATTGCCTCCCCAACGTAGAATTTTATCCTTTCAAGTGATGTTTATGTGAAAAGGATAAACATTGACCAAACATGATGCTTCATATGGTACAGAAATCAAATTCAATTCTGTTAAGTTTTGAGATTGTAAGCAACCAGTATGGCCAAGATTAGCCTTTTTGGCAATTAAGTTTAAGGACTGGTTATATATAGGTGGAGACAACCATTTTCTTAGGTAAAAGTACAGAAACTTCCGAGATCAGCTTATGCCTTTCTAGTTCTGAAACAGTGAAGGACTGAGTCCTGGGTGAAGTGGCAATGACCTTGTTACTTGTTAGGACGGTACAGGAATATAGTTTCATGAATGTAAGATGATGTTCTTACCATTAAAGATTGGCTCAATGTAACACTGGAGTTTCTTCTTCTCAAAGTCTGCGAATCCCTACAGAAAACCAATAGCAAGAATGACAGAAAATAAGTAAATCGGTAACAAAAATGAAATAATATTCAAAAAAATATTAATCAGTTCTTTCATGTATCTGATTAATGGAGAATATGATAGTCATGGATTCGAAGCTTTTAATTCCTTTGCAAGGTTAATGGACTAGGCTGTTGCATTTCTTTGGTAACCATTTATCAAACAGAGGATTCCTAAACCCTTTTTAGCTTTTCATTTAGTAACCACAAAGATGTGCTTCCATAAATGCGGAAAAATATATACAATATGGAACTTTTATATATAAAAAGATTGATCACTACTACACTGGCAACAATGATTAACGAATCTTAGATTCCCTTAACAAACATGAAGAATAGTACCTCCTACAATTTTCGTGAATATTTGCTTCTTACCAAAAATGAGCACAAGATTAAATGGTGTTATAGGGGGAGAAATTTTTAATAATATAAGTGCCTCCACAAGTACATGCTACAAGTGTCCACCTCTTAATAGTGTATGTCATGCTTGAATCAGCTTAGACAGATATGGATTTAAAACAGGAATTATTGCTAGAAAGACAAAAAAATATTGGTAAACTCACTTTGTAAAAGTGCCAAACACATTTTTCTTCACACTGCAATAGAAATATGAAAGTTCAATTAGTTATGTGGATCTTCAGAAGAAGAAGAAACTATCAATCAGAAAATTGTTACTTTCATTTAACAGAAGCCACTAGCATTTGTTTCAAAACAAATAAATGCAAAATCTTGGTTGGAATATATACTTACACTAGCTGTGAGCCACCATGTAGATTGACAGTATAGGTTCTTGCAACATTACTTAGATCTGCCAATGCTTTCCTCCCAACATGCAATTTCACTAAAACAAGAAGTGTTAGGGATCATATCTGTAAGACATCAACTGTAATATGTAAAACTAGTATCATGAGGATCATACTCGAAGTGTCAAGCTTCCTTCCGTTGGGCTCAATAATAGGACCCTTCAAATCAACAAAGGGAAACAAAGAAAGTAGTGGGTTTACTGATATAGAATAGCTAAAGAAAAAGGTATTGGTGAAGTTAGATATTGTACTACCTTTGAGTTGTTATCTTTTAACACCCTTGTTGTTTTCTTCAATACAGCAGATTTCCTTCTACAAGGAAGAGATGCAATGAGCCTTTTTAGAAATAAAAACACGTTCTTCATAAAAGAGATTACATTTGTATCTACCGGAACTTCCATAGGTCTAGTGGCCACTGGAAGATAATGTTAGATTCGGAGGACTGATTCTGAAGTTTAGATCACTAAATAAAGAACAAAAGGGAAGAAAACTGCAAAGTTTACACAGTAAAGGGCTAAAGGCGACCATTTTGCTTAGACCTTTCTCTGAGCCAATAAGCAAGGATCACTGGTGTGCAAACAGAAGAACCTGGATGCATATTAATTCAAGAACCGGTCAGGGCAATGCCCTTACAGAAATTAGTTCTAGACTTCCAGGCAATGTCTTCCCCAAACTACCCTAATGATCAGATCTATGGCTGTCTACTCACATAATAATTAGTAAGTCCTAACGCTTGAAGGGCAAAGTCCCAGGATAGCCAAAATTTTGTTGACAAAACATCCAACAGCTTCACATCCATAACCTTTTGTTTTTAGAACTCCTGAACATTTTGGATTGACAATGCAGGAAGCTTGTGCATAAGTTGCATAACTACCCTATCAACATAAGTGACTACTTGATTGCAAGATGGTCTTTAGCATCTAATATACCATCATTACATCCAAAACCACTTCAATATACAAATACAACAGTAGTTACATTCTTACGAAAGACAAAACGTCAAAAAGATTGAAATGGAAACATACAGAGCAAAAATGTATACTTACAAGCCTTTAACGCTGACAGTCTTAGGGCCAGAAGTAGAAATTTTCTCAGAATCTGAATAAATCCTGAGTTTACTCTTCAAAACTGTTGATAGAAACAACGAAATCAGCAAACAGAAATCAATTCACATACTGCAAACGGACTGATATTTCACTAGATCTGTGGCGTATACCTCTCGTTCTAGGACCAAAACCATCTGAATCCTCCTTGCCCGCTACATCGACGGGCTTACCCTAAAAAGCAATAGAACATTATTGTAACCAATAATCGTGTGGAGAGCAAAGACACGTAAATTGAAGTAGACTAGGGTTTTCCAGTACCGTAATTGGCTCCATTTCAGATGCGATGCTTCCTAGTTCTGCAATTCAAGCCACTTCTGGAGCGGAAGTAACTTCACCAAAATTGCAAAGGCGATTATGAAAAGTTATGGAGGAACCGTGCAATCGAACCTGAATTTGTGATACGCAGGCTACAGATTGAGAAATGGCGGTGGATGGGGACTGGTTTTCTCCTCGATGAGCAAATCAGGAAGAGAGGATGTGGAAGCGGACACGGAGATGTAACTCGAACTGAAGCAGCGCCAATTGCACTGTTTTTCAAATTTCCAATTTATTTACCAAAACATACGGTCTATTTGGAATTTTGGATTATCATTAATCATTACTTATAAGTTATAATAGAATTTTTTTTCAAACTATTCACTACAAACTAAATAATTAACAAAATATTCAAACATTTAAAATATTTATAAAAATATTCATTTTTTGCAGTTGTTTCATAAAAACGTGGTCTTAAACCGCGTTTTATTTAGAAGGTGAAAATATTAAAATTTAAGGAAAAGGGGACAAAAATTTAACAAAAGAAACGCGGTCCCAGACCGCGTTTCTAGTGTTAATTTTATTTCGGGATAAATTGTGTAATTTTTTATTTTTGTTAGACTAAAGACGCGGACTCAATCCGCGTGTCTTGATTTTTTTTTATTATTATTATTATTTCTGAGGAAAAGTGAAGACAGGTTAATGGAGGATTTTTTTTTTATTTTTGTTAACCTGTCTTCACTTTTCCTCGTGAAAAAAAAAATCAAAAGACGCGGATTGAGTCCGCGTCTTTAGTTTAACAAAAATAAAAAATTACACAATTTATCCCGAAATAAAATTAACACTAGAAACGCGGTCTGGGATCGCGTTTCTTTTGTTAATTTTTTTGTCCCCTTTTCCTTCAATTTTAATATTTTCACCTTCTAAATAAATCGCGGTCTAAGACCGCGTTTTTCTGAGACCCCTGCAAAAAATGAATATTTTTGTAAATATTTTGAATGTTTGAATATTTTGTTAATTATTTAGTTTTTAGTGAATATTTTGAAAAAAAAAATCGTTATAATACACACTATGACTTATATACACATTGTATTATAATTATAATTATAATTATATTATTACAGTATAATGCAATATTGTGTATTAATGTAATGGAGGATTTTTTTTTTATTTTTGTTAACCTGTCTTCACTTTTCCTCATGAAAAAAAAAATCAAGAGACGAGGATTGAGTCCGCGTCTTTAGTTTAACAAAAATAAAAAATTACACAATTTATCCCGAAATAAAATTAACACTAGAAACGCGGTCTGGGATCGCGTTTCTTTTGTTAATTTTTTTGTCCCCTTTTCCTTCAATTTTAATATTTTCACCTTCTAAATAAATCGCGGTCTAAGACCGCGTTTTTCTGAGACCCCTGCAAAAAATGAATATTTTTGTAAATATTTTGAATATTTGAATATTTTGTTAAATATTTAGTTTTTAGTGAATATTTTAAAAAAAAAATCATTATAATACACACTATGACTTATATACACATTGTATTATAATTATAATTATATTATTACAGTATAATGCAATATTGTGTATTAATGTACGACTGTATACAACAACAAAAATAAACTTAATTTGGATTATCATCATTAGTTAAATATATTGGTGAATGTAAGAAGTACAACAATAGTTATTGTGAGTAATTCTATTTTTCAAAACAATTTCATATCTAAAAAAAAATTAAAATAAACATATGTATTTATATCCCAACTAAAAAGCTAGAATAATAAAAAAAAATACTTTTATTTTGTTTTATATTAGTTTTAAATTTGTAAAATAAAATAAATTTATCAACAAACTATGTAGACAAAGATAGTAAGACACTGAGACTAGTTAACCTATTTACCAAAAATAATCCAGCTCAATTGAATCATATAATTTTAATTGATAAAACTGATTAAAATAACTCAATCTTGATAAGAGTGTTTACTTTCACCTTTCAAATATAAGAAAAATAAATCAACCTTTGACGAATGTGGTAATAAAGTACCTCGACTCATTTTTCCAACCATAAATTATGTCAGAACAGTGACATGAATGAAACTGATCAATTGGTATCATTCTCATGAAAACAACTCATCCAAAATTCTCTAAAATCTTAATTTCGTTAATTATATGTCATCATTTTGGCATGGATTTATGGTCATGAAAAAAATCGTAATACTCTGTTACCACATCCCTATAAATTGGGTTTTTTTTACCGTTGAAGAGTGAATTTTTTTAACACTAATCCAAAAGTTAGGTTATTTTTACCATTTTAATTCCAACATATTCCGAACTTTTATAAAATGATATAGTGGATAGGGTTTTATAGATTTATATGAATTTGCTCATGGTGGCTTCAAAATCAAGAAATAATAGTCTCGACATAAATTAGAATATAACACGACTTATATATCGAAAATTTACAACATTAATTCAGTATTTTCTACAAAAAATTGTAATATCTAATATAATAATAATAGAATAAGTGGGATGGTTAATAAAATATATTTGAAAAACAAGAAAATTCGATGATGTCTTTGCCATGATGTGATGGAGTATTTTAGTTTTTATTTAAGCCAAATTATTTACCATGATGAAACAATAAATCTGAAAAAATATTACATATATAATACGAAAAATACAAAATACTAAAAATGAATTACCTCAAAAACTTTGGTAGAATAAGAGATCTAATGTTTGAATCACTTAACATAGACATGAACAATTGCAGAGTGTAGTTGCACACATTGAACGTTGTAGGCTGTGAAGACATTAATCCTATGAACTAAGAGAAGATGTTGTTCGTAAGATTACTATTTGAAGTGAATCTCCTACTTGTAAGTTACATAAGTTGGTGCACTGGTTCTTCTAAAATTTTTTTTTAAAAAAAAGTGGGTGCATTAGAGTGGACTGTAGAGGAGGGAGGGGGATACTGGATAGTCTGGACCCTCTATGCTTCATACAGTGCAACACAAAATTATTTCGGGTATATATAAACATTGGAAAAAAAATTAAAAAGTGTTATAGATTCTATACCCTTATATTGATATGTTTATGAAAATTTATTATGAAAATTCATGTTTTAAAAATATAGATAATTAAAATATCGATTCTTTTAGAAAATAATTTTTATTATTTTTTTAAAACATGATTTTTCATAATAAAATTTTATAAACATATTAATATAAGTGTGTAGAATCTAAAAGTATTTTTTTTAATGTTTATCTATACCCGATATAATTTTGTGTTGCACCGAAGGGAGTACCAGAGGGGAGTAGGGGATCCGAGCCACCTAAAAATATTTTTTTAATGTTTATTGAGCTCCTTATTTAGTCATATGTTTTGTTCTGTTGATGAAAGATTTTATTAGGCACATTTTACCATTATACATAACCCTGCAATATTAGATTTCTTTTTTCATAAAATTTTGATTCATAATTCTAAAACTAGAACTGCATATGTACATAGCCATCATTTTGTCAATATCTTGTATAATTAATAATTATCAAAGTTCAAGAGGATTGTGCTCTATACTCGAGCTACCTTCCAATAATGTGAAGTACACATTTTATTTGTTTTTTGTTTCTAATAGATAATCCTTACTAGAGAATTTTAGAGAGGTTTATTGTTGAAGGGTCTATCACTTATGGATAGTTGCTGTATATGTGAGAGAAATGAAGAACGTTTTTAGAGTTGAATGTAGGGATTTTAAAGTTGAACCTTTACTTTGGAACTTGCCAACGAAGATGGTTGCGAAGGCCTACATATTGCACGTGGTGGGTTGTATGGGTCTAAAAGAAGACACCGCCAATGAGCTATGACAACTTTCGTCGTATAAGCCCTTGGGTGATTTACTTGGCTGCCCTTATTTTTCCGTTTTATATTCATCGCAATTGGTATGCTTCTTCAATATCGCTTTTAATTTCTTAATGATTTTTTGTTTTTAAGGCTTTCTGTGAGCTTCGTGTCCTCTTAATATAGGTTATGGAGATATACATCCTATAAACACAAAGGAGATTTTGTCTGTGGTGATTCTCCTCCTTCTGAAGTCCAGAGGAGAGAGCTGAAGAGGTGAGAGAAGACAATGATGAGATACAATGCGTCGAATTACTTTTCCAATGCGTCGAACTACTTCTCCTCCTTCTGAAGTTATATAGTAAGAGTAAATAATACTTTTTTCAAACTTTCGATTCATAATACTTTTCCAATGCGTCGAATTACTTTCATTTTTTTTAAAAAAAAATGGTTAAACGTCTCTATAAAAAAAAATTAAAAATTTCACTTTTATAAGCTCCAATAAACTCTTCACAACCGCTTGGTAACCCAGTATCAGAATCTGGGACGACCCAGTTGATCAATATGGGTATGGGCCGGCCCAAAAATGAAAGGAGCACCTACCCGGGAGTTCTAGGGCAACCACAGATCGCTCCCCACACCTTAAAACCCTAATTCCCCCATTTCCTTTCATTGTTCTCTCCCAATCTCCCCACTCTCACTCCGCCTCCAACCCCCCGCCGCCCGCCATGGGAAGAGTGATCAGAGCTCAGCGTAAGGGAGCAGGTTCCATCTTCAAGTCCCACACGCATCACCGCAAGGGTGCGGCCAAGCTCCGCACCCTCGATTTCGGCGAGCGCAATGGATACTGCAAGGGAGTCATCACCGACATCATCCATGATCCGGGACGCGGCGCTCCTCTCGCACGCGTCACCTTCCGTCACCCGTTCCGCTACAAGCACCAGAAGGAGCTATTCGTCGCCGCCGAGGGTATGTACACCGGCCAGTTCATCTACTGTGGTAAGAAGGCGAATCTCATGGTCGGAAATGTCCTGCCTTTGAGGTCTATCCCTGAAGGAGCTGTTGTTTGCAATGTTGAGCACCATGTTGGAGACCGTGGCGTCTTCGCTAGGGCTTCTGGAGATTACGCTATTGTTATCAGCCACAACCCTGATAACGATACTTCTAGGTAAATCTTTTTTTTTTGCTGCTATTCTTTGTGTTCTGGTTATGGTTTGATCTTTTGATTTAAGTTTGATAGGTTCGCTCGATTTAATTGGCGTATATAGGCAATTGGTATTCAGTTAATGAACAAAATTACATTGCGTGATGATATTATATTGTTTTGATATTCAAATTTAGTGCAAGTAGATATATTATGTTAAGGTTGATAGCTTTGCTGTGAATTTATTGTTGTGAAGATCTTATAGATGAGTGGAAACATCTTCTGCTGATCATTTCCTCATTTCAGTTCTATCTATGATATATGATTCATGTAAATCATTCAGTAAATTTAACAATGGGTTATGAAGTGAGAAATGGCCTTGTGTTAAGAAATCACTGAATGAATTTTGAATAAATTGATCTTGGTTTGTGTTTCCATATCAGTGGAGGAATACAAAATTGCAGGATCAATGCATTTCAGTTTTATGAACATATCTGAAATACATTAGTCATTTGTCTAATTGTCTATCAAAAAAATATGATACATTAGCTTTTTGAATTATAATTTTTCTTTCATTGTTTTTGGGAAGATAATGTTTCAATTGATCTGATGTGATTGGTTATTAGGGTCAAGCTTCCGTCTGGCTCCAAGAAGATCGTTCCGAGTGGCTGCAGAGCCATGGTTGGCCAGGTTGCTGGTGGAGGACGTACGGAGAAGCCCCTTCTTAAGGCCGGAAATGCATACCACAAGTTCCGTGTGAAGAGGAACTGCTGGCCCAAGGTTCGTGGTGTTGCGATGAATCCAGTTGAGCATCCCCATGGTGGTGGTAACCACCAGCATATTGGTCATGCAAGTACCGTTCGCCGTGATGCGCCACCTGGGCAGAAGGTTGGTCTCATCGCTGCCAGGAGGACTGGTCGTCTCCGTGGACAAGCTGCTACTGCTGCTGCAAAGTCTGATAAGTAACTTATCTAGGTATTTTAGCAGTCAGTAGCTTCCTCTCGTTTTGCTTTTATGCTGTCTTGTTTGTTTTCGCTTGAAGCCGGGATAATGCAATTTGCTGGCAGAGTTATGACTTTCTATATCTTCTTATTACAACAATGGTTTGTTATCCTACAAAATTTTCGCCGGTATGGCTCTTCTGTTGGTCCATTGTCAAGTTATGATTTGCATATGTTTTGCCCTGGATGAGCATTGTCTGATTATTGGTGTTCTGAAGCTGTTGAATATCAGTTGCTGATTTTTGTGTAGAAAATAGATACCCATCACCCTTGTTTTTTCCTTAATCCTTAATATCGGATGTGCCACCAACACCAATCCCTGCCCTTCTTATCTGTGATTGCCATTCTTCGAAATTCATCCACAATTGGGCCCTTTGGCTGTGAGTCCGTGACTGTGACAAAGGATCATTTGTAGAACCCTTAGACCATCCGCAACGGAGCATCATGCGGATCAAAACCCATGGCCAGCTCAGCAAAATTGGAAAGAGGGAGGAGAGAGACTATATGATCCGGGGGAGGAACGCCCAGTACTGATTCTGCTCATCCCCATTTAGTTTTTTTTGCTAGCCAATGGTTGAAAGCCACGTGGCATAGGGTTTAATTAAAATTTAAATCCTCATTTATTCGTTAAATAAATTGTTATTTTAAAAAAAATAAAATTATTTTTGAATACGATTTATTTTTCTCTCTATCCAATGAATAACTATTTTGCATATGTTTGGAGGAAAAAAAATTCGCTATGTTTACCATATGTTAAAGATTTATAATCACGTAACAACATTAATTTAAATCAACATAAACTTATACTATAAAATACATAAATTTGAACATTAAATAACATTTCTTATTTTATGTATTGTTGTTTTATTTTGTCATATGTTTGTTAAGTTGGAGTTTCAGTTGATGTGTTATCTTAGGTGTAATGTTGTTTTGATTAATCAATGAAGTTCGACTTTTTTTAATAAAAAAAATTAGTATTAGGCTACATATAGTTAGCTTTATTATTTTTTTCGTGTTTTTTCTATTTATCAATTTAATAAAATATTTCTAAATTTAATTGTGTGCCTTATTTATTTTAATTATTATAGGTATTAATATTAATATTAATAATATCATTAACCAAAATTTTTAAGTAAAATAAATCAACATTTAGCTTAATAAATATAAAAAAGGGTAAAGTGAGTTTTGATTCGCGCGACTCTTTGTTGTTGATGAAAAATGTAAAAAACTGAAAAGTTAGTGGAAAGCTGACGTGGCATGAATAGTTGGATGTCCCAGTTAAGTACGACCTACTTTTTCTAGGATTCATTTGCTGTTATACTTTACGGTTCTTTAGGTATCTCAAGATCATTTATACTGTCATATGCTAGGTAGCACGGACACCACTTGGTCCACTTGTGAGTTGTGACATTGAGACATGGTAATTTTTAAAAACATAGGACACAAACATGGCTAGGAAATGAACTCCAAACTTGTATTTCCGAACCCAAAACAACACTACAACCACTACTTTAGACTGCTCAAGTTTGCACCGAAAATACCATTAAACTATTAATAAAATTAACCAAAATCTTTTAATCAAAATCTAAAGAAAAATGGTCATGGGAGAAGAGACAAGTGTCCTGGCGTTTCGGATAAGTGCCATGTTGTGTTTGAGTGTTGAACATGAATATATTGCCTCCTTATAAGTTTTCGTGCTACATAGATCATAATATCATATGCATATTTTCGCTATCCAATTAAAAGAATTTGAATACCAAATTGTACCTGCATTCATACAATATTTATCAACTAATCTACTTGCTCCAAGGCGAGTTTTAACTTAAAACTTCGAATTGATGCGCAAAATTGGTTGATTGTAGTTGTGGTTTGATAGATTTGATACGAAACTAATGAGTTGAATATGTCAGTTGTGGTTTGAATCGATGCGCAAAGTCGTAAGGGTAACAATGAGACAAGTTGGGTTATATTCAAGCCTTGGTTGTAGGTTTTTTAGTCATTTTGAGTAGTGTAAAAATTTGGATTGGTTGAGTTAGGCTTTGTCCCAATCAAATATGGCCTACTTTTTACAGGATTCATTTGCTTTCCGTTTTGTTATTGGCACGACGACTTCTCGCCATCGGCACGGTGCCGGTGCCGACTCTCCAGGTCGGCAGCCATAGTGCCGAACCCGAGTGCCCAAGTCGGCAAGTCTGGATGGAGAATCCGAAGTGCCCAAGTCGGCAAGTCTCATATTACTATATAACAGGTCGCCAACAACGTCGAGGGCTATGCCGACCTGGGACTTCGGCACCAGCATCAGTGTCGATGGGACGGAAAGCCTGAAAAGCTGAAGTTTCCCTGCGTCAAGGGCTATGCCGACCTGGAGAGTCGAAGTCGGCATCCAAGATGGAGACTTCGGAGTTCGGCACCGGCGTCTTCTGTGTTGAATTGGGAACTCGGCATCGGCACCGTGCCGATGGCGAGATGTGCGTCGTGCAAATAACAGAACTG
The DNA here is from genome assembly GCA_037127255.1 of Persicaria tinctoria. Classification (NCBI taxonomy): domain Eukaryota; kingdom Viridiplantae; phylum Streptophyta; class Magnoliopsida; order Caryophyllales; family Polygonaceae; genus Persicaria; species Persicaria tinctoria. The sequence goes on from JBANSL010000008.1 coordinate 17,346,365, forward strand.
TTTGCTTTTATACCTTGTAGTCTTGTACGATATTTTAAAACCTTATTTAACTTAAAAGTACTTGTACACTAATGCATATGATTTTTTACAAAGTACACTTCTACATGTAACATAATTAAAAGAAATTGTTATAATATCTTTTAAATCTAACTATTTTTTTTTTACCGAATTGGAACAAAAAAAGTATTTGCTTCAAACTACTTAAGGATTATACAATATAACATTCTTTCAATTTGTTATAATTTAAATAAATTTTGTATAAACACCCGTTTACACTAATAAATTATTTGCAATAACTATTATTATTATATTAAGTTAGAGATGAGAATAAATATCATAACTTAATATATACAGTATTTGGTAGTATACAAAATGTCAACAAAAACACATTTATGAAAGCATATAAACTGGACTGTGAACAGTTTGCAAAAAAAAAAAAAAAGAGGCAACATGAAGATTTACAGGGAAAGGAAAGATCATGACATAGGATATTATTTACACTGCATTAGGGGTTGATGTGCTGCTGTTGATCAAACTGATGGTGTAGACCTAGGAAGCACGGAAACGGCATTTGACATTTTCTGGAGGTGTCCGAAACGGGAAAACGCAGAAGCAGTGGGAAAGCGGCGGGGAAACGGCATTTTTTTATTCTTTTAGTCTTCTTCGTCAATCCTCACTCCTCAATCCTCAGTTGCCCTATTTTTTTGTTTGATTTCATTTTTTGATTCTTCTAGTCTTCTTCGTCAATCCTTTGAATGATATTTGTTTGATTTCATTTCATATTATCGTTTCCTCACCGTTTCCTGATTTTTAGACTTGCCGCTTCCCCGTTTCCCGTTTCCGTTTCCCGTGTCCGTGCAACCTAGGTGTAGACTTTGGAGAACCTGAACCACCAATTTCTGTTGTAGTCAAATAGTTCTCAGAAGAGCCTGAACCATTTAACGGCTTTATGTAACTGCCAAATCCACCATTCCCGGATCCATCTTGTGATGGATATGACCTCATCCCCGTCCCCCCGCCCATTTGGTTCCCCGTGCTCTGCACTGCAGAGCTGTTCTGATTGCCAATACCATCTGATGTACGGGTTGATACATCACGCATGCCAGCAGATGAACCAGTTTCATGTTGTGACATCCCTGGAGAGTATCCAGGCATCATTGTTCCAACAGGAGCAGATTTCGACAGTGAAATTTGGCTCTTAATGAAAGCATACAAACGACTCTCGAAAGTATCCAGGTTCAAATATTCCTCCTGTAAGTACTAGGACAATTTAGAAAACAGAACACCAACATAACACAGCACGATTTTCCATCATATACAAAAATACTAGTTGAAAAACCTGTGAAACTGCTGTCCTGAATAATCCCTCCTCCAGTTTCTTTACGATAACAATAAACCTCCTTCGAGATATCTTAGGTGCCTGTGTCTCTGACTGTTTTTGAACCAAGAAATGGAAGCTGAAAGAACATTGAAAATCAGTTCAGTATTAACTATTATCTATACAGCCAATGTCTGACAGCAGAGAATAAAATGATTTCATTATCGATCAACTACATCAATTACACTACACATGCCATGAATTCAGTCTCCATTAACCGGAAGCCCTGACCAAAAGGGAGAAACCAAAGACACATAGAAACTTGACACCAAATAGTGTTCATGAAATGCATATTATCATTCCAGCATATTAGGGATTTAATTATCAGCCAAAGTAGCATCTGTAGTGAAAATACAAACATTAATGGTTAATCTTAGAACCATATATAAAGGGTGAACATCAAACACCATTATTGATTGCTAACGAAAAGGGTGAACAAGAGAACCGGAAAATCTTGATACCAGAAACTTAGGATAGTGTTTATAGACTTTTCTACATCGAAACCTTACACTTTCTCTTGCATAAACCTTCTTGCTTTTAAAAGTTCAGGATCCATGACTGCTGAATATGCTAAACCCGGTATTTTGCTCCAGTGCATGATGGGGATTTTCGTTCTGCTGAGACGCCCCAAGCCGAATTTCACCAGCTGGAATGAGTAGCTGGCTGGATGGATATCTGCCCCCCTGGCCCTGGTAAATGTGCCTACACATTCATCTTAAATTTCAGCTTAAGATGTTTCTTAACATTACATTACATCAATAGATCATCTCAGCTGAAAAGCTTCAAATGATAGGTCATGCTTATTACTTCCTTCACACCAGATAGAGGATTATTAAGATCTAGTCCTTTGTTTTTATACAGTGGCTTTGAGATGAATATGGTCCTCATCTCAATTTTTGGAGCGTTTTAACTAAACACGGCTATGTTAAACCACTAGGAGGCTTGACACTCACCAGATAGAAGCGAAGCTGATCGGATTCTTCGGAATTTCGGTGATTGCGACAACGGCGCGAAATAGAAGATGAGGATTAGAATCAAACCGTGGAGTGCAGATTGGGGGTTGACTCTGTGAAACAGCAAAACCGATCAACACAGAATACAGATAAAATTCTCTCAGTTAGAAGTTCAAATCGAACACGAAACTGATTAATTCAGACCTAGGAATCAACCGGTAGGTTGGAAAGTGAGACAGCTAATCGCTATCAGAGAAACGAAATCAAACAAAGTAAACAGGGATAAATCTCAGTCAGGTCCGAGACGAGCGTACCAGACCTAGAAAGAAACCAGCTTAGTCGCTTAGAGAGAGAAGCCGATTGGAAGACGGAGGAACGGGATAACCAGTTGAGAGATTTGGAGATGAGGAAATTTCTGTGTAATTGCTGAATGAAGAAGACGAAGTCGCCATAGGTGGTTACATTGGGAAGTTGCAAGCAGTAATTCGGAAAACGACAAATTGAAAAAAGGAGTCCGCAGTACTCGGCCCAAACATATGGCCCAAAACTGAAAACGTAAACAATGGGTCGTAGCCCAATCACAGGAATATAATGAAGGAAATATATAATTTTTTTGGAACATTTTAACTAAATACGGCTATTTTTGTCACATGGTTGAATACAAATTTCTACTCTTACTCTTGCCAACTTTGGGTCTTTAGGAAACACCATCTCGGTTTGCTTGTAGTAAGGACATCTCGACCCCATAGACTCTACGGGCTACGGGGGTTACATTGGGTTGATAATTACGTCATGACTTGACTCAAGCTTTTCTACAAGAGTTTTTTTTTCCTTAGGCTTGATTTGTCTATTGTATATCCTAAGGGTATATGATAAGGAGACTTTATTGGGAAATAAAACCATAAAAGAAAATTGGCAAACCTGATAATCTAATTTAAAAATGGACTAAACCGGGTGTTTCTACAGAAATGCTTTCCAATTTGACTTTTTATCCTATACTTCAAAGGCATAAGATAGAAAACTTGTACTGTATTTATATATACATATGGGTAAAGAATAAATAAAGACGTGAATAAAATTATAGACCAGTAAGTTTAATTTGTGTTAGAATAAGAGATTACACTCGAAAATTAAAGCTTGTTCTTTTGAAAGATTTGACATGGGAGTGTCCCTTCCACATTGATTATAAAAGAGTAAAAATGATGAGTTATAAAAAAGGGTGAAACTTTACACAATAACTTAAGTTTTTGTGTTAAGTTGGCAGATCCCGACCTTATAATTGCAAAAATAATAATAATAAATCAATGTAACTTGACACATGTTTGCCTCGTATCAGAGCCGTGTTCGGCTAGATGGGTTCGTTGTCAATAGACCTGAGCATGAGTGGGTTTGGGCCGGGCCTATGAGAATATATTGGCCCATTTTAGCGGGCCGGGCTTGGGCTAGGCCCGATTGTTGGGTTAACCCTCTTGCCCAAACCCGCTCACATGGGCGGGCCGAGTAGCCACCGGACTGCCCATTATAATTTTGTAAAATATTATTTTTATTTTATTATTTTTGCGTTTGATCTTAAACTACACAAATGTGCTAAGTGTCTCAAAAGATTGAAATTTTATACAAAACAAAGGTATACAAGTTACACAAATGCGAAATTACACACTATAATTTGTATGTAGGTTCATTTCAATGAAAAAATCTTGAAAATAATATATTTATTACTATTGTATTTCTTAATTTATATGCGATGTAAATACTATTAGTATTTATAAAGTAATAGATGTAAAAGTTTGGATATTATATAATCAATATATATACTCCATAGTATTTTAATACAAATATATAAAAATTAATATAAGTAATATATATATATATAGGCGGGTCGGGGGGCTTAACCCTTAGCCCAAGTCCGGCCCTATGGGCCCGTCGGTCCGCTTGGGCCAATTGCCTTACCCAAGCTCGCATATTTTACAGGGTGGGTTGGGCGGACCGGGCGGGTTAGCCCATGTCTGCTCCGATCTAGTTGTCAAGCGCGAGTCGCGTTTGAGGGGGGCGTGTTGAGAGGTTTGGCACGGGAGTGTCCCTCCCACATCTATCTATATCTATATCTATATCTAATATAATACTAAAGCAGCTGCTTCCGCTGCCACATGTCAAATCCTCCTTAACTATAGGCTTACGTGGCCGTTTCAAATTAAACATGGCTCCACCTTAATTTAATCAATTATACATTTAATTTCTTAATTTTTTTAATTAAAATCTTTCCCAGTAATTATCTACCTATCTTAATTGATAACCTAATTCTACGGAAAAAATCACAACTAATCTAATCTTCCATATCATTAAAATAAGTCAACCTAACACTATTAATTTCAATTAAAAAATTGTATATTTAATTTCTTAATTTATTATTTTTAACACCAAAACATGATCATTAATTAAAGTAAATCATCCAACAAAACAACATCCAAACCACTGGGAAATTCAGATTTCAACACTACAAAGATAACCTACTGCAGGTCTAATTTGAGTCATAAAGTGAGATGTGTTGTTGCCCTGGCATCGAACAAAACTCCAATGAATCACATCGAACTCACTGGCCAACCTCCGAATCCGAGCTAGAAGCATATCAGTCTCTCCCTTAACCTTTGTTCCCCTCTGTAGCTGCCGGATGATGGCCTCGCAATCTAATTCACACACTACATGAGTCATCCCGGCCTCACCGCAAACCTCTACTATACTGCCCACAAGATAGCTTCTACTTTTGCCATTGTAGCACCCGACGTAGTTTTTACCGCCCTCGATCCCACCAAGCATATATCTCCTTTGTCGTCCCTTGCCACTAGCAGGGGCGGAGGGAGGGGGGGCATGAGGTGGCTCGAACCCCCCTGGGTCGGGGGAAAACGCAAAAAAAAAAAAAAAAATTTGTATTTTTTTTGTAATTTTTGATAATTTAAGGGTTAAAAATAGTTAAAAAGAGTATTGAATCAATAAGTTTGCTTAGCTTAGTTGGTATGGGTTGAAGAATAGAATGATAAGGTCTTGAGTTCGAATCCTTATACTTTCATTTCATTTTTGGGTATTCTTTCTCATTTTAGCTATTTAAATCATACATTTAGTGTGTTTTATACTATAATTCTTATAACAAAAATTGTATCTTATATATATATCTTTAAAAAAAAATCCCGAAAATTTAGTTGAGCCCCCCTCGGATTTTTCCTGGCTCCGCCGCTGGCCACTAGCTAGGCCAATCCTACAGCCTCGCTGATCGCTGACCGCCGCGTTGCAGTTCACTTTGATCAGCCCAAACTCCGACTTCTTCCACTTTGTACCGACCCCACCCATTACAGGCGCAACAACGTTCTCTCCTTTGCTCTCAGGTATTCCTCATGCCTAGCCCAAGCTTCCTCAACCATCATCACAACGTAGGCGGTCGACTCTTCGTACCTTAAAAAACGAACAGCTCTCCAAATCTTATTCAAGAGAATAGCCCACTACTCTGCACTAATTCTACCGAAAAAATCAAGCTAATCTAAACATCCATATCAAATATCAAATAATTGTAATTGAAATAATTCTACCCAAAAAATCAAGCTAATCTAAACCTCCATATCAAATATCAAATAATTGCAATTGAAATATACCATTTGTTGACAATTATTTAAAGAAATAATAAAAAATCAATTATAGGATCAATTAGTTAAGATAAACACGATCAATCTTCTTTTAAAAAAAAAACTTAAAATCTTAATAGATTAACATAATCTTTCCCTATATGATAGTCAAATCTTAATTGTAGAAATCTTAAACAATGAATAATTTTTATTTATTTTAGCAATTGTATTAAATTACTTAAATCAGTTTTAACTTAATATATATATTTTTAGGGTTATATTATTTTTAACCATATCACATATTCTTTTATCACATGTATTGATTTTATGTTTTCTTCTCATCAATCTCCAATAATCTAGCTAAATGTAAGATTAATTGCTACGTTAATTTGTTGTTTTACTTTTTAGGTTTTTTAATTCGAATGGGTTCATTCAATATATATTTTAATTATGTATCTATACACATATACTAAAACCGATGCATAGCGTTCTGCGTGGCGGCGTGTGAGTGAATCTGCCTACGTGGCGGCGCGTGAGTGCGTCTCCCAAAACTTTCTCCCGTCAAAAAGGAAATCTAATAAAAATAATTATTTTATTTTACCATTAACTCTTATAATTGGATAGATATGAAATATCTTATAAGGAAAAAATTATATCAATATAGCACAATCAATATAATTAAATGTACTAATAATAATAATAATATCTCCCACCAAAAAATCGTATTAGTAGTAATAATAAAACTAATTAGATATAATTAAACACATCGTATGTCTTTAATTACTCTATTTCAATATAATTAAACGTATTAGTAGTAATAATAAAACTAATTAAGCTATCATTTTGACGGTTGTTAGATTCAAGGTTTGAGTGTCTAATGGAGTTTTAGAAACACTCTGTAATCTATATCTATATTTTTTATTCTATTCTATATACATATACTAAAATTGATGTATAGCATTTTATGTGGTGTGTTGTTGTTGATTCTAGGGAAAAATTAATAAAATAATATGTTATCATAGTTTATAGAAAGTTGTATAAGTCCCAATCTATCTATTAGTTAATTTACAAAAATATAGATAAAAAAAAATATATTTGATGGTCATACTTACCAAAAATATTAATAGATAAATATGTTATATTTGTTAGGTGCTATTTTATTTATATCTAGATTATTTTTTGGTGGAAATAATTATTTATATCAAAACCAATCATTTAATAATTGTTATTTTATTTCTATCTATATTATATTTGAGGCCAAAATAAATAATTAAGATATTATATAGACATGATATGTAGCTATAATCCATCTATGTAGAGATATTTCAGTAAATTAACGTACTATATATTTAATAAAAAAAACAATATTGAAATATTTTTTTTAAAAAAAACATGTATCTATTAAATTAAATGAGATTCAATTAATTGTAGAGTAGAAAAAAAATTACCTTATAAATGTGAATTTTATTTATATTTTGAGAGAATCTAAATAAAAGATATTTGGATTTTTATAATATGTCGAACTAATTTTATTTATATCTATATTAATTTTTGGTGAAAATTGAATATATATATATATATATATTTTTTTTTTTTGAAATCTATCTAAATTATTTATAATATTATATTAATATATTCCCCGTACACGGGACGGGGCCTACACTAGGGCTGTTCATATTCGGTTTGAACCGAATTTTTGAGCCGAACCGAACCGAAATAACCGGAACCTAACCGAACCGAGATGTTTCGGTTTAGGTTTTCGGTTCAGGGAATTTTCATTTTCGGTTTGGACTCGGTTCGGTTAAAACCGAAAAAACCGAAATTTAACCCAATAACAAAATAACCCTAGGTATGTAGTTTGTAGCCGCTCACATTCCTCGCAACAGTGTAACTTGCCTTCGCCATTTGGAAAAGCTGAATGAGAAAGAGAGAGGGTGGACGAAGAAGGAGAGAGGCCGCAGGCGACATAGAGAGGAGGGAGAGAGGGTGGCGACTAGTGAGGCAGCCAGCGGCAGAGAGAGGGTGGTGAGGCGGAGGCGACAGAGAGAGGAAGGAACAACAAGCGGCTTTGAAATGGGAGGCTGGTGGCATCGGCCGGTGGAGGGAGCGAAAAGGAGAGGAGTCTGGAGGCTCGGTGGTGGTCCGGCGAGGCAAGAAAGGTGGTGATGCAGGTGAAGACGGAGATGGAGAAAACACAGGAGGCGGGCCGGCGGGAGGGAGAGGGCAGCAATGGAGGCACGCTTGTGGTGGATCGGTGGCGCAGGGACGATGACGAGAAGAAAGAGAAGAGGACGACAAAGAAATTAGGGATTAAGCTCGATCTTCTTCCTCCTCAATTTAGCTGGTGTGATTTTGGGATTGAACAGTTGGGATTTGGGGAGATTAGGGATTCAGACTTTTGAGGGTTTTTTTTGAGTTCGATTTACTTAGGTTATTACCGAACCGAACCTAAACCAAACCGGTAAAAACCGAACCAAACCTATTAGTTTAGGTTCGGTTTTCGGTTTCCATTTTTTGGAGTTTCGGTTTTCGGTTCGGATCGGTTTGGCCAGGTTCGGATCGGTTTTGAGCCGATGAACAGCCCTAGCCTACACTAGTTATATATAAGTCATTTAAAGGGTTATACATCCCATATTTTTACTTTCTATATCATATTATTATATATTCATTTTGATAGAATCCTACATTTTAAAAAATACATTTTTTTTCGTTCCTTTAATCTATCAAACATTCATACAGTGTATTTATCAAAATATTTCAATTTTTGTTAAGAACTATTTTATTTTGATCCATTGAGAAAAAAAAAACAAAGAGATATTTATAATCAAAACATAAATAATTCAATTTACTTTTTCTCTGCTAACTAATTATTTAAAAATTTGAGTTAGTTTTAAACTGGAATAATATATAGTTAGAATATACAAAGAATTAACAAACTCTAAAAGATTATAAGATGAGAAGATAATAAAAAAAATAGAAACAATCTTTGCATATAAAAATAAAATAATAATATGGATTTTTTTGGAATAAAAAACTTTAAACTTATGAATTAATTTAAAGTTATATAATCACATTTACTATACTCTTACAAGTAGACATGTCAAAACACAACCCGACCCGGTTGACCCGACCCGAACGCTCGGAAATTTTCCGACCCGAACACGGAAATTTTTACCCGGGATTTTTTTCCGATCCGAACCCGAAAGCCCAAAAAATTTTCGGGTAATCTGGGTTTCGACTCGGTGACCTGATTGACCCGATAATTTTGACCCGAATGACCCAGTTGATTTTTAATTATATATGATTAAATTGTTTTATGGGAATTATAATTTATTACATTTTATAATTACAATCACTTGATCTTTCATTTTCAATTCAATTTTAATTTAATTTTATTGTGTAATACTCCATCCCATCGATATTATTTGATTTTTTATTTTTCAACACATTTTTTAAGAAGATATTATTAGACATGTCAAAACACAACCCGACTCGGTTGACCCGACCCGAACGCTCGGAAATTTTCCGACCCGAACACGGAAATTTTGACCAGGGAATTTTTTCCGACCCGAACCCGAAAACCCAAAAAAATTCCGGGTAATCTGGGTTTCGACCCGGTGACCTGATTGACCCGATAATTTTGACCAGAATGACCCAGTTGATTTTTAATTACATATGATTAAAATTTTGGATTTTTTTGCTAAGTGTCCATTTTCTACAAGGCCTTTTGCAAAATGTCCATTTTTATTTCCCCTCTTGCAAAATGTCCTAATATTACATTTTTGCCCCTCCTTCCCATTCCCTTCCTTCCTTCCCATTTTTATTTTGACCATTGACCGGTCAAAGTCAATGACTTGGTGACAAAAAAAAAATCTGGTGACACGTTTTTTTTTTGCGATTTTATTTTTTACGAAATTAGTGTCACCACCTTTATAAGTGGTGACACCGGTCAATGGCTTTGGTGACACATGTATGATGATAAACAAATTTTTGGGTGATAATTTTTTTTTTTACGAGATTAGTGTCACCGCCCTATCGCTGTCACCACAACCCATATCGCTGTCACCACCGCCCATATCGGTGTCACCACCCTTATTGCGGTTACCACCTCTATCGTTGTCACCTCCATATCGCTGTCACTACTGCTATCGCTGTCACCACCACCTCTATCACTGTCACCACCACCTCTATCACTGTCACCACCACCCATATTGTTGTCACCACCCTTATTGTTGTCACCACCTCTATCGATGTCACCGCCCTATCGATGTCACCACTCGTATCGCTGTCACCACCACTACTATCGTTGTCACCACCACTCCTATTGCTATCACCACCACCCATATTGATGTCACCATCCTTATTGATGTCACCACCTCTATCGTTGTCACCGCCCTATCGCTGTCACCACCACTTCTATCGCTGTCACCACCACTTCTATCGCTGTCACCACCACTTCTATTGCTGTCACCACCCTTATTGCTGTCACCGCCTCTAACGCTGTCACCACTCCTATCGCTGTCACCGCCACTTCTATAGCTGTCACCACCACCCCTATCACTGTCACCACCACCCCTATCGTTGTCACCACCACCCATATTGCTGTCACCGCCCTATCGCTGTCACCACCACTCCTATCGGTGTCACCACCACCCCTATCCCTGTTACCACCCACATCGTTGTCATCACCCCTATCGCTGTCATCATCCATATCGTTCTCACCACTCTTATTATCGATGTCACCACCACCCCTATCACTGTCAGCACCTTTATTGCTGTCACCACCTCTATCGATGTCACCGCCTTATCGCTGTCACCACCCCTATCGCTATCACCACCACCCTCTATCGCTGTAACCGCCCATATCGTTGTCACCCCCACCCCTATCACTATCGATTTCATAAAAAATATAGTGTAATCAAACACAATCTCTACGAATAATAGTGTAATCAAACATTCAATTGACAAACTTGATACAAAAATATCAAATGTGACAATTTATTAAGCAATATAACAAAACACAATGTCCAAATAATAAATTAGAGAAGCTGTATAAAAAAAAATAAAAATAACAACTCTACTGATCTCCATGATGGTACATAAAAGAAAGGGAACAACAGAGATCCCGTAAAACATTATTAGTCCCCCTCCATATTTTTACAACCTATTCCATTACTAAGCAATGTCTATCTCATGTGCTCCTGAGTCTTTCCGTAATCAAATTTCACCTGTCAAAGTACTCAAAATCAATATTGATGCTTGGACTATCTAATGTCGGTACTGCTATACAATGGATTCATCACCCACAGGAAAAGAGATGTTTCTGGAATCAGTTCCAGATCACCAATTTGCTAGATCAGGCGGAAAAAGGCTTCGAAATCGATCTGAAAGATGCAGAACAAAAGAAATTCAAATCTCGTACCGTGAAAGCCCTCTTAACCTAAAATTTGCAGATCTTAGGTTGAGAAATATAACTCCAACAACCAGATCCATCCAGGATTCAATAACATTCCAAATTGTGGAGCCAAAATTAGCCTCTCCGAGTTCCTCACATCCAAACATAGCTTAACTAAAGGATTTCGATCCGCCATACATTCAACAGATCAGATCGGATCAGGATCCGACAATTCCAAATTAAAAAGACTAAAACAGAAAGAGAGAGGACTCACCTTGTAAGTGGAGAAGCTGGCCATGGATGTGATTTCGGAAAGGAAGGAGGAGTCGGTGTGTGGAACGATGGCTCCGAATGAAGAATCGCAGTCACTCGACTCACTCCGGCAATCCTACGACCGCGACGCCAGTCCACCACCGCCGCGACGCCACCGCATCTCCTCCCTCGTCACCAGATCCGATCTGCCGCTACCACAATAGGCCGAAGATCTAGATCTCAAATCTGGATGGGGAAGGGGAGCTTGGAGAGCGAGAGGAAGAAGCGTATAATTTGCCCTCTTTACCGTTCAAGGGAGAGGCGTATAATTTAATAACAGGGGTATATTGGGGTTTTCATAAAATTTATGGACATTTAGCAAAAGGTAGTTTTAAGTGGACATTTATCAAAAGAGGTATACAAAATTGGACATTTAGCCAAATTATTTGATTTTTTATTTTTCAACACATTTTTAAGAAGATAAAAATTCTAAAAAAAATTAAAATATTAAAACAATTCTATGCTTATTACTAATTGCATGAAATTATTTTTAAAAAATTATTTAAAAATTTGATATTTTATATATTATTTCATTTGATTAAAAATTATGAGAAATAATAAAAATCAAATGTTTTTAATAAAATGTAATAATATATAAAATATCAAAATTTTCATAAAATTATATTTAAAATATTATTTAAAATTTTGATATTTATATATTATTACATTTTATTAAAAATTATGAGAAATAATAAAAAATCAAATATTTTAGTTCAGATATAATATATAATTACAAGCACTAGAACTTATGAACAACGTCTTTAATTTTAGAATTTTAAATTTATCGCAAAATTATCAAATCATGATTTTTTTAATTTAAAAAAGAAAAACTGACAGACCCGAACTCGACCCGAAACCCGGTCAAACCTGGGTTCGCGTCAACCCGGAAATACCCAGAACCCGTTTTACTCGGGACCCGAAGTGACCCTACCCGAACCCGACACGAATGACCTGTTTGACATGTCTAATTACAAGCATGTAGAGGCTAAAGATTCAATATTTGGTGTGTGGTGAAGCTAATGAGGATTATTTAGTTGAACAAGTTAAGGAAGATGGGGATAAAGAAGATTATAAAGGAAATATAATACTCCGTGTATATTATATAAAATATGGAAGTAATGAAGAGGCTAGGATGATCAAAATCAAGACGAGAATGAGGAATGACAACATCAATCGAAGCAGTTATGGTTAATAATCTAAATATGAAAATAGATTACCTAGAAATACTAATTTACTTAGTCTCATATAATATTTTCCGAATTCAAAATTTATAAAAAGTATGTCACAAGATCGCAAGTTAGAAAAATCAATTATATCATGTGCATATTGATTACAATGTATAATTATACTCTCGTGCCACAGGCACGGGTAGTGTACTAGTTTAAACACTGAAGAATGAGTACAATGGCCAAATGTCATCTTCTCCCTTACTTTAAATCCTATGTGGCAATTGCTCATTCAATTATGATGATGTGTCATTTTCTATTTTTTTTGAATTTTTGTTTATTGAAGTAAATTATATCCATGTGGCAATACGTGGCAATTGATGATGAAAGAATACAATCTTCTAATTTGCTATATCCAAAGAATGAAATCTGCTATATAATGCCATAATCTTCATTTATATCAAGCCACAATCACGGAATGCAATCTGCTACATTTTGGTATTTGGTTTAACTCAGTATTGGCCACAATCCCCGGAATTCATAATTTACAATTATCCTAATCAACTTTTTTTTTTCCTAATTTAAATGTTAATACAAATCTTTAATAGCCTATCTATTAAATGGGAATCATTTGGTAGCATTTATATCAAGCCGCTGGCAGACCAGTCTCCCACACGCCATAGTTTTGTCCCGCAAAATTTGTTCTACTTCAACAGCTATCATCCCGTTCCAAATCCTACATACACCATGAACGTTTCAAATTAGTAAGGCATTCCATCAAACCTATGTAGCACGGAAACGGAAACGGACACAGGACACGGATACGGGAAGACACGGGGAAACGGCAATTTCAAAAAACATAGGACACGGACACGGCAAAGATATATGATATATATATATATATATATATATATATATATATATATATATATCATTTTAAAGGTCTTGCAAAGATGTATAAATTTATACTAATAAGAGCCACCTAGATGTTAAAACCAATGAGATATAAATAAATAATTGTATAACCTTTCAAATCAAAATATATACAAATAAACATAGCTAAGTCTCAAAATAAATCAAAGTAAGAGGAGGTGGTCCACCATCATGTCTTGTTACACCCCTCCTGCTGTTCTGCCAACTATATTAAGTTATCAACATAATTCCAAAGTGGTCCACTCCATCTCCACGTTCTATTTCGAAGAAACACCCCCTCTGTTACATTCATTAGTTTGTGAGCCCGAACCATCATCAATTTCTAGATCCTACACCTAAATCTCATATAAATTGAAAGCAAACATCACTCAATCAAAGTAACCCTAAATCTAAAAATAAATCAAGGTATAGAGAGTGAGTGAGATAGGGAGAGAAGAGTTGAAGGAAGATTGACAGGAACGACACTCATTTGTGTTTAGAAAGCCCAACGATCGACGATGGCTGGTGCATATCGAAGAACGACGGTGGCTAGTGTAGCACATCGCTCGGTGGTGGCTAGTGCAAAAGGACGCTCAAGAAGAAAAGGGCAAAGGTTGATAGCCGGGTTTGCTTTTTTCTTTTTTCTTTTAATTATGAACCGGGTTTTTTGTAAATCCAAACCGTGTCCATTATTTGTGAACCGTGTCCAAGGCGTTTCCATCGCGTTTCCATACGTGTCCGAAGTTTGACCGTTTCTTGACCGTGTCCAGGCGTTTCCGAGGTGATTCGTGTCGTGTCCGTGTTTCCGACACGACACTGTGCCCTACATAGGCGTTTCCGTGCTACATAGCATCAAACCATTTCATTTAACATTATATTTGAATATATTTTTATGTTTTATTTCTAATGTAGATTTGAATATATTTTTATGTTTTATTTCTAATGCGGGATGGCCAAGAGGAATGATTTCCAATGATGATCTCAAGCCAAACGATCGGTACAAGATTAGAGTTCGCGTTCTTCGGATGGAAGGCACTTGATGAGTTAAAATCAACCAACCATGTAAGTATTTTTAGCCACCATTTCATTTAACATTATATTTGAATATATTTTTATGTTTTATTTCTAATGTAGATTTGAATATATTTTTATGTTTTATTTCTAATGCGGGATGGCCAAGAGGAATGATTTTCAATGATGATCTCAAGCCAAACGATCGGTACAAGATTAGAGTTCGCGTTCTTCGGATGGAAGGCACTTGATGAGTTAAAATCAACCAACCATGTAAGTATTTTTAGCCTTTTAACTAATAAGTTCAGATTATATTATAGTAACCCAATATTTTTTTGACCTTCATCCCTAAAAAAATGTAACTATTTTATATCCATGTCAAATGTAGGTGGGAACTTTTGTCATAATTGGTACCATTGTCATGATCATGGATGGTTTTATAGATTACAGTACAAGATTTATTGTGAATCTAGACATAAGGGAGATCAATGATATCATAGATATATGGGTTATTTGTTTGAGACATTATCATGAACATAGAATATATATTTGTTCTTCCATTTACCTAAAGTAATTCATTATTATATGTTTTGTTGTAGATTTCTGTCAATTATTACAACTGATAATGAAGATGACATAGAAGAGTTTCACGATGGTGTTGAAGATAGTCAACAATTTGAAGAATTTCTCCCATGATCCCCTTTAGATTTTTTTTAATTTTTTTTGGATTAGGAAATAATTCGAGAGTCAGGCATACCTGACATCTCGAGAGGCCGACGAAGTCGGCAGACGGTGAAACCGTCTATACATGTATGAAAAGGTGCAACAACCACAAAGTGGGAGGCGTAATCCCGGACGAGCAAGCGAGCCAGACCCGTACACGCTGGAGACAACGTAGACTAAAATCCGGTGCCAAGCATCCCCAAGCGGCGACACCGTTGGCCAACGGTAAATCAGGAGCCAGTCATGTAGGGCAGTGAAGACGATCCTCCAAGGAATAGCCTGACGTGGAGTCGCCTCGATACACACCACCACGACCCCAGCCAACCACACCGGTTGCCAGAGCTCCAGCACGGAAGAGGAACGCCAAGCACCAAGGATGTCAACCAAGAACCAACCTTGAAGACGCGCACCTTTAATCCCTTTCATACGAAAGAGAATTTATTCAACCCTAACGGGATTTTCAAGCCCTTTCGGGATTTAGGCCCTTTCGGAAATGATTCAACCCTTTCGGGATTTTTTATTCATTTATTTATTTTTATCCGAAGCCCTGGGCCCGAACGGCCCGAAGTTTGGGCCCGGAGAAACCAAGCTTGGGCCCAAAAGACCCCAAACTTGGGGCCCAAGGACCCGAAGCTTGGGCCCCAAGGACCCGAAACTTGGGCCCCTTTAGATGTTTACAATAAGAACACCTGTATTTTTGTCATATTTTTGTCGAACTTTTGTTTAATATAATGCTAGCTATATGCTTTTCAATAACAATTTCCTAAAAATATTTATTAATTATTAAGAATTTCATTTTTATGACTAAACCATTGATGATAATGAAACTACCTTCAACTTTTTCTATAGCTTAGTAGCACTTTGCAAGACATCCCTTGAAGGAGTTGATTTAGCTGAGAATAGCTTAGCCATATATTATTCAGTTTTTTTCCATATATATGCTCCTAATAAGCTGCAATCTCAAATCAATTATTCAAACTTTTCTCTATACTTGCATTCATGTCAGAAAGTTCCTGCAAGAGCATGAATTGAATTAGATGACTGGGTAATGCACATCTTAATTTGTTCAAAAAAATCAATTGTTTCCCACTTAAATATTTGTATGTTTGATGTCCTGCGTAAAGTTTTGGTTCTGATATATGTCTGAAAATACATCTACCAGATTACATATTTAACAAACTTCTTCACATAAAGGAGAGAGGAAAAAAGATTTTATAAATAAAATAAAATAAAATAAAACAGACGACACTACAATTTAATTTTGATTTGTTTTTTTCAAAAAAATTATTTTTTAAACCCAAAAAGATTATTACTCCGTATTTTTTTTAAAATACTATATTTTTGTATACGATTTTTAATTTTATCAAATATTTTTCCCATCTATATTATTATTATTATTAAAATTCAAATGCAGAATAATTAATAATTGACTTAATCCTAACAATATCTTAAGATTGTAATTTTTTTCAATTTACAATCTTAATCACAATAATCCTAACAATATCTGTGATTTTTTTAATATGTAGATTTGAAAAAAGGATCAATTTTATTTTCTCATAATAAACACTCCTGCAATATATCTATTTAACATGCAAACGACAAACTAACTCATTTCATAAAAATGAAAAAGCAATAAAGCACAGAACTAAAATACGACAATTTAACCTACTAATGCCAGTGACAGAGTTAAAAAAATGTTTTTATTTAAAGAAATCCCGCACAAGGTGCGGGTTACTAAACCGGTTGATTATAAAAGAGTAACTCTACACAATAACTTAAGATTTT
Organism: Persicaria tinctoria; assembly: GCA_037127255.1. Lineage (NCBI taxonomy): Eukaryota > Viridiplantae > Streptophyta > Magnoliopsida > Caryophyllales > Polygonaceae > Persicaria > Persicaria tinctoria. The sequence goes on from JBANSL010000008.1 coordinate 17,363,611, forward strand.
GTGTTAAGTTGGTGGATCCTGACCTTATAATTGCAAAAATAATAATAAGAAACCAATATAACCCGACACGTGTTTGCCTCCCGTTAACGACCCGTAAGATATTTCACATGTTCAGTGTTTAGTTGTCTTTTTTTTCGGAAATTTCGCGAGATACCCCTGGGGTATTGCAATTTTCGCGAGGTATACAACTTTTTTTGCATATTTCGCGCGGTGCCTCTGTAGTTTTCAAGTTTTTCGCCTCGCGCCCTTTCCAGTTAATTCTAACGGACCTTGTAACTCCCCGTTAGTTTGCAATTAAAAAAAAAGAAAAAGAAAAGAAAGGGACGGTGAACAGGCGAGAAAGCAGGAACCCAGAAGCCAAAATTGCAAATGGATTCAACACGCAGAAGCCAAAATTGCAGGTGGACGGAGATCGAACAAGAACACAGAGGCCAAAATTGCCGGTGGACAGAGAACGGACGATAATCTCAAGAGAATTCAACACACAGAAGCCAAAATCGCATCAAAAGTGACAAAATTGCAGGTGGACGATACTCAATTGAGTGCCAATTGAAGCTATTTTAGCAGGAAACTGCAAGGAAAATCGAATTGGATTGAAATTTTTGAAAATAGAGTGAAAATAAGAGGACGATCCTAACCGTGGAGATTTTGGACGACGTAAACGGGGCCGTGTGAACCGTCGATAGCATGTCGGTCGGAGCCTTCAGCCTGGCCGTCGAGGGCGTGGAGGGAAGAATCGACGTGAGAGTACGACAAGGAGTGAGACATGTAGGGTGTGGTCCTTGGTTGCGGAAATTGATTCGGAGGTAGCGGTGGCGGTTGTTGAGGCCCATTGCCTCGTCCGGCAACCAAAGATAAGAGGGAGGCGGCCCATTGCCTCAACCGGCGACCGGAGGCGGGAGGAGACGAAGCTATTGCGGCAGAGAGGTAATCCCCAAATTCCCCATTTCCAATTGCACACAAAACAGAATTCGAGCAGCATTTCGATTATTCCCCCATTCCAATTGCACATGAAACAAACCCTCAGTTTCAATTGGAAACGATTTGTGGAGGATTCGGCACCCAAATCCTCACCCCTAACCCCCAAACCCTAGATGATGGTTCATATACTCACGCCTTGGCAGCGTCGGTTGCTTGAACCTTCAAGCAGCAGGAGCGTTCTTCTTCAGTTGCACTGTTCTTCGCTCTCTGTTCGCTCTCTCTCCGATATGGCCTTCAAGCAACATCACCGTTCTTCTCCTTCGCTCTCTCTCTCTCTCTTTGTCCAATCACCCCTTTATTTTATTTTTAATTACAAACTAACGGAGAGTTACAAAGTCCATTAGAATTAACTAGAAAGGGCATGAGGCAAAAAACTTGAAAACCACAGGGGCGCCACACGAAATATGTAAAAAAATTGTATACATCACGAAAATTGCAATACCTCAGGGATACCTCGCAAAATTTCCTCTTTTTTTTTATCTTACTAAATGTTATACCTGCATTCATACAATATTTATCAACTAATCTACTTGCTTCAAGGCGAGTTTTAACTTAAAGCTTCAAATTGATGCGCAAAATTGGTTAATTGTAGTTGTGGTTTGATAGATTTGGTACAAAATTAATGAGTTGAAATGTTAGTTGCGTTTTGAATCGATGCGCAAAGTCGTAAGGGTAATAGTGACTCAGTGAGAGAAGTTGCGTTAAATTCAAGCCCTAGTTGTAGGTTGTTTAGTCATTTTGAGTAGTGTAAAAATTTGGATTGGTTTAGTTAGGTTTTGTCCCCATTAAATATGGCCTAGTTTTTATAGGACTCATTTGTTTTTATACTTTATAACTAGTTACCTTGTACGATATTTTTAAACCTTATTTTTTTTTTATTATTATTAGGTAAGAATTTGGGTAGGAAACTACCCAAGAACATCTAGGCGGATGAGATCATGAAGATCTTTGTTAGTTGTTAGTTGGATCCCATATGCAGAGTGACAAAGGTGTGCAACCTTATCAGCCACTCTGTTGCCTGCGCGGGGAATATGAGAAAAGGAAACTTTCCTCACATTTCGAATGATGGATTGGATGTCGGACAAGGTCATTTATACTTCCCACGGGCATCGGGTTTTGCCTCTCATGTAGTCAATAATGATTTTGGAGTCGCCTTCAAAGATAATGTCTTGGATATTTAATTTTCTGGCCTCCACCACCCCCAGCCTAATTAGAGTTGCGACTTCAGCCTGTAGGGGTGATGAACGACCTAGTTTTAAGTATGACATTTGGATGGGGTTTGCGTTCCAGTCTCTAATGATCATACCAACGGAGCTCGCCCCATTACGTAGTGCTGACCCATCGAAATTGATTTTATATGTTCCGCATGGTGGCCTTTTGCATTTATCGTGTTTCCTTCTGTCAGCTTGTTTATAGTTTTTCGCTTGTACAGGATATCTTACTTGTTGGTTAGTGTGATCATCATCCTCAAATTGGCATGCACGGTTCCAGTTCTCCAATTGTTTTGTGGAAAATGTGTCAATACTATTTGCTGTGGGTGATTTTTGGTTTCTGAATGTTACCCCATTTCGGAAGTACCATATACCCCACCACCTTGTGGCAATGGCTTGTATTTTTCTATTTGGTAGGTTGTGTAACCAGTTTATCAATTCACCTGTATCCCTGGTTCTAGTCGTAGTTTGTTGAAGTTTCTGTTGCTCTGTTTTACTAAGGATATTTCTGGTCAGCTCAGGGAAACATTCTGTTAGAATATGGGTATCATCCTCCATACAGCCGAAGCACCGATCACACGCCGAGGGCACAGAGACCCCACGTGAGGCGAGTCTGGCCTTAGTGGGAAAAGCCCGACCGAGATATTTTCCACATGAAGTTCTTTATTTTAGGTGGTAGATTAAGTTTCCATATCCATTCGTAATCTCTGTGTTCGGTTGCCGGCTCATTCATGATAAATTTGTAGGCAGAAGAGGTAGTAAACCAACCGTGTTTGTCAGGCCACCAGTAGAGCCTGTCCTCTAATGGGGTAACAGGTAGCTGGACTGAGAGAATGTCATCCACCAACACACTCGGAAGCGCCCTACGAAGTTTCTCCACCCACCATTGTCCATTTATAATATATTCGTTGACCGTTTCATTGCTATCAATTTGTGTCGGCCATTCCGGTCTACCCCTCAAAGGTTTTTCAGATACCCAATTGTCAGTCTAGAACTTTACTGATTTTCCATTTCCAATGGCCCAGATGATCCCGGTTTTGAACTTTTGTAGCATGCTTGTTAATTTGGCCCATTGCCAGGACATATTCCCAGCTTTCTCGTACTTAAGTATATGTGTTCCCTTTAGATATTTGTATGTGATTAACTGGACCCATGTGCTATTTGGTTCGGCTAAGATCTTCCATAGTAGTTTTAGTTGTAGAGCCTCATTCATTTCTTTAGCTTTTCTAATACCCAAGCCCCCTGCTTTATTTGATTTACAAATTTTGTCCCATCCAATTAATGGTCTGTGTTGCGCATCCTTGTTCCAGAAGAAACTTTTGTTAATCGTGTCTAGCTCACTATGCATTGCGGCCGGTAGCATAAAGTTTTGCATTATGTATAATGGTTTTGCAGATAGGTTTGATCTTATGAGTGTGGCTCGTCCCTGTTGAGATAATGAGCCCGCCCTCCATTTACTCAGTTGGTCTTTGGTTTTCGTGACAACTTCCTGTAGGAAAATTAGATGCGCAGTGGAAGGGTAGAAAACTATTTTCAAACATCTAATTCAGGATCTCATGAATGAATTGATATGAACAATATAGAGGGGAAAAGTCGTACCTTTCTTGTGCGGAACCTTGAGTCGAAATCACCTTTGGAGAAAAGAGTCTCAAGTGCGACTCCTCTACTTGGTCCACATGAGCACGGGATTGGATCTCCTTGTCTCCGTTTGCTAGAACGAATGATCGAAGGATTGCAACTCACACCCTACGGGTTAGGGAGGCTAGCGATTTGTGGTGGGAGAAGTTTTGGAGACACACGTACAATCCAATATTAGGTTAAGATTTATTCTCAATAAGTCTCCTTATATATTGTAGAATCTAGGTCAACTTATTCCTAATAAGTCACCTTTATCTTTTATCTTCTATCCACAAACTATATCAACAATAATAACTTGTTATTATTATTAATCAATTATCCAATTCCTAATACTCTTTGTGTGTGACCTTATAGGACCTGAATAAAATAGCAATAGATTAAATATAAGTTAATCTATAAATTATAGTTGGCTTCTAGCAAAGCACTATAATTACCTAAATTATTCAAATTATAAATCTTCATTTTAATCCTATTATATCATTAATATTTTACACATCAATTAAAGGATACCAATTCCTTCAATCTCCCACTTGTCCTTAAGTGGATGTGCGGTTTCAATTTCTTTGTCACTTAATGTTCAATTTGACGATATGATAGCATCTCATATTATCCATATCAATTCAAATTATTTCTCGATCATGAGCATAACCATTTGAGCATAACCATGCATTTTATGGTTCTTACTCTTCGAGTGGCCAGAACATTATTCCTACTCAGATATCCAAATATCCAGAATAGGAGGACTTCTCCAATCTTGCGTGACTATAGCTCCCACTTAAATTTTAGCAACCCAATCACTGCATTTATGACTGCCTTTTACGGATCAGCGGTTGACAGTGTCAAAGGCTACCAATCATCAAGTGAGAGGGATATCACACTCATGTCTGAGGAGCCTACTAATAATATTTTAACCTTAAACTCTTCAACTTATTTGAAAAATCTCAAGGCAGGTCTGTCCAACAAGTATCCACCATACTCGTCTACACAATTGATTAGACATCTCCATGTCCCTATAGTATAGCCCGTGAAACTTGGCGCCATCAATCAACTTGTATAATAGTCTATATTAAATCATTTATGTCTCATTTAATGATTCAGACTACGGAAAAACATAATTCATAATATCAGTTCACTTAATAGGGTTTCAACCACCACGACTTTCGCAGCGATCCTATTTGATAATCATAAATTATTAGGACATTTTATTCAATTCTAAACCATAATTGAATAATAGTGAAATTTTATTTCAAACAAACATGATGCAAATATGTTTCAACAATCTTGATCAATATCTAATATTTTAAACATATAAATCAAATCCATTCACCAAGACTTGAGTCCCTTAGCTCTAGTGTGACTATCCTGCTTGGGCTTGGGAAGAGGTTTAGATAACGGATCCGCAATATTGTCATCCGTGTGTATTTTTCACAGCTTCACATCATCTTACTAGACCTGGTCTTGTATGATGTGATACTTCTTGAGTACGTGTCTGGATTTGATATTAGAACCAGGTTCTTTGGAATGAGCAATGACACCATTGTTGTCACAATAGATGCTAATGACTTCAACCCTTTTGGGAACCACACCAAGCTCATCAATGACCTTCCTTATCCAGACAACTTCCTTAGAAACATTCAATGTTGCAATGTACACAACCTCTGTTGTAGAATCATCTACTATGTAATGCTTTCAGCTCCTTTAGCTCACAGCTCCTCCAACAAGAACAAAGACATATCCGGATTGAGATTGGAAGTCATCTCTGTTTGTTCAGAAGCTTGCATCAGTTATGCTTCAACGATCAACTCATCATGTCCTCCATACACCAAGAATTCATCTTTAGTCCTTCTTAAGTACTTTATGATGTTCTTGATTGCACTTCAATGTGCTTCACTTGAACTCGATTGGTATATATTACATTCACTCAAAGTGAGTGCAATATCTTCTATATCTTGATGAGTACATATCATCGCATACAATATGGATCCTATTGCTAAGGCATTAGGGATCCTACTCATTCTATCTAGCTCAGCAGATGTCATATAACACTACTTCTTGCTTAGAGATAGACCATGTTGCACAGGCAGAAATCCCTTTTAGAAATTTCTCATGTTGAACCTGTCCAGAAACTTATCTGTATAAGTTCCTGGACTTAGTCCAATGAGTCTCTTGAATCTATCCCTATAGATCTTGATGCCAAAAATGTACTCAAACTCTTCAAGATCTTTCATTGAAAAATACTTCTTGAGCTAGTCTTCTACAAACTCAAGCATTTGAATGTCATTCCCAATAAGTAGTATGTCATCCACATACATAACCAAGAAAACAGCTTTGCTCCCACTAAATTTTTTTGTGAACACAAGGTTCCTTTTCACATTTGATAAATTCAAACCATTTGATCACTTCATTAAATTGAAGGTTCCAACTACTTGATGCTTGCTTAAATCCATAAATGGACTTCTTAAGCTTGAATATCATCCTAAGATTATGTGGATCTTCAAAACTCTTTAGGTTGTGTCATGTACACATCCTCTTCTAAGTATCCGTTTAGAACATGGTCTTGACATCCATGGCACCATGCCATTTTTCGGAGCCTGGACCCATCATAGCTTGCTTATATGTAGTAGACTGGTTGATTTCTAACACCAAAATGTCCAGAAATATAGTCAAAATGAAATCAACAAATCTATTTGGCAACGATCTTTGCCTATCCAATCTACGTGTGGGTTGAGCAACTAAAGGTCCTACCACAACAATTTGTGGATTAGTAGGGGTGAGTTTGTGGACTAGTAGGGGTGAGTTCTTGTAACTCCCCTGCCTCCGGTATATGATTATGAGTTCTTTCTTCTAGTGGAATTAAGTCCTCAAAATCCGTAGTCTCAGACATTGAGTAATCCATGTCTTCTTAACGTTGCTCGATTTGTTGGTTCTCTTGAACTTCTTCGAGATCAACATTTCTCCCACTTGACTTTTTGGAAATAAACTCTTTTTCCATAAAGACACTATCCCTACCAACAAACACTTTGTGCTCGATGGGATTGTAGAAGTAGTACTCTTTAGTTTCCTTAAGGATACCCTACAAAGAAGCACTTATCAGATTTGGTTGCGAGCTTATCTGCTAGTAAACATTTTACATATGCTTCGCATCCACAAACCTTAAAAAAAGACAAACTTGGAACTCTTCCTGTGCATAACTTATATGGTGTCTTTTCTATAGCCTTAGATGGAGTCTTGTTTAGTGTGAACATCATGGTTGTGAGAGTATACATTGAAAATATATTGGAAGATTAGAAAAACTCATCATTGATTAGACCATGCCCAACAAGGTCATAATTCTCCTTTTAGAGACACTGGTAATTTGTGGTGTTCTGGACGGAGTTAGTCATGAGACAATCCCACAACTCTTTAAATGATGATCAAATTCTTGACTCAAATATTTATCACCACGATCAGATTGTAGTGCCTTAATTTTCTTGTTAAGCTTGTTTTCAACTTCATTCTGAAACTCCTTGAACTTTTCAAAAGGATTCAATTTTATACTAATTCATTGAGTAAATACAACTGTATCTACTTAAATCATCAGTAAAAGTTATGAAGTATTTATACCCACCTCTAGCTTCTGTGCACATAGGCCCACATACATCCATATGTATAGTGCCAAGAGCTCGGTTGCCCTTTCACTTACCCTAGTAAAAGGTGACTTTGTCATTTTTCTCTCATTAGACATGAGTCGCATGTGTCAAATGATTCACAATCAATTGATATAAAAATTCCATCTTTATGGAATTTTCCATGCAATTTAAGTCTGAGTGACACAACTGACAATGTCATAGATAGGTATTTTCACCTGCATCTGATTTTTTCTTTTTGGTACTTATGTTGTAAACACCAAATGTTTGATATAGTCATTACTAATCACAACATTAGCTAACATTTGTACTAAAAGAGCTCACAGTTCCATCCTTTTTATCTTTCAAATACTTTAGGCAGTTTCTCTTCTAGTGACCCTTGGTGTGGTATTAGAAACAATCATGACCAGTAGCTACTTTAGCTTTCTCATAAGTGTTGTTAGGTTGGGTAACTAGTTTACCCTTCCATTTTATGTTCTTTTGCTGTCCAGATGCCCCCCTTTTTGAACCCTTTTCCCTTTTGGACCATCAAGATCTCCTTCTTGTTGCCCATAGTTAGATTTTGCTCAGCGGCCTTAAGCATCACAGGCAACTCTTCAAGCGTTTTTACAACTCCGTTCATATTGAAGTTTAGCTTGAACTGAGTAAATCCATCGTGCAGAGAATGAAGTATGATGTCTGTAGCCAACTCTTCACTATAGGGGTGGCCAAGTCTCTCCATGTTTTCAAAATGACCAATCATTTCAAAGACATGAGGACCAACTGGCTTGCCTTTCTCAAGTTTGCAATCAAGTATTGTCTTATGAGTCTCATACCTCTCCATCCTCGCTTGTTCCTGAAACATAACTTTCAAGGTGCGAATGATGGTGCAAGCATCCATCTTTTCGAACCTCTTTTGAAGGCTCGACTCCATAGAAGCCAGCATAAGACATGTGACAACCACTGACTTATCTCTGATTTGTTTTTCCTGATCCTTCTCAGCTTGAGTAGAGGCATAAGTCAATTTTGGGATTAGGGTGTCAAATACACTCTCTTTTCCTTCAGACCTGAGAACAATTCTCAGATTTCTTTCCCAATCGAGGAAATTATTGTCATTTAACTTATTCTTCTCAAGAATTGAACGCAAATTGATGATGGTTAGGTTATCATTTCTGTTCATGATATCTACAACATAGAACATCCAAAATATGAATCATGTTTGTCATGCAAAAACTTAAAATTTAAACATGCTTTAAATGTAAATAAGCTAATGCCATTTTATCCATAAAATAAGTTTCCCTTTGAATAAAATGATTCCAAGATCCTATTACAGATAAGACATTAGCGTGCTTTGGCACTACCCTAACTCTTATGTGACAAGGTAAATAACTTTTACTAGTTATAACATTTATAACTCTTGGTTGATAGATCACATCTTATGTAAATCTATCCCATGCCTCAAAATCCAAAACTTTGTCTTTTGGTCTTTTGTTGAGTAGAACCAATTCAAGGCTATAAATCCCTTAAATAGATTTACCCGTACTATCCCAAGGTCAAAGCATGGACACCTTGCTTTGGCAAAACCTATCCATCAAATTACAAGGCCCTCATAGATTATGAATTGGAAAGACATACTCTCAATTTTCTTTTAAGGGAACTAGGTTTGTCATGCAAGTCTAATTATTAAGTGAACAAACAACATAATCAAACATGCAAGCATAAACCAAACACATGCATAAAAATAAATTGCGATCCTAGTATGGCCCCTAATGAAAAGAAAACCAAAAAGATAAATCTTCAAGGTTCTTCTAGCTTCTTGGATCCTCATCATTGATTCTCCTTTTGGATCTCCATCCTAGAATCGCATTTTGGATCTCCATCCTTGAATCTTGTAACATCTTCTTTTGTACAATGTATAAATAAATTTACTTTCAAAAATTAAATTACAAAAATACATAACGATACGTAGATCGTGTACAAAAATACATAACGATACGCAGATCGTATTTATATGCTACTTGGGCCATACTAGTCACCGCATGCAATAATATCAAATATTAAATAAATATTAATCACAATTAATATAATATCAAAATAGTAATCAAATTAATATAAAAAACGAAGAAATAGAATATTAATCATATTAATAAACTATTTAACTCAAATCAATTAAATTATCTAATAAAATAACTAATTTAATCTTCTTGATATTTAATTCAAAATTAGCAATCATATATATGGAATAAATTTATGGTAACTATTACCTTGTATAATTGGATAGAATTTTTTTTATTAGGGATAAGATATCTACCATATCTAATTAAGGTAATTTAAGATTTTACACTAAAATCATAAATACCTTCCATAATCCTAAGGATCATTGGGTGTAGAATTTGTAAGGGGCTAGCAAAATGTCATTTTTGCAAGAGGCCCAAAGTTTTGGTATATTCCTTATCATTTTCTCTAATCCTAATTCCTCCCCCATCCACTCCCACTCAAATTTTGTAACAATTACAAATTTTGACAATTGTAGGATTAAGATTGTAAGTTTTCATAAAACTTAAACTTTTGACAAATTAATATATGAATCAAATTCACATAAAATTTATCAACTTTATGCATCAAAATTATAAATTTCTTAATTTCTTCAATTCAAATCAAATTATACTTTCACGAAATCAAATATTCCGTGAATTATATGAGAAATCATAACTCTTATATAATGTATAGAATCGATTGAACCGATCATAAAATTAGGAAGAAAAAAAAACTTTTTCGAAAGCAAAAATTGATGCCTTTTTCAATTTCACAAATTGAAGCATGCGTACTGAAGCGGTGTTGATTCCAATCAAGTTATTGCTCACAGTTAAAATTTGGGACGATTCACAAAATCGAATCAAAATTGATGGCGTATAATCGAAATCAAATTCCATACAAAATATTCCATATATCAAATATATTGCTAAATTGAATCAAAACCAACAAGAAAATTAATCGATCATATCAATTTATGCAAGATGCTCTGATACCACTCTATGAAAATTAGATGCACAACGGAAGGGTAGAAAACTATTTTCAAACATCTAATTCAGGATCTCATGCATGAATTGATATGAACAATATAGAGGGGAAAAGTCGTACCTTTCTTGTGCGGAACCTTGATTCGAAATCACATTTGGAGAAAAGAGCCTCAAGCGCGACTCCTCTACTTGGTCCACACGAGCACGGAATTGGATCTCCTTGTCTCCGTTTGCTAGAACGAATGATCGAAGGATTGCAACTCACACCCTACGGGTTAGGGAGGCTAGCGATTTGTGGTGGGAGAAGTTTTGGAGACACACGTACAATCCAATATTAGGTTAAGACTTATTCTCAATAAGTCTCCTTATATATTGTAGAATCTAGGTCAACTTATTCCTAATAAGTCACCTTTATCTTTTATCTTCTATCCACAAACTATATCAACAATAATAACTTGTTATTATTATTAATCAATTATCCAATTCCTAATACTCTTTGTGTGTGACCTTATAAGACCTGAATAAAATAGCAATAGATTAAATATAATTTAATCTATAAATTATAGTTGGCTTCTAGCAAAGCACTATAATTACCTAAATTATTCAGATTATAAATCTCCATTTTGATCCTATTATATCATTAGTATTTTACACATCAATTAAAGGAGACCAATTCCTTCACTTCCTTAAATGTATCGTTATTGACTTTGCCGTTAATAATGGGACACCCCATATATTTTTCTACCGAGTGAGAGTGGTTGATACCAAGCACGTGGCCGAGCTCGACCGTTCTTGAGCGGGTGACGCCGGGTGAGGCTTGGAAAGTTGATTTGTGGTAGTTCACTTTCTGCCCAGAGATTTGGCAGTAGTCGTCTAGAATGGTTTTAACTTTGATGCAAGCCTCATTGCTGCCTTTAAGGAAAATGAGTATGTCATCTGCAAATGTAAGGAATGGGATACAGGGGCCATAATGGCCAAACCTGAACCCAAGCGATTTGTCAGGGGCCAGTGCCTCCTTGGCCAGTTTACGGGCCAAGACTTCTGCGCCGAGGGTAAACAAGAACGGTGATTAGGGGTCTCCCTGTCGTAAGCCTCTTGTTGGGGTGAAGAGATTTGTAGGTCCATTATTCACTAATACAGAAAATGAGACAGATGTGATACATTCCTTGATCCAATTTATAAAGGTTGGGTGGAATCCAAATTTTAACATGACAGCCTCCGTGAAGTCCCAGTCAACACGGTCATAGGCCTTCTCCATGTCTAATTTGAGGGCCAGCCACCCTGTCCTGCCCTTCCTAGCTAGTTTTGAAAGAATGAAAGATTTCATGAGCTATGAGTACATTATCCTGAATAGCTCTATCCGATACAAAGGCTCTTTGGTGCGGGTTAGTCAGTTTTCCCAAAACTTTCTTCAATCGCTCTGTTAATATTTTTGAAATAATTTTATAGATTGTTGAGCAAAGACTAATGGGTCTGTAGTGACCCGTTGTGGTTGGGTTATCTATTTTTGGTAGTAGTGTAATGAAAGTATAGTTTATTTGTTTAAGTAACCTTCCGGATGAGAAGAAGCTCTTTACTGCTCTAATAACCGAGGGGCCGACCACATCCCACGAGGCTTTGTAAAATTCAGCAGTTATGCCGTCAGGTCTTGGGGCCTTATTTCTTCTTAAGCATAATACTGCATTTTTTATTTCTTCGTTTGAGGGTATAGCTATTAACTCGGTGTTTTCCTCATTTGTTATATCTTGAGAGACTAGGGTAAGGAAGTCATTCAGTTTTTCCCTATTGATTAGTTGTTTTGTAAATCTTTTTTGAAAGTCCTTTCTGATTTCATTATTTATGTTATTTTCACCTGTTATCTGAGTACCTTCAGATGTTGTTATGCTACGGATGAATTTTCTATTTCTTTTACCCGATGTGATTCTATGAAAATATCCAGTATTGGAATCTGATAATTTAATATGCTTAGATTTTGCTCGTTGATTCCAGTATGCTTTCTGAAAGAGTAGTAGTCTTTCTTTTTTCTTGATCAAGTTAGCTTCTCTTTTGACCATGTTGCATGTTGAGTTGTTTGGCCTACGTTGCTGTAATAGCAGAATTTGCGTTTCTACTTTTTGCAGTTGCCTGAAGATGTTACCAAACGTGCTTTTGTTCCAACTCTTTGCTTTTTGTTTTAAGAGTTTCGTTTTCCTGACTAGATGATACATTGCCGATCCATGGCATCTAAGTCGCCATGCTTGTTTCACAATATTTTAAAAATCCTTCCTTTGTAGCCATACATTTTCAAATTTGAAGGGTGGGGGTTTGAATGTTTGACTGGTATTCAGTTCAATGGTGATTGAGCAATGGTCAGATGATGTGAACGCACCATTTTTAGTGCAGATGGCGGGATACTGATGCATTATGTCATGCTGAACCAACACCTGATCGATTTTTTCTTTTATGTTCCCAATGTCAGTCTGTTTATTTCTCCATGTAAAAGGGTTTCCCCATGCAGGAATATCAACCAGTGAACATTGGTTTTTGATGTCCGCGAGCCTAACAAACCTTCACGGATGAGTTATCGCACCGCCTTCTTTGTCCAAGAAGCACCCTATTTCATTATAGTCACCCATGACGATGCATGGGATTGTTGCCTGTCTTATTTCCGCAATTACCTGGTCCCAAAATCTGGGTTTATGTTGCTCCGGGGGGGGGGGGGGGGGGGGGAGCATAGATGAACCATATCAGACACGAAAAATTGTCTAAGGTGTTGGTATATTTGAGGACTATTGCCCTGGGCCATTGTGTTATCACTTCAATGGTTTCATTTAGCAAACACCTCTCCTTCCAGAGTATTCCCAAGCCACCAGATTTACCAATAGATGGGGACCAAATTGCTTTATCGAACCCCGCCCCCTTCCATGTCGAAGGCGGAGGGATGTTTTCTGTTTTTGTTTTAGCAAGTGCTAGTAATTGGATATGTTCGGATTTGCACCACGTGCTAATCTCTGTCCAAAACGTGGGTCGGCCGATCCCTCTACAGTTCCAGAAACTAACTTTCATTAACGCTTGAATTTAGGGATAACGAGAAAGGTCCTTGATAGAGTCTATTTTAGTCATGTTTTTAGTATAAGTGTGCATATTAATTTAGAGCATATTTTACATATTTTATAATTAATTTGTATTATTTAGTTTTCGGAGTCTACACTAGTGTTTTTATATATTTCAGGTATTTTCGGACTGGATCGTATGAATTCAGAGATTTGATGATAATTTATGGGATCATTTTAGTCATTGGAAATGAAGAGGCCGGCTCGGATCAAAACATGGGCTGATCGCAAATTACGGACATCGGAAGGAGGAGCCACATGATTGGTTGGGCTTGCAATTTACAAGTGCTGCCTTTCCAAATATACACTACGTATAGTTTAGATATATATATTCATATAGCTATATTATATATTATTTATGATAGATTGATAGAATAGGAAATTAGGTTTGGCAATATATATATACGTTCAAGATTCATAGCAGAGGAGAGGCCGAACAGTGGAGGCCAAAACGTGACATATGGCCGGTTAACATTGTTCCACCTTTAACCTAATTATGTTTTGTTTTACTTTTATGGAGACCTAAACTCTCCCGTTCTATCTACAATTTAAAGCTTTGTTTGGATTGATTTGTGAGTTTCTGAATCTTGTTCCTTATTTCCTATATTGAATGTTTCGACTTCTTTGTGCTTGAATGTTTGATTGTTTTATTCTATCTCGACTAATCAACTTGGTAGAATCAATTCAATTGCTAGGGTTTTGTAGATTCCTGATTGTGAACCTTAACCCAAGTGGCAAACTTATCTCTTTAGGGCTGATTGAACTAATTGGATGGGTAGGAAGTTGGATGTGTTGTTAAATCCCTCTTTAGGGACTGCAAATACCTTGGTTAATCTCTGAACTTAAAGCTATCAATTGGGTTAAATCCTTCTTTAGGGACTGTTCGATTGATAAGGGTTTCTAGGACTGATTGGACTAGTAACTATATTAGGTCGGGACAAGGGCATTAATAGGAAACCTAAAAGGACAAGAGGAAGTTACAATATCAATTCAACCAAATAAAGTGGATAGTTGTAGGTAGAGCGATCTTTCTAAATTATTTTGCATCATTTGTTTATAGTTTATTTTATTTTCTTTCTTATTTCAATCAATCAAAACCCCCGTTTCATACTAATTGGTAAATAAGCTTAACTTAGGAATAACTTGATTCTCCGTGGGATCGACTCGTGCTTACCACACTACATTAGTTAGGTAGGTTCGAATTTATTTTGATACGGTTTAGGCGACTAAAAACCGCTCATCAGTCCTCGCAACACCCCGTCATGTAGGATCGAGTTTGTGTGTTTGTTTCGGTACTTTAGTTTTTTTTCTTTTTTGTTGCTTTATGAGCTGGTTCGAAATCCTTGTAGATAATAGAGTATGATAGTAAGTGAGAATCCCATGAAAAAATACGAATCCGTAGAACCAAACCCACCATTTTCTGTGACCCACCACTTCCTCCTTGGTATGAGAAAGCAGCAACATGGTCGCCGAGGATGCACCTCCAGCAACGCTTGGTTCATGCATCTGGTAACATGAACCAAGGGTGGTAGGTTCTTTTGAAGGGGTTTCATGTGCTTCATGGTTATCATCGATCCCCAACTCAGAGATATGGTGTTCTTTAATTGGGTAGCAATTGGGCACATTTATCATGTTTATGAACAAGGTTTCTCGTGAGTCACAGTTCCCAAATGGACAGAATTCGGCAGACTGAATTAAGCCATATGGTAGTCTAACATACAAATTTTTAACAAACAAAAGGTATACGTTATATTAGTGTCCCTAGAATTCTTAGCAATGTGCATCTTCATATTTTTTGGCAACCATTCAAAAAGGGGTAGAACGCCCAATCTCAAATAGTTGGTCATCAAGGTCGTGGTTTCGATTTTGACATTGAAGAACGATCTATCCATATTGTCAAACTTAGCATTTATAAAGAGTGCATCTATTCTTCCCGTACAAATGGCTGAAAGGAATTTTCCATAGATATAGGGTTTCAAGTTGTAAATCAAAGAAACAGGGTTACACACTCTTCCATACTTTAATTATAGTTGTAATACGGGTGTGAGCCAATTAAATTTCCCAACATTTCCATATAATTTATTGATCAAAAACACCAACACACTATCAAATTCCTTGATCGTTAGATTAGGATCCTTAAGAGAAGGAAGCTCAAACATACTATCGGAGTCATTGTTCAACAAATTCGAAGCATTGAAATCATGAAGAGCAAGGATATAAGGGAACCTGAAAGTTCGGATCAGTGGTGACTCGCCACCACGAGCCAAGTCGACCGGCAGGCACGGCCGCACCAGAGCGGCGAACCGCCACCAAACAAGGAACCGCACCACCTTCCATAGGACACAGCCCATACCAACATGCAGGCCAACGAAGATGAGCCGGACGCCGCCACCCCAAACGCCGCCAGCAAACATCACGCTTCAAACCAACTTGCAAATTCAGACGTCTTTTCTCACAAATTTGATGTCTTTGACCCCTCTCCCAACCCAAAACATGTATACTTGCAGGAGAGAGGCGAATTTTGACATGGAAGAGCCGAAACACATAGAATTCAGAGGCTCTTCGCACATCTCTCAAACTTGCTCCAGGAAGAATCAATGGAGAAGCGAAGCTCACTGATCCCGTATTCCATATCTCCTTCTTTTGATCGATCTTCGGGATGATAAGATTCAAAGGGCGGATTTGCTGGCGGTGATTGATTTGGAGGCTAGGGTTTTCTAGGTGTTTTGGGGTTTCAGGCATCAGGTTTTCCCTTACCAGCAATAACCTTTTGCATTCTTGACCGAATTGTTAAACCTTATTTAACTTAAAAGTACTTGCTATGTGTGTAACATAATTAAAAGAAATTGTTATAATATCTTTTAAATTTAACTATATAGTTTTTTTTTCCAATTGGAACAAAAAAAAAGTATTTGCTTCAAACTAACTTAAGGATTATATAATATAACATTCTTTCAATTCGTTATAATTTAAATAAATTTTGCATAAACACCCGTTCAACTAATAAATTATTTCAATAACTATTAATTATTATATTAAGTTAAAGATGAGAATAAATATCATAACTTAATATATATTTGGTAGCATACAAAATGTCAACAAAAACACATTGATGAAAGCATATCAACTGGACTGTGAACAGTATGAAAGAAAAAAAAAGGCAACATGAAGATTTAGGAATTAGAGGGAAAGGAAAGATCATGACATATGATATTATTTACCCTGCATTAGGGGTTGCTGTGCTGCTGTGCTGTTGATCAAACTGATGGTGTAGGCTTTGGAGAACCTGAACCACCAATTTCTGCTGTAGTCAAATTAGTTCTCAGAAGAGCCTGAACCATTTAACGGCTGTATGTAACTGCCAAATCCACCATTCCCGGATCCATCTTGTGATGGATACGACCTCATCCCCGTCCCCCCGCCCATTTGGTTCCCCGTGCTCTGCATTGCAGAGCTAATCTGATTGCCAATACCATCTGATGTACGGGTTGACACACCATGCATGCCAGCAGATGAACCAGTTTCATGTTGTGACATCCCTGGAGAGTATCCAGGCATCATATTTCCAACAGGAGCAGATGTCGACTGTGAACTTGGCGTCTTAATGAAAACATGCAATCGACTCTCGAGAGTATCCAGGTTCAAATATTCCTCCTGCAAGTATTAGGACAATTTAGAAAACACAACAACAATAAAGTCGCAAAATCCACAAACAAAGCAGACACAAAATCTGCTACATGACCAAACTTTCTCAGCACAATTTTCCATCATATACAAAAATACTAGTTGAAAAACCTGTGAAACTGCTATCCTGAATAACCCCTCCTCCAGGCGCTTTACGAGATCAATAATCCTCTGTTGAGATATCTCAGTTATCTGTCTCTCTGACTGTTTTTGGACCAAGAAATGGAAGCTGAAAGAGCATTGAAAATCAGTTCAGTATTAACTACTCCCTCCGTCCAACAAAACTTGACGTTTTACTATTTATGCACGCTTTTTTAGGAGCTAAAAACTATATAAAATATCGACTTTTTAAATAATTTTTTTTAACAATTTCATAGTTATTATTGATAAGTACAAACTTGTTAAAAAATTTTTTTTAAAAAATGAATATTTTATATAGTTTTTATCATTCTAAAAAAGCGTGCGTGAATAGTAAACGACAAGTTTTGTTGAACGGAGGGAGTATTATCTATACAGCCAATGTCTGACAGCAGGGAATGAAATGATTTCATTATCGATCAACTATATCAATTACACTACACATGCCATGAATTCAGTCTCCATTAACCGGAAGCCCTGACCAAAAGGGAGAAACCAAAGACACATAGAAACTTGACACCAAATAGTGTTCATGAAATGCATATTATCATTCCAGCATATTAGGGATTTAATTATCAGCCAAAGTAGCATCTGTAGTGAAAATACAAACATTAATGGTTAATCTTAGAACCATATATAAAGGGTGAACATCAAACACCATTATTGATTGCTAACGAAAAGGGTGAACAAGAGAACCGGAAAATCTTGATACCAGAAACTTAGGATAGTGTTTATAGACTTTTCTACATCGAAACCTTACACTTTCTCTTGCATAAACCTTCTTGCTTTTAAAAGTTCAGGATCCATGACTGCTGAACCGGGTATTTCGCTCCAGTGCATGATGGGGATTTTCGTTCTGCTGACTGCTGAGACGCCCCAAGCGGAATTTCACCAGCTTGAATGAGTAGCTGGCTGGATAGCTGCCCCCCTGGCCCTGGTAAATGTGAAGATGTTTCTTAACATTACATTACATCAATAGATCATCTCAGCTGAAAAGCTTCAGATGATAGGTTATGCTTATTACTTCCTTCACACCAGATAGAGGATTATTAAGATCTAGTCCGTTGTTTTTATACAGTGGCTTTGAGATGAATATGGTCCTCATCTCAATTTTTGGAGCGTTTTAACTAAACACGGCTATGTTAAACCACTAGGAGGCTTGACACTCACCAGATAGAAGCGAATCCGATCGGATTCGTCGGAATTTCGGTGATTGCGACAACGGCGCGAAATAGAAGATGAGGATTAGAATCAAACTGTGGAGTGCAGATTGGGGGTTGACTCTGTGAAACAGCAAAACCGATCAACACAAAATACAGATAAAATTCTCTCAGTTAGAAGTTCAAATCGAACCCGAAACTGAGTAATTCAGACATAGGAATCAACCGGTAGGTTGGAAAGTGAGACAGCTAATCGCTATCAGAGAAACGAAATCAAACAAAGTAAACAGGGATAAATCTCAGTCAAGTCCGAGACGAGCGTACCAGACCTAGAAAGAAACCAGCTTAGTCGCTCAGAGAGAGAAGCCGATTCGAAGACGGAGGAACGGGATAACCAGTTGAGAGATTTGGAGATGAGGAAATTTCTGTGTAATTGCTGAATGAAGAAGACGAAGTCGCCTTTTACTATTCTTTCGCCTTTTACCAGACACGAAGTCGCCTAGGTGGTTACATTGGGAAATTTGCAAGCAGTGATTCGGAAAACGACAAATTGAAGAAAGGAGTCCGCAGTACTCGGCCCAAACATATGGCCCAAACATTTGGCCCAAAACTGAAAACGTAAACAATGGGTCGTAGCCCAATCCACAGGAATATAATGAAGGAAATATATCATTTTTTGGAACATTTTAACTAAATACGGCTATTTTTGTCAGATGGTTGAATACAAATTTCTACTCTTACTCTTGCCAACTTTGGGTCTTTAGGAAACACCAAAGTTGGGTTGATAATTACGTCATGACTCGACTCAAGCTTTTCTGCAAGAGTTTTTTTTCCCTTGTGCTCGATTTGTCTATTGTGTGTCATAATGGTATATGATAAGGAGATTTTATTGGGAAATAAAACCATAAAAGAAAATGGGCAAACCTGGTAGTCTAATTTAAAAATTGACTAAACCGTGTGTTTCTAGAGAAATGTTTTTCAATTTGACTTTTTATCCTATACTTCAAAGGCATAAGATAGAAAAATTGTACTGTATTTATATATAGATATGGGTAAAGAATAAATAAAGACATGAATAAAATTATAGTGCAGTAAGTTTAATTTGTGTTAGAATAAGAGATTACACTCGAAAATTAAAGCTTGTTCTGTTGAGAGGTTTGATATGAGAGTGTCTCTTCCACATTGATTATAAAAGAGTAAAAATGATGGGTTAAGTTATAAGGAATGGTGAAACTTTACACAGTAACTTAAGCTTTTGTGTTAAGTTGGTGGATCCCGACCTTATAATCGCAAAAATAATAATAATAAATCAATGTAACTTGACACATGTTTGCCTCCCGTTAACGGCCTGTCGAATATTTCACATGGTATCAAAGCCGGGTTTGGCTAGATCAGGCATGAGTTCGTTGTCAAGTGCGAGTCACACTTGAGGGGACGTGTTGAGAGGTTTGGTATGGGAGTGGCCCTCCCACATTGATTATAAAAGAGTAACTCAACACAATGGCTTAAGCTTTTGTGTTAAGTTGGTGGATCATTGACCTTATAATCCAAAAATAATACTCCCTCTGTTTACATTTTAATGACGTTTTGAGGTTTTTAGGCTTTGGCTAATTAAATGTCGCTGGAGCAAATTGGTTGAATGGAGTACTTTGCTTTGCCAGGCCATTAATTGAAACTCAATTATTATATAGTACGGATTGTATTGAAAATTGTGTTCCAACCAAAATTTGATTTCTTTTAGATTAAAAAAAATTGAAAGCATGGGATTAGCATTAATTTGAATGGAGTTGCAGAGTCAGGCAAGTACTTTGCTTTGGCAGGCTATTAATTGGAAGTCCATTAGTTTGCATTTTCTTAATTTATGTGCTTTATACCAAAACGTCAATAAAAAGTAAACGAAGGGAGTAATAAGAAATCAATGTAACCCGACACATGTTTGCCTCCCGTTAATAACTCGTCGGATATTTCACATGTTCAGTGTTTAGTTGTCTTTTTTTATCTTACTAAATATTATACCTGCATTCATACAATATTTATCAACTAATCTACTTACTCCAAGGCGAGTTTTTAACTTGAAACTTCGAATTGATGCGCAAAATTGGTTGATAGTAGTTGTGGTTTGTTTGATAGGTTTGGTATGAAATTAATGAGTTGATAATGTTATATTTTTATTTATTTTTAATGGTGTCGGGTTCGTGCGTTCTATAGATTCTATTTCGGCCATACTTAAATGTACAATACATAGATATGAATATTGGAAATTAAACAAAAATTCGAATCAAACAAGAGATATTATATAGCGATGTAAAGTTAGATCAAATAGAGTAATTAAGGCATCATCTATTAATATTGATTAGACACTTGCATTTTGGTTCAAGATTAGATTGAATATGTTGCTTTATTTTACAAGTCCAATTCATGGGTCGGTTTGGAAAGTGGTTTAATCCGACATAGCCGATAAGATAAGCTTAAACGAGGTATGGGCTCTATTTGGTAATAAAGCCATTTGTTATTATCAACTCTACCTATCAATGTTGTTTCATCCCTTGGGGCAATTCAATAAATCACGTTACTCCTAAAAAATCAATATCATATAAGATATTGATAACACCACATGGATCATGTTAAAAAAAAAAGAAGGTATAATATAAGTGATGTTATTGTTAGGGGTTGGGGGCAGGTTGAATATATTGAGTGTGTTTTTTAATTTATTACCTTTATTTGAGTTACAAGACTATGAAATGTTGATTTATTAGGGCTAGTTGATTTTTATTTTATTTTTTAGAGGAGGTGAGTTTCAAACTCATGATTTATTGGTTACTAAATATTATTTTTAGTAAAATTTGACTAAATTTTTTTTTTCTTAATGTTTGTTACATTATGTTAGAGAGGGCCGTACTCGTAACTGTTAATATGCCTTGAATTGGGCTTATTATTTGTTTTGGGTTTAGGCCCATTGTTTGACTAGGTTTCTTGAGGCACTATATATACTCATAAACCTACCAAATTGTAACCCTAGTTTCTTGTTTGCCTCCTTAATAAAGATCTTTATTTCTCTGCCTGTGGACGTAGGTAACACACCGTTGCCGAACCACGTTAAATCTCTGTGTCTTTCTTCGTCTGTTATCGTTCTCGTTATAACAAATTGGTATCAGAGCTTGGTTGTGATTTCTGTCGAGAATGATGTATGGATCTGTAGTGAAGATTGACAAATTTACTGGAAGAAACTCTTTCAGTCTGTGGCAGATAAAGATGCGGGATTTGCTGAAGCAACAAGGTTTATGGGCACCGTTAACCGCCGACAAGAAGGGGCAGATACAACCACCGCTGAGTACGGCCTTCTGGAGGAGAAGGCTCATTCGACGATTATGTTGTGTCTCGCAGACGATGTCATAATAGAGGTTGCTGATCAGGAAACTGATGGCGGCTTGTGGCTGAAGTTGGAGAGTTTGTACATGACAAAGTCTCTGACAAACAAGTTGCTTCTGAAACAACGATTGTTCGGGCTGCGTATGCAGGAAGGTACACAACTCAGAGATCATCTTGATCAACTTAACACACTATTACTTGAATTGCGTAATATTGATGTTAAGGTGGAGGACGAAGATGATGCCCTAATTCTGCTGGTACCCCTACCCCCCACATACGAGAACTTCGTTCAGTCGTTCGTCGTTGGGAAGGATACCATCACGCTGGAAGAGGTTAGATCGTCGCTTCACAACAGAGAGTTGCGTCTGAAGGCAACCGCGTCGGTTACAGACAATCAGGCTTCCGGGCTTATGGCCAACGGAGGCAATTCTGATAGTAGAAGGGGCAAGAAGCAAGGTCGCAAATCAGGCCCTAAACCAGACGACGTGTGTAACTACTGTAAGGAGAAAGGTCATTGGAAGAATGAATGTCCTAAGAAGAGGCAACAAGAGCAGAAATCTGGATCTGCAGCAGTTGTTCATGGTGGAAATACTTCTGAGGAAGATATTGTTCTACTAGCAGGTAATCGCACAGATCATGATGTGTGGTTTCTTGACTCAGGCGCGTCATGTCACGTATGTCCTAGAAGAGAGTTGTTTACAACATATAGATGTGCAGACAAGGGCAATGTTTCTATGGGAAACGATGTCATCTGCAAGGTTGTTGGGATCGGCTCAGTCAGGCTTCGGACAAACGATGGGAAGTTTCGCACATTGGAAGAAGTCAAACATGTGCCATCTATGACAAAGAATATGATATCCCTAACTGTGTTAGACGACAAGGGTTTCAGATACACAGGTTATGGTGGAAAGTTGCGCGTGTTTAAGGGCTCTAATGTGGTTTTGCAAGGAGTCAAGCAGGGAAAGGGGACTTTGTATACCCTACAAGGTTCAGCAGTCACGGGTGCTGCAGATGTTGTTTCAGTCAACGTTAGGGAGACTATTGCTGAGGATGGAATTGTGAATTAATGTTATTATGTATTACTATTGCAGTATTATTATTGTTGAGTTGTGTTAAATATATGGAAAATGGTAAAGTCAGGTCAAGGTTGAGTATACCTTGCTCTATAAACGTCTCATGAGATGCCCCTTCGAAATTGCAAATCTCTCGAATGGGTACACTACCTACGGGTAGTAGGTGGTCTGCCCGTTATATGCGGCCGAGACCGGTATCACTTGTCCTAAGTAAATGATAAAGTTGTGTATAATTGTATTATTATTAGTATCGTGTTGTACATTATTTTATAAATAGGTGACCCATTTTCAGTGAAGATATATCATATTCTTCCCGTACTCGGAATATGATTCCTTAGGGTTTTCGGACCCGCATCCCATTCAAACACTCAGTCCTTATGGATCATCCTGTTACTTTATTTTAATCTAAGGAGTCAGGTTTCCACATAAAGATTTACTCCTAATTTATATTTTTAGTCTACAAGCACCAATACCCTTTTATGGTCAATGGGTGGTAGACGGAGTCTTGGACATTTTACTTTCTGTCATTTGCTAATCGTAAAAAGACTAACCGTCCTATTTTTCTTCCCTTGGACGGCTGGGGTCCCTGGTTTGCATACTATACCTCATCCACTAATCCGCAGGTTTAGGTAAACGGTCTTGAGGCGCCGAAGAATAAAGAAGTCTAATATTTTGTTCAAGTTTTGTTTTAAGGTATAAATTCCTAAAATTTATTGTATTAAAGTTTATTATTTCCGCTGTAACTCTTTTAACGATATTTCCGCCGCTATTATTTAAACTACTTAAATATTAAGATTGGACCCGTTACTCTGGGTTACTTTATTTTAGATGATTGACTTTTATTTAAGTCTTCCGCTAATTTCATATCTAATCTAATTTACTTTATATCATCTTGTTTATGGGAGCATGGTTGCATGTCCCTATAAGCCTAAGGCGGTTACAAGGACCTTAAAGTCCGAGTAATTGCTGGCGCTGCAACATCCCTTCAGTGTTCTAAGAAGGGGTGTTACAGTTAGGGAGACTGTTGCTGAGGAGGTGGAGTTGAACTTCACTCTAGCAGAGACTCAGGCACCTGAGTTGGTCACTGACCAATCATCACAGACAGGTACTACTGAGTCAGATACTGGTGAGACAAAGAATATACCACTAGACACAAGAATAGGTGGAGCTATACATCGGAGTATTGCTCTAGATCAACCAAGAAGGGTTGACATCAGGGGGCCTGCGAGATACAGGTCTAATGATCTGGTGGGATATGCTTTGCATGTGGCCGAGGAGGGGGGGGATGATGCTCCATCCAACTACAAGGCTGTTGTTTCTGGAGGTGAGTCAGTACACTGGCAACCTGAGAAGAGAATCAGAGTGAAGAAGGTGAGAATATCCGATAATCATGTTGATATGTTCACCAAGCCAGTTCCGGAGAGCAAGTTCCAACATTGTTTGGACTTGTTTAATATCACCAACTGTTGAGCTGCCCTGCGGGGCAATCTGAGTCCTCATGTGAGGACAAATCTGAGGCAGAGAAATGCCTGGCACTTGTCATGGTGCATCTGTTTCTGAAAGGAGATTCTGGTACATCTGGCATTGAAGCGCATCTGGTACATTTGGCATGGCATTGCATTTGGTACGTCTGGCACTGCAATGCGATTGGTACATCTGAGAGGATTCAAGTCAAGGTGGAGATTTGTTAATATGCCTTGAATTGGGCTTATTATTTGTTTTGGGTTTAGGCCCATTGTTTGACTAGGTTTCTTGATGCACTATATATACTCATAAACCTACCAAATTGTAACCCTAGTTTCTTGTTTGCCTCCTTAATAAAGATCCCTATTTCTCTGCCTGTGGACGTAGGTAACACACCGTTGCCGAACCACGTTAAATCTCTGTGTCTTTCTTCGTCTGTTATTGTTCTCGTTATAACAGTAACCCTATTTATATTCGAAGCCTTAGGCTAAGCACAATTACTCACTTAACTCCCCCTCTCAAGATGGTGGTAATGAATTAACTACCCCTATATTCAATACTACATCTGATGCGGGATCATCCAAGACACATTTGGACACACCTATACTTGGGGATGAACCACCTATGATTCGAGCTCGCGAGAATGATGTCATCCTCAAAAGGAAGAATAAGGCTCCACCATGGGAGAAGGTCCAAAGGAGCAAGCTTGATTCTCCTTAGTTCTTAGAGTGGTTGATTTGAACTAGAAGACTTACTATGTTTATTTGGGTTTTAAGACGTCTCACGACTCGCGGGGTGACTCTCACGAGTCGCGGCCATGAGCCCAGAATTTAATCACACTACTGATGAGTCTCACGACTCGTGGGATCCTCCCACGGGTCGTGACAACCTATCTATTTTAGGTATTTTAGGAAACTTGTTTTAATTAATTATTTTATTTATTTATTTCAGAAATTCAGCCGGCCTCTAAGTTATATTAGGCCGTCTCTTTCATTGTAGAACTGCACGTTATTCATTATGAAGAAAGTCTCTCTTTTTGTGTGAAACACATGAGTGCAAAGTCAATCGATTCGAAGCGTTGCTCATCGATTGCACAATTGGTTATAGATCTTACTTGGTTTGCTTTGAGTTCATCAACCTCGCGAGAGCTTGGTGATCCTGGTAATCATAAGTTCCCTCCTTGTGCCTCCAAGTTGTCCGCTTGGTTGTGTAAGGTTGTAGAGGCGGACTTTGTAGTCGTTGATACTTGGTTCCTACACTCTTAGGAGGTATGTGGTCTTTATCTCGTTCTACCTTAGTTCGAATCAGTCCCTATCGGTCGTGTCTTTACTATCAATTTCGAGTCTTGTCTTCTTTGTTTCTAGTCAATATCGAGTCCATTGAGTCACATCGAGTCCTTGTTCTTGCTGCGTCGTTGTTCTTTCTTGAGTCTTTGCTTCCGTTTTTAAGTTTTTTTTATTGATTGTCGAAGATTGGGCCATCCGATGGCTAACCCCGTATCAACATCCGATTCAAAATATACATCGTTAGACTTTTTAACACGTATTTTAAGGAGCTAAAAACTATATAATATATTAACTAATTTTTTTACATTTAATACTTATTACCAACAAATATTATTGATGATGATGATGTTTGAGATGAATTCATTATTGATTCAAATTAAAAGGATAAAGATAGGATCGAGTGACGACAGGGAAGAAGCTCTCAGTTCGACCAAATTGAAGGCAAGGAGAAGACAAGGGCGGTGTGACAAAGGTTAAACAACATTCGATCGGGAGAATTCTTGTGGTCTTCAATTTGTCCTCCAACTCCTTCAATGGCTTCGTTCCTGCCGATTTCTTTCGCTCAACGGAGCTCCGGGTGCTTGATTTGTCCCACAACCTTCTCGCCGGCAAGCTTCTGCGAGAAATCGGACAGCTCAAAAACCTGCAATTGCTAAACCTATCGAACAACGGGCTTTCCGGTGAGTTACCTAGTCAAATGGCTTGGTTGCTTAATTGTGATTTCAGTGAGGAGCAATAACTTCTCAGGCGATATTCCGATCGGGATGGACCGGGTTCAGGTCTTGGATCTGTCGTCGAATTCGATTAACGGTCCACTTAGGGCTGAATTTGCAGGGCAAAGCATTCAGTATTTGAATCTCTCATCCAACTTAATCTCCGGTGAGATTCCGACAGGTTTTGAGCGGAACTTTCCAGAAAATTCGACACTTGACTTCTCCTATGATAACCTACCAGGAGCAAACTGTATGAATGCCATAAGAATTCTCTCGATCGAATGTTGCTCAACCTTCGTCACACCGCCCTTGTCTTCTCCTTGGCTTCAATTCGGTCAAACAGAGAGCTTCTTCTCCGCTCAATGTTCATCTGAATTTAGGGTTCCAATCCATTCCCGAATTCACACAAATATTTTTTTATTCATTTAAAAAAATATGATGACATGGTAAGACAACATGCTATGTCATTAAAAAAAACTAAAGTCTAGTTGTCACACAGTCATTGGAAATTTGGTCGGAAATGGTTTCGTATCGAAATCGGTTTAATACACAATAGTTTGTACACTAATTGGTGATTTTCAAAGTTCGTATTATTTTCGAGTGACGATCGATAGTTTGTATAATTTTGGGTCATATTTTCAAAAGAAAAATCCGAAATGCAATAAGGGGTATAATAGGAAAATAAAATCTCGAAATAAACTGAAATATTTTAATAAATAAAGAAATACTAGTAATGGAGGAGAAGATCAATTTGTGCGAAGGAGGGAATGGATAAAGATATGGTGATAGCTTGGCGTCACCATCACCATCACTTTGCTCCATATCCGCACCTCCTGCGGGCCCCACTCCCCCACTCTCCTCAAGTTCCAACCTGGCTGCTCTACCACGTGGCCCCTCATCTCTCCCTTACCTTGGAATCTCTGCATTTTTATTTTTATTTGTTATTTTTCATTTTTTATTTTTTGTGGTTCCATCCGATATTTATTTGTTTATGGTTCAAACTTATTTCATACTCCCTCCGTTCCAAAATACATGGGTTTTTAGTTTTTGACACGCTTTTTAAGGAGTGAAAAACTATATGAAATATTATTTTTTTAATTAATTTTTTTATATAATTTGATACTTATTAGTAATAAGTATCAAATGATATAAAAAATTTGATTAAAAAAATAATATTTCATTGAGTTTTTCGCTCCTTAAAAAACGTGTCAAAAAGGAAAAGCTCATGTATTATGGAACGGAGGTAGTATTATAGACCTATATTCTATGTTTGTGGGTGGTTTGTATCCACGAATAATTCTACATTTCTAATCGTAAATAAGAGTTATATTGCTTCAGTAGGGGTGGACAAATGGTATGGAATAATGGTTTGTAAAAATGTTTCGGGTTTAATTCATACCTCTATTCCTTTTCTTTGGTGAAAATTTAAGGTTTATTTTGCTCTTTATTGGTGGATCACCGCGCGACTCTTACCGGTTGGGTCATTAGTCCGGAGTTAAAAACCCATCATAAAAAAAAAGAGTTATTATCAAATCGATATATGTTTTTCATGTCCTTTTTTCACTAAGATTGTAAGATATACATCTCAATTAAAATATATGATAAACATATGTCGAAACTAGACATATGTTTATTCTTATATTCTTGGTTTAATTGTATTATTTGGCATGTCAATAGTGTTTTAATTTTCATCAAGATAATGTTAGGGATCAGACTACTCTTTACTGACTACTTAGCTCCGTATCTCCTTTTAACAACAACAACAAAAAAAACCCTAAGATACATAAATAAAATATAATGTATATAACTCAATTGAGATACATAGATGAGATGAATGCCTCATAAAAAGGTATGTATAAATAGTCACACTTCTCGATTTTTAAAGGGGATACTATATTTACACAACAAAAATATCATCAAACGCACGACCACCAGCCACCGACATCAACTACAGAAGTCGGCAACCCAAATCAGTCTCACCCAAGCAACCAACACACATGAGCACCCCTTGCCAAGCCCGAGCCACCAGCCACCGATACCGACTAACACTCTCAACAAGCATCCAGCTAGCAATACACGAGTGACGAGTGCCTCATTGTTGAGCTCAAACCACCTGCCACTAACATCGACACCTGGTGTTGGCACTCTTCACTATGGTTTTGGCGAGATAAAGTATACCATGTTTTCCATACCCACGTATTAATACCAAAATTATGTGTAAAATATGTGATAAAAATGTTAAATTATCACTTTATTTATCAAATGAATCTTATTTAGATTTCTTTAGCATTCTATACACACAAAAAACAGTTTTGGGGGATTTTTAATAGAAAAAAAAATTTGAGGATGGGATTTTATAGTTTTCTAATTTGAGGGTGTTGTTTTGTAATTTACTGAAGAAAAAAAGGGGGAGATAAATTTGTGTGGTGGAGAATTTGGAGGTTGAAATTAAAGTATTCGAGAGAGAGAGAGAGAAAGCAACCCCATCAAGCTTGAAGTAGCAACAGGTCCAAAAGAAACCCCTCAACAACTCTCAAGGCTAAAAATCTCCGTTCTTCATTCGTTTACGCTCTCAATTTCACCACAATTTGTCACGAATCACGCCGAAGAGATTGTGTTGAAAGATCGAGGAGTTTCAATGGCGAGGAAGGAGAGTAGGAGTTGCGAGCTCTGCACCTCGGAGGCTAAGACGTTCTGCGAGTCGGATCAGGCGAGGCTGTGCTGGGACTGCGACGAGAAGGTACACGGCGCCAACTTCTTGGTGGCGAAGCATACAAGGACGGCGCTCTGCGGCATCTGTCACTCTCCCACGCCGTGGAAGGCCTCTGGCCTCAAGGTCGGCCGCGCAATCAGTGTTTGCGGCGCCTGCGTCGGCCGATCTACTCGCTTGGGAGGCGGATCTGCAGGAGACGGAGGAGTTTCCGCGGCGGAGGTGGAGGAAGTCGATGCGCGGAGCAGGAATTTCCGGATCGGTCAGCGGGAGGAGATCGATGACGACGACGAGTATTCCGACGATGATGATAGCAGTGACGGCGATAACGACGATTTATTTGGATGCGATGAAGATAATGACGACGACGAGAATCAGGTGGTCCCGACGGAGACCTCCTGCAGCGAAGAGGAAGAGCAGCTCTCCTCCGGCGGCGCTGTCGGCGAATCGGCGTCGACGAGTCGATTCCTCCACTCACCGTTCTCGCACCACTCCAATGTAAGATTTCGCATATCTAAATCGAAATTGTTGATTGCAAGGGAGATAAATACTCAATTAATCATTCGATGAATTTCAGGTTGAAATTGGAGCAAGCAGTTCAGGTTTATCATCCAACGCGGCGAGGTCACGGCCGGCGCAGGAAGAAGGCGAAGACGAGATTATTCATGGCGAATTCATGAAACGGCCATTGAAGCAGAGGAAAGTAGTAACGAATCCACAATAACGGTGACAGCGATGGAAGGTGAACAAATCAAACCAGTTGATGAATTGTAAAGTAACCAAGTAAGTTCTAACAACTTGTCCTAAAAATCTGTAATTTTATTGAGCGGTTGCTGATAAATTTGAATTGGTTAAGTTTATTACTCCATCTGCAAATTGCCAAATTGTATGATATCTGATACAACTTCTTGGTTTAATTATATGGTGAAACAAGCTAGCAGCAACTATAGACTTAGTTTTTTTTTTCTTTACAAAAAAAATAAATAAAAAAATCTTGTTAAATCATAACCAAGTAAAATCTGACTTGATTCGTATCATGTAGACTAGTTGTGGGCTTGTCCTATGGGATAAAGATATGCCTTTCATTTTCTAGTTGAAGATGATCAAAGGTGTGGGCATTGCACTTGCACCGTTGTTTGGTAGGAAGTAAATGAAAAGGAATCAAAGGAGACAGACAAGTCTCCAAATAGTATGAAATGACGCCATTTTATTTTTGGGAAAATTGCACTGTATACCACCAAACTTTTAAAGTTGTAGGAAATATCACAAACTTTTAAGCTTTGATGCCCCTATTGTCACAAGGCCGGGCGAT
This sequence comes from Persicaria tinctoria, assembly GCA_037127255.1. NCBI lineage: Eukaryota > Viridiplantae > Streptophyta > Magnoliopsida > Caryophyllales > Polygonaceae > Persicaria > Persicaria tinctoria. The sequence goes on from JBANSL010000008.1 coordinate 17,394,067, forward strand.
GTCACAATTGTTCGGTGAAATACACGACATGGCGTAGTGGTGTTAAGAAGTTTTTCACAAGTTATCATAGTTGCACACTAATCACAAGTTGGTGTAGTGGTTGTGGGATACATCATAGAGTCACTTGTGAGTGAGAGGGTCAACTCCTAAATGGGTCATATAGTACATGATCCATATGTAAAACGACTGTGTCAATCGAACTGGACTAAGATCAAAAAAGTTATCATAGTTGCATCAGATATTTTGCTGAAAATTGTGTCAACTCTTATGATATTAAGAGCAGCAGGTTAAAATTTGGTAATATGGTTTCTACTTTGAAAGGTAATGAAGTTTATGTTCAACCCGCCTATAAAGTTTGGTGATATTTGACTTACTCTTTCATTCTATTTTTGCTTCGTTTGCTTTAATTTGAGTTTTTTCGATAATTTAAAGGTTATTAATCGGAATAAGATGTGTATAATGACACGATAAAAGATTAGCTATTGATAGGATCAACGTTAATGGCGACGATATGCGAGTTTTGATGTCGAAAACAAAAGTGGTTCACTCATCCAATAATTGATGTTACAAGTTACAACTTTCGTACTAAAGCCACAACAAGTTGCGACAAAACTATACCGGATTTTCCTGGGCTGATGTGCGGTTTGTGGTCCAAATGCTACTGGTTTTGCTATACGTTTCTATATTGGGTCTCTGATTTTGGAGATTTTCAAGAACTCTTTGCAAGTGGACGATAAACAATCACACGATTTAGGTTCCCCATTGCAAGCCCTTTTTTGTGTTGAAAAGGAACTATATAACTGCTTCCCAGTCCCACTCACAAGGACGGACAAGGTAGTCGATAAATTCGCATGAAACTGCGCCATTTATACCTCAATATGCACCAAAATTACCAGTCATCGGAGATTAGGAGTCGTCGAAGATCATTGATGGCATGCTCATTCCACTTGGGTTTGGGTTTTAACGTCGAAAATTCCGGCTATTATATGCAACTACCCAGGTTAAAGTTACCTATCGCAAATTCTGTTAGTACATTTTCTAAAACCACCGCAGTTGGAATAAATGTAAGCTTTAAACAAATATAAGTAAAGGATGATCTTGATTCAATGCAAATACAGCTGCAGAAATGTTCACACGCTGGGGCGGGGGCCTAAAAGATCGCCAAATAACCAGCAAACAGTGGCAAGTCCAACGCAAACTCAAGATGGGTCACATCGAAATACGACACCTTAATAACCAAACACAGCCAAACCAATCTTAATATCGAAAGACCTCCAAATAGCCAGCAAGCCGTCTAAATGTAGATATAGTTCATAAACAAGACCCAAAAGAGTAGTCTGAAAGCCATACTACACTACAGCGAGCTCATACTGCTACAACCGGAGTGCCATTGACCAACTTGTAATTACAATAGAACACTCCAGTACAGGGCAACGGTGATGAAAAGACAATCTAAACAAGATGGAAATGAATAGCAAGTGTTTTTAGGGAAGGATCGTAAATGTAAAAGACTAGAGAATCGCATTGGTGAAAGGATACATGACTGCCATTTGCGAGATTGCTTTTCAGCACCGGAGATTGATCAATTCCCTGCATAACAAATTTGAAGAAATCAGTGAAACTATCAGACTCAGGTTAAGTAACAAACTGAACAGAAGGTGCAGCCCAAGATATTGCATCATATACGAATGTCTCGAGTAAAGAACTGATGTTGCTAGTCCCTAACAATTGTTCAAGTAGGGTAATGCAAGGAACATATAATGAGGAAGAATTGGAGTTTACATCAGGCAGCTTATGAAACAGGAAGTAACTACAACTTTGAGATACTAATGGGTCGAGTAACTTATGTAAGGGATATTTAACAAGGAAAGTAAAAAAGGCGTATACAGCTGAGAATGAACTTTAAATCGGGTAACTTATGCAACAGGAAGAATCTACAAATTAAAAAACTTATCGCTCCGAAATGATATTTGATGATACTGATTGGCAGTCTACATACCCTACAGAACTTTCAGGCATGTTATTGGTACTAGACTATGCTTCTGCAGTTTAGATTATAATGAAACACTCTTTAAGCACTACTTGTCAGTTTGTCACATTCGGTCCAGGTAGCCCCATCCATAATAACACAAACATACTGCACTCAAATTATTTAACTAAAACAAAAAAGAGAAAAGAATCTCTCCTTGAGAGAACATTAAAAAATTTCATCCATAATAATACACTTAAGGTAACAACGAAACGTCCACAGTCTTCAAGCAACCTTTCTAATGACATGTAACATCCTTTGTCACCCTTTAACTAAAGGGTCTTTAAGCCTTCTCCCTTGAGCAATAATGCATCAGAAGTCGTAACATTTCCAATCTTGATGGAAATAAGAAAAGAAAGTCCAAATGCTAACGGAAATATGAGATGTGATCTTAACTAGTAGCATCAAAAGGACATGAAAAGATTTGAAACACACCCAACCCTTAGAAACTGGGAAAATTGCAAAGAATCGGTCCATTAACATATCCTAGCTCACGTGCAGGAAATGCGAGGAGCCGAGGAGACTTGGGATAGTGATGATCGGGAAATCATAGGAACTGTTTGCGGTATGTGCTGAATGTCAGATTAGTTTGGCAACAAACTTAGAGGGTTGGATTCAATCAGTAGTTTATCAATACAACAGAGGTGTTGGATCCAAACGATCAGCAAATATGACAAATTGAATTGAACCTCACTCAGCCGGGAGATAAAATGTAATAATGATGGCAGTTGAATCATTGAATCTACATGAAGGTAAACCTAGCTGACAAGTACAATGACTAGGGTTTCTCTTGCTTATCACATTGTCATGTTACCATGTGTAAGATAAACATTGATGTAAGAATGTATGTCCATCACCTGGGATCACTTCTACAATGAAGTATAAAAATTTATAAGACAGTAAAGCAAACTACACAAGTTAAAATACCAACTCTGCAGCTAGTATTAACATGATAACATTAATCTAAAAGATGATAATTTTCCTCAAAACATAAGTTTAACATTAGAGAAGCGCATTCTATTTTATACGATAGATTCAAGATATGATAATTTTCCATTTCTTTCTTATAAAGCTCAATTAAGTGTCCACTATGAAAGAAACCTCTGAGAGAGGCCTTGTATTAAAATGGAAATTTTGTGAAGCTAATTGAATAGAAGCCAAGGTCAAGGAAATTATGCGCAATTTGCATACACAGTCCAAAAACTTAGGACATTGCCTGTGTTCATTGCAAGTTTAGAGATTCTTTTTTAAAAACAAATCGTTAAAAAATGGACGCTAACAGAAGATGAGCCAAGGTTATTGAAATTACGTGCAACTGCACAAACACTACAAACACTTGGGATATTGCATGCATTCATAGAAAGTTCAGAGATTCTTTTAAAATAAAAATTGATTCGCATCGGAAGCTTGGATAACATAAGCTTACACATTCTTATAGAGCAAATCAATGAGATGTACATATGATATAGAATATAATTAAAAAAGTAGAACTCCAAGCCAACAAACTTTTTCAGATGCATTTTCAGATGCAGAATTACGAGCAATTTGTTTAAAAAATTATAGAAGTGCAGTCGTTCAGCTCAGAATTACTCGTATATTTAATGCAAGACAATAAACTCTTTGAACTAGAAAGAACTATTTATAATCAGATCTTAACATCTTAATTTCCTTCCATTAGCCATACCCAAGCCCATAAACAATGTTCCCAATCAGGAATATGAGGTGAAAAGATGAGAAATCCAATCCACTATCGAAAGCTCTTTTGGTGCCTCCAATCCAACATCAGAAATTTACTATTTTGTCAAGTACTGTTTCCAATGATGCAATCATGAACATTGAAGATAAACACTTAAAAGAACCAGAGCATTACGAAGAAATAGAGCTAACCTTTACGCTCATCTGAAGCATCATGGTATTCCTCCTCTGCTGCTCCTTCCTCTTCAGCTTCTGCCACTGTCACTATATCATCACCAGCAGGATTTCCATCTTTCTCATCAGGGTAACGGACAACCACCACTGGGCAAACACAGTGACGCACACAGTAGTCGCTGACACTCCCAAGCCTACCATTGCCTCCTCGCCTCGTTGCACCAAAGCCCCGGCTTCCCATGATAACCGCGTTGAAGCCCAGCCTTTCAACTTCTAGACACAACCTCTCCTTCATGTCATGATCCTTAACAATATGTATCTTGTAAGGAACCTGCCAAATATTATAAATAAGAGAACCATTTGAGCTCTTCCATCAATCAAAACAGGAAGAGATCACTATTTGTAGTTCTTCGAGTAATAAGCAATAACAAATTAAATGCACATAAACCACCACATGCTCCTAGTGATACCCAAGATTGGAAGGAGCTGTTGCCATTTTGAGACACACACATGGCACCATGAAGTGAGGAAAGCATCGAGAGCTTGGGTACGCAGAGTTTCGGAAAATATCGAGAGCTTGAGATCGGAAAATATCGAGAGCTTGAGAGCGGAAAAATTATAGACTAAAGGTCATACCTAGAATCATATTTGCAGATGCCTCACTGCAACAACAAATCGACATTTTCATGTAGTGCAACAGATGGACAAAATAGATAGGGTAAGCAGTAAACAAGGTCCCCCGAAACAAACCCAACAGGAACATCTGATGCCAGCTATTACTCCGATTGAACAAAAATATAAACACATGCTTAACCTCCTTTTGCATCGGAAAATTACCACTTCTTTTTGTTGTTTTAAAAACGCTTTTCCTCCTCCAAATCCGCTAATGCAGTTGGCGTTGCTAGAAAACCATAATTGGTTTATACATATTAAACAAATCGCCGCGCAGTAGATATGTTTAAAAATGATCAATTCCATTTCCACGAATCAGAAAACAAAGCCATCCGTATCTGTCCACTCCTTTCCCCTTCCTACCTAACAGCATTACACCGAATCAATACTAGAACATGCCGATTGTGGATTCCTTGATTCCAAAAAATATAGTACTGTGCAGTGATCAACAAGCAGAAGACCTAATTTCTAAGCTAGAGATGCAAAAGAATTAACAGGCAGCCACAAGTTTTCATCGGCGAGGGTTAACTAACCTGAGCCTCAATCAGAGGCAGAGCAAGATCAGCCGACTTAGAAGTAGTGAAAGCATCGAACTCATCCTCCAGCTTCTGCTGAGCCTCTCCGGATCCACCATCGGCGGTCGAATCGACGCAGCCCCAATCGGCTCCGTACAATACAGAAGTAGGCCGGACGTGGAGGAGCACGACCGCGTCCCCGGGCCTCAGATAATGATCGACGGCCCACTTAACAGCGTATGCACTCTCATCGCTCAGATCCACCGCGATGGCGATCTTACGAGCCGCTCCGGCCGTCGGAGTATCGACCCCGACTGGCGTGGCCGCGGCGGAGGACACGCGAGGGGAGGAGGTCGCTCGGACCTTGATCGGAGGAACCTCGGGGTAGATTTCGGCAGCGCCGGGGAAGTTTTGCTGGTGGCTCATCGCCGGAGAATTTCTTAGTCAAAGAGAGTGTTTTGCGTTGTTCGGGGGAGGTTACTTTGTGAAACAGGGAGTTGGGGGTTATATAGTGGAGTGGGCCGATGAATGGGCCGGGTCGGAGTTTATATGGGCCTTACGGTAATACTGAAGTCCATATGGTTGAATTTGTGTGGATTAACTTTGACCAAAGGTCCACCGGCACATTACGATAGACGTCTACTAATAAAAAGTAAATTAAATACTGAAAATAGGCAAGTTATTTGATGGGCGTAAAAAGAGGGGTTGATTCCAAATTAAAAATCATTTGTTTTTAGTGCACGCTTTATAATGACGTAAAAATACTATATAAAAAATTTAATTATTTTTTAATGCTTCCATACTCGTTAGTCATACATATGAACCTATAAAAACAAATTCATTAAAAAAAATATATTTTATAGAGTTTTTACCTCCTTAAAATACGCGTCGAAAAGTAAAATGACTTTTATTATAGAACGGAGGGAATAACCGTCAATGATGGACATGAAAAGAGAGGGTATGATCTAACCGTCAATGATGGGAGGAAAAAGAGGAGGTAAGATCTAATTGACGATAATAGGAGTTAAAAAAGAAGGTAAATCTAACCGTCAATCCGATGATTTAATAGCAAATGAGGGGGAGTGGGAGTGGTTACGAGGCGTCAAACCCAAGTCCTTTCATCCCTCTCTCGATTTATTGTTCTCACTTATAGCCTAAAAAAGAGCGAGAGTTTGGATTTGGAAGTGATTCGGAAGGGGGAGAGGTAGACCGACGAAGAGTTAGATGAAGGTTATTAGACATGATTTCAATGTTCTGAACCTTCCGAAAGATTTGACTCTGGATTGAGTCCACTAGCGGAGGTGCATCCGGGTTGCAGTCGTTTAGATGTGTGGCATCTATTTAACCTAAGCATCTCACGATTCTTTTCTGGCTCTTACTTACCTGCTACCTTTATGCTAATTTGTTCTGTTGTTTTTGGGTCTATCGAAAATACTCTCTAGACTAGTTCGGACCCCGTTTAATCGCGAAATATACTGGGTCATTGTTGTTGTTAATTTATATAGGAGAGAGAGGGTGGATCAAATGTAAACGACTCTTAAGATGAGTCCGACTGTTTAATATCCACCACTCTCGATAATGTACCGTGTGCTACACATCGATCAAGTCTCTCCTTTTGAACTAGGACTATGCAGAAAAATACGACACGGTTGACGCGACACGAAACCGCAACAAAACCACACGAAAAAACATGAAATGATACATATACGACACGAAACGGCAAAATACGATAATAAATGTGTTGTGTTCGGATCAAACATATTTCCCTTATGGGGTATCCGACACGGCACGTTAATTTTCATTTTTATTTATTAAATATTGGTAGTATGATATGGTAGAAATGGATAAAGAATAAATGATCTCGGACTCTAATTTATGTGCTACTGATATAATACGGCAATTTAAGTCAAACGTTATAAACTAGTATTGGGAGCACAGTTAACAAAGGTGGACGTGCCGGAGTGGTTATCGGGCATGACTAGAAATCATGTGGGCTTTGCCCGCGCAGGTTCGAATCCTGCCGTCCACGGATTTTTTTCCCTTTTCATTATCTATACTCTTACGTGTTTCATATTTATGCACTGTGCGATCTCATTTCATAAATACACAGTATACACTTCTCTTTTCACTATCTATAGTGTTTCATACTCCATCCGTTCGGCAAAACTTGTCATTTTAACTCTCTACACAACTTTTAATAAATCTAATAATTACACTCATTTTTTACTAATTTAACCTCATTTATTACTCTACTTTTTACTTTATCAAAAACTACAACTCACAACACATCAATCAAATCAAGGACATTTTAGTAAAGTAGAAGCAAAAATATCTAAAATGACAAGTTTTTCCGAACAAAAACAAAACTCTAAAACGACAAGTTTTGCCGAACGGAGGGAGTATTTATCTAAGAGAGTATCGTTCTAATTTTTGAATAGGTAAATAAAGAGCGGTCATTCCGGAGTTCGAACCGGGGATCTATAAGTACTACCCAAAAGTCCTTTCTGGTGAACCATCCCGGAATGGTTGTATCATTTTAATCCATTATCACTAAATTCCCCTTCCTCGGCCTGCCTCCCTCCAATACATCATCTCCAAGGTCCGCCTCTGGTTATATGTAAATATATATATATATATATATATATATATATATAATAAAAGATTTACTAAAATTTATAAGTAAAAAAGAATCATTTATGATATGACTTATTAATTTATTCAATATTTCGAATCAACGACAAATAGGGACATAGGGTAAAAAGGTCTATGTTTTTCAATTTTTGCTATAAATGAAAATGGGTAGTTTTTAAGTAACACTTATGTTATTTTTAATAAATTTATTAAGTGATTATAGTATTTTATTTGGATAAATTTGTAAAATAACGATATATATTTTTCAAGTGTTTAGCTACATTGTTTTACCTTGATGGAAAATACAGAATATTAAAAAAAAATTCCCCTTTATTTCTCATTAGAAAATTCAGAATTTTTTAATAGCACTTGTAAGAAAATATTATAAAATTTAATACATAACTATATTGGTAAATTTAAAAATCGCAATCTTTTGTTGTGTTATATCAAGAGATTGTCTAATGAGTCATACTCATATACTACCTATAGTCATAAGTGAAAGCTAATTGGGCTAACGAAACTCTCCCTCCTCTCTCTATCATTCTAGAGAGAGGGAGCCGCCCCCAACGACAAACACTCCGACGACATCGGAAACCTCTTTGGAGGCTGCAATCACCTCTTCGGAGGCTTCTAAATCCTCTTCGGAGGCCCCTAAATCCTCTTCGGAGGCCTTGAAACCAGCCTTGCTGGTCCCAATATGTCCTCGGAATCGTCGGGTGGTGACTGGTTCCTCCCCGTCGGTTCCTTGGGTCTTAATCCCTCGCCATCAGTCTCCTCTCCCCCTCCACGACGGTTTCCCGTCCTGGGCTTGGACCTGATCCTCCCGGCACCGCCTGGGTGTCGATTGACCTCTTCCCGTCGGCCTCTCCCCGTCGGCTCTCGGGGTCTCTCTCCCCCGCCCTCAATTTTTCCTACCCCCGGCCTCCTCGGTATCCCTCCGACTCCGGCCTGGGGTTGTGGTCTTCCCGGCGCCGTCCAGGGTGTGGCCTTGGCTTGGCCCCCCGTTGATTTCTCCGGGTCGTGGTTCCCCCGCCCGCACCCTCTCCTCCCCTCCCACCTCGAAATCCTTTCTCTCGTCCGGGGTGTGGTGGTTCTGGCAACTCCGGCGCCGCCTTGGTGATTTCCGACCTCCCATCTCGCGGTTCTGGCCGCTCCCACTGTCCCGGTTCTGGATCTGTCAAATCCCGCTCGACGCTCGCCTGCCTTCCCTCATCTCTTGGTGTGTGGTCGGCGGCGGCTAGGGTTACAGATCCCCTTCCTGGTTGAAGATGGTGTCAACGTGTGCTCTCTTTAGCCCCTTGGGCTGGGCTCCATCGTGAGCTTTGGACCAAGGATATATTCCTTGGGCCCAAAGTATTAAAAAAAAAAAAAACTACTGTAGGTGGTGTTTATTTATATGAATTGATCTATTTATATATTTAAATTTATCAATTCATATACATAAAAAATCGTTCCTATAATTTGTCAACAACCATTTAAATAAGTTTAAAACTTAATAAAACTATATTCATATATGTGTAAATTGCATTAATTAGCTATAAATAAATTCCGGATTTTCTCTCGCTTTTCGCCCTACTCGCGGTCGTGCTTCATTTTCTCGTTTTGGTTGGTGTCCGTCTGTTGGTTTGTGGTTAGTTTCGGTTGAGGAGCAGTTAGGCGGCCCTGGTTGATCGAAGTGATCGTGTTGGTGGTGTTTGTGGTCTCCGAAGATCCCTCATCTAGGTGGGGGGAACGTCGTGTGATCCACACTTCCCCAGGAGTCGCCTTTGCCTTACGAGGATTTCTGCTTTACGTCTTTCCGGCGGCGAGACATCGTGTCAGCAGGTGTTGTCCCATGCGCTCGCTATCCACTTTACCACGCCAGACTTCCTTCCTCTAGACGATTGTGTCCGCTTGTTCGCTTAGGGTTTGAGGTCTCTCCGGGTTTATTTTGGGTGCTATTTTGATGTATTTTATGTTATATTATCTATTTCGTTGTTGTATGTTTAGACGGCTTGCCGTCTGCCGACTTTGTCGGCCTCTTGAGGTCCGGGCCTGTCTGGCCTCGAATTATTTCCTTATCAATATATATATATATATATATATATATACTACCTATAGTCAATAAATTTCTCTTTTAATGATAAAAATAAATTAAAATTTTACATTGCTTGATACTTTTATTGATCAAAATTATACTATAGTCTCGCCCCTAAAAATCTCATATCGGTCCAGCAATAAACTCACTAATAAGTCTATATCCACACAACCAAGGTGTGAAATACTAATTACTAATCAACGTAGTAGACTTTCTATATAAACACGTGCCTCGCCTCGCCTCCACACTGTTAACTAAACACCAAAAATTACCAAAACAGAATAAGGACCATTATCCATTATAGTCAAAATTTATAATTACGGCAAATTGCAAAAAATAATACAGTATAGCTTTAGAGGTGTAGGTGCTTCAAAAGAAATAACTTTTAGAGTTTCTTCGGCGATTAGTGTAAATCCTAATTATTCAAAAACTTGTTGCCAACGATACTCAATTATATTAGGCTACTTTTCGTTCTCCGTCCCGTAGTTTATCATTATGTTAGTTTTTATGTATTATCCTTTTCTCGTCAAACACTTGTCCATATGGGAATATATTCGGTGTTTACAAGTTATTTTCAGGTAAAAACACTTGTTCATATTGAAAATCGGTGAATTGATAATGTGTTCGGTGAGAACTTGATTGTGTATATTATTAAATAAATAATATATGTATTTATATCATTAGAGTTTGTTATGATAATTAGGAGATATCATTAAGATTTGTTACTAACTTAGTAGATGTAGATGGGTTGAGTCTATTTAGCAATGTTCCACTTTATGTTTGATTGTTATGGTGCTCGAATAGTGGGGATTGTTATAGGCTCGAACCTTTTGTTAAAAAAAAAACTCGGAAGTGTAGATTATTTTTTCGCAATTACTATTAAAATTAGGGTTCTTTTACACAATTTGCCCTTGTAAATAAGAAATTATTATTTGCTTTGGAGTTATGTTCTCTGTTCATTCGTTTTCGTGAATATGTCAATATGAGAACTGTTCGGATAATTTGGTCACGTACAAGGGCGGCCGCTCCATTTGGTATGTAGAAGTTTTTTTTTTAATTAAATAAAGGTACAAAATTTTTACAAATTTATGAAAAAAAATACAAGTAGTATCAATTAGTTGATGAGAAATGTCTACGTCCCCCACTTGATAGGTTTAGGTTCGTTTAGATTCGTCGTTTGTTCGGGGCGTTCTGTCTGTTTATTGCACATTTTTTTAGTATTCTGATGTATTTTCGACGGTTTTCCGTCTGCCGACTTGACAGCTTATCGAGTTTCACGTCTGTCTAATCTTGAATTCTTACTTTATAAAAAAAATTAAAAAATTAGTTGATAAGAAATAAAATAAATAGTAAATAATGCTAGAGGTCATAATTTATTAGTGTTTGTATATTTGCAATTCTTTTTATTTCTATAAAAAAAATCAATTAAAATGACATATTTAAATCAAATTTTATAATTTTTTAATAAGATATATGTATTTAAGGATATATTATGTATAATAGAAATAAGAGGAAGGATTTTGTAATTAGGGAGATTGGAGGATATATGTCTATAAATATCCATCTCCTCTAACCGACTTCATTCTTCCTCTTCTCTTGTATTTCTCTCTGATTTTGAGCTGTACTTGAGTTGGTTTTGGGTGAATATCAAAGCTTCACATGGTATCAGAGCTCCGGGGCTTTGATTGACCTTGTTCGTTGAGAGATATGTTGGTTCTTGCCGCATTTTCGCTTGGTGCGAGGGTGATTCGACGTCAGATCTTGGTGATGATTTGTAATTGTGATTGATAATGTCTGACGAAGGGATATCCGATGTTCTTGGAGGTCGAGGATCACAAATCAATCACAATGATCCTCTTGCCTTGGCAAATTCGGACAACCCTTCAGCGCAATTGGTTTCGTTCCAATTTTCTGGGACGAATTTCTTGGGATGGAGTCCAGGCCGGAATCCGGCTTGCGCTAGGTGCAAAAAACAAGATGGGATTCATTGATGGATCGTGTGACAAACCTCCGGTGGGATCGCTTGAGTTGCAGAGGTGGACTCGCGCGATTACATGGTCCGCTGTTGCATTCTTAATTCCATGATTAGCACGATCTCGGAGAGTTTTATGTACGTCGAGTCTGCCAAAGATCTTTGGGGAGAGCTTTCTGAAAGGTATGGACAAACGAACGCCCCGCTTATCTTTCGATTGGAGAAAGAATTAGTTCATATTACAAAAGGTGATCAGACTAGCAGAGTATTTCAATAAACTGAAGCGGGTGTGGGATGAATTGCAAAGTGTGGAAGGGTTTTCTGTTTGTGTTTGTGGTGCCATGGTGAACTGTTCTTGTCAATTGGCAAAGAAAGTGTATGAGATAGAAGGTAGGAATCGCTTGATGCAATTCTTGTTGGACCTTGGAGAAGTGTATGAGTTTTCTTTTAATATTTTTTATAAAAGCATTTATTATGCTACACTTATATTTAAAAATTATATTGATTTTTATCCCTATGATTTTTAATTATAAATGTCGTATTTAAACTATAATTTAAGAGTATTTTTACAATACTTTTTATTCCTATGATTTTTTTTCCATTTAAAACTCACATATTTTTAAAAAATTTATACTTTTCTTTCAATATTTTTCAAAAAATAATCAAACTGTCATATTTAAAGAGAAAATTTGTTGAAATATCACCTTTTGCTAATTCAATTAGGTTATTAGCACCCTAAGAAAATAAATTGGACTTTATAACACCTTATTAAAAAAAATTAGCACCCTAACACTCACCTGTTACCTCTCTCTCTCACGCTAATTGGACTTCTCCTCCAACCATGGTGAGGAATCCGGCTCGACGTTGTGCGAGGATGGTGAATCCGACTCGGATCTGGTGAGAGGTGGCCGGAATGGGTGGTCAGAGACCTCCGACGAAGCTTTTGGGCAGGTGCAAGAACGGTAGGGGGATTGCGAGGCTTCGTCGGTGGGGGCTGGGGGGGGGGGGTCGAATCGGCGGGATTCGGGCTCGGGAGGACGGTACGTGGCCAAGGAGGGTGGATCCGGTGAGGGGAGCGCCGGATCTGGTGTGGAGGCGCCGGATCTGAGCCAAGGACGAGCGAGGCGGAGCGAGCGAGTCCGGATCTGAGCGAGGGATGGAGGCGGTGACGAGCGAGCGAGGGAGGGAACGAGCGGCGGCGCGTCCGGAGCGAGCGAGGTCGATCGGCGGCGGCGGCGGCGGAGCGAGGTCGATCGGCGGCGGCAGAGGTTGAAGAAGCATCGCGTACAGAGGCTGAGAGGCAAGAGGTTGAAGAAGCACTTTTTACAAAATTACAAAAATTAACCCAAAATAGCAATTTTGTAAAATTACAAAAATTAACCCATAAATATGAAAAAGTTGCATTACATTAAAGAAAAAATTGCATTACATCAAAGAAAAAATATTGCATTACATTGAAAAAGTTGCATTACATTAAAGAAAAAATTGTCATCAAAACGTTACCTTGAAAAAATATGACATCACGAAAACATTACATTGGAAAAATATGGCATCACGGAAAAAAAAATATCATCAAAAAATTGATATAAAAAAAGTGTCATCAGTAGGCAACGGTAAAAAAAAAATGGCATCAATGGTCATTGTGGCATCATAGTAAACAAAAAAATATCAGCAAGATTTGAAAAAAGTGGCATTAAAAAAGTGTAATCAATCCATTTTATTATAAAATCAAACGATTTGATTAAAAAAATATCATCAAATAATTACACTAGAAAAATGGCATCAAAACACTGCGTAGAAAATGTTGCATCACATTAAATAAAAAAATGTCATCTAAACATTACCTTGAAAAAATATGGCACCACGAAATCAGTATCTTGAAAAAAAATATGGCATCAAACGATTTGATTAAAAAAAGTGAGATAAAATAATTACATTAGAAAAATGGTATCAAAACACTAATTTGAAAAACTTGCATCACATTAAAAGAAAAAAATGTCATCAAAATACCACTTTGAAAAAATATGGCATCATGGTAAAAAAAACATATCATCAAAACATTGACATAAAAAAGTGTCATCAAAGTTTAAAAAAAGTGGCATCACATAACATCAAAAACGCTACTTTAAAAAGTGGCATCACATTAAAGAAAAAAAATGTAATTAGAAATTTGGCATCAAAACACTGTGAAAAAATGGCATCAAAAAATTGATGTAAAAAAAGTGTCATCGGTAGTCAAGGGTAAAAAAATGGCATCAATGGTCAATGTGGCATCACAGTAAACAAAAAAATATCAACAAGATTTGAAAAAAGTGATATTAAAAAAGTGTCATCAAACAATTTTATTAGAAAAATGACATCAAAGTGAAAATAAAATGTAAAAAAAATGGCATCAAAACGACAAAAAATGGCATCATAAAAAAAAAAAAAAAAAAAAAAAAAAAAAAAAAAAACTGTTGACCGGTCAACGGTCAACGTTGACCTTGATAGTTAAATTGGGAAGGGTGTTAGGTTAGTTAATTCATTTTGGTTGGGTGCTAGTTAGCTAATTAGATATTTATAATGTGTTAGTTGGCAAATATAACCCATATTTAAACCTAGGATTTGTTTTCTTTAAATTTTTTTTTAAAAAAAATCTTAATTATATATATAAATCTCGAAAATAAATATTTCAACCCTCTCTACAAAATTCTACGGTTATCACTTATCAATATATATATATAATTGTAAGGTTTATAACCTATAAACACATTAGTATTAACTAATTATTATAACCTTTTATATATTTATGAGGTTGAAAATCAAACGACCTTATAAAAAAAATTCAAACTATAGACCACATGGGAATTGAAAGAAACTTTAGACCATGAATTTAGACCATGATCGATATTTATGAGAAAATTGCTTTCTTGAAATTATTTCTCACTCCTAGTACTAAATTTGCATTATCTCTCTCTCTCACACACACATATATCCCGATGGGACATTTAATCAAAGGGTGTTTTGTGAAATGTCCATATTTTTTGCCATAATTTGTATTTCGTTTACCCTTTTGATTTAATTGATGAAATGTCCATCCATATGTGTCTCCTTGAGCACTTTTTTAAAAAAAAATTTGTCAGAACTTTTTATTATTTTTATTATTTTTTCCCTCATGTCAGCAAGGGGACACCACAAAATGGGTTCATATAACACTTAGAATTTGCTTCATAATGAAAAAATTGCTGACAGAGGGCTATACTAAAATTAATTTTTTTGGATAGTGGTTTAACATGTTTTAATAAAATTAACTAGAATTTTGTGTTAGAACTTAAGAAGCTACTAAGATTTCGTGTCCACTACCAGTGCACACTATATGCTTAAAAAACTTACTCAAAATTAATTTGCTAACATCGACTTTGATGACACCGAAGTTGTTGACGCCGCTGACACCAACATTGCTAACGTCGATGTTGACATCAAAGATGTTGATGCTAACGCCGTTAGTGCTGAAAGTATATTGCTTTCTAATTAATATTAGTATATTCTCAAAGAATTTGCAGACATAAGACAAAACGCCAACCATAGAATTGGGAGAATAGTGAAATATTGTTCGCTTATTAATAACCTACTATTTTTTTATGACGAGGAACCCACTTTTGGTGGAAAACCCCAGGCACGTGACTCAGCCGGCAAGAACCACACACCAGATAAACCGGCTTGCGCCGACCGGCTCGACCCACTGAAAAGGAGTAAGGCAAACCTTGTATTTTAATCCAAGGAAAAGAGCCACGCGCCTACTATTTTACTATCACATTCATAAACTCACCTATTTATCAATTCAATTCATGACAACTAATCAACGACAAGAGTTTTTTTTTTTTTTTACAGTAGGCAAGAAGTAGATCGACAAAGCGATCTTGAAGCCATTAAAAGATGACTTGATAAACCCTACGTAGAAGGTCGCCAATAAAAAAAAAATATGGAACCAATTGGGCAAGAGTTGACCAACAACACAACACACAAAGTGATTGAAACGTCATACACACATACTCTTATTTAGTCCCGGTGAACATTTAATTTGTGTCAGCACTTCAGAACCAAGTAAAAAAAACAGAAAAAGGAAGAGCGAGCAAATTGTTGACATAATAGTGATTCAATTTGCAACAACTAACTCATTCAAAATCAAACTGATCCTCCATTAAAATTGTGTCCCGGTGAACATTTATTTTTAGCATTTTTTTTAAGAAATTAAAAACTCTATAAAGTTTTCAACTCCTTAAAAACATGCTAAAAATAAAATGATCTATATTTTAAGATAGTGACTAGTTTTAAGATGAAAAACAATGTTAGACATATATGTGTTGAGCTTCTCACCTTTGTATAAAGCCCCTTCATACGATTCTCTTAATTAATACCATTGAATCTAATCAATTTTGACATTAAAATACTCTATCTGTTCGGTAAAACTTATCATTTATTATTTAAATATTTTTTTAGAATGATAAATTAATTGATACATCTTTTTATTGTTTAAATATATAATTTTATACTTATTATTAATATATATTAAATTACTTTTATCGCTATTTTATTATTTAAAATATATTTTCTTATTTCATTTGGATTTCTATTATAACTTTTATCACTATTTTATAAGTTATAAATAATAATAATAATAATAATAATAATAATAATAATAATAATAATTATTATTATTATTATTATTATATATTACTATTACTAGTATTATTTTGTCACTATTTTGTCATCTAATATATATATATATTAATTTAATTTTTAATAAAGATAATAATGTTTATTATTGATAACTTGATACTTCGTATTATATTTCTATTACTATGATTAGTTTTATCACTATTTTATTTATTTATTAGGGAAAACTAATTAAAATACCCCCACCTTTGGGGGTACGGTAAAAATATATCCTCAACTTTCATATGTAATAAAAATATCCCGACCTTTGCGGGTAGTGGTAATATATTACCACAAGTTTTTTCACGAGTCAAACATGCTGACAAGACAGCCTACGCGGATTTTTTACAAGAGTTTTCTTGAACAGTGTCCTTAGGAAAAAAATAAAGAGTTAGACCGGGTTCATACCCAGCGCCTTTTCCTCCCTCATATCTTCTTCCGTGGACCGTGGTCGCCTCTTGAATTGTCTTCCAGGTAGCTCATGGTTCCTCTTCAATGTCAGTCTTCCTCCCTCGTGGTCGACTATCTTGAGCTATCTTTCTCACATCTTCTTCCCCTTTGATTCGTTCACGGATTTGGGTGGGTAAGTTTTTTTTTCCCCTGTTCATTGTTCTTGTTGTTGGTTTAGTTTTGTTTTCGGTTTGGTGTTAAGAATAGTCGTGTTGTGTTAATTTGAGGTAATTTTGACCAGATTAGTTGCTTTGTTGAATCAATTTTGTTTTTTTTCAGGTTTAATTTGTTAACGTTTTATTTTTTTTCCTAAGGAAACCGATCAAGAAAACCCAAGTTTAGTGCTAATTTGTTAAAAAAGGCTTCCACGCACCGCTAATTTTTACTATTTACACCGCGAATCCACCGCATCCCTATGCGGTGACTTGATCAAATTTTAGCCCGACATACCGCATGTACATGCGGTAGGTGCGTTGACCGTATAACTACACCGCATGTACATGCGGTGGGTTAGGCTAAAACGGAGTCCGTTATACAAGAAACCGGTTGGGTCGAAGTTATCCGAAACCCACCGCATGGGTATGCGGTGGTTTTAAAAATATTTAAAATTTGGGTCAGAATCTACCGCATCACCATGCGTTATTTTTTTACCGTTGTGGCAACGGTAAAAAAAGCTACCACATGAAGATGCGGTATTTTTTGGAGCAACGTACCAGCACGGCAACACCGTTTAATGATATGATTTTTGGTTATTTCAGGGAAAAACACGTTACATGAAAACGGTTAGAGTGCCTCATTTTTCATATTAATTAATGATATAAGATTACAGCAAAAATAACTTAGTTACAAAGTGTTGCTGGGTCGTTGTCATGTCACACATAAGAGGAAATCATTGTTGTTCTCTTCCTCTGATGGTGAAACATTTTCCGGCCGCACTACGACTACCCGAAACCGAGAGTTGCCTAAGTAGCTAAACATCAAACCCGCGCCTACCCGTACGCCACGCGATCTCGCGAACGTATTCCATCCTTGTGCGAGCTAGAGTGCCCCGGATCTGTTGCGCTCTACCCGGATGATGGTGCCTCTCCTCCCTATCCCATTAGTCAGCGTTATTCTTTCGACGCCGCCCAGCCCGTATTCTTCTTCGAAGTTGGAAGGCAGATGCTGCAGTTTTCAAGATATACTTAGTGAGTTCGGACCATTGTGAATTATATGTCAGACGACCGAAGGGGGCTTACCAATATTTGTGTCAGCGAGACGTCTTCTACCCACCAGAAAAAATCCCTCGGGCCGCTCCCTGAGACCGACAAGAAAGGTCTTGGTGTGTTACCAGCCGCCATCTCCTTTTCCGTCAAACGAGATGTTGTAATTTTGACATCGCACGACGGTAATTTATAGCGGGAAATCATTTCGTGTTATATGCGAGGATTACCACCTTATTACCGCATATCTATGCGGTATGAGATACCGCATGTGCATGCGGTGGTGTATACCGCATATCTATGCGGTATGCGGTGGGATACACTGCATAGATATGCGGTGGTAAAAAAAGATGTGTGAAGGTTCGATAATGTAAAACAAAGTAATAAAGAAAATACTCTAGAAGGGGGGTTGAATAGAGTATGCCCGTTTTTCGCACAAAGTCTCAAGACTTTTGGAGATCGTATAAAACCCTTTGAGATTAACCTGAATCACAAAGTTAGACAATCGAACCAAGTGCGAAAATAAGGTAAAGCAAAAGAGTAAAGAACACGAGTAATTGTTTACGAGGTTCAGCACAACTTGGCCTACGTCCCCGCCTAGGGTTCTTCCACAACCCTAGGATTCAAAGGCTTTATTGATTGCTTAGCTTAGGATCCTAATAGCTCACCGAGAAGCCTCTCTCCTATACAATTGCAATCTAGTCAACTCACGTTCCCTTGGAGTCCTAGACCAATCTAGAAGAGCCCCACCTCTCTTAGCTATCTAGTACAATCCTCTTACTCTCACAAATCAATAGCCTAGTGTAACTTCCCGAGTTATAAACTCTCGAGTAACACTTGAAATGAATATATCCTATAAGCTCACAGTGACTCTCAAAGGCTTTGAAGTAGACAACAAACTCTTGAGCGCTTAGCAGAGAGACACTTGGAAGACAGATCACTTGAATGAATGAAACTCGTGTAGCACTTGTATCTGTTCTGTCTTCTCCTTCCTTTCCTTTATAAAAGAGAATGGAGCGTGATGATCTTCACCACCAGATCTCCAACGGCTCCTTCGAATCAGTTTGATCTTCAATCTTCTATTTATGGACACTTTGAATCACCATGATCTATTTTGAACTGATCTTCTCAATATGTATTAAGGAAGGATATAATCTCGAATATACTTCCTGAAATGGTTAGGCATTCATATATATATATATATATATATATATATATATAATATAATGGAAGTATATAATAAGATAAAATAATATACGAATAATTAAGATAGGTTTTGTATTTCATCAACTGTTAATGCGCCAAGGCCTTTGACACAAATATCCTGTCAAAGCCTTTGAAACATCTATTCCGATTTTCATCAAGGGAGGGAGTTATCAATCTCCCCCTTGATGAAAGACAAAACCTGTGCATCCCTGCAACTTAGTCAAAAATAGATAATACAATGGAATTCGGACTAAGTACCTGCAAGGGTTAGACAAATGTTGGATCAAAAAATTTTAAAGTGAGAAAACATCCAACTGAAAACCATAAATAAAAAACCAAGGTCTTCCAAGACCTTTAAGCAGAGGTTTTCAAAGTCTAACGATCATCTCCCCCTTTTTGTCTTTCAACAAAGGGTGGAGGAAAAACAGTCACCAAAAGTTTTGAAAACGTTTCTAACAAACCAGCAAAGTAACAAGTTTCAGGGGTGGGATAGGATGGGTTAAGGTTTAGGCTTAGTCATCCGGAGCATCATCAGTGAGCCTCGTTCACAGTCCTTCCAGCATCTTTGAAATCCCGCTCATCTCAGTCATCAACTCCTTCTGCAGCTCCTTAATATCCAGGCGAACCTCCTCCAAGCCCAACTCTAGGTTGTCCATGCGTTCATCGAAAGCTGGAGCAGTGGGAAAGGCTTTTGAAGGAGTGGCAAGACTCAAGTTCCCTTGGGGAGACCGAGTGATGCCAATCTTTTCAAGGCCTTTAGAGTCGAACTTACCCGTATGACGCAGCTGTTCTTCATTTTTGACATCAATTCCAGAAGCTTTGAAGATAGGGGTCAAAAGGGTAGCAAAGGGGAGGGGAGAGCCTTTTTTGGCTTTTCTGGCATGAGCCATGGTTCCAAGGATAGTGTTGGCCAGATTAAGATCAAGGCCATTTAGAATGCGGTAGAGCAGGACCATGGCATTGTCGGTAAGGAGTGAGCCAGAGTTAAGACGGGGTAGGAGGCATCTAACAATGATGTTAAAAATTATTTTTGCCTCAAGGGTTAGGGATGAGTGGATGAGTTGTTTTGAGGTGCTGTTGGATGCTTCGGGTAGGAGATATTTGGCTCGGGCTAGGATGATGCAATTTTCTTTTGAGGGGTGGATTTCAGCGGGTGGAACTGGTGTAGGTAAGCCTAGGGAATCTGCAAAATCATTGGAGTTGAGAGAGATTCTAACCCCTTTGACGACAGACTCCAAAGACCAACCATCAGTGTCGGTCTTGGCTTTTAGGTTAATGTAGAAGAGTCGGGTAAGCTCGGGGTAGTAGACAGTCTCAAGGTTAAGAAGGGTCCAGGCTGGGGATTTTTTGAGGAGCACAATGCAAGGTAACTTCAAAGCTTCAAAGAACTCAACATCTAAAAAATCAGAACAACTAATCTTACGAGTTCGAAACTCGTCTACCCACTTACCAGCAGTCTCAACATCTTGAAACCAAGAGGAGGGCAAGGATTGATTTACCTGGATATAGGTCGGGGGGTCTGCGTTCTTTCTGCGCGCAACTGTTGGAGCAGCTCTCTTGACAGGCGCTACAAGACTCTTGACAGTGCCCTTCCTGGTGCGCTTGGGGGATGGAGGCTTGACAGCAGCAGGGGCTTTCCGCTTCTTCGGAGATGGGGGAGGAGGAGGAGAAGGAGAGGGAGATTCTTCCTCCTCTTCCTCAGACCCCGAGTCCTCACGGGACCCCGCTTCATCTCCTTCCGGTTCCTCGTCCTCTCCAGATCCCTCTTGCTCTTCTTCTTCTTCTTCTTCTTCAGGCTCCTCCTCGGATGGAACCTCCACGGCTTCAGCTTCCTTCTGAATCCGCTCAGCTTCTTCCTCGGCCAGTTTCTTAGCAAGATTTTCCTCTTCCCTTTCTGTTTAGCACTGATCGGCTTCTTAGCAGAGCGCTTTTGAGAGCCTTTGGGAACAATGAAAGAGCTCTCAGCAATGGTGCTATGGACGACCGTTGGGATAATAGCTTGAGGAGCGGGTTCAGGTGTGGGAGAGGTAGCAGTGGTCTGACGTCCCTTGGGGGTGGCGCCAAGTCTTTTGGGTGTGACAGCTTTCTTGGTTTTGGGTGCCATGGAGAAGTTTGGTTAGGGTTTCTTGAGAGGCGTTTGAGAGGTTGAAGATGAAGAAGTGGAAAGGGTTTGGATAAAGTCTGAGTGTGGGTTGTAATCGGGTACAGTATTGGGTTTAAGTAGAGGGAGTGATGGGACGGGTTTAGGGTTCCAAGGAAAGAAATCATTACATTGCCAATTTGAAGGGTTTTCAAATTCAAATTCAAATTCAAATATCCATTAAAATCGGACTAAACACAAACCTATTTAGTTCCAAAAATAAAATATCTTAACGGTTAAGGAAATCACAAAAATAGGCAATTTTTGAAATCCGATTAAAACAAATATAATTGATTAAATATCTAAAAAGATATTAACTAAAAATATATGATCCGATATATGTACTCCACCATTTAGTTCACACACCTTGACATGGTTCTCAAGGGTCTTGACACTAAGTAGAATTTATCTTTCGTAAAGGGAAAGCTCCCCCTACGAAAGTGCATCCTTGTTAAGCATCCCAATCTCTCGTCTAATGAAGGTGAATCTGTCCTCTGCCAAAGGCTTAGTAAAAATGTCAGGCCATTGATAATCAGTAGAAATAAAAGATATGGACACATCACCTTTTTCAACATGATCTCTAATGAAATGATGCCTTACATCAATATGCTTGGTCCTTGAATGTTGAACAGGATTCTTAGTGATGGATATGGCACTTGTATTGTCACACTTAATTGGGATACCTTTGAGGTTGATGCCAAGATCTCGCATTTGTTGAGCTATCCAAAGGATTTGGGAGCAACAGGCTCCAGCTGCAATGTATTCGGCTTCTGCAGTGGATAGAGCAACTGAATTTTGCTTCTTTGAGTGCCAACTGATCAAAGATGCTCCTAAGAATTGGCAACATCCTGATGTGCTCTTCCTATCCACCTTGTAGCCTGCAAAATCTGCATCAGAATATCCAATTAAAGTGAAATCCTTTTGCTTTGGGTACCATAGTCCAAGTTCCTTAGTGCCATTGAGATATCGAAAGATCCTCTTCACAGCCACGAGGTGAGATTCTTTAGGATCAGCTTGAAACCTAGCACACATGCAAACACTAAACATGATGTCAGGTCTACTAGCCGTGAGATATAATAAAGATCCAATCATTCCTCGATACTCCTTTTGATTGACACTTATTCCAGTCTTGTCTTGATCTAGAGATAATATTGAGCTCATGGGAGTCTTGGCTGCCTTGGATTGATCCATCTTGAACTTCTTCAAGAGATCCTTAGTGTACTTGCTTTGGTTGACGAAGATCCCTTTCTTGGATTGATGAACTTGTAACCCCAAAAAGAAGTTGAGTTCACCCATCAAGCTCATCTCAAATTCACTGCACATGATGTCAGAAAATTCCTTGCACAAAGATGTGTTAGTAGCACCAAATAATATATCATCAACATAAATTTGAATAACCAAAATGTCCTTTCCTTTGGTCTTGATAAAAAGAGTCTTGTCGATCAACCCCCTTTTAAAATCATTTTCTAAAAGATATTTGGACAAGCGCTTATACCAAGCTCTTGGGGCTTGTTTCAAACCATAAAGCGCTTTGTCAAGTTTATAAACATGATTGGGATATTCTGAGCTTTCAAAACCTGGGGGTTGAGCCACGTATACTTCTTCCTCTAAGAAACCATTAAGAAAAGCACACTTGACATCCATTTGATATAACTTTATGCTCATGAAAGATGCAAATGCTAATAAAATGTGAATGGCTTCAAGCCTGGCTACGGGAGCAAAGGTCTCCTCGTAGTCAATACCTTCCTCTTGATTGTAGCCTTGAGCAACAAGCCTTGCTTTGTTCCTCACAACCTTACCATTCTCATCTAGCTTGTTTCGAAATACCCATCGAGTGCCAATGACTGATTGATGCTTTGGCCTAGGCTTCAAGGTCCAGACTTTGTTCCTTTCAAATTCGTTAAGCTCACTTTGCATAGCAATGATCCAGTCTGGCTCTTGAAGTGCCTCATCTACCTTCTTTGGCTCAATAAGAGAAACAAACACGTGAAAAGCACAAAGATCTTTAAGTTTAGAACGAGTTTGAACACTAGAAGTAGGGTCAGAAATGATATCCTTTAATGAGTGTGATGAGGAGTATTTTAATTTCCTTTTGCTAGTCTTAGCTCCTTGATTCGTCACACTTGTAGGATTGACTTGCAGTACATCTGACTCCGTGGTCCTGTTAGGTTCAATTACAGCAGTTTCTGAAGTCTCAACACTGTTGGATTGGACACCAAGGGCTTTGGACGAATCTTCAACACCTTGGGCCAATTCTTCAGTGTTAAGAATCGGTTCCTGCATGTTCCTCTTCTCTATGTTCTTGGTAGCAGCAACATCACCTTCCTCGTTCTCTTCATGGATGTTAAGATCTATATCTGCAACACTTTCACTCAAAGCACCGTCATTGCATTCATCAAAAATAACATGTATACTTTTTTCAACTACCTGGGTCCTTTTATTGAAGTATCTATAAGCTTTGCTACTCGTGGAATAGCCAAGAAATATACCTTCATCACTACGCGCATCAAATTTCCCAAGGTTATCTTTTCCATTGTTATGAACAAAACAAGTACAGCCAAAGGGTTTAAAATAAGATATAAGTGGTTTGCGGCATTTGAAAAGTTCATAAGGAGTTTTCTTTAAGATGGAACGAATAAGACAACGATTCAAAATATAGTTAGCTGTGTTAACAGCTTCAGCCCAATAGGTTTTAGGTAATGCATTTTCTAAAAGCATAGTCCTGGCCATATCCTCTAAGATGCGGTTCTTGCGTTCCACAACCCCGTTTTGTTGAGGTGTCCTAGGAGCAGAAAAGTTATGGGAGATGCCATATTTAGCACAAAACAAATCAAATTGAAGTTGATCAAACTCCCTACCATGATCACTCCGAATAGACACTATGGGCTCATTTCTTAAAGTTTGCAACTCCTTACAAAGTTTTAAAAATTCAAATAAGGCCTCTGATTTTTCTTTCAAAAATGCAACCCAAGTATATCTAGAAAAATCATCAACGACAACTAGCATGTACTTTTTACCATTGGGAGATTTGACTCGCATAGGACCACATAAATCCATATGTAAAAGTTCAAGGGGTCTAGAAGAACTTACAACCTTTTTGGGTTTGAAGGAGCTACGTGTTTGTTTACCTCGTGTGCATGCATTGCACATGTCAATACCTTTGAAGTCCATCTCAGGTAGCCCTCTTACAAGCCCTTTGGACACAAGCTTCTGTAGCGTATGTGGACTCACATGACCGAGTCTCCTGTGCCAAAGCTTTGGATCATCCGTCAAAGCCTTTAGACAGGTTAAGCTTCCTTGTGCCACTTGATCAGCATTTACGGCGTATATATTGTTGTAACGATATGCAGTCAGAATAACTTCACCTGTATCTTCTCTGCACACTATACATCTTTTCTTGTTAAATCTGACATTGTTACCACTATCACATAATTGAGAAACGCTAAGCAGATTATACTTTAAACCATTAACAAGATAGACATTTTTAATACTATGGCTGGAATCACTTCCAACACTACCAATACCAACGATGTCGCATTTCCCTTTGTCACCAAGAGTGATTGTTCCCGTGGATTGCTCCTTTAGATCATGAAAGAGAGAACTCTTCCCACTCATATGCCTCGAACATCCACTATCAATAATCCATTTGTATTCTTTCACCTTGGTGATCTCCTGCAAGACAAACATCAACCTTTGTGGCTAGACCAATAAGCAAATTTGGATCCATTGTTGGGATAAACCATATTTGGTAAAATAGTGCCTTTTGGGACCCAAACTTGTGTTATCCGTTCTTTTCTCAAATAAACAGGAAAAGTATTGCGAATAATATATGGATCCTTTCTTCTATAAGGGCAGGTCTCTTTTACATGTCCCTTTCTAGCACAATGGTGACATATATGAGAGGTTCTGCTTCCTTTTGCCTTTACAAAAGTGGTAGTGTGTTGCTTCTTTAAAAACTTTGGATTGTAACCAATACCACTTTTGTTTAGAGAGCTTTGTTGCTCACCCAACATCTTATCGAGAGTGCCTTTGGATTTGGTAAAACTTATGAGGGCTGTCTGTTGGTCTAGAATCTTATTATTCAGGGAGATCTTCTCGTTCTCTAAGTCATGATGCTCATTTCTTAGAGAGGAGAGATCTTGCTTGAGTTCAGATTTCTCCGAGTCAAGCGTCTTGACTTTAATGTTAAGACTTGAATAAGAAGCTTCAAGACCTTTGACCCTCATAGACAGATCCTCAATAGTTCTTTCCTGGTCCACAATTCTCTTAATAAGAATGTTAGTTTGGGCAATAAGCTTTTCTTCATTGGCAATCATATTGGAAAGGAATTCCGATAATACCTCTTTTGGACTTTCCATAAGTTCTCTTACAGTAGCTTCAAGCTTTTCATCGTGGGATTCATCTTCTGAGGCCATAAGACAAATGTTGGCCTTCTCATCGTCGGAGTCAGAGTCGGAATCACTCCAAGTAGCTACCATGGCTTTCTTCACCACCGGATCTCCAACGGCTCCTTCGAATCAGTTTGATCTTCAATCTTCTATTTATGGACACTTTGAATCGCCATGATCTATTTTGAACTGATCTCCTCAATATGTATTAAGGAAGGATATAATCTCAAATATACTTCCTGAAATGGTTAGGCATTCATATATATATATAATATAATGGAAGTATATAATAAGATAAAATAATATACGAATAATTAAGATAGGTTTTGTATTTCATCAACTGTTAATGCGCCAAGACCTTTGACACAAATATCCTGTCAAAGCCTTTGAAACATCTATTCTGATTTTCATCAAGGGAGAGAGTTATCAATGCGGAAACATACCGGCACGGGGACATCATCATCTTCTTCCGTCGTCGGAGTTGGTCGTCCAAATTCCATCGGTCGGGGAAGAGCGAGCCTCTTATAAAAGTGCGAAGATGAGAAATTCCGTCGTGCGTTCCGACGAAAGTTCCCAGATTCGTCCTCTTGTAAGAGGTTCATTCTCCCTCGACAGATGTAATTTGGACGCCCACTACGATGACGGACGAAGATGGCGGTGTACCCGTACCGGTACGTTTCCGAAGAATTTACAGTTTTGGTTGGATGAGCAACAGTCATCCGCAGGATAATGTTAAAGACGTTATGGACGTACATATGTACTATCACAACGTCTTTCATATTATCCTGCGGATACATATTGCATTATATTAGATCGAATCTACATAACACTATATCGAAGCAATATAACCCGAGCAACATGCCAGTGGCCTGCGATTTTAATCAAAAGACACAAATCGCCGGCAGTGGCATGTTGCCTAGGCTATCATCGCTATTGAGCCATGAAAAAAGCATACATACGGATTTTATTTATTTAATGAGACGAAGCGATATAACCCGTGCAAACTAGTCAATGGTCAAAAATTTCGATCTGAAGACACAAATCTTTGGCCATGACTAGTTCGCACAGATTATCATCGCTTTTCCGCCACGGCAAATGTCACACACCGGCCATGGGGTATATATAGATACCTACCGCATGGGCATGCGGTACGTATCCACCGCATAGGTATACGGTGGTGCACCGCAGACCCATGCGGTGTTTAAATCGTATACCTATGCGGTGTCCCGAATACCGTATACCTATGCGGTGGGCCCACAAATTCAAATAATTGAACACCAACGGTCATCTGGAACCACCGCATTGGTATGCGGTGTTACTGTATAAGAAGTCTTCAGCTCTCCGTTGGAATGCATCCAATCCCTCACACCTCATCGACGGTCATTTTCTAATATGGTTAACGACGACACCAATCGACGGCCTTCAAGCCCAGGGGAGGAAGCACCTACAACTACGCCAATGGCCGATAACTCACCACCCCCTCGTCTTCCGGTATGTGATTAATGTTTATCATTTGGAATGACGTTACAGGTAGAATATAGGTAGTGGAATAACCAGAATATAGGTAGTGGAATCATATCGAATGGAAACCAAAATATAGGTACCGGTTTTTAAATGTAGTGGAATAAATTAGGTTCTGAATTAGAGCAGACGGAAACCATGAATGGGTCACGTAATATATATGTACTGTTTGCATGCTAGCAGCTACCATTGGAGGAGCAGGCTGATCCGATGTCGGAAGACGGTGAGGACGATCAGGCCCGTAACCAGGAGTACCGCGATTACACTTCCGAATTTGCTACATCCCAGACGTGGACCAATCACGACGATCTCCTACAACACTGTCGTGGCACTGCATTAAAGCTTAATATGGTTTTGACAATCAAGCGTTCTTGGGGGAGCACTCCTACAAGGCGTGGGAGTCTATTGCTCGCATGTGAGAAGTACGGCCAGTACACTCCCCGTAAGAGACCGCGAGTAGCCAGAGATGATGCAAGCGGGAACACGCGCAGAGCTGTTTCGAAGATAGAGGGATGTCCGTTTGCATTGTCTGGCGTGGAGTTCAAACGGGGCGAATGGGGCCTGAACATTCTTCATGACAAGCACAACCATCAACTCCCCGGTGCATTGGACGGTCACCCGTACGTCGGACGGATGGATACAGAGGAAAGAGACGCTACGTTGGCCCTTACCGTCGCTGGTACCTGACGGAGGGGAAACCTGTCGTTGATTCCGCCAAAGAAACTCAAACCTATAACTAGTATAGTAATAAGCAAGAGGTCGATCCCACAGGGAAATTTATGATTCAAGTGTGACTCTAATGCCGATTAAGTAACAAGAAGGGGGTTTTAGTGTGAAAGTTTTGAAGTAAAGTAACGAAAGCAGAATAAGTGATTTTGGTTTAGACAATTTAGGCGAAGCAATTCCACCTACAATTTTCCACTTTATTGGATTGAAGCGATCATTGTAACTTCTTCTCGTCCTATTATGTTTCCTATGAATGCCCTTGTCCCGACCTAATATAGTTACTAGTCCAACCAGTCCTAGCAACCCTTATCAATCAAACAGTCCCTAAAGAAGGATTTAACCCAATTGATAGCTTTAAGTTCAGAGATTAGCCAAGGTATTTGCAGTCCCTAAAAAAGGATTTAACAACACATTCAACTTCCTACTCATTCAATTAGTTCAACCAGCCCTAAAGGAATAAGTTTGCCACTTAGGTTAAGGTTCACAACCAGGAATCTACAAAACCTTAGCGATTGAATTGATCTAACGAGTTGGCCAGACAAGATAGAACAAATCAATAATTAATTAAGCACAAAGAAGTTGAAGCATTCACAAATAGGAAACTAGGAGCGAGAATTAGAAACTCACAATCAATCCGAATAAAGCTTCAAATTGCAGGCAGAATAGATGAGTTTAGTTCCTCATGGAAGACATGGCTCAAAATCTCTAAAGTGTCTAATGGTTGAAAGAATAGAATCCATGTAATGAAAAATAACATAAAAGTGCCTAATAAAAACATCCAAGTCGGCCCCAAAGAAACAAAATAGAAAGTAGGGTTTTTTTTCTCAAAGCGGCGCGCTGCTGTCCGTGCGGCGGCCGCCGCAAGTGTTGCGGCGCCCGCCGCAAATGTCTTCTTTGCATCCCGCTGCGGCGGGTGCAGCTGCGGCGCCCGCGGCACTTCTGCGGCGCCCGCGGCACGTTGTTCTGCCGTGGCCCTTGCTTTCTTCGCGGGCTTTTCTTCTCGTCTTGCTTCTTTCTTCCTTGTTCCTTCCCATGTATCTTGTGTTCCTCTTCGAGATGTTGCATCTCCCAAATGTGTTCCGATTCGATCTGCGAGATAAACACAAAATTGCGCAGAATCCGAACTTTTCTAGAATAAACACAAGATGCAATTTAGCAACAAAGTAAGCAAGAAATGCAACCTAACTAAACTAAATATATCTATAATGCCTATCTAAAATATGCATTATCAAATCCCCCACACTTAACCTTTGCTTGTCCTCAAGCAATGACAGAATGAACATGAATCAATGTATCCCACAGGAAATCCCTTCAAGTTTCAACATTACCAAAAAGCAACATCATAGCAGGTGAAAACATAAACAAAGCAAACAAACGTCATAGCATGTATTCCAGTGATCAAAGCTTAGAAGTAGATATCATCCATCCTCACCAGAATTATGTGTTTCACTCATGTGTTTAGGCTTTTAGGTACAACTCTCAACTCAAACCAATAATGCACTAAGCTCATAGATATTGACCACCATATCGCCAATTATCTACCGAAATGTCATTACTTGCGGGACAACATAGAGAATTAAAATGCAACACTTCATTTTTTTTTTTCTTTTTCTTTGGTTTTCTTTTTTCTTTTTTTTTCTTTTTTTTTTCTTCCTTGTCTTGGTGCTTTCTTTACGCAAAGCGCAAACATGGGTGTCATGAATGGCCCCGGTCTAACAACACCTCAACTATGAATATGAAGTCCACTTGAACACCTTTTGACGCAAGTTGCAAACATGGGTGTCATGAATGAACCTGGTTACTCAATGATCAAGTTTCTTTCCTAGTGGATAGTTTTCAACACCTTTTTGCGCGAATCATACCCATGGGTGTCATGCGTAGACCCGGTTACTCAGTGCATCAACCATTGCCACCTTATTACTAGATATGCAAAAAATTGAACAAAAAGACTCAAAATATAAACATAAACTCCGCAAGCAATAAAACATGTGCATCGGCCTTTAAAAATAGATACTGCAGTCAATGCCAAGAGGTAGCAACACTAGGCGAGTAATTCACACAATTGAGCAAAAGAATTCAAATAAGGCCAAACATCCTCACAGGGTCATGTTTTTAGGACTTCAATCACACTTTAGCTCAATCATACATGCTCAATTATATTTGCTAGCTCATGCTCCACAAAAATCAAATAGAAATAATAATCAAAACATCCAGAACTCCATGGGATTTGTATGATTCATGCTTGAAATTTAAAATAGAGGACAAACTAAGCAAGATGGGTATTTGAATAACACATATATGTGCAATGCATGCTCTATTTCTAATATTTTCGAAATTAAATTTTTTTTTTTTAAATGACGAAAATTAAAATAAATAAAAAGTAAACAACAATTAAACTAACCAACAACTTAAATAAACTTAAACATGATGCAGAAAATTAAATATGATCTAACTATATGCACTATAATTAAATATGATCTAACTATATGCACTATATAAATAGAATTCCTCTCCCCCACACTTGAAGTTTTCATTGTCCTCAATGAAACATTAAAGACAACAAAAGTAAATCACATAAAATCAGGGTGAAGGAAAAGAAAAAAAAAACAAAAGAAAGAAAAACTTACCTCGGGTTGCCTCCCGAGAAGCGCCTTTGTTTCAAGTCGTTGGCTCGACGTGATGGCCCTTGATTGGCCTATGTTCCTCCACCAAGGTCACCAACACCGGTTATCTCGTTGACCAATGCGGGCACCCTTGAAAGGTGTAGCTTTCTGTTCCAACATTCAGCCATTACCCGTAGCTCCTCTGCATGAGCACTGCCTGGGGGTTGTCCTGGAATCACAAACGGGTTCAATTTGTTAGGGGGTTCAAATTTGCATATACTATGTTCCACAGGTGTTTCTAACAAATCACGGAAATTATTGTTGCGATGAATATTGTCAGCAATAGGCATATCTAAAGAAGTTTCAGGAGACAGCTTAGCATGATTAAAGAGAGAGAACTCTATCTTTCTTCCATCAAACTCCATTGTCAATAGACCCTCACAACAATCAATTTTTGTTTTCGCAGTTTTCAGGAATGGCCTTCCTAGTATAATGGGTGTTTCAGGGGCTCCCTGCTCCATATCTAAAACAAAGAAATCAACAGGGAAAAACAAATCATCCACCATAACCAACACATCTTCAACAACGCCTCTTGGCCTGATTTGTGATCGATCAGCAAGTTGCACTGTAACCCCTGTCTCAGTCAGAGGACCCAAACCCAAAGACATGTACATATTATATGAAATAACATTAATTGTGGCTCCTAGATCTAACATGGCTTGTTTGAATCTAGTATTCCCAATTGCACATGGAATTGTAAACATACCTGGATCTCCACATTTTTCAGGCAATTTCCTTTGCAACATGGCAGAAACATTTTCATTCAAGCTTACCTTTTCCTTCTTTTTCAATCTCTGCTTCTTCTTGATGGTGCACAATTCCTTCAAAAATTTAGCATATCTAGGGATGCTCTTAATTAATCTGAGTAAAGGAATGTTTACCTGACACTTACCGAATGTCTCGAAGATTTCCTGGTCATTCTCATATCGTCGTGTGTCTTTCAAGGCTTCCGGAAAAGGCGGAGTGGGCTTGGGAATCTCCATAGATGAGGGAGAAGAAGGAGTAGAAGAAGACGAAGGAGAAGGAGGAGAAACGGAAAGAGGAGGGTAAGAAACCGTACCAGGAGAAGAATCGGCGGCGGGTCCCGTTGCAGCGGGCGCGGCTGAGGTTGCGGCGGGCGCGGCTTGGTTTCCCTCTCTGGCGGCGGGTGCCGCTGGGGTTGCCGCGGGCGCCGCAGTACTGTTGCGCCGTTTTCGTCTTCAATAATTGCTAATTCCTCATCCATTATCTCCTCATCGTCCTTTTTATTTGTGACAACCAGTTCCTTGCCACTCCTAAGCGTTATAGCACTGACATTCTCCTTAGGATTCTCAATGGTTTGCGACGGAAGCTTTCCTGAACTGTTTGCCTCCTTAGCACTTAAGATTTGAATGAGCTGACTCATTTGATTCTCAAGATTTGTCATCCGATCGGATTGCTGCTTCTCTAGATTCGCCATCCGTTCTGACTGTTGTTTATCATTCCTCATGACTAATCGTGACAGTTTCTGCAGTGGATCCTCATTAGCCCCATTTGATTGCTGTTGACCTCCCTGTCGAGGTTCATATTGTTGTTGAGGCCTTTCCAGTTGCCCCCCTTGCTGATTGAAAGAGGCTTGATAGTTCCCATAGCCTTGCTGATAGCCTCTGTTGTAATTGTTGTTGTTGAAATACCCAGGATTTCCATAGCTTCCTTGCATAGGCCTTTGTTGAGCGAAGTTCCCAATGGCATTCAATTCAACATTAGAATCTTGTATGAGCGGGCACATGTCCATAGGATGGGTGAATTGGTTGCAAAGACCACATGCCTTCAATTGTTGAGGATTTCTATCAAGGATCAATTGTTTCATCATCTCCTTCACCTCTGCCATATCCGTCTGAAGTGCAGCCACAGGGGCATCAACAGCGAGTACACCCCTAGCCCGAGTGCTTTTGTTGAACTGTCTGGAGCCTTCAGATAGCTCCTTAAACACCTCCCAAGCTGCGGCAGGCGTCTTGTTCAGCATGTTACCTCCACAAGCAGAATTCACTTTTTTCGCTCTATATCAGTCAACCCATTAAATAGAAAGAGAACCAGATCCTTTTGAGAGTACCAATGGCATGGGCAGCTAGCGCAGAGTTTCTTGAAGCGCTCAAAATACTCATGTATAGACTCTGCCGCGTACTGCTCAATGCTGCTGATTGATCTTTTCAAAGCATTTAGCTTTGTTGCAGGGAAGTACATCTCTAGGAAGACTCTTTTCATCTCAGCCCAAGTGGTAATAGATCCAGGCGGTAGATAGAAGAACCATTCATTTGCATCATCCTTCAAAGAGAAGGGAAAAGCTCTCAATTTGATTTGCTCTGCCGTGACATCCTCGGGTTTCATCCCAACTACCACCCTATGGAATTCAGCCAGATGTTTGTGGGGGTCCTCCCCACTCAACCCATGAAACTTGGGTAAAAGATGAATTACCCCAGACTTAAGCTCAAATTTGACCCCTTCTGCTAGTGTAGGGAATTGGATTGCCAGGGGTTGTTGTGCCAGATCAGGAGCAGAAAGCTCCTTAAGAGTACGGTTTTCGTTAGCCATCTCTGTTGTGGTGTCTCCTTGATCAAAAGGGAGTTCGCGAAAGCGATCACGAGCTTCTCGCCTTAGAGCGGCAAGGGTCCTTTCAATCTCTGAATCTAACGGCAACAAAGAAGAATTAGTAGCACGGGTATGGACCATATAAGACGGTCCACACCAAGATCAACACTAAAAACACACAAGAATTAAATAAAAGTTCCCCGGCAACGGCGCCAAATTTGACGGAGGGGAAACCTGTCGTTGATTCCGCCAAAGAAACTCAAACCTATAACTAGTATAGTAATAAGCAAGAGGTCGATCCCACAGGGAAATTTATGATTCAAGTGTGACTCTAATGCCGATTAAGTAACAAGAAGGGGGTTTTAGTGTGAAAGTTTTGAAGTAAAGTAACGAAAGCAGAATAAGTGATTTTGGTTTAGACAATTTAGGCGAAGCAATTCCACCTACAATTTTCCACTTTATTGGATTGAAGCGATCATTGTAACTTCTTCTCGTCCTATTATGTTTCCTATGAATGCCCTTGTCCCGACCTAATATAGTTACTAGTCCAACCAGTCCTAGCAACCCTTATCAATCAAACAGTCCCTAAAGAAGGATTTAACCCAATTGATAGCTTTAAGTTCAGAGATTAGCCAAGGTATTTGCAGTCCCTAAAAAAGGATTTAACAACACATTCAACTTCCTACTCATTCAATTAGTTCAACCAGCCCTAAAGGAATAAGTTTGCCACTTAGGTTAAGGTTCACAACCAGGAATCTACAAAACCTTAGCGATTGAATTGATCTAACGAGTTGGCCAGACAAGATAGAACAAATCAATAATTAACTAAGCACAAAGAAGTTGAAGCATTCACAAATAGGAAACTAGGAGCGAGAATTAGAAACTCACAATCAATCCGAATAAAGCTTCAAATTGCAGGCAGAATAGATGAGTTTAGTTCCTCATGGAAGACATGGCTCAAAATCTCTAAAGTGTCTAATGGTTGAAAGAATAGAATCCATGTAATGAAAAATAACATAAAAGTGCCTAATAAAAACATCCAAGTCGGCCCCAAAGAAACAAAATAGAAAGTAGGGTTTTTTTTCTCAAAGCGGCGCGCTGCTGTCCGTGCGGCGGCCGCCGCAAGTGTTGCGGCGCCCGCCGCAAATGTCTTCTTTGCATCCCGCTGCGGCGGGTGCAGCTGCGGCGCCCGCGGCACTTCTGCGGCGCCCGCGGCACGTTGTTCTGCCGTGGCCCTTGCTTTCTTCGCGGGCTTTTCTTCTCGTCTTGCTTCTTTCTTCCTTGTTCCTTCCCATGTATCTTGTGTTCCTCTTCGAGATGTTGCATCTCCCAAATGTGTTCCGATTCGATCTGCGAGATAAACACAAAATTGCGCAGAATCCGAACTTTTCTAGAATAAACACAAGATGCAATTTAGCAACAAAGTAAGCAAGAAATGCAACCTAACTAAACTAAATATATCTATAATGCCTATCTAAAATATGCATTATCAGTACCCCACCAAAACTGATTTTAGCTACATTGAAGATGACAGCTGACGCACGACAGAAGTTGAACTTTACATCGCGGCGCCAAGTGTACAATGCTAGATCAAAGTTTAAAGCTGAAGCGAGAGGAGATCGAACAGTCTCCCAGGAAGCACTCCGTATTTTGCGGGAGAAGGGTTACTTCTACTCTACGAGGAGATCCCCTGACGATCCCAACAAGCTTCAAGATCTATTCATCGCCCATACAGACGCTCGCCATCTTCTATCCATGTTTCCATACGTCGTCCTCGTCCCTCCCATACACCGTTGACCACCCCTGACCCGGTGGACCGTAGACCTCCCGGGAGACCGAGGACTCGCCACCCCTGTCAGACGAACCCTCCACCTTGGGAACATGAGCGTGCTCGGGCTCAACGTCGGGCAGATAGACAGGCGACCACTGGATCTGCACGAGGGCGAGGCCGAGGTCGGGGTCAACCGGCATCAAACGAAACAGATGTCGTGGAAGGTAATGAGGAGGCCACTGGGTCCAACGTCATTGCCATCGACGACCCTCCTAGGGGCCAAGGAGTAGGAAGAGGACGGGGACGGGGTCGTGGAAGGGAACGTGGACGAGGTCGATCAGCGTCGGAGCCAACTCCGGATATTGTAGGTGACATTCCTACACTAGCACTTATGACGCTTCCACCACAGAATCTACCTCGAGTAGATTTCAATTTGGGCATTGGCAACATCGACGAATTCATGATTACTTTCGTACGAGCCGTCACAAATGTTGCAGGTGATGGTCACTGTGGGTATAGGTCTTTTGCTTGTCTTCTGAACTTGGGACAAGACGCATGGCCTCGAGTTCGACGAGAGCTGGCCGTTGAGTTGCAGCTGCATTCAGATCGGTACCATTACTATCCTGCCTTAGATGAGCTCATCACGAGGGTCAACTATTTCGGCATGTGTCATGATGCTACGTATTGGATGGAGATTCCGATCATGGGCGAGGTGTTTGCCACGCTTCACCAGCGTCCTTTGGTGATTTTGTCACAGATGATGCCTATGTTGTGCCTACCTCTGTACGCCACCCGTGGCCCGTCAGTACCGGCCTATGAGGAGCTAGATGGAATAGCTTTAGTCGGCAACAACAACCATTTCGTTCCGGTACGTTTTGTATTTCATATTCATCAATTTGTTACTATTTTGTTTCTCTTTTCTGATGTCAATATTCACCTTGTATTCACAGATTTGGTTGTTGCATGGTTCACCTCTTCCTCCAGTCTACGTCACATGGACACGGCATCACGATCGCACGGTCGACGGTTGGGAAGAGCAGTTTGCAGCAAGGATTGCACGATATAGAGCTTACCGCCGTCGTGATGGTGGCCGTCCCCTACCGTATTAGCACTTTCCACTTTCTGGTGTCATTTTTCGAACTTCATATGTTCAATTGGGTTGTATCTTTGTCTATTCCATTTCACAAACTATTTGTCGAAATCCATATTTTCGTCATCCAGGATATTTATCGCATTTTCGTTTTAATCAATGCTGATGCAATATCATCTTTCTTTTGAATTCATCATATGAGTTTTTTCATATCACGACCTTTATTACAAGTTAATTCCACTGCGGTGTATGTCAGTCCTCTATCGGTCCATTCCGATATTAAACGAGAAATTCGTAGTGTCGTCATGTATCGCATACCCATGCGGTGTAGGTCGGTCCTCTATCGGTCCGTTCCGCTGCTCCAAATAGTTACTCGCAAATCCGGTTATCCGATACCCACCGCATGGGTATGCGGTGGGGTTGGAACGGAACGGGGGTACTCACCGCATTAAGATGCGGTGAGTATCCATACGGTGGATACCACCGCATATACATGCACCGCATGTATATGCGGTAGGTACGTTGACAGTCATTAACTCACCGCATATTAGCGGTGGA
Source organism: Persicaria tinctoria (assembly GCA_037127255.1). Lineage (NCBI taxonomy): Eukaryota > Viridiplantae > Streptophyta > Magnoliopsida > Caryophyllales > Polygonaceae > Persicaria > Persicaria tinctoria. The sequence continues at coordinate 17,430,789 of JBANSL010000008.1, forward strand.
AATAGTAAAAATTAGCGGTGTATATATCGTTTCCGAAAAAAAATTCCATATAAGTTGTCTTGTTAGCATTTTTGACACGTGAGAAAACACAGGGTAATATATTACCACCACCCTCAAAGGTCGGGATATTTTTATTACATTTGAAAGTTGATGATATATTTTTACCATACCCCCAAAGATGGGGGTATTTTAATTAGTTTTCCCTATTTATTATTATTATTATTTCAGAAATAATGGTTCCTTTCAGTAACGGGTTATTACGATTTTCTGATTCCATTTCGATTCTGATTTCCATTCTGATTTAAGCGCGCACTCATACAAACGGGGCCTAAATTACGAGGGTTGGGAAGCACGTCACTAAAATGATGCATATATGATACATGTTCTGATGGCCTAATATAACTTTATGGGGTCAATCTTTTTCTGGATGAAGACCCGTCGGTGGAAAAAAGGTGCATAATGTGTGTAGTTAATATGAATGAACCACTTCCACACGTACTCACTACTCACAAAATGTAGCTTATAAGTCATATTTGGGTTCTTAGATGGTGTTGGTTTTTGTCAGCAGCTGTGGAAACTAAACCAACCCCACACATAAAAGACAATTCGAGGACGTACACCCCACCTTATTTTCTACGTGGAAATCCATCTTTGCAATTAACTAATTTGACATTGGAGAGAGTATATTATGCTACATTATATTCATCAATTTAAGTTATTTTTGTAACGATCCGAGTTATAAAATCCGGGTTACTTTTCGAAGGTTAGATAACTTCGTTCGAATCTTGCAATCCAAGTACGGGTTGAGTTTTAAAAAACAAAGAGTTAGATTGAAAGGAGGGATTTTGAAACCCTAAAACCGCATTAGGTCCATTGGGGACCAGACATGTCCTATGTTTCTAAGTCATGCGGAACAGTTTTAGTTTCAAAAGCAGACATAAATATCTACATAGTTGTCATGGCATAGCCGAGTCAAAATCAAAATACGATAAGATGAAAGATCTCAAAACATAAGGGAAGTCATTCTTTCTCTCCTACTACGCCATAAGACAAATCCCTGCCAAGTAGCATATCGCGCTCAAAAACCTGCAAACATACCTTAAAAGAAGAAAGGGGAAAGAAGTCAAGTCGAGCCACACATGCGGGTCTGATAGACCGCACTGAGGCCACATAGTATGTGCGATACCTAATAAAGAGACTTCTAATGCAGTACTGAAATCTTAAACACACAAGGCATGCTGACAGTATATATATAGATGGAAATGCAATACATGGGCTCACACAGAATGCCAAGTGACATGTCAATCTCTCAAAACCCATGCCTCAATCGGAGTGGGATATCTTTCTCATGTTCGTGCCTCAGCCGGAGCCAGATATATCCGCCTCAGACGGGGCTGGATGTCCACGCCTCTGTCGGGGCGGGAGATCGGGTCGGTGCCACAGAATCTCATGCCTCCGTCCACCTCAATCGGGGTTGGACACTAGATCACCGCTGTAATCATATATAAAATATAAAATCATGCTCTCATTGTGTCCCACCTCAAAGCATCCATAGCAAGCGACACTTCTGACTCGAGTCCCTCTAATTGGTGCAGCTGGTGCTAGTGGTGCACGGGGTATATCTCGTTTGGGTCCTCCCCCAAGGGGGTCTCTTCTAGCTGCAGTATCCTAGCCGGGCTCAGTGACTCTCGGTCTCTTCTCAGTCCGAGGAGGGAGTGGAGAATGATACGACGTCATAGATGACGGAATATGCCGATGATCGGTCAGAAGCGGAGCCTCCGGTGCCGCTGGCCGGGCCTCTCTAATAAGATCCTCTCGGGTCTGTCCTCCATCTCCCAACTCCTCTCGGGTCGAAAAGTCAACCTAGCAGACGGAACCACATCTCCACGTCCTTGTCGACATCTCTAGATAAAAAAGGAAGGTGTATGGCACTTTCCTAATGGCTTCACCCAGTCGGTGTGCTTCTCGGATCGCACAATGACAAGAGGAACAATTGGATCGAGCTTGGGTGCAGCTGGTTGCTCGATAGAAATCTCTGCCTCGGGTGCGGATGTCTTAGAAGCTCCAAGAATGTCTCATATAATATCGAGAAGTATTGCTCGATCAATCTGCCCATGTGTAGGCTACTTTGGCGGAATTGAAACTCTGTCGCCCTAAGGTGGCGGAACTCTAGCATCGGTCTCGCCAACAACCGCTCTGTGAAGTCGTCCCCTACCTCTACGCATTATAATTTTATTTTTTTTGGAATAGAATATTATTTAGTAGTTGAAAACTATTATTAATGTGTATGATTCATCTGCAAATGTGGTAGAAATGGTATGTAGAATTGTCTCATTACTCAGTTGTACAATATAGATATGGGTGAAATTTTAAATTTCAAACTTGAAAATTGAACAAAAAACGGATATATTTGTCTTACAAAATCTTTGCCTATAAATATATGTCGTCACATGGCCAAATTCACATCTTCTACCATCTTCTACTATACAAACGAATCCATTCACTATTCACTTTCAAATTCTCTCCTCACTCAAATGGCCGGTAGTTATAATGAACCATGCATGATTTGATGCAGATGACAAGTATCAACTAAGGTGAACACAAATAGAGGAGCTTCAAGAGATTTTAATTATATGATGGAAGCTCTGAAGCTAGAAACACTCTTCGAAGCATGATCTCAACTTTGCATGATGAAAAACAACAACTACAGAAGGATAATCGAGAGCTCAGGTATAACATGACCTGCATGAATGACATCATTGTCGAGCTCAAGACTAATATCTCGGAGCTAGAGGAGGAGAACCACAAGTTGCAAGTGAAGAAACGAATATCATTGATTTGACAAGAGCGGAGACTAATATCAGTTTCGACCTGGTTGGCTGGTTATGAAGATGTTTAGAGTATCTTATCTTAATTGTTTGATTGTTATGTTTGAAGTATCTTTCATTTTGCATCATATTTTATGTGTTATTGTTTCATTTCGTAATATGTTTGGTAAGTTGGAATTGAAGTTTATGTGTTGTCTTTGATGTAATGTCTTTTTTATGATCAATGAAGTTCGAATTTTTCTTTAAATTTTAAATATTGGGTTACATATAGTTAGCCTTATTTAGTTTATAAATAATACGGAGTATTAATTTAACAATGATATTCTAATAATAAGAAATTAATATAATAATATAATTGAGAATGGAAATAATTATTGGAGAAGGATATGATTGTAAATTGAATTGGTAGGAAAATATGTGTTTCGGAATATTAGGGATGCTAATGATAAACAAATGGGATCACCTGTGCCAAAATCCCCTGTCCCTGAATATCCCTCCTCACCATTCAATTTTTTTTAAAAAAAAATTAAATTTTGAAAAAATTAAGAAAAGGGGTAAAGGGTATCTCTAACAACATATCCGCTCTGATTGATAATTAAAATTCGGACCATCATATCCGCTCTGACTGATAAAGTGAGAGACTAAAAAAGTAAGGTTCAACTTCCATGTGCCAGAATTTATATTTTATTCCTTTGAATCAAAAAAAAAAAAAAGAATTTATATTTTATTTTTTTTAAATGATTTTCAGTTATTTTTAATTATTTTAAAAAATTAAATAAAATTAATTTTTGAATTTTATTTTATTTTATCTCCACATAGATACCCCTGTTACATTTTTTTTTATAAGGAAATAATTCGAGACCGGACAGGCCCGGACCTCGAGAGGCCGACAAAGTCGGCAGACAGCAAGGCGTCTAAACATACAACATAGCAAAAATACAACAAGGAAACAGAAAATAGACACCTAATACAACAAAATAACTACACAAAATAAACCCGGAGAACCCCATACCCTAAGCGCACAAGCGGACACAGGAGCGAGAAGAATGAGACCCGACATGGAGAAGTGGATAGGGAGCGCATGGGACAGCATAGCTGACACGATGTCTCGCCACCGGAAAGACGGAAAGCAGTAATCCACGTAGGGCAAAGACGACTCCTGGGGAAGTGTGGATCACACGACGTTCCCTCCACCTAGATGAAGGATTTTCGGAGACCACGAACACCACCAACACGATCACTTCGATCAACCAGGGCCGCAGAACTGCTCCTCAACCGAAACTAACCACGAATCCAACAGACAGAACTCCAACCAACCCGAGAAAGTGAAGCACGACCGCAAGAGGACGAAGAGCGCAGAAAACTCCGGAAAATATTTACGCAAGTTATTTTATTTTATTTTTTACTTTATTATATTTTATTTTTAACCATCAAATCGGACTGCCCCAGGCCCAAGGCATAACCCAGCGGGATTTATGAGTCATAAGATTTTTAATTTTTAATCTTATGTATTTAATTTTTTCCAATCGGGCTCCTTTGGGCCCAAGACAAGTCCTTGGGCCCAAAGAAAGAAAACCAGGCCCGAACAAAAACCAATTAGGGTCTCCATCGGCCGAGGAGAGGAGATGGGCACAACCAGGAGAACGATGACGGCAAACAAACCGGAAGCCGCCGAAATGAGGACTGGAGAGGGAGATGGCAGTAGGCCAGAGGCAACGGGGACAAAGGCGAGGGGGACCGGTGGCGAACCAGAGGCCGGCGAACGGACACCCAAGCCAAGGCGGCAGGGAGAAGGGATTGAAGGTTCGATATAACGCGAACAGATGCAGCGGTCCAATTCAAGATGAATCAAGACTGAATCTAGACGAAATTGAGACAATTAGGTACCCAATTGGAATAACACGGCACCAGACCAAGCCGGCCAGGCGGCAAAGGGCTGGAATTGAGGCCGTCGCCGACGAAGAACGACGCAGACAGACAGAATAAACTGGAGTTCCAACGAGAAGGGAAGGACGAAGGAACCCGGGAGGAGGGCGGTGAGATCCACCGGGAGACGGCGAACGCCATGGACACCGGCCGGGCAGGACTCCATGGGTCAGGAGAGGCGAGGAGACCACCCACTCACCGGAGACGAGCGAGACAAGGAGACATCCCACTCGTCGGCGACGAGCGAGGCAGACGGAACTCAGCTATTGGAGGGGAGCATAGGCAAGGAAGGAGAGATTGAAGGACAAGACGGCCACAATCCGGCCACCACTAACCCAATCCACCCTCACAAGGCCAAGACTGCTCGGAGAAGGCAAGTCCAAACACCCGGACGAGAACAAAACAAAGGCTCCCGAAGGAGATTTGGGGGCTCCCGAAGGAGATTTAAGTGCTCGGCATCCAAAACCATTGACGGAAAGCGAAAGACGGAGCGAGGAGGTGCGGCGGAGGAGGGGCTGTGGCGGAGGGTAAGTTTGGATGTTTTTTGTGGACTCTCCCGAGGGAGCTTGGAATTGAGGCCCCAGCCCCTACTAATTAACAGGGTACTATTGAATTATACCCCTGTTACATATATTTGTGGGAAAAAAATTCATTTCAATAATATCCATATATTTTTTTAAATATTAAAAACTTATTTTTCCTGATATGGTATTATTTTATTTTTTGATGAAGAGGAACCCACCTTTGGCGGTAAATCCCGAACACGTAACCCAGCCGGTAAGGGCCACATATCAAGTAAACCGGCTTGCGCCGACCGGCTCGACCCACTGGTATGGAGCAAGGCAAATCTTGGATGGAAATCCCAAGGAAAGAGGCGGAGGCAGGAATCGAACCCGTGACTTATTTCCCACCCCACCTTGCTCCTCACCACCAGGGCACCCCGACTGGGGTATTATACATTCATGCATGTCACATCAATTCAAGACTTAGGCTCACATACAAATGAGAGTGAAAAAAAAAAAAGTTAGAACAATGTCTCTTAAATTGATGTGGCATGAAAAAAATAAGTTAAAAATTTGATGTTGAGGCTCACGAATACACATGCTCTAATATATAAACATGGCAAATTATCTTAGCTTTTTGTATATGTATGCATGCATGTATGTGCTGAATAATTCAACTTTTTTTTATAAAGTGGTGACATCTAAAAATCTGGCATATATATATAACCTCTTTAATCAATTAAAAAAAATTAACGCAAATACTGTAGAGTATAATATATGTTCTAGAAAAGTCGTGTAAGATATACATGTATAGTTGAATTGTGTAGATGGTATGTATGAACACTGCGTAGTGAAACAAATGTGTGGGATGACTGATGTAGTTAGCTAGCTAGCAATAAGCTTCTTATAATTATACAATAACTACGTTGTCTTTTGTTTACCAAAAAGAATAACTACGTTGTCTTTTTGTTTATTGACTTTTAAAAATTAATACATTAATAGTTCAGATTTTATTTTAAAATAAGATATGCATACTAGCTAAAATTGGTGGTTGACCGAGCCATTTACAGTGAAAGAGTGAGGAGAACGAATTGTTTTACATGCAGTAATATCAATATTATATTGGGTAAATATGAAAAGTATATTATATATATTAAAAGAAATTACATTTTTTAAAGTTTATTAATAATAAATTAAATAATTATTTATTTATATAACATAATATTTATATTAATATGATACTCCCTCCGTCTTAAAATACATGTCTTTTTAGGACGGAACACGGGAATTAAGGGGTGAGTTAAGTGTAATGATTAGATGTAAAAAGTAGGGTAAGTGTAATAATTAAACTTTGGTAATAGAGTATTTGTTTTTTTTTAAAAAAAAATTGTGAGAGGAAGAGTAGTGGTGATGTAAAAATTAGGATAATGATTAGATGTAAAAGTAGGTTAGAGGTAATGATTAAAGCTAAAAAGACATGTATTTTTGACAAAATTTTAAGGGCTTAAAAGACATGTATTTTAAGACGGAGGGAGTATATAATATTTATTCTTTCACCGTTTCAATGTGAGGTGTTGTGATCGATTAGTGATTACTATACGACAAAAACCATATCTCTACATCTACTACTCGTTTCAATCTAAATTATTTTATATTTGACTTTTCAATAAGTTTTTTTATAAAAGCTAAAAACTATATAAAATACTCTATCCGTCCTAAAGAGTTTTTATCCTTTTTAGCACGTTTTTTTAGGAGTTAAAAATTATATAAAATATTTTTTTTTAGTAATTATAAACTTATTATCAATAAGTTTATGTAAGTGTAGTCTACCCAAAAGAATACGATCTTTCCGTCATTATATTAAACAAATATCACCGATTTTTAACCCAATTGTATACATAATGATGAATTTTCTCTCTAACAACTTTGACGTATTGCATCAAACTCGTTTTGATTAGTTAGATCGAGTTTCTCTGTTCCTCATCCACTAAAAAGCCTCATAACACATAACAGAAATTATCCAATTGATATGTTAAAAGTTATTAGTGACGTCCCTAAGTGTCCTAATTAACTAACAAAATAGCCAATCTTAAAACATATATATATTAGAAATAAGTATTATATTAATTCTTTGAAACTCATTAAATATCACATGAGAATATTGTTGACTGAATTTTCTCGGACAAGAACCAAAAAGTGATAGGTTGGTTAATGGAACAATGAAAACAGAACTTTCGAAGAAAAGAAGATTTCAATTCAAGTGCGTAATAAGAAAAAAATAAATAAACTTTTCAAAGTTCTTGAGAAAAATTCTAAGTGCATACCTTATGACGAATATATGATCAACCGGTCATAACTCACATAATATATATATATATGGAGGTTGAATAATGAATATTTCACACGTTAATATATATTATCCTGTGAAAATCAAGTTGAGAACGGTGCAACATTTTTTTAAGAACTTTTCAAAGTTAGTGTTTTTTTTTCTTGAGTGAGTTCAATTTTGGTGGAATAGCTTTTTCACCCTAATCATTTCAGAATGGCTCACCGGAAAGGACTTGTGGATAATAGTCATAGGTCCCGATTCGAACTCCGAAATGACCGCTCTTTATTTACCAATTCAACGGGTGGTAGCTTTTTCATTTATTATGGTCATTTTAAATATCATGGCATGAAGTAGATTTAGATTATATTATATAAACGTTAGTCTACATATAACTTCGGTATGTAGTTGAATAATGCTTTAATATTTTCTTAGAGTTTTGAAAAGTTTGAGACGAGATTTATCAATCTAAGAAAAGAGAAACACTATCTAAATTTTATTTTATCCAAAACTATATAATACTGTATATAAATCCAAAAAGCCATTAACTATGTGAAATGATCAAATGAGGTCTAAATGGTCGACATTTATCAAGTCAATGAAGCAGAAGTGATTTTGTTTCATTTTTTTATGCAAAGATAAATAACTTTTAAATTTGGCCAAAATTTAGTTAAGATAAAACGAGTGCTAAAATGAAGTAGAAGAAGGTTAAAGTATGCTTAGAATATTCAACTCTATAATTAACATATACTCCCTCCGTCTTAAAATACATGTCTTTTTAGGACGGAACACGGGAATTAAGGGGTGGGTTAAGTGTAATGATTAGATGTAAAAAGTAGGGTAAGTGTAATAATTAAACTTTGGTAATAGAGTATTTGTTTTTTTTTAAAAAAAAATTGTGAGAGGAAGAGTAGTGGTGATGTAAAAATTAGGATAATGATTAGATGTAAAAGTAGGTTAGAGGTAATGATTAAAGCTAAAAAGACATGTATTTTTGACAAAATTTTAAGGGCTTAAAAGACATGTATTTTAAGACGGAGGGAGTATAAGATTTGGTTAAAAGTTTCAAATAGATCGATTTTGGCATGGTGAAAATCAACAAATTAGTAAAAATTGTGACATTCTGTCATGTAACTACTTCTATAAGGGCTATTATGAGGCATATGTGTTAGCATATGTGTGAGGAGTATAAACAGAAGTAAAGTTGTATTATAGCTGACACGTTAATACAGATGAATCCTTACCTATCTTATCTCACTATCTATCTCCTCCTACTTTCTCTTCCTTTCCCTTCTAACTAACTCTCCCTCTCTCATCTTTTTGTTACCATCTCCCTTTTCTGTTATGCTTCTTAGGCACCACCATCACCTCCAGTCACCTTTCCTACCACTAAGACACTACATTGGTATCAAAGCCTCTTTCCGGGACGGTGCATAGATTCACTATGGTGGACGATACTCACTCGAAAGCTTTGGAAACACTGTTTGTCGAGTTCAGAGATGACATGAGGGCTTTCGCAGCTTCAACACAACAATCAATCACTGATTCTCAAACAAGGAGGGACGAGCAAACGAGATTGATTGAGCAGCAAGCCACACAGTTGAAGGAATTCAAGAAGTTTACGGAAGCACAATTGGCTCAATTGACAGAGTTGGTGTGTAGTCCTTCGTTACAAGACAAGGATCAAGAAAGTTCCGATTCAGGAGGACACTATCACACGAGGCCGGAACAGCAATCTTTGATGGGATCCGGGCCACCGGAGAGGGAACTTCATGGTCGCCATCCCCAAGCCAATGGATGGACTCACCATGGATCGAGTTCAAACTCCAGCTGGTCTAATGACAGTTTGAGAAGTAATAGATTGCCTAAGTTGGATTTCCCAAGTTTCGATGGCAAGAAACCACGGAGTTGGATCTGCAAGACCAAAAAATTGTTTTCAATCTTTGCGATTCCAGATGCACAGAAAGTGGAAATCGCAGCCATGTACTTCAATGATTGGGCTGATATCTGGATGCAAGGGTATATGATCCATAAGCCTCGCGCAAGGGGGGGGGGGTGAATTATGCAATGATTTGTGTGCAAGATTTGGGGAGCGTCGGGAGACAGAGATTGTTGCAGAATTCAACAAGCTCGACCAAGGAGAAGATCTTGAGGAGTATATTGAGAAATTCGAAGACCTGAGGGCAGGTATGATGTCGTGTAGTCCACATATGACTAAGTCTTATTTTGTTTCAAGTTTCAATAGTGGATTGCGGGCTGAAATCAAATTATTGGTGCAATTGGGATGCCCATCTTCTATGACCATGATTTTCAAGCAAATCGAGGTTACATTACAGGGTAGTCCAAGCATTGATGAGGATTACTAAAGCACTAGGGAAATTTGGGACGACAGAAAGGTCATCTTTTAAGCCTTTTTGGAATCGTGATACCTCTGTCAGAGGAGACACCAAGGAAGCCAACCCACCAATGAAACCTCTTACTAATCAGATGTCGAAGTTGATTATCATGATCTGAAGAAAGGACTATGTTTCAGGTGTGATGACAAGTATTTTTTTGGGCATAAGTGTAAGACTCAAACTATGCACAGTTTAATTGCCAGGAAGCCAGTTAGGAGAATGTTGATAGCTTATTGTCTCTTGAATGGAATGAAGATGAGGGTGATGTGCCTGAAATATTTGTTCACGCATTGACATGAGGTGAATCAGGTACAACAATTCGAGTGAAGGGCTCAATTGTGGGAAGAGAGGTAACCATTTTAATTGATAGTGGTGCCACTTATAGTTTCTTGGATATCATCTTGCCAAGTCAGCTGGGTTTGAGATCTGCAAAACGGGGTTAATGGTTGTCAATACCTTAGCTGGGAAGATGATGAGTGATAGAATATGTAAAAGCTATGGATGGGAAATGCAGGGTAGTAAATATTACTATGACATCAAGTTGCTCAACATGACAGATAGTGAAATGATTTTGGGGGTAAATTGGTTAGTTGGGTTAAATCTAGTTTTATTTGACTTTTTGGCAGTGCAAATATCACTTCTAAGGAATGGTAAGAAGGTGGTTATCAGGGGCATCAGAGATGGTAATGAATCGCCTGAAGCAAGCATAAGAATGCTGTCAGGAAAGGAGTTGAGCAAATTGATCAGTAATAAAGATCATCTTATGATTGCTGAAATATCACAAGCTTGCGCTGTGCCTCCAACAGTTGCATACAGTCACATTGGGATTAAAGAGGTTTTGGCATGTTTTTCTAATTTGTTTGAAGAACCTAAGGACCTTCTTCCGATTAGGGGTCATGAATACTCCATTTGCCTTAAGGAAGGTACACTATCTTTAGCTAGTAGACCCTACAGGTATGTACACTTTCAAAAGGCAGAAATTGAGAAGCAAATCACTGAATTGTTGCAGACTGGAGTAGTACAACCAAGCCACAACCCCTTTGCTTCTCCTGTTCTTTTTGTCAAGAAAAATGATGTAAGTTGGAGAATGTGTATTTATTACAAAAGGCTTTATTAGGCTACCATAAAGGACAAGTTTCCTATTCCTCACATTGAAGATTTATTGGACGAGTTAAGAGGTGCTATTGTCTTCTCCAAACTAGATTTAAGGTTTGGTTATCATCAAGTGAAAATGGTTGACAAAAATGTAGAGAAGACAGCTTTTAGGACCCATGATGGTCACTGTGAATTCCGAGTAATGCCCTTTGGCCTTACCAATGCTCCTGCCACATTTCAAGGCCTTATGAATGTGGTCTTCAAGGAGGTGTTGAGAAAATATTTCTTAGTTTTTTTTATGACATATTAGTGTACAACAACTTTGTTGATTAGCATGTGCAGCACATGACCTCTGTTTTGGCTACCTTAAGGGAGCATAAACTGTTTGCAAAAAATCCATGTGTGAATTTGGAAAACCTCAAGTGGAATATTTGGGTCACATTATCTCTGGGGAGGGTGTTGCTATTGACCCTAAGAAAATTGAAGATATTGTCAAATGGCCTGTGCCCACATCCTTAAAGTCATTAAAAGGATTTTTGGGACTCTCAAGCTATTATAGACGCTTTATAAGAGGTTATGGAAGCATTGCTAAACCACTCATTGATTTGCACAAGAAGGATGCTTTCAATTGGTCTTCTAGTACAAAGGCAGCTTTCTTGAGATTGAAATCTCTTTTGACTTCACCACCTGTCTTGGGTATGCTTGATTTTTCTAAATAATTTATGGTAGAAACTGATGCTTGTGACACTGTTATAAGGGATGTCCTTATACAGGACGATAGACCATTGGCTTTTCTCAGTCACGCATTGCATGGTAAATCCTTACTTTTGTCAACCTATGAGAAGGAATTATTAGTTATACTTTTAACTGTGGAGAAATGGAGACATTACCTTGAGCAATAGATGTTTGTTATCAGAACGGATCATCATCCCCAGAAGCATTTGTTAGATCAAAAGCTTATAACCCATTTGCGAAGAAAACATATGAGAAAGTTGTTGGGATTGAGCTACTGCATTGCTTACAAAAAGGGGGACTGAAAATAAGGTTGTTGATGCCCTCTCTAGGCAGGATGAGGGTTTAAAAGAAGCTTGTCAAGCTGTGTCAGTGGTGAGCCTGCTTGGATGTCTGAGGTTGTGTCTAGCTACAAGAAGGGCCACCAAGCTTAACAATTGTTGGTGGATGCAGTGTCTGACACCAGTGGGAAGTATTCTATATGCAAGGGTATTTTGAGGGTTGATCAGAGAGTGTATATTGGAGTTGCTACAGATTTGAAACTCAAATTGCTAAGGGCCTTACATGAGGAACCGATTGAGGGGCATTCAGGGGTCCAAGGCATGTATCAAAGGATCAAAACTCTTTTCTTTTGGCATGGTCTCACGAAGGACATTATGGAGTTTGTTCTTTCATGTGAAGTTTGCCAACGAAGTAAGTCGGAAAATGTAGCTTCCCCAGGGCTCCTTCAGCCTTTACTTATACCCAGTATCCCTTGGCCACACATTTCCATGGAATTTATTAAGGCTCTGCCCAAGAGCCAGGGCAGGGATTCTTTTCTCATAGTAGTCAATAGACTCACTAAGTATGCACATTTTATGGGATTGAGCCATCTCTTCTCAGCTGAGAAAGTAACTGGAGCATGTATACAAACTCCATGGCCTACCTAAAAGTATTGTATCTGACAGGGATAAGATTTTTCTCAGCTCTTTCTGGCAGCACTTATTCAAAGGATTAGGGAATGTCCTTCATATGAGCAAAACTTATCACCCTCAATCGGATGGCCAAACAGAGAGAGAGAGAGAGAGAGAGAGAGAGAGTGAATAGATGTCTTGAGACGTTTCTAAGGTGCATGTGTTCTGACCATCCCAAGCAGTGGCACAAGTGGTTGTTTTTTGCTGTGTTTTGGTACAACACCAATTATCATTCATCCCTCAAGACAACTCCATATCAGGCCTTGTATGGGCATCTTCCTCCTATGCTAGGACTTAATATGTTTGTGGGAAAAAATATGGATGCTTCTGTTTCGTTCCAGCAAAGACAACACATGCTCACTCAAGTGAAGTTTCATTTGCAGCAGGCTCAAGCCATAATGAAGCTCTTTTATGATCAACATCGACCAGATAGGGAATTCAAGGTGTGAGATATAGTTTATTTGAAGCTCCAATTAACCTTATAGACATTCATCAATTGTTGTTCGGAAGAACCTCAAACTGTGCTCCAAGTATTATGACTCTTTTAAGGTCCTTGCTCGAGCTGGTGCTATAGCTTACAAGTTGGAATTGCCTCCTACTGCATCCATCCATCTAGTTTTCCATGTCTCCCAGCTCAAGCTCAAGGTTGAGAGACGTCAAATGTTGGCTCATACTCTGTCATTAACTGATGAGGAGGGTCACATTGTGCATGCTCATGAGGCCATCCTGGATAGCAGAGTCACCTACTTGAGCAATGGAGATCCAGTCTCAGAATGGCTTATTAAGTGGACAAATTTGAGCCATGAATAGGCCACCTAGGAACCAACATGCCACATTCTCCACCAATTTCCGGATTTTCGGCTCAAGCCTTGAGACAAGGCTTTTTTGTTAGGGCGGAGGGGGGGGGGGGGAGGGGGATTGTCATGTAACTACTTCTATAAGGGCTATTGTAAGGCATATGTTAATACAAATGAATCCTTACCTCTCCTATCTCACTCTCACTCTCTATCTTCTTCTACTCTCCCTTCCTTTCCCTTCTAACTAACTCTCCCTCTCTCCTCTTTCTTATCTGTTACACTACTTAGCCACCACCATCACCTCCGATCACCTTTCCTACCACCAGGACACTACACTTACCAACCGAAATGATAAAAAACTTAGAAACACCCAACGAAATTCCTCAATTTTTTTAAACCTCTAGAATCTATCCAAAACCTTGTTACAAACTTAGGAACACGCACCAAGATTGGATACGTACCTTGTTACAAACCTCTGAATTTCTCAGTTATATTTTTTGTGGAAACAAATTTATTCTGTCATTTGTATATAAAGGTAAATTAATAATTTTATATATGATATATTTTGTCGGCAATAATTACCCTTGATCGTGTCTCTTGTGGTGCTATCTATTGGGTTTGGAGATTAGCTACTTTTGTGTGGTGTTCCTCTCCTTTGCCGTCTGCGAGAGGTCGTGGACGTGCTCGAAACCCGAAGGCTCCCCGTCGTCCGGGTCCAAACCTCAGTTTCCACAAGTTCCCCATGTGTCCCTGTTGCCTCTACTTTCTGGCGCTGGAGTGGTTTCATTGCATGCTCGCTCATCATTCAATAGTACGTGCTAGTGTTTGCATGCCTGTCCATGGGCTTCCCTTATGCCGCTTCTCGGCTACACTTGATGATTCAACCTCGTCCGGCTTGCCGTTCACCGCCGTCGCCGGTGCTCTGGCCTGTCCATGACTTCACTGAGTGCCCCGTTCGCCCTCCTTCCCCAATCGCTGGCCGGCGGCATTGAGTGTTTCAGTCCTCCGTTGTCAGATGCGATGAACATCCCTACCTTTCCTTGGTCTTGGGATGGGCCTAAAGTGGTGTTTGGGCCCAAGGCATTTTCTTGGGCCCAAAGCAGCCCAAAACTCCAAAAAAAAAAAAACAATTGTGAAGTCATATATTTATTTATGTTTATATTTATAAATATATGGTTTCATATATGGACATTTTAATGTATGGATATACATTTTTGTGTATTTATATATTATTAATAAAAATCTCGTAAGGGCTTCAAACTCCGTTTCGAAATGACGTATACTAAATCCCGATAGGGTATGGAAAATATTTTAAATATATTAAATAAATTTGCTCCTCGTTGTCCTGATGGGTTCTTGGAGTTACATTCACATTTCTGACGGTTGAGCGATTTTCCCTTCTTTGCCCATATTTGATCCGTCTTTTGGCTTCGGATCGGTGTGGTTATGTTTGCCTTGTGTTGGGTTACAGTATCGGGCTTCCTGATTGATCGACAACGGATCGTGGTTGGGTTCGTGGTCTTCAAAGATCCTTCATCTAGGTGGGGGTAACGTCGGCGATCCACACTTCCTCAGGAGTTGCCCTTTTCAGCTGGGGTACTGTTGGGAGTCTTAGCACTCTCTCGCGTTCTTGGCTCTTGTGGCGCGTTCCAGTTCTTCATCGACTTCTCTACTGGCTGATGTCTTATATGGGTTGGTCGGGTTTTTTATTTCTTCTTGGATGATTTGTGTTATTATTTGTTGGTTGTATTGACGGTTTTCCGTCTGCCAACCTGGTCGGCCATCGAGTTTTCAGGTTTGCCTGAACTCGAATTTTTACCTAATAAAAAAAAACTCATCTGCACTTTTCTAAAAATGGTTGTAAAGTTGTATATATAAGATGACAAGTGTGAATTCGAAATGATAGATATATTTATTGCATAAGTAGAGATAACAAATAACTTATTAATACTATAATACTATAATAAATAATAGGAAAAATGACCAAGAATAATACAAACTATCACTCGTGAACCAAAAATAATACGAACTTTAAAATTTACTAATTGGTATACAAACTATCTCATATTAAACCAATATCAACACAATAGCTAAAATTTACCAACAAAAAAATAATCTGGACTTAAAATATAATTAACTAAAAGTTTGGGAGAAATTGTAAAACTAAAAGTACTCACTTCATCCATGGAGGCTGGAGAAAAGATGGCAAGGGAAACCTTAATCTGAAATTCGAAGGGTTTTTGTACGAGTTGGCTATGAGAATTGAAAATTTTGAAATTTCTATCCTAAAATCTGCAAAAGCCCTCCCCTAATTCGATATGGGATTTGTGTTTTTGAATTCAATTGAAGGGTTTGTGGTTTGAGAAATTTTGTGTTCTTTGTAGCGTCCATGGAGAGAGCAGAGCATTGAGCGAGCGCGGAGTGGAGCTGGCGAGGAGACGGTGCGCAGGCGTCGGCCTCGGAGAAGGGAGCGGCTGCGGAGAGGCGGTCGAAGAGAGTGGAGGACTCGCTGAGGTCGGGGACAATGTCGGCGGTGGGAGTCAGAGCCGAGGTTGTAGATCTGGAGAATGTTAGGGTGCGGGGAGAGGAGGAGGAGGAGGAGCTCGGGCTCGGCGTCGAGGGAGTCGTCGGCGAAGGAGGCTCCGGAGGATGCGGGAGAAGCAGCAGGGGATGGGAGGAAGATGATGATGAACAGTCACTATTCCCCTAATTTACAAAAAATTTCCAAACTTCTTTGTTAATTATGTTTTGAGTTTACATTGTTTTTCGTTTCTGAATTTTAGCCACGGTATCAAAATCGGTTTAATTGGACATAGTTTGTATACCAATTAGCAATTTTTAAAGTTCGTATTATTTTTGGTTCACGGATGATAGTTGGTATTATTCTTGGTCATTTTCCCTAAATAATATACTATATATATGACGTGTCATATATTTATAAGCCATGTATATATAACTTTTGTTTATACCATGTGTAGGTTTATTCATGGACTGGATGACTTTTGAGTTTTGACACTTCTAGAGAAATTATTTTGTTGGGTCTTACATAAAAAGTTTCAAGTTGTTC
Source organism: Persicaria tinctoria (assembly GCA_037127255.1). Classification (NCBI taxonomy): domain Eukaryota; kingdom Viridiplantae; phylum Streptophyta; class Magnoliopsida; order Caryophyllales; family Polygonaceae; genus Persicaria; species Persicaria tinctoria. The sequence goes on from JBANSL010000008.1 coordinate 17,447,412, forward strand.
TATTTTAATTAGTTAAAAGGGTTTGACCAGTAACAAATTTTAGTAATGTTGAATAGCTTTTGACACTTCTAAGTTCTAATTCCACATTATTTGCAAAATATAGTTTTTTTTTCCTGATCGAAATTAATTAACTAATGGTAATTTGATCAATTAATATATTACCCACTGGTGGCTCCTTTGAGAAATTAGAAATTAGAAGGGGTTGTTGCCCTTCCACGATTTTTTTTTTTAATTTATTAGTATATATGTTCATCTGTTGTGTCCCTCAGCTGGGCGGGAAAGTCGGTTAGAGGTGTAGAGAGTGCGAGAGAGATAGATGAGAGTAGAGAGTAAGAGAGTGAAAAGAGGTATGCGTTTGTATATTGAATGCCTTGTATCTTGTACAAACATCTACTTGTACAAACATCTACTTATACTCATGTACCTCAAGGCATAACAATGCTCCCCCAATTCAAAGCCTTGACTCAAGGCTTGTATACAACAATGCACCCCCTGTCAAGGCACCTTGGCTCAAGGTTGGATTTGGAAATCCGGAAACTGGTGTAAGATGTGCGTAGCTGGCTCCCAGGTGGCCTGTTGATCGTCCAGGTTGCCCCACTTAACCAACCACTCAGTCATTGGGTCCCCATTTGCCAAGTAAGACACCCTGGTGTCTAAGATAGTCTGTGGTTGGATGTCAATTTCCCTTTCCTCATCAGTACTGGGGAGCTCAGTTGACGCCAGTTGCTCGCTTCCAATCTTCAATTTCAGTCGAGAGATGTGAAAAACGGGATGAATTCTAGATGTTGGTGGCAATTCCAATCTATAAGCCACATTTCCCACCTTAGCCAGTACCTTGTAAGGACCATAATACTTTGAGCTTAGTTTTAGACTCTTGCACAAAGCCACTGATGTCTGCCTATAGGGTTGGAGTTTAAGATACACCATGTCATTGACCTGTAGTTCTCGCTCCACCCTATTCTTATCAGCACACAACTTCATTCTAGCTTGAGCTTGTTGGAACTGAAACCTGATCTGACCCAACATATGTTGTCTGTCTCGAATCCAGTCAGTAGCTACACAATTAAAAATGTTTCTTGAGGGTTGTATGGAAGTTGGTATTGTACCAAAATTCAGCCAAACATAACCACCTTGACCACTGCTTAGGATGGTCTGAAGTCATACATCTCAAAAATGTTTCTAAGCACCTATTCACACGCTCAGCCTGCCCATCAATTTGTGGATGGTAGGTTGTACTCATGTGCAATTTTTTTCCCAAACTCTTGAGCAGGTGTTGCCAAAATTTACTCAAAAACACTTTGTCTCTGTCAGAGACTATGCATTCAGGGAGGTCGTGTAGCTTGTAGATTCCCTCCATGAACACAGAAGCTACCTTCTCAGCTGTGAAGGGGTGACTAAGTGTCATGAAGTGAGCATACTTAGTCAATTTATCTACTACCACCATGATGGTGTCCTGACCCTGAGACTTAGGGAAACCTTCTATGAAATCCATGCTCACATGTGTCCAAGCTGCTTCTGGGATTGGCAAGGGCTGTAGTAACCCAGGTGAGACATGCTCACTCTTGCTTCCCTGACATACATCACATTCCATGACAAACTTAGTGACACGGTTCTTCATTGCTGGCCAGAAGAAGTACTGCTTGAGCCTCTGATAGGTTCCATGGATGCCAGAATGTCCCCCTACAGGCTCCTCATGCAAAGCAGCTATCAGTTTGTGTTGTAATTGCTCCTTGTTGCCAATGAATAGCATGTTCTTGTACCTCAATAACCCTTTGGTAATAGTCCAATCACCAGTAGAATCATGGACTGCTGATAACAGGAGTTGCTGCACCACTGAATCTCCCATATAGCTGTCTAACACTTCCTTAATCCACTCTGGTTGTACAGCTAAAATAGCATGGCATTCCCCTTGTTGAGCACCTTCCCTCCTAGATAATGCATCTGCAGCCTTGTTCTCATAACCCTTCTTGTAAGAAATGGTATAAGTCAATCCTAGCAGCTTCCTAGTTGCCTTCTTTTGCAACTGAGTAGTGAGTCTTTGCTCCAATAGATGCTTCAATGGTTGGTGATCAGTTTTGATCACAAACTCCCTTGGTTCAAGATAATGCCTCCATTTCTCAACTGCCAAGAGAATTGCCAGCAATTCTTTTTCATATGTAGAGAGTAGCAAATTCTTTCCTTGTAAGGCCTGGCTTAAAAATGCTAAGGGCTTCCCTTGTTGCATTAATACCGCCCCAATTCCCTCTCACAAGCATCAGATTCTACTACAAAAGGTACTGAAAAATCAGGTAATGCCAGCACTGGAGGGAATGTGAGCAATTTCTTCAAACTTCTAAAAGCTTCCTCTGCTGGTGCAGACCATACAAAAGCATCATTTTTCAAAAGATCAGTCAGAGGCTTGGCTATAATACCATAGCCTCTAATGAACCTCTTATAGTATCTAGATAGGCCTAGAAATCCTCCCAATGTTTCTAAATTTGATAGTACAGGCCAATGCAGCATTGCTTCAATCTTTCTTGGATTTGTATCCACTCCTTCTTGTGAGATGAAATGCCCCAAATACTCTACTCGAGGCTGAGCAAATTCACATTTGGACCTTTTTACAAATAGCTTCTGGTCTCTCAATCTGCACAAAACCATTCTAAGATGCTGGGCATGTTGAATCACACCACTGCTATACACCAGAATATCATCAAAGAAGACCAAAACAAATTTCCTCAACATATCAGCAAACACATCATTCATCGGGGCTTGAAAGGTTGCAGGGGCATTTGTAAGGCCAAATGGAATCACCTTGAACTCATAATGTCCATGGTGAGTTCTAAAAGCAGTCTTTTCAATATCATCATCAATCATTCTCACTTGGTGGTAGCCATATCTCAAATCTAACTTTGAAAAAATAGAAGCACCTCGGAGGTCATCTAGTAAGTCTTCAATGTGTGGTATAGGGAATTTATCTTTTAGAGTGGTCTCATTTAATTTCCTATAGTCCACACACATTCTTCAAGTTCCATCCTTCTTCTTTACCAACAGGACAGGTGAAGCAAAAGGGCTATGGCTAGGCTTAACCGCCCAATTGTTGAGCATCTCAGTCACTTGCCTCTCTATTTCAGTTTTCTGGAAATGAGGATATCTATAGGGACGGGATGCCAAGGGATGGGTACCTTCTTTCAGAAAAATGGCATGCTCATGGCCTCTTTCTGGTGGCAGTCCTTTTGGCTATTCAAAAATTTCCCTAAAATCCTCTAACCCATGTTGTATCTCCACAAGAGTCTTTGGCAACACTTTCTCCACTTTGCACACTTGCACCAATTGTGCTGTGATTTCTTGGTCCCCCCTCAAAAGTAATTTCTGTGTTTGCCTTCCTGTAAGCATCCTGATGCTTGCCTGCTCACTGTTCTTGTGGTCTCTAACCCCTTTGATCACCACTTTCTTTCCATTCTTGAGAAATGATATTTGTATCTCCATAAAATCAAATAGAACTGGGTTGAACCCTGCAAGCCAATCAGACCCTAATATCATATCACTACCTTCCATCTTGAGAATTCTAATATCAAATGCATATTTGCTACCCTACATTTCCTACTCAAACTGATTGCATATCTTGCTGCTGATCATTATGCCATTCAATGTATTCACCTCCATTAGAGGCGCCTTTGCAATTTCAAAGCCAGCTTCTTGTGCTACTCTTGAATCTAAGAAGCTGTGAGTGGCACCACTATCTATCAAGATAGTGATCTCAGTGCTCTTAACCTTGCCCTTGACTCTGATTGTGGACCCTGATGCACCCCCTGTCAAGGCATGCACATAGATCTCCTTCTCCTCCTGATCTTCCGAGTCTGCTTCCTTCTAGGAAGGTGGCAATAGCTCCTCTATCCCTTCCTGATCATCCATTTCATGCGCTACCAAATTGTGCAGTGTAGATGGTTTACATTTTTGGCCATAGAAATACTTATCACCACACCTGTAAGTCTGTAACATAAACCTTTCTTCCCTTCATTCCCTTTCTTGAGGCTTGTCTCAACTAACTGTTGAGTCACTGTCTTGACAATCACCCCTGGCTTCTTTGCATCTCCTTTCAAGGTACTCCCCTTAAACCAAGATCTGTTACCATTGTCACCATGTGAATGTCTACTGCCATCATGTGAAGGTCCCTTCCATTGCCCTCTTGTAAGTCTAACCAAAGCTTGAACTGCACTGTAGTGGAGCTTGGCCTGTTCCATTACCGACGCCATAGTTGCCGGCCTACCCAACTGAACCAAAGATCTGATTTCTTGGCGCAATCCACTAATGTAACTAGACACAAAATAGGATTCGGGCAACTGCGGGTTGAAAGTCAACATGCTAGCTCTCAGATCCTCAAACCTTTCATTATAATTAATCCTCTAGATCCTCACCATGTTCAATCTTGTTGAATTCCGCTACTATTTCCGTTTCTCTCCTATCACCAAACCTCATACACAGATCATCACAAAATTCAATCCACCCCACTCTTGGTTTCTGAATCGCACAACCTTGTAACCAAATGTGAGCTTTGTCATTCAAATGCATTGCAGCCAGTTCTACCCTCTGGGAATCCGGAATCATAAAGATTCCAAAGAATTTCTCACATTTCCTAATCCAATTCCTGGGACGTTTACCATCAAAGTAGGGGAAATCAATTTTTGGAAATCGATTACCTCTGAAATTATCGCCTGAATTGCCGAATTGAATTGGATGTCCATGGCTTCCCCTTTCAAATGGATGATCATTGCTAGAAGTGTGATACTCAGCACCTCGCTGAGATCTGCATTCATCGCGGCTTCTTGAATTGGATCCCGATCCTTGGTCATGCTCCTTACCTCGTCCACCTGGATCTGGCTTTTCCGTTGATTTCTCTCGCCGAGGAGGATGCCTAATCAATTTAGTCATCTGCTCCAGCCTGCGATCGATTTCTGCTCTGAAATCCCAAGCTTCCTTTGCTCAATCCTCCATAGCTTTCTTGAATTCTAGCATTTCTCGCGCATGTTCCGCTCTGTGCATCTGCGAATCGTTAACGAATTACATTGTGGAAGCTGCGATTGATTTCAGATCCTTCCTGAGTTCTTGAAGTTGCAACTCAATCGATTTAGACCGTGTTCCCTCCGCCATTGTCGTCGTCGTGCGCTCGTCGGAGAGTTTGCTCTGATACCAATTTTGTTGTGTCCCTCAGTTGGGCAGGAAAGTCGGTTAGAGGTGTAGAGAGTGCAGAGAGAGATAGATGAGAGTAGAGAGTAAGAGAGTGAAAAGAAGTATGTGTTTGTATATTGAATGCCTTGTATCTTGTACAAACATTTACTTATACTCGTGTACCTCAAGGCATAACATCATATTATTGAGAATTTTAATTTGATATATAATAAGATGTAATATAACACTTGATAAAAAGTTATGAATATTTTAAGATTAACAGTCACAAATTAATCACTTCACATGTTACGTATTTACTAAGCTGATATGTTTCTATATTTCGTTAAACTTTACTTCATATCTTTATATTATAATTAAACTTGAGAGATTCGAATAACACATTGTATTAAAATATTTGACATAAATTAGGCATGATTTTTGCTTATATTGAATCTAGGTATGTATAATTTATGATAGTTTCTTCATTTTTTGTAATTTTTATTTTCTTTAATTTAAAACATGCCTCTAACTGAAAAATCAACGATAATTTTCTGACTAGCCTCTTCAGAAAAAAGTTTTTAAATATGCCACTGATTACATCGATTAACAATTTAACAATGTAATTTTTATGCACTATATAATTAGTTAGGGAGTACAATTGGCGAGAAAGAGAACACTGAAAAATCTCTTGATTTCGAGTTAGCTTCACACTTGAAACGAATTTGAGGTAAAAAAAATGCATAATTTCTTATTTATATCATATTCGCATATATAATATGTCAAAACGAAATTGTCAAAAATAGAATCGTAAACATATTCTTATTGTGGCACCACCTCTACAACATCTCCTAGCTATAGCCTATATATAAGTGAAGTGCCCATTTAAGGGTTAAAAATTAGAAGTATTGTTTGCTCGTTTTAATTAATTTTTTTTATTATAGATTAATTAATTAATTAATTATCTGGAGAAAATACTAGTACAATTTTTATTATTATTTTGATTTATATTTGTAGTTTCTAAGTGAATAAAAGTAATCATGTACACACACGAAACTAACAAATCGAAATGGTCTTGATCGGACCAATTAAGCATCAACTTGTGGAAAAGGCATGGTGGGTTTTTTCAATACTTAACGGAATAAAACACGAAAATTCTTGGATAATTTCTATGAAATTATAATTACATACAAATTTTAATATACGTTGGCCAAGCCCTCCACGTGCTCATCACGTGCGCTTTGTGTATTTATAAGCAAGCCCCTCCCTTGAAAATTACTCACAAACACAAACTATCAAGAGAAATTCCATTCATTCTCCTCACAACTTAGCTTTTGAGTACTTTCAATCCTACAAACAAAATGCATTGCAGCTCTCAATCTTCTGTCATCCCATTTGGATCCGATGCTGGTTTCGCCTTCAAACCCAAACCATCACATAACTCGAGATTTATCGTTATGAGGTACGTTTTGTTAACCATTGGCTAGCTCAAACACTTATCATAGGGCTAGGGTTTAATTAAATTCATTTTAACCGATTTTATATGCAGGACTCGATAAAAATTGAAAATTATATTATCGGAGAGTTTTCGATTTTGAAATATTTTTGTTATCTATAATCTATTTTAAATTGGAATCTTTCTATTAGTTTATCTTTGAAAATATATATGTTAATTTCTAGTCAAAATTATGTTTTTAGTTTTGTAAAAGACAAACAAACATAAAGCTTAAAATTTTCTTATTGCAGACCCATCCGCGCTACCATGTTGGATAATGCAAGGATATGTGGTAATTTTCTCAAAATCATGTTATTTTAATATATATTAATATGTATATTACCCTCCTTTTCTTCTCTCTCTCTCTCTCTCTCTCTCTCTCTCTCTCTCTCTCTCTCTCTCTCTCTCTCTCTCTCTATATATATATATATATATATATATATATATATATATATATATATAGAAAGATATTTCATTTTCATTTCCCATGCGAATGCATTTATCAATTACTTCTTCGCGCTTTAGTCATTATTTCCATATTTGGAAATGCAAAATTTTATGTTACGAGAAAATATATATATGATTTGAGATGTGACCGAGCAGATGCAGTCGATCAAACTAGAAACAATCATACGAGACTACGTCGTAGTATCAATATGGAGGAGTTACAAGATCAATACTTGTTTCCTGAGGTAATTTATTAAGCTAAATCATTATTATTTTTTAAAAATGAATTTACTAATATAAGTTTGGAGTATCATTAGTTTTATTTATCAAAGTTTTTTTATAATATTAAATAAAATGTGAAATAGATATCTCGGAGGGAGAAAGAACACTTGAAAAGGAATCCAAATGCAAAGCTGATAAGGCTGGGCATTGGGGATACGACTCAGCCAATCCCTCAATCCATTGCAATTGCTATGTCAAAGGTAATATACATTTTATTTGTTTATGTTTTTTTAATTAATTTTAAAATACCAATAAAGTGCTTATCTACAATATTTCTACATAGATTATATTTATTATGTGGAGACCTAATCTTTGATAATCTTTGTATTTTTTTAGGCAAGCTTATGTACTATCATAGGCATCTAATCACTTTCTATTTATAGTATATAAATCCAGAGATTATTGTTGGTGAAATTAATTAAGCATGAATAGAAAATGATGGGTTTCCATTTTATATTTATGGGTTTTAAAACTAATCTTATAACAATTCTTATTTTTTTTAAAAAAAATTGTAAAATTTATAATTTTTAAAATAAGATTTGTTATGAAATAATTAGGCTAGCGATGTGTATATATTTTGCAGTATGCACAAGGATTATCAACTCTTGGGGGTTATAGTGGCTATGGAGCTGAGCAAGGTAAACAGGTGAGTTCAGAATTTTCCTTTTTAATTTTTCTTCTTCTTCTTCTTCTAATTATCGTGTTAGATATAGAAATAATAAGTTTAAAAAATACTTGAATTAATTTATAGGGTTGGAAATTGGAATCAAAACATTTGAAATGGAAGAATAGATATATATAGAGAGATAAATTTATCCAATTATTAACTGTTTAATTATATTATGCGTATGAACCAGGAACTACGAGAAGCGATTGCTCAAAAATTGTACCGGGGCATGGGGATAAAAGGCAATGAGGTTTTTATATCGGATGGTGCTCAGTGTGATATTTCTCGTTTGCAGGTATTTTTATATTATTATAAAATTGTACAATCATAATACTCGATTCAGATATAAAGCGGTTGAACTTGGTCTTAAACGGTCGAATTTGATCAAATGAATAATAATAATAATAATAATAATAATAATAATAATAATAATAATAATAATTTGATATTTTAACGTATAAAATCTTAAGAGACTAAATAATTATTCTCGTGTTTGGACTTTGGATCATGTTAGATAGACAACAAATCTTTATTTGGAAAAAAATTAGTTGTCTCTTTGCTGACTTGCTTTGCATTTATGTTATGTCAATTCCAACTTTATGAAATTAGGATAAAATCATTTTATAATGTTCACCTCGAGAAAATATTATTTAATTTTTTGACAAATAAATTAAATTGCAGATGCAATACGTAAGAAAAATTCAATGCCGAGTCAAAAGAGTGTCATTAAATCTTACCTAAAAAACAAAAAGATTTCAGATTGAATATTTATTTTCTATTCTCCTAGTAAGTCTATTTTAGGAAAGTGACATTTTCCTGTTTTTTTTTTTTGCCTTTTCTTTTGAATGATGAGAAGATGCTATTTGGACCAAATGTCACCGTTGCCGTTCAAGATCCCTCCTTTCCTGTAAGCTTCTTGTTTTCTAATGATTTATAATGCATAATATTGTATTATAATATCATTAATCTCGTCTTATAAACCAATACTATGTATTATTATTATTGATCGACGACTAATTTGTATTGTTTTTTCACGGTTCGTAGGCCTATATAGATTCAAGTGTGATAATGGGAAGATCGGGCAAATTCCAGCCGGGAGTCGGCAAGTACAACGAAATCGTGTACATGAATTGCGGTATCGACAACAACTTCTTCCCTGACCTACATAGGGTTCCTAGGACGGACCTCATCTTCTTTTGCTCCCCTAACAACCCCACTGGCCACGCCGCTTCCCGAGCCCAACTAGGGCAGCTCGTTGAGTTCGCTGCCCGCAATGGCTCCGTCATCATCTATGACTCCGCCTACTCTGCTTACATCTCTGACCCTGATTGCCCAAGCTCCATCTATGAAATCCCCGGTGCTAAGGAGGTATGTATAAACAAATGATGATTAAATCTCAAAAACAAACTAGTTTAGTCCACTTTTAAATTATTATTTATCCATCGTTATTATTTTTAACCATAACTCGTCTATCTACAACCAGTGGCTGATTTAGGGGGATTTGGGGCGGGTGAAGCCCCCATAGTCCAGGAAAAAATTAATTTTTTTTATGTGTTTATTTTGGTTGGTATTTTATTTTTGCTGAAAATGTCTAATTAAATAACACATCTAAGGGTTTTCTAATATATTTAAATAAAAAATATTTTTCATATATACATAAAAAAAAAAAAATCTCGAATTTTTTTAACCCTTCTACAAAATTTCAGGTTGCAATAGAAGTATCTTCCTTCTCAAAATTGGCGGGATTCACTGGAGTGAGATTGGGATGGACGGTCGTCCCTCAAGAGTTGATGTATTCCAACGGGTACCCGGTCATCCGCGACTATGATCGTGTGGTCTGCACTTGCTTTAATGGCGCGTCTAGTATTTCTCAAGTTGGAGGCCTTGCTTGTCTCTCTCCACCTGCTTCTCAGGTACTCGTAAATGAGTTTGGATCTCATAAATTTGAATTTTATAACTTTAAAATATTACCTTAACTATGTATCTGGATTAAATAAATGGCTAAAAGATTTCAAATCTCAATTATTAATTTTAAACTAAGTAGTTGATATTTTCTTAACTTGTCAAATTATTACCTTAACTATATAAAATGAAGATATTACCTATGAAGATATTACCTTAACTAAAGTCTCAAATTAATGAAGATAACAGAAAACCGGAACACATATATCAGTATATGTTTGAGCAAAACTTCTCAATTTCATCTAAAATCGTCGAATTAATTGTCGTTGGCTTGTATCTGGGCTTTCAGTATGTACTGGAAGACAGATATTGAATTCATCAAATCGGATATCCGAAACACGGTATAGGAAATGATATATGAATGACTTGAACCTTGAAAGTATTGAATCGGATATTCGGGCTATTTAGATCCGAGAAAAAAATTCACATAATCTCATTTTGAATATGATGAAGCTAGTGATTCAATTTTACAATGCAATGCAATGCAGGAAATGAAGACAATAACGAAATACTACATGGAGAACGCACAAACGCTAGGAGAGACGTTCTCGTCGTTAGGGTGGGAGGTCCACGGAGGCCAAAATGCACCCTATGTTTGGATTCATTTCCCAGGTAGGAACTCTTGGGACGTTTTCAACGAGATCTTGGAAGGCACCGACGTGTCGGTAGCTCCTGGACTTGGATTTGGTCCCGGAGGAAAGGAGTACATTCGAGTCAGTGCATTCGCCCAAAGGGAATCTCTTCTTGAAGCTTGCGATCGCCTTCACAACCATTTTAGGGCGCCAAGTACTCTATGGGAAAGTCCATTTCCAGACGTCGGAAATTGATACGTGCAATCCAATTCAAGTGGCGATATTTCTATACCTTACTATTTGTATGGATAAGCATGTATTATGACTTATAATTCACACGATATTGCATTAAAGTAGTTTAATCAATATCGTGTGCATTATAAATCATAATACATAGCGATCCAACCAAACTCTGCTCTTGTAGTTTAAACTGGATAAATGTTTTGTATATTTTTCTAATTATTTATAACAACAAACACTGGAGTTGTCTAATATGGAGTATTTAATATTATTATATTATTTATTTAATTTGTCAACATTTTTTTAATAATGAATTATGTAAAATGTATGCATTTAAAAAAAAATACTCACTAGTTGATATTCCATTTTGTAAATTAGCGTTTGGTTGATAGATTATAGACTATACCTTGAAGTTGTAAATAAAGAGCGGTCATCCGGGATTCGAAGATTATAGACTATACCATTGGTTTATACCGAAAGAAACGATTATTTTACAAAAATGACTCAATTCGAACTAAACTTGACTCAAACTTAACTTGAACTTGATTAGACCCAATAAAGTCTCCACTCTATATTGACACAAACCCACCTCGAAGGATTCGATTGCCAACTTTATAAGTATCACAACAACACCAACAACAACAACATTTTCAGAATATCCCGCGAGTAAGCGGAGTCTAGGGGTTGAGATGTTTCCGACTTTGGAAGTATGTGGTATTTTTTTTTAGCCCAAAAAAGGTTAGGCTACTTTATTGAATTAACCCAAAGTAGCCCACATCCAGCCAGGTCCAGGAGGAGCCCAAAAACGATTTATATACCCTCTCCACAAACCCTAGAAACCCCCTTTCTCCGTAGCCATAGCCGCTGTTTCTCCAGAGAGGTAAGATTTCATTTTGCTTCCTCATTCTCGATTTTGTAATCCTATAAATCGTTTGATCTCATTCGGTTTCTCTTTGTCTCTTTCCGATTGATTTTGCAGATCTATCTTCGTTGTAGAGTTTCTGCGGCGAAAAAATGGCTCTGGTATGAAATTTCGTTGGTACTCCGTGTCTTAGTGTAAATTACTATTGCATATATCTTCTTCTTGCTCTGGGTTTTGCTCTTTTGGTTTTCCCTTGATTCAGGGAAGTTTGTTGATTTTAAGAGATCTCGCCAAAGGTGTTTTCGACTGGCTTTTATGTGTTATTGGGACAAGTTTGATTCCGTGATCAATGATAGTCTTGGGAGTTATGGAATCCGAATTTCATGTGTTTGAACTTTCTGGATATGAATTAAGATCCTTTACAGTAGAGTTTAGGCTCTTGTGTTGTGTGACTCTGATTTGAATTGCCAGATGTTTTTAATTGACCATGCTTTGTTTTGTGTTCTATTTCTGATCCGAGATACATTCCATCTAGATCTTGCAAGCTTATGAATGTTTGAATGAATAATTCAGATTTTGCACTCCGGAAGCAATAATAAAAACGCCTACAAGGCCCTCATCGCGGCAGAATACAATGGTGTTAAGGTTGAGTTGGCCAAGGATTTTAAAATGGGTGAATCTAACAAAACTCCAGAATTCCTTAAGATGAACCCCATCGGGAAGGTACCATTTTCATAATTGAATAACTTAGTGTGTTTTGTTGTTGGGTCTATGATTTATGATTTCTCATACTTGTTGTTTGTTTTAGGTTCCCGTACTTGAAACACCTGAAGGGCCTATCTTTGAGAGCAATGCTATTGCTCGCTACGGTGAGTTCTCTTAATAAAAGACTAGCTTCTTAAAGATCATCAGATCTACATTACCGGCGTTTCAATATTATTTGGCAGTATCAACCCTTAATTTTACATTAGTGGTTTGTGTTACAAAGTGCCTCGTATTTTACTGGTTTGTTACCCTTTTCACCTCGTATGTAGAGCATACTAATGCATTTTTATTTTGTAGTTACTCGCTTGAAGGCCGACAATACTCTATATGGTTCATCACTGATTGATTATGTAAGCAACTTGGATATTTTAACAATTCGATAACTTTGACTTTTTGTTTCTTTATTGATTCAATAGCTTTTATATCTTTTTTTCTACAGGCTCACGTTGAGCAATGGATTGATTTCGCCTCGATGGAGATTGATGCTAATCTTGCTCGATGGTTATATCCCCGTTTAGGCTACGGAACATACCTTGCCCCGGTTGGTGAAATTGTCTTTTTGATTTGTAACAGAAATTGTCTTTTTGATTTGTAACATGTTAATCCTTTATAATCTCATTTATGTTAATTTGCATAATCATGTGTATATTAATTTGTATTCTATTTTCAGCATTAGGAAATTGGAATTTCCAATTTGAAGAGGCCTTGGAATCTAATCATGTGTATATTAATTTGTATTCTATTTTCAGTCCGAGGAAATTGGAATTTCCAATTTGAAGAGGGCCTTGGAATCGTTGAACAAGCATCTTGCTTCCAACACTTTCCTGGTTGGACATGCCGTTACCTTGGCTGACATTGTCATGACATGTAACTTGTACCATGGGTTTAACCATATCCTGACAAAGCCTTTCACCAAAGATTTCCCACATGTCGAGAGATACTTTTGGACCTTGGTTCACCAGCCAAATTTCAAGAAGGTTTTGGGTGAGGTGAAGCAAGCTGAATCTGTTCCGGCCATTGAGAAGAAGCAGGCTCAACCTGCCAAGCAGAAGCCCAAGGAGGAACCAAAGAAAGAAGTAGCAAAGCCTAAAGAGGAAGCTCCTGCAGAAGAGGAGGCTCCAAAGCCTAAAGCGAAAAACCCTCTTGATCTTCTTCCTCCTAGTCCGATGGTACTCGATGATTGGAAGAGACTCTACTCTAACACCAAATCTAACTTCCGGGAAGTTGCTATTAAAGGTAAGTTGAACTTTATACCTATTGTCACAATTGTTGTGAATTTAGAGTTGATTAGCTGTTGAACGTTTGATAAATGATATTGGCAAAATCAAATTGTCCAAATTCTGGTGACTTTTTTTTTATATATCTGGTATTGTAGGAGGCATGAAAATTTGGATCTAATTTCATTTTGTATGATTTACAGGGTTTTGGGATATGTATGATCCCGAGGGATACTCTTTGTGGTTCTGTGACTACAAGTACAATGATGAGAACACTGTCTCATTTGTGACCTTGAACAAGGTGGGTGGCTTCCTGCAAAGGATGGATTTGGCGCGCAAGTACGCTTTCGGAAAGATGCTGATCATTGGCTCTGAACCCCCATTCAAGGTTAAGGGGTTATGGCTCTTCCGTGGGCAAGAAATTCCCAAGTTTGTAATGGATGAGTGCTATGACATGGAGCTGTACGAGTGGACTAAGGTTGACATCAATGATGAGGCACAAAAGGAGCGCGCCAGCCAAATGATTGAAGATGCTGAGCCATTTGAGGGAGAAGCTCTACTCGATGCCAAGTGCTTCAAGTAAATTTGCTACTTGATCCCTCTGGTCCACCTAGTGGCTTTTTTTATTTCGTTGCTTGGCATAGTTATCTCTTACTTTCTGCCTCTTATGGAGCACTTTAGATTTTGTTCCTTGAAACTTTGCAACTTGATTTTGGGGTTTTGAGACTTCAATTTTGTATCAGGATAAATTGAGGGTTATGAACAATGTTTTGATGCTAGCGGTTAATCTCTGGATTATGAATTATGATACTGTGCTTTGAGCTAATGAATGTTATTTTTTTATTATGGAGTGTTTTTTTTGTTGGGTAAATCCGGATGATAAGGTAAGAGTCCATCTATGCCAAATCTAAAATCTTCTTGATCTACCATGAAGGGCCGGAGACACCTGTTGAACTTGTGATGGTGAATTTATGCTTGGCAGGGAATAGAATTTGAATTTCCATATAAATTAGCTTAGGGATGTACCGAGGCATTTCAGTCATTTCTCGTTTGTACAATATTATTTTAAAAAAAAATTAAATTTTGAGACGAAATTTTTTGAGACGAATGAAGTAACTAGGCATTTCTCGTGCGTGGCGTGCTTGTTGCAGACTCTTCCTTGAGTTCCCTCCCTGCTTCCTCGCCCTGGTGTTGTGGTTCGTCGGTGGGTCGCCGGCGTCGTGGTCCGGGGCGTACTGGTGGCCTTGTGGAATTGCACAGTGCTTGTCATTAACCCTTGACGTGCAAGAATGAGAATCTTCCTTGCACGCCACGCTCGTATTTTTTATTGGGAAAAAAGAAAAAATTAAAATTATATATATATATATATATATATATATATTTATTTATATTTATATATATATTTATATATTAAAATCACTGGTTTATATATAAATATATATAATTTCCTTTTTATATATATATTTATGTATAATCCATTTTGTGTGCATTTATATATTTTTTATATATAACCCGAAAGGGTTTGAGTAAATCCATCCGAAAGGGTTTTGAGTAAATCCACCCGAAAGGGTTTTGAGTAAATATTCGTAGGTGAGGAAATTCCGATTGGATCTGTAGTGTTTGGCAGGTTGTCGAATTGCTTGATGGTGCGATGGTGGGGCTTCCGAGGCTAGCAGTTTATGAGCGGTGTTTCTTCTTATTTGTCGACGTGCGAGAGGTCGTGGACGTGATCGAGACCTGATGACTCATTGACAGAATCCAAATCTGAGGTTTCCACTTAGTTCCCCAGGGATCCCTTGCGTTGCCTCTACTAACTGATGGATGAGTTGTCGCACAGTGCTTCGGTTCTTTCGTCTTTTGCTAGTCTTTGTCTTTATTTGCACTTTTGTAATTTGTCGGCTCTGCCTTATTGTTGGATTATGTCTTTAGCTTATTTTGACGGCTTATCCGTCGCCGAGTTCTTCGGCCTATCGACCACCGGGCCTGTCCGGGCGTCGAATTATTACTTAATCAAAAAAAAAAAAAAAAAAAAAAAAGAAGCAAACGTTGACGCAGTAGGACGGAATAATACCCTCAATCTCCAATAAACATGAAGTTACAACTTGTGTCAAAAGCAAATGGTGGAATTATATTCATTACTTTTTCATTCAAATGTTGGTAGATTTTAATGATTTTCCACTCATCAAAGTGAGTAAACCAGAATAGACTATAAACGAATTAAAGAATCCTCATTGTGGGTCGAATTTAGAAAGATGGGTAAATTCAGGGACGGAACTAGGGGTGGGGTGGTATATGCTGCAGCCCACCCCATTTTACTATGACTATATATAATATAGGTATATATGAAATATATTGTCTGAATGGCCCAAGTGGTTGACACTAAAGAATCCAGTATTGTGGCCGCAGGTTCGAATCCCCCTCCCCACCATTTTAATTTTTCCCTACTGTGTCTACCCACTTCAAACGTCAATTTTAATTTTTCGCTGTGTGTCTACTGTCTACCACTTCAATTTCATTTTTTTTTTTTTAATTTTTCCCTACTGTGTCTACCCACTTCAAACGTCAATTTCAATTTTTCGCTGTGTGTCTACTGTTTACCACTTCAATTTCAATTTTTTCTTCTATGCCTTTTGGCTTCTGCTGGTGGCCACTTTTTTCTTTACAAAATATACACCATTATATATAAAACCCCTATTATCACTAATTTGAATATAGATAAAAATATATATATATATATATATATATATATATATATATATATATATAGCTAGATTAATTTGTATTTATCTTTCTTAAATGCAAAAATCCAAAATCATATGTAAATTCAGCCCACCCAAAATTGAAATCCTGATTCCGTGCCTGGATGGATTCCTCGTCATAAAAATGTTTCCTATTCACTTGCAAGTTCTATATTTTTTTAGCAAAACCAGACCACGTATAGCAAAACGTCTCAATTTCATCTAATGTCGTCGAACTACTTATCTTTGGCTTGTATTTGGGCTTTTAGTATATAGTGGTAGAAAGATATTGAATTTATCAAATCGGATATCCGATTTTGAATATGATGAAGCTAGTGATTTAATTTTACATTGCAATGCAAGAAATGAAGACTATAGCGAAATATTACATGGAGAACGCGCAAACCATGCGAGAGACGTTCTCGTCGTTAGGGTGGGAGGTCCACGGAGGTCAAAATGCACCCTACGTCTGGGTTCATTTCCCAGGTAGGAACTCTTGGGATGTTTTTAACGAGATCTTGGAAGGCACCGACGTGTCGGTAGCTCCTGGCCTTGGGTTTGGTCTCGGGGGAAAGGAGTACATTCGAGTCAGTGCATTCGCTCACAGGGAATCTCTTCTTAAGGATTGCGATCGCCTTCGTAACCATTTTAGAGTGCCAAGTACTCTATGAGAAAGTCCATTTCCAGACGTCGGAAATTGATACGTGTAAGGCCATGTTTATCGGTTACTATTCAAGATATTAAAATTACTATTTTTTTTATTCATCTCTCTCCGCCACATCATCATAGCATCCCTTACTCACTTTTTTCAATTTAACAATTGCATTCATAGCATCCCACAATCCATCTTTTTTTACCAATTCAATTTACGAATATACCCTTCTATAACAATTATTTCCAACATGTTTATAATATGATTATAATATTATATTAGTATTTCATTACTAGAATGTAATTATAAAATTTAGATTTAAAATAAAATAGAAAACTTCATTGATTAAAAAAAAAAGAAATTACACAAATGGCTTAAAAAGCCCGTAAGTCACCACGGAGCTGTGAGTTTTGTTCGTGACGCGATTCCCTAACCGGAAAGGTATTATAATAAGCAATCGGACACCGAATGACCAAGATTTAATTTACCAAGCAAAATTACAATATAATTATATCAAAATAAATTATTTTTTTCAAATTATGTCGAAATATATTCAAATTTGATGTCTATGTGTAGAGAAAAATGAATCTAATATTATGGTAATTTTTTTTTTAAAAAAAAATTACATTTTACATAGCGAAATCATCATTATTTCAATCTGAGCCGCTCGTCCACCATCCTGTGTTGTTGCGCCACCTGTCCGTCGCAGCAGCTGAAGCGCGTCAGGTCTCCCAAAGTGAAACGCAGTGTGTTGCCCAATTCAACCCGTAAACTACGTCGTTTTGACATTTTATTTCCGGAAAAAATAAATCAAATCTGATGCAGCCATTAATGCAACCATATAGCATCGATGCTATTTTAGTACCGCTCAAGCATCTCTTTTCCCTCTTTCACCAATTTTTTATTGCAAAATATTCGCAAACATCCCTATTACTGTAGCCGATAAATGTGCTCTAACCAAATTAAAATGGCGATATTTGTATACCTCACAATTTGTTTGGATAAGCATGTACTACCTCCGCTCAGAAAAAACTTGACACTTTACTATTCATGCACGCTTTTTTAGGAGATAAAAACTATATAAAATATCTATTTTTTTTAATAATTTTTTTACAACTTCGTAGTTATTATTAATAAGTACAAACTTGTTAAAAAAATTTATAAAAAAATGAATATTTTATATAGTTTTTATCGTTCTAAAAAAGCGTGCATGAATAGTAAACAACAAGTTTTGCCGAACGGAGGGAGTATTATCTATATATATATATAAACTCTTAATTTAGAAGTGTTCAGGATGATGTGTCAATATTAGAGAGATTTTAGGAGTCTTAACTAATCATTTTATTTTTTTGCCATTTTTCTTGGATTTTTTTTAATTCTCTTTTTTTCTTCTTTTTCCTTAAATTCTATTTTTTCTTTAATTTTACTAACTATACATATCTATAAAAACTCTTAATTTAGAAGTGTTTAGGATGATGTGCCAATCTTAGAGGGATTTTAGGAGTCTTAACTAATCATTTTTTTTTTCATTTTTCTTGGATTTTCTTTATTTCTCATTTTCTTCTTCTTTTTCCTTCAATTCTCCTTTTTCTTTAATTTTACTAACTATTGGGCTTAATTCAAAACATTGAATTCAATCTAATATAACTATTGAGCTTAATCAAATTTATTTACTAACTATCTATATATCTATATAAACTCTTAATTTAGAAGTGTTTAGGATGATGTGTCAATCTTAGAGGGATTTTAAGAGTCTTAACTAATCTTTTTTTTTTTTGCCATTTTTCTTGGATTTTCTTTAATTCTCCTTTTTTCTTCTATTTCCTTCAATTCTTTTTTTTTTCTTTAATTTTACTAACTATCTATATCTATATAATAAACTCTTAATTTAGAAGTGTTTAGGATGACGTGTCAATCTTAGAGGGATTTTAGGAGTCTTAACTAATCATTTTTTTTTGCCATTTTTCTTGGATTTTCTTTAATTCTCCTTTTTTCTTCTTTTTCCTTCAAATCTCTTTTTTCTTTAATTTTACTAACTATTGGGCTTAATTCAAAACATTGAATTCAATCTAATATAACTATTGAGCTTAATCAAATTTATTTACTAACTATTGGGCTTAATTCAAAACATTGAATATAACTATTGATTATGACACATCACATTTAAACAATTTTATAATGATATTGATATTATTATTACAGAGTAATTTCAAATATCTATATTTATGTATTATGCTTTACATAAGATTTTAAAAAATAATAAATTTCTGAGATAATTATAAGATACATTTATTGTAAAGTTTTTTTTAATGATTTTTATCTTAACATTTATCAATATTTTATAATATTTTTATATACAATATTTTAGTTTTAAAAAAATGCGCCATGGCGCAGGAATCGTACTGGTATAACTTATAATACAAAATATTACATTAAAATGTAAATGCAATATTGTGTGCATTATAAGTCCTAATACATAACAATCCAACCAAACCTTACCCTTATAGTTTAAATTGGATAAATGTTTTGTACTTTTTTTTCTTCTAATTAATTATAACAACAAACATTGGAGCCGTCTAATATTTAGTATTTTTATATTATTTATTTAATTGGTCAACATTTTTTTATAATGAATTATGTTAAATACATATATATGCAATTTTTTTTTAAAAATAAGCACTAGTTGATATTCTATTTTTGAAATCAGAGTTTGGTTGATAGATTATATAGACTATATCATTGGTTTACATCGAAAGAAACAATTATTTTACCTTAACTTCATTTTTACTAACTTTTAAATCGACTCTACAATAATCTAATACGATAATCACTCTGATAAAAAAATGACCCAACCCAAACTAAACTTGACTCAAACTTAACTCGAACTTGATTAGATCCAATAAAGGCCCGACTCAATATTGACACGAACCCGACTCGGAGGATTCGATTGCCGATGTTGAAAGTATCACAACAACAACATTCTCAGAATATCTCGCTCTAATTGGGATCCGGGGGTCGAGATGTACATTCTCTTTGCCTAACTAAGTTGAGATGATGTTTCCGACTTTGGAAGTATGAGGCATTTTTTCTAACCAAAAAAGGTTAGGCTACTATATTGAATTAACTCAAAGTAGCACATCATCTCTCACGCGAACACATCTAAGTCCATACGGGAGGGAGCCCAAAAACGATTTATATACCCTCTCCACAAATTCTCAACCAAACCCTACTCTTATTGGCATTGCAAACATTGATGTACTATGACGGAATAATACCGTCATGTAGGCCTGTCCACAGGTCGAACCGGCGGGTCACGGGTTGGGAAATCATGACTCGAACCCGAACCCGTGGGATAGACAGGTCGGCAGGTCAGGTGACCCGCCGGATCAACAGGTCGACCCGCCAATATTTAAAAAAAATGTGGGAAGAAATACATATCTCCATTCCACCTAATTCATCCACCACATTTTAATGTGGGATAAAATTTGTGGAAAAAAATATACGGGAAGAGATATATATATCTCCATTCCACTTCATCCATCCACCATATTTCAATGTGGGATAAAATTTATTTGAAAAGAAAAATGTGAAAAGAGACAATATCTCCATTCCACTTCATCCATCACCACATTTCAATGTGGGATATAATTCATGAGAGAGGAAAAATGTGGGAAGAGATATATATCTCCATTCCCCTTCATCCATTTCCCATATTTTCAATGTGAGATAGAAACATAAAAGACTTTCTTCATTTATGGTAGATAAAAGCACTTTATCTAGTCGTTGGAAATTAGATATTAGATATTCACTTCATCCATCACCACATTTCAATGGAAAAAGCACTCTTTGTAGGTTTTCTAGAGAGAGAGTTCCAACTACGGTTTTGTTGTTTCTACATCGGCTTTGGCCGCACCACCCCGACCTCGGTCGCCCAAACCCGGCTTCGGCCGTCGTCGAATCTCTGTGGCTCCGCCACATCTCTGTTCCGGCGTGTTCTGATTGTAATTTGTGGTTGGACTAACCCTAGCTCCGTCGTGTTGATTTTGGATTTCGTTCTCTTTCAAAATTAATTTGGGGCTTCCGTCAATTGGAGTCTCCTGCTCCCAAATCTCAAATTACTTGGTCTGATTTGTTCATCTCCATCCTGCTTTCCTCCTTAGTGGTCGCCTGTTCGGGGAGTGGGTGATTTGGTTCCTCTTCCTCTGCGCTTCTTCTCAACCTGGGTTAAACCGACTCTGTGTCTCGTCTCCCCGAGCCTATGCGTTCTCCTCCGCAGTCGCCGTCCCCAAGTTTCGTCAGCGACTCTTCCTGCGTTCTCCTTTGCTGCTCCGGTGCTCTTTCAGTTCGACTTTTAGTCGGGCTGGGTTGTGTGTGGTGGCCCCCAAATCTGTCCATTCGGATCATCCCCAAATCTTTCAATTCCTATTCTTACCTTGTTGATGACTAATCTTGGTTCAGTTGTTCGGGGTGGTTGGTCGGGTTCGGTTTGGCTTGGTCTCGGCCCCCTGGGGTGGTCGTCCTCGCCGTTCCGGCTCGACGGCTTGTTGTCGCTCGGCTGCTGCCCTCTCCGACTGTCTTTTGTCGGATTTTCATCCAGGATCTCTTCTGCCCTGCGTAGTTTGTGGTCCGCTAGCTTGTCTGGGGCTTTGGCTTGTCCCACCCGCGGTGTTTTGCTCGCCATTCGCCGCTGGGGTTGGCACCTGCTGGTGTTTGTCCTTGCACGCCAAGGCTCCAGAGCACTAATTTAATAATAATAATAAAAAGGACCTGTTTTATATGCTTCGTTGTATATATTACACATTTTTATTTACTTCGGAGTATATATTTTATAAACCCACCCAAAAGGGTTAAACTAAATTCCGAAAGGGTTTGATCAAAATCCCGAAATGGTTCGATAAAATTTCGAAACAGCTTTCAGGTGCGCTTTTCTACGGTGGTTTTCGGCGGCTTCTCTGGGTGTTATTGTCGTTCCTTTTCTTAGTTGGGGCTCTGGCGTCCGGTGTCGGGTCTGACTGGGGTCGAGGCGGTGTGTATCGAGGCGACTCCGTGTTCAGGAAATTTCCTTGGAGGATCGTCTTCACCGCCCACAGGGACTACTGAAGTACCGCTGACTAGCGGTGTCATCGTTTGGTGGTGCTTGGCATCGGGTTGTAGTCTACGTTGTCTCCAACTTGTTAGGGTTAGGTTCGTTTGTTCGCCTAGATATGTTGTTTGCCACTGTTCGTACTTCACCTTTTTATTTTATGTTGTATGTTTGACGGTTCGTCATCTGCTAGCTTTGTCGGCCACTCGAGGAGCCAGACTTTTACCTTATCAAAAAAAAAATCACCACATTTCAATGTGGGATTTAATTCATGAGAGAGGAAAAATGTGGGAAGAGATATATATCTCCATTCCACTTCATCCATTTCCCATATTTTCAAGGGTAATTTGCAAGAATATACACTTTTTTTGTCCGGTTTGCACAAATACAACATTTTTAGAAAATTTGCAAGAATACCATATGTGGTATTAGTGCAAGTAGGAGCGGCAATTTGTTTAGACGGTTGCAGGTTGTCCCAAGGGAAGAGAGAGAGAGAGAGAGAGAGAGAGAGAGAGAAAGAGAGGGATGGGACATTGGATTGGGTGGGGGATTTTGGCGCCAAAATTGGAGAGAGGAGGTGAGGTGATGTGAAAGGTTTTCCCTCCATTTTTAATGTGTAATAAGAGAGGAGGAGAGAGGACATCATTTTCGGTGTTCCCGTGGAAAAGAGAGCTGGAGAAGAAGGCCACCATTGGAGAAGAACCCATCCGCATTAAGGTCCAGTTGGTGAGCACGTGTCGGGCTCTTAATTCGTTCGTGTCAGTCTTCGTCAACTTCCGTGTCACAGAGATATCTGAGAAACCCTAATTCTAAGTTGCAATGGGTAGGCTTCTCTTCTATTTCTCCTCATGTTTCGTGAAGAGTAGATACCCATTACCAATGGTGCTGATCCGAGTTTTGAATTGCAGGTCAAAACACCAAAGTATGTGTGACTCTCAACTTCAACGGGCGTTGGCTGTTCGATGGTGCGGGGTGGGTGTATTATGGTGAAACAGAGCGGAAGAATGTTATAATTGAAGAGGGCATCGACTTCGCCTCTCTGACTCAACTGCTGAGGAGGAAGGTCGGCCATGGTTGTTCATGTGAAGAGTGGCGGTTTTCTTACATGCCAAAGGGGGAAGAAGCGGGTCATCCGATTACGATAGGTGATGACGACGACCTTGAGGCTTATAAGTTTCTGAACTCGATGTCTGGGGAACATCCATGGCCCATGGCGATATTTATTGGTCCAGTGGCGAAAGAGAGGCTTCAAGTACCACAACCCGGCGTCGGGGAAGAAAGCTTGAGTGGGCCTCGTAACTCTGAAAAGGTGGACGAAGATGTAAGGGTGAAAAACAATGTGGAAACGGGTTTCGGAAGGGGTGACAAAGATAACTGTGAGGGTGACAAAGTTATGGATCCGGAGGTGATCCTTTTGGATGAGATCATAGGGGAGAGGCAGGGCGACGTTAGTGAAAACGGTATTGGAACTGGTGACACACGTATTTTTGAAGGTGACAAGGACATGGATGAGGTGATAGGGAAGAGACAGGAGGACGCTACTGAGAGCGGGTTTGGAACTGGTGAAAACCTTAAGAGTGTAGGTAACAAGGGTAAAGGTCCCGAAATGATCCAGTTGGGTGGGGTGATAGGGAAGAGCCAAGAGCACGCAGGTGACAAAGGGGCTGGAACTGGTGACATGGATATTATTGAGGGTGACATGGATATTCTAGAGGGTGACAGGTGTGATGGTCTAGATGTTATCCACTTGGGTGACACGGACTCATACCCAGATGACACGAAAAAATGTGGAGGTGACAGGTATAAGGGGGTGGATCTCATAGCCATTAGCAGTGAGGAGGAGGACGAGGAGGAGGACTTCGAATCCGGAGTGAAGAGGGAAGAAGATTGTTCATATTATTATGACTGGGAGGATTATGTGGAAGACCAGGGTATGAGGGTGTCGTCGGAGGAGGACGAAGTTGAGGAGGAGGTGATTAGGGAACTAGAAGATCGGGTTCCTGGGTCCAGCACATCCCCACCGTCGATGGAGAACGTAGAAGCTATGTTGGACAAAGCAACGCCTCGGACACAGGATCCACGACGGAAGCTGACAGAAATTTCGGAGGTTGAAATGTTCGCCTCGAAGGTAGAATTGCAGACTCACCTGAAGTGGACTGCAGTGCAGAAGTGCTTCGAGTTCGTAGTGAAGAGGTCGTGTAAGAAAACCTATTTAGTTGGTTGTTTGGACACCAAGTGCACGTGGATGTTAAGGGCGTCGACTTACCGGCGCACGCCATTGTGGTGCATCCGAGAGTATGTCCAAGAGCATACATGTGACATTAGCATGATGCACAACCATAGCCGACATGCTACGTCGAACATGATTGGACGCAACCTCGTGACCACGTAAGTGTTAATTTAGTTGCGACCAGCTATTCCTGTCACACAACATTATTCCCCGTGTCACATTACGTAATTCACCATGACACCATTATATGCAGGTTCGCCGGGACTCGAAAGGAGCTCGTTCCCGAGCAAGTCCAGAAAATGACGAGGTCCGAGTATGGAGTATCGTGTAGCTACTGGAAGGCACGAAGGGCACGGGTGACAGCGCTGGAGGTGAAGCATGGGACGTACGAAGACAGCTACAGAGATATTATTCCATACTTGCACATGTTGGAGCAGACGAACCCTGGGACATATACTAAGTTAGAGCTGGACGCATCCCAAAGATTCAAGTACGCCTTTATCAGCTTCGGGGTATGGCGCAAGGCGATTCCCTACCTTTGAAAGGTAATACCCCGTGTCGGTACTAAACTATTGCATGTCACCTAACATACATAACCATGTCACCTAACCAACTGGTCTTGATATCCATGTCCAGGTGATTTCAGTTGATGGGAGTTTCCTGAAAGGGAAGTTCAGGGGCACGCTTCTCTTTGCCACAGCCCAAGATGCAGACCACAGTATATACCCGATCGCATTTGCGATTGTCGATGGGGAGAATCAAGGGTCATGGGGCTTCTTCTTCAAGAACATGCTACATGTCGTCGAGGATACACCGGGCTTAATGTTTGTCTCTGATCGGCATGTTAGTATCGAGAAAGGTTTGAGGGACAATTATTTGTTTGCTAAGCAAGGGGCCTGCCAATATCATCTATTTCAGAATGCCAAGGTAAAGTACAGGGGGGTGACGGCCCTGCACACATTGTTCTTAAAGGCGGCGAAGGCGTACACGAGGGCAGAGTTCGAGAAGCACTTTGCTGATTTTTGCGCTCAGGCACCCGGTGCGGGACAATACCTAAGAGAGGCTGGATTCCAGAACTGGGTCCGGGCATACTTCTTGGGGATGCGCTACAACATATTGACGACGAACAACTCCGAGTGTCTGAATTGGGTGTTCAAGGAGCCCCGCGAGCTACCCATCACAACCCTGATTGATGCTGTCATCGAAACAATATCCAAGTGGTTTTACGATCGACGGGAAAAAAGCACGAAATCGAAGACGACGGTCATCGATTACGTTCAAGGTGAGCTGCAAACGAGCTATGCGTTGGCAACATTCATGGATGTCAGAGCCCTCAGCTCACACGAGTACACTGTCCGCAGAGGGTCCGGCACCTGGGTTGTGAACCTGTGTACCCGCACCTGCACATGCAAGCGGTTCGAGATTGACCAGTTTCCGTGCCAGCACGCCATAGCGGCTTCAAGGTTTCGAGGTAGCAATTTCTTCTCTCTTGTGAATGACTTCTACAAAGTCTCCGCCTGGAAGGCGTGTTACGAGAATGTGATATATCCGGTCCCTCCAAAAGAAGAGTGGCGAATCCCCCCAGCCATGTCCAGCGCGGTGTGTCTCCCCCCGAACGTGAAGCGACGCCCTGGTCGCCCTAAGACTTGTCGATACCCATCTCGGGGAGAATTTAGGCGTTCCAAGCGACGTCGTTCTTAGATGCGTTCCTCCATCGGTGGTCCAACGCCTTACCTCAGCAGCTGGGTAGTGTATTGCTTTTGCCGTATCGGGTCAGTGGTTGAACCATTATCTGTCTATGTTATTTTGTGATGGGGCAACTTATTTGGTAGTGTAATTATGTTGTTTGTGCATATGACAAAATGTCAGGAGTCTGCTGTACTTTTGGGAAGGGTTTCCACACTACAGTTAAGCGGTGAAGAAATTCGTAGTACTTTTGGGGTTGGTTTCAGAACAAAAACAATGTCACCCTATTGGTATTCCCGTGTCAGGTTGAAGGGGTTATCATGTCACAGGTTTCAATTTCATGGTAGACATTTCGTCGGGTGAAGCTATGATAATGAATTCAACAATGCATTGGCACTTATTTGTCAAAATGTTTACAGTACTGATTGGTTGGGGTAGCGGTGTTAGGAATTCACCCTTGTCAACATATTGAAATCACCTTCATGACAATGTTGAAGGGGGTATTATGTAAGGTGTCACTGGATTGTAAGTTGGGTGACACGGGCGAATTCCTGACAACTTATAACAAAAGTTTCGACAATAATACCTTGGTCGAAATGGTTGCCCGTACCTAAAAAAAAAGAAAAAAAAAAGAAAACAAAAAGAAAAGAAAACAACAAAGACTAAAAGTTGACAAGCGTCCCCGACATCACCCCACAACTCAAAACCGTTCAAAACCGTGCGATTTCCTGTTTTCATCGGGACTCCATCTCTAAATTTCCATTTCCATAACTCAAAACCGTTCGAAAGGGGGAGGAAGAAGAGACGTTGGCGACGAGTAACAACGGGTCGACGAAGATACTGCCTTGGACTGTCGGATAAGAGAAGAACGCCGCCAGGAAACTCGTAAGGTACGCCCCCTATCTCTGTTGTCCGTTATCTTCGAATCTTGGGTTCGGGGTGGGTGGACGGAACAACCTAATATGGTGGTTAGGGATTGAACGTTAATGAGGGCGGTATTGTCGATGGTGGAGGTGGTTGAGAAGGAAGGAAAAGGAGCCGGGTTATGGTGATTGGAAAACCCGCGGTTAGGGTTTAGTAAGCCCGTAGAGGATGCCTACGGTTGGGGTCGAAATAGGGAATGTGGTAGATTAGGGGTATGATTGTGAATGGGGACGATTCGGGGTTCCATTAATTTGAAATTCAGATTTGGGGAGTTGATGTGGACTGTATGTCGTCATTGGTAAAGGAACGGTGAGACATTTGTGACATGGGTTTCGAAATTGAGTGACATGGGTTTGCAAAGGTAGTCACATTGACTATAAACTTTCTCGACAACTTATGGTTGCTCTGACACTGCAGGAAACAAATGGCTCGGACAAAATATACACATCCACAGAATCAGTGGTTACGCGCACGGGTAACCGAAGGGTCGAGTGTGGCGATGCTTGCCAACATCGCCGAATACGTCGAGGAGACGGACGCAGCTAGGGATCTCGTGGGGAAGACACTAGAGAAGATTATGGATAACTTGGAGAAGATGGATGATAGGGTAATTCAGTCTTTCGCATTATTCACTCTCATATTCTTATTAAGTTCAGCGACTACGGTAAATAGAATAATGAAATGGGACTTACAGTATGTGGCAGTGACACCGGATATAAAACTGTTGGAGGAGATGGTGGACTTATTGTAACAAGTTATTGTGTGCAGATAAAAGTGTTGGAGGAGATGGTCCATGATATGCGGGATGGAAAAATGATTGGAAGAGGCAAGGAACAAAGAGTAAGGGCTAGTGATAAGGAGTATGTACATGTTGGAATCCATCTAAGTTGTAGATCGGTTTTGCAGGTTGTTGATGTTGATGTACCAGAGGGGGCTAGTGCTGAAGCTGTGGAGCAGCCCCGACAAGTTGCTAAGGTACGCTCCTTGTGGCTCGTGCCATTCATCCGTTATGTTTTCAATAGTGGCATGGGGATGATAGCTAGGCGACGGGGGTCGGTTTGTTATGTGACATGGGAAATGTTTGTTTGCATTCAGAGGTTGTTCGTTGACGAGGAATGTGAGAGCAAGGCGTCGAAGATTACGAAACCGCGGGCCTGTAAAGGGAAGGACGCCATCGTTCCAGGTGAAGCCGTAGCCATGGGACTAGTTTCTGCGGCCGACTATGAGGCCCTACAGGGGTGGCTCACAAGGTAACCCATCGTCTCATTTTAGTCTTCATTATACGGCACAGTAACCCTGTCATTGATTCCACTCCATTGTACGGTCCAGTGCCGACGGTGATAACATGTCAACGGCATGCGGCAAGGACCTGTTGAAGGCGTTTTTTACCATCCTCCAGACGCCCCGCTATTGGATCTACTCAGATGTATATTGTAATTGTGCCATTCTATTATGATTGCCCTTGTAAACGAAATTCGGTTGCTGTTAGACTATGTTGTGGGTTGTCATGGGGGTTCACTTCATGCAGCACTTCGACCAGTCATGCTACCTTCTACGGAAACAAAGCGCGGAGAGGGGTTTCGAAAATGGGCGGCGAGTCATTGTGTTGGACGCCTACTTCTCCAGCTTTCTGGAGAGGGAGTGGAAGGAGTACAACTCAGACGTCGGGGGGTATGAGGCGAGTGCCACAATCCTGTCATACTTCGATGGCCGGGCCCCGGCGCCCATGGGGCGGCCGTGGACAGGCGGGGACATTGTCCTCCTACCCCTCAACCTGAGGGGAAGGCATTGGGTTGTCGTTGCTCTTGATCTGAATGAGTGGCAGTTGAAGCTGTATGACTGCGATGTGCAGTGCGTGAGAGACGCCCAACTCCCACCCCTGCTGATGCACGTTACCCACCTCCTCCCCATCATCATGGATGCACACGCTGAGTTGAAGGTGAAGTATGCATCGAAGCAGCTAGGCCCGTTTCGCATAATCCGCGACAGGCGCGTTCCCCAAACCAAGCTCAGGTACGATCGGTGCGACCCCTGTTTTACATTTTACTTGATGATATCTCCGCCTCTGTTTTGACAAAATCTCCGTCATTGTAGTGGTGACTGTGGCCCTTACACGATCAGATTCATGGACCTCCTCATGGAGAGCGATCCCCCCTTCGATGGGCTGGACGACACGTTTATTGGGCCGTACAGACAGATGCTAGCGGCTGCCATCTTCAATGGTCGCCTCGGTGGACGCATCATCTGATTGTCCATTTGGTGTAGGTTTGGAAGTGATTTGTTGTGTTTTGTTCCGAAGAACGTTGGTTTTAGTCTTGTACTTAGGTTGTTTGGATACATTTACCTTTGGAAACTGGTTAAACTGTAGGGGTATGTGGTAAAGCACATCGCAGTACTAATGTGGATGGGATCTGTAAAAAAACCCTGTCACCCTATTTGTATTACCGTGTCAGGTAGAAGGGGTTTTCATGTCACCCGTTTATTTTTCATTATGTAACTGATTTGTTGTCTTTTGTTCTGCACAACGTTGGCTTTAGTCTTGTCCTTTGGTTGGTTGGATAGATTTACTTTTGGACATTGGTTATAATAGTGGTATGTGGTAAGAACATCGCAGTAATTATGTGGATGGAATCTGTAAAAAAAACCCTGTCACCCTATTTGTATTACCGTGTCAGGTTGAAGGGGTTTTCATGTCACTAGTTTTAATTTCAATATGGAACTGATATGTTGTCCTTTGTTGTGAACAACGTTGGTTTCAGTCATCTCCTTTTGTTGTTTGGATACTTATACTTTTGCTAACGGGTTAAACTCTAGTGCTAAGTGGTAAACAACATCGCAGAACTTTCGTGGAAGGATTCTGTACTAAACCCATGTCACCCTCTATGTATTACCGCGTCTGGTTGAAGGCGTTATCATGTAACTGGTTGTAATTTTATGTGTATCATTCGGGAGGCGACAGTTACTTTCAGGTCATGTTTAAATCTTGTGAGTGTATGTCCTACAGGGTTTAATACCAACCTTGTAACCATATTCAATTGTATATTTGTGCAAGTTGACCTATAATTCGAGTTGAAATCTATCACAAAACATATAGTTTCTTAATTCTACCATTTAAGGTATAGTTTCTAAATTCTACCAATAAAGATATAGTCTCTCATTTGATAAATTTGTTATTACCTCCAAATGATCGTATTTGGATACATTAACAAAAATATCATTACATGTTATAATAACAGAATACATATAGTACCAAATTTATCCAAACTTAATTCACCGAACACATGTGCAAAAGTTTATTCCACCATATTTCATGTAATCCACATAAGCATACCCTCGACTAAACCAGATTCAATTCTGCACGTGCATTCCTCACAAGAAAGAGCATCATCTTTATCTTCAGCAAGTAGCTGAAAATTTTTGCAGGGGTTAGATCTTCGACAACTCCGAATCGCTGTTCCATTGGTGATATTTTGACATGTGTTCCGCTTCCATTTGAAGGAAGGTCTTCGAGCAATTACAAGAATATCATAAAATAGATCATGAACTCTCCGGCGACACGATATTATTTTATAACCCAACTTCTGTTTGACACTATTAAGTAATGCAAAGCCTTTGGGTTTGAGGTCTTCAGATCCGCAACAATACATAGCTATGCCACAAACATAGCTTGCCACATCGTGTCCCAACTCCGATGCATTCAGAAGATCTTGAATGCCTCCTACGTGATCGCAATTTGTGAAGAATTTAACCTGCATTTTTATATGGCGCTATGAGGAACTATGATAAACCATACACCGAAACAATGATCCTCACCATACGTCTTACCATTCCTTGTTGAAATATTGCCTCCAGGTTTCCCGCGTTGACGCATTGATTTAAAAAACTTCTGGCGTGCCTATCGTTTCTCGATGCGACAACAACCGAAATTCCCCAGTCATCCTGGTACTTAATTGCCATCTTCGCAAGCACGTACTTGTGTTTTCCAACCAAATCAAATGTTTTGCAACTGCATCACATGGAAGGGAATCAAATATTTTTCCAAAACCTAAAATGACGAAATCATAAGTGGAGGCAATACCTTAACCGTAATCTGAATACATCTTCTATAGAATCAACTGCTAATCGACCGACAATATCCAATAGGATGTCGAATGGCAGTGTAAGAAGGGTCGATGCCTCTGCCGTCCTTGCCCTTACGTTATTTCCTTGATCCATTGCAATTATCTTAATTTCGGTTGTAGTTGGTAAAAGGAGGAGGATGCAACTGAAGGGAATGGGGTGATGCAATTAAAGGGAGAATGAGTTGCCTATATATAACAAGGCAATGGAGAACGTAATTGCCACCGGAAGACGAATAGCCGAGCCGTGTGGAATGTAATTCAGAGTAAGAGACGTGTGCAAGTGCAATGTACAATTGAAACGCAATGGATGTGGATGCGGAACTGGAAGAGCAAGCGGAATAGATATTCTTAACAAATAACTGCCGTGGTTTTAATGTCATTCTATCCATTAATATTTTTATTATATTATCTATTTCTTCATTTAATTGTCGGTTACAATCTTGATATGTGATATTCGTTACAAATATATTTGACAGGAAATAGCACAAAATAACTATAACGGAATAACCCTATCAAACAGTTACTAACCCTTGTTTCAGTCATCGCCGTACTTATGTGGATGGATTCTGTGAAAAACCCCTGTCACCCTCTTTGTATAACCGTGTCAGGTTGAAGGGGTTTTAATGTCACTCGTTTAAATTTATTATGGAACTGATTTGTTGTCGTTTGTTTTCAAAAACGTTGGTTTCAGTCATCTCCTTTGGTTGTTTGGATACATTTACTTTTTGAGACTGGTTAAACTCTAGTGGTAAGTGGTAAAGAGCATCGCCGTACTTATGTGGATGGATTCTGTGAAAAACCCATGTCACCCTCTTTGTATTCCCGTGTCAGGTTGAAGGGGTTTTAATGTCACTCGTTTAAATTTATTATGGAACCGATTTGTTGTCGTTTGTTTTCAAAAACGTTGGTTTCAGTCATCTCCTCTGGTTGTTTGGATACATTTACTTTTTGAGACTGGTTAAACTCTAGTGGTAAGTGGTAAAGAGCACCGCCGTACTTATGTGGATGGATTCTGTGAAAAACCCCTGTCACCCTCTTTGTATTCCCGTGTCAGGTTGAAGGGGTTTTAATGTCACTCGTTTAAATTTATTATGGAACTGATTTGTTGTCGTTTGTTTTCAAAAACGTTGGTTTCAGTCATCTCCTTTGGTTGTTTGGATACATTTACTTTTTGAGACTGGTTACACTCTAGTGGTAAGTGGTAAAGAGCATCGCCGTACTTATGTGGATGGATTATGTTAAAAAACCCTGTCACCCTCTTTGTATTACCGTGTCAGGCTGAAGGGTTTTTCATGTCACTCGTTAATATTTCAATATTTGTCCTTTGTTGTGAACTGATTTGTTGTCCGTTGTTGTGAACAACGTTGGTTTGAATTTCATTATGGGCCTGACAATTATACCTAAAACGATATAGTTTCTAAATTCAACCAACAAAGTTATCTAAATTCAACCAAAAATGAATTCAACCAAAATAAGAAAAGTTTCAGATTTGATCAAATTTTTTGAAGCTACCATTTCAGAAGATTTGGATACAGAAACACACAAATCTTCATATGTTATAACAAAACATTACAGATAGAATCAAACTGAACCTAACTTCATGGACCAAACTGAGGCAAGTTTTTATTCCACCAGATGTCGTGTAATCCACTGAAGCAAACCGTCGACAAACCAACACTCAATTGTGCACGTGCATTCCTCACAACAAAGAGCATCATCTTGATCTTCAGCAAGGAGCTGATAATTTTTCCAGAAGTTTGATCTTCGACAACTCCGAATTGCCGTTCCATTGGTGATATTTGTACATGTGTTCGGCTTCCACTTTAAGGCTGGTCTTCGTCTAGTTTCGATAATGGAATAACAAAGATCAGCAACTCTCCGGCGACACGAAACGATTTTATACCCCAACTTCTGTTTGACACTATTAAGCAATGCAAAGCCTTTGGGTTTGAGGTCTTCACATCCGCAACAATACATAGCTATGCCACAAACATAGCTTGCCACGTCGTGTCCCAACTCCGACGCCTGTAGAAGATCCCGAATGGCTGCCTCGTGATCGCAATTTGTGAAGAAGTGAACCTGCATGTTCAAAAGAAGCTATGAGGAACTATGATAATGCATACACCGAACCAATGTTCGACAATCACCATCTTACCATTCCTCGCTGAAAGATTGCCTCCGGGTTTCCCGCGTGGACGCATTGATCGAAGAATCTTCTGGAATGAATATCGTTTCTGGATGCGACAACAAGCGACATTCCCCAGTCCTCCTGATACTCAATTGCCATCTTCGCAAGCACACAAGGGTGTTTTCCAACCGCATCAAAAGTTTTGCAACTGCATCACAATCAAGGCAATCAAATTTTTTGCGAATACAAATTTTAAGTATATAAAGATCGGAGGGAATACCTTAACCGTAATCTGAAGACATCCTGCATAGATTCGACTGCTAATCGACGGACAATATCCAGTAGGAGCTCGATTGGTAGTGTTAGAAGCGTCAATGCCTCTGATTTCCTTGCCCTAACGTTCCTTCCTTGATCCATTGCAACTATCTTAATATGGGTTCTACTTGGTGAGGGAGGATGATTGAATTGAAGGGAATGGGATAATTTGGGTTCTAGTTGGTGAGGGAGGATGATTGAATTGAAGGGAATGGGATGATGCAATTTAAGGGAGAATGGGTTGCCTATAACACGGTGTCGGAGAACGTACCTGCCACCGGAAGAGGAAGAGACGAGCCGTGTGGAAGGTAATTCAGAGGAAAAGACGTGTGCAGGTGCAGTGTAGTTGTACACGCAATGAATGTGGCCGGATGAGGAAGTGGAAGAGGCACAGGCGGAGATTTTAAAGGGTCATTATCTCCCGGTAATTTAATGTCAATGTACTAATTTTGTTAAATTTTTGTTTTTGTTCATTTGATAATCGGTTACAGTATATTTAATGTTGAAGCCAAGGTTATACTTCATAGCAACGTACAAACAATGTACAAAAATACCAACCTTGTTACCATATTCAAATGTATATTAGTGCTAATTGACCTATATTTAATGCTGAAGCCAAGGTTATTAGGATCGGGATTCTAGGATCGAATGACAATAGGGTCCGTGTATCGGAACTTAACATCCCATTAGGGGATCGTATGATCCTCGAAATATAATCACATAATAATTTACTAATTTATATAACAAAAGTTTCTTAATTTAAAGTTATTTAATGACGGAAAAATTGTTAGTTACACAATATATTTTGATTTGAAGACATAAAAATCTACATTTACGACCTTAGCCATTGTCATATTGGTTGAAAGGGTTCTTATGTTACTTGACACGGGATCCGATATTTGGTGACCCTCACCAAACCCACACCCCCACATGGAGCCCCTCTCTCTTCATAATTACCACCACTCCATCGGTCATATCACTCCCACTCTTCCCTTGCAAGCCACAATCAATTTCCGGAAGAAGAAGCGACGCCATCATCTTTGGTTCACCAGGGGTGGTCAACCTCTTCCAAAAGCTTTCAATTCCAAGTAAGTACAACCCCGATTGCCATATCTGTTGAAATTTCAGTGTTCGTAGTTTAGGGTTTTCCTCGATTCCAAGTTTGTGTTCGAAGCTTTCAATTCCAAGTAAGTACAACCCCGATTGCCATGTGTGCTTTGTGAAGTCAAAATTTCCAGATGTGTTATCTTGCATGTGCTTATTTTTGGTGACATATCATCTCCCTCTCCCA
Source organism: Persicaria tinctoria (assembly GCA_037127255.1). NCBI lineage: Eukaryota > Viridiplantae > Streptophyta > Magnoliopsida > Caryophyllales > Polygonaceae > Persicaria > Persicaria tinctoria. The sequence goes on from JBANSL010000008.1 coordinate 17,482,234, forward strand.
TTCATCTTCTTCATATATACGCACTTGTTATGATTCAAAAACAAATAGCACATTTAGCATCCTTTCTGTGTTAATCCAAAGCATAGATATGATTAAGCCTATGAAAGTTGGAACCTTTGTCTTTGTCTGTGAAGGTTGTTAGTAGGATGGTTGCGAAGTCTTTGTAATTGGTGACACGGGATTCAACTTTTGGTGACACGGGATGTGTTAGTTGGTGACACGGGTGATTTCTTCCATTTGTAACATAAATTTGTCAGAACTTTAAATCATTCATATGAGTTTGATTTTCACGCGTGTATTTACCAATTACAACTATGCTTGCACATACTTCTGTCCTTCTAAACATTATAAGGTCTGGACATTATTTTACCTTATATTTAACTTTCTCCTTTACTTGTTTGGTGACATCTCATTTCCTAACACCATTCATCTTTTCCACATATATGTACTTGTGTCCAATCTAAAACAGGCTTACATATTTGTCATAGGTACGTATGTTCTTTTGTTTGGTTATATTCTGGCATATGACGGTTATTTTCCCTTGTACTGGTAGGAAGAATGTGGCCGCACGCAGATAGCGACATTGACACAGAATCCGACACCGATCGGAGCTATCAGAGTGGCGACGACCGCAGGTACTTCTGGCTCCGTTCAGATTACGACTACGGGAGAAGCCGCAGTGACCGTCGTGATCAGGAGGAGGATGATGATGAGTCAGAGGCCGACCAGGTTGCTGAGGACAACGCGCTTTTTGACTTGGTCGCCGAAGAACTCACCGACCTTCTCCAGCGAGTCCAAAACCTGCTCAACAGGGATGCTGCCCGGGAGGGGGTTCTGGTCGCCTAGCGCACTGAACTTGAAGCCGCCCGCACCCATGTCCAGACAACCACTCTTCAGCTGCAGGCCACCCAGTCCACCCTGGAGGCCACAAATATTAAGTTGGAGTTTACCCAGAGTTCGCTGCAGGCCACAATTGATGAGAACTTGGTCCTCGCCAACAAGTTGGTGAGGAGCAAGGCTTGCAACAGGCACCTGGCGCAGCGTTTGGTCCGGGTGGGCTCCTTCCTATGTGGGAAGTGGGTCGGCCACGCTAGTGACCAGCTCCGCACCAGACAACTCACACGATGGAACAGGCTGATGGGGTGGCTTCTCGTCCTGATGATGGGAGTTATGGTCCGTCTGGTCACCCGAGCTTAGGAGCTTCAAAGCTAGTTGTCTTGGTTTTTTTGCCAAAACTTGTGCTTTTGTTGTAGTAGTTGCCAAATACTGATGTGATCCCAAACAGCTGTGGTTTTTTTGGACTCCGCCAGGACTCCGTATGTGGCGGATGGCCCCCATTTGTTGCAGTTGGGGGCCTATGTATGGGTAGTTACAAACAATGTCTCACCCCCGGTCGGTTAGGTGTCATATTTTGGAATGCCGAGTGGGGTTGCACCATTATGAATGGTGCGTGTAGTTTCGGATATGGTATGTTTAGGGCAATGTCCCTCGTATATTCTGCATGTCTAGTAGATTTCCACTTGTTGGTGTTTTGCATGTGTATGACATTGAATGATCCATACGAGACAAATTGTCAAATTATGTGGTTCGTATGATAGGGCCTTGTCACAATTCGTATATGAACCTATGAACACATACACAAGGTTAGAAATTGACACTGCTCGCCGGAGGTGACACAGACAATCACGTTATGTGACACGGGATTACAAGTTTTGTCGCACGGGGTATTTCCTTACAACTTCTAATGTGCGTTTCAACCGAGTAAGTTGGTTGCCACATGGCATTCAATCGTCCACGTGAAAAAGAAAAATGATGTGCTTCCTGTGACACGGCGTTGTGACAATTCGTATATGAACCTAGCAACACATAAACAAGGTTAGAACATCACCCTACTCGCCAGCCGTGACACGGACATTCACGTTAGGTGACACGGGATTGCAAGGTCGGTGACACTGGATTTTTCCTTTGAACTTCAATTTTCACTTTCAACCGACTAACTTCGTTGCTACATGTTATTCAATCATCCAAGAGACCATGATAATTCATGCGCTTCCTGTGACACGGCGTTGTGACATTTCGCATATGAACCTATCAACACTTAAACAAGGTTAGAAAATCACCCTACTCGCCAGCAGTGACACGGACATTCACGCCAGGTGACACGGGATTGCAAGTTCGGTGACAATGGATTACTCCTTACAACTTAAATTATGAGTTTCAACCGACTTACTTCGTTGCTACACCTCATGCAATCATCCACGAGACCTTGGAAATTTATGATCTTCCTGTCACACGGCGTTGTCACATTTCGTATATGAACATATGAACTAATAAACAAGGTTAGAAAATCACCCTAGTCACCATCAGTGACACGGAAAATCACGTTAGTTGACACGGGAATCAAAGTATGGTGGCAGAGGTTTTTTGGAACTAATCATAACCAATGTTCCAACCATGCCAACATGGTCAGCAAATGTTTACAGATTATGATACAAATAATGTATGAGTCCGCAACACATAACCACTCACCGAAGACAAACAATGCGAAATAGTTGAAATACCAACCTAGTGAACTCCCGTCCACAAGTAAATGTGAGAAGCGACAACCATGTTCATAAATATCCAACACAATAAAAACGATGTTCATAACATGCATAGACCATAACATAAAATTTCATAACAATGGCCAATGGTGATCACAACTGAGATCATAACCCTGTACCATTGAAGATGCGAACAGCGAGCATGTGCCTGTACGCCCCGATGAAAACGTCGTCAAGACCGTCGTAGGTGGGGGCGTCATTCGTGAGGAGTTGCATGAACCTGATCGTGTACGGTCCGCAGTCTCCACTGCAATAGAGAATCGCCGGAGTCATATTCATTAAAGGCAGATGCAAGTATGAGACGAAGATATACTTAAGTGTTGGACATAAATTACCTCTGCTTGTTTTGGGGAATCCTTTTCTCGCGACTAAGGGTGAACGGGTTTGGCAACTTGTCGCTGTAGGTAGCCATCAACGCGGGGTGGCCTTTCATCAGTACGGGGATAAGGTGGGTGATGCAGCTTAAGTGTGCCGGCAGATGGCGGTCCCTGACGATGTACACGTCCGAATCATAAACCCTTACCTGCCACTCCACCAGATCTATCGCGACGGCGATCCAGTGAACATTGTCCACGTTCAAAGGTAGGAGGATGAGTTCCGCCCCTTCCCACGACCGGCCTATCATCGCCGGGGACCGGCCGTCGAAGTAGCCAAGCAGCTTCTCGTCGGCTTGGTAGCTACCCTCATCGCTCTTGTATTTGCCCCACTCGGTCTGCAGATAGCGACCGAAATATGTGTCCATAACGAGAACTCGACCAGCAAAGTCGCCGGCCCTCTCCGTTAACCCTTTTCGAAGAAGATAGCATGCTTGTTTCATGTGCTGCATCGATTACAACCCTAGTCAAAATCCAAATATATTCCACTTCCTTTTACAGTACATACCTTGTCATTCAAAAGACAAAGACAATCACTTGGACGGGTATCGTACCTCAGAGTTTACCCAAACTGTGGGCGTTTTTAGTGCGGTGAAGAACTCCTTACTCACCGCCGTGCCGTATGCAGTCTTGCATGTGTCCTCATCCCCGCTGCACAACCACAACCACAATGTTAGGGTATCGGAGTCCTCTATGCAATAAGTTGGGTAAGTCTGCTGATGAGTGTCACCTTTCAATCCACCGGAGGAACCCATCGTTGTCTGACACGGAAACAAGACCCAGCTTAATCGCGACTGCGCCTTCGACAACGTTCTTCCCTTTTCGGCCACGCGTTTTCTTCTCAGGTGGGGGCTTCACTTCTCCTTCACCTCCTTGACCTCTCTTACTCTTCCTGCCTCGAGCGGGCTTCGGTCTTGCAGGCTCTGGGATCTGCCAATAGGTTTTACAGTTTGAACGGTGAAGGAAAATACATTTTCAAACCCGTGTCACCCTCATCTGTACTCATGTCGGCTAACGGTGATACACTTGTCACTTACGTACTACTATAGATTTAAACGAGAGGAAATGTAACAGCCATTTTACCTTGTTCTCATCCTGTCCTTCCCGCGTCGCTTCGTCGTTCCCTACAGGTGGTACAACCGTTGAACCGGCTTTACCGCTTATGTCCTCACCATCCCTATGGTTCCCGACCTTCTGGTCACTAACGTATCCCCCAGTTCCTCCAACGGTATCGTCTTTGACCGCCGCTGAGATCTGCCAATTGGTTACGGTTATGTCAACTGTGATTAAGATCATATATTTGTTCCCTTGTCACTTAACATATTAATACGTGTCGATTCAGTTTAACAACCGTGTGCGGTGTGTGCAAAATAGTCACAAATTATAAATTGCTGATTCTATAACCCCTTCACCGTGGTTACATAAAATACCATGTCAAGTAACAACCAAATTACCTCCTCTTCTCCTTCTGGTCGCTGGTCTTCCACCCTAGTTTGTCCTTCTGTCCCCCCGTTGTTTCGGTCGTTATCCTCTCCACATACATCGCCCATTGGTTTCTGCTCACCTCCTGCATTCGACTGCCCATCTCGCATCCCATTCACAAAACCTTCCAACACCTTCATCTGAGACAGAAAGTGCATAAATGAGGGGTGGTTAGCGAATGTTATTCAGCATTGGGAGAAAAGTATCCCGTGTCACCTCTGACAGTTATCCGTGTCACATATAAAATATACTCGTGTCACCAATGCCACAACCGTTACACGTACCTTCTCATCCATGCTCCGCATCCAACTTGACATGGTTCCCATCCTCTCCAACATCAGTTCTACTGACTTCACCAACTTATCCTCCCAGGATTCACTGGTCCCATCTCGTTGCTCCGAACTCGGGCCGGACTTGGCTGAGCCTTCACCGTAATAACTCGGTGCCAACGCAGCCTCAATGTCATCAAAGTAGAGGTCAGGCTCCTCATGCTGGTAGAAGCACCCGCGCATCAAATCATACTCGCCGGCCTTCGGTACTAGTATCGGGTTGTCTTCGACCTTGATTCTATCAGATTTTTCAGGGTCCATGCGGGACTGGATCATCTCATACATTAGATTGTCGTCATCGGCTGTCCACCTCAGCATGCGAGGCAACGCCGTGTTCGAGACCCGTTTGGCGAACGCCTCCCCAATCCCCGGCACAGCTTCGTACAACCAAATCTAATACAACCACACATGTCACTCCAATGAGTCCATCAATTGCGCGTACTAGTTCAAGCATAAGTTCGGTCAAGTAGGTTACCTGGAACGCATACGGAAATCCCATAAGCCCATATCCATATCGATCGTCCTTGTCGTTTGCCTTCGGCTTCAGGTCAGCGATACGTCGTTCTATGACCCCCGACAGGGACTGATGGGTGGCCTCGTACACAACCCTGCCTCAGGGTTAATCCAGAAATCGATCAACGTTCTCCACAAGCTTCATAATCCACCCTAGTATGGATTTCCTGGGTTCTTCCCCCAGCAGAACTCCTTCGACGATGAGTAGGAGAGCGATCTTGAAACGCTTTCGAGCACTGGGCTCCTTCAATATGGAGTTCTTGAAGGCGTTCTCCAGCTCACCGACCTTCATGTTGTCCGTTCCGAATAAGTCCTTCAGAGCCTTCTTTGTCTTCTTGTCATCCTCCGTCTCTGTGTCTCCCCCCCCCGAACTCGACCACACCGCAGCCCAGTCACGAGCGCAAACTCCTTGATAGAGAATCGCCGCAGCTTGCCTTGAAGCATGTACCAAGTCTCCCACTTCTTTTCTGTCACAAGCTGCCTTTGTAACACGTAATGCAGTAGTTGCGACGAGAATTGAACCCGGTTTGCCATTTGCACAATACCCCCTAATTGGCTTCGCTGCAGCTTCTCCCAATCGACGGGGTCAACCCAGTCGTCCATGTTGACGAGCAGAGACACTTTGGAACACTGGTTGACCCGGCCTCGAAAATGCTTCTCTTCCGGCACTGCGAGTCGGGGCTCCACCTTCTTAGGTGCCCGGACACCTTTCCTCCTCAAATTCTGGGACCGAACCATGTTCTTCCTGCAATTAACTGCACATGAACATTATCAATATCGACACAAACTCATCCCCTTCTGAATAAGTCTGTCTGCGACTGTTTCACGATAAAAGGCCCATGTCACCTACTGAAGTAACCCTTGTCACCCAACAAAATAGCTCGTGTCATGATTGTCAATTCTCTTGACCCTAGTGTCCTACAGTACTCGTTTCTGACAGGGGTTTTTCTCCACTATGCCAATCTGGGTAAAAGCACCCGCAAGCCTCCGACCCTCTTCTTCAACCTCCCTTGCTCTTGTCTGTCAATTCCTCACTTACCCACGCCCCTTTTATCCCAGATCTGTATTACCCCGTATCCCCATTTCCCCAAATGACAGGAATTCCCCAATTCCCCTAATGACAGTAATTCCAAATCCCCAATTTCAGGGTTTTTTTTCGATCCCAAATTGCATGCCTTACAACGAAACAGTGGAATAATGCAATTGAAGTGGGCAAGATTGGAAATGAAGTGAAGATTCAGCATAGTAGCGATGGGTAGGGACAGATTTAAATAATCAATGAAGTTGTACCTGTATTCCTGTGCCTTCCTCTCCGGTACTGCCTTCTCCGGCGGCTTGGTCCGTTTTCCGGCGACTTCCTCCCTCTCCGGTACGAAACAATGGGATAGTGCAAATTAAGTGGGGAAGAATGCAAATTAAGTAAAGATTATGAGTTTTAGAGATGGGTGAGGACGGATTTTTAAATCCAATTGAGTTGTACCTGTTTTCCTGCGCCTTCCTCTCCAGTACGGGCTTCTCCGGCGTCTTCCTCCCTCTCCTGTACGGGTTCTCCCCTTTCCCTTCACTTCACAACCGCCTCCCTTCACTCCTAATATTCGGTCTCTATCTCTCTCTCTCCTTCCCTTGTGTAGGTGGTGGTTTTTAGTCGCCAACTGCAATGAATGCAAGTTACGTACTATTCCTTTGTTTACCTTTTTAATTTCGAGGAACACAACAATTTGTTTTCTTTTAAAAAAAAAAATTTTAGTGGGTCAATCGAACTCTGCAACCAACTGCCACCCTGTAAAAGATTCCTTTTCCTTTGTCGTTTTGTTTTGTTGTCCCAGTATCGGGTCCCTTCTTTCCATGCACGTGTCATCTGACATGTTTCTTCGTGTCACTATTAACTGCATCATATTCCTACGTAAAGTGTAAATGACCCATGTCACCCCCTTTGAATCCTCGTGTCCCCTTACGACCAATACCTTGTCACCAAATTGGATAGATACATGTAGCTACACTGCCAAGTTTAACATGTCCGCATATACAAATTTTTCACAGTCGACAACTACCAATTTTTGCAAAATATCCAAATGTTTTACTTCCACTGTTACAGGAGGGTGTTTAAGATTGGAGCCAAGTGTTCAACTACCAAGTCTAGCATCCGAGTCGACCATGGAATACCCCAACAGCTAGCATCTGGCGGTATGCCTCAATGTATGTGTCGTCCAATCCATCGAAGTTAGGGGCGGTCTCCAGCAGGAGGTGCATGAATCGAATGGTGTACGGGCCACAATCACCGCTGCAAAGAGGAACAATCGGTCAGACCGCGGACACCGATTCCCCATCCAATCTAACGAAATTGAACAAAGTCATCCTACTTACCTAAGCTTGTTTTGTGGAAGGCTCTTGTCCCGACGAATGGCAAACGGCGTGGGGACCTTATCCGCATACTTGACCTTCAGATCTGGGTGTGCACTCATGACGACAGGGATCAGGCTCGAAACAGGCATTAAAAGGCTATGGAGTTGGCGTTCCGTCGCCGTGTGGACGTCGCAGTCATACACCCTTACCTCCCACTCCTTAAGATCGATGGCAAGGGCAACCCAGTGTTGGTTCTTGACGTTGTAGGGGAGGAGGATGAGGTCCGCACCTGACCACGGTCGTCCAAACGGCTTCGGCGACCCCCCGTTGAAGTACGCCATCAATGCATCACTAGGCTTGTACGCTTGGGGGGTGCCGGTGTACTCCTTCCATTCCCTAGGTAGATAAATTCCCGCTAAGCACGAATCGACTACGATCACTCCACTGCCCATGTCCTGCATTAAGTGAACCGCAATTACAATCCATAATCCTGACACGGGGAATTTTAGAGGTGACAAGTCGTCATACCACAGTTCCCAACCAATCCTGGGGTTTCTTCAGACGGTTGAGTAACTCCTTCGTCATATCCACACCGCAGGGTGATGTGCGCACCTCCGCGTCCCCACTGCACGTTAAGTTTCTGTCAGGTATTGTGGACGTCCAACTATCTAGCTTCGTCGTCCATTCGAGTGTAATACACAGAACCTACGTACCTTGCCAACCATCTTGTCATGGCGTCGTTGTCCGTCGCTGACACCATTCCTAGCTGAACAGCATCGGCGGGAACAATTGCTGCCTTCTGGGGTCGCGGTTTCTTCGCCGGGGGAGCCAACTCCTCTCCAACAGCCTTCCTCGTCTTCTTCGCCGCCTTTGATACATAAACCTGAGCTACCCTGGGCTTCGGCCTCTCCTCAACTTCATTTTTCTTTCCACCTTCCTCTTGACAGGACGCCTTTAAACCAACCTCTCCCACCTGCAAACATATCAAACTTCAGCTCAGATTTCCACTTCCCCTTGTCACATAACAAATATTCTCATGTCACTTGACCTATACTATCATGTCACATATAAAATCGCCTTTATTTCATAAATAAACCTTACCTCTTTGGTCTTTTCTTCCCCCCCCCCCCCCATCCCCTGCCTTGACAGATTCAGGTTCATTATCATTGTCCCCGACATCATGACCACCTTGTTTGCTCTCTCCTGATATCTCATCACTTGCCTTCACAGTTTCCACTTGTGTGTGCTTATCCCCGCCACCATCCACTTCACTTCCCTTCTCAACAGCACCTCCTAACTACAAATGAATTCAATTTTTAATTATGGCTCATTTTTTCCAGTGTCACTTAACATAACAAATCATGTCACCCAGCTAAAATATTCCTGTCACATTATTCCAGTGTCGCTAAAATTAACAAATCTTGTGATGTTTACCAACAACTTACCTTACCACCTGGTCCACCCTCACTGGCTTTACCTGCAATTGAGTCTATCAACTCGTCCAGTTTTTTCTCTTCTCCACCTTCTTCTTTATCGGTTGCTTCTTGCCATGCCGTCCCCTTACACTGAACATCCCGCAGCTCAGTCACGGCCACCTCCAATAATTTCAGCTGCAGGTGATCAAATTATTACTTCAAATCACCATACGGTGTGAAAAATCAACACAATTCACCCTTCATACCAATTTCGTTCATTATCTACACTACTTGTCACTTGTCCAATTTCACGTGTCCGGAGTCGATTTACCCTAGTTCACAGTTATCCCCAGTCTCCACATAACAAATAATTGGGAAGTTATTGCGTATCTTTTCATCCATCTTCTACATCCCTGTTGACATTGTCTGAAGCTTGTCCATTACTTGTGCCAAAGTCTTGGCCATGTCCCCCACCCCGCCATCTTTGTCATTGGCTCCTCTTCCCGTACTTGGGGACCTCCCACCAGGGGCTTCGAAATGTCTCAGGAACGGTGCAACTAGGTCGTCGAAAAAGGGGTCGGACTTCTCATCATCGTACACACACCCATCCATCAGCTCCAGCTCAGCCTCCTCTGGTGTGAGTATTGGGTTATCATCAATCTCTACGGCCTCCTCTCCCTCAGCTTCGGTGCGCCTGGCTATATCATTATAAGCGAGGTTATCGTCCTTGAGGGCCCATCTCATGCAATGAGGGAATGCCGTCGTCGACACCTTCGTCGCAAACCGGACCCCCCATTTCGGCATGGATTCCAGCAACCAAATCTGCACTGTATCCCCACTCAAATTAGTACATTTTCAGCATATGATTTACAATTTGATCATGGGTGTGGTCGAGAAGGTTACCTGAAAGGATACCGGATAACCCATCAGGCCATAACCATTGCGCTTCTTTCGATCTTCTGCCTTTAGCTCAGCCTCCCGGCGCTTTACGGCGCCGTTCAGCGACACGTGTGTGGCAGCATAGATTACCCTCCCCCATGGGAATGCCAAAAACCTATCAACATTTTCCACCAATCGGACGATCCAGCTCCTCAGCCCCTTCCTCTGGTCCTCTCCTAACAAAACGCCCTCCACAATGTACAGCAGCACTAACTTGAATCGTCTTCTCGGGCTCCGCAACACCATTAGTGAGTTTTTCAGCTCGGTCTCGAGCTCACCAACCGTCATCTTCTCGTTTCCAAAAAATTCCTTTATAGCTTTCTCGTCCTCCTCCATCTCAGTAGCTGCTGGTTGACTGCACCGCAGCCCGGTTACTAAGGCGAACTCCTTGAGGGAGAACCTCCTGAGCTTCCCCTTAATCCGGTACCACGTCTCCCACTCCTTTTCGCTTGTAAGCTGTCGCTGGAGTGCATAATGCACAATTTGTGATGAAAATTTCACAGTGTGCCCCAGCCGCACAACCCCACCAAGCTGGGAGTCCAGCAACTTCTGCCAGTCCCTAGGGTCAACATAATCGTCAATGTTGTTCAGCATTGACATTCTTGAGCCCTGGTTGACCCGGGCCCGGAAATGCCTATCTTCGGGGACTAGGTAGTCAGGCACTTTGTTCTTCGCGGTCACATTCTTCGTCCTCACCATTTTTCTCCTGCAATTTCCATCACACGAACAAACTCAGCTTCTACCATTTATATTCGTCTCCCTCTGTCACCTGACAGACTATCCCATGTCACTCAGTGTGAAACCCATGTCACCAATTTTTGAATCGGAAGCCTATTATAACCAATACCTCAAACCTCCTTCAATAGGACACCTATGACATCCACATATCCCAATTTTCACAGCTCGCCAATTCTCGTATTCCGCCTACCACAATACATTTACAAACCCTTCTCTCCAAATTGGAAACCCTTGTCACCCAATTGTCAAACCCCTGTCACCCAATTCGAACCTCATACCACCAATTTCCCCTATCCATAGTTCCCCGACCGTTGCCCTAACCCATTCCGAAAACCACTGTCACCCAATTCGAAACCCTAACCACCGATTTCCCCTTTCCATACACGAAAACCACCCATGCCACCACCACCCACCATTATCCAAACAAGATAACCACCACCCCGACCCACCATTCACGCCGCCATTGCCCTAACCCCTTCACCCACTGCTTCCCCGACCTACACCCGCGCACCCTACCAGCAAAGGGAGAAGAGTAAAAGGGCGTACCTGTTCTGTATGTCGTCGGGTCGTGGCTGTTGTGTCCTTTCCGGCGACGATAGACTTCCCCGCTCTCTCTCCTTTGGTGTATGCTAGAAGAAACTGCTACCGCAACCGCCCTCTCTCTCTCTTTTTCTTCTGGCGTCTCTGCAACTGTCTCTCTCTCTCTTTGCTATTGTATCGGTTTGGGACAAGAAGGGAGATGGTGATGGGATTGCATTTACTCCTTCCCGCCTTGCCTCTCCCCTACTAGGTAGGTAATCATGACTCTATTTTCTTTTTCAATTTTTTTTCCACTAATTACAACCGATTGCCGGTTTGGGGGGTACAAACCTGTACATTTATGCAAATTTTTCTACAAAATGACATTTTTGCCAATTTTCCGAAAACGGTGGTATTTTTGCAAACTTTTCTGAAAATGTGATATTTAGTGTTATTCCCTGTATTTTCAATGTGAGATAGAAACATAAAAGACTTTCTTCATTTATGGTAGATAAAAGCACTTTATCTAGTCGTTGGAAATTAGATATTAGATATTCACTTCAAATTTGGTTAATGAATGATGGTTTCTTTGTGTTTCATAGTTATTTAAGGTTTAAAGATTTTTAAAGTTTGAAGATTCTAATGGTGACATGCACGTGTTCAAATCCTTTGTGAATGTACCATTACAGAGTTTCCTTTATCAATTGGTATATGGCTTGATTATACACGTTATTTGGATAAAACCTTGAAGGTATTATGATTTAACGTGTTTGATTCTTCTTTCACTATGGTTGTCTCGTATGAAAGATATTTTGTGCACACTTTAATTTCTTGTAATTGTGTGATTTATTAAAACCATCATATTTCGTCTTCTTAAAAAAGATGTAATTCAACAATGAAATAAATATAAGGTTATGGATCTATTTGAAATAACATTAAAATATTGATAACCATTAATATAATTTATCAAAAACAACTAAGTGAATATGAATATGTGAGAGAAAGAGAGTGTTAGTAAATAAGTTTCATCTTTTTTGTCCCACATTGGAAATGAGAGGATAAGTGAGAGTATCCTACCCTATAAAAGGAATTAAACAAATGATAAATCATATCATGCATTACATATTGCATATGAATTGCATATTAATATGAATTTATTTATTTATTTATATTTATATTTTATGAATATAAATTCCAATTTTTTTTATAATTTATGTTTATATTTATAATAATTTATAATAATTATAAATATATATTCTAGTTTATATTTATTATAATTATAATTATTATAAATATAAATATATTCTAGTTTTTTTATATAAAAAATTAAGAAGACCATGGGTCAGCGGATCGACCCGCCGGGTCGAATTAAAGAATCCTCATTATGGGTCGAATTCAGAAAGATTCTTCCCTACCACTGGGTCGAACTGGTCGGTACAAGCCGGTTTACCTGACACGTAGCTCTTGTTGGTTGAGTCACGTGCTCAGAGTTTACCATCAAAGGTGGGTTCCTCATCATTAAAAAAAATCCTGTGATTTTTATTTTATGATACCCAAAAAAAACTCCACTCTTTGCTAACGAGTTGGATTCTAAGTTACAACATCATTTATTCGAGATGACCCTCTCCCAATGGTCTCCTTACCTCAAATATTTTGAGGCCAGATTATGAAAACATAAAATAGAAAAGATTCTCTAATTAAAATTATACCCTAGAAATAGAGGTGGCAATCGGGCAAGTCGGGTCGGGTTCGGGTCGGGTTATTCGGTTTCGGGTCAAATCGGACTAGGGTTGATATCGGGTGTTATGACAATTCGGGTCGAGTCGGATCGGGTCGGGTTCAATCGGGCATTATTTTTTCGAATACAATTGGGTTTTCGGTTGCAATTTGATCGAGCAATTTCGGATTTCGGACAAATCGGGTTTTGGTTTAACCGGGCTTCGGTCAAACCGGGTTTCGGATGAACCGGGCTTCGGTCAAATCGAGCATCGGTCCAATTGGGTTTCGGTCCAATCGGGTTTTGGTTGAACCGAGCTTCGGTCAAACTAGGCTTCGGTCGAATCGGGTTTCGGTTGAAATGGTTTTTTGCTCAAATGGAGTTTTAGTTGAACAGAGCTTCGCTTAAATTGAGTTTATTTTTTTGGTTAAACCTGATTTCGTTTTGAATCGAGTTTCTGTATATATATATATGAGTTTTAGTTGAACAGAGCTTCGCTTGAATTGAGTTTATTTTTTTGGTTGAACCTGATTTCGTTTTGAATCGAGTTTCTGTCTGTATATATATATATATACACACACACACACACACATCGTGTATTTGCACTATATAGTAATATTATGAATTTATAACGTGTTATAGAATATAGTTTAAAGTTGGTTTGTATAGGCAACCCTTTCTTTATTAAAAATAAAATATTAGTACACCACTTTAAACGAAGCAAGATTTCTTCCATCTAAATGAGAACTATCAAATGTTATGATATTGGTCCAAAGTTAGATTTATCCAAACTTCATATTATCTAATTTTATAACTAAGATTCAATAACTATAGTACAAAATATATTTTGAATGGTTAGTTGAAAATTATGATTGCTAAAGAATGAATTCCTAGTTAAATAGATAAGAAAAATTCCGCTAAAGTAGTTTTAATTTATATTTTCCATTATCATTCTAGAAAGGACACTTACAAATCTATTGTTAATATGATTAAAAATAAAACATCAGTACGTCACTTAAACGAAACAAAATTTCTACCATCTAAATGAGAATTATCAAATGCTAAGATATTGGTCCAAAGTAAGATTTATCCAAACTTCCTATTATCTAATTTGATAACTAAGATTCAATAATTATAGTATATTTTGAATGGTTAGTTGAAAATTATTATTGCTAAAGAATGAATTCCTAGATAAGTAGAAAAAAATTCCACTAAAATAATTTTAACCTGTATTTTCCATTATATCGTTTTAGAAAGAACACTTACAAATATATTATTGATGTGATTAAAAATAAAATATTAGTACACCACTTAAACGAAATAAGATTTCTGCCATCTAAATGAGAATTATCAAATGTTATGATATTGGTCCAAAGTAAGATTTATCCAAACTTCATATTATCTAAGTTCATAACTAAGATTCAATAACTATAGTATACAGTATATTTTGAACGGTTAGTTGAAAATTATTATTTTTAAAGAATGAATTCCTAGATAAATAGATAAGAAAAATTCCACTAAAATAGTTTTAACTTATATTTTTCATTATATCGTTCTAGAAAGAACACTTACAAATCGATCTATTGTAAATATGATTAAAAATAAAACATTAGTACACCACTTAAACGAAACAAGATTTCTGCTATCTAAATGAGAATTATCAAATGTTATGATATTGGTTCAAAGTAAGATTTATCCAAATTTCATATTATCTAATTTGATAAGTAAGATTCAATAACTATAGTATATAGTATATTTTGAATGGTTAGTTGAAAATTATTATCGCTAAATAATGAATTCCTAGATAAGTAGAAAAGGAAAATTCCACTAAAATAGTTTTAACTTATATTTTTCATTATATCGTTCTAGAAAGAACACTTACAAATCTATTGTTAAAAATTATATTTCTTCGTCGATCATATAATATATATTCTATAACAACTAAAAATCTTATATATTTTTTAAATATATAATTTTTAAAAATGAATGCAAATTATAAAATAGAAAAATGTACCACCCCAAGAAGAGAATTAGTAGAAAAAAGATGAAATAAATTTAAAATTATTTATAACTATAACTTCATATTTGTCAATTAAATAATAAAAACAAAAAAAAAATCAAGAACGTGTATATATTACTAGAATGATCATTAAACTAAACAAAGGACAAAAAGATATAAAATATGGAGTAGTATAAAAGAACAACCCAAAATTTAGGAGGGAAATAAAAGGAAATGGTATTTTGGGAGGGAAAACTAAAAAAATGGAAAATTTAGGAGGGAAGTCAAATTAAAGAAAGAAAGAAAACAGAAAAGTACCGTACTCCTGCACATACATTTTCATTTACCTTAAAATTTTACAAAATAAAGTACTAAATTATTAAATTCATTTTAATTTTACACAAGAAACAGTTCGGGATCAAGTGATTTAGGATGTCAGATGTAATCGGGCTCGGGTGACTTCGGGTGTCGGATATAATCGGGTTCGGGTGATTTCGGGTGTCAGATATAATCGGGTCGGATGATTCGGTCTTCGGGTTGTTGTCGACTCGGTTCATTCGGGTATAATCGGGTTCGGGTTAATATCGGATTCGGTTTGCTATCGGGTTCGGACGGAGTTCGGGTCGGATCGGTCGGTCTCGGTTCCGAACTTTTTAAAATTTATTTCAGGTGTCGGTCGGGTTCGGTGTCGGATCATTCGGATCGGTTTTCTCGGATCGGGTCGGGTATTACCAGCTCTACCTAGAAATCCAATTAAAAAAAAGCTAAAGTAATTAAAATCTGAAATATAATTCTAAATTTAGACTCTTATGTGCCAAAGGCCGATGAATCATAGCACAAGTGTTTAACACGTTCAACTATTACCCACTGATTCATTTTACTTCAGGTGCCCAGGTATTGATTCAACCAAAATATCTACTTCCGGTTTGGATTTTTCAAATTTCAACTCAATACTCTAAAAGGCAAAGCATGACTGATGAATCTCATAAGATCAAGTAGCATAAGAAATACTCTAAATAAACTCACTATAACGATAATATCCCAACTAAGAGACAGTAGTCATAGTACCGGTTTCAACTTCTGACAAAGACACATAAATTACTAAGAAATTTAAATCCAGTTTTATAACACATCTCACAAACCAAAAACCAAAAACCGAAAACCGAAAACCGAAAACCGAAAACCAAAAACCAAAAAAGAAGGAATCATATGTTCAGCAAGAAACCGAAAAAAAGTTGACAGAAGAGTATGAGACTATGCTATAGCGATTTTTTCATAAGGGGTAAAATTACTTGAAGCACTTGGCATCGAGCAAAGCTTCACCCTCAAAGGGCTCAGCATCTTCAATCATTTGACTGGCACGCTCCTTCTGTGCCTCGTCATTGATGTCAACCTTAGTCCACTCGTAGAGCTCCATGTCATAGCACTCATCCATCACAAACTTGGGAATCTCTTGCCCACGGAAGAGCCACAGCCCCTTGACCTTGAACGGGGGTTCAGAGCCGATGATCAGCATCTTTCCGAAAGCGTACTTGCGCGCCAAATCCATCCTTTGCAGGAAGCCACCCACCTTGTTCAGAGTCACGAAGGAAACAGTGTTCTCGTCATTGTACTTGTAGTCACAAAACCACAAAGAGTAGCCTTCAGGATCGTACATATCCCAGAACCCTGCATCATAGAAAACCAAAATTCATATAGTCACGACATCTAAATAATGGGAGAAATTAAATAACTCAGCTGACAAATATTCAAATAGCTCTAATACTTGTGTAATCAAAGAACATTTTCAAGCATTTCAATGCAGTTGCATATACAAAATGTTTTCCGCTATATGCCTACTCAACACTCATAACAAGCATAACAAGAAATAAGGAACATGATAGAATTCTTAAGAGTAATCATATGCCTTTAATAGTGACCTCACGGAAGTATTTATCAAACGTTCAAAAGCTAATCAACTCTAAATTCACCAGAATTGTGACAATTTTGTCGAGGTATAAAGTTCAAATTACCTTTAATAGCAACTTCACGGAAGTTGGATTTGGTGTTAGAGTAGAGTCTCTTCCAATCATCTAGTATCATCGTACTTGGAGGAAGCAGATCAAGAGGATTTTTTGCTTTAGGCTTGGGTGCCTCCTCTTCTGCAGGAGCTTCTTCTTTGGGTTTCGCTGGCTCTTTCTTCTCCTCCTTTGGTTCTTCCTTAGGCTTTTGCTTGACAGGCGCAGCTTGCTTCTTTTCAACTGCAGGAACAGATTCTGTTTGTTTCACCTCACCCAGTACCTTCTTGAACTTTGGCTGGTTAACCATAGTCCAGAAATATCTCTCAACATGTGGGAAATCCTTGGTGAAAGTTTTTGTCAAGATACGGACAAACCCAAGATACAAGTTACACGTTGCAACGATGTCAGCCAAAGTCACAGTGTTCCCAACCAAGTATGTGTTAGAGGCAAGATGTGTATTCAATGCTTCCAAAGCCCTCTTCAATCTAGAAATTGCAGCTTCCTCTGCCTGAAGACAAAATAGAAAATAAAACACATAAGATAGAACAATACTAACTGACTAGCTTCATTAGAATAAAAGAAAGCACTTTTCACTCACCGGGGGAAGGTGTGCAACAAAGCCCATGCGTGGAACCAGCCATTGGATGATACTAGAATCAATCTCCATCGATGCAAAATCAATCCATTGATCTACACGAGCCTTCAAAAAGAAGATAACCAAAGCATCTTAAGAAGGTGATTCATCAAGAAAAACAAATACCAATGGTTAAGGGTCATGGAATTGAATAATTGCAAGTATGATGTTGTGAACTGTCAGGAAACTGGACTAAACCACCCACATAATCAATCAAGAAAAAGAACTAAAACACTTCTTATATAATCTATCAAAAAATAGATAAAATCACTTACTTCGTCAATGAGTGAAGACCCGTACAAAGTTGTGTCAGCCTTCAAGCGAGCCACTGCATGACAAACACGCAATACTTGTATTATAAACAAGAGAAAAAGGACACAGTGATTATAGAAAAAGGACACGGTAATAAACTCACCATATCGAGCAATAGCATTGCTTTCAAAGATAGGACCCTCGGGGGTTTCCAATACAGGCACCTAAGAAAACAACATAAAAAACCGCTAAGAATCTGCCAAACAGATACATTGAGGGAAAAAAATGATAGACAATTAACCATGTACCTTCCCAATTGGGTTCATCTTAAGGAACTCGGGCGTTTTGTTGGACTCCCCCATCTTGAAATCCTTGACAAACTCGATTTGAATGCCATTGTATTCCGCTGCAATCAAAGCCTTGTAGGAATTCTTGTTGGTGTTAGCAGCATGCAAAACCTGAAATTAACACATTCATCACAATTGTTAGCAAAATATAGATGGATATCAAACAACATGGTTGCAAAAATTAACACATTCATCACAATCGTTAGCAAAATATAGATGGATATCAAACAACATGATTGCAAATTTAATTTAAGAATAAAGAATGCAAATTTCTGAACAAATTTAAGAATAACGAACGCAAATTTCTGAACAAATGATTAGCTACAAATATATTATAACAAGAGTTTTAATAGCATTAAGTCAAATCTCAACTTAAATCTCAACTGGGTACAGTTAGATAGATAACCACAAAAAAAAAAAAAAAAACTTGAACAGAACACAAGGAATTCAACATTGGTAATGCAGTTTGCCCGATCGAGGGCTTCAAACTAACCTAAAGGATCTAAGCTCTAATCCTGGGGCTCCAAACTAACCTAAAGGACATTCAGTAGATATCATAGATAAACAGTCAATCTAATATTCAACATCTAAGATTCAACAACACTTATGTATTCATATAAATCTACTCCAAACTGCCTAGTCAAAAGCCCAGCAAAACAAGCACGATCGAAAGCCAAATCCGGACGGTCAATTTCACGAGACTCCACAAGTAAAAATCCAGCACACGGATAGATACACTCATCCTAAAAAGGAACTCAAATCAATAGAAATCGACAGAAATTGCGTACCAGAGCCATGACTGCGCCGGAGAAAATCCAAACAAAGAAAGATCTGCAAAAAACGAAGAATCAACATGAATACAAGTGAAAGAAATCGGTAGAGAGTGATCAAAGGAAAGGAAGCAGCTAAATTACTCTCTCGGCCTCGGATTCGGACTTCGGGGGTGCGACGAAACAGCTTCTTCTTGCAGAGGGAGGAGATCGAGAGAGAGGTAAGAGTGAATATGTAGTGGGCTTCAGTTATGAGATGTGAGCCTTTCTAGTTTCTAGGGTTTTTTTTTTCTTATCAGACTGATATTGAGATCTAGGAATATTCCAACTTCAAACTGGTATGAACTATGAAGTACACAAATTTAATTTTGGATACAGTATTAAATTTATAAAAATTAAAAAAATAATCTATCTATAATCTATCTATGTATCTATCTATCAATATCAATAACTTTAAGTCAAGTCACATAACAACTCGATCTATTTATCCACGTGTCATTGAATAATACTAACTCCGTTCAGAAATAAGTGACGTTTGACTTTTTTGGTACGTTTTTTAAGGAGTTAAAAACTATATAAAATATAAAGTTTTTAATTGATTTTTTTATATAATTTTATACATATTAGTTATAAGTTTAAAATTATTTAAAAATATTAATAAAAAAATTAATATTTTATATAGTTTTTAGCTCCTTAAAAAGAGTGTCAAAAAGTTAAACGACACTTATTAATGAACGGATGGAGTATTATTTTATTCACCAAAATTTATCAAGTATGATATTATATAATACTCCCTTCGTTAATTAAAACTTGACGTTTTACTATTTAAGCATGTTTTTTAAGGTGTTATAAACTATATAAAATATTAATTTTTTTAATAACTTCATACTTATTAATATTAAGTATGATTGTATAAAAACAAATGTAAAAAAAGTTAATATTTTATATAGTTTTTAGCGTTCTAACAAAGCGTGCATGAATAGTAAACGATAAATTTTAATTAACAGATGGAGTATTTAATTAACTAAATTATATCACCTCCATGAAAATTTCATCCACATGTCATTGAGTAGTATTATTTTATTCACCAAAATATATCAAGTATGATATTATATAATATTTAATTAACTAAATTATATCACCTCCATAATAATTTTATCACGTCTCATTGAGTAATATTTTTAGGGGAACGGTGACGACGGTTAGTTGTGCAGAGATTTTCGGATAGTGGGTTAGTTAGTATAATTCCCTCTTTTTATATCTTACTAGGGTGGCATGCTCTCGTGCTACGCACGGGACAATTTTTGTGTCAAATATGCATGTCAGTTAATCGGATTTAGTCTATAAATAACTGAAGAAATAACACGTGAGATTTAAAATGTTGAGATATTCATAGATTGCAGAAAAAAAACCACTTGAAGTAATCGCCAAGGAAATATGAAATCGTGCAATGTCTTATAGTAGACCTTACTGAATTGTCACCAGTAACATAGAGCACATGAGTTAATCTCTCTGATATTATTATTATTATTATTATTATTATTATTATTATTGTTGTTATTATTGTTATTATTATTATTATTATAACGTAATTTCAATATATATACCACAATGTGTATTGAATTGGACGGGGTACGAAAAGTGTAGATAATACACTATAAGTCCACACATATATACTTACCACATTGTGTATTTTAATTTATATGTCCATAAATCAATTTCAAACTTATTTGTGTTCATGAGATGCCACACATATATACTACTTTGTTTATAGCAAAAATATATCATGTTCGCACATCTATTATAATCTAATTATTGAATCAAGTAGTCAATTTGCACCACTTTCTCATCATGCTCTCTCCTCCCGAGCTCTCTCCACGCGGCCTCCATCATCTTCCTCCGTTGCAATGTTAACTAAATTAAAATAGAGATCAACATATGTTTTAGATTGTACAATAACAATTATAAAAACAGAAAAAGAAGAAACATGTGATAGAGGATACTATGACCAAATATATATTGTATATATGCGAACAAATTTGAAAAACTACTTAAATAATATTTAGATGATTAAACTTTTAAAAAATAAATAATCTCACCAATTCGGTATATGATCACAAATCATTGTATAAAATATTAGAGTGTGGGCCTTTGACCTTTCTTCGAGCATTCTTACCTTGGTATAGGTTGATATGGTTTTGGCAATCAAATAAAACCGGTCTATAATTTACGAATAAATAAATACAATCACTGTTCAAAACCATTAATCCATCATACATACAATTTAGTTACAAAATTGCTAAAAATATGATTAATTAAATCAAAATGGGTACCCGATGCTCGGTTTTTTCTGTCCAGCATTCTCCTAAGCTTTTGTGTGTTTTTAATTTGTCCGTTCCGCTAATATAAATCATTCGATCACCTCCCTTTCGTACATTTCATCCTTGTATATGCAAAGACATCTAATTTTCCATTCAATTAGGAATAAAATGGCATAGAAACTACAAAGACATCTAATTTGGCATTTAATAAATAAATAAAAATTCAAAAGTTATAACGGTGAAAATTAATGACGTGATATCCATTCAAAATTAATTATATTAGATATCATATATCTAAGCAAAGAAACTGTAGAGGCTGACATCTAATTTGACATTTAATTAAAAAAAGAATTCCAAAAGTTATAACAGTAAAAATTAATAATGTGATAACCATACAATTAATATTATATGTACAAAATTATATTATATTGGATACTATCACATATTATAAATTTAATGACCAAATTTAGAAAAAAAAATGAACATTATATATTACATATATAAATTTAATGACTAAAAAATAATAAAAGATGTAGCCATGAAGAAGTGGAAAAAAAATAACTATCAAGGTTTGAACCTTTGACAAAGAGGTAGTCTCCAACAACTATAGTCATTGAGCTAAAGAATGCAAGTTGATCCAAATTGAATAAGAATACAAAAATAGTGCAAATTTTCATGAACTTAATAGTACCAATAAATTGCCCTTGAACACAACTTTTTTATGTATTATTATTATTATATAGATAGATAGATAAAAAAAAATATTATAGAAGCATTTTTTAACGCTACATCATTATAATCCCAACGAAGGCTTACATTGTTTTCAGATTGCAATTAACAATGTTATAAATTTGTTTCTTTGAAATTGTAATAATAGGGGATTACAAATCAAAAGAAAATGCTATAAAAAAGTATTGAGTTCAAAATAACATACCTAAAAGTAATGAGTATAGAGATTGTACTTGACGTACATTTGAACTTGTAAAGTCATGGTTATGAACAAATCCAAAGCTTTCTCGATTTACTTTGACAAATCTGGAGTTTTCTCTATACTTGATCTGTTGATCGATCATATCCCTTTCTCAATCTACATACTTAACAACAAACTTATATACTTATAGAGCTCTATCAATGGACTTGTACTATTGTAATTTAAGTCTTATAATTTAATTAGGAAGATAGAAAGTCATGCATATGAGTAGTGACTATTTTATAACTCTTAGTTTTAACGTTTAGTATGAAGGTAGAGAGTTAGGTCAATTAATTATTTTTTATAACGATAGATCTCTTAATATTCGATAATCCTTTTTTTTAGTTATTGCCCAAAGCCTCAAATTTGTAACCGGGGTGAAAATTACTACTCAAGACCTCAAATTTGATAAGTTAATTAGTAAATTGTTAGTTGTGATGTTTTGATAAAGTAAAACAAATAATGTGTTTTTTTTTTAAAAAAGCTTATAAAATATAACAAAAGTCTAAACATAAAATAAATATATCCAAAACAACAGAGAAGTAAATTTATTGCTATTATTATTATATATAAATTAATTAGATTAGATTGTGATTAAGTAGAAAAATGAAAAAGTAGGAAAATAAAATAAAAGATGTAGTTGTTGAGGTTTGAACCTTGGATGATGGGATTCTCATCAACAACTACTACCATTGGGCCAAAGAAGTTATTTTGATGCAAATTGAGAATATAAGAAAAAATAGCAAATTTTTTGTGGAGTTAATAATGGCAATAAATTGCCCATGAACACAACTTTTAAGTTATATATATATATATATATATATATATATATATATATATATATATATATATATATATATATATATATATATATATATATATATATATATATATAAGTGTTTACAAAACCTATCATTTAAGTTATTTTATAAATATTTTTCCTAAAAAAGTTTATATTTCACAATTAGGGGTGGAATTGGTACATTACCAATTTATTTTCCCGTTTACCATGTACCAACCAATTTGAATTGGTAATCGTAAAACCCCTACCATTACCAACCACCGAAGGGGTTGTACCAACTTAATTGGTTGCCAATTAAGTTGGTTGGTACATGTTGGTAATGGTAATTTACCAACTTTCTAGTGTTGAGAAAAAAAAACATGCAAATATAATACAACTTAATTAAAACGTATAAATTATTCTAATGCTTAGGTTTTCGTCCAAACCGACTATATTTGAGGATGAAAGCAACATAAAACTTTAAAGTTATTACAAAGTGTTTAAACACTAAAACAAAAACAACATAGTAGTATGAATGTATTATTCCAATTAACGGTATAGGGTATAGGTTTTCGTCTTAATCGAGGTCGAGTGAGTATTTCTCCCTTGATTAAAAACATTTTCTAAAGAAAACAAAAGTTAAAAACATAAAAAAACTACAAAATAAATTAAAAAAATAAAAATAAAACTAGATATAATTGGTTTGGTAGGAATTGGTTGGTATTACCGTACCAACCAATTTGAAATTGGTTGGTAATGGTAATACCAAATTTTCCATTCTCATTACCGTTACCGTACCAAATTTTGGAACTTGGTTCGGTATACCGAACCAATTAGGTTGGTTCGGTTGGTACATGTTGGTTCGGTTTTCATGGTAATTTTTACCCAGCCCTATTCACAATAATAAAATGGAGTAACGGTTTTTTACGGGCTAACTCATAGACGTTTGTTATAATTAAAATGCACTATATCATCCAAAAACCTAACGGTAGCTAAGAAGTTTGATAGAAAAACTTTCCTCATTAAGATTCTTAACCTATGTCCTAAAAATATAAGTAGAAAAGATCGATAATTAAAACGCATCGGAATCAAACTTTCCTTTTTTAAGAACCATAGATTCCAAACGCTATTGAAAACTTTAAATTGCCCTTAACCAAATCACTCAAAGGCATTAACAATCCACACAACAGCTAAAAACCACACAATCAACAATCCATCGGTTTTTGACGTCCATCACCAAATCTGAAAGCACACAAAACAGTATTGTAGTGTTTTCAACACACAAGTTTTTGGTCTTTATTGTCCTCGAATGGAGTAATCAAAACACACCAGACATGGTCGGTTGGGGAATACAAACCCTTAGCAGTAAAACATGACCCTCTTCACATTTTCCTTGAGGGCAGGCAGAGGCCGCACTGCCCCGCCACCAGCTGGAGGCCTAGTGCTTCGTCCACCTGCAGGGCGACCACCGCGACTGGAAGGCGCTCCACTAGTCATTGATCCACTGTCAGATGTCTCCGGTTCCATGTAGAACCGGGCACGGAAGGCTGCCAGATGAGCATAGTATGCCGGTGGCACTGCCAAACCATCAAGAACGTAAGAAGCTTTAGTAAGACTGGAAGGAGAACTCACAATGCAGCGATGTGTTGCTCTAATTAACCCAAAAAAACACCAAATATACCTTGTGGAAAATCAGAATGAAATTCATTTTGATTGTTGTTATATTAACAGTCAAAATCTTTTAGACATGCCTCGTACCAGTTTAAATCATGGGCAGAGGTAAAAACTAGAGTTTAAAGAATTAAGGAACGTATAAGAACGTTTGTACATTGAAGAAATTCAGTTGCTGCATCTGGTAATCTCCCATTATCCCAGTGAACAAAGGATCACATGAACGCGTTCAAAAATTCAAATGATACATAATGCAATGTAGAAACTGGGCAGCATAGTAATAAAAGTAAGCAGATCCGAAGAGTTTACAAAGTAGGCACACAGAACAAGAGAGAAGGGAGTGAGAGCACTAACCAATAGACACTGAACGAGTACACCTTGCATACCTGAAAGAAGAATAAATTTATAAGCTCAATGATATTTTTAAACAAAAGTTCACCATGACACTAAAATTTTGGGATTAGTCTCCAAAATGTCAAATTACACACAGTATATCATTATTAAGTTGTTCTTTAGAATGAAAATTTTGGGATTGCTTCAGTGACTGAGTGTATGAAATGGCTAAACATGCGACTCGTTGTTACATAATGCAAAAATAACAAGTGACAGAGAAAACCAAAAGAAAATATTTATAGGATTGAGCATACGTGTAACAGAGGTTATTTGTGAGGGTCTGCAAATCATCTGCTGAAAAGTTGTTTTCATCCCAAAGAACATGATAATGAGCAGGCCTACTAGTTCCCTGTTGTTACACCATTCAAAAGAGCCAAATATTGAGATAAAATAATTAGAAAAAAAAAACTGGCATAAATATGCATATATCATTTGCAGTATAGGCTCAGAAGTCAGAACTGATGGAGAAGGGAACAAATTCATACTTGGATTCCAGCATGACTACACAAGTAGAAGTCAAACTCCGTAGGGTGGCAGATCTTGGAGTCAACAACTGTGCCTATGTTATTTAAACAAGATAATCAAAATCAGAGCCCTGATTATTAACAAGGATGAGATCAGCAGATGAAGTGCAACATTGCGCATACCAGGCAATATATTCCCACTTCTGTCAACTGCATTACGATCTTGGTGGTTGTTGGCAAACAATCTGGTGTGATGACGCTTTTGAACCACAACAAAAGTCACAGGAGGCTGGTAATTTGGCTCCAAAGAAGCGCATGCCTGACACATCATGGATTTGTGTTTACAGAGTTATCCAAGACCCAATAACTTCATAACATGTAAATGAGAAATACAAGAGAACTATTGGTATGCGGCTAGCATGATGTTACCTTTCGAATAGCATCAAGTTCATACAGCAAAACTTGATAAAACTGTCCCTCACTGACCCCATCTCTGCAGGTAGTACAGCAGGCAACTAGTTAGATCCTATGCAACAGTTAATAGCATTACAGAAGTCTACTTACGATAAGTGCAGAAGATGGTACGCACCTGTAGAATATAATCCGCTTAGGCTTATGGCCAGTTGATCTACGGAATGATACAAGCAGTTCCCTGATCACAAGAAGGAAAGAATTACAAATGGAACTAAAGCTGGATTAATGTAAGAATGAATATAAATCAGCACCGACTTTATCATTCCACCAGATACAGGTCCTCGAACTGGGTCATGCCAGGACTTGTAGAGATCTTGGATAAGCTCCTGTCGATGAGCTTGAGCAGAAACTAAACCAGCATATTTTGTAACTTCAGGCCAGTCTTGAGATGCAACAACCTGGTAAAGAAGCAAATTTTAATTCTTTTTATTTTTATCATAAAGTTGCGCACCATTTTTTAAATAATTATACAATAAACAAGGCAGACAGAAATAAGGCAGTGGATGTACAGCTGCAATTGATGGACTTGAATCTTCTCCAGGATGAGGGTGGGTAACATCAGCACCAAAAACAATGGTAGGAACATCACTGACCAGAGGAATGCGCCTTGACAATGCATCCACAAGCACAGTGTTTCGCCCACCAACCTTCACATTGATCTTAAGAGCAACGTTGGCAAAGTATTGCTTGCTCATTTTAAATACATGTTTCGTCAAGCAACATTGGGAAACGATACCAAGCTCAGTCTCACAGATTCTCTTTAATTCACCTGCAAACGAAACATATGAACTCCCAGAAAATGCTTAAACAGTACAAATCGTAAATCAATTATTGATGGAAGATTATATACCATATAAAGAACCATTGTTGTCAGGCAAAATAACAATTAGCAAGTCGATCTCCTTTGCATGAGACATGGCGTCGTGGTATCGAGTTTTTAGAGCCCTCTCTACCTGATCAGGGCGAGAACTGGATACAGGCAATACTGGTTCAGGATTGAACGCCTGGAAATATCATGTCGAAAAAGTGTAGAATTAGCTAGC
The DNA here is from genome assembly GCA_037127255.1 of Persicaria tinctoria. Lineage (NCBI taxonomy): Eukaryota > Viridiplantae > Streptophyta > Magnoliopsida > Caryophyllales > Polygonaceae > Persicaria > Persicaria tinctoria. The sequence continues at coordinate 17,509,325 of JBANSL010000008.1, forward strand.
TATCTGATATAAGGAGATACGAGTTCCAACCTTTCTCTTCAACAATTGAAATGATAACTACAGCATGATAGTTTTAGAGAAATATGAGATGGGACATGTTCACCTACCATGCCTGAAGTTTGACACATATTTGCAAGCTCAGAACAAAAGTTGCGAGCAACACTATCTCCCACAGTACGAGAAAAGTTGATGCAGATCCAATTATTCACTGTGCCCCCATTGACCATTTTCTGCAACAACCGTTACAAAATGCAATTAAGAATTTGATCATCAAGAAAGTGCCCAGCATTTTCTAGAACCTGCTAAGCTCAACAGTTTAAATAATCTGGCTTATTTTCATGTCCCAATGACCAGAAAAATGTATATAGATTTGGACTTGTGATATACTGATATATAGCTGACAAAACTCATACATAGCAAGAGTTCTTTCTTACAATCAACATTAAACAAACATCCCCAAATGAAGGTTTCAAACACACTTGTTAAGATAAGAGTATTGATGAACAAACAAGGTCTATTGACATAGAAATAAAAAAGAGTTAAAAGCAAAACGAGACCTGGTATATTTTGGGTGTTACTATTTCCACCATCCTTTTTTACTATCTATACCACATATCCCATTTTTTCAATTTTTTTTAAAATAGAAAAGGTGGTGCAAATATCACTTCTGTATATTTTCGACGATATTGACCCAGGTGTATGCAATCAAAGAGTTTACAAATGCAAAGTCCCAGTACCAGGGAAGGGAACCAGAAATCACAATGGTATAACACCATACTACGTATTATAAAATACTTCTATAACGTTGTTTGGGTGGAAAGGAACAGCCCATCAAGGGAATTTGAAACTAATTTTTACTTCTGCTGTCCATTCCAAAAAAATTAAAATCACCCCCTCCCCGCTCCAAGTGGAAGGATTTCAAGTCTTGTGTTTGAGGGAGAGAAGTGACCAGAAATGAGGAGGAACAAAAAAAAAATTGGGTACGGGGCTTATTCGGATGGTCATGCAAATAAGATACCAAGGGTAAACAGGTTTTGCAAATTATCAAAAAATTACCTTGTTCATCATATTCCATTGCCCAACTTGGGGGAGACAATTCTTCTCCCTACCACTTTCATGGTATTTCAGCTGCAGAGGTAATAAGCACAATTTAGTATCTGGCAAAAGGGATATTACAAGAATATAGAGTAACAAGGAGTGCCCTGAACTTCTTATTATACAAAATACACACCCATGGTGCAGGCAAAACACGTGCTTCGACAGTAGCAAGCCTCTCGTCAATTTTGATGCCAAATTCCTGAGCATAAGGGTCTGCATAGTATGCATTATGTTGAACTGTCTGCATGAAAGCAACCAACAATAAAGAAAAATCAGAGAGAGATTTCAATTGGAACAGCTTATCCCTTAACCTACACAGCCGTATAGCAACAAAAAAAAAAAAAGTAATGCTGAATATAGATTAAACTACAGTGAACAGATACATTTTACCTATCTTAGTGACAAGAGATTCACAGGATAACAGAAAAATAGCAATAGTGGTTGAATCTCAAACAAATTCCACCGTAGAAGTGTTAGCCAAAAGAAAATATGTTGATGTTCAGCCAAAAGGGTTATGTCAATTCAAGATCTCTATGAAACCTAGTTTACTAGTTGTCCCTTTAGTACATTTACAGTACATACCAAAAAATACAAACATATATGAACATATGATATAATGTCACCTTACACCTACTGAATTCGCAGTTAATCAATTGAATAAAAAAAGCAGATACCAAGGAGACTCCTTGTTAACTAATTTAGGCTAGTAACAATCCATTTCAGGATAGCCTTTTATTTATATGATGAAAACATCTCCATGCACCTTAAGGAATACTCCCTCCATCTGCCAATACATGTCATTTTAGCCATATGCACAGTAGTAGTTAAGAAAACCTATAAGCTAGTTAGTTGGTCAAAAAATTAGAGTGAATTCAATTGGCCATGAGTGAAAATTAAGTGTAACGATTAGTAGGTTAAGTGTAATGATTAGTGCTAAAAATACATGTATTATTGACAAAATTATATGATTTAAAAAGACATGTATTGACGGACGGAGGGAGTAAAAGATATGCAAATTTTTCAAAGTTGCATTTGGCAAATAATATGCTCAAAAAGGGCATATCTACACATTTCCAAAGACCATTATTTTGTCCATCAGCAAACTAAATGTGTAGAATTGGCAATTCAAGAATGTGGAAAATTCATAAAAATAATAAATGGACAGTTAAACTAGCAAGCATAAGTCAGTAAATTAATGTTTATCTAAATATCAAAAAACCAAGAAAACATAAGAACGTTCATGACTATTTAAGAATAAGGCCAGCTCTAAATAACAGTTCAGCATAAAATTATGTAGATAAATACCAAAGAAAAGGAACAATATGAACCCGATATTGATAAAGCAAAATACAATCCTATAGTAAAAAGTATAAACCTGCAAAATATCAAGCTCCCTGTCACGAGGACGCTGACAAGTAACTTTGAGCAAAGCAGTAATCTGCCTTTCATTCAATCTTTTTGAATACCTTTGTCCTTCTACAATCTTGCATACCTATAATTTAAAGTCAGATTATGTGTCATCAAAACCTGTTACAAACATCCTTACTAATTTGTAAGAATATATTTAGTGAAAAAATTCACAGTAGGGTGGCAAACCTCCATAGGCAAATAATTTGGACGCTGCTGATTGCCAACTTGTAGACAAGGCCAGTATGTATGCTGGATGACAAAACCATAGGTCTCAAGGAAGTAGTCAACCACTGATTTGACTGTACCAGTCTCATCTTGGAAACTGATAGAAAAAGGAAGTTAGACACACACAAAAATCATTGTTTACTCCAAATCCATAAGCAAAAATGTTAAAAAATAAGCATTCAAATGCATCACTTCAAGTAAATTCAATGAAGGTAACAACAGATACACAATGTAAATTTATCCATACGTGAGCTCGCAGGTTGCCTGTGATGTCAATCCTGATATCCTGTATTTTCTCCGCATATTTCCACGATGTGTGACTTCAACCTTGACCCCTCTTAAAGCCTTTTTTATCTAATAACAGCAATTGAACCTCGGTCAGGTATTTAAGCTGTATATGTTACTAAAAACAAATAACAGCAACATATGTTATTAAAAACTATAAATAAGTAAAATTAGAGAAAATTAGATACAAATAATATTGCAGGCTAGATACAAAGAAATATAGCATGCCATATATAAAAAAAAATTAGCATAAGTGACACGGACCTTAACACGGTCAGCATCAGAGAGAGGCCTTGAAACAAGATCCTTGTTCAACAACTTCGCTACAAACTCAATCACAGGCAATGGCTCAATGAATGCCGTTGATGACATGTCTGCATCAAATAGAAAGGATAGATGGCATACTTTAGCGGGCACCGACAAAAAAACAGTAAATTTATTTAAAAGAAAGCAACACACATAAGTCAACTATATACTGTATTCACTTACCTATGTTCAGCGATAACCCCATTTGAGTTGGGCGTATACTCTGGTAGAAACCACGCCAGCTCTCCAAACCCTCCCCTAATGGCTGCCTCCGTCCAAGATTAGGGGAATAAAATGAACGGGCAACTGGACAAAACCTGCAGTCATCAATATGATAAGATGCACAGTAAACCTATCATGAAACAGAGAAGGTACAAACAAAAACTATCAATCAAATGTAAGATAAAACAGCATGACAATACCGAGACGTAGGTAGTTCACGCAGCACAATGTCAAGAACCTGGAGAGCCTCTTGAGGAGCATCAGCCTGCCTACCTTGTAAGAACATCCCTAAATGGTGTAAGTCAACCCTTGCAGCTAACTTGATCACAACATTGAACTCCCGTTCTCTCCTGCATCAACAAATTAACATCAAGTACTCGTACTCAAAGGTTATAACAGAATGTGACACATGACAAAATAGATCATGTGAAACCTTGGAGCCCCGGTCCCATCATCCTCGTCAACAAGTGTAATGTTGAACTCGCTTAAAACAAAAGGGAGAGCCCCTGCTGTGTAGAGACTCTTTCTACCATCATAAGCCGGAAGCCTTCCTCCAAGGTGAGATCCTTGGTACAACCTCACCAACTGTTGCATCACTGCTCGATTAACACCCCTTGATGTGACCTCAGGTCTGATAGAAACCTACAGAAGATTAGGAGAAAATTCGGTACCTTATAACTCATGAAGAAACACTAATTTATCACATGAGTAAGTAGAAAATAGAATGACAAGAACTTGTTGAAAGCCAGGTAACTCACGTCGTACTGGTGTAGATCTTTATCTGGTAACTCAGCAAAGAAGTGATTGGCCTTTACAACACACCTAATACCAATGCTTCCCTTGCCTGGTCGCAGAGGGAACCTCATTCCCTTGCTACTTATAGGGAGAGGTTGGATAGCTTGAGTAGATGAACCTTCTTCGACATTAAGCTGCTGCATCTGCTGGGTAATTTGAGAAGGTCCGCCTTGCTCAAGTGTATATGCAGAACTAGTCTCAACCTGAGAATCTGATGGATTCCCATAAGTTAAAGCTTGAGAAGAAAAATCCCCGGTCATATAGGCCGGAGGAGCTTGGTGCAGATCGGGGACTGGCGATCTCATAGGCCTAGTAGAAAGTCCAGCACCATGGCCACTGCCTCTGCTACTTCCACCACGGTGCTGAGATGATGCTCCACCATACGATTGCTGTTGAGCTCCCCTGAATTCATACTCAGCAGGTCCAGGACCCCGCTGACCTCTTCCACGCCCACCACCACGTCGCCCACCACGCCCACCACGCTGAGCTTCCGAGCCCGAACCCCCTCCACCACCTTCATAACCCCCATAAAACTGTTGCTGCATTGGCCGTTGACCACCTCCACCTCTCCCCCCACCACTACCACCCTGCTGGGAATAAGAGCTCTCTTCATCCGTGGGCTGGTCAGTTCTCTTCTTTCTCACCATTTTTCAGCAACTGTTAACCAAAGAATCTGAAAATCAGCATTTCCCGCAACCACATACCATCTCAACTTCTTAAGCAATGTAAAATATTTCAACCGCCAAATCCAACCACACAAAGAAAGTCAAAACCAGCACATCCAAACGAACATGTAATCAAACCGAAGATCCGTTAACAGTTACAACACTAAATACAGTCAAAACGAAAAACACGGCTGCGTAAACAGCTACCGAGCAACAAACCAAAAACAGACGCATTAACCACATAGAACTAGTCAAACAACAACAAAAACGGCCTGGAATCCGGAAAACAAGCAACAGATACGGAAAAAAATTAAAGAGATAAAAGAATCCAAAACTCGCAAGGAGACAAACACCTGAAACCCTAACATTCAACAGCAACAACCTCCAAACCGAACGAAATCCCAAAAATAAACACACAGAACACTCACCTAGCTGCAATGCAGAGTGTTTCAAGAGATCTACAATCTAAAACGCCGGAAAACAAAAAGAGAGAGGAAAAACGAACCAGATCACCGCGCAAACCGGACGGATCCAGGCGAGGAAAAGGAAAAAGGCGCTTTCGATCTTCGGCAGAGAGAGCTGCGCTGCAAGCAAAAGTAGTGCGAGCTCGGAGAAAGAGACAATGGAGAGAGGGGGAGAGAGAGAGAAAGAGAAATAATGGAGAGAGAGAGGAATCTGAGGCAGGTTTGCACTGTGATTGGTGGGGGGTGCTTTGGTTTGGTTGGTTGTGTGGTTTGGTGGAGGGAGGTGGAATGCAATGCAAATGAGTAAAGCGCACTGCGTCTCGACAACAGCGCTGTTCACATGCTTTTGTATTGTGGGAAATCCAGTCCGGTATTTTTTGGTGTTTGTGGGATTTTTGTGACTTGACTTTACTTGACCTAGAGCTGGCAAAACCCGACCCGAACCCGAAAACCCGACCCGGTCGACCCGGAACCGATTGTTTTGAACACCGATCAACCCGACCCATTTTGGACCCGAAATCCGAATAACCGATAACCGAAACTCACCCAAATCCGAATGAACCGAACCCGATTCAACCGAAACCCATTAAGACCCGAACCCGTTACAACCGAAACCCGATATAACCCGAACTTTAAGATACATTCTAGTAAATTTTTCAAAATGAATATTGAAAGAACTGAAACCCGAGACAACCGAAACCCGAATGAACCGAAACCCGATACAACCGAAACCCGAACCCGACCCAACCAAATGACCAAATTATTAGACATTACCCGAAACCGAATGACCCGAAACCCGAATTACCCGAAACCCGAATAACCCGAAACCCGACTAACCGAACCCGAACCCGATCCGACCCACCCGATTGCCACCTCTAACTTGACCTCACCAAACTCGGTCTCATTTATGGCTTCGGTTACAATTTTTTTTAAGTTCTGCAATCAAATACTCCCTCCGTGTCGAAAAACAAGTCGTTTTATCATTATGCACTAATTTTAATAAAACACTCACCCATCCATCAACATAACCATTTCACTAATTTTTTTCATTAATTTTATTGTTTTTAAATACCCACTATATTTTTTAACCAATCAAACTCTTTTAAAAAATCAACAAAACAAAAATCAATACAAATCATTACTATCCCCTACCTAGAAAACCTAAAACGATATGTATTTTGATACAACTCAACTATTCTAAAACGACTTGTTTTTTTGAGACGGAGGGAGTACTCCATTGAAAATTTATTTTGCATTAAATTTTTATGCAAGTCCGACTGTGATGGATGACTAGGACCGTGTACAAGCGTACATGCGTTCGTAGTCTATCACACAAGGTAAGAGAGTTAAGTTTTAAAACCAATTGACATTATAAGAAGTAGTGCTCCGACTTATATACAAGTTACTAATGCTTATGACGGAGATAAATAGCATGGTTCACCTCGTAACAAAAGTAACGGTTAAGGAATAAATCGTAAATTCCTACTGTATTACTTAGCATTCTCTACGTATTAATTATGTTAGTTTTGAATTAATCAAAGTAGTTAAGATTATATTTCTACCTACTTTCTCCATTATCTCATCATTTGTAATTTAAATATCAAATTGTTGCTTAATGAGAACTAACATAATCAAATGAATTGTCTTCATGGTATCTGATCGCTCTTAGCTTAACGGCTTTAATCCTCGAAACTAATGGCTTCTTCCTAACCGAAAACCCTTGTAGGGCCCAAACCATGTAGGTCTTTCTTCTTTATTCCCTAACCGCCTGCGTGAAATCAAATCTTGGCTTCAGACGTTACAACACAGCTTCCACGCTAACCAAAATTTTGACTTTTGCCAACCCAATTTAAGCCAAAACCATGGCGGCCTTTTATTTCGTTCTTGCTTTTTAGCCAACCACGTGCCACCTCTAGCCGATCACCACCATCACAACAAGGGACACCTATTGCAATCTTCGGCCTTATCCGAATCAAAAAAATTGGCTTTTACCGGACCAAATTTCTTGGCCAAAACCCTTTGGCGGTCTTTTCGCTTGAATGAAAGAGCCTCTAGCAACCATTCCGGAATGGCTCACCGGAAAGGACTTGTGGGTAGTACCCATAGGTCCCCGGTTCGAACCCCGAAATGGTCGCTCTTTATTTACCTATTCAAGAAAGAGCCTCTAGTAGAGTCTTTGCTTGTTTAATAGTAACGACAGCATCAGGATGGGTCCGGGTGGGGGAATATGCAAGGAGGTGGGAGAATCAATAGTGAGAGTACCCATAAGGCCACCAATAGCAGCGTTTTGGACGACGCTAGTGATGGTAACAATGGCGTCTTCAATAGGAAGGGACTATTTGGCGAGCTAGCCTTTGAACCTGGTTTTAAGCTCCTTGAACTTGGCTTGGATTTTGGCGTTTGGGTTATGGGGAGCATCAAACCCTCGGGGGATTCAACCATCATCATCATCCCACCATGCCTTCCTCCACCTCCCATTTATGGCTTCGTTTTCTCCTGCTGGTTTTGGGGTTAACCTAGCCAAATTTCCATCTCTTTCATTGTTTTGAAATCTTATGCAACACGCGAGTGTCACCGTGCCATCCCGTGGTCCATCCGCTGTCATCATGATCTTGTCCGCTTTCAACACATTTACGTTCCGCTTTCAACTGACCAAAAAAAATCATGATCTTGCTTGCACTAACTATCGGCCTAGTCCGAACCCAACACCGGCTTCGTCTGACTCGTCAACCTTGGCTTGGGCCAACCTGAACATGATGGCCTTTGGTTTTGCACCATTTTTGGGAAAACAACCAACTATTCGGTATGTTCGCAACTCAATTAAGCACCATCATTTGCCAACTATCTGTTGCTGTGTTTCTTTCCATGTTGTTGTTGAAGATATACAACTTTAGAAACCTTTCTTCGGCTTCGGTTGAAAGAAACCAATGTCGGCTTCATGTGTTAAACATTATGCTAGTCTTTAGTGTTCGTCATTTTTTATTTACCTCTAATTTCAACTACGGAGGCACAATATTACTATAATGAGCAAGTATGGGGCGTTCCCACGGAGAAACCAGTACTTATGAGAATCGTGCATAAAACAAAAGACGGGATTTTGATAAATAAAAGTAGAAGAAATTAATATGTACAAAAGAGATATAAAGATAGAAGAGTGATTTCGCCCACGCATTCATCGGCATTGTTTGGCTTATTGGTCAACAAATTAAACTCAAGCTTTTATCTTTTCCTAACATATTTCTCCCATTATAGTTTGAATATATTAAAGCACAACGATCACAATTAATCTCTTCCACTTCTATGCAATGAAAACACGGATGAGATTTAACATAAAGATAGCACAACGTTATAAGAATTCGAACATACGAATAACACATATTTCAATGTTTAAGACATAGGCCAAACTTCTTACTAATGATATTCACAATCCTAAGCATGCCACTACCGATTTTACGCAAATTCGATAGAATAAAACCCTGATGAGAAATCGATGACATCAAGTCGAGCAAGCATGAAAACATCAATAGCATAGATTAAGCACAAGAAAGTTGAAGAAGATAGAGAGAAACAACTAGATTTAAAACATACAATTCACCAACCAAGTCTCCGAAAACGCAAGCGAAACAAAGGGAAAATTAGTCATGACTTACCTAGATTTTATTCTATTGGATGATTTCTCCTAATTGCTTGCTTGATTTGTTCCCTAGAACTCAACCTAATGAAGTCTTTAACAGGCATAAGGTTGGCCCTATCAAACCCTAGTCAACCTTAAAAGGACAAAATAAAATCTAAATAGATAAAATCTTCTAATAGAATAATCTAAAATGGATAGACTATAATCTAAATAGATAGTCTTCGAAACCTTGTTGCCCAAGCAAATTGACGGCGCAAAACCCTAGGAGAAACCGGCCTTAAGGATAAGAACAAAGTTCAAAGATAGAATTAACGAAAAAAAATATTTAATCCTTTTTAAAAAATTTAATTTTGTTAATAAAATGTGGCTTAAGACTGCATTTCTTTGTCTAATTTGATAAAAATGAATATTTTAAAATTTTGGTAAATAGTTTGAAAGAATGAATATTTTGATAATTATTTATTTTTGAGTTTCCTAATCACACGTAAATTGTTGAAAATTTTGAATCTCCAAAATGTTTCTATGGGCTTTAGGCCCAAGAGTAATGGGCTTGAAACTGAAACTGAAACTCAAGGCAAAAGAGGGTCATTGGACTCATTGCACAATAAACCCCTCGTACGCATTAATTAATTTTAAAGGAAGAAAAGAAGTTCCTATCAACTCAGTAGGTTTGTTTACAATATACTTATAATTATTTAAATACGGAGTATTACTTAGTTAATACTGTACTTTTTATAACATAGTTAAAATAACATAAATTTTAAATAAGATATGTATTCCTAAAATATTATAGATAATTTATCATGAGATAAAATAAGGGCGATTTTGGTATTGGGCCTTTTTTAAATATCCAATTAGTCACCTAGCCCATAAATCAATTTAATTAGTTTTGCCCTAGCCCCCTTCCCAATAGGGTGGGTTGGTCAACGTTGACCAACCCATTTTGATGCCAACTTTTTTTTTTTAGTGATGCCATATTTTACCGTTTTGATGCCAAAATTTTACTATATTTTATTTTCACTTTGATGCCACTTTTTTATGTCAATTTTTTGATAATTTTTTTTTACCGTGATGCCATATTTTTGATGATATTTTTTCAAAGTAGTATTTTTGATGACATTTTTTTCTTTAATGTGATACAAAATTTTCAAAATGGCATCAATGGTCAACGTGACATTAGAGTAGACAAAAAATGTCATCAAAGTTTAAAAAAAGTGTCATCCAATAATTTAATTAGAAAAGTGACATCAGATTGAAAATAAAATGTAATAAAATTTTGGCATCAAAACGGTAAAATATGACATCACAAAAAATGTCATCAATGTTTTAAAAAAGTGGCATTAAAAAAAAAGTCATCCAATCATTTCATTAGAAAAGTGACAATATTTTGATTCCACGTTTTAAGCTCTTATGCCATCAATTATATAAAATTGTCACCACAAAATGTTGGCATCAAAACGGTAAAATATGGCATCACTAAAAAAAAAAGTTGGCATCAAAATGGGTTGACCGGTCAACGGTCAACGTTGACCGATCAAGAGGGCTAAGCAGGCTAAAAAAACAATTAATGGGCTAAGCATGCTAAAAAAACAATTAATAGGCCTATCTAGCTAACCAAATATGCTTAAAGGTCTTTTTCACCAAATTCCCTCATAAAATAATTAACACTATAAGGCCTTGTTTGGTATGCATTCCCAGTAATCAAAAGTGGGAATGGGAATCGATGATTACCAGTTTTGTTGTTTGGTATTGTAAAACCGGGAATCAAATTGATTACTGGGAATCTCATTATCCCCAATTTCCCCCAATTTTCATCTCCCGAGAAAAGGTAGGGGATCCTCCCATTCCCATTTTACACATCCTCTCTCTCCACCTTACAGTCGACCTCCAACCTCCGGGCACTATCACCGGCGGCCATCTCCATTGTCGGCGTCGCCCCTCCCTTGCCGACGGCCACCCTTCGTCGCCGACCTTAGATTCATTCTCTTTCTCCCCCTCTAACGACATGTTCGTCCCGGGGTAAGGTGTCCCACCGGCGGGCTTCCTCATTCATCGGCAGCCAAGGACCATCATACACCGATAGCCACCGTCCTCCAGGCCCGTCGAATCCAGATCTGGTACTCTCTCTCTCTGTCCCCTCGCCTGACCAGATCCGCTGACGACGACGCTACCAACCTCCTTCAATGGCGTCTCTCTCTGTCGAGATCTGAAGACGACGCCCCCGCCTGACCAGATCTGTCGACGACCACGCTACCAGCCTTCTTCAATGGCGTCTCTCTGTCGAGATGTGACGACGACGCTGCCAACCGACTTCAATCTCCTTCAATGACGCCGCCACTGCCATCCGACCTCCAGATCTGTCGAGATATCCTCCTTCGATTCCTTCCTTCTTCATCCCCCAGATGGATTAGGGTTTATTCAGTGGACCACCATCCAAGTTTCAGATCTACAATTTGTTAAAATTTGTCTATTTTTTGATGAATTTATGACTTTGTATGTTGAATTTGTGTATTTTTACTCATAGTTTGGGAGAGATTGAATTGGTTTGCCCTTGAATTTGATACTTTGAATTTTTGGATATTTAGGTTGAATTTGTGAATTTTCATTCCGGAATTATACCAAACAACATGCTTAGGTAATCACTCATTCCAATTTTTGATTCCCATTCCGATTACTGCACTCGTACCAAACGGGGCCTAAAAAGATAAGGGATAAGTATATTTTGCGAGTATTAAAATTTATACTGTAATTTTTTAGAAGGGATTAAACCCAATAAATCCGGTCAAACATTTTATTAGGTCCCGTCTGACGTCTCCCGTCATCCTTAACGGCGTAACTTATCTTCTCCGTACGGAATATTAATTATTCGCCCGGGTTTTCCGTGGATATGTCAACGTCTTTCACAATCGTAGGCTCAGCGGCGATTAATTGGGCCCTCCGATCCCCAACTCGAACGGTTCAGATAATTTCTCTGGAACTTACCGTGCACTCGAGCACATTCTAGACTTTCCCCCTCTTCCAGGAAAAGAAAAGTATTCCGTGGCTGCGAAGACTACACGTGGCTCCCACCCATTGGTTGTAGCTTTCTTTGAGTCGGTAAGCGCTCCCTTTAAATTCGCTGCTCCGTTCGTTTTTTTCATCATTCATTCATCCATCAATCTATAATCTGATCTCCAAGCAAGTTTCGGATCTCTGAAGCGTTCGTGTTAATCCTTCAAGGTTCGACTTCGTCTCCTCTCTCTCTCTTTCGAGTTTAGAATTTGAATTAATCACTTTTCACAATTGCGAATTCATTGTTTCGAATCTTGATTTTTATTTTTCGTTTCCGTCGTGCGTGTTAAATTGCGTCGAAACTTTACTCGTTTGGTTTCCGATTGTGGATCATGACCTAATTCTGATCTGATCTAATCGAGGATCGACTCGCGTTTTAAATCGTTTAAGATTAGGAATTTCGGATTCATTGGGATTGATTCCAACGTTTGTGATTTTCTCCATGATTATGTTCTGATCCGATGCCCCATCTGTATTACAGATCCAGTCTGTGTTTTCCTCGCGTTTGAAACATCGAGATTAGAATTTTCGCATTTTTATTTTTTATTTTTAAGTTTTGATAGGCTGAATTATGGTTTGATTACCACGTTATGACCTGATCTAACGTCGGATCTGTATTACAGATGCAAATCTTCGTGAAAACCCTAACCGGCAAGACGATTACTCTCGAGGTCGAGAGCTCCGACACGATTGACAACGTTAAGGCCAAAATCCAGGACAAGGAGGGGATTCCCCCAGATCAGCAAAGGCTGATCTTCGCCGGAAAGCAGCTCGAGGACGGAAGAACCCTCGCCGACTACAACATCCAAAAGGAGTCAACCCTCCACCTTGTCCTCCGTCTCAGGGGAGGGATGCAGATCTTCGTCAAAACCCTAACCGGAAAGACCATCACCCTCGAGGTTGAAAGCTCCGACACTATTGATAACGTGAAGGCCAAGATCCAGGATAAGGAAGGCATCCCGCCGGACCAGCAGAGGCTTATCTTCGCCGGAAAGCAGCTGGAGGACGGCCGTACCCTCGCCGACTACAACATCCAGAAAGAGTCGACCCTCCACCTTGTCCTCAGGCTCCGTGGTGGGATGCAGATTTTCGTCAAGACCTTGACCGGGAAGACAATCACTTTGGAGGTTGAGAGCTCGGACACAATCGATAATGTCAAGGCCAAGATCCAAGATAAGGAGGGGATCCCACCGGACCAGCAGAGGCTGATCTTTGCCGGCAAGCAGCTGGAGGACGGCCGCACCCTTGCCGACTACAACATTCAGAAAGAGTCGACCCTCCACCTGGTCCTCAGGCTCCGTGGTGGGATGCAGATCTTCGTCAAGACCCTCACTGGGAAGACGATTACCTTGGAGGTTGAGAGCTCTGACACCATAGATAACGTCAAGGCGAAGATCCAGGACAAGGAGGGGATCCCACCGGACCAGCAGAGGCTGATATTTGCCGGGAAGCAGCTTGAGGATGGACGCACACTTGCAGACTACAACATTCAGAAGGAGTCCACCCTCCATCTTGTGCTGCGCCTGCGCGGTGGGATGCAGATCTTTGTTAAGACCTTGACTGGCAAGACCATCACCCTTGAGGTTGAGAGCTCGGACACCATTGATAATGTGAAGGCGAAGATCCAGGACAAGGAGGGCATTCCCCCGGACCAGCAGCGGTTGATCTTTGCCGGGAAGCAGCTGGAGGATGGCCGTACGCTTGCTGATTACAATATCCAGAAAGAGTCCACCCTCCACCTTGTCCTCCGTCTCCGTGGAGGTTTTTGAGTCATGTCTGGTTTCTGCTGATGTTTTCTGAACTGGGATTCGTTTGTTGAATTTGCCTGTGCCTTTTTCTCTTCTTGTTTGTGTGATGAAACAATGGAATTTGGAAGTTTACTATCTGTGGGTTGATCAAGTTTAATGTTGAATAAAGTTGTAAGACATTTGCCTTGGTAATTTTCGGGTTTTTTTCTACACTTTGCTTCTACTTATAAATACATCCTCTAATGCATTCCATCGCAGATTTATAGTTCTGATTGCAAGGTTACATTTGGCATATTTCTGAATATATATCCCCTGTTGAATTTTTAAGCTGTTGTTTTGTGCACTTGGATCCCCATTTTTTATAGCCTTTGATTTGATTGGGGTAGAAACATTTTGCAGAAGCAACAACTGAGATTTTCAAAGTTAGTGGATGTGTAATATGTTTTCTGTTCATCCAGTGTGTGTATGTGTGATTGAGATGTGAATTTCACTGGACTCCATAGTTGAACCGTTATAAAGGAATTTGTAGGTGTTTCTTATGAACAAGAGCCAAGAATCCCATAAAATATTTGAATGTAAAACATTCATTTCGTATGAAGTCTTTTTTCTTCTGATATACAATCACCACCCTCTTTCAAAAGCTACAAACTTGACCTCTGTGATTTTAGGGGCGCTCAAACGCCCTTTTATTGTAATGGCTACCGGTACAAAGAAGGCCTCCATGACCAGGAATCCTCTGAACTTGCAAGGTTAATCCTCATAACTTGCGTACAAATAAAGAATAGAACTTGAGGGTTAATTTCTCGTCTCAAAAGCAATCCTTTTTGTGCAGAAAACTTGCAGTTTCTTCAACTGTCCAAAAAGAAGCACTGCAGAAGGGATTTGGCATATTTCATGAATCATGTTTGCTTCACCTGTAATCACAACAGGAAAGGTTGATAAAAGCTCACCTTTTGCACATAATAAAACTATTGATAACTGATAAACAATCCCATCCGAGTAATTTGCATCTCATCTCAAGATTCTGAACTATTCACCTAACCCTGATTTCAATAAATCAATGGACAATTTTATTATCTGGGAAAACACTGAATGGGATCAAAACCCACATCTAGGTTAAAAGTATGATCAATGAACGCAATTTCTTCGGCTGAAACTATTTCAGAAGAAAACTAAGCTCTTTTTTCATCCATTATCTATGAATGGATTGAATGCTACAGTTCAGTTCTGAGTTCAGATCAATTTTTCGATCAGTTATGAGTTAAAATCAATCTATGAAGAGTATACCTTCTTTAAATAAGTCTTGTGAAGCTTCATAGCACCAATGCAGGCTTTCTTTGCATCCAAGGTTCCAGTCAAGTCAGTTAGGATCTGTATTAGACGAACCAAGAAGGAAAGAGAAACGGAGTCAAAAGAACTGACAAATGATATTATAAAACCGTTCTATCTATTCAAGTTGAAGGCAAGCCTGTGTTACGGAGTACATACACTGCAAACCTATGAGTTCTATGCTTAGGTGGTTTTGTTGATCGGCAGCTTTAGGACATCATAAGACTAGAGAATAACGCAAGAAAACAAGTACCTTTACAACATCATCAAGACCCCGGGCTTCCGTGAGCAGCTCCGAGCTCTTATATGTCAAAACGCTGGAAACAACAAAGATAGAGATGGAAAGATGGCGATCTGTTGCCCCATTTTTGACGCTTTCACGCTTATACTTGCCATACTGACGGAATGATTTTGCCTTTACTTTGGACCGGTCTTCTGTTTCGACAGATTCACCTTGTTCATACATCGAGTAGAGATTGGGATCGTACTCTAATGTCCACATCATCTGTGATTCACAACCAAAACAATTCAGAAGTCGAGAAACCCCAAAAGAACATTGTCATGATTTGGGGGATGAGTTAAAATAACTGAACCATCTCACTCAAATAATGAATGATACATCAAAATTCATACCTCCCAAAGATACAATGAGTCACAAAATGAGAATTCTCGACGAAAAAAGACCATAAGCATCCGGATGGCAAATAGGTAGTCACCACCACCAAGAGTTTCTGCTTTCCATTAACAAAAAGGATAATCAGTTGTGAGCAACAAATCACACAGTTGGACGCATGAATCACTGATGAATGAAACGAAATAGAATATTAACACATTGAAGAAACATTTGACCCTTTTGTCCTTTCTTTAAGAGAACAACAGTGGAGCTAAAAATACGATGGCAAGTGAAACTCATTCATAAAAGATTCAGGAACCAGTGGAAAGTATGATAATGAAGGAAAAAGACGATGTGTGGTTGCCATACCTAAATGTTGATGAAGTTTTGGGTTAATAACTTGAGTCACCGAAGCTAAATTCATGAGTTGTGCCTCCACTCCAACTGTGTTACCATTACATCTAAAATTTCCTCGCTTTAGAATTTCAAGTAACAAACATAAGAATGATGATATATTTGATCAAAAATAATACATAGAAGATAAAGGGCTGGGCTTATTTTCAGGAAAGGGGGGTGTATAGGTCAAAACATAACAGATAGAACAAATATTTACCAATCTCCTCATCAAGTGTTCGAAGCACCAAAAAGCATCTGCTTCATTATCAAGGACAATTAACATGGGGGAGCATAGATCACTCATTCCTACAATTTTCATACACAACATGTCACTATGTAAGGACCAGAGTCACCGGAAGCAACTAAAGCGAATTTCATATCATGCTGACTAAACCTAAGCATATAATACCAAATTACCAATTACCAATAGTCAATCAAGTAAAAGTATAAATTAGTCCACTCTGCCTTGTGTGAACTGTTTTATAATTAATTGTAAAAAAGCAGCTCTGTATAAATTATTAGATCACATTACAGCAAGTAATGCCTGAACATGACCTGCCTCAATCTGAGAATAGAGGATTTTGGCAAGAAATTTTCAAGTTGAAATAACCAAAAGACTGGAATCATATGAGCAAAAAATGGTCCAGATTTATAACTATCAAAATCCTCCTTACGGAATACAATGCGAAAGAAGGTATGGAAATTGAACGCCTATAGATGGGATGGGATTGGATGATCTCTGGTTAAAACAGAAGAAGGTATGGAAATCCTCCTTACGTAATGCGAAAGAAGGTATGGAAATCCTCCTTACGTAATGTTTTCTAACAACGCGGAATACATTTGGCCCCACAGTGGCCCATTTGAGCCTGAAAGATCTAGACCTCTTCATTATCATAAAGTTATGAATCGGAGAATCTAAACTACCTGGCTAGCTGCCAACAAAACTATAATAGTGTTTTTTTTTAAGAAGGAAAACTACTGACCTTGACAATAGCCAACATCTTCATCTATCCAAGCATAAATAGCTAAGATATCCCAGAGTTTAGCCAGGTTTTCTTGCTTTTCATAGAACACTAGGATCCGGTCAGTGCGTATCACATCAAGACCTTCAAAAAATATTATACAGGATTAGAAGGTTGAAAAATGAATATTACAAACACACCTTGCAAGAATAAAACTTAAATGTTGGTTCTTTTCTTTGTCAAAAAATAAAGAAACATTGTTTTTTATTTTTTATTTATCAATCATTAGCATACATACTTACCTATTTGATGTAATGTAAGCTTCCACTGTATTATTTTCTGGTTTGTTTCTTTCTCTGTTTCTCGAATGGGCGAACAAGTCCCGTCAGAAGCAGCTGGTTGTGTAGTATCTCCATTACCAATGTTGGTTTCTTGGACTACTATAGGATCTAGAATAGGCTCGCCTTTTTCTGTGATTACTGGCGCTGTTATATATTTACCACTTCCAATTAGCGGAAACATTTGTCTACAAGCCTCTTTCCATTGAGCATACTGAGCCCTAAAATATAAATTCATAAGGGATCAAAAACTGATATTAATTTCCATCCTGAAAAACAAGTCATCATTACTTGACAACCAAGATCATAGCATTCCTTATCATATGACAGGTAGAGTAGTAAACTGTATGAGGCTATCAGCAACTATCAACACATATGAGGGAGTATATATTTTGAGTACATGGGTTGGATCACTACCTTCTATTTTGCCTTATTTGTGCCCGCTCCTCAAAAGTGCTATGGGCGTCATAACAGCCAAGAAGAAATTCCCAAACTTCCCCTCTGATTTGTGGATGGATCCCCTGAAAAGGATGACATCTGCAGTTCAGTCACCACTCTAAGATGATCCTTTACCATATAAGCAAATGAACCATAAAAGGAATGTACACCATATATAAGCCAAGGATACAAAAATTGATTTTACTGAATAATGAACTACTATATAAACCAAGGTATAACAAGCTTTGAGCAACAAAATTATAACTATTTTCAATCCTAAATGCAAGCTCTCGCTGCATTGATGATCTCAACAAACAGAAAGACTTAAGATGAACAAGCATAGAAATTTAGTTTCATAGGCAAAGTCCTTAGCTGAGACTTTGAATATCTTAACAGCTTAATGGAACTTACCCCACGATGAATTCGACCAAGGATCTTGCCAATGTCAAGATAGCCTTCAGGAGAAAATGCAGCCTGCCACTTCCTCACACTCAATGTTTTCCCAGCCTATAAAACAAATCAAGAGATAGCAAAAGCATCATATCCAACTCAAAATCTCCAGCAGAAAATACCCAATTACTTAAACCTAGATCTCCACTCCATAAATCAAATCACCCAATCTCAGTCTCAGATTGCAAAAAAGTCCCAATTTTTATGATAACAGCATAAAAGTAGCTTCATAGCAAATGAATCAGCAAAAATTTAAGCTCATTAGTTCATGCCCCTTACATTCAATCAGGATCTAGGTAAAATTTCAAACAGAAAAGTAATGATGAAAGGCAAGGAATTGCAAGAATTTGCAGCAAACCTTGATTCTGAATTTGGTTTCAGGAAGATCCGCAGATCCAGATTTGACCATGTAATACGAGTCTGCAGGTTCACCAGCACTACCACAACACTTCATGATAGCACCAATGAAATCCCACAAACAAAACCCAAAACTTCCCCAGAAACTAACAAAACCCACGATTAAAAGAGGCGTATTTCCTTTTCTGGATCAAATTTATGTTCCCAGCAGCAGCACTTGAACTGGATCTGACGGAGCTTCAGAGAATGATGTAGGTTAGGTGGAGGAGAAGTTGAATGGTTTGAATTCGAGTCCAAAGAGGGGCAAAGGTGAGGACTTCTAAACTGGGAAAGAAATTGTAAAATAGACAGTATTTTTCTTTCTTGGAAACCAATAGCTTTTCTGGTAAGCACTTTCTTTTACTTGCGCCTTTTTTTCCTTGAAGGGTGGCTTTAAGGTGGGCATGTCATCATAATGGACCTCGTGGAGTCAAGCACTCAAGCTGTCAAGGTATGGGCTCTAATGGCATTTGTAAATACAAAACTTCATGTTTTCATTTCCATAATTTTGAATTTATTGTTGTGTTTAAGAAATAAAAATGATCAAGCCAGCCTTATCTAGATAGGACTTAGGAGTGTCAAATTCAAGCACTTTGTAAATATATTAGGGGATTTTTATCTATTTATTAGGTTAATATGTATTTATATCATTTTTTTTTGGGTGAAAATATGTATTTATATCTCAACCATATAAAATAATTTAAAATATGTTAGTATTTATGTCTTATGTTTTGGGATATAATTTATAGTAGTATCTCTATAAACGGGTTACTAGCGTTTAGATGTAACGAATTCCACTTTTTACATTTTAAAACATAAAATAAAAACATCATAATTTTCAAGTTATTTATGAGCAATCATTTTGACTATATTTGGCCTATATTAAAAAAAAATGTAAATTTTATTTTGGTTATTTTAAGTAAAAATATCAAATTGTTGGTATTGAGTATTTTATAATATTTGACATTTAATATAGAAGGGTATGCTTATAATTTAAAGTAAAGTTAACATATACGGAGTATTTTTCAAAATGCTTTGAGAATGGATAAAATTATAAAATTAAGTACAAGATTCTTAGATGAGTGGAAGATATATAATTTTTTTTGGATAAAAATGGTACTCCCTCTTATCATAAATATAGGATATTTTAGAAGTAATATTTTAATATCAATGTAAGATGTTTTAGATTTTCTAAGCGACGATTAGAAATGATTTGTATGAATTTTATTTTTAAATAATTTTAATTGGTTATAGAGAATAGTGATGATTTAAAAAATTATAAAATTTATGTAAAGGTTAGTGTAATTAGGAAGATTTAAAATGAGAAACAATTTTTCTTAAAATGTGTGTTACTTCTTAAAATATCTTATACGTAGTAATGTAGTATTATTGATCGGAGAGTGTATTTTTTGTTTAGATGATGTTTGGATGCTCAATAATTCAATTTATATATTTTGATAATAAGGAGATGTTATAAACCAATATAGATGGTCTAAATAACATGAATAACTATGGGGCAAGGCAAGTTTGTCAAGTTCGATTAAAAAAAGTATTTAACTTAAATAACCAAGTTTTAACATTTTAAAATTTCTATAAATATAATTTGGTACTCAGTAGATAAGAAACTTAAAAGGATCTCTGTTAGGGTTAGGGTTTGGTACTCTCTGTAAGAATGGGTGCTAATAACATTGAATTGATTTGGAAAAGCAGCACCACTGCCATTCATTTTGTTCAATTGAGACGGCACCGAGTTGTTTGTTTGAAATTGAATGATCTGAGATTCCGGCAGCGGCGGTGGGCCGGGCAGCGGCTGAGAAGCAGCACCGTCGCCTCCATAACTCCATTTCCCCCAAAATCCATCGGACCACCACAAACACCGCCATCATTTAATTCTGAATTGATGTGGGTGGGGGTGTTGAAAAAGTGGTCGGCCGTTGTTGCAATTACAGTTGCACTAGTACTAACAACGCAGCTTTCAAACCCGCTCTGTGCATCGGCCCTTCCTGTTGCTTTCCGTAGCCGTACCCTTCGTAAAAGACATGGGCTTTATGTTCCTAGAGAGCTAAAGTCAGATGGAGAGCCAGGAGGAAGTTATTTCTACTTGTACTTAACTCTCTTTCTTTTGCTGGCGGAGATTATGAAGATTATTCTGTTATTTGTGGACATTGAAGAAGAGCCACAACCGCAACCTTCAGGTAAACCACTCCATACTGCAAAAAGCTGCTTAATTGTCTTTTTATGGATTCATGTATATGGGTTTATGTGTATGTATCTTTTTAATTAATTTAAGACAGTTCAAACCGATCTTAATTCCCCGGAATTAGTCTAATTGATGAGAATTGTGAAAATGGGTATGGTTGATTTTTTTTTTGTTTCTAAAGGATTAAAAGGGAGTTAAAATTTTCCAAATACAGAAGGTGATACGACTCCATAAGAAGAAGAATTCAGATTAAGGGTCTTATGTTTATTTGTAGTTTCTGTTTAGTGTTAGTTACCTAGAAAACTAATAGAAGAGTCAGTCAATGGTAGTTTCCTTAATTTGTAGTGCATTAGTAGTTAGTGGGGTAGTGGGTTAAGGTTGGCAGTTACTTAATTTCCTTTAAAAGCTGCGTGCAACTTCAGTTTGTAGGGCATCTTTGAATTATCAATATATCAAGTGTCAAAAGTGGGATAGTTTCCTGCGCAATTCCTCTAGCGAGATCCTTGCTTGAGTGGTTTTCCTAGGTGCGAGATCCCTGCTCCTAGTGGTTTCTATCAGAAGGGTGGAGGTTGAAGTACCTAAGAAACTAGTCAAGTGAACTTACTCCAGTCGGAGAAATTTAATTTCTTGGGAAGTGAAATTGCTGGATTTTCATGGCATATATTTCTCCGACTTAATTCCTGGAATTTCTACTTCCTGGTTTTTGAGTACGTTGTCAACCAAACATGCCCTTAATCCAAGTGCTGCATCTCTTATTCCTCCATACGGGAAAATATCATATTCCTCTCATCCGATGTTAAATTCCATTATTTTGTTGAACAGTTTAGAACAATCATCAATTAAGCATAATTCAAACTTATTAAACCCATCGAAATTTACCATTGCAATAAGATGCTAGGAAAAGTTTAGTTGAAACTCAATATGAAACAGCTAAAGAATAAAGATTATAGCGGAACATCATATATAGTACGTGGTTATTGATCGAGATCCAAACAGCTAAAGAGTAAAGATTCGGGGAACTGATATGCTGATTCTAAAGTTTGTTTGGTTGGGTTTTATTACCTTTTATATTATATAGCTGGGCTAAGCTAGTGTCCATTCTCAATAAAAGCGATTTCTGTCTGTAACTGAGTAGCTTTTGAGAGCATGAACACTCGTGTCGTGGACCTTGAGGCTCTTAACACCCGGACCATTCACTTACTTTTCTTCTGCCACATTAGCGCTTAAGGGCCTCATTCCAGCTTTTAATTATTTTCACCTCCATTCGTGAGCCGGACCCGAGCCCTTAACTTACTTTTTACTATTTACCCTTTTCAATTATTTAATCATTATTATTATTATTATTATTATTATTATTATTATTATTATTATTTAGTTCTTTATCCTTATTATTTATTATTATTATTGGTATTATTATTAGTATAATATTATTATTATTCTTTATTATAATAATAATAATAATAATAATTATTATTACAATGTTAAATGGAGAAAAAATATTGATTTTTTATATGGTAAAATAATAGTATATGGGTATTATTGATATTAATTTTTTTTTAAAAAAAAAACATATGCAAAATGGGTGTTTATGGGTAGAGAAAATTATTTCACACTTTAAAATAATTTTTTTTTTTTACAAAAAATAGACTAAAAACGTTTTAAATAATTTAATTAATTGCGCTGACACGTGGTGCCTTGTGATTGACCCACGTGTCAGCTCCTTGGCACACCAACGTTGCAAGTGGGTTTGACATTTAATGTCTGCTTTGATTTGGGAGCTATGAGACCAATTCAACCGAACCCTTATTTAGGAGACTTTAATTGAGTCCCTTCGCATTTTTTTTTTTTAAACAAGTTTGCTTAGTTGGCCAATTTTATGGGCCTTGAGGCTCACCAATGTTGATGCTCTGAGTGCATAGTGAAGTGTTTTTTGTTTGCTAAAAGCCATGTTAGGCAGGAAAGGATAGGTTCTTCGGAGGGAAGCATATTGTAAGTAGGGCTGTTCATCGGCTCAAAACCGATCCAAACCTGGCCAAACCGAACCGAACCTAAAAGCGAAATCTCCAAAAATGAAAACTGAAAACCGAACCTAAACTAATAGGTTTGGTTCGGTTTTACGCCGGTTTGGTTTAGGTTATAACCTAATCGAACCAAAATATAAAACAATTGTTGCATTTGCACCAGGAATGAGCTAGCTTTATAAAATTACTTTAATCCACTGAAAATTGTAGCTAGCTTTATAAAATGCTGTTTGGTGAACATAAGACAGAATCTTTGAAGGGAGTGATTTCCTTGTATTACTATAGCATACTCCGTAAAAAGGAGTTACCTATGAATCTATGATACCAAAATAAGATTTCCACAGCATTGTACACTGAAAAGATATTCTCACGTTTTTTTCCTTGGCTATGGAGCAAAAACTATCTTACAAAGTCATTCTTAAATGAAAATTGAATAGTTGAAATGAGTTGATTAGGTAAAAAATGAGATCAGTAGGGTATTCTACCATTTTTCATTTCAAATACAGTGAAGATTAGTGGTTCACTTCTAGCACCCATTTCCAAGAACAAACCGAAATCGTTTTTTTTCGGTTTAACCGAAACCGAGGACGAACCGAACCTAAAACCGAAAATCGAAATTCCTTGAACCGAAAACCTAAACCGAAATCCCTCGGTTCGGTTTGGTTCCGGTTATTTCGGTTTAAAAATTCGGTTCGGGCCGATTTTGACCAGCCCTAATTGTAAGTATGTATGAAATTCATACAGCAATTGAAGAAATCTTTATTGGAACTATTTTAGTCAAAAGTCATTCTTTTGCTTGAAAGTATGTGTTAGGATACATTCATTAACAAACTCCAAATGAAAATGTCCTGTTACTGATGATTACAGAAATAAGGAATTGACAAAGCCTATTTCTTTGCACTTTCAAGGTTGCAAATTGCAAGGCATTGCATTTAGTAAAGTGAATTTGATTTTCTAACTTCTCCATTGAACAACTGTTTTTGAGGCTTATATTTATTTTAGTTCTTAGATATCGAATTACCTTGTCAAAAAATTAAAGGAAATGATTTCCAGCCATATACGGAGTATTGAATATTTCTGTCATTAAATGTAGTAGTATAGTACTATTGTTTTACCATGCATGATCTGTACAGCAAGGTAAGTGATCATAACTCATAAGTTGTTAATGATGTTGTTTTCATACATGTCTGACTTGCATCAGCTGCACGGATTGCTCCAGTGAAGCCTGAAAACAGTGAAAAGGCTAGGGGAGTTGAAGATGTTACCATAAGAGCTGCACAAATGGGTCAAATTACTGAAAAGGTTCTGAACCCAACTAGTTCTTTTAAAAAAATATATATACTCCACTCATTAAAGTATTTATGAAACAAATCATATTACCTTCATCAAGCATGTCAACCGAAACGGTTTTGGAATTGAAAGGTTCATGTTATGCCATTGAAGCCCAAAGTTTGACTTTACGAAAAACTTTTTACTACAGTAATTTACAGGTTTCTGATGAGGAGAGGCCTATAACCTTGCTGGAGCAAATCAATACCCAAGACAGCTCAACCGACCAAAGTCACTGTGAGTTTCAGGTTTTTTTTCCATTCATTTTAGCTGATGAGTTTGCACTGCTTGTAGCATCATATATTACTCACCTTGGCAGGTCCAGAGGCGTAGAAGTGTCCTTGAGGATGATGATTAGCTCTGCAGAGGATCTCTTTATCTACTGTAATTAAACAGTTATTGTTTGTGGTCATTCAAGGCTTTCCAGCATCTTGGTTTTTTAAACATATAATAATAATCACACTCGTGGTTTTACAGTTTTTGGACCCGTCATTGCCCTTAAATCCTTGATGCTTTTTTTAACCTATGTATATATACACTGTATATGTGTATATATTTGGGGGTGTCAATCGTGGACGCAGTTGTACCACCACCCAAGAGCGTCCTTCCGGACGAGAGTTTGTAACTCTAAATCAGAACTCCAAGACATCGAACCAGACTCCAAGGCCATATGGGTGAGCCGATCCGCCGCTCTATTCGCCTCCCTGAAAATGTGGGACACGGAGGCAGACTCAAAAAAGTGAAGCAAACGGAGAGCATCCGAAATAAGGATCTCGATCTCCCAAGGAGTCGACCAAACACCGTAAATCGCATTCACGATCGCGAGGCGGTCTCCTTCCACTGCAACTCTTCGAATCCCCAGCCTCCGAGCTTCCAACAATCCAAGCTTCAAACCAACTGCTTCAGCCTGGACAGTTGACATCCTCCCACACCTACTAGCATCGCAAGCAATCATCCTACCTTCGTTATCTATGATTACAAACCTTGCAGAAGCAAACCCAGACAGAGATTTAGCGCCATCAAAATTTAGTTTAAAGACGCCCACCTCAGGCTTATGCCATCTTATGATATTCCTTTTGCGGGGATTGCTTCTAGGTTTTGATCTCATTATTTGTTCCTTATCTTTGTCTGAGTTGTCTTGTTTAGTTGTTTTCCAGTTTTTCATGTGGTTTTTTATTATGACTATCAGCTCATCTATTGTATGTAGATTCTGGTTTTCAAATATAATCTTGTTCCTTTCAGTCCAAATGCACCACCAAGAAAAAGCCAAAGTAGCTTTTTGTTTTGGGTTTAGATGTCGAAAAATCTCATTGGTAATGATCTTTATACTTTGATTACTTTTGTCAGCATTTGCTATTTGCCGTTCAATTTGTCTATCCAAAGATCCAATAGTTCTTAATGTTGTGGGGCACTCCATAAGGAGATGGATATCATCTTCACCCCTGGTATTACAGAAGATACAATCCATGGGTGTGTGTATTCCTTTATTTCGCAGTCTAACTTTAGTAGGTAAACCGTCCAGTCCTATTTTTCATAGGAAATTTCTCATCTTTGGTGGACAATCAATTTTCCATAGTCCCGAAAATAACTCTATCTCATTGTCATTGGAGTTCGTGATTAATTTTAAAGCACTTTATGTTGAGAACCACCCATCGTGGCTAGGTTTCCAATATAGTCTATCGTCAATCTCTTGTGACGGAAGGGGGTACTTGTAATTGTCTCAGCAAGGTCGGTAGGTAGGATTTCTCGCAACTTTTCTTCATTCCATGTCTTATTTGGTATACACTGTATATATGTGTATATATACACACTACACAAAAAAAAAAATGTTTATCAATGTATATATACATTGTATAGTGTATATATATGTATTTATACACTTTATATATGTGTATATATAAAGTATACAAATATATATATAATTTATGTAGTGTATAAAAAGTAATATATATATATATATATATATATATATATATATATATATATATATATATATATATATATATATATATTGGAATATTTAAAAAAAAATCGGTTTAATACAAACTGAACCGAAACCGAAAAATGAAAATTCTCGAACTGAAAGCCGAACCGAAAAACTTCGGTTAGGTTCGATTTGTGTTGGTTCGACCAAAAAATTCGGTTTGGACCGAATCATGCACACCCCTAAGTTTAGATGTAACGAATTCCATTTTTTACATTTTAAAACATAAAATAAAAAAAATCATAATTTTGAAGTTATTTTTCTCTGTCCTTTATGAGCAATCATTTTGACTATATTTGGCCTATATTTTTTAAAAAAATTATGTAAATTTTATTTTTGTTATTTTAATTAAAAATATCAAATTGTTGGTATTGAGTATTTTATAATATTTGACATTAATATAGAAGGGTATGCTTATAATTTAAAGTAAAGTTAACATATATTTTTCAAAATGCTTTGAGAATGGATAAACTTATAAAATTAAGTGCAAGATTCTTAGATGAGTGGAAGATATATAATTTTTTTTTGGATAAAAATGATACCCCCTCCTATATAGGGTCGATGGAACAGGGCCCCGGAAAATTTAGGGTCCAATATGATATAAATTGTGTATATATACATTTTGCTTTCTAAGATGAACGCTAATTTGAAATTGTCCTGTTGGTAAAGCCTTCTACACGTCCGGATTAGTTGTCCTCCAATCCCGAGTTCGATCCTTTACAGTGTCTGAAATGGGGGACCTTTTTCATTTTATTCTACCCCTCCTTTTTCTTTTTATTTTTCTTTTTCTTTTTTCACACCCCTTTTTTTATTTTATTCTACCATTTCTACCCCTTTTTTTCTTTTCTTTTTTTCTTTTTTTTTTGTGGTAAGTGATAACCCTCTTCTTCTTTCTCTGTATTTAGTATTTTCTTTATTTTCCATATGTTATTATTACATTACATATACAACTATTTTTACTCCGTATTTCTTTTAAAAGCTACAAGTTTCAAAAGGTTTTATTGATATACACAACAACAAAAAAATGTTTTATTTCTATTATAGCCATTTTATGCTAATATGATATTTAAAAACCATTTAATTATCATCTTACTTGACAACTAATAAAAAAAATTAATCAAGATAGTTTATTAGGTAGATATTTATAAATATTATACCATGAGTATAACATTTTTTTATTTTTAAAGAAAATATTTCCACAGATAATTTTTTTAAAAGAAATATTATTTTCTTATATCTATTGTCTACTTAATTCATTTTGTTTTAATTTTCGTACAGGGCCTCCAAAATAGTTAGCACGGCCCTGCTCCTATCATAAATACAGGATATTTTAGAAGTAATATTTTGATATCAAGGTAAGATGTTTTAGATTTTCTAAGCGACGATTAGAAATGATTTGTATGAATTTTATTTTTAAAAAATTTTAATTGGTTATAGAGAATAGAGATGATTTAAAAAATTAAAAAATTTATGTAAAGGTTAGTATAATTATGAAGATTTTAAATGAGAAATGAATTTTCTTAAGATGTGTTACTTCTTAAAAGTTCTTACATTATTGAACGGAGAATGTATTTAAAAGATCTTAAAATGAGAAATGAATTTTTTGGATCTTATATTATTGATGATGTTTGGATGTTATAAACCAATATAGATGATCTAAATAACATGAATAAATATGGGTCAAGTCAAGTTTGTCAACTTCGATTAAAAAAGGATTTAACTTAAATAACCAAGTTTTAACATTTTCAAATTTCTATAAATATAATATGGTACTCAGTATATTGTTAGATTAACCGATTAAAATTATCAACGGTCTTTCTAACCTATGTCCAGACTCCAGGGTATAGGATACGAACCTTGACCGGGAAAGATTCTTTACAAAAAATAAGCGACTATAGCAAATCAATATTGAAAAAAGTTAAAAATAATTTAAATTTAAAGAATCTTTCTCAATTAAGCTAGTTATAAAAATTCAAATTTTTTTATTTTTTTTTGATGAAAAGCTCCTTCTTTATTCCGTAATTAGCAGATCTCCAGTCACAATTTCAAGAATTTAAATCATTCTCAGCAAAAACTAAAGGCAAAATTACAGAAAACCACCCTTTAAATATGGATGTTTTTACTTAACCACCCCTTAAATTCAAAATTACAGAAAACCACCCTTTAAATAGTATTTGTTTACAACTCACCACCCATTCAACTATTTTTGTTACTTTATCATTAAATATATTATATTTTAATATTTTTAAACTCAAATATGAATATAAATATATTCAAAATTTGAATTTAAGGGCTCAATTATATTTTAGGGATCATTGTATTTATTTTTAAAAATAATAATCAATAAAGTCTAGAATTATTATCTTAATTTATGTTTGAAAATGTTTATAAATTTTTAAAACATTATGTAAATTACTCTTATTTAAAATATAAATAAATAAGAGTAATTTCTATAATATTTTTAAAATTTATAAACATTTTCAACCGTAAATTAAGATAATAATTCTAGGTTATATTTATTATTATTTTTTAAAAATAAATAAAATAATCCCTAAAATATGATTGAGCCCTTAAATTCAAAATATGAATATATTTTTACAATCAAATTTGAGTTTAAAAATATTAAAATATAAGATATTTAATAATAAATTAAAGAAAATAGTTGAGTGGGTGGTGAGTTGTAACCAAATACCATTTAAAGGGTGGTTTTCTGTAATTTTGTATTTAAGGGGTGGTTAAGTGAAAACACCCATATTTAAAGGGTGGTTTTCTGTAATTTTGCCAAAACTAAAAGAGGAGACACAGGTCTTAAGCCCGCAAGGTAGTCAGCCGCCCGATTTCCATCTCGTCGAACAAGGCTCCACGAACACCTCTCGAACCTGCTGGCCAGCTCCAGGACCTCGTTCAACAGAGCCCCCACCACCCCCCGGAAAGATTGCTTCCTCCGTTGAACGAATTGCAGCAGCTGGTGGCAATCTGATTCAATAATGATGCTGTCCATATCATATTGGTCCGCCAGCCTCAAAGCCCATAGGACAGCCTCAAATTCCGCCACCAATGGATCGGAGCCTCGCTGGATCCTCGACGCTGCAGCCCATATGACAGCCCCATCAGAGTCACGAGCCATGCATCCTATCCCACAGCCGTTTGTTGCAGTAGCTGAGGCATCACAATTGATTTTGATTAGCCCCACCTCCGGCAAACACCATCTAGCGCATCTCGCCGTGTCCGAGATGCCCTGTTGCAGCTCCGTAGGGGGTTCTTCCTTCCTCCCTCTTTCTTGCTCTTCCAAGGCATTTTCAATGATCCTCATCGGCTCTCCCCGGACTCCTTCAAAAACCCATCGATTCCTCGCATGTCAGATGCCATTGACGATCAAAGCCCACCTGATTTGCATCTCTTTCTCATGCTTGCTACACACTCGGTCCATCCATTCCATCACATTGTTGCATCCCCTCCCTGAGTGCTTTAATTCGGGAACCAGCCTCCAGACCGCTTGTGCTGCTCGACACTCAAAAAGAGCATGAAGAGGAGTCTCCTCCCGTCCACATTCTCCACAACATGGATTGTCAACAACTCTCCTTTTGAACAGCGCACTACAGCACGGAAGAGCGTCCCTACACGCTCTCCATAATAAGTTTCGCACTCGAGGAACCACCTTTAGCTGCCAAAGCCTCTTCCAGAAGCCTCTCATTCGAGCTGGAGACGATGATTCGGTTCCTCCATCCTCCGTAAACTGTCGATCCATAATAGCATGGTAAGTCGTTTTCACACTGAAGTTCCCATCTTTGGCATAGTACCAAACAAGGGAGTCCGGCACTGTTGGCTTTACCAAATGTATTTTAATTATCTCCTCCACGTCGACAGGGTAGAAAGCTTCACGTAGAGCCTGCTCATCCCAGCTCCTCTCTTCCCAATTGATGAACTCCATCACCCGTGTATGAGCATCCCTCCCCATAGGATTTGCGATTGGGAGGAAAGTCGATGGTCTAGGTATCCATCTGTCGCCCCAAGCCTTGATATGTGCTCCATTCCCCACTGCCCAATATGATCCTTCTTCAATCACATGCCTGGCCTTCCAGATGCTCCTCCACGCATAGCTCGGGTTGTGGCCAATCGGAGCCTCCAGGAAGCTCGAGTACGGAAAATAACGAGACTTCAGTAACTTGGCCAACAAAGAGTCCGGTTCATGATGGATCCTCCATCCCTGCTTAGCTAGTAAAGCCATATTGAAAGCTTCCATATCCCGAAAGCCTAAACCACCCATTTCCTTCGACCTGCAAAGTCTTTTCCATGACATCCAGTGGATCTTTCTCTTGTCCGAGTTATCTCCCCAAAAGAAATTACACATCAATTGCTCAATGTCCATACATAAGTAGCTTGGCCATAGGAAACAGGACATCGTATACATTGGTATGGCTTGAGCAACTGACTTCAGCAGCACCTCCTTCCCCGCCCTAGATAGCGTTCTCTCTTTCCAGCCCTTCAGTTTCTTCCAAACCCGCTCCCTAACTCCACTAAAAATGATTTTCTTCGACCTCCCAACCATAGTCGGTAAACCCAAGTAACGCTCATGCTTCTCAACCTCTGCCACCCCTACGATCGTTTGAATCTCCTCTCTCCGACTTTCGATCACATTTCTGCTAAACGAAACCTCTGACTTCGCAAGATTAACCTGTTGTCCCGATCCTTCTCCATAACGACGGAGGATATCAACTATTTCTGAGCTCTGTTGACAGGTAGCCCTTGCGAATAGAATGCTGTCATCGGCAAAAAATAGATGCGAAACCGTAGGGGCTGTACGTGCGATACGAATCCCTTTCCATTTACCCTTCTCCTCACTTTTTCGAATCAGACCCGAAAAAGCCTCACTACATAGCAGGAATAAGTAAGGTGACAGAGGATCACCTTGTCGTAGCCCGCGCTGAGGAGCGAAGGTTTGGGATGGAACCCCACCCATCAGCACCGAGAAAGAAACTGATCTTACACATCTCATAATCATAGTTGTCCAGTCCCTATGGAACCCGAGCTTGTCCATGCACCGCTCCAAGAAAGGCCACTCCACCCTATCGTACGCCTTAGCCATATCCAGCTTGATTGCCATACATCCCATCTTACCCACCTTCTTATTTTTCATAAAATGAAAAATTTCAAAGGCTGATAGAACATTATCAGTGATCAATCTTCCTGGAACAAAAGCGCTTTGATTCTGCGAAATCACCTTACTCAAACAAACCTTCAAACGGTTAGCCAAACACTTTGAGATGATTTTAAATAACACATTACATAGGCTTATCGGTCTAAGATCCTTCATCCTGAAAGGATTCGAAACCTTAGGTATAAGCGCAATGAAAGTGTGATTCAAATCATCCGGAAGGGCAGACCCAGATAAAATATCAAGAACAAATTGAGTAACCTCAGGTCCGACAATATGCCAATATCGTTGGTAAAACAATGCTGACATACCATCCGGACCCGGTGATTTTGTGGGATGCATAGAAAATAAGGCTGTGCGTACCTCCTCGCCTGTGAACGGACGCAAGAGCTCAAGGTTATCCTCTTCCGACAATACTGGCAGAATTCCTTGGGTAGCCTCGTCAGGGTTAGCAGACAGGTTTGTTTTAAACAATTCTTTGAAATAATCCATCGCCACCCCCTCCATCCCCTCTCTACTTCGCCACTCCATCCCATCCTCATCAACTAACCGACTCAACTTGTTTCGCTTAGCCCTCCCGTTCGCCTTTTGATGAAAAAACTTTGTGTTTCTATCTCCCCATCGAAACTCATTCGCCTTCGCTCTTTGATACCACAAGAGTTCTTCCTCCTCCATCAATTTTGCCTCCTGCCTCTCAAGATCCCCCCTTCTCTCTACCAGAGCCCCCGTCATTCCCCTTTTCTGTAGCTCCCTCAACTGATCCCTCACCACCCTTAGCTTATGCAAAATCTTCCCAAACGTCGTCCGATTCCATTCTTTGAGGTATGCAAGGCATCTAGACACCTTTCCCATCACCCCCGTAAAATCCCCTTGGTCCACCCATCCATTCCTAACCACCTCTACACTCCCCTCGTGCTCAGCCCATAGCACCTCGAATCTCGTCGGGCGATATCCTCTCCTTTCTTCCCCCCAATCCCTCTCCACCTGGAGCGGATAGACCATGATCGGAATGTGGTCAGAGCCCTCCCTGTACAAATGGACCGAACTAATCCCTGGGAAACCTTCCTTAAAAGCATCGTTGCAAACAACATAATCTAACCTCTCCTGTATAAACTCTCCTCCTGCCCTTCCATTATCCCATGTGAATCTGTTTCCAATAAAAGGGACCACTGACAACCCACCAGCCTCTAGCGCCGATCGAAATCCCTCCATTGCTTCCAACCTGGGTGGCAGTCCCCCTTCTTTATCAGCCGCGCACAACACCTGGTTAAAATCTCCCATAAAAAGCCAGGCTTCATGTGGGTTAGTAGCTAGATGCTTTAGCAATTCCCACGACTGAAATTTCTCCTGCCTCCTCGGCCACCCATAAAAACAAGTTAACCTCCATTTTCCTATTTCCTTATCCGTCACTATAGCATCAATGTGATGCCCCGTGTATGTCTGAATGTCAATCTCCACTCCCTCCTCCCAGCATAAGCTGAGACCCCCTGACCTACCCACACAATCCACTGTAAAGCAGTTCTGGAAGCCCAAGCTACGTCTCACCTCTTCCATGCGCTTACGCTCACACCTTGTCTCCATTAAGAAGACAATTTTGGGGCCCTCCCTCCTCACCAAATTGGTGAGGCGAACAACTGCCCGGGCCTTCCCCAACCCCCGGCAGTTGTAACTTAGCAGACTCATTAGTTCCGGCCGGAGAGGCTTCTCGCCTCCCCCGCCGATAGTAAAAGAGATTCATTGTCCTCCATTCTTCTCTTTTTCTCTCCTACAGCCAACTCATCTATAGCCATTATATCCTCCTCCATCTCATCCCCAGCCCTCTTCCTCCCAAGACTCTTCTCACCCTCAACCAAAGAGCTTCCTGCCCTTGCCATCCGCTTCCACTTTTTAGCACCCTCTTTAATATTTATATTCTTCTCCTTTCCTACTCCCTCCCTCTCATCTTTCCCCCCCTCCCCATCGGCTCCCTTAGATTCCTTATTTTGATTATGGAAAAGTTCACGTTTACACTGAGTGTAAAAACCCATTTTTACACCTCCACTTAAATACATCCACGTATTTACTTAATTAATAAAAAAAATCTGATTTATTGGGAAAGTAAAAGGGAAGAGAACTTAATTACACCAGACCAGTCAGAAGCCCTTTCAACTTCTCCTCCCTGTATCTTTCATCTCCTACCTCTTCGTATCTTTCATCTCCTCCCCTCCACTGTTCAAATTGTAAATTGAACCAGAAAAATTAAAGTTCAAATTTGACATCGTGGACATTAATTTCGCCACTTCGTGCTTGAATTGAGTTGCAATTTTTCCTCGATAGGCGGCGATTGTTGATGGGGTTAGGGTTTATGCATGGTTGGGTGCGATAATCGCGAATGGAAGGCTCTCGAAATAATGGATCGGGTGAACTTATGAGGTCTACTAGGCGGTTGTTGTTGTACCGGACTGTAAGGGGGGTTCGGGATTTAGCGGTGGTGGTTGTGGGGGTGGCTCAAGCTTTAGGGTGGGCGTGACGTGAGTCCTGGCGGATCTGGTCGGATGCGATAAGATGGAGCTGCTGGGCTCCATGCGATAAGAGAGCGTGACTACAATGGGTGTGGTTGGATGCGGTACGGTGGCTGAGTTTGGTGAGGATGGAGTGAGGGGGTGGGTGGGTTTCTTCTGAAACTTTTCCATTATTGCCCTTTCAACTTCTAAAAATTGATACAGTAAATAAAGTAGGACTTCAAAATATCTTACACTTGGCAGAATATTATTGGAAGTGTAAAATCACACATTTTACACTAAGTGTAAATGTATCAACGTCCTTTGATTATTTATCCCCTCCCTCTCCATACTCTCTCCAACCTCCTTTAAACGTTCCCTTTCAACATTTCCTCCAGTGGTCATTTTCTGTGTCATATTACTAATCTCCTCCACCCCTCTAATGATCACTGGATTCTGAACTTGTGCCACGTCTTCCCCTTCAACTCCCTCCTCAAACTCCTCCCCTAGCACACTAGCCAGTGATCGCCTCACCCCTCCTTCCTCTCGATCTCTCTTCTCATGTACCCCCTCTCCTCCATCCTTCCCCCCTCCCTGGAATAAAGCTCTCTCCATCTCCCTCGATCCCTCATCTCTCTCTGATATCCTCTTCAACGGGGATGCTCGGAGCCAATCTCCATATTCGTAGTGGTCCGAGGTATTCTCCTTCTCACAGTCCATCTCCACATGGTTCAAACCCCCGCATATATAGCAAAAATTAGGGAGCCTCTCATATTTCACGTCGACCCATATCCTTTTCTCGTTCATTTTCAACAGCAAGCCCCTCCTTAAAGGCTTTGTTATGTCCACCATGACTCTAAGTCGGAGGAATCTCGCACACACCACAAGATCCCTCTCATCAATTTCCACCGCTCCCCCAAAGGAAGATCCAATGGCTTCTGCTACTTCTTTCGATATCATATTGATCGGTAGATCGTATACTCTGATCCAGAATGGAATTCGATCGAACACTATCTTCGAAGGTTGGTCAGTGCCTGGCTCCTTCAATGCAAGCACTGCCTTATCGAAGGACCAAGGCCCCCCTCTCACCACCTTTTCCTTATCTGCTTCTGTCTTGAACTGAAACAAAAATAAATTATGTCTCAATTCGCGAAAAGCAAAACCATTCTTCAACCTCCAAGCGCCTTTCATGGTGGCTTGTAACGCATAGGTGTTGAAAGGTCTTGTCGACAACAGCGTGCCCACCAGCGTGATCAGTCCTTTCGCCTTTCCTTCCTTCTCCCCGCGTATCCCCACATCTATCTCCGCCCCCTCTTCCTCCGAAACGTTATGTTCCGGCGTGCCCTAACCCCTTTCTCCATGGATGCGAATGCGATCAGCCAAAAGAACCGAGAAAAACAAACCTGTATCTGCTAACCTGACTGTGGTGAAACTCGCACAGCGTCGGCGAGACAGCCCCAAGCTCTCACGGCCGTAGACCGGAGAGGAGGAGGTCGATCCGGAGATTGTCAGGAAACAACCGCCGCCGATCGCCCTTCGTGCCTTAGTATGCGCAGATAAAATTCAAATTATCAAAATAAAGATTAACCGATTAAATGTCAAGCTTACTTCAGATTTTAAAGATTTGTAGGAGTCATTGTCAACTTATTTGTAACTATTTCCATCCTTAATAAACAGTACTCCCTCCGTTTCAAAATACATGGGTTTTCAGTTTTCGGCACGTTTTTTAAGGAGTGAAAAACTCTATAAAATATTGTTTTTTTAATTATTTTTTTTATATAATTTAATACTTATTGGTAATAAGTTTCAAATTATGTAAAAAAATTCATTAAAAAAATAATATTTTATATAGTTTTTCGCTCCTTCACAAACGCGCCGAAAAGTCAAAACCCATGTATTTTAGAACGGAGGAGGGAGTATAAACAATCAATCAAATAAAGTTCAACAAGAGATAAGATTTTGGAATTAAAAAGTCTTAAATGATAAATCCACTTCAGAAGTTGATGGTTGATTGTGGATTGTTGTTGACTCACACACACTCACTCATCACTACCTTCAAAATATCCAACCCAACACAGTCGTATTACTATCAAATTACTCCGATGATGTGATTGTGATTTTGTCAGGTTCCATTAATCCAACTTCCAAGCATATACATATACGTCTTGATCTTTCCCCTAAAAGCACAAAATCAAAAACCAAATCACCGAGGAGTTGAAGATCAATCAGCTGAAAATGGTGTCTCCTACCATCGATATACTCAAGAAGGAGCTTCCGCTGGAGCTGGACGAGGTCGAATTATCCGGTGCGATGCAGCCCGGCCTCGTTCTCGTCGACATCATCAATGGCTTCTGCACCGTCGGCGCTGGCCCTCTGGTACTCCGCTCTATTTCAATTTCGCCGCTAACTTGTTCTCTTTCTTGTTTGATTGTACACCGCCATGTTAAAAAGCTGCAACCTTTGTAGTTCTATGTGTAAAGGTCTGAACTTGAATCATTTTAAAATCGATTGCGCCGAGGAAGTTTCTTACTTGCGATCAGTGGTGATTGAATATTTTGTTAATTGGGCGATTTACGAGTCAGTGTAGTTTGGGATTATGATTTATGGGGCCAAAGTGGTCAATTTGGTCCGGAATCCTATATTCGTTACAGGTTCGATGATTCCACACTCTGAATCATCTGAATTTCATGAAAACTAATTGATTTTTGTCCAGCGGATCATATGTGTGCAAGTAAGGGTTTGAATTTAACAAATTCAGCTTTTCAGCTTCAAATTCTGCTAAAGTTTCATAAAATTTTGAGTTTCGAATCATCTAGGTTGTAAATGAACCGAATAATTTGTGTCCTGCAGATCATAGAAGTTCAACAAGGGTTTGAACTTATCAAATTCAGATTTTCAGG
Source organism: Persicaria tinctoria (assembly GCA_037127255.1). NCBI lineage: Eukaryota > Viridiplantae > Streptophyta > Magnoliopsida > Caryophyllales > Polygonaceae > Persicaria > Persicaria tinctoria. The sequence goes on from JBANSL010000008.1 coordinate 17,546,219, forward strand.
CTTACAGCCTTGCAGCTTCATTTGAATTTCATGAAAATTTTGAGTTTGGAATCATCTAGGTTGTAAATGAACTGACTGATTTCTGTCCTGCAGATCATAAAAGTTCAAAAAGGGTTTGAATTTAACAAATTCGGATTTACAGATTCAGAATTCAGCTAAAAGTTTCTGTTTCTCAAACAGCATACAGATTTTCACTTTAAAGTTGCTTTCAAGTTGAGACAGTTGAACAAGGATCTGTTGTTATCAGCATGTATTGCTACCTGTATTAACTGTGAATCTGGCCCATTTTACAGGCGCCAACAGAGCATAACCCTCAGATCACGAGGATGATCGATGAATCATCAGCGCTTGCAAGGCTCTTCTGCGACAGGAAATGGCCGGTCATGGCGTTCTTGGACTCCCATCATCCCGATAAGCCTGAGCCGCCTTACCCTTCCCACTGCATTGCTGGCTCAGATGAATCGAATTTGGTTCCTGGTAATTTTATTAAGCAGTTCTGATATGTACACAATAGGCCTTTCTCACATGACCCCTTGCTCTCAATGCAGCCTTGAGATGGCTAGAGAAGGAGTCGAACGTGACCATCAGGCGAAAAGACTGCTTTGATGGATTCATAGGCTCTATTGAGCGCGACGGGTCCAATGTCTATCAAGAATGGGTAGCATCCAACAACATCAAGACTGTAAGTGCAACCACTGAACAACCGTTTCTATTTCCGTAGCTTAACTTGTTCTGACTTGCATAGTTTCACATGCTATATGAAGATGGTTGTGGTCGGGGTCTGCACCGACATCTGTGTGCTGGATTTCGTTTGCTCCACCATGTCAGCTAAGACGAGAGGCCTCCTCTGTCCGCTGGAGGATGTGGTGGTCTACTCCAATGCGTGTGCAACGTTTGATTTTCCAGCTGAGATTGCGCGGAACAGAAAACATGGTCTAGCTCATCCTCAGGTAAATGGTAGAAAGGGAGATGCTTTAGTCTAACCGCGCAGAGCAACCGTTGACTCCTTTCGGATGGAACAGTGTATTGTGAAAGGTGCCATTTGCTAATCGACTTGGTTCACTTTCGGTGCAGGAGTTCATGCACCATGTCGGGCTCTACATGGCGAAACAGCGAGGGGCTAAGGTAGCAAGTCAAGTGTCAGTAGTTTCGACAATGCAGCCATGACACACTCTGGAGGGTATTTCGCAGGAGAGTGTTGGATTGTTGTACAATATGAGATTTTGGAGTATGACAGTCCAAATGCAAATAAATATGCACTTCAAAGTCATGCCTAATGAAGGTTTCTGTTTCCTTGTGTTCAAATGCTTGAGTTTTGGTTCCTTTTGTACAATGAAATGAAATCACAACTAATAAATTTCATAACTCAACTGACTGTTTCTGGTGAGTTTTACCTAAATTATAGTATTAAATTATCAAGTTAATAAATCATAAAAGCATTTTAGTTTATTAAAAAAACATTTGAAGTGATGAATCTATATTCAATTTTCAAACTTTCACAACTTTTCAATTGAATATCAGATTTGTGCTTATAATAATATATCAAAACGAAACTATAGATGAATAGAACATCCATAGGTAACTTGAATTGTGTTGTCTATTGGATTCAGTTGATCTGTTTACTTTTGAGAAGAAATTTGTTTCAGTTAAAGTACACCAAGTTCTGCAAATTAAACTCAAGAATTGCACACAGATGAACCAAATAGGTCTGTCTCTCTGAATCCTTGTTAGTGTTGCTTGCTTGCATCCGTAGCTTTGATATGTGAATACACAATCCTCTCCAATGTGCTTATCCACGCCTCCAAACCCGAATCCTCAGATCTTTCGTTTGTATAGCTCTCGGCATCATAGCAACATCAACTCAGCCTATTCCGTGCACTGATTCAATCACTTCATTGGATTCATGGTTGGAGGGCGAAGAACCCTTATTTGGATGTGCAACTGTCATAAACTAGGCTGCAGTCGTCCTCAGGATCAACTACATTTATAAGCTGATCCAACCCAAACTGCTTTGCTACGCGATGCAACGCAAGAATCAACTCATCATGTCCTTTGATAGCCTAAATCTACGGAAACCATCAGTCAAAGGCCTCATATGAACAATTTCAATTGCTGCTTGACAGTTAACCTAAACAGTTTCCCTAAACTGAATCATGATTCAAATTCCATTTACTGCATCACCACCAACTGCATTCAGATTAGTCAAAGGCCTCATATGAACAATTTTAATTGCTGGTAGATAGTTGATCAACTAAACATTTTCCCCAAATTGAACCATGATTCGAATCCACCAGTTACCGAGCTTGGGTGGAGCAACAAACACGGTTTAGCTCATCCTCATCCTCAGGTAAACACCTTTTCGCCAACTCCTTATTCCGAGCTACTGAGAAACACAAAATTCCCTTTCCTAAACATAGCAATGCCAACATCCAATCTCATATTGCAAACGTATTGAACTCGCATTCATAGGCACATGACATAGTGATATAGAGAGATTGATACGAAAATGCACCAAAGTGATACAAAAGTGAACATTTTAATACAAATCTAGACCAACAAACTGCAAGCCACAAAATGATACATAGATAGATATACATTGAAGACTGCATAGATAGATATACAAAAGTGTTACTTGCGTGCTTCAACGAGTGCTTTGATATGTGCATACACAATGTTCTCCAATCTGCTTATCCGCGCCTCAAAATCCAAATCCTCAGACCTTTCGTTCATATAGCTCTCAGCATCACAACTTCTTCCTTCTGCAGCTTTGCTTGTTCCGTGTACTGATTCCATTTCTTCATTGGATTCGTGGTTGGAAGGTGAAGAAACCACATTTGTACCACCATCATTCTTGATCTGTGCTCCTTCAGACTGTTTTGTTTTGTCTGCAGAACATATACCTTCTGTTGCCACATCAATCTCCAAAGAGCAGTCATCATCAGAATCAGAATCAACTAGATTTACGACTCCATCCAATCCATCCAATCCATTGATTTGTGCACCCGTCAAGGAGGAAGTTTGATGCTTTTCCTTGGAATATGTTTCTTCTATTGCCACATCCGGTGATGCAATTGCACACGGAGATGATCTTCCAGCACCATTAGAATCAGAATCATCAGAATCAGCTACATCTATGACTTCAATTCGGCGAGGGAATCTAGGAGGACAACAATCCATAGCATTTTCCACCTTCACCTTAGGGATTTCTTGATCCAATCCAAACTGCTTTGCTACGCGTTGAGGATGATATCTTTCAATGGTAGAATCAAACCCAGAGAGCTCACTGGTCTTTAGGAGTTCTTTTCCACCGCGCTTAGAAAACACACCATACGGACACCACAAGAAGGCCTTTTCGCCAAAGGCTATGGCAGACCTCAAGTCCTTGTCTTTCGGAATCTTCACATTGCTCCATCTAGCTAATCTCGGATAGTCCTCATCGGAATACATCCAGTTCGGAACTGGCTTCAGCATGGGGAATCTCTCCCAAGCCCAGACCTGACCAAGATGGAAAAGCGCGAAGAGATTGAGCTGGACAACAACCAGCTGCGTGAAACGCAGCCTTTTTGACAAAGCAGTCAGATCTTTATACAGCATTAGAAGAACAGCTGACCCGAGAGCAATCTTGATCCCTCTGGATAACCGAACTGCGATAGGAAAGACGTGCTGGTTGATGATGCTATTACAAGCTGCACAAGGAAAAACAAACCTCGATAGCCACAGCGAGAGGAAACCCGCGTGCTCTAAGTCACTTCCGCATCCCATGAATTTCTCCATCCATTTGCCCGGTGTTGCATTTCTCGTTTTACTCCTTATTAACTCCTTCCTTGCAAGCTCCAACTGATCCACAATCTTGAGTGACTCGGCATCACCATCCAGAGTGTGTAAGGCTGAGACTCCCAAAGCTGAAAATCCACCCAGGACTGACATATCCTCCAATGTCAGAGTTGCCTCGCCCCATGGAAAATCAAAGGTGTTTGTTCGTGAGCACCATCTTGAAGCCAACTCCAATATCAAGTCATCATGTCTTCTGATCACATACATCGAACACATGATAGCTTCGTAGATGCCTAATGGATGAAAACATGTTAGTCTTACACCAAATCAATGTCTCATGACAGTATGAAACTATGGATAATTGGATATCACTATATCAGGATCAACACCTGCATTCAGATTCGCTAAGGCCCTGTTTGGTATCAAATATCGATATAGTAATATGTTAAACACTATCAAGTGATGAACACTTTCAAGTTTCAATTGCTTGTAGTTAACTAAAGTTACTAAACATTTCCCCTAAGGAACGGTGTTAAGACACATTAGGTTTTAAAGCTACATTAGGATAATGTGGCTATTTAAGGAGTGATTTTGCCCTATATATATTAGGGTATATTTTATAGAGGTTTTAATTTTTAAAAAGTATGATAAAAAGGAAAATACTACTATTATTAAATGTCAAATTGGTTATTATTTATTATGTATTACTAATAAATATTAAATTATAAAAAATTAATACTTTTATTATATTTATTATTCTAATTTTTTTTTATGTGAGTAGTAAAGATTGATTCAAAATACATTCAAACAAAGTATATGATTATAGCTAGGTTTGGCAACAAAACAAAAAAAACGGGTGAATGTGAATCAACACGGTTTCGCGCCATCAAAAAAGCATATCAAATTATCAATAAGATTGGCCATTGCACCAAAAAAATATAAAATAAAATAGATTGTTTGATCGATATATTGTTTGATCAAATTGGCCAGCCCTTGCCTGGTCTAATTTACACTATCAGCCAACAGCCGTGACCGATCCGATAACGAATTCGGGTTACTGGATCAACACATCCTGATTGTCGTATTCATTTGAACTATCATATGGATGTACGAGTTCGTTCCGACCTGCTTGAATGTTGTTTTGTTCATGACATGTTGTGTGCTACGTAGTATATATTGCTATATTAAGATGATTGTGATCGATCCAATAAGGTGTGAGTACTAGATTTCACTTTCTTGACCATCGTCATCAGTTAAGACGATGTGGTCAATCAAATATGTCTTCTTATCGCCATTCATTGTCAACTGCCAATTCGTTAAATTTCTCCATTCATAGATTAAAGTATTCAATAGGCAGCTTCTCTTACACCGCCAAACGTAAAAAACCGATCGACACATTCATGAGAAGATAAATATTTGTGTGTAAATTACAGAAAACCACCCTTAAGATAAAATTTTAAATTGAAAATCACCCACAAATTTATTTTTCTTTCAAACAAAACCCTTTTTTATGTGTAAAAAGTTATAAAGAAAAAGTTATGGTTTCATATGTTCTTAAATGTGTTGTTTACTTTATTATATAATTAATTGGGTTCTATTGAATATAAAAAGTGAGAATTTAACATTTTTAAAATAATTTTTACACATAAAAATGGCCATGGAGTATAAACTTTTATTTCAAGGATAGTTTTGTAAAAACTCACTTAAAATAAGGGAAATTTTTCTGCAATGTATCCTAAATGTTTCCTACATCTAGCCGAATTCCCATTTATATGGATTTGACAATGTAGTCATGGCTATTCGACTTCCAAAGAGATCAAAAGACCAGGAGCCAACTACCTTGATTACTACAAGTAATTAAAGTTGTCCTTTGATTTACCTCTATAAAGGGCATATTGCCCATAATCTAGCGTCATACAAAAATGGATCTCTGTTAGTGTTACTTTTGTTACTAGAGTGCATACACTAAGTTCTCCAATTTGTTTATTCGCGCCTCCAAATCAAAAGCCTCGGTTATTCCAGATGTATAGCTCTTGGGATCACAAATTGCAAGCTCAATTTGCAAACTGCTGGTTCTTCTTCCATGTATACTGACCCGTTCACAAAGGCCATTGCTTCGCTCGATTCATGGTAATTGGAACGTGGAGGAAACAAAGTCGTATGTTGCAGTTGTGCTAAACCACTTCGGTCTTATCATCATCTTCCCGATTCATCTATAACTTCAATTCGGTCAGGGAATCCGGCCTAGAGCCTAGAGGGGGAGAATTAACCGTCTTTTCCACCTTTACTTGTGAGCTTATCGAGTATTTTTGCTGCTTCTGACATTTCTCGTCAAAGGCATTCATAGTTGGCAATGTAGGGCATGCCTTCACATCATTGTCACCTGGTATGGAGATGTATGTTGGGGACTCGGTAAGGGCATTTTAGTCATTTCAAGTAAGCATATAGGTTGGTGGTTTAGGCGCCAAGAACACAACCAACACTTTCCCCTTTTTGTTTCCATTTTCTGTAAAACTCTCTCGGTTGAATGAATGAGAGATTTTGTGATCATTTTAGCTTGTGTTCATTGAGTGATTCACACAAGTTCAAACCTGGGGTCCAAGCGGAACTGCCTTGCTACGTGCTGAGGTTGATTTTTTACAATGCAAGAATCAAACCTTCTGAGCTCACGGGTCTCTATACATCGACCAAAAAACGCGGGATCTAATTTAGGGTGTTATTCGAGCCGAACGAGCTGAGTATTGCTTGCTCATATTTCGTTCATTTAGGATTTGAACGAGCTCGAATCAAGCATAAAATTTGGCTCGAGCTTAAAAGTGTGTTCATACTCGGCTCATTTAGAAAATGAACGAGTTTAGACCGAATTTTATCGAGCCGAGAGTACTAGTCGAATTCGAGCTACTCATGTTCACATAACACCCCTAAATCTATTCCTTAATGCTTAGCAAACAAAGAATAAGGTCCCCCAAAAAAAGCCTTTTCAAAAGAATGAGGATCCTCTAGTCCGCATTTATAATCCTTACTATAGTCCTGCTTTTTTAATTGGTTGAAAATAATTATAAAACTACCTCATTTATTTTAAAAAATAATTAAATAATTCGACACGTCCAATCACGCGATACAGACTATATTATGGACCATAAATGTGGACTAAGTGATCTCAACCTTTTTCAAAGGAGTCTATAGCAGATCTAAAAAAAAATTATGTGCTAAAATAGAGTTACTCGTATTATTCCAATTTATTTTAAGCTAATTAATGATTATATATTGCTGCGTTATATAAAGGCGGGGCGTGGGGCAATGGGTCCGGGGGATCGGTCCAGTTCTATTCTCCGAAACGGTCCACTGTTAAGAGCCCGGTTACTACGAGGGAGATCTAGATATATAAGAAAACAGAAGAGCCCTTTTTATGAAAGTTGAAACTCGCCATTGCAATCGCCGGAGTCGCTCAATCAATCATCTGCCTAGATTTTGTCTTCATCAGGCCTCAGCCATGAGCACGGGCACGGGCGCCCTCCCTGAAAAGCGTTTGGCGGATGCAACCACCGAATCTGTGAAGCGATCTAGGATAACCGAATCTCCGGAGGATTATCAGTCGATCGACGGTTTTGCAAAAGGTTCGCCCTCAATCCATGAATCAATCTGTTTTCTTTTTCACGCCGCCCGCATCCATCTTCATTCATAATCGATAATTGATTACATCCCTGGATTGAATCGCTAACTGATTATTTCTTTAAGGGTAGCTAGGGTTTCTTAATTATTTCCTTTTGATATATGGGGATTACTTTTTTTTTTGGATTCAAAAGTGGCCTAGAATGCCCTGATTTTATTGAAATTAGATAGCAGAAACATCCAGGGAGCCTTATAAACTCCGAGGCAATACAACTAGCTAGGTGGCTCCGTGTAACTAGTAGTTAATTAAAGATGGATAGCTAATAGCTAGGGTTTCTTAGAGGTCGTTTGATATCGATATCAGTTGATATCAGGATATCCTTGTTTGGATCAGAATTGATATCGATCGATAGCAAGTATATCGATATCAAATTACTCCGCTCATATTTCCAAGCAACCACCCACATTCAGCAACATCGAATCAAAATACTGAGCTAATAACAAATGAAATGTAGAATCAATCCACAAAAAACCAATATTCACTCAAAAGAAACACAAAAATCAACATCAGCGAAATCCAAAGAGCAAGGGGCGAGCAAAGCAATCCAGATTAGGGTTTCAGAAATCGAACGAATAACAAATGAAATGTAGAATATTATCAATCCACAAAAACCAATATTCACTCAAAAGAAACACCAAAATCAACATCATCGAAATCCAAAGAGCAAGGGACGAGCAAAGCAATCCAGATTAGGGTTTCAGAAATCGAACGAAGGGAGGAGCAGCAGACAGTCGAATGAAACCTAGGTGAGGATTTCATAATAAATCGAATGAAACCTAGGTGAGAGGAGAGGAGAGCAGCAGTAGTGAAGAATACGGCGGAGCGGAGATTGAGCAGCAGCGACGAACGGCCTTGGAGAAGAGAGTCGAGATCAGCAGTGGAAGAGGAGTCTAATATCTTGGATATTAATTGATATCCCTCAAAAAAGCAGTATATCAAACTGCCCCAAAATTAGTATATCAAGTGATATCGATATCTTCCCTAACCAAACACTAGATATCAATACCAAACATGCCTTTAATTATTTCCTTTTGATATATGGTGATTACTGTTGGCTTCCTTGTATCCCTCTAATTAGGACGATTTGATATATTGCCACGATTTGATATATTGCCATCTGAGTGATTGCATCTGTGTTGGCCAATGCATTACACAACCTATCCTATCTGTTTAATTTCATCAGCTGAGAATATCGATGTCTTAATTGGGTACAAACTCATCAATGATAATTGAGTACAAACTCATCAATAATTGAGTACAAAACTACAAACTCATTAATCTAGTTCTAGTTGTGTAGGGAAAGGTGCGGGAGACAATCACAACCACAATGTTACGGGAGAAGTTTCAGATTCAGATGATGATATGTACTTTGACCCTCCAGGCTCAATTGAGATGTATAGTTGGAACAAGATCTCAGGCTGGCAGCCGAAGCCGCCGGATCCCATCCCTGCCTTTACCAACCGAAGCAGTACATGGAAACCCCACTTGAATTTTTGCTTTCTATGTGTGGCCGAGACTGGACATTTGGCTTATGAGTGTCCCTACAGATGTGAAGAAATTTTCGACAATGTTCGGTGTTGGAAGAAAGTTGACCATGATGGTAACCATCACTATGGTTATCCTTCAGAACCCTGCGCCGACTGTGAGAATACCAAGTTTGGGTGTCACAAGCATTGTTTCTAATTCTAATTGGTATTGTTTCTTCTACTAGAGTGGGACTTAGTCGTAGGATACCGGTTATAGACTTATTTGCAGGAGTTGAACTTAGTTGATCATGCATGATGAATTGATAACCATGAATATGGTTATATTTTCTCATGAAATGGTAATTGGTTGAAAGATTAATAAATTAATTAAATAGATTTCAAGTTTCTGTAGTATACTCTCTTCGGATTCCCCCTCACATTCCAGGTACAGTTAAGGCACATCTTTCCCTCACACCCCTTTGATGTTGTAAATGGACCTAGCTTTCATGGAAGATTGTGACATCAAAGTCATACTGTGCAGATTGAGATGTACTAGCTAGGCGATTCTTGGCATAGGCGCGAAACCTTCGCATAGAAGGTATCGGGACGTTGCTCTATCCTTGCTGCGCAAGGTGGCCGGGCAGCAGGGCAGGGAGGACGTGTGAGTCCCCTATGATAGGGTATCAATGCTACTCGATGAAGCCAATGATGGCGAGACGCTAGGATAATTCTCTTCCTGAAGGCCATACCATTTCCTTCTGTTTGGAGATATGGTTGCGCTTGGTTGTTTGTTTGGACTTAGTTACTTAGTTATGCATGATACGATGATCCAAAGATATACTCCGGTAATTACGTATTTACGTATATTATCAGTGGAGATAATTACATGAAATCTAATGAGATGTAAATTAAATTATATAATGATGAAGTAATGTACTCATCGGCTAAAGATAAAATAATAAATTTTGTAACTACTTAAAATATGAAGTTGCATATTTATATTAAAACAATTAATTATATTAGTCATCAAAATTTTTTTTTTGTACCGTAGGCAATAATTAAGACATCTTTACGCAGAAAGATCATCCTTGATCATCTCCCTATTCAAAGGGAAGGTATACAAGTTACATATAGAATCACATCTAGTAATAAGATCAGCTGCTGAATTTGCTTCTCTAAAGCAGTGGCAGAAAGTTGTTGATGTGAATGCTGCACGAAGTCTTTCGATCTTCTTAATAATTCTAAGGATCTCCCATGGAACTTTAGCAGGATCATTGATTGCATTGACCACCAAAAGGCTATCTTCTTCAACTATCACTCGCTTCCATCCTCTAGTGCGGGCTAATTCTAACCCCAAACAAAACGCAAGGGATTCAGTTAAGAGTACCGATCCCTTTGGAACATGTTGTTGGAAAATTTCAATTACTTTTCCATTCCAATCCCTAACTATACCTCCAATTTTGCATTCTCCATTATTTTTAATTGATCCATCGACATTTATTTTGAAAACCTCCTTTAGTGGTTTTTTCCATTTAATATGTCGACCTTCCCTCTTCCTTTGTATTGGTGCTTCCATATTTTTATCTTCTTTCCAATCCTTTATATTGGTTAGGGTTTTCTGTATTATATGGCAAGCAGAGATATTTTTATCAATGTTGTTTTTATTGTTGTTTTTGAAGATTATGGTATTCATGGCTTCCCATATATTTTGCCAAATGAAACATAAATCATTAAAGTTTGGATTGTTATTCTTTATTTGTTTAACATATGAAAGAGTTAAATTAGCATTCCTATTCCCAATGAGAGATTTATTCGTCTTGACCTCATAAGCATTGATCACGGACTTAGTAAACTTTCATTACACAACCTATCTGGTTACCTTTCATCAATTGAGAATATCAATGTCTTAATTGAGTACAAACTCATCAATCTAGTTCTAGTTGTGTAGGGAAAGATGCGGGAGACAATCACAGCCACAACAACAACGTTACCGGAGAAATTTTGGATTCAGATGATGATATGTACTTTGACCCTCCGGGCTCAATTGAGATGTATAGTTGGGACAAGATCGCAGGCTGGAAGCCGAAGCCACCGGTTCCCCTCCCTGCCTTGAGCGACAGAAGCTGGACCGAGCCTCTGGATGCTTGCCTTATATGTAGGGCCTTGATTGGACATATGGCTTACGAGTGTCCCTACAGATGTGAAGAAATTTTCGACAATGCACGGTGTTTGAAGAAAGTTCACAATGATGATAACCATGACTATGGAGAACCCTGTGCCGACTGTGAGAATACCGAGTTTGGGTGTGATGTGCATGGTTTCTAATTCTAATGGTTTGTTTCTTCTACTAGACTTGGATTTGGACTTAGTTGCAGTATTTGAACTTGGAGGACTTTTTGTTGGTGTAATTATCTTTCAGCCTTTTATGACAGTGTAGGCCACTAGCTAGCTATTCCTAACAAGACCATGTTTTATGTCATTTGCCGACATTATTACGGTCCGGATAAATACACCACAAATCTTGCACATCGTTTTCGATGTGCAAGGGTGAAGTGGGTTAATTAATTAAAAAGGAGTGTTAATTAATTACAAAGTCTTAAATAAACGTGCATTTAAAAAAGAGGATTTGTGGTGTATCTAACAACACCTATTATTTACGTGGTTTTTTTACTTAGCTACTGCTTGTTGTATGTCACTTTTCTTTTGAATCAATTAGTTACAGGAAAAAAAAGGAGAAACTAATGAAACTCAAAGATGTAATAATATCTTCTATATAATGTTTATATGGTCCATGTGTCTTCGCGGTTTAATTATATTAAGTCCACATACCTTATATTATAGTTATGGTTTTAATATAAGAGTCGGAACCGTGATAGATAGGTACCGGGTTAAAGACGTTAAAATCTGAGAGCATTTAATATATGAAAAGACCTCCCTCTTCTCCTGTCTAGCACAATTACGTAAATTCATCCTCTTTATATACATACTAATTAAGTTAATTGTATTTAACTAAACTAAGAGTTTCATTGAATATATTGAATTAAGTGAAGAGTTGTTTCTCTTCCATTAATGTTAGGAACTCTATTAAGTGTTTTAATTAATACATGAATGAAGAACGTATGCATGGAGTTGTGAAGTTGTAAATGTTATACATGCTTACTTTCACACTATAAAAGAAAGAGGAAATGGAGGGTTTTAATCCATCATAAAACAACTTGATAGATTACATAGGTCTTAATATTGTATAGTGGGCTAAAAGTCCATTAAGGCCCAATATCTTTGTAACCTATATATATGTTATATCAATGAATGGAAACCCTAAGGAGGACATTACAATCAATCTCATGATCTTACATGGTATCACAGCCTAAGATCCAAAGACCCTAATTATCTTTTTCTTCTTGTTCTACCCAAACCCTAGCCGCCACCTCCCTGTGCCGCCCCTCCCCCGCCGGCGCCGCCCCCTTCCCCCCACCGGCCACCCCTTGCCGACAGCCCCCCCTCTCCCTCTCTCTCTCTCGTACCCCTCTGTCTCCCACCTGTCCCAATGGCCACCGATCCGCCCCCCACCAAATCGCCCTTCCACTCCGCTCTCACGATCTCCAACATCAAAAATTGCATCCCCATCATCCTTGATCATGAGTCCAGTACCTACACCATGTGGTCGCACCTCTTCACGACCCATGTTAAGGCTCATAAAGTCCTCCACCACATTGACTCCTCCGCCAAACGCCCTGATAGCGAAGACGACGATCTCTTCGCTCAACTTGACACCATTGTCCTTTAATGGATCTTCAACACCATCTCAAAAGATCTATTGACCACTATCCTCGACCCTAAAGACTCCGCCTTGAATGCTTGGAAGAAACTTCAGGATATCTTTCAAGATAACAAGTCCACCCGTGCTGTCTATCTTGAGCACGAATTTTCAAGTTGCAAACTTTCGTCTTTCCCATCGATATCTGCCTACTGTCAGCACATCAAGACCTTGGCTGATCAGCTCGACGCCGTCGACTCCAAACCCAGCGCCACCCACCTTGTTCTCCAGGTTCTCTCGGGCCTCCCTTATGAATACAACGCTGCTGCTACCCATATACAGCAGACGGAACCTCTCCCTACGTTCGAAAAGACCCGGTCACAACTGATCCTGGAGGAGACTCGCCTTCACTGTCAGACAACCGACGCCGCCAAAGACAAGACGTCGTTGGTCTCGTCCAGTGACATCATCGAGCAGCTCGCCCTCCAGCCTGGCCGCACCAACGATCAGCAGGGACCGAGAGGCGGCGGGCGCGGCCGCGGCAGAGGCCGCGGCGGTCGCAGCAACAGCCGCCCGCAGCAATACGATCCCCGCCACCCCTCTTGGTACCCCAACCCTGGCTACCCTCCTTGGATGCCCTATGGCTACCCCGGTGCGTCGTTTCGTGGACCTGCCCCATATCCCAACCGTCAGCAGGGCTTGTTGGGTCCTGCTCCCCGTCCATCGTCCGATCAGGCATACCCGACCGATGTGCACAACGCCTTCTCTTCCATGCAGCTGACACCTCCTGACGGCGCTTGGTACATGGACAATGGCGCCACCTCTCATATGACGAACTCCTCAGGTACTCTCTCATCTCTTTCTTTTAAGGGTCCTGCTCATTCTATTATCGTCGGCAACGGTGGTCGCCTTGCTACTTCGGGCATTGGCCACACCACACTACCAACCCCTACCAATCCTCTGCACCTCAACAATGTTCTTATTGCCCCCAAACTTGTCAAAAACCTTATATCTGTCCGTCGGTTTACCACTGACAATGATGTTTCTCTTGTGTTTGATCCGTTTGGTTTCTCTGTGAAGGATCTTACTACGGGGGTTACTCGCCTGAGATGTAATAGCACCGGGGAGCTCTATCCTGTGTCATCGCCCTCACCATCCAGCCCGTCAAGTCCAGTCTCCCTCTCGGCATCATCATCCAGTCTTTGGCATGCTCGTCTTGGTCATCCCAGTCCTGCAATTTTAGATTTACTTCGTTCTAAGAGTCTTGTCCAATGTAATAAAGAGCACCGCTCTAGTTTATGTTCGTCTTGTCAGTTAGGCAAGCATGCCAGACTCCCTTTTCAGCGATCTTTAAACACTACTTTCGCACCTTTTGATATTATTCATAGTGATATTTGGACATCTCCTGTGCCTAGCAAGGAGGGTCATAAGTATTACCTTTTGTTTCTGGATGATTATACACACTTCTTATGGGTTTTCCCTTTGCACTTTAAATCTCAAGTGTTCCCTATCTTTGCCAAATTCCACGCTTACATCAAAACACAATTTCACGCCTCTGTCAAGTGTTTCCAATGCGACAATGGCCGCGAATTTGACAACAAAGAGTTTCGCACTTTCTTCAGTACCAATGGGATCTCCTATCGCTTGTCCTGCCCCTACACCTCCCAACAAAATGGCAAGGCCGAACGAATCATCCGAACCATTACCAATATGATGCGCACCCTTCTTTTCCACACATCCATTCCCCTCCCTTACTGGCCTTACGCCTTGTCCACCACATGCTACCTCCTCAACATACTCCCTTCCACCACCCTCAACCATCGCTCACCTTTTCAGGCACTGTATTGCACTATGCCTATATATGATCACCTTCGTATATTTGGTTGCTTGTGCTTCCCTAATCAGGCATCCACCGCCCCCCACAAGCTTCACCCTCACTCTACCCCTTGTGTCTTTCTTGGCTACCCGTCCGATCATCGCGGCTATATTTGCCTCGATATCAAGACTCACAGGATCATTCTCTCTCGTCATGTCACCTTTGATGAGTCGCGATTTCCCTTCGCCTCTCCCACACCCCCTGTGTCGTCGCCAGAGTCTGATTCACCATTCCCTCACTTCATTCTTCCCCAGAGCTCTCGAGGTGCTCCTACGTCTCCCCCTCCCCCGCCACCCCCCATCACAAGACCACACACCCGCAGCGTCTCCGGAGTCTTCCGACCCCGGCAGATCGTATCCATGACCACCACCCATCACCCCGCTATCCCCCGTCCGCAACCTCATCACACACCATCCCCTCCCCTACGTGCGGCGCCCGCCGCTACCCCTGCCGCGCCCGCCGCAACCCCAGCTGTGGCGCCCGCCGCAAGTTCCCCCCCTCCTGGCGGCACCAGCCGCAGCCACAGCGGCGCCCGCCGCACCCCCTGCCGCGCCCGCCGCAACCCATTTTGCGGCGCCCGCCGCTCCACCCCCCCCTCCTGGCGGCGCCCGCCGCACCTGCCTCGCCTGCCCCCGTCTCCCCCGTCCTTCCCGGCTCCCAGCCCTCCCTCTCCCCCATCCCCACCTCCCACAAAACAGCCCTCCTCGACCCGAATTGGCAGGCGGCTATGCTCGACGAATACATGGCCCTTACAAAGAATGGTACTTGGGTTCTTGTCCCACGCCCTCCAACGGCGAACGTCGTTCGCTGTATGTGGCTCTTCCGTCACAAGTTCCGCTCTGATGGGACGTTGGAGCGCTATAAAGCACGTCTTGTCGTCAACGGTCGGTCCCAACAGGTAGGCATTGATTGTGATGAGACCTTCAGCCCCGTGGTCAAACCTGCCACTATCCGAGTGGTTTTAAGTTTAGCTCTGTCGCGCAAATGGGCCATTCATCAGCTCGATGTCAAGAACGCTTTTCTGCATGGTCACCTGAATGAGACAGTCTACATGTTTCAGCCGCCGGGATTTACTGATGCCGATCGTCCTAAGCACGTCTGTCTCCTAAAGCGCTCTCTGTATGGTCTGAAACAGGCTCCTCGAGCTTGGTTCCAGCGCTTTGCTTCTCATTTGCTCCGCTTGGGTTTCATTGGCAGCCGCTCGGATTCGTCCCTGTTCATCTATCGCAGAGGCTCCAACATGGCATTTCTGCTACTATATGTTGACGACATCATTCTCACCGCCTCTTCTGATGCTCTTTGAACGTCAATTATTTCACAGCTCAGTGCTGAATTCGCTATGTCAGATTTGGGCCCGTTGTCTTACTTCTTGGGAGTTGCTGTTCAGCGGCACTCGTCTGGGCTATTCCTCTCACAGAGTAAGTATGCGGCTGAAATTGTTGCTCGGGCTAACATGAGTAACTGCAATCCGGTCGCCACCCCTGTCGATACATCGAACAAGCTCAGCGCTCACTCAGGTCCTTTGGTCGATGATCCGACGCTGTACAGGAGCCTTGCTGGTGCTCTTCAGTATCTCACCTTCACCAGACCAGATCTCAGTTACGCCGTTCAGCAGATCTGCCTATTTATGCATGCCCCCAGGGAACCCCACTTTCATGCCTTAAAGCGGATCATTCGGTACATCAGCGGCACACTCGAGCTCGGCACCACGATCACTCCTTCCTCTAAGCTTGACCTTGTTGCATACACTGATGCGGATTGGGGTGGTTGTCCTGACACGCGTCGCTCCACGTCTGGTTACTGTGTCTTCCTCAATGACACCCTTGTGTCATGGTCGGCCAAGCGTCAATCTGTCGTGTCTCGCTCCAGCGCTGAAGCCGAATACAGGGGAGTTGCCAACGTTGTCTCTGAGTGCTCTTGGCTCCGCAATCTCCTGCTTGAGCTCCGTTGCCCTCTTATGAAGGCCACTTTGGTCTATACTGATAACATTTCTGCCGTCTATCTCGCTAGCAACCCGGTCCAGCATCAACGCACGAAGCACATTGAGCTTGATCTCCACTTCGTCAGGGACAAGGTTGCCCTAGGACATGTCCGCGTTCTCCATGTCCCGTCCTCGTATCAGTACGCTGATATATTCACCAAGGGTTTACCTCGACAATTGTTCATTGATTTTCGCTCCAGTCTCACTGTACGACCCCCTCCAGTTTCGACTGCGGGAGTTTGATAGATTACATAGGTCTTAATATTGTATAGTGGGCTAAAAGCCCATTAAGGTCCAATACCTTTGTAACCTATATATATGTTATATCAATGAATGGAAACCCTAAGGAGAACATTACAATCAATCTCATGATCTTACACAACTAAATGAAAAGACAAGGAGAAGAAAATATTGTTTACTCATATATCTTGGATCGTGTTTCCACATCAAAATTTAATCTAATGGATTCAGGTAGTTTTTGTATGTGTCTCCTTGCAAAGGATATCGCGGGTTGATTTGTGTAAAATCTAGATCTTATTTGTTATAGATTTTATGATCGAAATCGAATAAAAGCTTACAATTGGTATCAGAGCGAGTTTAGATTTTACCATTCACCTTTAAATGGTTGTATTTGGGGTGATCGGCGTAAGGTTGTTGGTGCGAATCGGTCATAGAATTCGAATAATGTTGCAAATTGCCGATCTCCATCCTCGCATAATGTTGCAATTGTCGATCTTCATCCTCAAATTAATTGTTTATGCCGTTTTTATCGACTTTAAATATAAGTTGAATAGGAGTAATATATTGTTTATGTTCAATCGCATAAAATTTTAATAAGCACAATTAATTAAATTCATGAAGGTTGCCGAATTATATGTATTTTAAGTTTTGTTGACTTGAATTGAAGTCTATTATAGAAAAGTGTTTGACCAAATAATTTGGTGGAATGGTTATCGGCATTATAGTAGTTCTCTCCAACCCAAATTTTGCATAGCATAAAAGTGTTGGATAAAATATAAGCCCAATTACCCAATTGTAATTAGGGTTAACTATTTTGTACTTATATAAATATTCTAATAATAGCGAAGGCAACCCAACGGAAATTATTCATTCTGATATGATATCAGACTTTCTCTAGGGTTTTCTAATTTTTTTCCCTAGTCTACCATCGATCCTCTCATCCTTCTTCCCCCTCTCTGTCGTCGACCATCCTCTGTCGCCGGTCATCCTCTCCCTTTCGTCGACCCTCCCTCCTCCCACTGTTGGCTTCTCCGTCCCCTGACAGTTGTCAACTACCCAGATGTTCCTCCACCCTCTCTGTTGCCGGCCACCACCCGTTGGCCACCCTCCTTCCTCCTATATCAACCGCTCCCTCTCCTGGCGGCGCTCCAGCCTCTACCTCTCTCAGCATCGCATCTCTTTTTGTTTCCCCTCTCTCCATTGCTCTCCTTTTTCCACCAAACCCTAATTCGGTGGATCTGACATTGTGTCATGTCACCATTAGCATTGTGTCCTGTCACTCTTGCCTCTGTGTCCTGTCACCCTCTTTGTGACGGTAATCTACCTCGCACCAGCAGATCGACGACGATTATGACTTTCTACAATCAACAAAAGCCTCCCGTCGAGGTTATCACCCCTTCAAGTCATTTACAGAGGGGGTATTCCCCCATTGGAGCCCTTCCCCAGGGCTACTCGACCTATGCCCTTCCACCTCCCCCGTACGCCTCTCCAACGAGGCCAAACCCGAGCCAGCAGGGACTCCTCGGGCCCTCTCCACACCATTTGGATTAGGCCCTAGCAGCGGGATCATCGTCATCGTTCCGACACAGGCAGCCATGCTTCATGACACCTATAGGCGTGTCAATTGCCAATCCGAATTGATACATGGATAGCGGAGCCACTGCGCACATGTCGCACAACCCAGGTATAATTTTTATCCCTGCTTCTAAGAGCCTTTCTTCATCCATTATTGTCGGCAATGGTGAACGCATTCCTACCTTGGGTCTTGGAAAAACTACATTACCGACCCCTACCACCAACCTAAGCCTTAACAACATCCTCGTCTCCCCCGGCTTAATAAAGAACCTTGTGTCCATTCGTCGCCTCACCACAGACAATAATATCTCCATTGAGTTTGACCGCTTTGGGTTTGTTGTCAAAGATTTCACAACTGGGGCCCCGCTTATGAGATGTAATAGCGCTGGAGACCGTTATCCCGTCACCTCAAATATATATCATGCCACAAATAACATACATCATGTCACCTCCCCTGCAACAACCAATCTATCAGCAGTTGCCCGTTCTGCATCTCTCTGGCCCGCCCGTCTTGATCATCCAGGCTCTCCGGCTTTTGAGTCTCTCAGGTCTAAATTTTTTTCCTGCAATAAAGCCCCTCCCTCCACTAGTTACCCGGCGTGCCAGCTTGGCAAACACTCTAGTTTGCGTTTTGCCACTTCTTATACTTAGGTGCACGCTCCATTTGACATCATTCATAGTGATCTATGGACTTCTCCTATTATCAGTCATGATGGTTTCCGTTATATATGCACTTGTGTTGGTTGATGCATTCTCTCATTATTTTTTGGGTGTTTCCCCTAAAGTACAAATCTGAAGTTGTTACTCACCTTATGACCTTCCCATTAACCTCCCCATTAGCCTTGTCAGCACCCAATTCAACCTCCCCATTAAATCCTTTCAATGTGACATGGGCGGTGAGTTTAACAACAATGCCCTTAAATCTTTCTTCTCTACTCATGGCATTCAGTTCCGCTTCTCCTGTCCCCACACGTCCTCCCAAAATGGGAAAGCCGAACAGATCATTCGCACCCTTACCACTTACACGAGAACTCTCGTTATCCATGGGCATGTCCCCCTGCAGTATTGGCCATATGCTATTGAATCAGCATGCTATCTTATCAACATCACTCCTTCCACAACCATCCAGAATTGGTGCCCTGTTGAGATCATATTCCGAGTCACTCCTAAATATGACCACCTCCGTGTGTTTGGCTGTTGGCGTTACCCCAACCAAGCATTTGTTGCCCCTCATAAACTTGCTTATTGTTCCACACCTTGTGTTTTCCTCGGCTACCCCTCCAATCATAGGGGGTATAGGTGTTTTGATCCCATTACCAAACGTGTAATATTCTCTCGCCATGTCACATTCGATGAGATCACATTCCCCTTTTCTAGTCCCCCTACATCCCCAAACACCCTGCCCCCTTCTGATGACTACCCTACACCTCACCTCCTTCACCAACTATAATCCTCTTCCTCCCCGAATGTTATTACATCTCCGGCCCGAGCACCCAATCCTCTCTTACCGCAACCTCGCACATATCTTGCTATATGCAGCACCTATCTTGCCACCTCCTACCCCCGTCCAGCCTCCTGTGCCCCCCCCCCCCCCCCCCCCCCCCCCCGCGTCCTGTCATCTCAAGCCTCTGTCCCGTCAGCTGCAGCCGCCGCTCTGCCACCTAACCCCACACAGTCGGTCAACCAAATCCAAACTCAGAGCATGAGTGGCTTCTTTCGCCCCAAACATATTTTTGACCTCTCTGTTTCTCACATATCGCACATCCCTACCTCCCACAAAACAACCGCCTTAGACCCAAATTGGAATGCTTCCATGCTCGATGAGTACAAGGCTCTTATTAGCAACAATACTTGGGTTTTGGTTCCTCGTCCACCCGGGGCCAACATTGTGCGGTGTATGTGGCTCTTTCGGCACAAGTTTTGCTCTGACGGATCTCTTGAGCGCTATAAGGCGCGACTGGTTTCCAATGGCAACTCGCAGCAGGTGGGGGTCGATTGTGATGAAACGTTTAGTCCGGTTGTAAAACCGGATACCATGCGTACTGTCTTGCAGCTTGTTGTCTCCATGAATTGGCCTATTCATCCGTTGGATGTGAAGAACGCCTTTCTATATGGTCATTTGAATGAAACCGTGTATATGTTCCAGCCCCCTGATTTTGCTGACATGACCAAACCAGGCCATGTCTGTCTCTTGCAGAAGTCTCTATATAGCCTCAAGCAGGCACCTCGGGCATGGTACCTTCACTTTGCTACTTATCTACATCTGCTTTGTTTTGTTAGTAGCAAGAGTGACTCCTCTCTATTTGTGTTTCGTCGGGGTAATCAGATTGCATATCTCCTTCTATATGTTGATGATATCATCCTTACTGCATCTTTAGAGTCTTTTCGATCTACTATTGTTACACAGCTCAGTAAGGAGTTTGCTATGACTGATCTCGGGCCACTTAGTTTCTTTTTGGGAGTCTTTGCATCTCGTTCTGCATCCGACTTGTTTCTCTCCCAGGAGAAATATGCAAAGGAGATTGTTGCCAAGACAAATATGACTAACTACCAGCCTGTTGCGAATCCTGTTGAGACCACCGACAAACTGTCTCAAGCCGAAGGTCCACCTGTGTCCGATACCACATTGTATTGCAGTCTCGCATGTGCTTTGCAGTATTTGACCTTTACCCGCCCGGATATTAGCTATGCCATTCAGCAGGTCTGTCTGTTTATGCATGACCCTAGAGAGTCTCACTTTGCAGCTCTTAAGCGCATCATCAGGTACATTCAGGGTACCACTTCTCTTGGCACCACTATCACCCCATCTCTTTCTCCTCCATCAGTGGTTGCTTATACAAATGCCGATTGGGCTGGGTATCCAGACACCAGAGGGTCTACATCCGGATACTGCGTGTTCTTCAACGACTCTCTAATATCTTGGTCTTCTAAGCGCCAACATGTGGTTTCTCGCTCTAGTGCTGAAGCGGAATATCGCGGTGTTGCCAATGTTGTCACTGAGTGTGGCTTCGCAACCTATTGCTTGAGCTACATTGTCCTTTGAGTTAGGCGTCTATTGTGTATACGGACAATGTTAGTGCTACATACCTTGCTCACAACCCGGTTCACCATCAGATAACCAAACATGTAGAGATTGACATCCACTTTGTTCGTGAGAAGGTAGCTATGGGACATGTGCATGTCCTACATGTCCCCTCCCCGTACAAGTATGTAGACATCTTAACCAAGGGATTGCCTCACCATTTATTTCTTGATTTTAGATCCAGTCTCACTATTCGACGCTTTCCTATTTCGACTGAGGGGGTATGTTAGATAAAATATATGTATAGGCCCAATTACCCAATTGTAATTAGGGTTAACTATCTTGTACTCCTATAAATATTCTAATGATAGCGAAGGCAACCCCAACGGGGATTATTCACTCTAACAAAAAGTTATATGTGTCGCATAAAAAAAGGCTGTGTCTATGCATTAAAGTGGATAAATTCATTGTCTAAATTATGTAAAAACTTGTTAGTCACCAAAGAAAGCTAGTTGTAAAGAAATTTGGACTTTGATTTATAGTTGTCAATTATTCATGGTTAAAAGGATACTAAATAATATAAAAGTTTGATTGGACAATTGATTTTATTGACTATCATTCTTGGAGATCACCCAAAGGTGAATCATTGAATGTAGTTGATAATATTAAAGGGATGATTTATCACGTCTAGGATGGGTAGTATGTGTTAGAGGGTAAATTTTTACAACTTTAGAATAATGATAATCTCATATTAAATTAATCAAGTATCAAATTGCGATTAATTTAATTGACATTCATTATTAAAATGGAAAAATGAGCTAGAAAACTTGGGTTGAAATTTGACATGTAAAAAAATATATGCAAGTTTTCTTCAAAGGCCCAAGAAATGAAAAAGGCCCAAATGCATATAACAAAATATGTGCAGGAGTTAGAAATGTAACTTCCCCTTCAATTTTGGTTACAGTTAAGGGAAAAAATAAATACATAAAAGAAAATGGAAAAGAAAGAGAGATGCAACTGCCAGCCAGTACATGGGGAGGAGGTTTTACACAAGTAACCACCCTAATTCACCCTATAAAAGCTACTGATGCAACCAGTATAGGGGCTTGGCTTTTTCTTCCTTTTCTGGGCTATTCAACTGCAAAGAAGAAAGCAGTTTTTGGCTCATTTATAATGGTGTTCCTCTTCACGGTTACCTGCAAAAGCACACAAAACAACAAAAACCAAACAACATCAGCAAACTCTCCTGTTGCAGAAAAGAAGAGATTCAAGGTAGTTTTTCATGGTTTCCAGAATCCCCCTATGCAAAACGATATAGCTTTGTAAAGTTATATTTGTTTTAAGCATATGGTATGGATTTTGGAACCACAAAACTATCCCTAATCATGTCGAAATGCTGCTCCAATCGCTGCAGGAATTCGATCATCGGAACCCCCTTTTATAAAGCATTGAGCTTTAAGAAAGGGTTTGGGTTCCGGGGTCATCAAATCGTCCTAAACATAGGCGAAATGCTGCTAAAATTCTACCAGGATGTAATTAACAAATGCAGACACAGATAATATTTCACTGCTTAATTAACGTTCTGGGCAAAAAATGTTGTCTACCTCAAACAGCCACAAAGGCAAAGCAACATTAACTTGAATCCAATCGAAGGCGTAGAGAACGCAGGCATAAATTGGGTATAAAAAAAAATCAGAAGCTACTAAATTGCAAACTGAGTGAATCCAAAATTCATATACCCAAATCAAAAGCAGGTTATGCCTACCATCCAACTGATGTCTCAATTAGATACAAAGAAAAGTGGGGGAACGAACCTATCTAATTTGTGGTTCGGTAATTGCAGCAGCGTATTCGAGAGCTCAAGCGAGACCTTGCTGCAGTGATCCTTCTCCTGTTGATTACCCAAAGTCTAGAGACACCAAACTTGTCTGTCAAAGTGCCACCGCCATCAACAGTTATAGGCGTTGGCGACTTCGGCGGCTCTACAGTGTCGGCAAGTCCCCTGGATAACGGGAAGACAAAAATTGGGCATGGGTCGCCAAAACCCTAAATCAAGTATACTGATTTGGGGTAGATGTTTCAAGGCTTGAGCGCACTTAACTGGAAGCCCTTGAAGTCGGGAATTCTTTTGGCCCCTTTTTAGATTTCCTGAGACCTAGCTCCCACTGCTCTCCCTGTCAATTGCCCCAAACCAAAAGCGCAACCCAAGTTATCAAATTAGATTAAATTAAGGGTAAATCGCAGGGAAATTAAGGGAGGAGAACAGACACATACCTTCTTCACTTTGCATATCTTAGGATCTTTGATTGACATCAATTCGATTTGAATCCCCGATCCTCTTGCTCTTGATTTCTTTGGAGTGTCTAGGCGGCCAGGGCAGTAGAGCCTCGCCTGATAATAAGCACACAGAGAGGAAATTAAAAATACGCAGGAGCTTGATGTCGTTGAATCAAATCCCTAAAAGTCAAGTTGGGCTCACTTGGAAGTAAAACGAAATGGGCAAATGCTGGGCTCGGCTAAAGTAAAACAATGTGTGAATATAATTGAGCCCATTGGCAATTGGTAGCAATTCCACAAATCAAGTAGTAGCTGCGTATGCCTTTGATATATAGTTATATACACAGCCGTATATAATTGCATTTATTTGAAAGAAATTTCATTTAATTGCGAAAGTTACCCACTAAAATATGAAAATTAAACTTGGCACAAATTAAAGGGGGTTTGACTTTAAAAAAATATATATTAAGTTATAACCCCGAAAATCCTTTGCTAGCTAAGTTTAGTGGGTCGAAAAAATGACTTCTAACAACAACGGAGTCAAAACCTCAAATCGAGTTTCACCAAATATAAACTCGGTCATGGGTAGAACTACGTAAAGACTTGACGCCGTAAAAACGGCTCCGTAGGTAACCCGATATTAAATCCTAAAAATATATCGGGTACAGTCGTCCGCCTCTAAATTCTCTTTAAATGAATATGAGGTCAAAACAAAACAAACAAATTGGTTCGAAAAGAACTACATAAGATTTGATCCCGTTCAAACGGGTATGTAGGAAGCTTGATATAAAGCTACGAGCTCGTCGAGTTCAATCCCGATCTTCAAACGATCACACTTTTAAAACCAAAAATCAAATCGGTTCGTTTAGAACTACGTATAGACTTGATACTCTTTTACGAGTTACGTAGGAAATTCGGTATAAAATTTTAAATGCGCTGAATTCAGTCACCGGTTACAAATTAAATCAAATTTGTCTCAAAAGAACTACGTAAAGACTTGATACTCTTTTACGAGTTACGTAGGAAATTCGGTATCAAATTCAGTATATATCGGATTCAGTCGCCCATCTCAAATTAAATCAAATCTGCTTTGAAAAGAACTACGTAAAGACTTGACGCCGTTAAACGGCTACGTAGGTAATCCGATATAAAATCTCAAGAATATGTCGGGTACAGTCGCTGACCTCTAAATTCACCTTAAAAATGAAAACGAGGTTAAAATTAAATTTAAATTAAACAAACATGATTTTCCGTGTAAGTGATAGTCGTTGAGTTGGGAAACCCTTCCGAGAAGGTGTGCTCAATTTATTCGGGTGATACACGAGAAAATCCCATGCATATGATAGTGTGATTTATGTTGGGGCTACCCTTCCGAGAAGGTGGGTCCTAATACGATCCAATGATGCATGAAAATCTTTAAGATGTTAAAACACACAAACTTAAAACACTCGGACCTACGTGAGGCTTGATTCTCTTCCAAGAGATACGTAGGCAACCCGCTAAAATTCGGGTGCAGCCCAAATCACCAAAACCACTCAAATCTTGGTATCGATATGACTTCGAATCAAGAGGATAACCAAAAGGGGTCGAACTCAAATATTAAAAATCAAATAAAATGTGTTGTACGATTATTCGCGCATTTTTTGTTCAACAGTATGTATATCCAAAGATAACATGCTTATTTGTCTAATGTGTGTGGTGATTGTCTGTTAAAGTCTATATATTTTAGCATAGATGATTGTAGATATATTTAAGTATTGCCCAAAGGTTACTTGAATACATGGTTTAAAGTTTATAAATTTATCTAGATTTGTATAATGTAATCAAAGCACGAATGAGTAAGTATGTATAAATGTTTGCAGCTTCAGTAAATTAATCTCTATGCATCTGCTAACTCCGCCGTGAAGTTCAATGGGCTCAACTATGATGATTGGTCCGAACAAATCCGGTTTTTATTGGGTGTTATGGCATTGGACCTTGCCATACTAACGGATACACAACCCCTAGCCATTACAAAGGCCAGCTCCGATAATGAAAAGACTCTTTATGAGGCTTTGGAGCGGTCTAACCGGCTAAGCTTGAACCTGATGATGATGACTATGGCAGAAAGTATCATGCCATCTATGCCGAAGACAAAGAATGCGAAGGAGTTTATGCAGAGAATTAAGGAATATTCGCAGTTGGATTTGGCTGGCAAATCAATTGTAGGAAGCCTAAAGATCAGTGAGCTAACTATGAAAATGTTTGATTGGTCACAGCATATCCATGATCATGTAACTCATATGTCTAATTTGGCAGCAAAGCTAAAGACCATGGGAATGGACATAAGCGAGACGTTCTTGATTCAGTTCATCATTAACTCTCTTCCTGTTGAGCTCGGATAGTTTCAGGTGAACTATAACACCATTAAGGACAAATGGAACTTTAAGGACTTAAAGAGCATGTTAGTACAGAAGGAAGTGAGATTAAAGAAGATGAAGGACCAAACTGTCTATTTTGTTGGTCATGATGGTGTCAAACCATCAATAGCAGTAAAAGAAGGCTAGGTAAAAAGGAAAAGAGGAAGGACAAGACTCAAATTAAGGAAAAAGGGAGTCACCTTCATACAGAAGCGGAGTGTTTCTTTTGTAAGAAATCGGGACACTCCAAGAAGGATTGTCCTAAAAGAAGGGCATGGTTCGAGAAGAAAAGTATTCATTATTGTTCTGTTTACTTTGAATGGAATCTTATGGAAGTGCCTAATTTGGTGCAACTACTCATGTGTCTCATGTTAAACATGGATTAAGTTCGATCCATCCTATAAGAAGAACTAACCAGTATTTGTTCATGGGGAATAGGATGAAAACACTTATTAAAGGCATTGAAACTTACATATTGATTTTAGACACTAGTTGTCATATAGATCTTGAAGGATGTCCGCTTGTACCTGAATGTGATAGAAATCTTGTTTCTTTTAGTAGACTAGATAATTTGGGTTTTGGCTTTAAGATTGAACATGGTGAAGCTTTATTATACAAACATAATTGTTTTTATGGTTCCGCTGTTGAAAGTCAATGCATTAAACGTAGTGCATCTAATGAATGTTCGGCTTACTTGTGGCATCAAAGATTGGGTAACATTTCTATAGAAAGGTTAATGAGGTTGGTGAAAAGTGAGATTCTTCCTCATTTGAACTTTAATGACCTGGATGTGTGTGTAAATTACATTAATGGAAAGCAAACTAAACACACAATAAAGAAATCTACCACAAGAAGGACTCAACTTCTTGAATTGATTCACACTAATATATGTGGGCCTTTTGACGTTCCATCTTGGAGCGGAGAAAAGTATTTTATCACTTTTATTGATGATTACTCACGTTATAGATATATAGAGAGGTTGACTCCTATGTGAGCAACCCTTTTTATATAATTTTTGAGCAAATATTGATCATTGGATTGATTGAAATGAATGGATGAAATCTAACGAAAATTTCAACAAAATAATACTGCTCCGTAATTAATATTAATGGGTCCCACCATTAACAACAACACACTCTCTATGGCGAGCGTGTGTGCCAACCGAGGGTTGAAAACTTTTACAGTAATTTTTTTTTGTTTCCATACAAATTTGCTATGGTGGGATTTCAAAAAGGAAGGATGGAAAAATATTATATTTTTATATAAAAATCTTTATTCTTCATCAACCTAATTGCCTTTGAATGATGCTTAGAAAATAAATAAAAATGTTTTATTATTCATATATAATTGTCATATTATTCGTATCTACATAAAAATAATAAATCTCTTTTTTATTTTAAGTAGTTTATTTGATTTTTCACTCTTCATATATAAAAAATTCTAATATCATGGATTAATTTAAACAATTATTCGTATATAACAAGATATTTATTCATAGCCATAAGATTATTCATTTGTAACCCCCTTCTTCCAAGTCATTACTAGCGAATTTTCGTTATTGTGATTTGTGACGAATAATATCTCCTTTTCATACGAATAAAATATCCTACATACTTACGAATAAAAACATACATATGAATAATCTCCCATTTACCCACCCAAAAAATAAGAAGAATCCTAGCATCGATGCCACAATGCAAACTGTTTTTGAGAGCTCCTCATGGAAAATTTCAATCGAAATTTGATCGATAGCTCTAGTAGACCTGCAAATGTTTTTAAGAGATCGAGTATGGTGAGTTGAGTTATAAAATATTTTATCACACAAAGAACACAATCATTTAAAACTACTAGGCAAGTTGAGGCGTGCATCCGCACGCCTTCAATCTTAGACCCATTTCATTGTATTGTTTACTAATAATCTTATGAAATCTAGAATTCTGACTTCTAAGAACATGCCCATGGCTGATTCAGTTGAGAGCATTCCAAGACATCAACAACCTTCGCTCTAGTATGTGTTGGGTATTCAATCATGGATCCAAGATTCCAAGATGCAACCATGACTGACTTGTACAAATCTCTGCACTTTTGGACAATATTTAGTTGGGATTAAAGGAACCTCTTCCAATGAGATCTTTGCACCAAGATCACCCCCTTGCCACCATAGCTCCATATGCTACTTGGATGATTTTATCAAGATTTTTCAACGAATCTGTACTTTCTATCTTTGCAACGATTGCAATTGCCCTACATTAAACAGTGAATCAATCAGTATCTCCTAAAAGTTTTACCACTTCATATATGGTGGAGAGCTTACATAAATGGATTTCGTCAACATATATCCATAGATGGACACAAGAGGAGCTCAGTCACAATAGATCCAAAATTTAAAGGATACAAGTTAATCATCTGCTTTTTGTTTCGCTGCGTCTCAAGCCAGAGCCCCGGCCTTGGGCTTTAGTGTTATGTGTTTGATTTGCTGTTGTACCTAGTGTGGTTGTCGATTGACGCGAACGGTCTTATAGGCCTCGAATCCATGGATAAATCCTACCAGACATGCAGATTTGAACTCCAACTTTATTGACACTTGGGCAAACCCTGCATTTAAGAGAAGGTAGGAATGAAATTAATCGATGTGAACTACTGTGGTGCTCTCAGCAATTGCTTGGAAATAGCAAAATAATACTGAAAGATCCAAGTACATAAACACAATGTATATACATAGTCAAGGATGCAAACATATGAGCTGCTATGTAATTTAGACATCTTAACCACTATGTATCCAATCTTAAACAAGTTTTAGATAAGAGGGCAAGTGCTTAAAGAATTATCAAACATGTCCACTCTAATAATGGCACCTCTGGGAGCTCATCTTCATCTTGATGGATTTTATAAATCAATCAAATTCAATCCAAATGTAATTCAATCTTTAGATTTTCGTAAATGTCAAAAAAAGGATTCAAGACCTCCACCAAGAGTCCTTACCTCTCATCATCTTGTCATCATCTTGTTCATTACAAGTTTCAAAACAGCGATTTCGCCCAAATTTTCAAGGGGCAAACCTCTAGGCGATAAAGATCATTGGCCCAAAATGTATATATGGATTAACAATTGTTTGATTTAGGTTCTCATGAGTATATTGCAAAATAATCTCTCGCATAGCTTGCTTTTCCCTCAACTCCACATCGAAATGCTTCCCTAAATCCCATAACCATATTCCCACTGTCATTCGCATAAAAAATCTTAGTAGCCCCACGTTGAATTTTGAACAAATACCCAATAGTCTTCCTAAAATGGGAATTATAAGACAGACAATCAAAAACTAAAAAACCTAGCTTGGATTTTCATCTCAAGAGAAAGAAAGATCGCACTTCCAATCAGAGGGCATTTTCGAATTTCCAACAACCAACACCTGCCATCCTCTAATCTACACCAGATTTGAAGCGAACCAGATGGAGATTGGTGCAAGTTTCTATCAAGGTCCCTAGAGTTTAAAAATCAAAAGGCTTCATATTATTTAGATTAAAACAAGGATTATGAAGTATCATAAATGCTCTAGGGTTTCTCTTTATCCTATTCGTTAACTATATAACTATAACCTACAGAGGAAACCCAGAGTCGCAACTCTTGTACATTGAAACAATCCCATAAAGTAAGAACTTGGTTAAAGAAGGCCACCTTTCCAGTTTCCACTGCTCTTGCAAGTTTTTGTCATGTTTATAAACAGGTTGTGCTGCCCAAGCAAAATATCCTCCTGTTGTCAACATTCTATTGACTTCCAGCAGCAAGATGCCATCTTTTTACACAAACAAGGGAAACGTTATATGAGAAATTTTCTTCTCAAATGGTAAAACCCTTTGAACTCAAAGCTCATTACCAAAACTAACCAATATAGGAGCAAGGATACGAAGAAACAATAAAAACCGAAGGAGTCGGGCTATACAAAGGAATAAGACTGTACCATCATGTGTCCAATTTATTCTGCATCTTGAACAATGAATCAAATCAAAAGCCTGACTTGGATACAACAATACCTTAGGGTAGTGGATGAATCAAATCTTAGCATTTCTAGAAAGTTAAAAGATGTCAAATTTTCTCATAGGGTCACAAGCACAGGCATCAAGTAGAATTACTTTCAGATAGATATCTAGGGATAGAAATCAATATAGTTTTTATTAGATGTAATTCCCTCACTTATTGAAGAGATTTAAGGCGTCATACAACAAAATATAAAACATTGTGACCTTTGAAAAATACCTTAGGGTACTACAACGGTGGCAGCACTGGCTCAGGTGAGTTGTATGGGAAAAAGGATGCTCATCGGGGCTGTTGTATCTAGCCACCTAAATGAAAACTCCTTTCAAAATCAGGTAACATCATCTTATAGATTGAATCAATTTCTCAACACCCTTCAAATGCAATCAATAAACAAAATTATACATCAATCGACAACGAGATAGAAAGAAGCAAGAATCGAGATAGTCGAGGGTAGAATTCTCACCAAAATGATGGCTTACTTGCATTTGATTCCAACAACAGTTCTGATAAAAATAAACCACACTTAATTCAGCTATAAAGACACAAACTAAGAATTTTGCAGATAGAGCACAAACTAACTCCCAAAAAAATAGAGTTACCTTTGAAATTGAATGAGTTCTCGCACGCTAGGTTTCCGAAATTGTTGATGATTTGAACGATCACGCTGGTGAAATTGAACAACATGAATACAAGAACAAACTTCAGAAGTCATAATAGCAAAAATTGAAAGTAGACAAACCCAAAGATGACAGGAAAGTAGCTACGCCTCACACCTTGGAGTTGGAGAGGGGTTGAAAACGTGAGTGGATAGCAATTGCAAAAGCTGCCATTTCCTTGCTAGGTGCTCAATAAACGCAGAAGAGATAAAGGAGTGGGACGGAGACGAAACTGACGACAAAGGTGAGTACAACGACGATTAAAGGCGCTGACCACAAGGGAAAGAGAAGATGGAAGGCAACGAGCAATGAGGTTGAATGAGGAAGGAGCCAAAAATCTTTGTTTGCAGTGACCTTGAGGGAGGTAAGATAATACAAGGTGTCCTAATTGAGGAAGCGGGAGGTGGAACGGAGGAAGAATTGAAACCGTAGATAGCGACTATAGACAGAGGACGGTCAAAAGATTATAGGAGGTTGAACCGAAAAAGAAAGACAACAGTAGATAACGACTATAGAGGACGGCCAAGATGCACTAAGGGGATGATTACCGACGCTTTTATAGTAGAGTAGATGTTTTCAATACACAACACAATCACTTGGATCTCAGCATTGTGACCCATGATGAGACAACCCCTTCAGGACCTCTTCGGGTAATGTCCAAGAGAACAAATGCCCATCAGAATCCCCAGTGAACAGCTGCATCAAGTTGTTTGTAAAGTGAATTGCCGCTACAGGATGCTTGTGAGACATCAGCTACTTGTGAAGGAGGTGATTGATTCTGTACATGTATCAAGAACACCTAATAAAAAATCAACTTCAAGAAAACAATGTGTTTTTATCAAAGCTCGATGAGAGCAGTATGTCCAATGAAATATGAAAGACATGTCCATCTATCCTCAAGACAGGAAACAAAATATAAATCATCAATAAAATTAAAACAGTTGAACTTAAATATATGTCCCATATGAAAATTGAGATGTTTCACCACTCACTCAGACATCCCCAAACAATCTAGTTGAGTGAGGCAATCTCTTTGAAAATAGAGAAAGGGAAACAAGATGCTAGCAACTTAAGATGGTAGAAGTGTCATTTATGCCTTTCACGCTCAAGCTAGGAGCGTAGCAGCTATACCCAAAACTTCAAAAGAGCTCATCATCTCTAAGCTCTATAAGCCAAAATTTTATTAAATTTAATCAAAACTTAGTTCAAAATTGAATTGAAGGAACAAAGGTGTTACCTAGATCCATGGCAGAGAAAACAAAGCAAAGAACAATCCATCTGCAACAACAAGCAATGAAAGCAAACCCCAATTAAAATACAAGCATAATGAGCAGAATAAGGTATAGGTCAAAGCCCTCAATAAAATAACAAAAGAAAAATAGTAACATGTAACTAACGATTCTCATTACCTACATAACACACAAGAACAAGAATAATGAGCAAAATAAGGTATTGGTCAAAGCCCTCAATAAAACAACAAAAGAAAAATAGTAAGATGTAACTAACGATTCTCATTCTCAATAAAACAGCAAAAGAAAAATAGTAAGATGTAACTAACGATTCTCATTACCTACATGGCTACATAACACACAAGAACAAGAAAACCCTCCGAAATACTTTAATCAATAGTTCGCTTATTTGCAGCAACACTGGTTTCATAGTCTAAATAAGCTTCATACAGTTAAATTTAAATATGGATTTTTAGCATAAAAGATCAGAAGGATATAATCGTATAACAGAACCTCACTGGAAAACTCACCAGTAACATATTTATTCCTTAGATATATAAAAGCATCAAATAGTTAGATAATTCAAAAATGGCTGAAATTTAACAGCAATTTCAGAATTAAGGTTCATCGACAATAATTGAACAAATATGCGAAATAAAAACGATAAGAAATCGGGGAGGAAAAGAGATAGAAGCATACACTAATTGAAATCAGAAAAGGGATGAGACAGTATCGGAGCCACTGAAATTACAGAAGAACGAGGAGAACAAAAATTTCTAGAATTGAATGACAATTTAGAAATTAGGGTTCATTGATGATAAGTAAAAACAGTAGAAATCAAAGCAATAAAAATGAAGGGAGGAAGATGGGAACATACACTATCTATATTAGAAGGGGAAGGAGATTGAGACTTGAGAGTACCGAAGCCGCCGAAATTGCAGACGAACGCGGGTAGAGAAACGGCGAGCAGGCGAATACATAGTGAGACAGAGAGGGAGATAACGACAGGGAAAGGAAGGAATAGATGAAGAGGGAAGAGCAGCCATATGCGGTGCACACGAGGGCAGAAAAGCAGAAGGCGACCACGAGGACAAAGATGGAGGCAACCAAGGGCGGTGGGAAGATGACGTCGGCGATGAACCAGACTTGTCTTCTCT
Source organism: Persicaria tinctoria (assembly GCA_037127255.1). Classification (NCBI taxonomy): domain Eukaryota; kingdom Viridiplantae; phylum Streptophyta; class Magnoliopsida; order Caryophyllales; family Polygonaceae; genus Persicaria; species Persicaria tinctoria. The sequence continues at coordinate 17,579,336 of JBANSL010000008.1, forward strand.
CCGACTGTTCTCAACCGTTGATCTCAAACTTTAACTATTGGGGGTGAACGGTCAGATAGTCTCCATCTACCCGCGCTAGTAAGGATTGAACACTATTTACACGATATACCGGTAATATCAAATGCATAACGTGTAAATGCTAATTAGAAATCATGGCTACCTTTCAATCTACTAAATTAAGTCAATTGTTTATAATGATACATGGAGCCAAAGATGGGTAGAAACTAGAAAAAACCCAATAAGCAATGTTTCAGTAACAAAAAAAAAAAAAACAAAATTATCGAAAATTAATTCAATCCCATAACAAAACTCAAAAAAAATAAAATTTATGCCTGCAATTAAAATCACAATTATGGAGATCAAAAGCCCTAATTTTTTAGATAATATCCACCGACCCTAACAAATCCCACAATTATAATACCAATAGAATATCAATTTTGAAGCATTGAAATTAAATTGAAGTATAAGCAATACCTACCAAAACAATGGCGATCAGATTGTATCCAGGTGGAAGGAAACTCAGCCGACTAAAAATCGTCAATTTTCGATCACGTTTCGATCGAGTCTTGAACATCTTGAGATCGACGCTTGACCATGGCAAAAGTTCGTGTTATTAGTGGTTCGATTAGTCCTGTTGGCATCAAACGAATGCTTTGATGTGCTCTCCTTCATTCTTTTTGCCATGGCGGTCGAGGTTCTCTAGGTCTATATAGTATGCAAGCGGGAGGAAGATGAGAAGAGAAAGACGGTTAAATGGGATGAGTTATACACCTTCCACGTAGAAGCAGTATGATTAATTTCTGTGTGGGTCTGTTTATTATTAATTAAAACTAATTAAAATTTTGGTTAAATCTCATCCATTCATTTCAATTAATCCAATGATTAATACTCCCTCCGTCCAAGAATAGATGGTCTTTTAGGCCTCGAAATTTTGTCGGAAATACATGGATTTTAGATGTGTAGGTAGTAATTATTACCTCTAAAGTACATTTTTTTTACCTATGGATAATCAAAGGTTTTAACTTTTAACTTTTAATAGTACTAATGATGAGGAAAATTAAGAGGTAAAATAGGTTCCTTAATTCGCGTGCACGAGCCTAAAAGACAATGTATTTTTGGACGGAAGGAGTACTTGCTAACAGATTAATGGTAAGACATGCTCACGTATGATCTACTCTCTCTATATATAATATGACAAAATTTATGGTCATTTTGTGTTCCAAATGTCTCCCCTGTGACCCGTTGAGCTAAACTCATGCGGGCTTTAGGGTCATTTTGTCAACATCAACTTCTCATGTTAGGAAAATAAAAATCAAGTCATAAAAACTTATCAACATTAAAAGGCAATAAACACACGAAATGAAACCGTGCGGATAGCAAGCCGGTTACTTATTAACATATTTTTTAATAAAATATAACTATAAATAAGATATTAGTTCATGAATAAGTATGAAATTGTATTAAAAATTTAATATTTTATGAGTGGTAAACAAATACCATTTATTGGCATTTAAATTAGGTTTTCTGTAAATTTCCATAACTATAATACGGAGTAACAATAATAATATGAATGGATTCGTAACAAAAGGCCGGTCCAGTTCTAAACTCCGAGTCTCCGACCCGGTCCAGTATTAAGATCCCGGTTTATGATGCGATAAGAAGAAAGAAGAGACGCCCCTTCTCTGAAACTTGAAACTCGCAATTGCCATCGTCGGAGTGTGTCTCTCTTTTCAACCAATCCGACTAGATTTTGTCTCCCTCAGGCCTCAGCCATGAGCATGAGCACGGGCACGGGCGTCCTCCCTGAAAAGCGTTCGGCGGAGGCAACCACCGAAGATGTGAAGCGCTCTAGGATCACCGAATCCCCGGGGGATTCTCAGTCGATTGATTGTTTTGCTCAAGGTTCGCCCTCAATCCATCGATCAATCTGTTTTCTTTTTCAGGCCCTCCACATCCATATTCATTCGTAATCGATAATTTGTTTGTCTGTTTTGCTACATATCTGGATTGAATCGCTAGCTGATGGTTTGTTTAAAGGTAGCTAGGGTTTCTTATTTCTTTTGATATTTGGGGATTCGGTTGCAGATACTTCCATGTATCCTTGCGACCTGAATGATTATATTTGTGCCGGCCTTCTGATTGGATATATTGAGATCTGAATGATTATATTTGTGCCGTGACATGCATTACAGTCTATCTGGTTTTCATCAGTTGAGAATGAATGTCTTAATTGAGTACAGTCTAGTCTAGTTCTAGTTGTGTTCTGATTAGGATCACTTTTATTAATGTAGGGAAAGTTGCGTGAGACAACCACAACGTTGCTGGAGAAGTTTCGGATACAGATGATGATATGTACTTTGACCCTCAAGGCTCAATTGAGATGTATAGTTGGGACAAGATCGCAGGTTGGCGGCCGAAGCCACCAGATCTCCTCCCTTTTTTTAGCAACAGAAGCAGTACATGGACCGAGCCTCTGGATTTTTGCACTTTATGTAGGGCTGAGATTGGACAAATGTTTTATGAGTGTCCCTACCGATGTGAAGAGGTTTTCGACAATGCACGGTGTTTGAAGAAAATTCACCCAGATGATGATCATTTCTATGGAGTAACCTGTGCCGACTGTGAGAATACCGAGTTTGGGTGTGATGTGCATGGTTTCTAAATCTAATAGTTTGTTTCTTCTACTAGACTTGGATTTGGACTTAGTTGCAGTATTTGAACTTGGGAGACTTTTGTTGGTGTAATTATCTATTTATCTCTCAGTTTGTTATGGCACAGTGTAGGCCAAGACCGTGTTTTATGGCATTTGCCGGCATTATTTATGCGGTTTTAACTTGACTACTACTGTTATGATTTATATATATATAAAATATCTTGTTACAAATATGGGAGTTCCATAAACCACATGTGCTGTAATTCCTTGGTCGTGAAATTATTGAGTTTTGCGAGGCAGCTGGAAGCCTCGAAGTTAGGGCAACCAACACAAGTCTAAAAGGAGCTGGCAGTATTATATTTTGATTGTACAACAGCATATGGCAAACTCTTGCCAAAGATCACAGCACTGTCCTATTTTCAAAGCAAATTAACTCTTCACAGCTAGCGCCTAGCAGGGAGGAAAGCAGCAACTACATGAACACCTGATGAGGCTAAGGTGTCTCACTCAACTTCTCTCTTATCTGCAGCACTAGGGCAAGAAACGACATTGAGCATCAGCTGCGTGTTTTTTGTATCTGGGTTATCAAAAAATAAACAGGACATTTTATAAGGAGGCATCTGTTGCTGATTTCATTGGATCATGCACAAGGGCCTAAATGTTTGATATACCAAAGCCAAAGCCAGGGAAAATGTTGCAACCCGATCTAAAGCCAGGGGAGCTGAGGCTAAGACTAGGCCTCTAACTCTTACACCCAACTGTTCAGAAGGTTTGAACAGAAATTACGTTTAATGCTTAATCAACAAAAGCATTGAAACTTTTCAGGAACGCAACAATAGTGCGACATATTTGAGGGTAACTGCACAACATTTAATGCTTTCTGATGGAACATTGATGATTGCATGCCAACATGTTTTATACATAGTTTCCAACTCCTTCAGGTTGGTTTCTTGCAAGAGATCACTACATTGTTGCACCAGCAAGTAAATCATTCATGTCTCTGCCAAAAATTCCTTCCACTGATATGTTCATGACAGTTCCATCTAACTCACTCATTCATGTCTCTAGCAAAAATGCATTTAACAAATGCTACTTCTGAAGTTACTTTTGTACTCTAGCTAGCATCACAGTTTTCCTAGATTTCAGCCTCAAGTACCTTCACTAAGTTCCTGCAATATTTGCAACAAAGTGACGTGAGTATATTTCAACTGGAGGAACAAACTGCAATACAAATTGTAATAACTGCATAATAAAATGTTTCATTCCCTTTTATTTTTAGTACTTACTATCGAGATTTCAGGGAAGTTCTTCCACAGTTTCACGATCCTTTAAATTGCGGAGGTACTCCAACAACTTCTTTGTTGCCCTGTTCACATGAACATTGATTTGCTTTTCCTTGACTATGGTACAAGGAATGAAGCGCTTTACAAGATCATGAACTTTGCCAAATTGGTTCTGTTGCGTTGAATAACCGGCACCCTTCAAATGTTGAATTATATTAGTAAGATCTTCTGATTTCTTGCATGCGAGTCTATGGAAATAAAACGGCGGTATCCCTTCCACACAAATCTCACAAAGTCGGTGAGCATGGGTAATTTCTCCATATTGACCGTTCAAATTACATAAGTATCATTAATGTTTATATAATATCAATGAAAAATATATTATAATTATCATGGTCTAGATTCTTACCTAAACCACTCAATTAGATCAGCTGAAATTAAATTCTTTGCTGCCTTTTTCTTGACTACTAGGAATAAAGCTGGTACGTCCTTATAGTCATCAAAGTAATCCACATAAATATCGAGAAAAAGTCGTTTTGGATGTTCTTTCCACTCTCCGTCAATTTGATAGAAAACTGAAAATAAAATTACAAATAGTTAGAATGGAACAATACAATTCTAAACCTGTAAAAATGGTGAATGTCTTACCATTCATGGATCCTCCAGTGCTCTTATCACAAAATGATGCATAAAGCATGCATTTTTCTAAAAATTTAATGCATTCTTGAAGAGACATCTCAAATTTGCGTGGATCAATAGCTCTAACATAACAAAATATGTTATATCAGAATATGTCTGCTAAGTCTGAAACGTGTTTGCTGCCTAATCCCAATGTAGTAAAAACATCTTTTGTTTTCCATGTCTTGTGCTCATGGATGTATATAGAAAAAAGCTGACAAGGACATCCAGGCTATAATAGATTTGTAAGAAATGAAAAAAAATCTTTCCTTGAGTTCAAGCCAAATACCTCTAGCGTCTTTGCAATGAATTACATTCTTCGAGATCTCCTTCGACATGGATCCAAGCAGTCAGGTTTTGACAAGAATGTTGCAATGCTCCCATTGCAACTCCTCGATCGGTTTGTTGCTTGGTTTGGGAAGCGTTCCATCAACAAATCCAACCTTGTTTTTTATTTGTAAGGCCATCATCATGGATTGTACCCATGTATAGTTATCTTCCACCAGTGGTTGCGATACCAAGACGGCGCCTGGTTGATCTGAGTGGTGGAGAAAGAGTGGGTGATTTGATTTCTCCCATGGCTCGGATCGTGGAGTTTGTTCGTTGTCCGGCATGAGGAAGTAGTATTGGATCGAATTGTGTAACCTAGAAAACTGATACCATATAGAAACTTGAAGAGGTGGAGCGGAAGTGGAAGATTGGTATTGCCTAACATAAGTCATCTTAATATGGGTAGATAATAGGGAATATTATCTTACCTAATACAGATGGGCAATATTTTAATTTATAGGTTAATAGTAACGACCAATAGGCTGACCATCGCCCATCAGGAAGAGGGTTCTCCAATGGGAATGGTGGATTGGTGGTCATGACAGCATCGGCATACTTGATATACACAAATGTAACTTGTTCAGAATAAGTTCCGATGTGCGAAGTCATTAAAAGTTCAACTGAGGCCTTCATTGTAATATATACCTAGTGTTCTTCTCAAAGAGCCTTTAACAAGCTGTGCAGGTGCATCATAGTCAGGGATGTTCATCTACAGGCCATGGAAGAATGCAGTAGAAACACCTTCCCGGAGGTTGAAACTTGAAAGGATATCCATGGACGAAATCTGGCTGAAAGGATATCCATGGACGAAATCTGCTACACCGATCAAAAGCATAAAAACAAGATCGATCAAAAGCATAAAAACAAGATCATACAGGAATCAATAAAAAGAGATTTACGCCCACCATGGGGTTCGAACCCACAACCACATTATAAAGTATATATTATCAATTGACCTAGACGGGCTTTTGATTTTGGATTCCATTACATAATTATCAATTTTTATGTTGTTTGGTTTGTAATACTGTATATATATTATTTAAAATTCACTTAAACACATTATAAAGTATAAACCAAACACTACCCTTATACTTTGCATTATAACTATAACACAATTGGAATTGAAACTTTGTTTATGAAGATAACTTTTTAGAAACAAACTTGAAATTTGACTTTAAATGAAGTAAAACATCAAATAAATGAAATGTGTCATACATATATCTATCAATAACAAAGAATAAATTTGTGGTTTTGTGAGACAGTTTCTTAAATGGGGGTGAGTTTTATGTCACAAAGAAGTAGGCTACCCCAGTTTCCATCTCCTTAATCGGGATACCCATGCTTTCTTTCCAAACTTATTTTAATTCACCCAACTCAAGGTCCGATTGGATACAAATTGTGTAATTAAGGAACTTTGGGTTCTATTTTGTAAATAGTTAGAAAGGTGTCACTGAAGCTTCGAGCTCTGTATAAGTAGCATAGGTCAGTTAGTAAGTTGTATAAGAGTTGGTTGAATTCTTATCAATTTCATCAATCTCTCTGAGGTATTTTCTCCCGCTTTCCTCTTCTTCTTCCTTGAGTTTCCTACATTTCATCTTCATACAAAATCAACAAATACGTTCTCCACTCTCTTCACAATATATTTTCTGATTATTTGGTGGTAATGAGTGATTATTCGTTGGAATAAGATTATTCTGTAGTATTGAACTACAGTATTATTTTTATGAACACACGGCAATGGAAGCTGGTGTTCACAACCGAGATCCCTTGGATCTAGGTGTTTCCCGCAATTAGAGAGCAAAAGAGAGAATTTGGGAATTTTCTGTATATTTCCTTCAAGTTCTGATCTACAATTAACCACATATATTTATACACCTCCTAACCAAGGTTAACCTCTAACAATCTAACTCTACATCTAACTCCCAATGTAACAAACTGTCTAACAAATTCTTATGTCCTAACACATATCATCCCATAATTTTAAAATGAAATTTACATTTTTGTATACTTTTTGTACATAAGAATAATGACATTGTTAATTATAGACAAATAATCATTTTAAAATAGACAAATAATCATGTAAACTAATTCATATTTTTTCCCTTCTAGGAATGCTCTTCTTTTGAGCCTTTCAATTAAGGAAAACTAGACTAGTACAGTCCCCGCGCCATGGCGCGTATTTTTTTTTAAATAAAAATAAAATTTTATAAGTACAAAAAATTACAAATATAAATTCAAATAAACTATTACCATACATTAACACAAAATATAAAAAAAAATAGATATGAGTGTCATATATTTGGGACGTACTATATATATTTATATATTTTTTAAATCAGTTTTTTTTTACAATAGGCAAGAAGTAGATCGATAAAGTGATCTTGAATTCATCAAAAGATGGCTTGAAAGACCCTACATAGAGGGTGCCCAGTCAAAAGAAAAAAAAATTAAGATTACAATTACAAAAATTTAAAGCTAAAACAGCTTGAAAATTAGAACCCTTGTGTCTTGAGATCTTGTTTCATTCTTAAAAGAAAATAGTTTGAAATGATATTGCACAATTAATATAGAATGAAATAATATTGTATATAGTTAATATTAACTTTATTAAAAAAAAGTTTTGAATTAATCCCATTGTTTTAAAAAAATGTAGTATGAAATGATCTTGTGTAATTAATATAAAATGGAATAATATTGTATAGTTAATCTTAATTTTATTCAAAAAATAAGTTTTTAATTAATAAAAAAAATTGATTTAAATGATATTGTGTAATTAATATAAAATGAAATATTTTGAATTAATCCAATTGGTTAAAAAAATATAGCATGAAATGATATTGTGTAATTAAAATAAAATGGAACAATATTGTGTAGTTAATTTTAACTTTATTTAAAAAATAAGTTTTGAATTAAGCCCATTGGTTAAAAAAATGTAGTATGAAATGATATTGTGTAATTAATATTAGATAAAAACAGGATATATGATGATATATAAATATATCTATAAATATATTATATAAATGAATATATGTAAATAGAATATATCAAATATATATTGCCAAAAAAGCTATTTCTAAATATATTCAAAATAAATGTTGCCTAAAATAACTTTGCGTGAGGGAAAAATATTTGGCATAGGGGCTTTGCTTTTAAGTAATATATAGATAGATAGATAGATATAGATAGATGGGAGATTTATTCTCCTATTATTTTATGCTAATCAAAATCTATTCTCCTACAATCTCGGATTTAAGACAATCTACTCTCCTAGTATTTTTACAATTGTTTCAACAATTAACCATCACACTCATGCAGATCTATGACAATCAACCGCCAGACTGGGAGTTATATTCCATATATATTTTGTAATATATATGGCAGAGACGGATCCAAGGGTGGGTTGATCTATGCTGCAGCCCACCCCGGTTTTTTAGTAGAAATTAAAAATATAGGTTAGTGTTCACTATGTTATACTCCCTCTGTTAATTAAAACTTGTCGTTTACTATTCATGCACGCTTTTTTAGAACGATAAAAACTATATAAAATATTAACTTTTTTTTAAATTTGTTTTTATAAATTCATACTTAATAGTAATAAGTATGATATTATTTAAAAAAATTATTAAAAAAGTTAATATTTTATATAGTTTTTAACACCTAAAAATGCGTGCGTGAATAGTAAAACGTCAAGTTTTAATTAACGGAGGGAGTATTAACTTAGTTGGTGTTGTTCCGACGCAGCCATCCTCAAATCGAGGTTCGCTCCCCAATCCCTTTTAAATACTCCAGTATTTACTTTTGCCCTTGCTGGGCCTGGCTAATGCAGCCCATAAAGAGTTTGGGCCACCATTCTTTCTTTTGCCTTACTACAACCCACAACTCCTTATAGATTTCCTATCTAATTTTATTCATTTCATACACTATGTCAAAACAAATTTCCCTTCTTTAATTTTATTCATTTCATACACTATGTCAAAACAAATTTCCCTTCTTTAAAAATAAAATATAAAATTTTATGATCAAAATTTAATAAAGGACATTTATGCAAACTTCCTAGCTCTGCCAGCCACTAATGATATGGGCATTTATGAACAAAATTTTAAAATAATTATTTTTATTATATAAAACAAATTTAGCCTACCCCGTTTTTAATTCCTGGTTCCGTCCCTGATATATGGGTTCTTTTCTGTAATTAGTTGTATATTAGAAATAGTTAGTTATATGGAGTTTATACCAACCAGTAGACTATTATATATTTTGTTATGCTACTATTAATACCAACTAGTAGACTATTATATATAGTGTAGCAGTTGTTAGCAATATTGTTACCAAATGATCACTAGCTAGAAAAGAGATGACATTACAAGTTCATTCCAAAATAAATTTATATATAGGCATAATGCATGCATACACTTAGCAATACATTGATGAAATTTAAATTTTTAGTAAGTCTCTGTCTTCGTGCGTGCGTGCGTGTTTTGCTTCCAATGCAATCGATTGATATATGTAATTGTGTTTATTATATGGAAGCTAACTTCTTTAGATTCACCGGGTAAGTGTAGGGTTGGGGACCATAAAAGGCGGTGTCTATGACAATCCGATCAGCTGCCTCCGTGGGATGATACAAGTCCCAAAACAAGTATTCACTTCGGTTGGTGCAGTACTTTGAAATGGGTAAACAACCCACCTTTGCGTTTAGGTTTCCAAATCCGCAACACGCCATTTTCACCTCTTTGAATCCTGCATCAATGTCAAAGATTTCGGTCCCGATTAGTAAGGCCTAGTAAGGTTAACTAGTTAGCTATTATATATGGTGATCGATAACAAGTGCAATTCAATTCATATCGTAATAGGTTGGATATTGAATGAAGTTGAGCATCACACTATAGGTGTCAAAGTAAGTGTAGCGAAATCCTCTAAGATTGGCTCGTAGTTGCTCGAGAACCAACTGGAGCCCCAGGTTGTACTCGTATGACATGGCATTTGCAGCTGCATTGCATCCTCCAGTATCGCTTTTAGTCCTCTGCGATGGGCAACAGCCGACCACTCCTACCCCCATCATCGCAAACTTTCGGCCTCCAATGTCGTATAGATGCTACGTACAAAAGGAATACCAACATTCCACTTGTCTCCAATTTGACATAATTATAGCTATATTTATTCTATAGGTATATACCTGGAGCTGTATTTGGATGGTGTTAATTATCAAACTTACAAACTGCGTGGGACTCATTTTGGTGGGGAAGTCGGAAACCGAACCATAGTAACCGAGAATGTCATTGCTGCCAATAACTACGGCGTGGATTGCCTTAGACTGGAGCTTTCGTAAAGTGGATTTCCCTAATTGCAAAGCCGGCCATGGCATTGCGAACCATCGAGTAGTACTCTATCTGTTTGGTGATCAAGGGGATGGACTGCTTCTGGACATATCAATATATCAACGTACATGTATCTAGGTGTCGTTTCAACTACAAATGCATAAAGATATAAGATTGTACGAAGATATGGATTTTTTTAATTTTTTTTGGGGGTTGGGGGGTGGAGGAGGAGATTGAAACGTACGTAAGGTTGATTAGTGGCGTTGAAGATTTGGGCACCGCCGGAGGCAAAGCTAACACCTTTGCAGAAGTTGTTTATCAGGCTATTTTGCAAGTAGAGATACGGTGATGGACTCGGTAATCCTAGTTTCTCGGCTTCCTCCATTCATTCATCGTTCAAATTAATTCAATAAATGAATAATTCACAAGATGATTTATTGAATAACAAATCTTTAATTAATTGTGAGGGAGCACTACTAGAATTATGTTATTTAACATCGGTTCATTAACATCAGTCAGAAAAACCTGCCATGTTAAACAGGTTTTTAACATCGGTTTTTAAATTTGTGATGCAAATAAAAACATAGACATCGTCCAACTTATTTAACCGATGTTAAATATGTGTTTTAAAAAAGAATTAGAAAGCGCGAAACCATTTTAGAAGGGACTTTTAAAATTCATTTGAATACCCGCTCAACCATTTTAGAAGGCGCTTCTTTGAAAACACAACCCTCTTTTTCACCTTCTCCCTTATTCAGACAAAGGGTTACTGAAACCTATCTCTCTCCACCCTCTCTCCAGCCTTTCTTCTCCAAAAACCACAACCTTTGTATGCTCCCCTTTAGCTTCAACTTCTGTCAATGGACCTCAAAAGAGGAGTGCAACACATCTCCACTGGTAAGCTTCTTCCTCTTGTTCCTCTTCTCCCAATCTCGGATCTGCGATGAGACTGGCGTTTTTGTGCTTCTCCCTGTCGATGGCAAACTACCACACATATTGGGCGACATGATTCTTGTCCATATCTACTTCCATGAACCCGAAATCACAACTCTCTCTTCCTTCCTCGGTTCTGGTCAGTCTTTCTCGCTCTTTCCTCTTTCAGATCTAGTGAGTAGATTGGTGTCGGCACCTCCTTGTTCGTCCGAACCAGTGATTTTGCCGCCGACTTCAGCACGACCTTTAATTGTTCAATTTTAGCTTTTTTTGGGTAGGGTTTTCACTTGTTACTTCTCCATCTCTAACAGATCCGCTTTGTGGTTCCTGATTTGGATTTTCTCAATTTTAGGTTTTTCGTTAGGGTTTTCAAAACAGCAAGATGGTGTGTTCGAAGCTTTAGCGGTCAGTTGCTATGTGGTTACTGATTTGGATTTTCTTTGTTGTGTTTGTAGATGCTAAATAGATCCGCTTCACTTTGATGTTATGCAGTCAACAAAGAGGCATCTATCAAAACGACTAGAGAGCTTGGATTGGAAGGTGGAAGAATAGAAAGAAATGTCCAACTTAATTGCTCATGATGTAAGAATTCTCTGTGGTCCCAAAATATCTGCCTGCAATCATTCTAGCACCTCCTCCTTACCTGTGTTTTGTGCATACTGAAGGCTATTAGTCAATGCCATTGATACGAATAAAGAGACTATTTTTCTCGCTTTCCTTAGATTAAATGTGGTTTTTGGATAATGCTTCTGAAAAATATACTAGCTTTTATTTTTTTTATTGCAGATAAAGTTACTTTTTGGCATGCTTGCATACTATTTTTCTTGCCCAGCAAATGTTAATGAGTTCCTTTTTTTTAAAATGACGCGTACTTGGTTGTGGAATGCCGATGTTTTTGTTACCATGGATATGATCTGCTCCTGTTCTTTTTTTTAGCTTTGGTATCTTTTTATTTAGCTGCTGTATGTTCTAATTCGATTGTTTATTAATTTTTTTTTCCCCTTTTAAATACTTGAAAGTGGAAGCATTGTGGACTTTATGGAGAAATGGATGATGATGAGTTGCATAATTTTTCATGTTCATTTTGACTTTCTTCTTGAGATTTGTTTGTGTATTCAATTGGGAGAATTGATTGACTTGTAGTATGAGTACTATGAAGAGTTCCAGATATAATTAGAAATCTGATTGTGGACTTTATATCATATATGCTAGTTTTTTTTTTTAATTAGAAATCTGATTCTGCTATAAAGAACTTCCAGATATAATTAATCAAATTGTTTCTTTTACTATGAAGAGTTTTGAAATTATCGGTGAAGTTTTAGCACAATAAAGTTTTGCCTGATAATCATTGAGCACACATTTTTTTGTTGTTGAAATGAATAGAGGCCGACTTTGTTTCTGTTTGCACTTCAAATGATTGCAGCTGCTGGAGGTCTTCTCGCTCTCGCTCCTTCAGCTTAAAGGTAGTTGAGGTGTAAGATTTGTCACTTTTTTATAGTCCCATGTCTACATTATTGTAAAATGCTTCACCTAGGTTTTAAAAACTTAATTTGTTTGTGGTGAATATATAGGTAGAATCTCAAGTTGTTACATTGAATATTTGAATCTCAAGTTGTTAGTTTAGTTTTAGTATATTTTGATCCAAGTATCTGGGCTCGGGAGTGCAAATGAAGAAGAAATTTGAGATTGTGAACCTTTCACTTTTAGTGACACTGCTTGGACAATCATGCAGAAGGTTTTCAGTTGATATGCTAATACATATAATTATAAATTTATAATGTTGCCTGATTTTTTGTAATTCAAAAGAAGAGTGAGAGAGTTATACTTTTATGGATTACCTTTATAAGATAAGAGGTTTGTAGTAAAACCTCTATACTAATGTGAATTTCCACTATTAAAAGGGGATTGAGAAGCAGACTTCCACATTAAAAGGAAACGAGAAGGTTGTTATTGCGCATCATGAAGCAGGGCATGCAGTTTTTGGAATTGCAGTTGCTAACCCCCTTCCTGGACATCCACGAATTAAGGTTAGGTTCTCACCCAATTTTCTCTACTCTCTCTTTAGCAAGTTTAACAGATTTAAATCACTATATATGTAAAGTATTGTGGTTCATATTATCATTGCTCAATTTGCTCTTTCAAGGGAGGTAATATGTAGAACATGGTTGTAGCAGGTGTATTTTACTCGCTCTTAAAAGAAACCATTAAAAATTTCCTTGGTGGTGGTAATATGTTTAATTTGTAGCCAGTTGATTTATCAAGATGATGAAGATTGAGTGGATTGAATGACATGTCTAATTAATTCCAGGGATATGAAGTTGAATTAGGGACATGTATTTTTTTTATAATTGCAGTTCATCATGGTAGTTTACTACAAACAAAAGAATGTTTCATGTTTAAGTATTGTTTCATCCTCATCAAAATTCTATTTACATTATTGCATAGTGGATCTTCTTTTTTGTTTTTTTGAGCGGCATGAATCTTCTCTGTTCTCCAACTATAGACTAGTGTGTTACTGTGTTGCCTCCAAAATATAGCAATATATTATGAGTAACTGTGGTCAAATGAAATGCCTTGCGACCCTTGCCTATCTTTGGCTTTGCTTTTTAGTCATTGTCTAATTAATTCTTAGACTTGAGTGAGTGTTGTAATCTTGTCATGAATTTGCTTGCATTTCTTACTTGTAAGAACATTCTATCTAATTTAAAGCCTATTAGCTCAAATGGTAGAGCATTGTGTTTAAACACAAAGATGCGGGTTCAAATCCCGTATAGGCTACGATAATTAAAAAAAACCACAAATATGTCATTTTACATCGGGTAATAACCGATGTCTTTCAAAAAACAAAATCGATGTCTATGTGGGGGATGTAAAAAGTCAAAAGTTTTTCACATCGGCCATAACCCGATGTGTTTGTATGTTATAACATCGGTTATATTTTATAATCGATGTTATAGGATAACAAATACATCGTATTTAATAATATTAACGATGTTATAACATACAAAGACATCGGGTTCTGGCCGATGTGAAAAACTTTTGACTTTTTACATCCCCACATAGACATCGATTTTATTTTTGAAAGACATCGGTTATTAGCCGATGTTAAATAGCAAATTTCTAGTAGTGGAGGGGTTTAAAGACCTAGCTAGCATAATCCAACTCTATAGCTCGTACCTAAATTCAACCGACTTTCAATTGAATTTCTTATCCTATACCCCAAGACATACGGTAGAAAAATCGAATATATATATAGGGTGTGAGAAGATCTCGGTCCGGTGAGATGGAAAGAAGGAATATGATTGGTTGAATAAATGAATAATGTACAGTAAATAAAAAGAAAAAAAAGAGGCGCGTGGATGACGGGTACAACTAATTCCCCTAAAACTCCTCTCTCTCAAATGCATCAGATCTGACCGCGCTCTCCTCTCCCATGGCGCTCTCCTCTCTCATTGCGTTCTACTCAGATCGATCCCGCGCTTCGCTCTTGCTCTCGCAGCCGAGCACCGGCACGATGCCGCCATCACCTATCCTCCAACCACCTCCCTTGAGGCGTTTGTTGCTGCAGCAGACGGAGTCGGAGTTCAATTGAAGGAGTTGGAGTTCTGTCTTGCTCGTAATTAACAAGGTCTGACCGAAGAAGGACAAGGGCGTCCTCCTTGTCGATCCATCAAACGCAGAGGAGAGAGATGGAGGAGAGAGGAAGGCGGCATCGACGTATTGGTCCTCGGCATCGCAGACTCGGTGTCTCGTCTTCCGTCGGCAAGGGCGTGGCTCTAGGTGGCTCCCTCTTCGGCGTCGGTTTAGAGGAGAGGCGAATCAAAGCTCGAGAGGCGGAGACGGCTTCGGATCTGTGGCTCTATGGGAGGCGGCATCGGATTTGTGGATCAAGATTGCTATTTGCTACTGTTGCTTTTGGAGTAATAGTTCGGCGACGTGCATTGTATTCTTTTCAAATTCCATTTTTCAGAAGTCTTCGAGTCAATGAGTTATTTATGAGACAATTTTTCATACTATTTTTTAAATACTGGATTATTGCAAAGCTTAGGGGATTGATTTCACACAGGCTGATTATTGGCAATGAATTCAGTTGAGCAATGAGATTTGACCACTTGGTCTCAAAATTGTACCGTATAATTTTTTATTTGACATGTGTTTTACAAAAATAAAGAGTATTGGTTCAGTCTTTTATACTAATTGGTCAGAGTTTTTAGCTCAAGTGGTTCAGGGACGTCATACCAATTGGTTCAGGGTTTTATACCAAGTGGTTCACGGGTTTTATAACAAGTGGTTCAGGATTTTAATACTAAGTGGTTCAGGGGTTTTATACCAATTGATTCAGAGTTTTAATATCAAGTGGTTCAGGGGTTTATACCAAGTGGTTCAGAGCTTTTATACCAAGTGGTTCAGGATTTTAAACCAAGTGGTTCAGAGTTTTAAACCAAGTGGTTCAAGGTTTTTAATACTAAGTGGTTCAACACATATTAATAGAAGTGGTTCACGAAATAAATAGTATTGGTTCATCACTCATGAACAATTTTATTTAAAAAAATAAAAAATAAAAAATAAAAAATAAAGCATTAAGAGAAAATAAAATAAGAATGAAAACTTCATGAACCACTTTTTTATAACTTAATGAACCACTTAGCTTCTTGATAACTTCATTAACCAATTCTTGATAACTTAATAAACCACTTCATGATAGCTTTATTAACCATTTCTTAAAGCTTCATGAACCACTTCTTTATAGCTTCATTCATCACTTTTTTATAGCTTTATGAATAACTTCTTTATAGGTTCATGAAACACTTCTTTATATGTTCATTAACTACTTCTTTATAGGTTAATGAACCACTTCTTTGTAGCTTCATTAACCACTTCTTTATAACTTGTGAACCCTATGAATCACTACAAATAAAATGGCTGAACCACTGTGAAAAAATTTGCTGAATCACTGTGAAAAAAATTGATGAACCATTGTGAATAAAATTGCTGAACCACTGTGAAAAAAATTGATGAACCATTGTGAATAAAATTGCTGAACCACTGTGAATAAAATTGTTGAACCATTGTGAATAACATTGCTAAACCACTGTGAAGAAAAATGTTGAACCACTGTGAATAAAATTGTTGAACCACTGTGAATAAAATTTTAAGGGTAAAATATACATTAACACGTCCCTTAATTTGTAATTAATAAATTTATATGAAAATATTTTAATTAATTAGAATGTTGGGAAATGGTTTTTTTACGTAAAGGAGGTATTAAATATTACTGGATGCGTTTTTCATCAAATGAATTCATCTAGTGTAGTGGTAGTGCTTTGTGAATTGACGCCCAGAGACCCGTGTTCAAATCCTAAGGAATGCAAGGCCAGATATTTTGCTGTTTTATTTAATAGCGGTACTTTGGCGCGTGGAGAGACGCGCTTGTATGTGCGAATGGGCGTCGCGTGGGTACACGGGTATGCCAGCTGGCGGATTGTAATTGGACGCGCGCATTATTTTTTTAACTTATCAACCAATCAAATCAATTCTTTCCTTCTCACTTTTAGAGTTGTGTGTATCCGAACCCAACCCTAATTATCACCTTTTATACCTTAATTTGACATAATTAAGATTCTAACCTAGCTATCACAAAATCTACCGGCTATAGACACATTAAAATAAGCCGCTAATTGAATAAAGTTAAATATATGCATGTACTGGTGTCTCACATGTTGCATATCGATCCCACGGGTATTTATTTTGTTTGATATATATTATAAGGGGTCATTTGGTATATATAAGATTACCAAAAAAAAGAAAAACAACATAAATTTAGTCTATTTATGATTTAAATTTTATTACTCCCTCCGTTCCATAATACATGTCCTTTTGCTTTTCGACACGCTTTTTAATGAACGAAAAACTCTATAAAATATTATTTTTTTCATTAATTTTTTTATATAATATGATACTTATTAGTAATAAGTATCATATTATATAAAAAAATTAATTAAAAAAATAATATTTTATAGAGTTTTTCGCTCATTAAAAAGCGTGCCGAAAAGCAAAGGGACATGTATTATGGAACGGAGGGAGTATTATAAATTCTATTTATTACCCCATTCTCCTTGTATGAACTTTGTTTTGGTTTTCTTATTTAAATTATCGTCTATTTGAGCAGGATACCCATAGTCATTATATCCTTTTAATCATTTCCCTCTTAACATATTTTTCATATGTTATGATTTTAAGTGGGATTTTTGGGAGATTGAAGAGGATGATAGATTAGAGATTAGAGAGGAGATTAATTAGGAGAAGAAGATCGATAAAGATTAGATAGGAGAGATAGAGATAGAACGAGGGAGGTAGAAGTAGACCTGGCAAACGCGGGTAGGCCCGTCCGGTCCGGCCCGGCCGCCCGCATTAGAGGGCGGGCTAGCTTGGACATGGGAAAAAGCCCACGCGGGCTGCTAGGCCCGGCCCGCGCCCGCAACGGGTGCGGGATTGGACAAATTAATCAACCCGTTGCGGGCCGCTAGGCCCGTAACGGGTACCCGCCTTTTTTAATTAAAATTAATATATATAATATTAAGTATTCATTTTTAAATAAAATAAAAATAATAGTGTAATATATTGTTAGCTTTCATATATACACTTTGAAATAAAACAGTAACTATATATAACTATATACTACTTATGTAATAAAAACAGTATAATTGTATATATATATATAATAAAAACAGTAATTATTAAATTTTAAATAAAATAAAATAAAAACAGTAACTATTTATAATATATATATATAAAATAAAAACAGCAACTATTTATAATATATATATAAAATAAAAACCTAATTAGAATAAATTTAATAAAAAAAATTGATTAGTTTTGCGGGTACCCGCGGGTTACCCGCAACCGCATTTGCGGACGGGCTTGGACACGACTTCTAGCCCGTTAAGCGGGCTTAGCCCGGCCCGCGTCCGCAACAACGGGATAAAATTTCGGGTAAAGCCCGGCCCAAGCCCGGCCCGTGCCCGCATTTGCCCAGATCTAGGTAGAAGGTAGGACTGTAGGAGAGGCAGAGGTAGAACTTAGAAGAGAGGGTAAGACGTCAATTCATTCCTCGATATCCAAGCTCGATTTATTACAAGGCTTATAAATCTAAAGGTTTCCCAATTCATAAGCCTTCGGCCCAATCACAACAATCCAAGCCCAATTATAACATCGTATTACACCAAAAATAAAACCTTATTTTTCATAAAAATTACTCCCTCCGTTAATTAAAACTTGACGTTTTACTATTCACGCACGCATTTTTAGGTGTTAAAAACTATATAAAATATTAACTTTTAAAATAATTTTTTTAAATAATATCATACTTATTACTATTAAGTATTAGTTTATAAAAACAAATGTAAAAAAAAATTAATATTTTATATAGTTTTTATCGTTCTAAAAAAGCGTGCATGAATAGTAAACGACAAGTTTTAATTAACAGAGGGAGTAACATTTTTCTCTCGATTCTGTCAACTCACAAAAAGGGGTCAAGATTATGCCACGTGTCTTGGGTGGTTTTTAAAAAAAATGTGAAAAATTAAACCCAATCTCAGTGGCTGAAGCGCGTGGAAAAGAAGGATAAAAACCCTAAACGGTGGTGTGGATTACTGAAGAGCCTGATTTGTCATCCTCATCCTCTCCCCGAACTCCATCTTCTTCCCAATCGCATTCGGTTACCTCTCCGTCATCTTCCTAGGCCATGGAGGAAGCACAAAACGAAGAGGAAGGCGGCCATGGACAGGGGCGTCCAGGGCGAAGAGGAAGGCGGCCTCACTTGTGAAGGCCGGTTTGCGACATTGCCGAAGGCGTCCAGGAGCAGCCGGAGACACTACTCTGTTCGACGATGACGGTCCCCGGGAGTATCTATTGATTCGATGATCTATTCGCCAGTATAAATTGGGGCCTTCCTTTTGCTTCAACTCGATCTCAGAAGCATCGATTGTCATCGATTTAGAGGGTGGTTCAAACTTTGCCCATCAATGGTCTCTTTCCTATACTTTTTTTTTGCTTTTCCGAAAGATTGCAGGAGTATGTGTTCAAATTGTAAATTTGTTTTCATGGGAATTTGCTTTTTTTTTTTTTTTTAGTAATTGGCAAATTGCTTTTCTGGAAAATTAACTTTGTTGATTTTAACTTGTAATCAACTTTGTCGAATTCCGATTTCGTTTTTACATTTGGCTTTGACCGAATCAGTGTTGTTTGATTGCTGCTGGGGTGGGGAGGGGTGTGGTTGGGTGGGCAGTGGCCGGCTGATCGGAAAAGTACCAAAATTGAATTTGACGAGGAGGGGTGGTCCGGGTGGAGACCGTGGAGGAGGGGTGTGGTTGGGTGGGCATGGGCTGGGTTGGGTGGGTAGGGTTTTCCATATGCATAATTTTGATTTATTATTCGTCAAATTATTTAGATGTAGTTGTCAAATTTTGGTTACTAGTGGTCATGAGTTGTAAATTATTCGGTGAAAGCTGTTTTATTATTCGTCAGAGTATGGACTCCGGTTTGGCAACAACCTAAAACAAAATATTATTCAGTGAAATGTGAGACATTATTCGGTGAAATATGAAGTATTATTCGTAAAAATTGTAAGTATTGTTTGGAGATTTGATGTTTTTTTTATTATCTGAAATTAATTGACAAAAAAATGATCATTATTCGGTGGCATGTGACAAATTATTCAGGGAAATTGTTAAATTTTGATCTGAATTGGATGGAAAAAGATAACATAACTTTATTCGATAGGATGTGAAACATTATTCGGTGGAATTGTCAAATTCTTAAACAAACGAAATGACGTGTGTCCTGCCAATAAATCACTCATAATAATTTATTTTTCACAAAATCATTAATATTCTCTACATTTGGAAGAAAATAAGCAAAAAAAATAAAAAATAAAATAAAAAATAAAGGGAGTTGAGGCTACAGAGAGGTTGGGATTAAAAATCCGATTTTAGCAGAAGCAGTTGCTCTGAGAGAAGGAGTACTATGCGCTAAAGCCAATAACTATAACAAACTAATAATAGAAGGAGATTCGTTAATTATTATGGATCATCTTAAGGAGAAGGGTATCTGTCCTTGGGAAATTGAATTACTTATGGGTGATATCAAAGGTCTTCTGAGGTCTTTTCATGATATCTCCTTTCCTTTGTGCCCCGTGAGGGTAACATGACGGCTGACAAGGTTGCACACCTTGATCGTCTTGTTAACGGGTTGGCACTGGAAATACACCCAGATCTTCTTGATCTCATCCGTCAGGATGCTCTCGGTTAGGTCTTCCAACCGAATTTTTACCTAATCAAAAAAAAAAAAAAAAAAAAAGGAGAGTGTGTGCTTTTTTTTTAGTGGGTCCCACGAGATTTTTCAGAAAAATAAAAAAAAAATCACTTAAATCATGGCCCTCCATTCCATTAGATCAAAAGCTCATAATTGTGCACAAGATATAGCTTACACTACAAAAAAAAAACAATTTAGCATCGGCAACTTACCGTGGCGAAAAGCTGATTTGGGGTGGCAAAACCTATTTAGCCACGGACGTAGCCACGGGAAACTAGGGGTGGCCAAGTCTGCGGTGGCAAAATGTTAATAGCTACGGCCTACGGATGCTTGTCGTGGCGACCAATCTAGCCACGACATAGCTACGGCTAGGCGACCCCATATGAAAGACTCGACACATTTGCGACGGTAGGTTGCCGTAGCTAAGGTATGGGTGGAAAATATAAAAAAAAACTGCTTTTTAGCCCGGATTCTTTAGACCCGAGCTAAAAAGTCCAATATTTATAAAAAAAAAATTTAAAATAATACACACAATTTACCTATATAATAAATTTTCATTAATTATACAAAATTTACATTTAAAAAACTACAAAATTTATATACATAATTATAAAATTTACATGTACAATAAAATGTGCAAAACTATATTTTAACCCAAAAAATTATCTAAAACTACATAATTTACATCAACTTGGACAAGCTAAAAAGAAAGAAAGAAATCAATCTCATAATAAAAAGCAGAAATGCACAGCAGCTGGAAAATCCATAGTTAAGAGGCATTTGGTTAACATTCTGTCATCACACCTGATGAAAAGCAAGCACTTAAGTTAATTTTTAATGAAAAGCAAGCATTTGTACCAGAGGGAGAAGCCCACCAGTTTTCCTTAAGCATCAACCGGTAGAGTATCTAACAGGAGCCAAGTCCTCAATGTGCCTGCAGGGAACAAGAAATATCTCATATTAGAATTGGTAAAACACTAGAGCTGTTGAACACGAATCTCTCAATTAAAAGTAACAGAAGATAACACTAAAAAAGGGAAGAAAAATAATCACCTGTTTCCCTAATTTCTGAGAAGAAAAATAAAGACCGCAACTTTCTCTAATATCTGATCGGGATCACCTGTTTTTGCAGCTGCATCAAATAATCTATTAGGACGAATTGTGAGAACTAAAGAAGAGCTAAATCAGTTCAGAAGATACAATAGCATTGATGCAGGACCATCCAAGACATCATCCAAGACACATCCGGACACATCTATACTTGGGGATAGACCTATGATTCGAGCTCATGAGAATGAAGTCATCCTCAAGAGGAAGAAGAAGGCTCCACCATGGGAGAAGGTTCAAAGGTGGAAGCTTGACGTTTCGCTCGTTCATAGTCATTTGACAGCTTTTCGACGTCTCTGTAAAATGGGTCGTACGGATTCATTATTTATCGGATTGAGGCGTGCCATATCTTGTTGGAACGAGGACGAAGAGATCTACAACTTTGCTGTTGAAGGTTTTTCCAGATTCGTCCTAGAGTTTGGTCGAAAATGCACATCTTTGCAAGCTGTCACTGTTTTGACGGGATTTTACTAAGTGTTGGAACCCCATTTCGCCTAGTGTTCCTATTGGGCCGAAATTGGGCTATTTTAAGTGTTATTTCTAGATATCTTATTTACTTATGATTTTAGGTGTTTTAATTAGATGTTAGATATTATCTTTCTATCATTAAACTCGGCCCATCAGGCCTTAGCATAGCTTATATATTTCGATTTCATACATTGTAAACATTCAGCTTTCAATGAATAGAATTAGTTCTCTCAAACTTGTGTGAAACACATTGAGTGATGTTGATCCAACTAGAGCTGTGCTCGTTGATCACGAATTGGTATCTATCTCAGCTTGGTTTGCTTTGTGTTCATCAACTTCGCAAGACTTGGTGATCCTAGTATCCACAAGCCCCCTTCTGGTGCTTCAAGTTGTCCGCTTGATTGTGTCGGATTGTAGACGCGGGTTGTGTAGGCATTGGTATTGGTTCCTACCCTCTGAGGAGGCCAGAGGTCTTTATCTTGTTCTGCATAGATCGACTCAGTCCATATCAGGTCGTGTCTTTCCATTCTTTATTGCAATTTCGAGTCTTGTTCACCTTCTTGGAGTCGACATTGAGTACAGCCCCTGTTCTTGGTGTTTCTTGGTCGATCTTGTCCTATCTTGATCGATTCTTGAGAGTCTTGCTGCGTTTCTTTGCTTTCTTGTTGAGTCTTGCATAAATCTTGCATCTTTCTTGTTATTTCTTGCTGCGTTCTTTGAGTTCTTGATTAAGTTCTTGAGTTTCTTTATTAGTTCTTGATTATTCTTGCTTGTTGTCGAAGATCGGACCAACCTACGGCTAACCCCGTATCAAGCATGCTTCTCCTTCACACCAACCATGAAACGTAAAGAAAGATAGCTAACCGTGCATTCTATATCTCTTGTCAAAAGATGCCATTGGAGTTCAATCAATATTAGCTACTTATAAAAAAGGATAGCTTTGCACAAGGAAAACATCAACCTTTAAAATGATATCCCTTGTTCATGGATTCCAGATCCTAAGATATTATGGGGTTTCTACAAATAACACAAAGGAATTAAGCAATTACAAACAGTTTGAGAATAATGGCATAGATGATATAAAAGTGAAAATAAAGCGTGAAACACATTAAAATGGCTGTTCTCCAAAACTTGGCAGCTAACAAGATCATTTTTTTTCCGATTCAAAACAACAAATTTCACAAGCTACTTAGGGTAAAATGAATTAGAGTTCTTGTTTAGTTTCTTTAAGAATTTCTTTAACAAATTATGTATTATAAATAGTTTTTTCGGACCAAGAGAGGATTCAACTATCATTTGCATTCAGCATATGGATATTCAAAAGTAATTGTCACCACTTATGGATATTCAAAAGTACTCATCAGCTCCATAGCTTTCTTCCAAACCAACTGTCACCACTTATTTTCTGCTTGAACATGACACTTCTTGAGCATGACTGCCTTTCTTTGACTAGAAAGTATGATGTGTTCATGATTTTTTCAAACTGCTAGAGTGTTTAAGCATAAGCATAAGCATTGTATAGTGATATTCATTAACCACTCAAACCCTTACCAAACAGTTAACAATCCATAACTCACTAAATGCTATAATCATGAATTTCGTATGCTCAATTTCTACTAAACATAGATCATGGCATGGACAAAGTCAAACATCTCTAGCATCAAAACATCAAGGGGCTAGTTACATTTCATGTCCCATGTGATCAACTTAGATGGTACAATTATATAAGGGAGCTAAAAAAAGTCCCCAATTAAACAATCAACCAATCATATTATGCCTAAAAATACCTTTTACGTCCACCAGTATGTCCAGCATGATCCAACCTTAGATAATGCAGAATCTGATAGCCAAGTTGCAGTCAAGATTAGAAAAGGTCCTCACTACCAACTCATAAAAAAATATCAATGAGCATCACACAACAGCCAAACAGATTCTATCTCTTTGCATAATTCAGGAATGACAATAACACAGTTCTGATGCACATGTGATTTGGAAAATGTGAAAGAAATAGACTCACTGCAGAAGTAACCAACTCTAAAAGGATTCAGGAAACATATGAATACTACATGAAAACTAAAAAGAATATAAATCCATTCTGAAAAGATATCACAAATTATACCATAATATTATGAGATTAGATATACTCACCAAAAGATGCCAATCATTCTTGTTAAGTTCTTTTGGCAAATGTCGAGAAACATTGTGATCTACCTGTATAGTATCCTTGACCTGTGTCAGAAACTTTGCTCATTAATTTTTGTGCCATCTGCCTTGATAAGGTGACAACACTACAACTCTCTCGATATTTGAGAATGACTAACCCTCTTCTAAACTAAGCCAATGAAAAGAATACAATGGAGACGTATTGGGATACTAATAGGATCCACAAAGGATTAACACTGTTCTCCCCCTTTTCTATTTTTGCCATTTGTCGTATTAGCTAGATAGCTAATTTCTTCAGGAGACTTAAAAAAAAAGCTACTAGCACTATCTTGCCTCATGAAAGATTGTGGAAACAGCTTTATCCATGATTCATCACCAAGCATCACCATTTTCCAGCCATTTCTTAATAACTGTCCTGTAATGCATAAAAAATTCTGTACTTATATATATATTAGCAAATAAAAAGGTGAAAAGATTAAGAATCACTAAATTCAGGAAAAGGTGATACAGACCAAGAAGATTGTCATCTAGCAGTGCTTGGGTATTGAAGTTGAAAACCACATCCAAAAAAGCCCCCAATAGCCCTAGAAACCATAGCCTGCTAAGTCAGTTAAAATGGTGAGTTGGGAAATAAAATCTCATATCTACCTGTACAATCAAATAGCAAATTTTATAATACCAGTGACCTTCAAACGAGGATGGTCACAGTTGGAGGTGCAGCCTTAGCATGATATCCAATAGCCATTCCTTTTGATAACAATGACTGAGTATATGGCATGACATCCATTAAATCCTTAGGTGCAGCCTTAACCCAGTATAGTGATATTCATTAACCACTCAAACCCTTACCAAACAGTTAACAATCCATAACTCACTCAATGCTATAATCATGAATTTCGTATGCTCAATTTCTACTAAACATAGATCATGGTATGCTCAATTTCTACTTTGGGAACTTTGATGTATGACTCATCAAAGCTTGGAACAATGAAAATGGCTTGCCTATGAAAAAAAGACAACAAAGGAAGTTCAACCAACATCGTCAAGTTATGAGATGGTTTGATAAATACTAGTAGAAGCCGTACCTATTTTTAAACACTTCAGGCATATATTCACGTGAGTTGAAACCTTGGGTATCCAGGAAATCAATGCACTTAAAATCAAGTTTGATTGTGATGATTTCAGCTACCAAAAGCTATCTAACTCTCTCCATTTTAAATAATTAATTAAAGGGTACAAATAAGTGCTTGAACAAGAAATTCATAAGGGACAAAGATAGAGATAAAGCTTAATACGAACAATCTTTGAAAAGCCCAATTATGACTCATGATATTAAATCCAATTCACACAACAAGTCATCAAATCAATTGACTCATGTAAGTAAAACATAGGCATTAAACCAATGAAACCTTAAAGAATTATCAAGCTAAAAAAGTGTTAGCATCTGCACCAAAAAAAAGGTTGTTTCATTTTTTTAATTGGACAAAAAACAATCAAGCTGAAAGGCCTTACAACATCTACCCGACTTGCACTCAAGTTTCTCCAAGCTATTTCCAAGATAAGCTTTGTACCATAACAATGAGCCCTCGAGTAACCAAAGGGAGTTCAAAAGAACGGTTTTGTGGCTGTATTTTCAAACTATATATTGAAATTGAAATGCAACAGAACCATAACAATTGAGGCATACAAGTAGAAAGCAAGCATCAATTGCAACTGGGGCTTAGAACAAAGGAATTAGAGAAACGTAAATTGAAATTTTCATTCGAGTTTTATTTGACATCCTGAATTCAACCAATTAGTACAGAATCGAAGCTTTACCTTACCTATCTGTGGTAAAAATCTGGAATACCAAAGAGGCTGTTGGAAAATTTGAAGTTCGACTGATGACCTAAGGAAGAAATTGGACAGTGAATAAGATTAGAAGAGGAGAAAAAAAACCCTAATTCCACACCACCAACCATGAATGAACCCTAAATTGAAATTAGAAATCCACAAAATTTAAACCCTAACTCTGATATACAACTACAATAGAGGGGAAGAACAATTACCTTTTGAGGCCACATCGGCGACGACGCTTAGGTTGGTTCCGTTCTGGTACCGACGACAGCAAGGGGCGGGTTTCAGGCTCTTGGCGTCGGCATCGGAATTCGGAAGGTCGTAGGCGACAAAACCGGCTTCGGGTTGAAAGGTGCGAGAGGGAGTGATAGACAGGAACGTGCGAGAGAGAGTGATATACAGGAGATTAAGAGAGAGATCTCGAGATGAAGAGGAGAGGCATCAGGATAAAGAAGGGAGAACGAGATATGGGAGAGGGAGGTGAGTGCCGTGCCGGGGCGATAGGCGCGCCGCAGAGAGCCATAGGAAGGGAGATGGAGATTTGTGTTTTTTTGGGAGGCGGAAGTGGAGGAACGGGGTGAGAGGGAGAGAGAGGCGTGGATGGTTAATAGTGTTAGGGTTTCTCTTTCTTTATTTTCTTTTATTTTAACAAGAGAAATTAGCCACGGTAAATATATACCGAAGCTATCCGGCGTGGCTAAATTTTTTTTCACCCAATTGCCACGGCAAATACCTGCCGAAGCTATCAAGCGTGGCTAAATTGTTTCTTTTTTGTAATGTAGCTACGGCAGAGCCTTGCCGTTGCTACAGTGCTCCTCATCCGTAGCTCCACCGTGGCCAAAATCACCCTACTAGCTACGGCAGACCCTTGCCGTTGCTACCGTGGGTGGCAAAATTCTTATATGGAAGAGTTTCAGTGAAACGAAAATTAGGGTGTAACGTGTAACATCGTAGTATCCGTTTGATTATAATAAATGAATGGATGTGATGAAAGGGTGTAAATTGAGAATATACACGCAGATCACCAAATCTCTCTTCATCAATACATTAACCTAGAGATTTTAAAATTGATAAGTTTTGGAGAGAGAAAATAATTAACTTTGTTGGGTTTAGAAGGAAAAAAATTATAATCTTTTTCACCTTATGACCGACCATTTTACGCTGTGTATGTAGTTTAATGCATAAACCCTTTATAGAATAATTCTTTTACTAATTCTGAATGTTTAGGTTATAAGTTATGAATATTTCGTTAAAAACATATGAATATTTCACATATTTGCATGAATATTTCAAGTTATATTTCTATTGATTATTACTATTTAATTTTTGTTAATATTCATCGTTAACAAACTAAATATTCATGATGAACTATAACATCATGTTTGGGGTTAAAGTTATATGAAATATAAATATTCATATTTAACGACTTAAATATTCATAGTTAAAAACATAAATATTCATAATTAATGGCATAAATATTCAGAGTTAATAATAAAAATATTCATTAAGAAACGACTTAAATATTCATAGTTAAAAACATAAATATTCATAATTAATGGCATAAATATTCAGAGTTAATAATAAAAATATTCATAGTTAATGACTTAAATATTTCTATTTAATTAAAAAATAATATATTTATACCAAATTAATCAAAATGAAGAACGAGAGGAGCAATTTGTGATATTGCACCTTACCAAACAATAAATGGGAGATGGATGTAACCGCTACTTTGCAATGAAATTTAAGGATTAAAATATTTCTTCTCAAAGGTTGTTTTTTGCTTAGAAGCTTCGGCTAGTTTATGGATGCCCATTTTGTTGTAACAAACTTTAAGTAATAGGGTTCCATTTTATGCTTTAGGTGTGTTAAGGTTGTGGTAGGACAAGACCTTTGATGGCCGAGCCGAATGGGGTTTTATTCTTTCACAACCTTAGGGTACGGTTTCGACTTCGGATAGCCTTGGCTTGATGAGGTAGGGGTTGCACCAAACCTATGAGTTCAACACACCTTATAGATTGGGGTCCCTTAAAATCGGACCTCATGATTTTGATGCCCCTAGGCTCCCTAGCAAGTGGATCTAGACCACTCTAGATCCTCTTGCAAGACTTTTGTTAATATTTTATCCAAATTTTAATATATATTAAGATTATTAACCCTTAAAAAAAAAAAAAAAAAAGAGATTCAGAAGCTATTGTAAATTTATAAAGAAAGACTGCAACTCTAATTAGTTTTTTAGTTACTACTCCATCCGTTTCAAAATAAAAGTCGTTTGACATGTTATAAAGTTTTTACCTCCTTAAAAAATGTGTAAAACCTTAAAAAATGTGTAAAAAAAGCGACATTTATTTTGAAACGGATGGAGTAGCAAGTAATAAGATATAGGGTTATAAAGGTAATTTTGGTTCTTTTTAACGGTATCTTGACGGTACACAGGTAAGGGGTTGCTATTTGCTAACATTTTGGGTATAAATGGTGGTTTTCTAGAAATATGTATTTAAGGGGTGATTTTAAGCAAATTGGGGCATGTAAAGTGTGGTTTCCTGCAATTTGGCTTAAAATACCAACAAGAATAATGTGGAATCGTCGTAAGTCGGTGACTCGGTATGCCTACTGAAAAGACCGGTCCAGTTCTATACTCCGACCCGGTCCAGTATTAAGATCCCGGTTTACGATGCGATAAGAAGAAAGAAGAGACGCCCCTTCTCTTAAACTTGAAACTCGCAATTGCCATCGTCGGAGTGTCTCTCTCTTTTCAATCAATCCGACTAGATTTTGTCTCCGTCAGGCCTCAGCCATGAGCATGAGCGTCCTCCCTGAAAAGCGTTCGGCGGATGCAACCACCGAAGATGTGAAGCGCTCTAGGATCACCGAATCCCCGGAAAATTCTCAGTCCATCGATTGTTTTGCTCAAGGTTCGCCCTCAATCCATCAATTAATCTGTTTTCTTCTTCACCCCGCCCGCATCCATCTTCATTCGTAATCGATAATTGATTGTCTGTTTTGTTACATACCTGGATTGAATCGCTAGCGGTTTGTTTAAAGGTAGTTAGGGTTTCTTATTTCCTATTGATATTTGGGGATTTCGGTTCCAGTAGCCTCCTTGTATCCTTCTGATTATCAATTACACAACCTATATGGTTTTCATCAATTGAGAATATTGATGTTTTAATTGAGTAAAAACTCAGTCTAGTTCTAGTTGTGTTCTGATTAGGAAGATTTGATATATTGCGTTCTGAGTGATTGTACTTGTGCCGTTCAATGCATTACACGGCCTATCTGATTTTCATCAATTGAGAATTGATGTGTTAATTGAACACAAACTCATCAATCTAGTTCTACTTTTGTTCTGATGATAGGATTTCACTTTTATTAATGTAGGGAAAGGTGCGGGAGACAACGACAAAGTTACCGGTGAAGGTTCCGATTCAGATGATGATATGTACTTTGACCCTCCAGACTCAATTGAGATGTACAGTTGGAACAATGTCTCAGGCTGGCAGCCGAAGCCGCCGCCGGATTCCCTCCCTGCCTTTAGAAACAGAAGCAGTACATGGAAACCCCACTTGAATTTTTGCTTTTTATGTGTGGCCGAGACTGGACATTTGGCTTATGAGTGTCCCTACAGATGTGAAGAAATTTTCGACGGTGTTCGGTGTTGGAAGAAAGTTGACCATGATGGTAACCATCACTATGGTTATCCTTCAGAACCCTGCGCAGACTGTGAGAATACCAAGTTTGGGTGTCACAAGCATTGTTTCTAATTCCAGTATTTTGTTTCTTCTACTAGACCTGGACTTAGTTGCGGGATTTGAACTTGGCAGACCTTTGTTGGTGTAATTATCTTTCAACTTGTTATGGCACACTGTAGGCCACTAGCTAGCTATCCCTAACAAGACCATGTTTTATGTCATTTGCCGGCTTTATTTTATTTGTATGTTTTTTAACTTAACTACTACTGTGGTATGTTTTTTGTTTTTGTTTTTATAAATGTTGTTGCATTGTGTTATTAGTCGTTGATCATGAAATCAATGAGTTTCATGAGGCTGCTGAAAGTTGGGGCAAACAACAAGCCAACTTAAAAAGAGATGGCAGTACAGGTTATATTTTGATTGCACAGCAGCATATGGCAAACACTCGCCAAAGATCACAACACTGTCTTATTTTGAAAGCAAATTCAAACACGTTCACGAATCACAGCTAGTGCCTGGTGGGGACTATTGAATCAATTTGTTATAGGAAAGCAGCAAGCAACTACATGGAGCAACTGGAGATGCTGTCTCGCTCAGCTTCTCTCGATCTGCAGCACTAGGGGAAGAAAGGACATTGAGCATCAGCTGCGTGTTTTTTGTATCTGAGTTATCAAAATATAAACATGTCATTTCATACGGAGACATCTGTTGCTGATTTCCTTGGGATCATATGCACAGAGATCTAAATGTTTGATAATGCTATGTAAGACTTGTGTGTCACTTTTCTTTTGAAATTTATGCACATTTATCTCTCCAACTGGAATGAGTACCCAAGCCAAAACTAAGAAGATTTGAGAGGCTCTAACTCTTACACTCAACTGTTTCGAAAGTTAGCAGAAATAACGGTTAATGCTTAATCAACAGAAGCATTGAAACTTTTCAGGAACGCAACAATAGTGTGACAGATTTAAGAGTAACTGCATACCATTTAGTTTCCAACTCCTTCAGGTTGGCTCTTTACAAGAGGTTCAAATTCAATACATTCTCTGGCAAAAAATGCATTTAACTGATATGTTCCTGACAGCTCCATCTAACTCAGTAATTCATGTCTCTAGCAAAAATGCATTTAACAGATGGTGTTGTACTTTGGCTAGAATCACACTTTTCCTATTGAGATCTCTTCCGGAGTTTCGTGGCCCTTTAAATTGTGGAGGTACTCCAACAACTCCTTTGTTGCCTTGTTCACGTGAACCCTGATTTCCTCTCCATTGACTATGACATATTCATAAGAAATGAAGCGCCTAAGAAGATCATCAAGTTTTTCATACTGGTTCGGTTTCCTTGGGAAACCAGTGGCCGACAAATGTTCAAGGATACGGGTAAAATCCTCTGATTTCTTGCATGCAAGCCTGTGGAAATAAAACGGTGGTATCCCCTCCACACAAATCTCACAAATTCGGTGAGCATGGGTAATTTCTCCAAATTCACTGTTTAAATTAGACAAGTATTATTAATGTTTATATAATGTTAACTATAAATATATTATAAATATTATATGTTGGTCTAGATTCTTACCTAAACCACCTTATTAGATCTGCAGAAATTAAATTCTTTGCTGACTTTTTGTTGACTATTAGGAATAAAACTGGTTCTTCCTCGTAGTCATCAAAGTAATCCACATAAACGTCGAGAACAAATCGTTTTGGATGCTCTTTCCACTCTCCGTCAATTTGATACCAAACTGAAAATAAAATTATAAATAGTTAAAATGGAACAATACAATTCTAAACCTATAAAAATGATGAATATCTAACCATTCATGGATCCTCCCGTGCTCCTGTCACATAATGATGCATGAAGCATGCATTTTTCTAAAAACTTAATGCATTCTTGGAGAGGCATCTCAAATTTGCGTGGATCAGTAGCTCTAACATAACAAAATATGTTATATTAGAGAATGCAGAATATATAAAAGATTTAATAAAATGAATACATTTGAATATAAACAACATACCCTTTATCCTCCACCAAACTGTCGGCTAAGACGGAAACGTGCTTGCCGCCTGTTCCCAATGTAGTAAAAACATCTTTTGTTCTCCCTATATTATGCTCATGGATGTATATAGAAAAATGTTGACAAGGAGATCCAGGCTATAATAGATTTTTAAGAAATGACAAAAAATTAGTTCTAAAAAACCAATTCAAATAAAAAATCAAAGCTCAAGTGAAATATAAACTGAAAACAAATTTGCTCAGCAAACTCAATTAAAAAACTAGTAAGAATCTATAAGAAAACCCAAAGGAAATGCACTTCTTCTATACCTTTGACCCGCATACAATAGTCCCAAATGAAAACCTCTTATTATTCTGTTTTTGCCAATCTTTTTGCCTTTCAAAGTAACCTTCAAGATGTTCGATGACATCGACTATATCCTGTGAACAAAATAAATTATTCATTTGCTTTATACTTTTATTTTACAAATAGAAGTTGAAAATGACAAAAAGTTATAGATATTTAACCTTCTCTGAACATTGTGAAATCAATTCATCTCTTAATTGTTTACAACTCGGGACCCTTCCTACCATTATACCCTTGATGTGACTAGATATATTATAAAATTTATCTCGATCGTCATCAACTGCACATGAGAAATGTTATAAAACTATGTTCACAAAAGGCATTAAACCATTACAAGTACATATTTAATTAAACTTCAAGGAAGCAAGAAGACTAACTGTTCAGATCATTTAGCGTCTTCTTCCCTTCTACAGCGATCTCGTTTGAACCTCTTGAATCAACACACAGAATGTAACCACCTTCATAATGTATACCAATTGCAGTGGTTCCATATAATTCAGAAGAGGTAACTATATCAACAAATAGATAGTTGTATTAGTGAAGGAAACTACAGGAAAAAAAAATCTCAATTTAAAGAGGAAAAAGGATCAAATTACTAAGCAAGTTTGGGTAAGTGAACCATGGACAAATTTCTGGAATAGATTACACAGAATTATCTAAGAACACTAGGTTTGACACGCAACAAAAAACGAATGAGTGAAATTCACACTCTACCGGGTCTACCCCACTTAAGCAAAATAATGAGTAACCCCATGGGTAATGTATATTAATGAACAAGTTTGCACCGTTTAAAACATCTTTCACTGAAGCTTAAAGGTCTATGAAGAAGAAAAATACCTGCAAACTGTAGGACCTCAAGAAAGTAATAATAGGGACGCCATACGCTAGAATCATTGTAATTGTTTATCTTATTTGCTCTTTCTTCCACATCCTTGAGACTACAAATAAAGGACCAAAAAGTCACATACACTGATTTGAAAACTTGCAGATTAAATTAGAAACGCATATTAAAATCTAAATCTTACATGCCAAGAACATCTGTTGCAGAAAGTTTTGAGACAAAATCAACCACACCATATTCCAAGAAGGATAGATGGTTAGGTAGGTTTGTGAAAGCATACTCTACACATTTCATAACAACTTTCAGAATATCATGTATGTGCACGCTTCCTTCGCAATGCATGGCTGTCTCACAGAGCTGCACAGACCGTGTCTTGCAATCAAGTAAAGTTCTCTTTGCAGATTTTTCATCACCAGAAGAAACTTCATTTTGATGGCGGCGGTAAGCCTGATTAAGCCAATATAGAACAAAATCAGAGACTCGGATAGCTTTTTACTAACTTAATTAGACAAGGATCCAGTCAAATGTAACAAGAAAGGTGTTTTTTCTACACTAGAAGAAATTCTATTCTATTTCCCTGAAACTACAAAGTTCTTTCTTGACACAGTAGGTTGAGACCGAATATAATTTAGGATTAAAGGTTACCTAAAACCATAATGAAAATCATGAAACAAAGGTATATTTTTAAAAACTAACATAAATAGCCAGTCCACTACACACGTCAAAGAATTTCCTCCATTTATAAAATAACTTACCCTTTTTAGTGTTTCAACACACATGTCACAGATGTCAACTTTGTTCCTTATAACAGCTTTAATGATCTCGGCTGCACTGGTTCCACTCAGGTTCAGGATCACTTCAGGCTCAAGACCGAAATATACCTAGATCATGCCCATGAAACAATAGATTAAGTAGTCAATTGTGCAGATTAGATAATCCTAAGCTGGTATTTATAATAGATTAGCTGTTGGGTCACGAAATTTTACCATAGGAGCTGTATCAGTGACAATTAACTTTCCAGCAGCAAGCAAAACTATATCTGAATTTGTCAGATCAATATATGCTTTGCTCAAATCTTCCTCTTCATTTTCGTCTGTAAGAAATAAGAAAGGTCAGGAAGCATGAAGGGAATAATTATAGAATCACTGAAGATATCAATCCCCATTAAGAAACAACATAGTCAATACTAAGATTTTTGTAACACAAGATCACTTTCCTGTTAATAGGCAAGGTATTTTACTGAATGGACACCATTTGTATGGAGTATGCAGATAAGATCGACAAAAAGTGGGCTCAGGAGCTTTATAGAGAAGGTGAAGTTGAACGTTCTCATTAAGCAGCCAGTAGAAATCTCTGAGAAGCTCAGATGATTTATCAAAATCTAACGCTCCGAAAGAGAGAGAGAGAGGGTAATAAAAAAATAAATTTCATCAAGATTATATTAGAACATTGCACTAGTCTTACTAATTAGTTTGTAGAATCTATATATTTTATAGGCGACAAGTTTTCAAATCATATGCATAAAACGGGAAAAAATACTCCTTGGTAAAACATGGATCTGCTGTAGAGAATAAGACCAACATCAATAAGATTTACCTAGTACCAAACTCTATAGTTTTCAAGACATCCTGCATATTCTAGGAATCATGATTTTCTAATCAGCAACCATAAACTGAGCCTTACTCAACCCTCGGATTGACGCTTGATTTCTGTTGATAGATTATTCGCATTCCTAGTCTACTTTGAGGTATAAATATTCTGTTATAGGCAGTGTCGTTTTACCATTTTACTCTATTAGACCTTTTACTTTAATTCTGATCATGGTCTTTGGGAATTGGGTTCCTTACCCACTTCACTTGTATTTATTCAGTGACTTTCTCTCAATGGAAAGAAAATATAGCAGAATTCATTTCTCTATTCTGCTGCATTTTTTCTTCTTACGATTTCCACCAAATAGTCTAGTAGCTACATGATGCGGTATACTACGCAGACTTTTTCTTCCTGCAATTTCCACCAAAGGTTATATCTTATTCTTGAGGACACTGATTCAAAATCTCCATCTCTAATCTAAGCAGGCTCAAATATATTCCATCAAAGAACGAAAGTGCAAGAAAATATCTCCTCCTTACATCTTGGGAAGAAAAAAAAGGCGCACAGGCCTTAAACAGATAAATTGAGAACAATTAGTCCCGCATACACCAAACCCTCGTGAAGTTAATGTATCATGATTGTGAAATAACAGTTTGTGGCTCCGCCTAAACAGCATTTAACACCTACTTGTTAAAATTTAAGTGTTCATTTTTATATTAAAAAAACAAGGCCAATCAGGAGTTGTTGCCATCTTCTACATTATGTGCCACTTGGAAGTTCAAAAGATTCTCCATGATACTTCAACCTTCATCCAACAATTTTTTGTGAGGATCCAAAGTTACTATTTCTACTGTTTCCTCAAATCTAAAATAAAAAAAAATATAAGAAAAAAGCATGGCATCCACAAAAACCTCCAAAACTAATCATGAATGTCATTATATCTAGAACAAGCCAGAAAGAGTACATACTTGAAATATTAAGCTGTTGTTCACAAAGTTGCCGGAAAAGCTTAAATGCAGATTGATCTGGAGCAAATCCCAAAGTCTCAAATTTTTTGGAAGAGAAGTTTGCTTTTCGAAACAAATACCAGAGATCAGCCAATATTAGGCAAACCTAAAACAAAATAAAATAATGAGAAAATAATCAGGCACTTAATTCCGCTTTGCTCTTAGAGCACAGTCATAATAAAATAAAAACCAGCAAGAAGAAGATACTTACTCTGAATGCAAGCTGATTTCCAACTTTCACCTCACCTTCACATTGAGATGAATCAAGGAAATAGCCTAAATGCTCCAATAATGTATCACGCTCTGAGCATAAAGATGACAAAGATGTTGTGGAGGGATCTTCACAGTTGACTATAGAATGCAGTGACCAAGACAAGTGCAGATACATGTTGATCAGCAGAAAACTAACCGCCTAAGAAAGAGAAGCTCTGTTAAGGTCACAAGCACAGAAGGATGGATGACCAGAGATCAAGCAAGCATCAGTCAGTATACACACCTCCTCATTTGTGCTTCTGAATTTCTCAACTGCATTGGAAAACTCTGGAAACAGGCGCTCAATGGGGACAGACTTCGACAGCTGAAGCTCATACAGCCTCTTCAAGTTGACAATAAGGAGGTGATCGTCAACATCTTCCTATAAATTAGAACAAATGACACTCATGACATTGAATACATGGGCAATGGTAGCAAAAGAAGAAAGCTCTGTGGAGTAATACCGCAGCTTCTTTCAATGCAGATTCAAGCTTACTAACAAGCTCATCCTCAGGTTCCTTCAATTTATCAAGGACAAAACCTTGCAGCTCTCCTTTACTCTCAGTGGTGCAGAAGTTAATAGCCTGAACACAAGATCTCAGTGTCTCCTTATCCTCAGGTCCAAAATATCCCGCCTGAGGAAGATCCAAAGCTACTTTGAAGTTCTGAGGCAAGAAATGGGAGAGGAGAATAAAAAAATAGAGTTAAGCTACAACCAAGCCAAATAATTAAAACAAATGGTAGTATATACAGGACTATCCTATGTAAAAAGCATTAAGAATTCTTCTTTTTCTGAAAAAAAAAAAACATATTTAGCAACAGAAAGAGGGATACACTTCTTGCTAGATCGACCTACTCCAATGCATATGCAATCACCACCTTCATCGTTTATTTTATATAAAAGGAAATGAAGAGATGTAACCCTATAGGGCAAAAATTGCACAAGTATCAAATTACCTCAAAGGACATCGTCAAAAGATCAGCAATTGCAGGTTTTGGATCCTTCTTATACTGCTCGACCCAAAGCTTGACCTCGAAAGGAATATATTTGTTGTTACCTTTACTGACCTCTGCATAAAAACAAATTAAATTCAAAATAATATCATCATCCACAAAAAGTAGAAGACGATCCATGTTTGCTAACATATATATCAGGAGGATCTTAGATACACGACGATGCAGAAATCTAAGACAGGTTGCTTTAGGAGGATCTTAGAGACATGCCAATGCAGAAATCTAAGACAAGTTGCTTTAGGAGGATCTTAGAGACGCGACAATGCAGAAATGAGCACTGTTCTTGCTTTACTAGAAATTCAAGGCAAGAATACTGGTAGCAAAAGCTCCATGTATCCTAACATAAAGAATACAAGCCTACTGGAAATAAAAGATGCACTGTGGTCAATAGGGGATGATAAGTCCCCAGGTCCGGATGGGTTCACCTCCAAAATTTTCAAGTCAACATGGCACATCACAGGAAGTCAGATTACCAATGCAGTGTTGGAGTTCTTTCAATCAGGCCAACTTCTTAAACAGATAAATCATGCTAGTATTTCCTTGATTCTAAAAAACCTAATGCTAGCAGAGTGGGGGATTTTAGGCCTATTTCATGTTGCAATGTCACTTATAAAATTATCTCAAAAATTCTAGCTACAAGGCTAAAACCTGAACTAAAAGCTTTAGTATCCCCAGCTCAATCAGGTTTTATAGAAGGTAGACTTATGGGTGAGAAAGTGATGCAAGAACTAATAAGAAAATATACTAGAAAAAGGATTAGCCCGAGGTGTCTCCTCAAGATAGATCTAAGGAAGGCCTATGACACACTATCCTGGAGTTTTATAAAAGATATGCTTACTCACCTGAACTTCCCCCCTTTCTTTATACACTGGCTCCTCCAGTGCATTTGCACTTCTTCTTTCTCTCTTAATATTAATGGAACCTTGCAGGGATTTTTTTTTCATGGTAAAAGAGGCCTGAGACAAGGATATCCAATCTCCCCATTGATTTTTCTACTCTGCACAAACTATTTGTCTAGAATACTCAAATCCACAACTAGAATCTCCTCCTTTAAATTCCATCCTAATGTAAACTACTACAGATAACTCGTTTAGTCTATGCAGATGATATAATACTTCTATCTAGAGGAGATAGAAACTCCATGGAGATATTGTTTTGACTCTCTGAACAGGTTCAAAGCATGCTCAGGACTAGAAATAAATGCTGCAAAACCATCCTTCTACTCAGCAGGAATACAAGAGGTGGACAAGGAATATTTCCTTGCAAGACAGGCTTCATTCAGGGAAGCTTCCCCTTTACCTACCTTGGCATTCCAATCTCTTCAGGGAAGCTAACCATATCACAATACACCCCTCTTTTAGATAAATTCATGACTAACATAAGCTATTGGAACTCCAAAACTTTTGTCTTATGCTGGAAAAATTGAGCTGATCAGAGCTGTTTTGCAGGGTATTGAGGCTTTCTGGTTCTCAATCCTTCCCTCCCCTACAATGGTGATTCAAAAAATAACTAGGTTCTGTGCAAATTTCCTGTGGAAATCTCATAGGATCAGGTGGAAAGACCTGTATCTACCAAAGGAAGGAGGACTTGGGCTAAAAATTTTTAAAACATGGAATACTGCTTTCCTTACCAAGATTCTAAGGGATATCTTAAGAAAAAAAAAAAAGATAGCTTGTGGATTAGATGGATTCACCGCCAATATTTACATCAAGGGAATTTGAGATGGAATGTACGCAAAATCAATGACTCCCCTCTCATCAAGAGAATATTATCGATCAGGGACCAGATACTAACCCATGCAGGCTCTAAACAACTTGTTGAGTACTTACTGCACTCTTGGGCTTCAGAAGACAGGTTCAAAGTTGGTGCTGTGAGCATTTCAGGAATAAATCAACCAAGAAAGCATGGAGCACAACAGTGTGGGAGAGTGCCATAACTCCAAAACACTCAATTTACACTATGGCTTGCAGCAAGGAGGCTAGCTACAAAAGACCTCATAACATACAGGGAAGTGAATCACTTATGCTCATTTTGTAACCAAGCACCTGAAAGTCATGATCACATATTTTTTGCTTGTGATTTTTCTTCCTCCATATGGATGCAGATACAACAATGGCTACAAATCAGAAGAAGGATGCCAACCATGCAAAGTGTTTTGAAATGGATGAAGAAAGAAGCAAGAGGAAAAGCATGGAGAGCAAGAGCAAAAAAGATAGCCTTAACAGCCACAATGACAGCATACTACATTAGAAAGGCTAGGAATGAAAAGGAATTTGAGAACAAGGCCTGCAGTGCAGATGAGATTATCCACTTGGTAAAGACTCATGTGTGTAGAGCACTGAATAACTCTTACACATTAGTTTTTACACAATCAATTACCCTGCAACAAGATCAAATAGAGGAAGTGGTATACACTTGAGAGGACTGCAGAGAATGAAAAGGAAGATATAGTGAAGAAAAACACAAAGGCCCTGCATGAAATTGTATTCTGATTTACGCAATGGCCCCATTTTGTATTGCCTAACTGATTATTGTAATGCTCGAAAGGGTCTACT
The DNA here is from genome assembly GCA_037127255.1 of Persicaria tinctoria. Lineage (NCBI taxonomy): Eukaryota > Viridiplantae > Streptophyta > Magnoliopsida > Caryophyllales > Polygonaceae > Persicaria > Persicaria tinctoria. The sequence goes on from JBANSL010000008.1 coordinate 17,618,727, forward strand.
CCTGCAAGGTCACTAAGGGGTACTAGTGTAGTGGCTTGCAACTTCCTTGACGGCATAGCCGAAGGGGAAGTTTCAAGACAATACGCTAGTGTGTGTCCGACTTATGACAGCCGTGGCTTGAAGAGATAGGAACCACACAAGGACTAGTTCCACCAAACCCCCATATTGGCACCTATGGATCACCTCCCAATCTTGTAAATATTTCTTCAAGTTTTCAATATAATTTTAACCTTTAAGATTAAAAAAAAATACAATCCTATCTCTACCTCATTAACAGAGTTCAGAATCAGATCATGTTCATGTGTACCAAGTATGCCCACACGCACAAATGTTGGAAGACAATCTTTCAACTAATGTTCCAGGAAAGATCATACTCCCCTTTGATATCTACTTAGGACAGCAGTAAAAGAATCTTCTGCAATAAATGCATTTTTTTATAAAAATAAAAGTGAATTTTTTTTTAAAAAAAAACTAAAAAAAATTGCATTGGCCCAATCATGATAATGGGTAGTTCATGAGGCCCAACAAAGGAAGGCCCAATATCATTTTAGTTTTGTTTTCATTATCTATTTGGCTTCATAATGAGACATGTAGCCTTAAGAGTTAGTGGAGGATTTTCTTCCCATGTTCGATTCCCAAAAGTCCTATTCTGGTCTTCCTTTCTTCCTCCACGCCACCCCCACCCCCCCTCCCCCACCCTCACCCCCACCCAAAGTAAACATGTTCCATTTCCCCCCCTTCCTTCCCTTTGTATAATTCATTTTTGGGGTCTTTCTATGTTCTGTTTTGCTGTGAACTACCCCTCACTGCTTCACTTTCTACCAATATAATTCAATCCATTTTCATTGTTATGGTATGCATTTGGACTTGAGTCATTTCTCTTTTTGGTGGGAATTTTTCACCAAACTATTTATGATTACACAAATTACACATGATTTTTAAAGACCCATACAAAACCATTAAAATTTCACCACCAATTTCCAGCAAAAAAAAAATCAAGCAACTTAACAAACAATTGCAAATTTTAACTCGATTTAAGCAACAAGAATGTCCCTTGATTGTGTTCCGGAATCATATCAGCTCCCAAGCAACAAGTGCACCAAAATCAATTCCGAGGGTTACTAGACCACAATGATCATTCATATCAAATTCAACCAAACAATTCCTAATATCCTCTCATAAAAAGACCATCTATCTATCATGTTTTCAAAGCTAAGACTCAAATAGTTCCGAAAGACAAGATCGGTCGGTACCAAAACCATCATTGTTTTCCTGCCCCTCCCTTCGAGACTGATTTCTTTGCATAAGCATAGAGCGAAGAAATGGCGGCATGAATCCTAGTCGGGGTTAAAAAAAATTCTACTTTTCATCTATATTTCATTTCAAATTAACAAAAAAAAAACTCAAAAAACTTCACACATTTTGTTCCAAAGAACTCACCTTTGATACTCTCATTCCCAAAATGAGCAATAGATGGGTCTGCAGCTTCACTCCACTTCTGATTAGGGCGTACCTCGTCAAAACCGTCGGGAGAATCGTCCAGAAGATTAGGGCTTTCCCGTCGATCCTTTGAAAACGAAGAGTAATAAGACATTAAAATCCAGAAGAGGAGAAAGAAAGATGAGGAGGAGGAGATTAACCTACCGTTCCAAGTCCTGAAGCTTCTAAAGAAGTAGCTGCATCTTCCATTGAACCAAAATGGGAAGGATCTGGGAGAAGGCACCGGATTTTGAGCTAAAGATGCTAGCTTGAACGAGAGTTCGGAGAGAGAACCCCGCCAAATGTTTTATGTTGTACGAGATGGGTTTCGGTCTTTTGGATAATTACTGTACGCCTGTAGCCTTTCCCATCGGGTTAAGAGTTTCGATCCTGTACACGCTACTTATTTTTTTTTAGTAATGGTATAATTTTATTTTGAAAATAGAAATAGAAACAAAAATAAAAATAAAAATTATATTGTATATATAAAATATAAGTCTTTATGTTAGAAATAAAATATAAGTATTTTCTTAAGATGATAAAAAGTATATAAAATAATTTTTTTAATAATTTCATATTTATTAAAGAAAACGTAGATAAGTAGTAAAAGACTTATAAAAAACAGAAGGAGAATATATTTTACAATCAATAAATTATATTGAAACAATATAAGAGGATTACAAGAGTGTGGAAGGGCAAGGCCAAAAGCCTCAAAATCCCCTAAAAAAGCATCAAAACACCGCCAACATCATCAATAGTAGGGTTGGCAAATGGTACAGAAATTACCATACCAACCACGTACCAACCACAAACCGACTATGTTGGTAACCACAATTGTGGTAACCAACATGGTGGTAACCACATGAAGATGGTACGGTAATGGTAATGAAATCTGAATACCATGGTTACCATGGTTACCAAGTATATAAATTAATTTTTTTTATTTAATGTTTTATTGTTATTATCTTTAAGTTTTAAGTTTTTAATTTATATTTTGTGTTTTGATTTTGACCTAAATTGGTCTTTTTTACTTTTTTCTACTAGAAACAGTAGGAACATTTTCAATGTTTGAAGACTTTGAACTCATTTTGTTTAAACTTGCAATAACATTTTGAATGTTTGAACAATTTTGAAACTTGGTTTGTTTCAAGACTTTGAACTTGGTTAGTTTGAATTGGTTTGTACTTTAAGTTGTGAACTTGATTTATTTGAACTTTTAATAGGTGGTAAGCATATTATTTTTAGTAACCATATTTTTTCGTTCGATAACTTTGATGACTACCGGAAAGTAGCCAAGGGGTTTCAAAAAAATACAAACAGAATTACAGCTTGGTAACCATGGTAATGTACCGATGGTTTGTGGTTGGTATATGGTATGAAAATTTGCATACCACCAGTTTGTGGTTGGTACGTGGTAATCACCATTTTTTGGTGGTTACTGTACCATGCCAACCCTAATCAATAGACATGAGCAGTCGGGTAGACATAGGTCGACCCATTCGACTAAATTTAGTCGAGTTTGGGTAAGTCAATTGGTTCAAGCGGGTTGATAAGTCCAGCCTAATATATTGTAGAGTTTGGGAGCAATGCAAAAATAAGAAAATAAAAACAATATTTTACAAAATTTTAATGTGCAACCTACTACGTTACCCGACCAGTCTGCCATGTGGACGGGATTGGGTATGATAGTTGGTCAAAAACCGGGTCTGACCCAAGCACAATCCTCTATGATGAGCCAAGATATTCGCATAGGTCCAACCCGAGTTTGTCCAACCCGAGCCATGCTCCTGTCTAATCATCTACATCAAAGTCCATACCAACACAAAAGGAGCCAAATAGCTAAATTCTGTTTCACAATTGACACGAATACGCCTAGGCTAAAAATTACATATTTATAATCCATACATATACGCTTGTTTTTACATATTTATAATTTTTTATCGTGAAAAATTATATTTCAAAAAAAATTATAAAATTATTTTCTAACAAAATTGTACTTCCTCTATTAAGAAAAATATATTGTTTACTATTTATGTATCCTTTTTTAGAACGATAAAAATTATATAAAATATCAATTAGCATTCCAAAGATGGTTAGATAGAGACATTGGTGACGACTGTGTGAAGCTTAGATTCAGGTACAATGTCGCCAAGAAGGTGGCCAAGAGAGCAGTTGATAAGGCTAAAGACAAAGCCTTTGAGAGTTTGTACAAGGCTTTGGACGAGAAGGGATGGGAGCGGGTGCTCTATCGAGTTGCTAGGCATAGAGAGAGATCGAATAGAGACATCAACACCGTCAGATGCATCAAGGACGAGAGCGATCAAGTACTTGGTTGACGATCAGCAGATCAAGGGTAGATGTAAGAGGTATCTCTCTGAACTGCTCAATGAGGTACCTAGCTTCTCGAGAGGGAGCTAAGGTCCTTCAAACCCTATCGAGCTCGGCTTCCACCGACGCATTACTATTGAGGAAGTTTAGGGAATATATGTAAAATGAAGAACAACAGAGCAGCTCGACCAGATGATATTCCGGGAGACGTGTGGAAATGGTTAGGGGCCAAGGGTCTTGTTTGGTTGACTTCCCTTTTCAATGCTATCTTTCGGTCAGCTAAGATGCCATGTGAATGGAGACTTAGTAAATTGGTCCCAGTCTACAAGAACAAGGGGGATGTCTAGTGTTGCGGTAACTACAGGGGTATCAAGCTGCTCAGTCACACGATGAAGATGTGGGAGAGAGTTGTTGAGGTAAGACTCCGGAGATTGGTGCAGATTTCTGAGAACCAGTTTAGTTTCATGTCTGGTAGATCTACTATGGAAGCTATTCATTTGCTGAGACGTTTGATTGAGTCGCACGGAGATAGAAAGAAGAACCTGCATATGGCCTTCATTGATTTAGAAAAAGCGTACGACAAAGTTTCAAGAGAGCTGCTTTGGAGATGCTTGATTGAGAAAGGAGTGCCAATGTCTTATATTAGAGTTATCAGAGATATATATGAGGGAGCCATGAGTAGTGTCAAAACTCCGTGTGGGGATTCAAACTACTTCCAGGTTAGTGTGGGGCTTCACCAGGGATCTGCCCTCAGCCGTTTCTGTTCACATTGGTTATGGATACTTTTTCTGCTCCGCTTCAAGAAGAGGTTCCTTGGTGCATGCTGTTTGCTGACGACATCGTGCTTGTGGACAACTCTAGATCGGGATTGGCTCGCAGGTTGGAATCCTGGAGAGAGGTGTTGGAGTCAAAGGGTTTTAGATTGAGTAGGACCAACACCGAATACGTCATGTTTTGCTTCTGAGAGGTCAGAGATCCTGACTCGTCTGTGATTCTGGGGGAAGATCTTATTCCTAGGAAGGAGGTTTTCAAGTACCTGAGATCGTACATTCAAAGTGACGGTGGATTGGATAGGGATATCGATCATCGAGTTCAGACATGGTGGTTGAGATGGAGAAGGGCTTCAAGGGTGCTTTGTGACAAGAAAGTCCCAATAAAACTGAAAGGAAAATTCTACAAAGGTGGCTCAGAATGCTGGCCATTCACTAAAGCTCAAGAGCAGAAGTTGTTAGTGGCAAAGATGAGAATGTTGCGTTGGATGTGCGGGCTCACGAGGCTTGACAGAATCAGGAATGCCAACATTAGAAGGAAACTTGGAGTGGCGAGTATTGTTGACAAACTACGAAAAGTCAGATTGCATTGGTTCGAACATGTGCAAAGAAGACCTAGATCGGCCCCGATTCGAAGGTGCGAGATTCTGGATCTTGGAGCTTTTCGTAGGGGGAGAGGCAGACCGAAGAAGAGTTGGATGGGGGCTATCTGTCAGGACCTCAATTTCCTGCAGCTCACTTTCAGAGGATATGGCATTTGATAGAGACAACTGGAGGAGACGCATACGGGTGGTCGACGTTTAGTGCTGGGGGAGTGGTGTTGTGTGTGCTTGTCTTGTTTTCGCTCTGATTTCCTTTACTTGCTCCGTGACTTGATTTGTGCTCATGCTTTACTAGCAGGGTTCTTGTTTCATTTCGTTCTGGGTCTTTCGAAAACACTCTCTCGGGCTCCCCGGGGTAAGAGTGTGTACATCCCGATCCCCCAGACCCTGCTTAATTGCGGGATACACTGGGATGTTGTTGTTATATCTATATATCTATCTATATACATATACTAAAACCGATTCACACATCTTATGTACCGCATTGTGGTTTTGATTCTAGGAAAAAAATTTAATAAAACAACATATTATCATAGTTTATAGAAAGTTATGTAAATCACAATCTATCCATATATATTTTTTTAGTTAATTAACAAGAATATAAATAAAAAATATTTCATAGTCATACTTACCAAAAATTATTACTTTGTTACATTATAAGTTTATAACTATTTTTTTAAGATAAAGAGTAGAAGTTCGGGCCATGGAAGAGTATACAAATATAAAGAAAAATATATCGTGTACTATTTACCTATCCTTTTCTATAACAATCAAAACTATATAAAATGTAAGAAATGAAACTATTAAATCTATATAAAAAAAATTATATTATAGCTATTTCTTTTAAATAAATAATGATGACAATGACGATGATGATAACTTGATAAGCATAGTAATAATATTGTGTTACTTGTGTAAATAGGATCGTTAGACAAGTTGCATTAAAACTTAAACTGCAACCAATGAGCTATTTTGTTCCTAGGAACTAGGATAGAAAGTCATCTACCCGAAGTACAGACTATACAAATTATAAGACTAAATTGCAATCTTCGATTCGGTGCAGTAAAAAATCCGATCCAGTAGCGATATAACAAAATGAACCGGTCCAGGAGGATGAATAAATAACCGATCCCCGATAGAGAAACTTGAAACTCGTAATTGCAATCACCGGAGCCTCTCTCTCTCTCTCTTTCAATCAATCCGACTAGATTTCGTCCCCTCAGGCCTCAGCCATGAGCACGAACACGGGCGTCCTCCCTGAAAAGCGCTCGGCGGAAGCAACCACCGAAGATGTGGAGCGCTCTAGGATCACTGAATCCCCGGAGGATTCTCAGTCGACCGATTGTTTCCCTCAAGGTTCGCACTCACTCTGTTTTCTTCTTCACGAAGTCCGCATCCATCTTCATTCGTAATCGATAATTGATAGTCTGTCTTCTTACATACCTGGATTGAATCTCCATCCTCTTTTGATATCTGGGGTTTCGGTTGCAGTTACCTTCTTTGTATCCATCAGGAAGATTCGATATATTGCGATTCGAGTGACTGTATTTGTGGTGGTTAATTGAGTACAAACTCATCAATCTAGTTCTAGTTGTGTAGGGAAAGTTGCGGGAGAGAACCAGAACAACGACGTTACCGGAGAAGTTTCGGATTCAGACGATGATATGTACTTTGACCCTCCAGGCTCAAGGCTCAATTGAGATGTATAGTTGGGACAAGATCGCAGGCTGGCAGCCGAAGCCGCCAGATCCCCTCCCTATTTTGAGCAGCAGAAGCAGTACATGGAAAGAACCTTTGGATTTTTGCTTTTTATGTAGGGCGGAGACTGGACATTTTGGTTATAAGTGTCCCTACCGATGTGAAGAAATTTTCGACAATGTTCAGTGTTGGAAGAAAGTTGACCATGATGATAACCATGACTATGGTTATCCTTCAAAACCCTGCGCCGACTGTGAGAATACCGAGTATGGGTGTATTGAGCATCGTTTCTAATTCTAATTGATCTTGTTTCTTCTACTAGGCTTGGATTCTGTTTCTTCATCAATTGATTTTGTTTCTTCAGAACTACACATGCAAATTACAACTTAAGAAATAGTAGATGCTGTATAAACAACCTGCAAGCATAAAAATGGCCCAAATACATACCTACATACAGATTAGAGGTTATCAGTTTCATACCTTACGAAATCGCAGTGACAGAAACCAGTGCTTCTACCTGTTCAAACTTCTATTTCACTGTCTTTGGCATCTACTGCATTGCCCTTTTCGTGTATTGATCCGTTCACAATGTCTATTGCTTCAATGGATTCATCGTCAAAGGGTGGGGAAATCGGTTTGCCATCACTGTCTTCATCGGTGCCATCTATGCTAGTATGCTTACACGTTTTGCTCTGGAAACGAATCCATGAGGAACACAATTATTGTCAGCCTCCTCAGTCTGTGCACTAGTCAAGGGATGTTCCATCATCACCATGGTGCAGACTGTGCAGTCCTTGTCAGAATCAGAATTACCAACACTTGGGACTTCAATTCAGGGAGGAAATCCCGGGGGAGGATCACAATCCACCATGTTTTCCACCTTCACTTGTGAGCTTGTCGAGCATCTTTTCTGCTCGGCCATTTCTCAAAGAACGCGGAAAGTCGGCAACAGTTGGCTGAAATGACGCTGAGGTATTCCGGTTTATAGCCTTTGCTATGTTGTCAGTAGGGATGTCTCCATCCAGCCTGACTGAACTGCCTAATAACACGCTGAGGCTGATACATTTCAGTGCAACAATCAAACCCAACGAGCTCACTTGTCTCTCCCAAGCCCAGATCTGAACGAGATGGAACATATTGATTGCTTCCGAGCCCATCCTGCCAAGTTGGGAAAACAAAGGTGTCTTGATTCCTTCCGAGCCCTTAAATAAAAAAAAAAAGATAAGACGCCCACCGTGGGGCTCGAACCCACGACCACAAGGTTAAGAGCCTTGCGCTCTACCAACTGAGCTAGACGGGCTTACACAGGACAGTGGTTTAGCCTTGCTCTTGCAGATGTATGGAATGGAAGAGACCGGTCTTGACCCCAAATCCAAGGTGATCGCAGGTAACCTGGCATCATTCAACAAGCAACAAGAGTTGTTTCATTAGGATTAAAGTGTATACGAATAGTAAAAAACGGAACCAAAATGTACAATGTATTGATGTGGATAGTTTCCTTATACCACACCATCCGATCAGCTCATCAGGAAGAGCGTTCCCTTGGGAATGGTGATCGTGACAGGATTAACATACCTGATATACAGAAACGTAACTTGTTAAGAATAAGTTCCGATGTAAACAGAAGGCACGAAGTCATTAAAATGTCAACTGAGGGCTTCCTTGTATATATACCTGGTGGATGGTGTTCCTCTCAAGAGGCTTAACAAGCTATGCAGGTGCATCAATGCATCATAGTCAGGGATGTTCATCCACAGGCCATGGGAGACTGCAGTGTAGAAAAAAAGGAGAATGCGCCCACCGTGGGCGCATTCTCCAAGAGTTGTTTCATTAGGATTAAAGTGTATACGAATAGTAAAAAACGGAACCAAAATGTACAATGTATTGATGTGGATAGTTTCCTTATACCACACCATCCGATCAGCTCATCAGGAAGAGCGTTCCCTTGGGAATGGTGATCGTGACAGGATTAACATACCTGATATACAGAAACGTAACTTGTTAAGAATAAGTTCCGATGTAAACAGAAGGCACGAAGTCATTAAAATGTCAACTGAGGGCTTCCTTGTATATATACCTGGTGGATGGTGTTCCTCTCAAGAGGCTTAACAAGCTATGCAGGTGCATCAATGCATCATAGTCAGGGATGTTCATCCACAGGCCATGGGAGACTGCAGTGTAGAAAAAAAGGAGAATGCGCCCACCGTGGGGCTCGAACCCACGACCACAAGGTTAAGAGCCTTGCGCTCTACCAACTGAGCTAGACGGGCTTCTTGTCAGGCTTTGGACACATTATATAACAAACTCTACCAACCTGTGGTTTGTACATATTTTATTTTAAATTCACTTTAACTTAAAACACATTATAAACCAAACACTACCTTTGTATTTGCATTATAAGTTCATAACTATAACACAATTGGAATCCAAACACACCTTTGTTTATGAAGGGAACTTTTTAGAAACAAAATTGAAATTTGACTTTAATTAGTGTCTTTAAATATATGTCACTCCCACTTTTATCCTACTGCAATTGTCTAATAACACGGTTAAAATCCGCTACAATAGGCTTTTGACAGCGGTTTTCTTATCTATTATGGCGGTTTTGAACCACCACAATAGACTTTAATTGTTGCAGTGCTATTGGGATTACATGTTTGAAATATGGGAAAGATCTTATTTAAACGTGAAATTTATAGTGTCGCATTTGTTAAATGGACGAAGTCTTAACAATTCAGATAAAGTCTATTAGCATTCGTTCTACACATACCACAAAAGGTTTGGAGCTCGGGGATTGACCTATTGGGATTACACCAGAAATGTCATGGGATAGTGAGAATCATTATCACTAATTGTCAAAAGAAGAGGATTATGATTATTTTCTAAAACGTCTAACAATTTACATTTATTCTCAAGTCCTTAAACATGATATCTTACAAAACTGATCGGAATATTATATTTTCTATTGATCCTTTGTTTGTGTATGAAATTATAGCCGATTGTTCTGGGATTGGGGTGATCCCAATGATCGATGCTGAGATAGATATTACTTGATTTCTTGAATAAAATATATTATTTCTTTATTTTATGTAATCATTTGATGCTTAATTTGATTAATTTATATTAATCGATCGGAATCCTTTAATTTTGATGTTCATCATGTGAAAAACGTGAATTGAGATACATAATCTAAGTAGTAATTAATTGAAATAGACATATTTATTACTAACTCACGCATAATGAATTTAGATATTTTACCTTTGAAATATAGTATGATTTGTTCAAACATGAAAATTTAATTGGTCTACCGATGAAACATTTTTGTGATGAACCCTAACATTGGAATGTTTTCCATCATATTACTGATAAAAACTTGCTTTTAGAACTGGCAATTCGGGTTATCCGGTCAGGTTCGGGTCGATCACATTTGGGTCGGGTCATTGATGAGTCGAGTCAGCTCGGTCAAAATTTATGTGTCGGGCTTGTTCGGGTCGGGTTGGGTCGGATACTCGGATTCGATCAAAATGAAATTCAGATTGGTCGGGTTTCGGTCAGAATCGAGTTGGACCCATTTGGGTTTTCGGTCATAATCGGGTCGGTCTCATTCGAGTTTCGGGTCGGTATTCGAGTCCGTCTCATTCAGGTTTCAAGTAGAAGTGGGTCTACGTTTGTTTCAAACTTTTAATTATTTGGGTTGAATTTGTTGAATCATGTTCGTTCGAGACTTTCGAGTAATCAATTTTATTAAATTGAATATGTAATTCATGTTATTTGTGTATTTCAAAAAGTATTTTTAGTAAAATTAAATATGATTCAATATATAATCTACTCATTGGCTTGTAAGCTCCAAATCCTAAGCTCGTTCTATTCATAATTAATTTCATTGAAATTTGGCAATACATTGTTATCAAAATCATACTGTGATTCCCTATCTAAAAGATAATTCCATTTATTTGTGTGATTGTTATTTGTGTTTTTCAAAAAGTAGTTTTCAAAAAAAATTATACTATGCATATGATTCAAGTTATAATATTCTTATTGTACTCATCTTTTATTAGTGAGAAACGAGAATTTTGAATTCAAATTGATCATTCATAATTCATTACATAAGTAAATGAGTAACTTTGATCAATGAAAATTTATTTTGTTTAGAAATAGCATTGACTATCAGATTTTATCATTATTGAGTTGGATTAATTTTTATTTATTTTGTAGTATAAATGTATAATAGATATATATTCAAGGATATTCGGGTCGGGTTGGGATTTGGGTTGAGTTGAGATTCGGGTCGGGTTGGAAGTCGGGTTGGGTATGGTGGTTTTAGTTGGATCCGGGTTGAGTCGGGTTTGTCTGTATTCGGGTCACTTCGGATTTTGGGTCAACATCTGTTGGGCTCGATTTCGGGTTATGCAAAACGCTAAATTTTCGACTTCGGGCGGGTTTTGATTCGGGTTTCTCGGGTCGGGTCAGATCTTGCCAGCTCTACTTACTTTTGTTATTTTCTTATCTCTTAGTCTTAGAAATTCCCAATAATCTTTGCTTTTATTTGGCTTAGTTTACTAGCCGAGGTCGTTCAAATTGATAATCACACGATCCCTGAGATTTGACACTTGTTATACTACGACTGACATCGTATGTATGCTTGTTGTACGTGTTGGTATTAAACTGGGTTGGTTAATACCAACTAGTAGATCATTATAGAATTTATAGTGTAGCATTTGCTAGCAATATTGTTACCAAATGATCGGTAGCTAGTAAAAGAGATGACATTACAAGCTCACACAAGGGTACGTATCTCCAAATACTAATATAGGCATAATGCATGTATACAGTTAACAATACATTTAAATATATATTAAGTCTCCATCTTCATGCATACATATATATGTTGCTTGATGAAGCTAGGTTAACAATTACCATTTACCAACTTGAATTGTATATATGTTGGTTGGATCATCGATCTTTAAAATACCTTCCAGTAGTAATAATGTGGTAGAATATTAATTTGAATTGCTCCCAATGCAATCGATTGATATATGTAGTTGTGTTTATTATATGGAAGCTAACTTCTTTAGATTCACCGGGTAAGTGTAGGGTTGGGGACCATAAAAGGCGGTGTCTATGACAATCCGATCAGCTGCCTCCGTGGGATGATACAAGTCCCAAAACAAGTATTCACTTCGGTTGGTGCAGTACTTTGAAATGGGTAAACAACCCACCTTTGCGTTTAGGTTTCCAAATCCGCAACACGCCATTTTCACCTCTTTGAATCCTGCATCAATGTCAAAGATTTCGGTCCCGATTAGTAAGGCCTAGTAAGGTTAACTAGTTAGCTATTATATATGGTGATCGATAACAAGTGCAATTCAATTCATATCGTAATAGGTTGGATATTGAATGAAGTTGAGCATCACACTATAGGTGTCAAAGTAAGTGTAGCGAAATCCTCTAAGATTGGCTCGTAGTTGCTCGAGAACCAACTGGAGCCCCAGGTTGTACTCGTATGACATGGCATTTGCAGCTGCATTGCATCCTCCAGTATCGCTTTTAGTCCTCTGCGATGGGCAACAGCCGACCACTCCTACCCCCATCATCGCAAACTTTCGGCCTCCAATGTCGTATAGATGCTACAAATTAAGGAATAACAACATTAACACACACTTGTCTCCAATTTGACATAATTATATCTATACTTATTCCGTAGTTACATATATACATATACCTGGAGCTGCATTTGGATGGTGTTAATCATCAAACTAACAAACTGCGTGGGAGTCATTTTGGTGGTGAAGTCGGAAGCCGAACCATAGTAACCGAGAACGTCATTGCTGCCAATAACTATGGCGTGGATGGCCTTAGACTGGAGCTTTCGTAAAGCAGAATTCCCTAATTGCAAAGCGATGGCATTGCGAACCATCGAGTAGTACTCTATTTGTTTGGTGAAGGGGATGGACTGCTTCTGGACACATATCAATCAACATGTATGTATGTATATATATGAACGTTAAGTTTCAACTACAAATGCATAAGATAAGATTGTAGGAATTGAAGATATGAATGGGGCCGGGGGAGATTGAAACGTTACGTACGTAAGGTGGTTGACTAGTGGCGTTGAAGAGTAGGGCTCCGCCGGAGGCAAAGCTAACACCTCTGCGGAAGTTGTTAATCAGGTTACTCTGCAAGTAGAGATACGGTGGTGGACTGGGTAGACCTAGTTTCTTGGCTTCCTCCATTCATTCATCATTCAAATTAATTCAATAAATGAATTTCACAACATGATTTATTGAATAACAAATCTTTATTTGTGACTCTCGTACCTAAATTCGACCGACTTTCAATTCACCTAATTTAAATCAACTAGATAATTATATATAATCAATAAAGATAAAGATTAACCCAACTCAATACTGATAAAATGTAATACACCCAAACCGACTTAATTATTACCATTTATACCTTAATTTGATGTAATTAAGAATCTAACCTATCACAAAATGTACCGGCCAGACACATTAAAATAAGCCTTGAATTTGCACATTAAAATAAGCCGCTAATTGAATAAAGTTAAATATATGTACTGGTGTCTCGATCACATGTTGCATATCGATCCCACGGGTATTTATTTTGTTTGATATATATTATAAGGTGTCATTTGATATAAGATTACGGAAATCAAAGAAAAACAACATAAATTTAGTTTATTTATAATTTAAATTTTATTACTATAAATTCTATTTAATACCCCATTCTCCCCTATATGAAATTTGTTTTGGTTTTCTTATTTAAATCGTCTATTTGAGCACCATACCCAGTCATTATATTCCATTAATCATTTCCTTCTTATCCTATTTTCAGGGCCGTTCTTATAATATTAGAGGCCCGGGGGCGAAATTAGATTAAGGGCCCCTACTGACTTGAAAATATTATTTTTTTCAAAAGACTGATAAATTTTTTTTATTTTTTTCAAAAGAAAAATATGATAATAATAATAATAATAATAATAATAATAATAATAATAATAATAATAATAATAATAATAATATATACATAAAATCAAAATAAGATATTTAGATCAACTACAACGTTAATCATTCATTACTTTAGAGTATTGGCACACTTTAAAAACAAAATCTGGGTGCAAAAATTCCTTTGTTTAACCACAAAATCAAAAGCTAAAATCAACAATGTCGATGCAGTTCAATAATTTATAATCCTTTGTTTTGCTGCTTTTCTCTGTTTTCTTTTTTAACTCCCAGATAAATGTTTTTTAGGCAACATTGTGTAAATAATTCAACACAATAATAATAATATAAAAGGAACAATTTGATTAGAACTAAAAAAAATTATAATTCCTAATTCACGAAGAGGTATCAAGTACGAAAGAAAAAAATTGAAAATGCTAACAACAATTTTTTTTAAAAAAATACAACACCACAATAAATAAAATTAATAGAATCGATTTTTATTTTACCTAATAATAGAAAAAGAATCGATTTTTACATGGGTTATCATATAGAAGAAGGAGGCTGAAAAGTGGAACATGCTCGGGCTCACCAAAGGTTTTTTTTTCCTTCTAGGCCCCCAATCCCTTTTATAATTTAGTTTGGGCTTTATTAAACTGATGGGCTGCTACTTATAATCATATATATACCTACCCAAATACTATGGGCCCCTACAAATCGTGGGCCCTAGGCCTGCGCCCCTGTCGCCCATGCTCATGGGCCGGGCCTGCCTATTTTTCATATTACACCAAAAATAAAATCATTTTTTTCCATGAAAATGAACATTTTTCTTTCGATTCTCTCAACTCATCAAACTTCCCTCTCAACTCATAAAACATCTTTCTAATACATTTTCTATACGAAATTGACCTTACCCAATATTATACTCCATACTAATTATTTAAGCCCGGCCCTTAAACTCTTGATTTTTCATATATATAAAAAAAATTATATAAAAAAAATTGACAAAACACATTCTTTTTTATAATTTTTGTTTCTTTTAGTTTGTCCAACTAAAAATAACCATGAAAATTGCAAATTTAAGGTTTTTTTCAATATATTTAAATAAAATATATTTTTCATACATATATAAAAAAAAATTGCTGAATTTTTTTAACCCTCTAAAAAATTATAAATCCGCTAGTGTATATAATTATGATATTTTATTATCAGTCTAGCTAGCAAATCCATAGTTATAAGTAATAACTTTATTACTTCCCATTTAACGCATGAGGTTTGATTTATTGGAAAATAACAAAACAAAGGAGATGGAGAATAATAATTGCAAATATATACAGTATATATAAACAGACACTTGAAATTCACGGGCTAAATTAGGCAAAAGATCCTTTGAATATATAGGAAGCTGATCAAATTCAGATAATTTAAAACCAGATAGTTTGAATTGGGGCATCCCGACAAATAAAAACACAGTACTTTCGAGTAATGTTAATTACACATCAATTCCATCAGAACAGATCGATCCAGTCATTCAGTTGGCATGTGAGCTGCAGCTACGTACCTAGCTAGGCTGCATATATAATTCATCAAAACTTAATTCCTAACTTTATGAATTAAAAGAGAAATTAATTGAGGTATATGAGTCGAGTAGCTCTTGTTTAGCTCGGACTCGATTCGATAAAAATTTAGGTCAAAGTCGTTAATTTTCTAGACAATCCGATTATAAAATCATTTGCAAGGTCGATTCGTTCGATTTAAGCTCAAATTTTGTGAAATTTTTAAAATTTAATTTCCTTTAAGTTACTATGTTTTGAGCAAATAGAGATGCTTAATGCTCGGCTCGAGCTCGTTCACTTCCTAAATAAGCCGAGTAAGAGCCAATTTTTAAGCTCGAGTCTAAATTTAGGCTCAGCTCGAGCTCTGCTCGATTCTAGAAATGAGCTGAATATGAACAAATAATACTCGGTTCTTTCGACTCAAATATCAGCCTAACAATCGTACATCCCTAAAATAGTTGAATTATTACTAATTTACCATCGTTTAATTGGATCATATATATAGAATTTCATCTACAATTATCTCAAATTAATTAGTTAAAATGACACATTTTAGGAGTATTTCATCAAAATTTATCCCCTAAAATGATCGATATATATTTTTAATTAACGGGAGTTAATGGTATTGAACCAATCTCTATACTCTAAAGTCTAAACTCAAATCGAGTCGGACTTGATTAAAAAAGCCAAATTTAAGAACAAAAGGCGATGGAAGGAGATCGAAGGTCAGTACGTACCAATGAAGTCAGCGGCGTTTCGGCCGTTGCTGAAGCGGCCGGTGGGCTTGGAAGCCGGGAAATCGATACCGTTGTGGGGGAAGTCGGCCTTGGCCAGCGACAGCTGAAGGTAGTTGTTGTTTCCAACGTCCACCAGGGAGTCTCCGAACACGAACAACGCTGTCGCCAGCTGGCTCGCCCTCGTCGCCTTTATCGGGCCTCCCACAACGATGGCTGCCGCTGTAAACACTAGTAGTCCGCCAAGATTGTTGATCAGGCACATAGAGACGACTTTACCTTCTTTCTTATAACTTGAATCTCTCTTCTTTTCCATACTATATATAATATTAATTGGTCACTTGTAATATTTCTCTTGGTATGTTTGTGGTGCTAAGTAGTGGGAAGAGATCGATGTACGTGTGTGTATATATGGGTGTGCCGTGTGGGTGAGAGAGTCAAGCAGTCCAAATCACCTGTAGCTTATAACGTAGTAGATTCTGTAGCAGCTTTTCAATTGGTCACCTGTAATTACGTTATAAGCTACAGGTGATTTGGACTGCCGCCCCATCACATGACAACCTATAAATTTAGCTAAATATTGTTTATTCTTCTTTTGCTCTCTATTCTCCGATAAACCTTTTGAAACCACTTGCAAAACTGGTTTGTAATTTTTTTTTAAAAAAATCGCCCTTTCTTTACTGAGAAAATGGATACACGATATCTATAAAAAAAAATTACTTAAAGAATAAAGCAGATGAGAATCATCCGCTTCGGCCGGAAGAAATAGAAGAACTTCTTGGGAATCCTACAAGATCCATTCGTGTTTTTTTCTCTGACAAATGGTCAGAACTTCATCTGGGTTCAAATCCGCAAATATTGAAAAGAATTTGGTATGCATGTGTAAAACTTTATAATTGTTGGTTCATTTTTGTTTGTTTTTTCTTATATTGTCTTGTGGATGGCCTGGATAATGTCGAGTAGTAAATTAACTTGCTAGTGTGTTGCTATATAATCGTTTTTTTTATTTGTTAAGTACTTTTCTAAAATAATGGCAAATGTGATTTTCTAAAATTATTTTTACTTTATGAGTAGCTTTATGATAATTCACAAATCATAATTCGACACCTACAAAATAATGCATGGTAAATATCCATGGAAAATAGAACTTTTAATGGCCGATATCAAATTGTTATTTGACATTGTGTTTAGAGATTTATAGTTTGAATAAGACAACAGTTTTTCATTAAAAAAAATTCAGTGTGCTAATAATAATTCAGTGGAAACTTTTAGTCTGAAGTGTTCTAGACTTCTAGTTAATGTGGTGCAAACTAACAAGGTATACCGAGTAATTATTTAGTGGGTCATGATATTATAGAGGGATCAATATCAATTGGATCCCTATTTTTGGATCCCTTATATTATATGTAAACAATTGACATATGTTAGAACCAGAGCTTCCATCTTGAGTTCTTTCAACATCAACCACACTTTGAACAACAAAGTTGGTGTATTGCATCTTCCTCACCTAAAAATTTCCCTTTTAGAAAACTCTACAAACTTACACTAAGTTAGAGAATACCATTTTACTTGTACTAGTTCAAATCCAAATCGTTTAACAGCTTAATTTGTCAATTGATGCACCAATTTGTGAAATAAGCACCCCTTAGAAGTTAGAACATGGCAACTAGGACCATACCCGGCCCATGAGTTGTGACAGTGGCAAGAACAAAGTAAACAACCCCCAGTTTGACCATGAAGTCATGAACCACCCACAATTAAGCATCATCAAAACATTGTTAGGAGTGTGTTCAGTTAACTGTTGAAACACCCCTCGACTGAGTGAACATTGAGCGAGTAACATCGAAGTTGCAATGCGAAGACATGAAGTAGGAGGAGCCACGAGACACTGCAGAATCAACAATAACGATTGATTGTTTCTCCCATTAGCAATATCCCCACCTTCGCTAAATCCCAAGCAACACCCTCGGGATTCATTTATTCAAATGTATTTGAAGGTCTAGCAGTCATGGCAAAAGAAGAAATTAGGGAGGAGAGAATAAACAACTGGAAAAAAGATTTTTTTTTTCTTTTTTGATAATTTTTTAATATAGTGTGATAACGAAAAAAAACTCCCGCCCTCCTGATGAGAGAGGGCAACGCCATGGTAGACACACCATCAAAATCCCTAAAATCGATCCTCCAAGTAGCCATAATCATGAATTTGAGAATTCATTTACGTTACAAAATAACTTTTGTCAATTGTTCATCTTACGCAGCATCAATTGGTCAAGTTGCAATTGTTGACTAAATTTGTGAGCAAACGATTTTAGTTGTGGCTGGTGTGATCGAATTGACCACGCGGTCATCTATTCAAGTCAACTTCTTGTTCCATATCTTAGGCTTATGATTTAAGAATTAGATCTCATATTCCAAAATGTCTTGTATATGCAGAAACATCATAGGTTGCCAAGATATGTTTTTGGATTTTTCCGAATCACACGCCTTATTCTCCTTGTGGAGATGGCTCAAGAGTGGATAGAGCGGTTTTGAAACCGAGTCACTCGATTTATAAGATTCATAGCGTACGAGTTCTACTGGTGCCACCTCGTCGCATGCGTGCTCTATCTCGTCGCGAGTTCAGCAAAGGATAGTAGCAAGACATGGACAGTTTTGCTCGAGTTGGTCTCGCTCATACCTTGGGATATAATTTACTGGGTATTTTTATTTTTTTGTTGATATTTTTATTTTTGTTGGGTTTTGTTTATTGTCCTTTTCTTTTCCTAGCTAGGCATAAAGTAACAAGATATCGTCTTCATACCGTGGGTCGGAGTGATTTACCTCAAAAGAATTTGACAATCTATTGTACACCATGATAGATCGTCGAAGAGCATTAAAGGGCGTTTCATTTGCAAGTTCATACAACTGGTTCTCCTGGATCTATACCGGTCTCATGTGTCTACATGTATCTTGTACTACACAACCTCCTAATCAACGCACAAGGAGAGCTCATGGATGGGCAGCATTGTCATGGGGTCAACGGACTACAAAAATTTTGAGGATATTTCTGTTCGGAGCAGATACATCACTTCGGTTTACTTTGTGATTGCGACCATTACCACCATAGGTACGTTCGTTTTAACTAAGTTTGCAATGTTGTGCTCCAATTTCGATAAATAAATAAAAAACGAAATCAAGTCAACACTATTTACATTTGATATGATTTGTGAATTATCATAGGTTATGGTGTACGAATCCCCAATTTTCACATCTCATATTCCAAAATGTCTTGTATATGCAGAAATATCATAGGTTGGCAAGATACATTTTTGGATTTTTCCGAATCACACGCCTTATTCTCCTTGTTGAGGTGGCTCGAGATTGGATAGAGCGGTTTCAAAACTGCGTAACTCGATTTATAAGATTCATGGCGTGCGAGTTCTACTGGTGCCACCTCGTCGCATGCGTGCTATATCTCGTCGCGAGTTCATCAAAGGATAGTAGCAAGACATGGACAGTTTTGCTCGAGTTGGTCTCGCTCATACCTTGGGATATAATCTACCGGGTAATTTTAGCTTTTTGTTGAGATTTTTATTTTTATTTTTTTGTTGAGATTTTTATTTTTGTTGGGTTTTGTTTATTGTCCTTTTCTTTTCCTAGCTAGGCATAAAGTAACAAGATATCGTCTTCATACCGTGGGTCGGAGTGATTTACCTCAAAAGAATTTGACAATCTGTTGTACGCCATGATAGATCGTCGAAGAGCATTAAAGGGTGTTGCATTTGCAAGTTCATGCAGCTGGTTCTCCTGGATCTATACCGGTCTCATGTGGCTGCATGTATCTTGTACTACACAACCTCCTAATCAACGCACAAGGAGGGCTCATGGATGGGCAGCATTGTTATGGGATCAACGGACTACAAAAACTTTGAGGATCTTTCTGTTCGGAGCAGATACATCACTTCAGTTTACTTTGTGATTGCAACCATTACAACCATATGTACGTTCGTTTTAACTAAGTTTGCAATGTTGTACTCCAATTTCGATAAATAAATAAAAAAAACGAAATCAAGTCAACACTATTTATAATTTTGATATGATTTGTGAATTATCATAGGTTATGGTGTACGAATCCCCAATTTTCACATCTCATATTCCAAAATGTCTTGTATATGCAGAAACATCATAGGTTGGCAAGATACGTTTTTGGATTTTTCCGAATCACACGCCTTATTCTCCTTGTGGAGGTGGCTCGAGAGTGGATAGAGCGGTTTCAAAACTGCGTAACTCGATTTATCAGATTCATGGCGTACGAGTTCTACTGGTGCCACCTCGTCGCATGCGTGCTATATCTCGTCGCGAGTTCAGCAAAGGATAGTAGCAAGACATGGATAGTTTTGCTCTAGTTGGTCTCGCTCATACCTTGAGATATAATCTACCGGGTAATTTTAGCTTTTTGTTGAGATTTTTTTTTTGAGATTTTTTTTTGTTGGGTTTTGTTTATTGTCATTTTCTTTTCCTAGCTAGGCATAAAGTAACAAGATATCGTCTTCATACCGTGGGTCGGAGTGATTTACCTCAAAAGAATTTGACAATCTATTGTACGCCATGATAGATCGTCGAAGAGCATTAAAGGACATTGCATTTGCAAGTTCATGCAGCTGGTTCTCCTGGATCTATACCGGTCTCATGTGGCTGCATGTATCTTGTACTACATAACCTCCTAATCAACGCACAAGGAGAGCTCATGGGTGGGCAGCATTGTAATGGGATCAACGGACTACAAAAACTTTGAGGATCTTTCTGTTCGGAGCAGATACATCACTTCGGTTTACTTTGTGATTGCGACCATTACAACCATAGGTACGTTCGTTTTAACTAAGTTTGCAATGTTGTGTTCCAACTTCGATAAATAAATAAAAAACGAAATCAAGTCAACACTATTTACATTTGATATGATTTGTGAATTATCATAGGTTATGGTGTACGAATCCCCAATTTTCACATCTCATATTCCAAAATGTCTTGTATATGCAGAAACATCATAGGTTGGCAAGATACGTTTTTGAATTTTTCCGAATCACACGCCTTATTCTCCTTGTGGAGGTGGCTCGAGAGTGGATAGAGCGGTTTCAAAACTGCGTAACTCGATTTATAAGATTCATGGCGTACGAGTTCTACTGGTGCCACCTCGTCGCATGCGTGCTCTATCTCGTCGCGAGTTCAGCAAAGGATAGTAGCAAGACATGGATAGTTTTGCTCGAGTTGGTCTCGCTTATACCTTGGGATATAATCTACCGGGTATTTTTATTTTTTTGTTGAGATTTTTATTTTTATTTTTTTGTTGATATTTTTATTTTTGTTGGGTTTTGTTTATTGTCCTTTTCTTTTCCTAGCTAGGCATAAAGTAACAAGATATCGTCTTCATACCGTGGGTCGGAGTGATTTACCTCAAAAGAATTTGACAATCTATTGTACACCATGATAGATTGTCGAAGAGCATTAAAGGGCGTTGCATTTGCAAGTTCATGCAACTGGTTCTCCTGGATCTATACCGGTCTCATGTGGCTGCATGTATCTTGTACTACACAACCTCCTAATCAACGCACAAGAAGAGCTCATGGATGGGCAGAATTGTCAGGGGATCAACGGACCATAGAAACTTTGAGCATCTTTCTGTCCGGAGCAGATACATCACCTCGGTTTACTTTGCGATTGCGACCATTACAACCATAGGTACGTTCATTTTAACTAAGTTTGCAATGTTGTGCTCCAATTTCAATAAAAAAAATGAAATCAAGTCAACACTATTTACATTTGATATGATTTGTATAAGTTATAGGGATATATACCCTACGAGTGTGGCGAAAATTATAGTTGTCAAGTGAATCCTGGTGTTGAATCTATTGGTGTTGATTGTCAATGGATTAGAAACTCCGAGTTTGCTCAAAGCACTAGGAAGAGCAAGTGATCACAAAGAAGGCTTAAGAACTGCGGTAAGCCAACAAGACGCAAGATTATGCAAGGAATTTGTGGAATCGGGTCTTTCTATTCCACATGACAAGTTCGAGGAAATGAAGAAAAAATTCCTTACGCATTTGATCTTTGGAATGGGACTGCAACTAGGGGTGAAATTGGTACAGTACCAATTAGTTTTTGTCGTTACCACGTACCAACCAATTATAATTGGTAATCTTAAAATCCAAACCGTTACCAACCACCGAAGGGCTTGTACCAATTTAATTGGTAACCAATTAAGTTGTACCAACCTAACTGCAACAGCGCATCATTCCAAGCCTTTCTTATCCAGAAGCTCCTTGAGGAGGGTGATGAAGTTGTATCCGAGGAGATGAAGGAACTCTATCCTAACATTGACCTTGAGGTGGGTCAATACAGACATGAGAGGGAAAAAGTTACAGCAAAAATCTCAGAGTTACATCATATAAGGAAACACCATAAATCCGAAGAAAGAGTAAAAGTCTTATCAAACAAAAAAGAATACAAAATCTCAGAGTTGTAGCATATAAGGAAAAGGGAAGATAAGCTTATAACTCCATCTCATCCCTTTTGCTCAGAGTTACATCATATAAGGAAACACCATAAATCCGAAGAAAGAGTAAAAGTCATATCAAACAAAAAAGAATACAAAATCTCAGAGTTGTAGCATATAAGGAAAAGGGAAGATAAGCTTATAACTCCATCTCATGGGACTTCGTCATTTGACTCAGTTTCCACCATGGATTGCTTCGCTTCTTTCAAGTCTTACTCGGGTTACGGATGGCATCAACAGTTATACTAAAGAGAGACCAACAACAAGTCGTGTAGGAGCTTCCCTTGTATTATCACCAAGGATTTGTTGGAAGTTAGCTTGCCAAAGGAGGGGGGAGTGTAGGGGGTCTGCGATTATATGACTTGAAGGAGTGGAATAATGAATGCATGTGCAAGAACTTAAGTTCGATCAGTCGATCATCCAAGTAGCATTGTCGATATCAGATTTGATCGAAAAATCACATCATTTATTCATTGATGGCATCTTAATTGTTTTCTATAAAGCATATATTGCTCGATTATTCTATCCACGTCTTTCATCATCGCAGCTACAATCCGGCACAGAAACAGAAATTAAAATTCGGGTAGGCTTTATTATTATATCCATGTCTTTCATCATTGCTCAATTCCTTGTATCCGTATCATCGTCGAATGCTATCCGGTATATATTATCCTATAATATATCATCGTCATTACACCCCTTTTTGTTTTTTTCGCGTTTCTTACCAACTTATTCTTGCATATGACACTTTTTTTTATATGATATTTTTTTTGTCTCAAGTTATGTAGGCTATTATTTGAACTAAACGAGCTAAGTATTAATTGTTCACATTCAGCCCGTTTGAGCTAAACTTTTTTTTGAATTATTCTTGCTGACAACACAGTAATTAAGGGAAAATTTTCTAAATTCCATAAAATTCGAGCTATTCTGAAACCGAATTAAGTTTAAAATGTGCTCAAGTCGTCTCATATTCAACTCGTTTTGTAAATGAATGAGCCCAAGTCAAGTTTGAGATACACACCTTATCTAAGAATCCTAATGTTAAGGTTCTCTAATGTCGAAATTTCTTGATAGATATATTGTATGGTTCCTTTTCTACACAACATTGGACAATTTTTCGCCTTTCTTGTCTGTATGAAGTGGACCTATCCTATGATCGATAGGTATTCTCAAACATCCACAACAGTCGATGTAGGAGGTGTTGGAGATTAATTCATATTTTTCATATAATTATTGGGCTTTCGCATCGGGCTAGGAATGGCTACCAAAAAAGTGGGTTTAAGGCCCAGTATGGGAAGCCCACTTTAATTTAGTGTTGTTGCCGATGCCTATAATATTCAGGAGAAAGGTCGATCTTTCTAGCTTTGTAATTGATGGATGATAGCCTAGGACATTAGATGGAAATATCTCCCTTGTAAGATGTGAATGTCGGCAGTTGGATGAACCCAACTTGAAGTCCTATAAATAGGCCTAGGTGGTAAAGTAGGTATAGTGTAGAGTGAGTGAGAGTGTGAGTGCCCCCCACTTGTACTCATGGCATTGTACTCCTGGGCCATGAGTACAAGTGTGGTGTGGTGTTGTGAGTTGAGTGATTCCTCATAAGTAGGTCTGTCAAAAATCCGATTCGATTCGAACGTTCGAGAAATTTCGGGTGGGATCACATGTCCATTAAGGGACTGGGCCTCCTGCATTCTTCTTCCCATCGCCGGAATTAAAGAAAAAAAGAAAATTGTTTGAAATTAAAAAAACAAAAAAAAAAAGTAAAGGGTGAGATTTTATGAGAAGACACATGGAGTCAGGGAGAAAAGAGGGACAATAGATCCGCTCTGGAGAAATTTTGGTTTAAGATTCGGAAATTTTTTCTGATCCGAACCCAAAAATCTGGTAATTTTTTCGGGTCATTTGAGAATTCGGTGACCCGATTGACCCGGTAATTTTGACCCGATTGATTTATAATTATATATGATTAATTTTTTGTGGAGATTCCAATTTATTACATTTTATAATTACAATCACTTGATCAACTTTTATATTTATTTGTATTGTGTAATTCTCCATCAATCAACAATATTTGATTTTTGTTTTTTCATCACATTTTTTTAAGAAGATAAAAACTCTAAAAAAATATTAAAATAACTGCTTATTATTAAGTGTATGAAATTATTATTATTTTTAAATTATTTGAAAATTTAATATTTTATATATTTTTAAATTTTATTAAAAATTACAAGAAATAATAAAAATCAATTTTTTTTATTAGATATAGTATATAATTACAATCACTAGAACTTATTAACCACGTCTTTAATTTTAGTATTGTAAAATTATCAAAAAATTACCAAAATCATGATTTTATTAATTTAAAAAAGAAAAAAAAATTAACAAACCCGAAATTGGGTCAAACCCAAGTTCAAGTCACCCCGGATCTACTCGAAACCCGTTTTACCCAAAAATGACCCGAACCCGACCCGATTGAAAAGTCTACTCACAAGTATAGCGTGAGACTGAGACTTGAGTGAGTTGCTCTAGAGTGGTGTGATAGGAAGAGTCTTGTACTTTGAGAGTTGTACAAAATGTACATTAATACAACCTCGTTTGTAAAAGAGTTTGTCTATTCGAGTCACAGTGATCGAGTGTTAGTACGTTATCCGTTTTTCCCCAACAAGAGGAGGAGGGGAAGGAGATGGAGAAGATAACAATCAAATGCTCGGTAATAAGGGCTCAGAAGGGGAAGAAAAAGGAGAAGATGGAGAAGATAAAGAAGAAGATTACGATCAAATGCTCGGTAATAAGAGCTCAGAAGGGGAAGGTGAAGAAGATGATGATCAAATGCTCGGTAATGATAAGGGTAAGAATAACACGAGCACATAGTGCAACAACTTTGCCCCCCTCCTTCACCCCCAACCTCCGCCCTCACCTTTTTTATATTTTTTTCGTGAGTGTAAAATCCAACTTCCCCCATAAATTTGAAGGTCAAATTCATGGGATCCAAACCCCCTAGTCGATCAATATATAAGTTGTTGCACTCATAACATATACATATACATATATATATATATATATATATATATATATATATATATATATATATATATATATATATATATATATAAAATAATGTATAACCAGATAACAAAATTTTAAACTTGCGTAACTTCTTATTTAATTGTCAAAATGGTTAATATAACCTCTCATTTCGAAGTTCTTGAGATGAATTATAGTATGTTAATGTTAATATAAGTAAAAATATAAAAGCAATATAGTCTATTGAAACAAAATCAACGTTATTAATATACCTTTAATTTTTAAACATTCATAACTTTTTACTCAAATGTCGGATTAAGACGTCATATATATCAAACCGAAGCTATCGACAAGGAGAATATACGGAGGTAGTTCGTGAAATGAGGGGGAGGGAACGTTGCCCCCCTAGGCCCCTCCCTAGCTTCGCCCCTTATTTACTCCCTCCGTTTTCCATTTGCAAATAAGTCACTTTTTCAAACTATGCATGTTTTTTTTAAACGGTAAAAACTATATAAAATATTAGTTTTTATTTTAAAAAAAAATAATATCATACTTATTACTCACTCTGTTTGACAAAACATGTCGTTTACTATTCACACACACTTTTTAGGATGATAAAAACTACGGAGTATATAAAATATCCGTTTTTTTATATAATTTTTTAAACAATTTTGTAGTTACTATTAATAAGTATGAAATTGTTAAAAAAAATTATAAAAAATAGATATTTTATATAGTTTTTATCATTATAAAAAAGCATGCATAAATGATGTTTGACATGCATGTTTTTCGGAATGGAGGGAGGAGTAATAAATATAATGTTGTTTAAAAAAAATTAATTAAAAAATATTATTTATATAATTTTATCGTGTAAAAAAGGACTTAAAAAGTGACGTATATACTAAATTTAATATGATTAAATCTTTCATAAATATTTGAAGGTCAAACGGATGAAAATGGGTCAAATCGTATGGTGCACTTTTGTTAACAAAACTAAAAATATATATGCAGTAGCTCGGAATTATTTGACTAATATTGAAACTAAAAGATATATAGGATAAATTATCCCAGGGAAATTAAATTGATAATATTAACATATTTTTATCCGAAGTTGATAATTAATGTTAATATTATATAATCTATCTATTTAAAGCGTGTAAGTAATCAGACCTAATTCAATCCAAACATATTATATATTGTTTGTTTTGCAACGAAATCTACATATTATTTCCATAAATATATAATATAATATATTATTTGTTGCCCAAGACATTAAAATTAGCCCTAATCCCAACAACCATATAAACTAATAAACCATCAAACTTTACAAATCATCACATCTCAATTGCGGTATATCGATTGATCGATCTTCTCTCGACGGTGAATTACAATCATCTCTTCAACTTCAACTCTGCCGCGATGCCGGAGTTCTATCCTCCGATGCCACATGACTACTGCATCGGTGACTTCGATGGCTTCACCGGCGATATTCTAGAATGGCCGTTGGAGGACTCTTGCATCTTTGATTGCCCTATTGGGCCACATGTCGATGTTCCGGACCTCCCTTATTTCGACATAGACACCGCCCTGCCGCCTGATCCTCCGGGCCCGCTCCGGAGGAGGCTGGTCGGTGTTTGTGTCGAAAACGTCAACTCCTCCAACTACTCCATGAGGCCCGAGCCGCGGCCTGATCCTCTCAAAGCTGCCGATGACCTCACCGACACCGAAGATATCAATCGATGGGTCGATTCTTGCCTCAACTTCAGCCCAACGTCGGATGATCAGCCATGTGTTGAGGCCACCGGAAGCATCGTTGACACGATCGAGATATCTAGCATGCAGCCTTCGACATCATCGTCGACACAACCCGTCAATGAAGTTGCCTTGTCCGACAAGTCTCCTCAGCCTCCGATAGCAATGCTCGACGACAGTGATGCACAGGGAAAGAAGACCAAGAGGCAGCGCTGGTCACCTGAAGAGCACCGGTACGTACGTTATGTAATCTGAGGACGTTAATTAATTAATTGTTAGCTAGAATTAGGGTTTGATGTTAATTTCGATTTGAAACCCTAGCTATCTATTGTTAGTTAGAATTAGGGCTTGATGTCAATTATAATCTGAGAAATTTTATATTTTCAATTTGAATTTGTAGGCTCTTTTTGATGGGAATCAAACGGTACGGAGAAGGCAACTGGAAAATGATGGCGGAAGAAGTTGTGAAAACAAAAACGGATATCCAAATTGCGAGTCATGCTCGGAAGCACTTCCTTCGATGCAAATCCAACGGATCGATGACCGACGGGACTGCGAAGAAGAAGAGGAAAAGCATCCATGATGTTACGATCAATCACGTTCCCGACCTCGATTGACCTCCTCCATCTATCTCAAGCTAGCTAGTAAAGATATGTTCAATTTCACAAGGAATTCTGTAAATTAAGTAAAACTGTAACCAAGTCCTCAATTACACAGCTAAGTAGTGTATAGCTGACCGATTATACTTATAACACTATATGTGTTTTCTGAAATCAGTTTGGCAAATAGTGAAATATTTGATCAAATAATATTCTATATACAAAAACACAAGATATAATTTTATATTACAGGCCTTCTTTATCATCCTTAATCATAATTCGAAAGGGTTGGTACGGTTTGCTAATTGTGACTACTAATTAAAAAAAGGCATTTATAAAAAAATTATATACATAAAAAGAGGTATATTTCTTCTTTTTTTTGATTCAAAGGCAGGCTCTTATAGCCTATGTTTTATTGAAATAGAAATAAGGACATTAACAAACAAATTGTTCATCAGCAACAAGTTTAACGCACTCAGGCAAAGCAAAATATTCAGCATAACTACTCGGCAAAGTGATGGACCACTTGGCTAGCGCATCCGCCGCACTATTTGCCCGGCGGTTTACCCATTCGACCTTCACCTCCCATCCCGATCAGTTGCCTGCAATCCGAGATGAGGTAGTAATCTGGGTGGTTGTCTTGGACCTCCTTTGTGAGCATATATATCCCGAACTGAGGTAGAATCAGTTTCCAAAATCAGCTTTTCTGCACCCATATCACGTCCCATCTTAATCCCATGGAATGCCGCATACAGCTCCGCCCGTTCCGCCGAGCAGAAACCCCCACAGAACGTGAAGGCTCTCTTGAAACAGCCGTTCTGATCTCTCAAAGAAAATCCGTCTTGTGCAGCAACTCAAAGAAAATCCTCGTGGTCTCCTCTGCCCTGACCGACACACCTTCTATAGCATCCTTTTGCTCGTGCACAAGCTGGTTCCGACACTTCCAAATTAACCACACCATATTTGCAAACAAAGCTGCCCATCTATCCTCTCTTTTAATATTCTCAAAAATCCAATTAGCAAGCTCTCTTCCATTAAAGATCCCCTGCCTAGCCGTACCTTCTTCCCATTTCATCCACTCTCGCTTAACCGCTTCACAATCCCGGAGAAGGTGAAGTCCCGTTTCCGGCCTTGAGCACCTAGGACACGCATCAGAGATAGCTAGATGTCTTCGGACTCGTGTGCTGTTCGACAAAAAGGCGTCATGAGCAGCGAGATAGATGAAGGACCTAACCCTCTGTTGAGTCGGCAGGCGCTAGACATGCTTCCACTCCCCCACTCTATGCGAGCTGTCTGATTGAGCCCGTAAGAACTCCAAGGCAGACTTAGTAGAATAGTCACCCGACTTCGATAATCCCCAGTAAAGCCTGTCACTTGCTTGTTCATCCGCCTTCACTTGCACCGATTGCAACCGAGCTAGCATCTCACCCGGAAGATATCGTGACAGCAGAGTCCAATTCCACGAGTCGCCCTCCCACATCTCCGCTACCGTGTCGCCACTAGCCTCGTCACTCAGCGATCTCTCTGTCAGCCATGGATGCAGCCAAAAGAGCGTCGAGTTTCCATTTCCTATAGCCGAACAGAGGTTCGGCGTGAGGATCTCCGCTCCATGAAGAATTGCTCTCCAAGTTCTCGATGCCCCATTCTTCCTTTCGAACATGTCAACATCCCGTCGGCTGTTACAATATTTGCTTCGAACCACTCTGCTCCACAAGCTCATCGGATTTTGAATCAATCTCCAGCTCAATTTCCCCAACACTGCCTTATTCGTGGCTCTCATCGGCCTGATTCCTAGCCCGCCCTTAGCAATGGGACTTGTAACCACGTCGCGATGTAGAAGGTGTATCTTACGCCTCTCACTTGAAGCTCCCCAAACAAAGCTTCGTACTTTCTGATCAATTGCATCACAAATAGTTCGAGGGACGAACGTGGATTGCATAACATATATCGGCAAGCTAGTGAGAACTGATTTCGCAAGGGTGACTCTCCCGGCGAAAGAAAGCGTCT
Organism: Persicaria tinctoria; assembly: GCA_037127255.1. Lineage (NCBI taxonomy): Eukaryota > Viridiplantae > Streptophyta > Magnoliopsida > Caryophyllales > Polygonaceae > Persicaria > Persicaria tinctoria. The sequence continues at coordinate 17,648,767 of JBANSL010000008.1, forward strand.
TAGCTTGCCAACTTTGCAACTTAGAAGACACTTTGTCAAGGAGGTAATGGTACCGTTCCCCTGTCATCCGACCACAGGCTGTCGGAACACCCAGATAGTTGCCGAAATCTGTCGAGATTGCGACCCCCATCCGCCGGCTGATCTGCTCCTTCACATCCCTTTCCACATTTCTAGAGAATAAGATACTACTTTTCTCATAATTAACCTTCTCCCCTGACATAGTACAAAATTCTTCCAAACAATTCTTAATCACGCCACTTTGCTCCTCCTGTTATAACGAGAACGATAATAGCGAAGAAAGACACAAAGATTTACGTGGTTCAGCAACGGTGTGTTGCCTACGTCCACGGGCAGAGAACCAGATTTCTTATTAGAGGAAGCGAAAACAGATTAGGTTACAGGGGACGGCGTTCCATGAGTATATGAAGAGACTCATGGAACCCTAAACAGACAATGGACTGAAAGCCCAAAATAGACAGACGATAGGCCCGTTTACAATAAACATCGCATACCGTAAAGGCGGGGTGGCGCTGCCCCCCTAGCCCCCCCCCCGCCAGGGGCGCGTCGCCCCCTGGACCCCCGACTCGCTGACCGGTCAGCGAGACCACCGCCGGGGGGCTCCGCCCCCCGGACCCCCCGATGCGTCGCCGGTCAACAGTCGTTCAAGGCACATTAACAAATCTCCACCTTGACTTGAATCCTCTCATAAACAGATGCACCTATGACAGAAGTGCCCAGACGTTCTCTGCCTCAGATTGGTCCTTGAAGAAGGACCCAGACTGCCCCTTAGGGCAACTCACCAGCTGGTGATATTAAGCAAGTCCAAACAATGTTGGAACTTGCTCTCTGGAACTGGCTTAGTGAACATATCAGCGGGATTATCAGCAGTTCCCACCTTCTTCACCCTGATTCTCTTCTCATTCCTCAGAAAATGTTACCTGACATCAATGTGCTTCGTCTTTTCATGATGAACTTGATCCTTGGTTAAGCATATTGCACTCAAGCTGTCGCAATACACTAAAGCCTGATCCTGATGTAGGCCTAGATCATTGACCAAGCCTTTCAGCCAGATTCCCTCCTTAGCAGCTTCTGTCAACGTCATGTACTCTGCCTCTGTGGTAGACAAAGTGACTGTAGGTTGTAGAGTTGCTTTCCAACTCACCACAGAACTCCCTAGAGTGAAAACATAGCCAGTCATCGATCTCCTACTGTCCACATCGCCGGCATAATCAGAGTCTGAAAACCCAGCAACCAAGCACTCTATATCATTCCCATAGCACAAACCAACATCAGTAGTGCCTCTGAGATACCTGAAGATCCTCTTCACAGCTTGTCAGTGTTCTTTCCCAGGCTGAACCATAAAGCGGCTTACCACACTAACAGCAAATGCTAGATCTGGTCGAGTGCAGACCATAGCATACATCAAACTCCCCACTGCGCTGGCATAAGGGACCTTAGACATGTACTCCTTCTCCTCCTCAGTCTGAAGTGTGTACATTCCCAGCTTGCTGTTAGACGCCATTGGAGTATCTATAGACTTAGCCGAAGACATTCCAAACCTGCTCAATATCTTCTTGATGTACCCTTCTTGAGATAAGAAGAGTTTTCTCTGCTTCCTGTCTCTATAGATCTCTACTCCCAAAATCTTTCGAGCAGCACCCAGATCTTTCATATCAAACTCTGCACTGAGACAATCCTTCAGCTTCTGGACATCTGACTTGTTCTGAGCAGCAATCAACATATCATCCACGTACAATACTAGGTAAATACGTGAACCATCATCCAGACTGTTGTGGTAAACACAACAATCATATGAACTCCTGTTGTATCCCAGCTGCACCATGTAGCTATCAAATCGCTTGTACCACTGCCTTGGTGACTGTTTCAGCCCATACAAAGACTTCTTCAGTCTGCAAACATGGTTCTCTTTTCCAGGAACCTGAAAACCATCCGGCTGAGACATGTATATTTCCTCCTCCAACTCTCCATGTAGGAAAGCTGTCTTCACATCTAGTTGCTCAAGCTCCAAATCCTGATGTGCAACCATTGCTAGTAGCACCCTGATAGAAGTATGTCTGACCACTGGTGAGAAAATCTCATTGTAGTCTACTCCCTCTCGCTGATTGAAACCTCTTGCGACTACTCGTGCTTTGTACTTAATACCCTCAGCAGCTGATAGTCCTTCCTTCTTCCTGAAGACCCATTTGCAAGTAATCACCTTCCTATCAGCAGGCAATTTGACAAGCTCCCAAGTCTGATTCTTCTGAAGAGACTCCATCTCTTCTCCCATTGCTTCAAGCCACTGTGCTGACTCATCTCCAGAAATAGCAGCCTTGTAGGTGGACGGAGCATCATCCTCCACCTCCTCGGCCACCTGCAAGGCATATCCCACCAACTCATCAGACCTATATCTCGCAGGAGGTCTGATGTCATCCCTTCTTGGCCGATCTAGAGCAATACTGCGATGTGTCGCTCCACCCGCTCCTGTGTCTAGGGGTATAGCCTCTGTCTCAGCAGTGTCCGACTCAATAGTACCTGATTGGTTTGTGACCAAATCAGGTATCTGACTCTCAGATGGAATGAAGTCCAACTCCACCTCCTCAGCAACAGCCTCTTTCTCAACTGCATCACTGGTCTTCTTCCTAGAATTCAGCAAAGAACTCTCATCAAAGACTACACTTCTGCTAAGTATAATCTTGCTGTCAGACCAGATCCTGTACCCTTTCACACCAGTACCATAGCCCATGAAGACTCCCTTCTTAGCTCTTGGCTCTAGCTTACCCTCATCAACATGATAATAAGCAATACACCCAAAAACCCTCAGATTAGAGTAATCAGCAGCCTTTCCAGTCCACACCTCATAAGGTGTTTTGCAGTCGATACCTGTGTGTGGGCTCCGATTCACGAGATAGCAAGCCGTTGAAACTGCTTCTGCCCAGAATCGCCTTTCAAGGCCTGAATTGGAAAGCATGCACCTTGCTTTCGCCAGAAGAGTCTGATTCATTCGTTCTGCTACACCATTCTGCTGTGGTGTGTATCTGACTGTATGATGCCGAGCAATGCCCTCATCTCTGCAGAACCCATCAAACTCAGATGAACAAAATTCCAGACCGTTATCAGTTCGCAGCCTCTTGACCTTCTTTCCAGTCTGATTCTCTACTAGAGTCTTCCACTCCCTGAACTTACTGAATGCCTCACTTTTATGCCTCATCATGAATACCCAAGTCATCCTAGAGTAATCATCAATCAAAGACAAAAAATACCTGTGACCGCCCAAGGACTGAACACGTGAAGGACCCCAACAGTCTGAATGGATATAATCCAGCGTGCCCTTTGTCTGATGAACTGCTTTAGGAAATTTGCTGCGATGTAATTTCCCAAACACACAATGTTCACAAAACTCAAGGCTCTGGGCCTTATGACCTCCCAGAAGATCAGCTTTGGAGAGAATTTGCATCCCCCTTTCACTCATATGAGCCAACCTCATATGCCAAAGTCTGGTCAGATCAGCTTCCTGAACCCCAGCAGAAACAGCCACTGCAGCACCTGTAACTGAGGAACCTTGTAGGGTGTACAAAGTTCCCTTTCCCCGCTTGACTCCCTGCAGAACCACATCAGAGCCTCTGAACACACGCAACTTTCCCCCATAACCTGTGTACCTGAGCCCCTTGTCGTCTAACACTGTTAGGGATATCAGATTCTTCGTCATGGATGGCACGTGCTTGACATCCTCCAATGTGCGAAATTTCCCATCATCTGTCCGAAACCTAACTGAGCCAGTCCCAACAACCTTGCAGAGAGCATCATTCCCCATGGATACATTGCCCCCATCAGCACGGCTATATGTTGCAAACAACTCCCTTTTAGGACATATATGATAGGACGCCCCAGAGTCAAGATACCACACATCAGCCCTGTGTGTGTGATCATCAGCTAACAGAACAATATCCTCCTCAGAAGTATTGCCACGATCAGCTACTGCTGCAGACCCAGATTTCTCTTCCTCTTGCTTCTTCTTTTTCGGACAGTCATTCTTCCAATGACCTTTCTCCTTGCAGTAGTTACAAACATCGTTTGGTTTAGGGCCTGATTTGCGATCTTGCCGATGCTTCTTCTTATTGCCCTTTCTACCATCAGATTTGCCTCCGTTTGCCACAAGCCCGGAAGCCTGATTGTCTGTAACCGACCCGGTTGCCTTCAGACGCAACTCTCTGCTGTGAAGTGACGATCTAACCTCTTCCAACGTGATGGAGTCCTTCCCAACGACGAACGACTGAACGAAGTTCTCGTATGTGGGGGGTAGGGATACCAGTAGAATTAGGGCAGCATCTTCGTCCTCCACCTTAACATCAATATTACGCAATTCAAGTAATAAAGTGTTAAGTTGATCAAGATGATCTCTGAGTTGTGTACCTTCCTGCATGCGTAGCCCGAACAACCGTTGTTTCAGAAGCAACTTGTTCGTCAGGGACTTTGTCATGTACAAAGACTCCAACTTTAGCCACAGTTTGCTTGCGGTTTCCTGATCAGCAACTTCTGTTATGACATCGTCTGCGAGACACAACATAATCGTCGAATGAGCCTTCTCCTCCAGAAGGCCGTACTCAGCGGTGGTTGTATCTGCCCCCTTCTTGTCGGCGGCCAACGGTGTCCATAAGCCTTGCTGTTTCAGCAAAGCCCGCATCTTGATCTGCCACAGACTGAAAGAATTTCTTCCAGTAAACTTGTCGATCTTCAACACAGAACCAGACATCATTCTCGGCGGAATTCAACGACCTTGCTCTGATACCAGTTTGTTATAACGAGAACGATAATAGCGAAGAAAGACACAAAGATTTACGTGGTTCAGCAACGGTGTGTTGCCTACGTCCACGGGCAGAGAACCAGATTTCTTATTAGAGGAAGCGAAAACAGATTAGGTTACAGGGGACGGCGTTCCATGAGTATATGAAGAGACTCATGGAACCCTAAACAGACAATGGACTGAAAGCCCAAAATAGACAGACGATAGGCCCGTTTACAATAAACATCGCATACCGTAAAGGCGGGGTGGCGCTGCCCCCCTAGCCCCCGCCGCCAGGGGCGCGTCGCCCCCTGGACCCCCGACCACCGCCGGGGGGCTCCGCCCCCCGGACCCCCCGATGCGTCGCCGGTCAACAGTCGTTCAAGGCACATTAACACCTCCGTTGCCTCGGCTAATAGGACAAGATCATCGGCGAAAAAGACATGAGACAACTTCACATCTCCTACCTGAACCGGCCTCCATCTCCCATCCCCGACAGCTCTCTCAATGATGTGTGAAAGCCGCTCCATACACATAACGAAAAGATAAGGGGAAAGGGGATCCCCCTGTCGAATCCCTCTCGACGGCTTGAACCTGTTTGTCCTATTTCCGTTCCACAGGAGCTCAATCTGCCCATTCGTTTGGCCCATCATTATCACACTCGTGAGGTGATCCGGAAGCCCAGCCTGAACTAGAGTTTCGCGGAGGAAATCCCATCTGATTCTGTCATAAGCTTTCTCTAAATCTATCTTGACCATCATCCATTTCCTCCTTCGACGCTCAGACATCGAGTGAAGGACCTCTTGGATAATTACCACATTATCTATGATTTGCCTCCCTGGCACAAAACTAGCTTGAGTCGGCGCGATTAACTCCGGAAGTACACCTTTGAGTCGGCTAACCACTACTTTCGAAGCAATTTTAAATAGCACATTAAGGAGTGAGATAGGTCGAAACTGAGATGGTCTCGATGGGTTAGGTACCTTCGGCAGAAGCACCATAAGAGCATCACTCACCCCAGTTGGAAAGATCGATTCATTGAGCATCTTCAACACTGTCAACGTGACTTGGGGGCCAACTAAACTCCAATTCCGCTGATAGAAGATCGCAGGGTATCCGTCCGGCCCCGGCGCCTTATATGGCCCCATTTGCTTCAACGCTTCCCACACATCATTATTTGTAAACGGCTGCTCCAACATAGTCATACTCTCAGTGCTTAAGGTTGGGAAATTGGGCGCCTCACCAACCCCTATGCCCGCCTCATCGGCCTGCTCAGCCATGTAGAGCTTCCGAAAAAACTGCATCACCATGTCTTGGATTACCAAGGGATCCGTCACCCACTCCCCTTGTGCATCCATCAGCGCCGTTGTTCGATTTGCTTTTCGGCGGATGATAGTCGAAAGATGATAAAATCTCGTGTTTCGATCACCGTCTAGGAGGAAACTTGCCCTTGATTTCTGGAACCATAAGGCCTGCTCTTGTGCTAGAACTTCCTGCAATTCCTCCGACACCCTCGCTTCCAACTTAATGAAACGACGAGAGGGAGTAGTTGCCAGCCTAAAAAGAGGTATATTTCTAATATTCTATATACAAAAACACAAGATATGATTTCAAAATGCATGTCCAACGTACCAAGTTGGTGAACCAATCACTATCAATTGAATCAGAAATAATTCAAGATACAAAGTTAAGGGATACAAAAGATGGATAAACTCAGTGATCAGCTAAGGAAGATCGAGAAGTTGTCGAAGGAGTTTGTTGAGTGCTGATGGGGACAGATTCCGAGACAAGCAAATAGAATAGCGGATTTTCTAGTGGGTTTGAAGCCTTCGAGGCTAGTTATGTTTAGTACTTCACATTTTTCTCCTGTTCTTAGAACTTTGCTTATACTCCATCCGTCTCATATTAATTGTCGTTTGTCTTTTTTGTATACGTTTTGTAAGGTGCGAAAAACTCTATAAAATATTACTCCCTCCGTTAAGAAAAACATGTCGTTTTAGGAGTAAAATCTTGTTAAGAAAAACATGTCGTTTTAGGTATTTTGGTGTCCACTTTCCAAAATTACCCTTGTCATGATTAGATGTTTGTTAGTTGTAGTTTTCAATAAAGTGAAAAAGTAAAGTAATAATTAGGGGTATAAGTGTATTTTTGTTTGCTTTTATTTGCTTTCTTAATAGATGTGCAAATGTCTAAAACGACATGTTTTAATTAACGGATGGAGTATTATTTTAATTAAATTTTTTATATGATTTTATACTTATTACTACTAAGTATCAAATTATATAAAAAAAAATTAATTAAAAAAAATAATATTTTATAGAGTTTTTTACTCCTTAAAAAGCATGCCGAAAAGTAAAAAGACATTTAATTTGAGACGGAGGGAGTAGGTGATTTGAAATAATCAAAGTCTGATATTGCTAAAAAAAATTGAATTAGAAATAAGAAGCTTTATTTATTTGAATTTACATGGGTATCCGAGGCTAATAGCACCCGACTAATCCCATGGACCCTGAAGTTAACGACCAGGTAAACCTCAAGTGGCCACCAGGAGCAGGATTCGAATCAATAACCAAAGATCCTTTCCGACGTATTGAACCAACCCGAATGACTTAATAAGCTTTATTTATTTTAAGCCCTTCAGCCCTTGTTAACGTCTTAGAGCATCTTCAACATATTCCTCATTTTGGGAATTTTGGAGTTTTGGGATAATTTTAAGGCATTTTTTGGTCCAACATATTCCCATTCTCATTCTCGAACATATATGGGGAAGCAAGAAATGTTTTTCTAAATCTGCAGCATTCTTCAAAAATAAATTAGTCCTTAAATCTTATAAATGGAGAAATTGATGGAGTTGAAGCAAATTTGATCTGAACAATATATATTTTATTTTCCCATTTGAAGAATTTTTGTCCCGAGAATTCTAGTTAAGCCATTGCCAGAACATATAATAAAACTAAAATGAGTAAGCTATGCCTTCTCGCGTTTGCCAACGCTTTGAAAAACTGTGGATGTACGATCGACACCGAAAGGCTCGCGAGGGAGTCCAAATTTGAGACATCGATTGTTCCCCGGCCACGAGTCATTCATGTGATGTTTCTAACGTTGGTGACCACTTCTGATATCCCCGCGTCTCTTCTCAAACTTCTTGATGGTGTTTTGTGGTGACTGCTGCTTACTTTTTTCTTTGTTGATCGGTTGCTTCTCATATATGATGGTTTGCTTATCTATCATTTTTTTTTATCTTTCAGTACATCGGATTTAGTTGTGGGATGTATTGAATCCTTACCTATATTAATAAATAAAAATTCATTCGGCATCAATAAGCAAGACTAGCTCAACTCAATATAAAGGCCGGTCTAGCTGCTTGTTGGAATAAAGGTCTAATAAGAAAGACTAGCTCAACTCAATATGTTGGGAAGTTCATGCCATATACCAAGCAAATGAACTCATTGGACATTCAATGTCACAAAAACTAAATCCCTAAAATAGTGAGAGGAAGATGCTAGAGAGAAAAAATAATCTAAATTGGCGGCTAATCCACATATGAGCAAAAGAAAAGGGTATTGGGAAGATCATCATCGAAAGCGATAACCAAATTCTGGTTAGATCTGTTAACAAACAGCAACCGCCAAGATGCGAAGTTATGCGTCAGATAGAAGAAATCATCATGTTGCAATCGGTTTTTGAGCAGGCAGAAATTCGTCATATCTATCGAGAATCAAATATGGCAGCAGATTATATAGCTAAGAAAGGAATTATCTGTAATTTGCAGTCTATTCCCTACCATAGGGATTTTTGTAAAATCATCATTCGGGATGATCCAGGAGCTAGGTTACTGTATAGGTAACAGCTCTGAATGTTTGTCTACTGTAAAAAAAAAAAAAGAATATTTCCAAAATTCTTTGAAAATAATGTTGAGGTTTAAGTTAAAAATCGTATGCAGGACTAAACATTTTTGAAAACTGAAGACCGCGTCTGAACAAAGCAACAAATGTATATTCTAACAAAGCCAGCAAGAGCGCGAAAGGCTGATATATACTCGATAGGTTGATTTATCTCATATCGATCTATCACAAAAGTTTGATTACAGTGTAGATCGCGCTGCTTAGAAACAATATATGTTTACCCTAAAATATAATCCTCCGTTAGATGATGTAGAAAGCCAACGAACTCTAACCCTCCATTCACCTGTATATTACTAATTAACCCTAATTCAAAATTTGATTTAATTACTTGTATTTCATGTGGTTTCTATAATGTTTAAATTTATGTTATTATTAATTTAATTAAAATTGCTGAAAACTACCCGCACGTGCACAGATGTGCTAGGGGCCTAGGCACAAAAATTGGGTGATGTTCTATCCTAAAACAATCCACTTATATACTGGATTTGTATTACCCAAATTTCAACGTGCATGTGACTCTATTTTTTTTTAATTTGGTCATTTATTATAATTCAAAATTACATATATTACCTATAAGAAAAACTTCAAATTAATAGGTCATATTGAAATATTTAAAAACGGTATAAAGTATGCATGCTTGATTTAGGTAGTACGTACAATGATCGATGAAAAATCAGCTAATTAACAGGCTTGATATATATAGATTGAGATTTATATTAGCTATATATATATGAAATTAAAGACAAGCTAGCCAATGAAAATTACTACCTCGGTTTTTCGTTTGGTGAGTGACTTTTTCAGATCAGGCACCTTTTTTTAGAATTTTAAAAGCTATATAAAAAAATTTAAAATTATTTTTTAAAATAATAACATACTTATTACCAGTAATAATAAATATAATATTATTTTAAAAATTAATTAATAAAATATAATTTATATAATATTTTCATCCTAAAAAAACATATCGGACTTAAAAAAAATCACTTATTTACAACCGAGAGTATATACTAAATTAAATGTGATTAAATCTCCCATTAAAAGATATATAGGATAAATTATATGTTCCAAGAAAATTAAATTGATAATATTAATATATATATATATATAATTAATATTAATATAATCTATCTTTTTTTTGTGAGCATTAATATAATCTAGGATTTTTTTGCTAAGTGTCCATTTTCCATAAGGCCTTTTGCAAAATGTCCACTTTTATTTCCCCTTTTGCAAAATGTCCTAATATTACATTTTTGCCCCTCCTTCACATGCCCTTCCTTCCTTCCCATTTTTATTTTGACCATTGACCGGTCAAAGTCAATGAATTGGTGACACAACTTTGGTGACACACAAAAAAATTTGGTGACACATTTATTTTTTTTACGAAATTAGTGTCACCACCTTTATAATTGGTGACACCGGTCAATGGCTTTGGTGACACATGTATGATGATAAACAAATTTTTGGGTGACAATTTTTTTTTTTTTACGAGATTAGTGTCACCGCCCTATCGCTGTCACCACCGCCCATATCGCTGTCACCACCCTTATTGCGGTCACCACCTCTATCGTTGTCACCTCCCTATCGATGTCACCACTCCTATCGCTGTCACCACCACTCATATCGCTGTCACCACCACCTCTATCACTGTCACCACCACCCATATTGTTGTCACCACCCCTATTGTTGTCACCACCTCTATCGATGTCACTGCCCTATCGCTGTCACCACTCGTATCGTTGTCACCACCACTCCTATTACTGTCACCACCACCTCTATCACTGTCACCACCACCTCTATCACTGTCACCACCACCCATATTGTTGTCACCACCTCTATCGCTATCACCGCCCTATCACTGTCACCCCTCGTATCGTTGTCACTACCACTCCTATCGCTGTCACCATCACTCCTATCACTGTCAGCATCCTTATTACTCTCACCACCTCTATCGTTGTCACCGCCCTATCGCTGTCACCACTAGGCGTGGCCACGGGTCAGACCCGGCGGGTCGACGGGTTCGACCCGCCGGGTCAAGGGTCGGGGGAAGGCGACCCGAACCCTAACCCGGGATTTCAACGGGTTGGCGGGTTCGGGTCACCCGGCAGGTCGTCGGGTCGACGGGTTGACCCGGCGGGTCTGACCCGCCGAGTTGGAACCCGGGTTGGACGGGTTTGCGCTTGTTTTGGACTTCGGACTCTGAATTCGGATCAAATTTGTCGAGAAAGGGAACGGGAATTGAACGCCTATGTGTTTGACAAATATCCTTTCGTGTTCACAAATCATAACTTGACTCTTTAGTCTTTATGTAATATTACATCTTATAATTTTCAAAACTAAAAAGTCTACAACTTATAACTCTATAAGTTTTACAAATTACAAAAAAGTTGTACAATTTGTGTATTAGGGAGTGTTGGGGGGGGAAGGAAGAAAGAAGGGCTTGAATCGGTTTCCCGACTGCCTACGTATCCTCCCGGGGGTGAGGAATCAAAGCCCGCGTAGTTCTTTTACCTGTATGTCTGAACCCCGGCCCGGTTACCTCCTCTTCTAGTCTTCTTGATCGTCGGATCCTCCACCACCTCCTGAGCCATCTGTCACCGCGCCATCAATGGAGCTCCCAACGGACTCTGTCTCTATTCCGTTATCATCCTCGGAATCAGTCCCCAAGTTGTTCTTCTGCATCCGCATCTCCGCCTTCTTCCAATCTGCAAGGCAAACTTGGGCTTCGAGGTTCTTGGGAAGCAACCTTGATCTCTTCTCCGAAAGAATCTGACCTCCGCGACTGAAAAGCTGCTCGACGGCTACGGTGGAGCAAGGTGCCCCAAGTACTTGTCGGGCGATTACCTGCAATGTCGGGAATCTTTGTCTTTCGGGACGGCTCCATCAGTCATGGACATCGAAATCTTCCTCTTCATCGCTGAGAAAATCAAAGTTAGTGGACAAATATTCGTCGAGCTCCGAGTGGGGGCTCGACGAAGTTCTCGACCTCTTTGACCCAAAGATATCTCGGGCAAGTGCCTTAAGCGGTGATGCTGGTTCGTGACCCGCTAGAACTGGAAGGCACGGGAGGACGACCGGAGGCCGCTCTATCGCCCGTCGAATATTCAGTATATAATTGTTCTAACAATCCTCTAACTCTACCAACAATAATTGTAACATTGCAATCAGGATCATCCACAATTCCTAAAGTCGGATAATAGTTTTCTAAAAACAATTGAACTCCGTTTAATTTATATCTAGGGTCGAAACAACAAGCTACGAGGAAAATATCGGGTATAAATTTGTAATATGCGATCCATTTCTGCCGCATCCCCATAATTGCGGTGGAAATGGAAGGCGTGTTAACTCCGCCTTGAAGTGCTAGTGCTACGTTCATTGCAATAAAACAAAAAAGTTTGATGTAGGCTGGTAAACGTGGGAAAACGTCCGAGTTGCGTCGTAAAAAACTTTGAAAACCTCCACAACGTCCCGGGCCTGAGTCCACACATCGGCAAATATGTGTGAGTCCGGGATGTGTAGTGTTGCAAAACCGGAAAGAAGTTCCTTGTAAGCGATTGAATCGTAAATCATTGTGTAAGTGGAGTTCCACCGAGTGCAAACGTCCTTGGGGAACGTTTTTGGGCGGGTTTGGTGGCTACGACAAAGTGCCCGCAAAACAAATCGAATTGGTTCAACAACACCTTGTAAATATAATAAACCATCTTGAACACATAAGTTTAAAATGTTAGGGGCGCAACGGATGTGGAAAAACTTCCCGCCTATCGCGGGCTGACAGTTTTGGATTAAATCGGGGATAGATGCGGTGTTGGTAGAAGCGTTGTCAAAACTGATACTAAAAACTCTTTTAGTTAATCTATATTTTTGTAAAACCGTTAAAAGGACACCTGCTATGTTTCGTGCCGTGTGTGCTTCGTCGAAAACTCGAAAAGCTAAAACACGTTTGTGCAATTGAAAACGTTGATCAACCCAATGGCAAGTAACACCCATGTATGAGTGATGTTGCCAATGGTCGGTCCAAATGTCACTACAAATCGAAACGTGTAAGTCATGGTTTTTTTGAAAATATTCGATTAATTCATTTTTACGGGTGTTATACCGTCTAAGTATTTTCCTCTTAACCGTGTTTCGACTAATACCTTGCCATGCAGGTTGAACATTTTGCGTAATAAATTCATTGAAACATAAACATTGTGAAAAACTATAAGCTAAACCCTCGGCCGCTATCATTTCCGCATATTGATCATGACAACTACGATAATCATAAGACCATAAACCAGGGGGTTGAGAGGAAGAAGATGCATACCCGGTTAGTTGAGTTTGCCCTTTGGCAAGGCCGAGCTTCTCGGGATGCTTCGAGCGGATATGTCGATCGTAGTTCCCATATCCGCCTCCCTTCTTGTGTTTGTAGACCGTGGAGCAAAAGTTGCACTTGGAGGTGCAACTCGCTTCCTCCCAAGCCGGCTCCCTAGGACCCTTCGTGAACCAATACTTGAAAGTAGCGGCTCGAACTTCCGCCGTAGTAATAGGGTCGCCATCGGTCGGAGTTCCTTCGGCGGGGAACCCCGACTCTTGGGTCGGAATCGTCGGAGTTCCGGCTTGGGGGGTGGGGGTCCCCTCGGCCTCGAGCTCGGCCTCCTCCTCCTCCTCCTCGATCTCGTCGACGTGGTCGGCGAGTAGAGCATCATCTCGACGACGTCGGGATTCGCTCGCCGCCGAGACCAATGCACTTCGACGAAGGCTTGGTGTCGCCGCCGGGTTCGACCCGCCTCCTCCGACACTCGGGGTCGATGAAGATGGGGCTCCACTAACACTCTTGCGACCCCTAGTAACTCGGTTGGTAACTCGGTTGATGAAACCCGACATTTTCAATTGAAGAGACTTAGGAGATTACGAGAGACAAGATCGAGCGATTAGAGAGCGATTATAGAGAGATTAGAGAGATTGAGATGAGATGAGAGGAGATGAGTGAGGTGTGGGTTGAAATTGGGAGGGAAAGGGGCTATTTATAGAGCCAAACCGAGCCCTTTCCCTCCATTCCGAACGTTGGGCAACACTCGACCCGCCGGGTCCAACGTTCGACCCGGCGGGTCCAACGGTCGACCGTTTGAAATATGACCGTTGGGTCCGATTCAAATTTTTTTTTTTTTAATTTGCACTTGGGTGGTGTTTGGCTACTAGTTAACTAGCTTAACTTTGAATTAAATTTATATCTTAAGTTTCCAATATATTTTATGTAGATTTTTATTTTTTGAACATTTTAAATGTAATATATAATGTTTAGGTAATTTTTTCTAAGTTGTTAGGTAATTAGTAAAAATATTACTTTATAAAACAATATTCTTTGAATCATTCAAACACAAGTTTATTGTAAACCGATAGACGAATACACGTTTACAAATCACGACTCACATTCACCGATTCACATAACATAACATAAAAACGTAAAACATAAACTTACTACATTACTACAATACTCACTACTTATTATTGGGACGTAGGACATAGGATTATAGGAATAATAGACTAGTTTTTACCACCACTCGTTCCACTCGAGCCCGAAGCGCCATCGTTCTTAATCTTCTCGGGGTGCTTGTTGGTGATGTGAGACTTCAAATTACCATGGCCAAGGTTATTCCGCATCTTGTACCTTTTAGCACAATGACGACAAACGGCTACGAATGATCGATCGGCTTGCACATCCACCTTATCGTAGTGATCTTTAAACAACGCCTCTTTGAGGTTGTCACCGGACATGATTACAACGTACGAGCTTATGAAAATCAAATTGATAGAAATATAGAATGATAGGTGATTGATGGATTGGATGGGATTTGTGATAGGAGGAGTCGGGTATTTATAGCCCCGAGTCTACTAGCCGTTACAATACAACGGCTATATTTTTTTTTTAAAAATCCGCTCCGACCTGTGGGCCCCACTCCAACAGCTTTTTTTTTAAATTAGGTCGACCCGGCGGGTCACGGGTCACTAAACTCCCGACCCTAACCCTAACCCGCTACCCGCCCTTACCCGGCAACCCGGACCCGGCGGGTCGTTGACCCGTAACCCGTGGCCACGCCTAGTCACCACTCATATCGCTGTCACCACCACTCCTATCGCTGTCACCACCACTTCTATCGCTTTCACCACCACCCCTATCACTGTCACCACCACCCCTATCAATGTCAACACCACCCCTATCAATGTCACAACCACCCCCAACGATGTCAGTCATGTCACCACCCTTATTGTTATCATCACCTCTGTCGATGTCACCACCCTATCACTTCCACCGCTCCTATTACTGTCACCACCACTCTTATCGTTGTCACCACCACCCCTATCGATGTCACCACCACCCCTATCATTGTCACCATCACCCTTATCGATGTCACCACCTCTATCGTTGTCACCACCACCTGTCACCACCCCTATCGCTGTCACTACCCTATCGTTGTCGTCACCCCTATCGCTGTCACCACTCTATCGATGTCACCACCACCCGTATCGCTGTCACCACCCTTGTTGCTGTCACCACCTCTATCGCTGTCACCACCCTATCGTTGTCACCACCCTCATCTCCGTTGGGGACACATGTGGTGACAATTTTGTTTTGGTGACAACTTTGTATATAAATAACTATTCAAGGACGGAGGATACCTTTAACCTATCTCTTGTAATTTCTTCCTCCTGATTACACACTTCCTCAAATTCATTTTTCTTTGTCAAATCTTTTGAAAATAACTAAATCTATTTACATCTAATATATACTGTACAACTAGCTAGCAATGGAATTCATTACTTCACAACTTTAACAAATGAACCGACAAGGCCACAATCACCCCTCGTCAAATCTCAACTTTAACATATATAAATCTGAATTAATCCAACAAACTCCAAAATCTCCGCCAACAAAGATCGGACGATTCGCAACATATACATACACATAGATTTTTTCAAAACCTGACAAAATAGATCAAAGGATAAACTGATTGAAGAAATTGAATGAATAAAAACCGATTGAAGTTAATCGGCGTGAAAATTTGAGATGAAATTGAAGTGGAAACCGAATCCAGATCTGACCTTATCTGAATTCCGAATTCCGAACTGTCATCAACCGCTGGTGGATCGGAGGCCGAGTCGGCATCGGCGTCGATGAAGGAGGCGGTTGGATTCAATCCTCTACCTCTTCCGCTCGTCGATTCGCGGTTGGATTCTATACTCGACGAGATCTACTCGCCGATTCCGGATCTACTCGCCGCGAGTCCTCCTCAGCGCTCGAGCTCTGGCGGTGCATCCCGGCGCTGTCATCCGACCACAGGCTGGTTTGTTTAATCTCTCCTACCGTGGTTACAAATTAGGAAGGGAATGGTTTGTTTAATGGAGGCCATGGCAACACGATCTGACCTATTTGCAATTGGGGAGAAAGAGGAAATATAAAGTAGGGGTAAAATGGGGTTTTCAAAAAAATTTAGGACATTTTACAAAAACTGATTTTAAGTGTACATCTTGCAAAAAAGGGTTTGTCAAAATGGACTTTTAGCCAAATTTCTTCTATAATCTATCTATTTTAAACGTGTAAGTAATTATTCAATCCAAATATATTATATGCTGTTTGTTTTGCAACAAAATCTCCATATTATTTCCATAAATATAAAATATTTTATATTTTATATCTTATATTATTTGTTGCCCAAGCAATTGAAATTAGCCCTAATCCCAACTATATATATTACTCCACAAATAAACCATCAACCTTAATTCACATTACAAATCATCACATCTCAATTACGGTATATCGATTGATCGATCTTAATTCTCTCGATGGTGAATTACAATAATCTCTTCAAGTTCAACTCTGCCGCGATGCCGGAGTTCGATCCTCTGACGCCACATGACCACCGCATTGGCCACTTCGATGGTTTCACCGGCGATATTCTAGAATGGCCGGGTGTTGACTCTTGCCTCTTCGATACCCCTACTCCTGATTTGGACACAGACCTGCCTCCTCTCGAGCGGGGCCGTGTCGAAGAGGCCTTGAAGTCGTTGACGATTGGCGAAAACGTCAACTCCAACTACTCCATGACGCCCGATCAGCATCTTGATCTTGATCTCAAAGCTCTCGACTTCACCGACGAAGACGATACCAGTCGATGGGTCGATTCTTGCCTCAACTTCAGCCCAACCTCGGATCAGCCATGTGTTGAGGCCACCGTGGACGCTATGGAGATATGTAGCACGCAGCCTTCGACATCCTCATCATCGTCACAACTCGTCAAAGACGTTGCCTTGTCCGGCAAGTCTCCTCAGCCTCCGATACCAATGCTCGACAGTGATGTACAAGGAAAGAAGAACAAGAGGTACGTAACGTGTGTTTCGAATTTCAGTTTTTTAGTATATTTTTAATACGAATAATTTGAGGAATTATAATCTGATGATGTTAATCAATTGTTAGTTAAAATTAAAGGTTTGATGTTAATTAGGGTTTAATGTTAATTTCGGTTTAAAACCCTAGCTATTGGTAGTTAGAATTAGGGCTTGATGTTAATTTCGATTTGAAACCCTAGCTATTGTTAGTTATAATTAATTATGGTTTGATGTTAATTTATAATATGAGGAATTTTATATTTTAAATAGGAATAATTAATTTGTGTAAATAATTAAATTTGTGATGAAATTGTAGGCTGTGCTTGATGGGAATCAAACGGTACGGAAAAGCGCGGAATTATTGGAAAAGCATAGCGGAAGAAGTTGTGAAAACAAAAACGCATATCCAAATTGGGAGTCGTCGTCGTCATCCTCAGAACCACTCCGGCGGGGCTACAAAGCAGAGGAAAAGCATCCATCGTGACATTACCACTCTCGGCGTCTTTCACAAGAAATTTATATATTCACCAAATTAAGTAAAACTGTAAACAATTATAATTAGTCCTTACACAGTACTAGTACCGTGTACTATATGCAGTGGCGGATCCTGAAATTATTGAATGAGGGGGCGGAAAATTACGATACAAAAAAAATTGTCGAGAAAATTAAACCCTAATTTTTTCTTTTCCGAAAAATCATCAATATTATGGATTTGTAGCTAGAATGAAAACATAAATCTCCTAATTTGATGTTCTCAGATATAATTATATTATTAAGATATGAAGTTTAGCAAATGATAATTACGATAAAAGTATATCAGCTTGGTAAATGATGTAGAAAATAATTAATTTACATATGTTCAGTGCTGAAAATTGAAATGCTTATAACTTTTTGCTCAGATATCGGATCTGAGCTTATAATATATCAAATCGAAGCTATCGGCGAGAGGAATATGTATGTTAAATTTTATTTTCGGTTGGGGGGGCGACTGCCACCCCTGGCCCTAAAGAGGATCCGCCTCTGACTATATGCGTTTTCTAATTTTCAGTTTTGCAAAATTGTATGTGAAATATTTGATCAAATACTGTACTTATTTTGCTAAAAATAGGTAAATATGTTTTCGATCTCAACCCTTTTCCAGTCAAATTTGTGTTTTTAGGCATCTTTTGATTCATCGCTCGATCATATATATATAACCGATCGATAATTAATACAAATACCATATTTATATGGGATGGTGTGGGCCGGTAAATTGTAAATTTTGTTTGGAAAGTGTTGAAAAAATTATATATCAAGGTATGTATATTCATGGTGTGTGTAAATTGTGATTTAATTTGGTTTATGTAAAGTTGGAATATGCCTCATATGAATTACTATGTCCGGATTGAACAAGCAGACATATTATTAAATAATTGGGCACTTTTGTTTGAATGGAGGTAAACTAAACAGATTCATTGCTTTACGGAGAATGGAAAGGTAAGAGAAACTGTTAACCTAGTATTTTGCTTGGTTAGATTAGAAAATGGAAGCGCCAGTGGCGGACCCAGAAACTTTTGAGGGGGGATCACCGGTGTGGCGGCGGGTTGCTGGGTGGGTCGAGGGTTCGACTCGGACTTGGCTCTCTCTCACAGTCGGCGGCTACCGTAAATGTAAATGGGGGCTTTTGAATTTTAACCTATAAAAATAGAGGTAAAAAATGAAAATTTGGTGAGTCGAACTCGCATCTCCTGACTCCAAAAGAGCTTACCCACGTCCTTTGCCATTTGAGCCAACACTTTTTAGTGATTTTTTACTCTCTTTACTTAATTATATCCAAAAACAATTTTTTTTTTTTTATTTTTTACATATTTCTCGGGCCGAGGGGGGGTCACGTGACCCCCAGGACCCCCCTTGGGTCCGCCACTGACCTTACCCTACTTAAATGCAAGGAATCCAACAAAAATACACAACTAAAAAGAAGCAATTCAGGAAAAAACGAAAGAAAGAAAAAAAAAATCAAGCAAATCCAATTTCAATTTTGGGGTGGAATCATCTGGATACACCATTTCTCTATCAAAAATCGATTGAACTCACCATTAATGTCATTTGATGACCAATTGAAGAGGCAATAAAACATAAAATCCATTGATACAATATAGGATTTCAACACAATTTTTATATCAAAAAATTGATCAATGACCATGGCTGGCAGCTTAACCCTCATGAGTCATGGTGGAGAAGGCATAGGCACTAAGGGGCGCCCTGACCGTGCTCCGATCCTATCTCATGTTGGTGATGCTATCAAATCGGAGGAGAAGGAGGTGTCGAATCGGATCAGTGACTCTGCTCCAATCCAATTACCGTTGTTTGAGCTTTTCTTCGATCTTCACTGGAATGGAAGGGGAGGAAGAGATCTGACCATCCATAACCCTAATTGACACAACAAGGAGTCCGATTTTGGTTCGAAGATGGAGATTCGATGGAAAAAAAGAAAGAGGATGGTGATCAGATCGACGAAAAACAAAAACAAGAACGGAGATCTGATGGAAGTGGGCAAGACAGAGGCTGGGGGACTCTAATAGAAGTGAACAGGAGAGATCAGGTGAAAGAAGAGGATGAAGTAGTAAACCTTCATTTTTTTAGGGTAAATAAATGGGGTTAATTTTTTTTTGAGGAAAAATGGCCTTAATTCATTGAGGGTCATACTAGTAATAATCATTTAAAGTTTTAAAACAAACGCTTTTTTATGGACCAAGGTCTAATATTCCTTTCCCTTAGCTGATTTTTAGTCAAACAAACACGCCCTTATTGTAGTGTTCACCTCTTGTTAGAATGCCAGTATGTGCGTTCTTTATTTAGTCTTCCTTCTCACATAAACTCAACAATATCGAGTATGATAACTCATTCTCGAGATATTAGACCTATCATGTCGTTTATTGGGAACAATCTTGCTTCTGCGGCGAAAGTGGGACTTGCCTTTACTTGGTGGTCTGCTTGGTACAGTCGAAACCAACTCGTGTTCAAGCAGGTTCCTTTCCCGCTTAGAGGTACTTTATTACATATTATTAAGATTCACAAGGAGAATTGGAGGAAAACATCTCAAATGGAGTGTAGTCTAGATGAGGATATCCTCTTACTCTCACAACGCCCCACCCAACCAAAGAAGAAAAAAAAAACATGATAGAGTTACATGGCGGAAACCCCCGTGGGGAACTCTCAAGCTCAACTTTGATGGATCCACAATCACAAACAATGATAGCTCGGCTGGAGTCATAATCAGGGACTGGAACGGACGTCCAATACAAATATGTTATCAGAAGCTTGGTAAACAAAGTCCTTTAAAAGTGGAGGCTCTTGCTTTAAAACTTGGAATCCAACACGCAACTCGACTCCATATCGACAAAATTCATATTGAAGGCGACTCTAGTATAATTATAAACCACCTCAATCAAATCTCTAAATGTCCTTGGGAAATTGAGCTCATCATGTCAGATATTAAACTCCTTCTATCGACTTTGAAAGAAGTCTCCTTCTTTCATGTTCCCCGTTTAGGCAATAGAGTGGCGGATAAGGTTGCACAACTTTGCCACTCTGCCTGGGGTGTCGATATTCAAAATGATTTAGCTCTTTTAGACCTCATCCGAAAGGATGCTGTCGGGTAGAGCTCGCTCGCCCGAATTCTTTCCTAATCAAAAAAAAAAAAAAAAAAAAGGGTGATACCTCGTAAATGAATGGGGACGTTAACACATGGAGATCAATGAAGATCAATCCACCATGGATTTTTCTTCAACTTTATGGAGTAATTAAATATGTACGCTCAATGGATTGGTGGCATGTTGGACACATTTTGCGCCCATTGCAGTACGATCTTGCATCGGGAAAAAAAAATAGAAATTCTATGTCATTAATAGAAAAAGTTGCAAAGAGAAATATTAGGAAAATTTTGAAAAAAAAAAAAATCACGGAGACGACATTTAATTTTGTTCTATTAATGTGTTGTTTATTTAATATGTTATTTGAAAGTTTAAGTTGTATAATTTGTTTCTGTTGTTTCATTTTATCAATTTAATAAAAAAATATTTCTAAATTTAATTGTTTGCCTTTTTATTTTAATTATATGCGCTCGAGATTTTCGGGTTAGGAATCATTTATGTGAAACGCGATTTCCTATAATGGAAATCGCGTTTCACATAAATGATTCCTAGCTGTGGCTGATCTGTATTCGGCCGAATTCAGTGCCCCAGTTTGGTATGTAGGAACTTGATGATTAAAGCATATGTTGGAATCGCAAGGGAGGAAGACATCGGTTTTTTCCTTCAAGCACGACCAGGTGTGCCCCTTGTACAGACGGTGGTGCAGCGCGGAATAGCAATGGAGCAAGCCACAGGTGGGTCGTTCTTGCTGCAGAAGAGTAGAGCTGTCAGATGGGGACATGCATTAGAATCTTTCATATAGGTCGTGAATGAAGATACAAGCTAGAAGTAAAACCAAAACTTTGTTACCATTACTCAGTTGTGCAAGTCTTCAGGCGTTCGCATGCATAATCACTCAGCCTGTAATGTCCTAGCGCACTTTAGAGCAATAAAAAGAAATTTTAATGCGCTAATAAAGAATTGTTAACTGATCTACATTATGATTCGCAGCTTTTGAAGAATTTTGCACTATCTATATTTTGTCACAGTAAAGGTCAAGTTTATGACAGTACACACTGACTGCATAAATATCCTCTCCAGTTCATGACACTATATAAAGCTCAAGTTACACGAGAAGTTAGGCTGTCCTTCCAGCTGTCTCACCTCTTGGTCAGGGATTTTGCGAAACTGTGTCCAACGACCATCAAGAATTGCAACCATCAAGTTAGGAAAAACAAGGATCTGTAGCATGTAATCAAGAACAGATACCTGTATTCTGGAGAGTTGTTGCTCAGTAGAATGTAGCGGTTCTTCTATTTGAGCTTGAGCAACATCCCGTTGATAACTTATTTCCTTGGCCATCTGCATTGCCAAACAATTTAAAAACCAAGATCAGAAATGCTCTTAGATAGTTAACTGAAACTAACCGAAAAATGGCATCAACTATCCCCATCTGCAAATACAAGGCCAAATTAGATCATTGTCGAAAAGGTATTGGAAAGATACAAATTATCCATATTCAAGTCAATGGAAGCAAGATTAGGCTATCCCATTAATCGGATAGCTTAATCACTTTGTGTGCTTGGAACAGAAGTAGAATGACAGAAAGCACTCAGTGTCTTTCAGTTTAGCTCTTGTTTTCTCAAGATTTTTCCTAAGCGATTCCTTTTCCTTAAGGAGTGAAGATGATGACAAAGAAGAAATTACCGTTTCCAGAATCTGAATAAAGGAAACCACTTCTAATTTCCTGGCATCATGTTGTTCTGATCATGCTCATATCCTCTTTTCCATTCCATGGTATCCTATTTAAAAAATAATTACATTCAATACCACAGTTGAGACAGGGGTAATGAATAAGCTTTTAACCATCATTACAATATGTGAGACTAAGCAAATCTTTCTATCATTAACCATATTTAGCACAAAAACCTTGGTTCTTGAAGCAACATCTGGATTTGAGATTGGTTCATTAGGATGTGGTGGGGCATCATTTATGTCCTGTAAACATGAAATGGTGAGGATCCAGGTTTAAGTCATTGAACACAAGAAAATTGGTACGATTCAATCATCCGTGTCAGTAGCAAGCTTACTCTGACATTAGGTGGTCGCTCCCCTGCCCGAACTATGTCCATGATCTGCATTGAAGTTCAAAAGTGAGAGAATGTTAAGCTGAATGTAGGTAAGATATCAGAACTTTTGTATGGGGGAGTGGTGTTGATGATTGTGTCCAAAAGGATACATGCAAATGCTGTTCTACCAAGGAGAAGATAAGTATATATATCTCCATGTAAGACTTTGGATGAAGAGGTTGTGAAGAGCCAGGGGGAGATAAAGACCTTACTGCATCAGAAATTTCAGACACGTGAATTGTGAGCCCAAATTATACAAAGCGATAAAGCAAGCATAAAAAGAAGCGGGAAAATAAAGATTTCAATCACGTTTAATGCAACCTGATCGTAATGCAACCTGATCGTGAGTCGTAATCAGTCTTGCCGTTAGTTAAAGGTTGCTGGGAAAAAAAACACCAAAGTGAGTAGAGTTGATAAGAAGCCTAGGCAAAAACTTGGTAATTGAAAAATGGTATAATTTTTTCATATAATTTTGAAAGCATCATAGTTAAATTTATTTATCTCACCCTCAAATGAGTTGTAGAACCACTCACATGCTCTTCTTCATCTTGATGGGCTCTTCCTGAGTTGTAACTTTGGCATGATCATTGAACAGAAAAGGATGAATAACAAACAAAATTTGGTTACCTCAGCCACACAGAGATAAAGTCACCTGTTACCACAGGCGAAAAGCATATAGAAGAGTTACTATTCATAACTTCATATGAATCGAACTATTGAAAAAATCCGAAAAGGAAAAGCATAGAGAAGAGTAACCATTCATAATTTCATATGATTGGAGAGAGCTTTTTCTCCGATCATTTATTAAAAATCCACACCTTGCAATAAAATCATACAATGGCATGAAAAAAAATGCATAGAAGGCTGAAATCCCAATGGTGCGGGAAATCCAACTGAATAGTTCAGCCACGGGTTTCAGGTGATCAATCATGAAGAAAACAGGCCAGTTGTCAACTTTAGGAAGAATCTTAAACAAGACCATCTCATCCTCATAAAAATAAAATCACAGAACAGAAATAATGTTAAGTATTAATTACATAATCTGCAGAAAAACTTGTTAACATACTGCTAGGCGGCTCTCTCAAATACCTTCTAACTTCACAATAACTGTTTTCATTGACTTGATCTCCTGAAGTTGTCCATCCATCAGACCCATGAATCGTTCAAAGAATTGCTTCTCTACAATGTTTAAATGCACACCATCAGTGACTCGTAACAACCAATGGAAATGAAGAGCAAAAGAGAACTGGATGAATTATGCCAGCTGATTTCCGCAAATAGCTGTGTTCTTTTATATTTCTTTTTTTTCTGATTTTTTTTTATTAGGGAGAAAAATGAAAACAGAAAATAAAACTGAAAAGAATAGGACTTACCTTCACTTTTCATAATCAGCATCTCCTGAGTTGCCTTTGCTGCAGCAGCATCAGCAGCTTTTGCGCCAGCTGCAGCTTCTTCATTCCAGCTTGGTTTTGAGCCATTCTCATTAAGGCCATCGTTATCATCTTCAGATATCAGCTGATGTATCCAAGACCTCAGTCTTGGGATTATACTATTCTGTAAAGGGGTCATTTGATGCAAAAGTTTAGCAATCACGACGGAAAACCAACTAAAATTATCTCACAAAATAGGAACATGGGCTTAACAAGAAAACTTTTTCAAGAATGAATAACTACAGAAATCTCATTGTCTTCAAGACACCTAGATATGAATCCCATATTATACCTTAAAGATAAGTAGATAACGATTGTTCCAGCCCCAGAGGCAGCAAGAAATCCTATTGCAAGAAATGCATGGTACCAATGAAATTGCCTACAGAAGGTATATATGACCCCTGATGGTGCACCTCCTGCTGAATGTATGGTCTGTGCAGATCCTAACAATGCAGGGGAACAATGGAATCAACCTGAATTTGCGAATGACAGTTCCCGAAGTTAACAAGCTGCGATTAATATGGCACCCTTCCTTTAATGTTGTAGCAGCTGACATTGTTTACAAAGCACTCTCACTTCCAGCAAGATCCACAAAGTTCAAGTATGAGCTTCGAGATCTTTACATCCAAACACCCAGTTGTCAGCCAATGACCAATCATTCAGCAGGTTAAGGTTGCTTTCAGCATATTTTCTTTCCAAGGTGTTCAGACAAGCCAATAAATTGAAGGCAACAACCAGATATCATTTCATAGCCCAAAAGTGAAACAATGACCATCAATGGCCATCAATGGCATATCATATAGACGAAGGCAAAACTGTGCTTCATGGACATTCTGGTATGAGACAGATCCACCTTTATGAGACTCCCTCCCATGTGTAATATCATAAAAGATGTAAGGTCTTAGCAATGGATCCTGGTAAGTTAATAACACTTTCACTGTCAGTAAGACGTCCTTAGTAAAAGTAGTGAATACAATCTCAGCTTCATTGGCAAAGCTTGCCTCAAGACTTGCACGGGCTTCTTCTAAATTGAAGCCACTGCCAGGACAGAATCTGCCTTCTAAAATGAGAAGGCGTGACATTTCAACCAAAACTGTGTCCCTTCCCTCTACAACTGCTGTAAGATTTTGAAGTAAGGCATCCCGAATTTGATCCCTCGCCATAAGAACATCAGGATCTACACCAACAGAACCCTGACACCGTCCAGCAACAGCGCCCAAGACAAGTTGTCTCTGCAAGGAAGCTATCTGGTGAGACAAATAATTTTCCTGGACTTTCAATTGCTGCAACCACTCGTAAACCTTCTCACGACTCTTCACCAAAAGCTGTTCAGGTATTCGCTCAACAGAATTACTTGTGAGCATTCATTTCTAAATATTAAGGGCATTGATAAACAATAGGTTAAAACTTAGAAAATAGGGAGAATAGTAGTCTCCACCTGGCCAAGACCCTCTTTTATAATTGCTCACCGTGATGTCGAAGTACTCCTCGATCTTGTATCAGGATATACGAAATTTAAACCTGCTCTTTGACCTGTTGCCTTCCAAATAAATGTGCAATTGCTTCCTCGGATGCAAACAATTTCATGTACAAACATGGTGCTGATACAAAACTATGGATCGTCGGTCCTCACTCTAGAGATGCAACAAATGAATATTCTCAACAAATAACCATCTATACAAGCTGCCATTTTTCCCAAATCAAAAGGCAGAGTATGGATATTACTGAAAAATCAAGCTCCGCAAGGTTTATAATATGCATACAACCTCATCTAACAGGAGTTTTACACCACACATGAAATATGCTAAATCTCGCCAAACAGCAAGTGCATTACTGAAATAGCAGCTGCGCTGAACAGCCGCAGTGGTGGAACAAACACCATTCCTTGTACGAGACATACAGCAATCAACTAAAATCTGCAAAACGAGATCCAACAGACAAAATCCATGTTGGAAAGTACTAATGAAAATGAACTTAATATCAAAACTCAAAAGCAATTGTATAAGAAGTTATAATCAGCATGTTTGTGACAAAAGTTTTGGAAGTGCAAGAAACGTAATCAAGAAATATAGGTTGACAGAGAGGTCATATTGACATAATTTTCGTGAATGGAATGTTCGAAACCCGACCTAGTGTGATGATTACTGTTTGTCCTGTGCACCGTCTTCCTTCCCAAGAGCAACCACGACCTTCTTCAGAATTGCCTCCACAGGCTGGTGTGCATTCTCCACCGCCTTGGCAATTGCTTGCCATTTCTCACCGTGCTTGGGCTCAGCAGCGACACATCTCTTCAGCACATCCTTCTGGGTATCTTCGGTTCCATGTTGCAACTCGAACTTATAGTACAAACCCCAGAAATCCCCAATGTCAGGAGACAGGGTCACAGCCCTGTTGAACCAAGTCCTAGACTTGTCCACCTTCCTGTCATGCCAAAACAGCTTTGCAACAGCAGCAATGACGTGGGCATCGTCTTTGCATTTCTTGCACGCATCTATACTCTTAGTTTTACGCTGAGGGCGAGGAACCATCTCTATTGAGGCTGCCCACAAGATTCCACTATCCGGGCACTCCTGAAGTGCCTTTGCCATCAAGTTGTCAGCTTCCCTCTTATTCCCATGCCTAAGTTCAGCTCTTATAGCAGCCAGCAAGAGTTCAGGGTTCTGAGGGTTCTTCTTCCTCGACAAGGTTAGAACAGCTCGAGCTTTGCTCAGCCCATTCATCTTCTCTTCAAGGTTAGCAAGTGAAAGCCAGAGAGGAATACATTTAGGGCAGTGCTTGATCCCTGAATCATACACCTCCTTTGCCTGAATCATCCCACCAAGCCTCTCTTCAAGCTGTCCAAGCATTAGCCAGAGCTTGAAGAACGAAGGGAAGCGTTTCAGCCCCTCGTCAAGTAGTTTCCTTTCCTCGTCAGTGTTACCCATTTCCCTCTCTACAATAGCTGATTTCATCCAAACTCTCTCTGTGCCGCCTCTTTCTCTAGCCTTGGCAAGGAGGATTTTGGCTCTCTCCAGTTCATGGTTTTCAAACTCAAGCTTGAAAGCAGCAAGCCAAATATCCTCGTTGTAAGGGATAGCAGCATAGGCCTCCTGAAGTATAGCACGAGCTGCAGGGACATCACCTGCGAGCCACTTCTCCTTTGCACCCATAAGCCATAGAGTTTCGGCCTGTGGCACATAAGTAACTGCCCTCCGCAGCAAGATGTCAAGAGATTCCCTGGTTCCATGACTCTTCTCAAACTGTGCTGCTTTAATCCATATGCTCTTCTTTGTCAAAAAGACAGTAAGTGCATGAGAATAGATAGCCCTGGCAGTTTCAATGGATCCTCTTTTCCTGCACTCCTCCGCATCAGCAACCCATGTCCTTTTCCTATCCTCTTCCTCAACTCCAATCCCAATGGTATAACGAATTATAGCTCTACAAGTTGCAACAGAGTTTGCCCGTTCTGCAGCCTCAGCCTCCTTCATCCAAGCTTCCCGGTCTATCTCCACACCTTCTCCTTGTAGGGATCTAATACCCCTTTCTATCAGTTTTTCTACCATTGCAATATTATCATTTGCCTCTTCCAGCTTGGCGGCAGTAATCCAAATAGCTGGCTCCTTTGGGAGCTTTAACCTGGCTTTGTTAAGTACCTTTTTTGCATTATCGTATGTTTCCAGCCTTGCTAGGGCAAGCCACAATTCAACATGCAACGGGCAGCATTCCACCGCTTTCTGTAGCAAAATCCTTGCGTCATCTTCATTAGAAATCTCAACAACTGCCTTCCAAAGCCTCACAGAATCAGATATGTTCTCAAGACCCTTCCGCAGAACCCTGCTCTTATTGTACTCATCCTGCTCCATCTTTGCAGCTTGCAGCCATAGCTTCACCGATTTCGGATTTGCCTTCACACCCCTAGCCATCACAGCCTTGGCCTCATCGGGACTGGCTAACCGACATGCTTCTAGCCACACATCCTCATTTGTAGGACATTCTTCACAACCTTTTTGTATGAGCTGCCTTGCCACCTGAATCTTGCCTGCAACTTCCTCCAGCCTTGCAGCCGCAATCCATCCAGGAGGGTGTTTCGGGTTTGTTTGCGTAACAGATTTCAGCAGCAACCTAGCTTTCTTTATATCAGAAATCTCCGCATCACTTGTAATCTTCATGCTCTTAAGGTCAGTCAAGTACCCCTTGGGATCAACAACTGTCAACCCTGACACAGAATCCGACAATCGATCCAGCTTCAATGACAAAACAGTACCTCTACCCTCTCCCACGGCCGTCAAATCAGTAACAGGCGTCTGCGCCCATGGAGTCTCAGTTCCTCCAACAGCCCTACTCCTCGGGTCCAGAGCTGTAACATGCTCTTTCTCCTGCCTAGCCTTCTCGAGCAAAGTATCAGGCACTGGAACAAAGCTCTCAAACCTTTTCTTCTTATTCCTGGAAGAGTAGTCCCCAATCTCAGGGATATTATCCCATTCATCAGCAGTCACAGTATACAACTTCCTCTTCAAATCTGCAAACTGCTCAGTAATCTTCGGATTTGAAGCCCGGTACTTCTCAATATCCTCCTTCAGCTTGGCCTCTCTCTTATCCTTCCTCCTCGAATCCATCCTCTCATCAACGGCAGCCCAAACAGCATCCGCTTCCTTATCCTCCTCATCGTACTCAGATGAAGCAAACAAACCAACATCATTACCTTCAAACTCATCAAATTTCTGATTCTCATCATACCCCTTCTCTTCCCCTTCCTCCTCCTCTTCCTCCTCCCCTGGACCCTTCCCCCGCCCCCGCCCCACACCAGTAGCGGGAGCACCTCCAACTGCTGCAGCAGACCGGTCAGGCAGATCTGGGGCAGCACGGGCAGGTCCGATATCAGACCGGGTGGTGAAACCAGTAGCACCACGACCGAGCCCAGCAACGTAGTTCGCAGGTGGCTTAGAATTCAGGAACTCGAGCCTGTTCTTCGACTGCACGGGGGCTTGCATACCTCCCAATAGCGGAACGTGAAGAACTAGTGTAGAATTCAAATCAATCCCCAGTTCGCATAATCTGGACGAACTACCATCAATTATCCGCTTGGAATCCAAATACAACCGCTGGAGAGCAACTGGCAATCCTAATTTGCGACTAATTTCGATTCCTAGGGTTTCTATTGTGGAGTAGCTAGGGTTTACATCCAGGAATACTGTCTGATTTTGAGGAGTCCTTAAGAAAACCATTGCAGTAGGAAATCTAAGGAAGGATATTTAGGAAATTAGTGTTAAGATTAGAGATTACCTGGAAAACAGCTATTCGCTGAGTACAGAAGTACCCTTGGACGATGAGAGTGAGGACGATAATGGAGTTTTTTTTTCCCGTTTCGATGTTATTGAGAGGCGACGATGATGGATCGCTGAAGAGGTCGGGAAGAGATGGAGGCGCGGCGGTGGTCCTGACAAACGGATTGAACGGAGGAGAGAGGCGAAGTGGTTGTGCTGTCGGCGTGGCTTCTTAAATCTCACTGATTATCATCACCGGCGACGACCTCATTATCGACGAAATCCCAGGCTCCCTCCTCGGTCTAACTTCTACCGCAGAAGAGGAAGAGGGAAATTAGAAAGGAGAAGAGACGGCGACAATAGGGATAGGAATGGAGGAGAAGCGCTGATTTTGGGACGGGGAGAAGCAAAGAAGAGAAAGTGGCAATTTTGTAATTTTTGAAGGACAGTGGCAAAGTAATAGTTCAACCTGTACCCTGTAATAGTTCTTGTAAAGAAAATAGAGAAAGATACATGTTGAGCTATTTCTCTACTGGGATGGAATGCCTTCTATACATATTATACAAATTAATGGAAGATATAAGGACATTTCCAAACTTCGAGCAACAAGTTAGCCAGGGGAAACTTACAAACTCTCCGCTGCATCGAGACCATGCTCTATCATAGACTGCGCATGTAACAAATATATATAGATAAAAACATGTAACCGTAATGAGTGAATGAAAAATGTAGAACATTATTCAAACTCGGTAGCACAAGATTTGAGAAACCTCACCTTTGTTGAATTTATCATCATCTCAGATGTGCTTTTAACGACATTTTTTGTTGCATTTACCTCAGCTAGATCACCAACAACGTACAATGGAAGTTGCATGGGCATTTATATAGTTAACTTACAAACAATTAGCACAACCGCACTTCAGCAATGTTTTTAAAGCATATGATTAAAAATTACTCAAAGGTGAAGGTACTTGATTGCATTCCATTTTGGCCAAGATTCATAGAACACGAAAAACAACTGCACTACTCAAGTGTTGTACTTGATGCTAAGGTACCGGCCTCGTCTAGGGACACACCAGCATCTTTTATGCTTCTTTGTGTTGTGTGTGCATAAAGAAACCCCGAGTCCATCAGCTCGTGGATCAGTCATGTGATAAGCATCACAACTAACTGCCTCACCCAAGTATTCTGCAATTATCGGTGCACCTTGTTTCATAGCATGTTCCAAAACTCTCCATCACCTAAATCAGTTTCAATCAATTGTTCAGGTTCCTAGTCAGTCAATATTAATGGAAATCAAGAGGACATATAGACACAAATTGCTTCGTTTAACATGTGGCGCAAACAACGTACTCATCTATTTGAATCGCGGTATGACAAGAGCAGAAAATCTATATGCTAGAATATTTACGAAAATCAAACCACTTTAAGAACAGACTTGGAAACAACTCGCCAAAACTCTAGAACCTTTTCCCATCACAAAAGCACTCTGATCATTGTCCCATGATCTCGATGTTGTTCGGGGTGCATATATCATTTCTCTGGAACTATGTAGGGTAATTACTTTTCATTAGTGAAAAAACTTGGAGGAATGGCGCGCAATTTAAAATTGTAGTATATATGATTGATATACCACCATTACATAGAGGTTAAATTTATAGCTATACATAAGTTTTTCGGAAATTTCGCATGGTACCCCTGTGGTATTGCCTAATTCGCGTGGTGTACCAAACTTTGACTTAATTCGCATGGTACCCCTGAGTTTTGTGTGTATTTCGCCCCGTGCCCCTGGTTAGTGAAAACTAACAGTGCCGTTAGTTAGTCTGTTCTATCAAAAGACACTCATGGAAGGGAGGAGAGGAGAGGAGAGGCGCCAGAGGCACGAATCGCCGACGAACCGAGGCCACCAGAAGGAGAGGTGGAGAAGGAGGCGACCCGACCTAGAGGAGGACTTGGAGAAGAGGGCTCGACATAAAAACAGAGGCGGAGATTTCAATTCGACGTCCGACCTGGAGGAGAAGGAGGAGGCCTGTCCTTGAATCGATGATAACCAAGGCAGTCGTCGGAGGCGTCTCTAGGATGGTGGAGGCGCCGCTCGACTCACCGGAGGTGGTGGTGGAGCCGCCAGCCAGGTAAGTCGATTTAGGGTTTGCAAATTGGGGATTCGATTTGTATTTGCAATTTGGGGCTTTGAATTGGATTTTGATTTATGATTAGTTCGAATTAGGGTTTAGAATTTGAGATTGAGGAATTGTTGAACTTGTAAATTCATTCACTCATTGAGATTGAGGAATTATGTCGTTGTTACTTGGAAATATGTCAGGACTTGCTTTGCTATCGTCCGTTTAGCAATCTGTTACACCAATGGTTAGAACATAGAAGTAGAACCCATTTTTGATATTCACCTGGGACTCTGGGAGAGGGATTGTTTAGGAGAGGGCAGTGGCTGCACTTATGACATGATTTTGTAGTATTTAATCTTTAGAATTCTTTTAAGGAAATCAGTAGATTGTGGTTTGCAGCTACAAGTTTTTTATTTCCTTTTTCTTGTTGTGTCTAATTTCAGGCAAGCGGAGAGGGCAATGCACTGAAATTATTGTGCTTCACTTTCTTAAACATATAAGAGAAATATAAATTGTGCTTCACTTTCTTAAACATATAAGAGAAATATAAATGGGAGAATTGAAACAAATTCTTTATCCATGGCTATTGACAGCATGTCCAAAACATATGAGAAATATAAATGCGAGAATTGAAACAAATTCTTTATCCATGGTATATTGATTCTATTTGTAGCTAGAAGTTTGGTATGACAGTTGAAAACTGGTAACAAAATACACAAAGAAATCACCAAGACTTGCTTTGGTAGGAAAGAAAATGTCATTGACTTTAAGCCTATTAGCTCAAATGGAAGAGCGTTGTGTCTGTGCACAAAGATGCGGGTTCAAATCCCGTCTAGGCTAATCTTAACTTAATGTGTTTCTTCTTCTTGTAACTTGCAAATATGAAATTTGTCCAATTAAACTGATTTATCTACATTGCTACTATGAAAGTATCATGATGTTGTAAATGAAAACTTGAATATACCTCTTCAAAAAAAAACTTGAATATATACCATTATACCTTGGGTTGCTTTGAAGATCAGAAGTTGATGGTGCTGAATTTTGTGTAAAGTTCACCAAAAAATTAGCTGGTAAAATTTTATGAAACTGTTGAAACTTAGTTTAGGTGTTGATTTGTACGTTGATTATTAAAGAAAGATGACAACTCAATATATTGATAGCCTATGAGGGATTCGAACCCACATTTTTGTGTCAAAGCACACTGCTCTACCGGTTGAGCTAATAGGCCAAAAACAATGAGATACAACCATAAAAATACACTAAAAGTGCCATTGTCTTGAGATCTCACAAGGCAATAAGTAATTATGTCAAAGAAGCCTGCCCACGTTCCCTTCACCATTTGATACTGCAACATATGAGATTGTTATGGAAAAATTTGACCTTGTGAAAGAAGCCTGCAACATATGGGATTGCAGCTACAAATTACAGTGTTAGGGATAAACATGAAATGGTAGAAACCCAATTTATTCCGAGTGTAATTTTTGTGTCTTTGCACAGTCCAATAGCTAACTAAGAGTGATTGTGTTGAAAATCATCAAGCCCACTTAGGCAATTGCCTAATTTGATTGTTGTATATGTAACAACTAAAAAAGAGAGTAAAAACCTAAATTTTAAATCTCATAGCATTATCTAAAATTCAACCCGAAAACCCCAATTATAATTATAGATTCATAATTCAACCCCAATCACAATTCAAGTCGAAACCCCAATTCTTCTCAAAAAGATAACTACAATCACAACCACAACTCTGGAATCCAACTCGAAACCCACAATTGCAATTCAACAAGTGACCCCCAATTCAAAGATTGCAAGCCGAAACCCTAATTCATCAGTTGAACAGGGAAGAAAACTTACCTAATTACCTTCACCGGCGTCACCACGGGCTACTCCGCGACACCTTCCTCGAGAGCTTGCAGTCGCTAACCTCCTCCATCCTCCCGAGAGCTTGCACAGTCGACCTCTTTCTTTCTCCTACGCTTGGAATCGCTTCTCTTCCCTCTGACTCTCGCGACAGGTACATCGTTTCTTTCTTTCCGTTTAATTGCTCTTTTTTTTTAAACCAAAGTTGACGGTTTGGGTTAACAATCTAACGGAGGGGCACGAGGCAAATTTTTTAGAAACCTCAGGGGTACCATGCGAATTAAGTCAAAGTTTGGTACACCACGGGAATTAGACAATATCACAGGGGTACCACGCGAAATTTCCGTAATTTTTTTAACCTGTTTAAATAGCTTTTCTGTAATCAGGTATATATGCCATAGGGTTTGTATATATCATGCCCTTTCTTCTATAATTACTCATAAAATCTGTTTATGCCCATAATAGATATATACGTATATAAAAGCTCAAAGCTACATTCTATATTTGTTGGGAATAAAAAAAGAATCCCTCCCACATCGGTGGTTGAGGATATAACAAACCAAAAATATAAGGGTGGGTGAAGCCCCTACACATTGGCTTAAGCTTTTGTGTAAAGTGGTGGATCCTGACCTTATAAACAAAAACAAAATAAACCCGACACGACTCCCAATTTGATACGACCCGGCTCGGGATTCTCGAAATCTCACATGGCATCAGAGCAGGTTTCGATCTTGGCCTATCTCCACCTTCATCAAACTCTTCCGTTGCCTTACCTTACCCTATCCATGACTGGATGCACAAGATAGATCTGTGGTTGATGTAGATGGCTATAACACGAACGGTGAGAGCCCGAGAATATTACTATATTTCCTAACCCAATTTCGACAACTAATAATTGTAGGTTTGCATCTCTCTGTACAAGATGTATATCAGTACTCTACCCTTTGTGATTTTAACGTAATGGTTAATCGCAAGTGCACATATAACTAGCTTTCAAAGCACAACATCCAAACCTTAACTCTCGATTTTGGAATCTGTAGTAACTTCAATAATTTAAGCCTCTGTCCTATAATATAATTAGGAAAATCATAGAAGAGTTACTTTCTTAGTGGGTAAGGCCATAAGATAATGACCTATGTTACGCGGAAACGGAAACGGAAACCGGAAGAGAAACGGAAACGGAAACGGGGAAACGGCAATCCGAATTTTGTAGGAAACGGAAACGTCGAGGAAACGGCAATATGAATTATATGTTCATTTAAAGGTCTAAATAATAGCAATAAACATATCACCAAGTGATACACAATATTGAATGCATCATTAAAGCTACAAATTAAAATGTTCAATACCTAAACAATGTCCTTACTCATTAACAGAAATCAATACAGACATGTCAAATGTGTTTTACAAACCAACAAAATAAAGTAACTTAGTTTTAAAGTAACAACATAATCAATAACAACACAAAGTAATCAATCCAACATCAATCTTCTACTTAGTTAACTCTTAATTAAGTTATGACTTATCAAAGAAAGTTCTACAAGTGAGGGTTCACCGATCAGAGCTTAGAGGGAGAGAGTACTAAGCAAGTGAGAGGTGGGAGGATCGAAAATGGAGAAGAAGTAGGCAACAAGGATAGAAGGAAACGAGAGTTTCATACGGGAGGAAGGGGAAGTATGATTTAGGGTTTGATTTTTTTTTTAAAAAAAATAACTATAAAATTAGTGGAAACGACATCTGGCAAGTCAGAAACGTTTCTGACCATACCGAAACGATCAAAGTTTCTGACTTTTTTTGTCAACGAAACGGTCAAAGTTTCTGACCTTAGCCACCAGCCGGGCTTTATACCTCTCAAAACTACCATCAAATTTATCTTTGACCATGAACACCCGGCC
Organism: Persicaria tinctoria; assembly: GCA_037127255.1. Lineage (NCBI taxonomy): Eukaryota > Viridiplantae > Streptophyta > Magnoliopsida > Caryophyllales > Polygonaceae > Persicaria > Persicaria tinctoria. The sequence goes on from JBANSL010000008.1 coordinate 17,684,107, forward strand.
ACCTGCAACCAATGGGAGATTTTCGTGGCAAGGGAACAATGTCCCAAGTATCATTGACAGTCAAAGCATCAATTTCCTTAGTCATAGCAGAAATTCAATTTGGATCAATGGAAGCTTGTTTATAAGAGGAAGGTTCAATATAAGAAGAAATTAATATGGCTAAGGAAAGCAAAATGAGAAGGTGGTAAAAGAGAAGAAGAAACCACATTAATCTTGGCAGTGGAGGTTGGTCCAAAGTTACAAACAAAATCTCTAAGGTAAGATGGAGGTTTATGAGTCCTTGTAGATGATCTGAGAGGAGGTTGAGGAGAGGTGGAAACCTCGAGAGATGGAAAAGGATCAATTGTGGGAAGAGTCTCAGGTGAAGGAAGGGGGTGTGACGATTGGAGTAAAGATAATATCAAAGTCTAAATCGGGGATGGTAGGCAGCATAACATCAGGCGAATGAGGCTTAAGGTGAAAGGGAAAATGAGACTCATGAAAAATAATGTCTCTAGTGTGAAAAATTTGCTTGGTTTCAAGATCAAGTGCTTTATATCCTTTTTCCCCAAAGGAATATCCAATGAACACACAAGGTTAGGATCTAGAAGAAAATTTATCAATGTTACGAGGAAATGTAGAAATGAAACAAAGGCAACCAAAAGTTCTGATGAGGTTATAATCAGGATCTTTGTGAAACAAGAGAAAGTATGGAGATTGAAAATTTAGAGAAGGCAAATTAAGGGGTCTTGTTAATAAGGTAGGTGGCAACAAGAATGCAATCTCCATAATAGGCAATAGGCAAATTGGACTGAAAACGAAGAGCACGAGCAACCTCTAAGAGATGCTTGTGTTTCCTCTTTCCACAGTTCCATTTTGTTGAGGGGTATGGGGACAACTGGTTTGATGAATAATTCATTTGGAAGGAAAAAATTGAGAAGCGCTTGATCCATAAAACTCAATAGCATTATCAAACCTTATGGCTTTGATCTTGGTTGAAATTGAGTAAGAATCATCTCCTGGAGAGTATAAATAATTGAAAGAGCACTGCTCTTTGTAGGCATAAGGAATGTCTAGGCAAATTTGGTATGGTCATCAACAATGGTGAGAAAGTACTTGTGGCCATCATGAGTAGGGATATGATAGGGTACCCATGTATCAATGTGCAGAAGATCAAAAGGAGCTAAAGCTCTTGTGTCAAACACAAGAAAAGAGTTCCTGTGTTGCTTGGCTTTAGGACAAATCTTGCATAAGTGTGTGGGTTTTAAATTGCAATCAATAACACTGATATGTCTAAGCTGAGAAAAAGGTACATGGCCCACACGACAATGCCAAAGATCAAGTAAATAAGAGGAAAGTGTAGCAGAACAAGCGAAATTATTCAATACATCATCATGAAAAGCAGGACTAAGTCCAGACTTATTAACAGGAGACATGTTTGGAATATAAAGACCTTTAACTAGGGCTGTTCATTTTCGGTTTGAACCGAAATTTTGAGCCGAATCAAACCGAAAAAACCGGAACCTAACCGAACCGATGTGTTTCGGTTTAGGTTTTCGGTTCAGGAAATTTTTATTTTCGGTTTTAGGTTCGGTTCAGTTAAACCGAGGGAAAACCGATTGTTTTTTAAATGTTTTAATTTACCCTTCCCAATTCATCCCTTCCCTTATGTTTATGTATGATTCGCCTCCGTGGAAGAATTTCTTGCTCTAGAATTTTGTCTACATTTCTCCCCCAAATCTTTATGTGAAATCCCTAATTTTTACCTACAATTTCGTCCCAAATTTCTATACCAAATCCAAATTTGCCTTCATTTTTACCCCAAATCTCTATGTCAAATTCCTAATTCCGTATCACATCTTTGTACTCTTGGTCCATCCCCCTTCGTTTCATCCGGTGTTGCAGGGGTCCCTTGCTCCTTGTTCACCTTGTCCCTCCCCTGTTCATCTCCGTCGCCCTTGCTCCAGCATCGTGTGGTACGGGTGTGTACGTTGCTGGGTGGGCGTTTTGTCTTCTTCGATTGGTTAAATCGATTTGGGGCTTTTGGTCCTGGTGGATTTTAGTTCCTCCTACTTGGTCGTCCACCTTCTCTTCTAATTCAGGGTGGTTTTGTGGTGACTTGCTGGTCGCTGCCACCCTCCGATCTACCCGATCTCCTTTGCCGTTCTCGGTCCGGTGTCGCCTACCTCCTGTCCTCGTGGGTGCTTCCGTTTCGGGCGGCTGGGGTGATGTACTTGCCACGTATGTCGCCGCCGGTTAGCCGGGTTCGTTACTGTTGGGGCTTGGCTTGTTGTTTGGCTGGCTTGACTGTTCGTCAGCAGTGCAGTGCTTTCCTTGGCTTGCGGTGCACGGGTGTGGTGCCGTAATCCTTTGGATGATGGGACTGGTTTCCTCTTGCTTGCAAGACAAGGGAAATTACTATTAAAATATTCTTTTTTGTGAAATCACTTTCCAGCAAGGGCTTTTAAAAATGGGGGTTATACTTATACTTTTAATTTTTTGCTTGGCTATACATACTTTTCATATAACCCTTCCAAGGTTCGTTTTGGGTTTTATCAAGAACTCAATTCGAGTTTCTAGTAAAACCACCCGAAAGGGTTTTTGAGTATAACCACCCGAAAGGGTTTGAGAAAATCCCGCAAAGGCTTGTCGATACTTTTGCAGGTGGAAGCCTGATGGCGTTTTGTTCGAGCAGTTTGCGGCTCTGCTTTCGATGTTTCTAGGAGATCTTCTGCTTGGTTGGGGGGCGTGGAGTCTGTAGTCGGGTCTGGCTGGGGTCGAGGTGGTGTGTTTAAAGGCGACTCCGTATTCGGGAGAGTTTTCCTTGGAGCTCGTCTGCACTACCCACAGGAGTTAGTGTCCTGCTGTACTACTGGCCCGTGGTGCTACTATTCGGTGGTGCTTGGCTGCGTTTTTCGGTGGCTTCCTCAGCTTTTCGGGTGTTTGGTCTTCTTGGAACGTTTGTTGTAGAGTTTATTTCTGTTTGGTTCATTACGTCTATTAATTGTATTACTGTTTTTAGGTTGCTATGTTAGACGGTTCGCCGTCTGCCGACTTCGGTCGGCCTCTCGATGAGTCAGGCTTGTCTGACCTTCGAATTTTTACCTAATAAAAAAAAAATGTTTATGTATGATTCTCCTCTCCAGTTGCTAAGCTGCTAATCTGCTACGTGCTACTGTTGTACAATGTACAAGGTGCTACTACAGTACTGTTGTATGATGTAGTACGTAGACAATGAGGTTCTCTGGTGAACAACTCTAATTGCCAATTAGGCTTGTGTTTTACTTTTGCTTTTCATGTAATTGGAAAGCCATTAAAGTACCATCCGCAGTTGGTAGCCCAAATGCAATCAAAATAAGGGCCATATGCCCCAGTCGGGGTGGCTTAGTGGTAAGGAGCAAGGGGAGGAGTAAGGAGGTCCCGGGTTCGATCCCTGCCTCCACCTCTTTCCTTGGGTGAAAACCCAAGGTTTACCTTGCTCTCTACCACTAGGTCGAGCCGGTCGGCGTAGGCCGGTTTACCTGGTACGTGGCCCTTGCCGGCTGGGTCACGTGCTCGGGGTTTGCCACCGAAGGTGGGTTCCTCGTCATCAAAAAAAAAAATAAGGGCCATATGTAGGTGTATTACGTAAACTATTGAGTTTTTTTTTTTAAATGCTCAAATAAAATCGGTATAAAAAATGCCCAAATAAAATCGGTTCACTTAGGTTTATAACTGAACCGAACCGAAACCAAACCGGTTAAAAACCGAACCAAACCTAATAGTTTCGGTTCGGTTTTCGGTTTACGTTTTTTAAAATTTCGGTTTTCGGTTCCGTTCGGTTTGGCTAGGTTCGGATCGGTTTTGGGTCGATGAACAACCCTGCCTTTAACCTCACTGCCAATTATAAGTGGAATCTTCATCGAAGGGGCTTGAAGAAAGAAAAATTTATCAGCAAAAAGGACATTAAAATGTGTGTCTGACATGAGTTTATTAACAGACAAAAGGTTAAAGCAAAAATCAAGAACATGAAGGACATTGGATATAGTAAGAGAAGGGGAAAGAGAAATGGCGCCAAAAAGAGAGGCAGTACCGGTAACAAAGCCGATTTTGTTCTTAGCTAGCAGCTAGAAGACTTTCAATGAGCGACGCCAAGAGATGTAGTTACGATAGTTGAGGAGGCTGGTTGAGAGAACATAATTTGGATGATCAGAGTGATGAAGATAAAATTCATCATTCGGATCAAGTGCTGAGATAGCGGAACAAAGCTAAGAATCATCCGCGGATCCGCCATTGATGGAAGATGGTCCTGGCATGATACCAATATACCATGTAATAATTCGGAGAGGAAATGAAGAGAACGTTGTGTATTATTGATTACAATCAGCTTGTTGTGTTGCTATTTATACAAGTTCATAATCCTCACCCACACGTCACTCTATTATAACAAACAACCATCAAATAAATGATGAATGGAATGGAAGTAGTACGTAGTGACTTTATTGGTGAAAATATTATTCCAATATATCAAATCCCTATTGCATATGTAATATGTTAAGGGGTGCAGAGGTTGCAGTTGACACAAGCCCAAAATGCATCCCACCCAAATGTATGTGTATTGTGTGTGGGGCCTATTTCTCGTACGGTCTCGTAAGATCAAATGTTTGGCTGCATTTGCGGGTACTCTTGTTTGTAAGTTGTAACCCATTCGCATTTCGCAATCCCAAGACGGGCAGACCCCACAACGTACAACAAAGAACTTTGGATAAACTGCATAAAAACAACCCCTTAAATAGGATATATTGTTCAAAATCATCCTTTAAATTCAATATTGCAAAAAATCACCTTTTATATAGCTTTTGTTTGCCAAAGACCACCTCGTCTCTATGTACTGTTAGAGTTTCATTAAATGTCTTTGAAAAATCAAAATTATCCCTATAGATATCATTTTCTTGTAACCACTCACTCTCCGTCAGGGACGGAGCCAGAAATTTATCGGGGAGGGGGGCGAAGTTTTATGCAAATTGTTGATTCACTCTTCTATAGATTTTTTTTTATAGTACGTTTAGCAAACCAAAACTATTATATTTTAGATTAAACGATGATATTTTAGTTTAAGACAACGTTTTTTTTTAGTTCAAAACACAATGTTTTTTGTTCAAAACGGTGGTGTTTTAATTTAAAATTGTGTCATTTGTTGTTATATATTTTTTTTCATTGAACGAAAAAAACGATGTTGTTTTAATCAATAACAACATTCTTTGCCACTTGAGTTAGATAGCATTCTTATTTTAAATATCATTTAAAGATAGTATATTACCATAAAAATACTAAATATATGCAAAAAAATATTTTTTTTTGTTTTTTTTTTCCCGGGCGGGGAAGTCAAGCATCCCTGGCTCCGCCACTGTCGATCACCCACATGGATCGAATGAGGGAAAATAGATTTACGGGTGATGGAATGACTTCATTAACTCATAACCTGTTCCATTTCCACCCTATTGGGCACGCAACAGGAGTATGACCTAGGGGCTTAGCTAGCAAGATAGCTAGCTTTCATATATATGGGTAAATTACAAAAAAACTCCCATTAAATATCATTGTTTCCACTTAACCATCCACTATAATCTAAATTACATAAAACCACCCATTAAAGAGTCATGTTATCAAAACACCACCCAAACGAAAATATTTGTTAGAAATTTACTGAAATGACTAAAATGTCCTTACATATTAATAAAATTTTCAAACGATTGACACTTGTTAACCTTACCATATACATATATTAGAAAATTAGAAAATTCAAAATCTCAATTCTTATACAAGTCCAATCAATCTTTGGATTTATAGGTTCCAATTTCGAGCCAGGTGATTCTTCCAAACAATAAATTTCCTTAATTTCTAGAGTTAGGAGACTTTAGAAGATTTTATTGGTGTGAAGTGTAGATGCGTCCATAGTCCCAATTGGAAGTATATTTAGATTAACAATATGAACTTGTGCTGAAACACGACAGGAGAGCAACACCTAGGAAGAGGAGAGCGGAGGCGGAGAAGCGTTGAAGGAGCCGATCCATAACATCAACGGCTGAGAATGCAAAAACCGAAGCGGATAGGGAGGTGGCGGAAGGTAGACGGCGGGAGGAGGAGAAGGAAAGAGGACGGCGGTGAGGCGGTTGTGGTGAGCGGGGATAGGGGTTTTCATATATGAAAGTAGAGGAGCAGAAGAACGAACAACAGAGAGAGGGTTAGGGGTTTGAGGAGAAGGATGAACAGCGGAGGTGAGTTTCTCGGATCTGAACGAGAGGGAAAGAGAGAGCTTATGACTTCATGCTTTCGATTTCTTTGTGGTTTGGCGTTACAGATTAGGAAATGTGGACAGGGAGGCTCAACGGTGGCTTACGGTGATCGGATCTTAACTGGTTGGGCTGGTTCAAACGTGGCGGTGGGGCTAGGGAGAGAAGAGGCACTTGGATGATTTTTATTTCCTTCAATATTTTTTCAATAAAAGATAAATGAAAAATATGAACAACCAAATTTGATTTTTATTTCCTTTTAAAAAGTAAAGCACTTGGATTATTTTTGAACATTTTGATGGAAGTTTTAGAAGATTTAACGGAATATTCCACTTGGGTTGTGTTTTGTAAACAAAACCTCTTTCATGGGTGGTTTTATGTAATTTCAATTATAGCGGGTGGTTAAGTGAAAACAGTGATATTTAACGGTGGTTTTCTGTAATTTACCCTCAATATATTGGCGATGCGAGTCGAAGCACACAAACGTACGTACGATTGCGAGTCGGAGTAAAAAAAATAGGGAAAATGGCAGAAAACCACCCCTTAAATATGACTCTTTGCAGAAAACCACCCCTTAAAATTGAAATTGCAGAAAACCACCCCTTAAACCCATTTTGTCTATAAATCACCACCCACAACTGTTTTTTCCATTAACTTGCCGTTAAAAACGGTGAAAAGTCATTTTTACCCCTCTATTTTAATGTTATTTTAATGAGAGAAAAGTGTATGAATTGAAATAAATTAATAAAATCTATTTATTCTTCCCTTTTAATGTTATATTAATAGAATAACATATTTTTTCTCTCATTAAACGGGATAGATAAATATGTTTTATTAATTTATTTCAATTCATACATTTTGCTCTCATTAAAATAACATTAAAAGGGAGGGGTAAAAATGACTTTTCACCGTTTTTAACGGCAAACTAACGCAAAAAAAAAAGATCGTGGGTGGTGATTTATAGGCAAAATAGGTTTAAGGGGTAGTTTTCTGCAATTTCAATTTTAAGGGGTGGTTTTCTGCAAAAGGTCATATTTAAGGGGCGGTTTTCTGCCATTTTTCCAAAAAAATAATCCAATTGTATCTGGTGATGGTGACTGATGGTGGGGTCCACTATCACTATCACACAAATGACAAATACTCTCCCCCTTCCGTACCATTCCCATTTCCCAGTCTGCACCTATCCAATTTAGCCTTTTTATTTACTCCGTGTGTTCTAAAAGTGGACAATGATACACTTACCCTCTGGTAAGCTTACCCGGGGGTAAAAATGTAATCTCCTATTTGGTCAAAAAGTAAGTCAGCCAAAAAAAAGAAAGAAATGAAAATAGAGGTAGTAGGACAATAATTACCTGCATCAATTAAAGTAACATTGATCCTAATGACAATTAAAGCACTGTAATCTTCTCTCTCCTAACACTCCCAACGGTAATTTCAAATTTTCATCTCCATCTCTTTAAACGGTCGGAATTGGAGTTGGAAGTGTTAGATTGCTCAATTGAAGAAGTGTTCTTAACGAATCCGGCGAAGATCGATCACCTTCGGTACTAGGATTTAGGGTTCCGTCGTCAACTGCTCGAGTTCGAAGAACCTGCAATCGATCGTTTTCCGATCGCTGAACTCGCTGGACACCGAAGGTGAGCGGTACATATATTATCCGATTGGATCTATATTCGTGAATAAGAGATTGTCGTTAATTTGCATTTTGAAACTGATTAGAGTGTAATTGTAGTTTGAACGCTAATTTAATTAGGATTTTGGATTTCTCCTGCAGATTTACCGATCATCCTCTTCTCTAAGCTACAATGAGCCAGAACAGGGATTTTGATCTTAACATGGGATTCGAAGATGGGTCCGGTTCCGATGATTCAATCAATGGGTCAGGCCGGCTGGACTTGAACTTGGTCCAAATTTCGGATGATGAGAGCGCAAGCATTTCGTCGAACAGTGAAAACCACATCCTGGAAGACGGTGATGAAGGAGGAGCCGGTGGTGAAGGAGACGATGATGAAGGAGACGATGCCGAGCCTCGCGAGATTTCCGATAACCTGAGAATGAATCCTCCCCATATCAGGCTGATGTTGGAGCGGGAAGCAGATTTTATTCAGTTAATCCACGGATATGCGAGAGAAAATGGATTCATGGTAAGAATTCGGAGTTCGGAAAGGTTACCCCCCACGGAAGGAGGGGGTGATGGGAATACGGGCGAAAGGTACAAGTCAATTAGGATGGTATGTACAAAGGCGGGGACCTTTGTGTCCAAGTCAAAAAACCCGAGCAAGGGATCCACTTCAACCATGACAGGTTGTAACTTCAGGGTGAATGCTGTCCGTGATGGACTTGGTCTATGGAGGGTAACCGCCGTTGTCCTTGAGCATAACCACGAGTGTGATGCGAAGAATACAAAATACCTTACAAATTATAGATACATCACCGAAGGCAACAAGAAACGGATCTTGGAAATGGATAGGGCCGGCGTACCAATAGCTAAGAACTTCTCATCCTTTGTGGTTGCCAACGGGAGTCATGATAAAGTGAACTTCACTGAACGGGACCTGCGGAACGTGGTTTCCAAAAACAGAAGCCGGCAAATGAAGAAAGGGGACTTTCTTGCAATGAGGGATCATTTCGATGCAATGGCTTCAACCAACACGAACTTCTTCTACAGTTATGATGTGGACGAAGACAACAGATTGAAGAACGTGTTTTGGGCTGACGGAAGGAGTAGGGCAGCGTACTTGGAATTTGGCGATGTCATCTCATTCGATACGACATACGTCTCAAACAGATACAAGATGCCATTTGCACCATTCATCGGGGTCAATCACCATGGGCAGAGCGTGTTGTTTGGGTGTGCCCTACTCGTCGGAGAGGAAACCGAGCACTTCGTGTGGTTGTTTAACACTTGGCTCAGCTGTATGTCCGGGAAGGCACCAAAAGCAATCTTAACCGACCAAGCCCAAGCCATTGGTAAGCTACTGTAAATATGCTGTATCTACATATGTAGTTAAAATAGTCTTATTTATCGATAATGTCCATTCATTTGTTTTCAGGCAATGCAGTTGCGCAAGTGTTTCCCGATGCTTCGCATCGTTGGTGCATATGGCACGTGATGCAGAATGCTAAAAAGCACTTGGGGAGCAACCCCAAATGGAATGCAATAGTAAGTGCACTCCAAGATGCTCTACACGACTCCTTGAGTGTAGAGGAGTTCGAAGAGGCATGGGATGCGATGCTGGAGAAGTTTGGTTTGCGTAACAACAAGTGGTTATGCAAGATGTACGAGAAGAGAAGCCGTTGGGTTCCTATATACTTCAAGAACAGCTTCTGGGCCGGGATGTCAAGCACCCAGAGGAGTGAAGGTATGAACCATTTCTTCAAATCGTTCCTGAATGGGAATACTACGTTGAAGTTGTTCGTTGAGCAGTACGGTCTAGCATTATCGAAAAAGGTAAGGGAGGAGGAGACGTCGAACTTCACATCGATAAATAAGCCCCTCAGGTGCATGACCGACCATGTGTTTGAGCTCGTGTTCCAAGAGCTGTACACTACTGCAAAGTTCGAAGAATTTCAAGTTGAGGTGCGGAACCTCGTGTACGTCAATGCACTGAGGGTCGAAGACGATGTCAATGTGTGCACTTACGTCGTTACGGTAAAGGTGCCTTATTTTCGTCGTACACGGTGCTACAAATACAGGGTTACCCTTCAAAAAGACAACACCGACGTAAAGTGTGAGTGCAAAAACTTTGAGTTCCGCGGGATATTGTGCACCCACATTTTGCGTGTCTTCAGCGAAGAGAATGTGTATTACGTTCCGCAGAGGTATATTTTGGATCGTTGGCGGAAGGACCTGCCCCGGGAACACTTGAAGGTCCCAGTCCCTTACTATAAGCTGATAGAAAAGAAGTCAGACAGGATGAAACGGTATGAGGATATTCATGGTAAGGTGGACAAAATCGCCGGATTGGCGATGTACGATGAGGATTTGTACAAGGTTGTGATGGATGACCTACAGGAATTGGAAGACAGGGTCAAGGAGGCTGCACTGAGGAAGAATCGCCTAACTTATCACAACCTAGATGGCATTGGTAAAGTGTATGGGCGGCGAGTGGTGATCCCAACTGAAACGGCCATGAACGACGACGAGGATGTACCGAATAACGATCTATCCCCCGTGGTAGATCCCGAAGACAGAAGGGGTACAGGCCGACAAAGAACTAGGAGGTTAGGCTATAGGAGGCAAATTGTGCGGGAGCGTACTGAGCGTCAACGCAGACATGGTGGGCCAAGCAGCCTTGCGGAGAGCCATGCAGGTCCCAGCAATGGTATTCGCCACCAAAACATGATGTCCATGCCTAACCCTCATCTTTATTACAATTCGGTACGTAACTGGGATTCCAAACATGCTTTCTTGTCATGTTCTTTTCGTTGGCATCATACTTATGATCGTCAATTCCCCTCTTCTTTGGTAGATGATGCATACACAAGCCATGCAACACAATGGCCTGGGCAACTATGGGTTTAGTCCTTTAAATGGTGCACGTGGTCTTCCTTTGAGGGTTACACAGGTTAGTGATAACATATATATTACTCTTGTCTAACTTGGGACTCTTTGGAACCACTTATCAATAAGGTATTTTTCTTATGCAGCTATCCCAAACAAACACGTCGGGATCTTCGTCGTTTCAGTAGGAACCGTATCAACCAGTCCGGAAGACTCAATGAGTTGGGCACTCCTTGTGATGTTGCTTAGTTCAATTTTTTTACTACTCCTTCTAAGTTGGAACATTTATTTCGTATACCCAATTTGCAAACAATCTTCTTTGTATTTTGCATCGGATTACAAGTAACTTTTAAAACGTTAGGCCCAATTACCAGCCCATTACACTGGTAGTAATTATCGGCCCAGTCTTCAAAAGCATGATGCATTTTGCATCAACCAATGCAGCGTCTACTCTGTATATTTATGTGACTATATGTCAATTGTCAATTGCAATAAAATAGGAATCGAACCCGAGTCCTATTTGCCTATTTGGTGTGTGGAGAGCAATTCTAACTCATAATAGTCGTGAAAAAAAAATATTCAAATGCATGTCTACTTTGTATATTTATAGAGAAATTAGTTATAGTTCAAAAATTGTAATTAATTTTGAAAATATGTTCAAGTAAATAATTTCTTTGAGAACCATAAAACTTGTCCAGAAAAAGGCACATACCATCAAACTTGGTTATCACATACACAAAAAAATACCATAGTTTATCACACCCAAAAAACTATAATTAAACGGCTTCCAAAACAACTAGTCCACAACAACATACCCAAAACAAAGTTTCAAAAAATTCATAATAAAAACCCTAAAATACTATACAAAGAACAAGAACAACCCATGAGAGCTTCACTTGAAGAGGTAGGCCACCACCGCTGCCAAGGTGATCCAGGCCATGACGACAATGACCTGGATCAAGGACATGATCACCGTGCCCGACTTTGCCTGACCTTGTCGTGACTTGGCCACCTCCTCCTTGGCGATCAGCAGCAGCCTTTCTTTGTTCGCTTCCGACCCCTCCCGCTGCAGCAGGAGCTGTTTTGCAGCCGCCAACGCCGCTTCGTTCTCCTGTAGGCGGTCCTTAAGGGTGGCGATCAATGCAGTAGCCATCTGAAGCTGCCCATCACGAACCTCTAGTTTCCCGGCTACACGCTGTCGTCCCCGTTCCGCTGCATTCAATTCAGACTGCAGCTCCCTGGTTCTATCCTGGAGCTCTACGACCCTCGTGTTCTGCGTGCTCTCGGAGGAGGTCGAGGTGTAACTCGGCTCCGGCTCCTCAGGATACTGCAAATATAACAGAAATTAGAGGACCTTGACTAATGACTGATGAGTAATCGAAATGAGACAGAATTGATTTACCACAGATTCGAGTAACTTACCCGTGGTGGGTGGTGTGCGAATGGGTTCGTGTCAGCCCTACTGCTGTCTGAAAATGATGTTCTCCGGGATTTCTCAGAGTCGGACATCTTAAGCCTGCACAACATACATTGAATCAGACATTCCATAAATAGCATAAACAAATTCAACACTTAAATTTTGTTGATTGAAATCGAATTTGCTATGAATAAGATAGGAAATCGAAAAGAAACGGTTATTTAAAACGCTAAGTCACGAGTTGCAATCAAACATTCGACCAGTACAAACCCCTAACATCTATTTTGCCCAAAAGTAGTTGCAATCAAATTAACATATGCAACCAGTACAAAACCCAAAAAACCTAAGTCCCTAACGCGCGAATGGCGTTTTCAATTTCATACCAAAATCAAAACAATAAAACCCAAACCTCCAATTCGAAGTTCATACCGCACCAATTACATAGTTCAAACCAAACCCATCACTAAACCAGTCCAAATCATAACAAGCAACTTCATAATACACATAAACCCTAAATCTACAGTTCGAAACCCTAAATTCCCAAACTCTACACATGCATCAATGTAAAATCCGAAATGGTATACCACAGATGACATATTACAACAATTGGGGTAGGGGTTTAGATGTGAGAAAGAGCCTAACCTTGTTTATCGTCGAATTAGCAAGAGAGTGATTGAAACTTCACTGATCTTCTGTACGACACAAACCTGCATCAGAAAAATTCACCGATAATCGGAAGGTTAGGATGAGGGGAAAGACCAAAAACGATCGGAGAGTAGGGGAGGCATTACCTTTTCCGTCGATTCTCGCTCCGATTTCGTGATGATATCTACTACCATCGTCTCTTTTAAAGGGGGAAAATGGGGACCGGGAAATGGGAAAACTGAAAGGGAAGGGAAGTTGGTGAGGCTCTTGTATGGGGGATTGGGATTTGATATGGGGAGTGAAAAAGTCATCATTGATCCCCCCCTAATCCCAAACAGATTAATCTGTCTGCACTGCAGTACTCTTTTTTTAAAAAAAAAAAAAATATATACATTCCCCCTTCCCTCTATTCAGAAATCAGAAATGGTTGCTGTTAAAAACATTTTATGCAATTTTTTTAATGATTATGTTATTTTATACAGTACAAAATTTACAGTAAACACTTAAGAAATTAATTTGAAGTATTATACGGAGTAGTATTATGTATCAGTTTTTAACTCTTTAAAAAACGTGCAGAAAGTTCATCACAGTTGAAATATGGAGGGAAATGTGTATCAAAACTTCTTCCTTACGTTGCCTCAGAAACCCGCGTGCCCTTAATTAATTAATGCGGATGACTGCTGCTTGTGGTGACGCATCTGAAAAATAACTTTTACAGATAATGATTTCCGCTTTTTCAACATCAATCAGTCGTACTTCCTTGCCATAGTGGTTTACCCCTTACCCCTTTACACATAGGTCCCAGTTTCGATCTTCATTTTATGCATCCCATTGTAGACAAATTTTAATGAGGAACAACTTTTTTCTTTGTACAATTATTATTAGGCAAAATTACATAAAACCACCCTTTAAACATTGGTGTTTTAACTTAACCACCCCTTAAATATAAAATTATATGTAATGATAAAGTAACAAAAATAGTTGAAGGTGTGGTGATTTAATCGAATACCATTTAAAGGGTGGTTTTCTTTAATTTTTAATTTAGAGGGGTGGTTAATTGAAAAGATACATTTTTAAATGGTGGTTTTCTGAAATTTTTAGCTTTTGTAATTTTTCTGAAATTTTTAATTTTTTAATTTTTACTAATAGGAAAGAAGTAGACAATTACGGGAAAAAGGAATACAGAAAGGAGAATTGAAAAAGTAGACAATTACTTGTCTAATTGTCTTAAACCAAAAGAGCATGATGCATTTTGCATCAGGCAATGCAGCGCGTCCAAGTGGGTATATGTGAATTGTCAAGTGCAATAAATTTTTTTTTAGAACCATGAAACTCGTCCAGAATATTAACATTAAACCATAATATAATATTCAAATTAAACCATAATATAATATTCACATTAAACCCTTTTTTTTTGGGTAGGATTCACATTAAACCATTCAACATTTAAACCATACTGTATTCACATATATTAAACAAGGCCATAACAATTTTTGTTCAACCTTAATTGTCCAAAATATCACCATAACAGTTATCCAAAATATGACGTCCAAAAACCGACAAACCCACATCAAGTTTCCTAAAATCTAAAAAACGAAAAGAGCTTCACTTCTTCAGGAGGTGCGCCATGAAGGTGGCAATGGATATCCAGGAGAGGACCACTATGATCTGGACCAAGGACTTGATCATAGTGCCCGTTTTGGCCTGGTTCTCTCTCGACTTGGCCGCCTCCTCCTTGGCCAATAGCAGCATCTTGTCCTTCTTCGCCTCCGAACCCTCCTTCTCCAGCAGCAACTTTTTGGCATTAGCAAGTTCCAATTCCTTCTCCCTCTTTTGGTTCCTGAGGGTGGCAATTTGCACTGTCGCCATCCTGAGCTGGTGGTCCAGAACCGCTAGGTTCCCGGTGACACGCCGAGCATCCAGTTCGGCGTGCCGAAGGTTCGATTGGAGCTCCGCGTTTCTATCTTGAAGCTCCATCACCCTGGAGTTCTGGGTGCTGGACTGGTCGGAGGACGCTGCTGTATTCCTGTGAGCCGGCTGTGCTGGAAACTGCAATCATGACAGAAATATGAGGACCAGGACTAATGGGTTATGAGGAAATCTAAATGAAACAGAATTGATTTAAAAAAAACCCGAGTAACTTACCCCAGGTGGGTGGTTTGCGAATGGGTTCATGCTGGCCCCGCTGCTTGCTGAAAATGTCGACAATGTCCGGGAATCACCAGAACCAGACATCTTTAAGCCTGCACAACATACATTGAATCAAACATTCCATACATAGCATAAACAAATTCTAAGTCACGAGTTGCAATCAAACATTCAACCAGTACAAACCCCTAACATCTATTTTGCCCAAAAGTAGTTGCAATCAAATTAACATGCAGCCAGTACAAAAACCAAAAAACCTAAGTCCCTAACGCGCGAATGGCGTTTTCAATTTCATACCAAAATCAAAATAATAAAACCCAAACCTCTAATTCGAAGTTCATACCGCACCAATTACATAGTTCATACCAAACACATCACTAAACCAGTCCAAATCACAACAAGCAACTTCAGAAAACACATAAACCCTAAATCTACAGTTCGAAACCCTAAATCACAAAATCTACACATGCATCAATGTAAAATCCGAAGTGCTTTACCACAGATGACATATTACAACAATTGGGGTAGGGGTTTAGATGTGAGAAAGAGCTAACCTTGTTTCTCGTCAAATTAGGGATAGATTGAACCTTCACTATTCTGTAGACACAAACCTGCATCAGAAACCAGCTAACGTCAGAACAAATTAACCGATAAATCGAATGTTAGGGAGAGGGGAAAGAACAAAAACGATCGCCGAGTAGAGAAGGCGTTACCTTCTCTGTCGATTCGCTCCGATTTCGTACTGGTATCTACTGCCCTCGTCACTTTTAAAGGGGGGGGGGAATGGGGAAAATGAAAGGGAAGGGAAGGGAATTTGATGAGGCTCTTGTATGGGGGATCAGGATTTGATATGGGGAGTGTCATCATTGATCTGCAGTACTGTATTTTTTTTAAAAAAAAAGATACATTCCCCCTTCCCTCCATTCAGAAATCAGAAATGGTTGCTGTTAAATACATTTTATCCATTTTTTTTAATGATTATGTTATTTTATAAATAAATTACTTGCTCAAAATAAATAAAACAATTACAGTACTAACAAAAGAAATTAATTTGAAGTATTCTATAGTATTATGTATCCATTTTTAACTCTTTAAAAAACGTGCACAAAGTTCATCACAGTTGAAATATGGAGGCAAATGTGGGAAGAAATGTGTATCAAAACTTCTTCCTTACGTTGCCGTCCCACATGCGTGACGGCAAATTAATGCGGATGACTGCTGCTTGTGCTGACGCATCGGAAAACGAAACAAGAGATAATTATTACAACATTTCGATCAGTAGTCCTTCCTTGGTTTAGTGGTGTATCCATTTCCTTATAACCCTTAGGTCTCAGGTTCGAATTCCATTTTTATACTACATCCCAGTTTAGGACTTCTTTTTTTTAACAATTATTATTATTATTATCTCTTACATAAAATTAGAATTTTATGTAAGAGATAAATTATAAATAACCTTTAAAAAAATAGGTTATTTCACGCAATTAAAAAAAATAAACGCGTATTTTAAGTTGAAAAATGTTTAAAATATATTTGTTATAAACGAAAATATAATGTAAGGTCATGGGTGCGCCGCATCACCAATTTATTAAACGCAATTAAAATATTTACTGAAGCAGCGTGTGCCGCATCAGCCCTTCGCATGGTGCAGATTCGATCGTGGCCCTTGATCACCTGAAATCCAACGGTGTAATAATAATAACTGTACAACGTATAATAACTCAAGCTTTTCAATATGAAGATAATATCAAATTTGAAGCGTATAAAACTAGTACCAACTATGAAATTTAGACTTTATTTACAAATAAAAAAATGAAATTTAGACTGTATTTACCAAAAACAAAATTGAAATTTAGACTTTATACCCTTAAGATTATTGACCATTGATCAAATCCACCTCTTCTGTTTTCAAATACACATCCACAATTATAAAATTCATTACAACTTAGGAAGATTTTTAACCAGTTATGTTCATAGAAATACTTGCTATTTAATGATATCATATATGAATATTTTATGTACTTTTGTGTTTGTTAAGTTCTTCCTAAAGCTTATTTAATTTTAAACTAAAATATCCAAAAACACATACGCAGTACTAAATATTAAAATTCATTTAAAAAAAACATTACATAGGTAGCGGGAGGATGTCTCTCCCGCGAATTGAAAAACATAAATAATAAAAACAAAAAACAAAAAAGGAAAAGATAGATAGGGGTTCGGCTGGGGCTTGAACTTTGTCCCGTCCGGCGCATAGGATCTCCGAGGACCTCAATCGATCAGAATGAAATCCTTGCTTGGACTGGAAGCTTTGGGGCGAGTCTGGCCAGCCTCACTGGAAGGGCTCTCTGCAGGGTCTGCGATCCTGACTCGACGACCGGACGTCGGAGTCCCTTCTAACACCAGCTTCCTTGCAAGTTGAGAGCCAGTGGCGCTGTCGTCCCCTTCCCCAACCGGACATTGCATTGGCCCCATGATGGCAGCGTGCTCTGCATCAAAGAAACACAGAAGGTCCGATAGGGGCGCATCTCCATCCACGAAGGACCTCATCAGATCACCGTTCCCCGTGTTGATGGCCCGCCGGAACATCATCCTGCAGCAGAACTCCAACCCGGAGAGCTTGACAGCAAGGTTCTCGTTGTGGAAGGACAACCCCTGGATGGAAACCGGGGACATCGCAGTGTGCTTCATGGCCGGTGGGGTGGCCTTGGGTGAGTTCAGAGGTGTTTTTGGAGTTGTTTTCGAAGCTGACTTCTGGGCGGTGGCCTTCTCCACCATTTTTTCAGAGATGTGTTTTAGGTAGTTTGTAGAAAGGGGGTAGATTGAGTGAGAGAGCGATTTAGTGTGAGTAGCAGCAGTGAGTTCCAACCCCTATTTATAACGTCCATGCACATCAATCACTCTTTCTCGCGCTCTAGGGTTTATCCGTTTATCTGAACGTTACTGTAGAAGTCGAGGAGACTCTACTTTTGAATTAATTAGGCGCGCATGTGTGGGTAGGTGCATTTAGGGTTTTAAATAGGTTGGAAACCCCAATAAAAACATACACTTCAAACCTAGCATTTTCATTGGGCGCCCCATATATGCCCAATGAAAATTGTTCTTTTGCAATCATAATCAAGATTTACTTTCCTTCCATTTGCTTAGTTTTTTTTAATCTGAATGCATAATGTCACTAATAGTATAAATTAAATTAGCGTTTCAAATTTAACCAGTCCGTTTTAACTATCTTTACAAAGATACATATTAACGAACAACTATATCTTAAAATTTCAAATTTAATGACTGAAGCCATTAATCATCTCAAAGCCTCAAAGGCAATGTCACTAATAGTATAATAAAAAACAAATATTTTGGATTTTAACTACCATGCAAATTTCAAACAGTATATTTAAACTCCTAACATCTATTTCTATATATTTATAAAAATTATAACGAAGAGTATTGTTTTCTAATTTTTAAGTAATGTTTTTTAAAATTTAAATTAAATAAGTGTGAAAATATAAGTGAGGGATATAACACATCAACTGAAACTCCATTGACTAATTAAAACGACATTACACCAAGTGAAACTCGAAATCTCACAAACATAAGGACTTTGAGAAAACGAAACAACAACACAAAATAAAAGCGAGCGATAACAAACAAATTAGTCAATGCTCTCGTCAACGATCTTCCCTATCTTTGCTATCTTCACTCGCAGCTTGTGATTCTCCATTGCTAGCTCCGACATTTTTTCCTTAAGCTCCTGAATATGGTCGTCCTTATTAGCAATTTTATATATGAGGTCCGAATTATCCTTCTGCAGTCGGTGCTTCTTATCACGCAAAGTTGAGATCCGACGATGAAGAATGTACATGGCTTCGCGGCTTCCATCATATAAAATGTCTTCAAACTCCTCTTTGCGTAGTCGCTTGAGTTGATACTTGTCCTCTGCGTCGACCCATGGCTCATTACAATATCTCTTCCAATTACCATCCATTTTAGTGAGGAGATTAAGTGGAAGTGAGGACTGAACAAAGTCTTGTGTTTAAGTATAAGATGGAAGAAATGGTGAGTTTTGACATAACATACAATGTGTATTTATAGGCGACTGTTTCAAAATTACGGGTTTTGTTCAAATTTGAAATTTGAACGTTTGAGTTAAGTTAATTTTGTTTTTTTTACTATAAATTTTTTTTCCAACCATATGGTCTACTTAGCAAACTTTTCACCAATAAAAAACTTAGCGAACTAATTTTTTCCCAACCATATGCAACATCATGGGTGTGATCGGATAGACAAATCTTATACGTCTTAACAAATAATTGTTTAAAAATACATAATTATCTAGTAATTATGCATTCAGATTTAAAAAATGGCGGCCACATGCCATGTGGGTTACCACCATTGGCTACCAAAACATTAACAAAACCATATATTTGGATGAACCGAATCAGCATTAACATATAGGAAACTAAATTGTGGGTTCCTAAAATACAATATGGATATGCCCTATACAATATACTTTGGGTTGAAGAACCAGCTACCATCTTTGTAATCGCCATGGGCACGCAGCTCCGTGACTTCAGCCCATATGGCATCAGGGTAAAGATCAAACATAATCAGATAATTTGGGCGATCCAAACTCATAACGCGCCCTTGCCACCAAGTATCTCTCCACAATACGTCTACTTCCTCGTTCAACTCGTATTCTGCCATTGCTGATATAGGCGGCACTGGACGCACCCGGCAGAAGTGTGCAATTTCCAGCAGATTCACGTCTCTCCCCCCCTCCTCCGTAAAATGGACGAACTCGACCTCAGCGTAATAGGCACCGTAGAATTTGAGGATTCTTGCCGCACTGTATGATCCGATTAGGCCTTCTGAACTCCCTAACAACTCGACATCCTGGTTGATGGTGAAACACCCCTGCACATTGAAAACATCGCCATCTACAACATACACAAATTTCAATTATTGGACCTCCGGCCATCAAATTATCTCGACCAAACACGATTAAACAGTGCAATTACGTACCTAGTTCACTGAGTTGGTACTTTGTGTCCATTCTCCATTTGTTCCCGAACCATTCGAAGTGTGGGCGAAGGAAACTGTTGTGGTACCAACCCTCATCTACGAATGGTGTAGCAAGAAGGTAATGTTGCCCTCGCCTTTCAACCACCCTGCGGTGACGCCACCCGTCGTCGCTTTCAACGTCCACGTCTTCCCCTGTTTCAAACAGCTCCGCCGGCCTCGACGGTGGGAGCGGTCGAATTTGTGCCAGTGGAAGGACTTCGACTACCGGAACACCAACTGAGTTGGTCAAACGGGTGTACACCACTTCAACATACGTCGACCCTATAAGCTTCTTGATTGTTGCCTCGTGGAAGAACCCAGGCAGTTCGGTCTCAGTCCCGGGGGAGCCGATCACTTCGATCCTCTGGTAGTTGGAAAAAAAGGGATCCATGATGGTGTTCTACGAAATGAACGATCAATCGGGAATGTGGATGAATGTTGTTGGGGGTTAATGTGCAGGGATTACCTTCTCTCTTAAACTGAGGAGATTACAACGGCTATTTCTGAAATCTTGTAGCGGTTTAGCCGTTTTGGAATATGAGGCAAATTACTAAAAAGCCCTTCTGTGGTCAGGATATTGACGGATTCTGCCACACGGTACAAAGTCCAAACTCCAAACCCTAATCTTGACGGATTTTGGGACATATTATTCATCCGTTTTTCCCACTTAACATTATATTAGAATTTGACATTTTTGAAAACTTCATTTGGATTCTAGCAAAAAGAAAACGTCGAACTATTAACAAATTTGTAATCAATTGAATAAGAATAAATTTAATTATTGGTCGTTGATATTACATAAAACTATATAATGTACACAATTTATACAACCCTATGCATATTTTACCCATTAAATGTGAATAATTAGAATAAATTGATTGAATAACAAAACTAAAATGAACATACATCATAAATTGATTGTCCATCCACAATATATATTACACAACAATATTCATGTTCAACACACTAAATATTCATTTAACATACAACAATATTCATGTTCAACACAACCATATGCATATTTTTTTTATACTTTATTTCAAAGAATTAATCAATTTATGAAAATTTCAAATAATTTTTAATCTTCTGAAAAATATAAATTTCAAATATTTCTATCAAATTCATTGGACTTCACCCAACTTTATATATATAGTATAGATATAGATGTTACACCGTATTTTTTGTTTCATTAGAAAGAAGTCAAAGAACGCATTTGTTTCATTACAAAAGCGTTAAAATACGTCGACCCTATAAAACGTTATGCATATGAATTTGATAGAGATATTTGAGGTACATATAATAAAAATACGGATAAATAAATGTTGAATATTCATTTAAAATATAACCTAATCAATCTTGTTGATCTTGATTGTCTAACAATCCACATCATCATTGACAAATACAGTTGATCACCCCTCAAACCTCCAGCCGGTATTGAACCAATCTCCGTGGTGTCGTATTTGGTTGGCCATAAACTGTTGTCCTTTGTACCTAGGTAGGTCAAACTGGACGATGTACTTCGCTCCGTTGTTCATCCGCCTGATCGCGTGGCCGTGCCACCAGACATCTACTTCCCCATATCGGAATGTGGTGGGGTCCAAATGCATGCTTGGCGGCTCTCTCCGCAACCGGCTATGGTGGACAATCTCCCGGAGGGGTGTGATCTCATCTTCTAGGACGAAGAATTTATACTCCACCCGAGCATATGTTCCATCTACCAAGGCCATGATGACGGCAGGTTGGTACGTTCCAACCAACCCATCACCCGACCCCATGACCTCCACCGAATCGCCTTCCCTCAAGAGATCCATCACGTCTTTTATGCCCTGAGGCCCAAAGCCTTTTGACGACCGTACATATATAGCACATGAAAAAATTGCGTTATCCCTTATTTTGTTACGAAAACATTATAATAAATGTCGACAAGGCTAAGTTAATTACATATGGTAGGAGATGTGTTACCTGGCGGGGGCGGATGCCGTGGGTTAATGGCCCACCGATCCATGATCCACTCCTGATGACATCTCAATTCCTCGTGATGAAACCACTTATCTTGCTGATCAATTACACTCGCTTCACAATACATCTTCTCATGCACAACCCGTACCCTTCCGTGCCACCACCCGTGGTCCCTAGGGAAGTCCACATCTTCACCTACTATGAACGGCACGTCCGGTAGATGGATCCTGCGCGGAGTTGGCCTCACCATACATGCAGGGATTAGTTCGGATCGTAATACACCCATCGGTGCCCAGTGTGTGTAAATGACTTCGACATATAACCCCCCGATCTCCCTATTCACCGCTGCCTCGTAGAAAGACCCAAGCATGTAATCTGTCCCAACTACCTCAACCGGCTGCCCAAAGTAGAATCCGAATCGCGACATCCCGCACATTTTTGGGGGGATGATTGAAGAAGGAAGAATTAAGGATGGTCTCGACGATGTTGGGAAATGGGTTTTTTTTTATATATGGATGCCTAAGGAATGAAGAAACGGTTACGTTGAGAGTTGATAGATGAGGGAAATAACTTAACCGTGTGAAGAGTTACAACAAAAACAAAACGGAAGACAAAATAAAACGGAAAAAAAATAACGGAAAAGAAACTGAAGTTGTAAATATGGGAGTAAATTGACTTAATTCTCACCCTTGTCAATTGTGAAACGCTGCGTTTTAACAGGATGGAAAAAAATTCCCAAGCCTATTCTCGCTCAGTTTCTCCCCAATTTGCAACGCTGAATTAAAAATAAAAATAAAAATAACGGTGTAGATGGGCCCCACACAGATTGCCAACCGGATCTATCCAGTTGGCCAATTATAACTGAACGGGGATAACTACATGGGAACCGTTGGATTGAAATTAATCTAACGACAATACACGCGCTGGGCTTTTCTTTTTTTTTTTCTTTTTTCGGGAGTCAGTTGTCTCCTTGCACCATGCACCACATTTACACGAGTGAAGTTATTCTTTTTTAATTCATTTACTATGTACTCTAATTTACTACTCCGTATAGTATTTGATTTAGTCACAACGCTCAACATCAATAGGATGCCCCCTTGGGCGAAGGTCTATCAATATGATACACCAACCCGGGTTCGAATCCCTCCAGATCATATTTTTCACCCTCTAATTTTGCTGCTCCATTTTGTCATCCTCCAATTTTTCCATTCCCCTCCATCTTCTCCTAATTGATTTTGTTGACCCGAGTTTGACCTCCCAAGTCCCTAAGCTCCATATCTTTCACCATCCAATGAGTTATAATTACATATGAAATAATATTTATAATAATAATATCAGTTATAATAACAGTAATAATAATAATAATAATAATAACATAATTATAAAATAAGAATAAGAATATGAATAAAAATAATATTTATATTAATAATCAAAATAAGAATAAGAAAAATATGCAGTATAGTAATTATTATGACCTGTAAATACAATTTCTATTTTTTTTTCAAGGAGAAAAGTAGAATTCTAGGATTATGGGACACGCGGTGCCGTGTGATTGGCTGGGACCAATGTGGGTCCAGCGCAGCGGGTATAGCATCAGCCATTCGCATGGCTTGTATTCAATCCTGGCCCTTTATTTCATGAAATCCAACGGTGCAAGTTTGCAATCCGTTGTCTCAGCTATGGACCCATGGAGATGGGCATTTCCTTCAAAAAAAAAATTTACATTACATACACACACAAATAACCTACTGTTGTTGTAAATACTGCAATTATATTGTTTCATACAATAAATTTTCTAATAATATAAACTAATTTTGTTTATAAATAGTTTTGTTTAATAATACTGGATTTTTTTTTTAAAACATCTAAACTACGTTATTTTGGCTTTTCCTATAGATGATTCCAAGATATATTGTACCTCATAATATCGCAATTTTTCAAATATTCCAAGATATATTCGACCTCATAATAATAATAATAATAATAATAATAATAATAATAATAATAATAATAATAATAATAATAATATATTGTACCTCATAATCTCGCAATTTTTCAAACCAATTGAAAGAAAAATATATATTTACCAATGAAAATCTTTTAGCTATTGCTATATTCAAAGTGGTAATTTCCAAGACAATAGTAATGATGGAAGAGTGGGACCCTCAAGCCGCCTCCCTCCCTCACTCCACTTCAAAACGGCCAAATTCAAAATTAAGGAAATCCGAAATCCCTACAGTATTGTGTTGGAAATCGGGGTAAGACGAAAATTTGAAAGTGGTAAAATTGTTTAAAAAAATGCGAGGAGGGAGGTTAGAACCTGGGGCAACAACATACTAGGATAGAGGTTTAACCAATTGAGCTATGATAGATTACATTGCAATGTTCAACGGCGTTATATATATATTCCATACGTACCATAAACCCTAACCCTAAACCCTAAACCCTAAACCGTAAACCCTATACCCTAAACTCCCTATACTAAAATTTGTTTGTGTGTGAAAACTATTCACATATATATAAGATAGATTACATTGATATGTTCAAAGGCGTTTTATATCCCATACCCCCCGTAAACCCTAAACCGCAAACCCCAAACCCTAAACCCCAAACCCTAAACCCCAAACCCTAAACCCTAAACCCATACCAAAATTTGGTTGTGTGTGAAAACTATTCACATATATAAGATAGATTACATTGAGTGATCTTAACTCTTAAGGTTCACATATGAGTGATATACGATCTTATGGTTCGCGGATGAGCATTTGGCTATGATTCGATCCAAGAGTCCCGATCTCATTAACAAGAATGTCACTTTGTTATATCTCTACATCATATTCCATATTTTGTAACGAAAAAACCAATTGATCTCGTGAAAAAAAAAGAGATGCAAAAAAATAATTGAGACCAACAAGAATCGAACTAAGTAATTGAGACCAACTTAATTTTGAACTTATATTTATATTAATTTTAAACAAATATTCATATTAAATACTCATTTTTTTAATCATTTGACATTTTTTTAACATCCAGTTTTAGGGAGAGAAAAAGGGGGCCGAGAAAAAGGGGGCGATTAGGGTTTTAGGGCGAGTACCTTTCCTATCAGCCATCATCGTCGCCGCCGAACACCACAGCAGACTACATAGCCTCACCGTCTTCGTCTGCCACACAGCCATGTGACCTCTTCAGCGCTTCTTCTCCAGGTTACAAGTTCTGTGTTTTTGAACTTTTAATTTCAGCGCTTCTTCACCGTGCATTTGGTTCATAGGCATTTGGATTTGTTTTTAATTTCAGTTTATTGAGTTGAAAACTATTTTTGATTAGTAGAATCATATTAAGTTTGTGTTATAATTCAAGTTTAGGAATTGTAAATTTAGTGATTTGGGAATATATTGGCATTTGGAATGAGGATTTTGGGTTAGGTATTGGCAATTGGATTGATAGAGGATTTAGGGGCATAGTGTTTTGGTTTGGATTTCATTAGGCATATATTGACATTTGGATTGTAAGGGATTTCGATTTTTCTTCAGATTTTTCTCTGGTGTATTTTCCCGTGGATGGTTTTGTGTTAGGTTCAATTGCTTGAGGTTTGTTGGGATTGGGAATCAATCTAATTTTGGGTTACATTTCTTGAGAATCAATCTAGTTTAGGAATTGTAAATTAGAGTTCAGGTTTGTTGGGAATCAATCTAATTCGATTTTTGTTCAGATTTGTCTTTGGTGTATATTAGAATTCTTTAGTGTAATTAGAGTTCAAATGCTTGAGGTTTGTTGGAGATCAATCAGTTGAGGATGTTAAAAATGTTGTGAAATTAGAGTTTGACTGATGATTATCATCAATTGAGGATGTTTTATTAGGATTATTTGGCCCTTTTAAACAGAACACGTTAGAGGTCATTTGGTTGAGATTCTAGTTGCATAAAAATGTTTTAGGATGACAGATAAAATGTCACTTGAGCTGGTTTACAAGAATATATACATTAATCAATATAAGCCTTGTGATTAAAACCATAAACCTCATTATAGATTAAAGATTTTGACAACATGGATCCATTTTATGCCTTTTCACTTCATATGTGGTATGTTCTTATTTATCCATTTGTTGTTTGCTTCACGTCTGTGTTTTCAATCTAATTGTTTGAGTCGTAATCGACATATGTTTTTTTTTTATCTTGCTGAACTACAACAATTTAGATATGGCAACACCAGACCAACCAATCAACATATATTCTGATTCTGATAGCTTGGACTCAGATCACACCTCCGATGTAGTCGGAGTTAGTGAAGGTGAGTGATGCGTTGGTTTAACTAGGTTCATAGTCAGTTTCAGTACCAAATTAGAGTATAGATTAAAAAATTTTGAATTCGTTATCACATGCAGAATTCCAAGACTGGTATTTAGATGATGGATCATGGATAGAAGTTATAGGTGCGGAGAAAGACTTCTTGGGATCCTTCTTTCCTGGCGAAATCGTCGAGAGGTACTGGAAGACGCACTACGTGGTTCAGTATGATTTTCTATTCGAGGAAGAGGACAGCAACGAACCTCTCAAAGAAATTCTTCCAGGCTGCCAACTGCGTCCTTCACCGCCGGTTGGGGAATACGACGATTACGAGATCGGTGACGAAGTCGATGCTTGGCACGAAGGCGGCTATTGGTCAGGTGAGATCACCAAGGTCATTGGCAATGGGAGGAACAAGAGGTTTGAAGTTTTATTTCCTTTGACTGGTGATAGAAAGCGTTATCCATATTATCATCTGCGACCGCATTTGGAGTTTAACATCAGGGCTGATAGGTGGTATGGCCAAGAAAAATATGCCTTCCTGTGGGATTATTAAGGAAAAATGACAGTTTGCATTTTGTAAGGACTTCTAATGTAATGGTTTGAAACTTCTAATATATTGTAATGGTATGTAATTTGCTGGTGAAAAACTTGTTTGTAATGGTTTGTACTTCCGGATATACACTAACGGTTTTTAATGGTCTGTGAAAAACTTCTAATGTTTTGTCTCTTGTAATGACTTAGCATAATGCTTAAGGTTATTCAAACAAATTGAAATTACCTTTTCTGCATACAAGTATTTGATCAACTACCAATTTTAAATATAGAAGTGATAAGAGGTCATTAAGTAATGCAAGGTTATTCAATTAACCACACATTCAAGGTAATGCAAGATTATGCAAGGTTATTCATGGATGGTATTATGTTAACATAATTCTCCTGCTAGTTATAATAATACTAATAATAAAAAAAATTATAAACTAAGAATAAGAATATGAATACAATTAATATTTATATTAATAATCAAAATAAGAATAATGTAAAGGCCCGGATTTTTAAATAATAAATTTCATAAATAATATAAATGGATTTAAGTCGAAAAAAATAATAAGATGAAATAAAATAAAAATTCGGATATTTCAAGAAAAACTCGTCCTTAATTTCCTAAATCGAAATTGAAATCCGTAAAACAAGTTCCGGCATTAATAAATTAAAAATTAAAATATATTTTATCCCGCTTGCCTATGTGAAATTTTATTAAACTCGGATTTAGAAATTTGAAAATCTTGAGTCGGGTCGAATAAGGTTAGAGAGCGGGTTTTGAGATATTTTTTAGGGTATTCAAAATATCTTTTGGGACTACTCTAATTCTATTTCTCTCTTTTCTCTTCTCTCTCTCTCTCCCACGCATACCCGTGAGGAAGAACCCCCACTGCACACCTATTTGTCTTCTTCCTCATTTTTGTTCAAAAATAACTTGCAATTGTTGTCTTCTTTCCCACCTACAGACCTACAGAAGAGCTCTCTCTCTGCCTCACTTTCGCTCTGCATTCCCCCCCAAAGCAACCCACAGAAGAGCTCTCTCTCCTCCTCCTTTCACACCCTGCAGGAAACCCAGAAATTCCCATCCCCAACCCTCGATTTTATTCAAGATTGAGCAACCACTCTTCACACTCGAAAATCGAAGCCACAAACACCCCTCTTGAACCTCTGTACAGCCTCCGAACTGGAGCACTACTCGAGCCTTTCCGAGCGCTGTCCCGAGCAACCGCGGCTCTGTTTTTTTTTTTTTTGAGCACCGATCCCCATGGAGTGCCCGGAGCAGCAGTATCTTCCCTCCTCGGCAAGCAGAAGCAGCAACCCGCCTCCACTTCTCTCTCGACGTCCCCGACCCCGGGCTACTCCGCCTCCGTTGTCGCTTCCCTGTTCTCCTCCGAACCGAGCGGTAAGCCTCCCCTTTGCCTCTTTTCGCCTGAAACGGCCATAAAGGACTGCCTTTAAACCTCCCTCTCCCTCTCCAGGCCAACCGCACCCTGATTTCGCCTCCAGCGAGCCCAGTCGAACCTGAATCGATTTCCGATCTAGTTCCCGACGAAGAGCTTCGATCTCGGTGAGTCATACTTCTCTCCTTTGTCTGCCCGCGTTTGAGTCTTGTTGGGTCTGTGGTGGTCGGGGAAAGTTTTTTTCGATCAGATTGGGGGTGGTTGGGTTGAGAGCGGAGCTCCGGCGAGAGAGGGTTTCCTCCTTCCTCCTTCCGTCGTTCCTTCTGTTGAGTTGCAGAGAGCTCCGTTCAACTGAAGAGAGAGACGGGTCTTGCTGGGCCTAAATTTTGGGTCGGATCCGAGGTTGTCTTCCGGGTTATATCGTTAGCAAGTCGGGTTCAGTTTTGGGAGAGGATAAAGTCCGGGTCTTCATTTCCGGATCCGGGTTGTGGGTCTTTTCTTCTTCTCCCGGGTCGGATCTGGTCTTGAGAGGGATTTTGGGCTGGGCTGGAACCGGGTTGAGAGTTGGGCTTTTTATTGTCATTTGTTTTGTGTTATTGCTATGTTATTTTGACATATATATAACTGTGATGGTTAGTATGTATTTGGTTGCTATTATTATTAGCATCATTATTCTATAAAATACTGTTTTATGAAAAATATTCTAAAATTATTCTATAATATGAAATTATTTTGAAAAGTGGTCTTATTTGAACATGTATTTTATGAGGTGTAAATATGTTATTTTGGAATCCTTGAAATGAATTATTAATAACATAGTTGATGTTCATGATAATTAGATTTATTGATGATAAATTATTTAAAAGAGATTTTCAAGTTTCGGAATTGTATTTTATGGATTTGTGTTTGGAAAACCAAAAATGCCGGAATTAGTTCTATTAGAAAATTGGTTTTAATGTTTAAATGTTTAACGTCGGGATTTCTTGTTTTGGTTTGATAATGTTAATGTTGGGAAAGAAGTTTGAAAGGTGTTGTTGGTATGATTTTATCAAAGGGTTGATTGGAAGAATGACTTTGGTTGATGTTGATCATATCGGAAAGATTTTAGAAAACGGTTTTACTATCGATTGGTTTTGAGAATGTTGGGAACTTGGGTTCTGTGTATATGAATGTTAGCCCGATAGCTTATGAAGATGGCTTGATGATAGGTGTGTATTGCTTATGGATTACCTTGGACTTGCATTTGGGCCCTTGCTTGTATTATCTTGCTGTTCTGCATCTTCAGGTAAGTCTCTTCGGAGCTTACTCAGATTGAATAGAGCTATTCCCTGCTATAGGTGCATGATATACTAGGTGTTGCATTCATAATCAGCATGCCATGTAGTACCATGCTAGGTTGCATTGATCGTTGAGCATTCTATTTCTCTATGTGTATGTAAACAGAACGGTCGTATCTGTGATAGTCCTAGAGTCTTTGCTAGGGTCATAGGGTAGCCCAGCCTCATCGGGTACCCTGAGTCAATCGAGTACTTCCTTATATTATGATATGCCTGCGGGCTTTATTGTGGAGCAGGTTAGGCATGCGTGCCGCCCTATTATGAATGAATGCATTCACGAGCTGGCCAGTCTCCGCCTGTCGGAAGGGGTGGAGGTAGGAGAGGGATATGCCACTTGGCATTGTCTTGGGCCCTTTACGGTATTTCTGCACATTATTATGAACTAGGAGCATGCTAGTGTGTTTGAATTTCGTACTGCATTAGAGCATCTTTATTAGGTATAGCGTATATGTGTGCTTATGGTTGGGATGCAGAGTTAAGTGGGCATCGATCTGATCCCGCTCCAAATCAATTTTTTTAGGAATTATTTATGTTCATCCTATCGGTGCTGTTTGCTTATTGCGCGGGTCATTTTGTCGGCGGAGAGTGAGCGCTGGAGTTATAGACTTCACCAGACTCTGATTATATCGTTTTGGATTTATACTTTTGACTCCGTTTTGACCCGGCTCCGCCGTGGCACTTGTATCTGTACTTTACTTCCGCTTTACTTCCGTTTGAAATGGTTTCCGCGACATAGTCTTAGGACAGGTTAAGGGTACCCAACGGCCCTTCGATGTTTTTAAGGTTTGAAATCCCTCTTTCTAATAACCTTAAAATGAGTTTGAAACCTCGACCCGTACCTGGATTGCAAGATCCGAACAAGGGGTTTCATCTCTTGAAACGTAACCCGGAAATCATAATTCTTGGCCGTTACAAATAAGATAAATATACAGTATAGTAATTATTACGGAGTATGACCAAATAGGCGAATATAACTGTAAATACAATTTCTATACAGTATTTTTTTTCAAGGAGAAAAGTAGAATTCTAGGATTATGGGACACGCGGTGCGCTGTGATTGGCTGGGACCAAGGTGGGTCCGGCGCAGCGGGTATAGCATCAGCCATTCGCATGGCTTGTATTCAATCGTGGCCCTTTATTTCATGAAATCCAACGGTGTAAGTTTTCAATCCGTTCTCTCAGCCATGAACCAATGGAGATGGGGATTTCCATCATATTAATATTATTTTGTACTTTACATGTGAGATAACCCAACTAGATGCTTCGGACAATATATAAAAAATCAATCTAAACTACGGGTATTATAAATCAATATAATCATTTAATTATTATTATTATTGTTATTACTATTCTTTGAGTTTCTCCATTAATTATTATTAATGTTGTCCTTTGTTTCTTATTTTTCACTTAAGTCTCTATTTAATTTCTTTATGTTACTAACTATTGGTTTTAAATCAAAATATTCATTTTAATGTACTCCTCCAATTAGTGATTTTTTTTTTATAAAAAAAATAGTAGCATTTATGGATCATGATACACGCGCCGGGCTATGATTGGCCGGGACTGTTGTGGGTCCGAAGCAGCGTGGAAAGCATCAGCCATTCGCATGGCTTGTCTGGAATCGTGGCCCTTTATTTATTGAAATCCAACGGTGCAAGATGTCAATCCGGTGGCTCGGCCTTGCACCAATAGAGATGGTTATTTCCTTTATTAATTTTTTGTAACCTTACGTAGTGTAATTATATTGTTTCATATGCCAATCAAAAAAAAATTATATTGTTTCATAAAATAAAACCTATAATAATCTAAAATACTTTTGTTTATAAATACTTTTGTTTAATAATATTGGCTCTTATTATATTTTGTGCATATTCTAATAGTTGCGTATTACTTTCACTATTTTTTCGTAATAGTAATAGTAATAATAATTATTACAATAATAAAAATATAATTATTAGTATTATTATTATTAAATTAATCTTATATTAATTATTATTATTATTATACAAATTACTGAATTAGTACTGTACTCCGTAATAATACTAATAACAATAAAAATAAATCTGACCGAATTGAACTCTAAAAAACAAATTGTTATTTTTTTTGAAAATAAAAGTACAGTAGCATTCATGGATAAATTGTGATTCCGAAGCATCAAGGGATGCATCAGCCATTCGCATGGCTTGTATGCAATCTTGGCCCTTTATTCATTGAAATCCAACGGCTTCTATGCATGGGTGCATCTAGCAATGCATCAGCCATTCGCATAAATGCTACTTTTCTTTTCTTTTTTACCAAAATTTAAAGACACGCTATGGGCTATGATTGGTCGGGAATGTTGTGGGTCCGAGGCAGCGTTGTAAGCAGCAGCCATTCGCATGTCGTGTATGCAATCGCGACCCTTTATTTCTTAAATCTAACGGTCCAAGATTTCAATCCGTGTGCTAAGCCTTGCACCAATACGGATGGGCCTCGAAAATAGGGAGGTAGACACATATTTTGTTTTATTGCACCGTTGTGCATAATCATTTTATGTTTCATTCCAAATCGGCACCCTGTTTATTGAAATTATCGCCCACATTTTTATATATTTGAATAATTGGCACCCTGAATGTGGAAAAATTCATAATAGAATATTATATGAGTATGTTTTGAGGAAAAATCATATAAGTAACTAACAAATGTTTAGTAAAACATTATATTAACTACTAAATTCATATTAGAATACTATAAGAGTATGTTTTGAGGAAATCTCATACAAGTAACTAACAAACGTGTAATAAAACATTATAATAAATTCTAAATTCTTATTAGAATATTATAAGAATATGTTTTGAGTAAAAATCACATAAGTAACTAACAAATTTTCAATAAAACCTTACTCCACTTCTACTAAATTCTTATTAGAATACTATGAGAGTGTGGTTTGAAAAAAAATCATATAAGTAACTAACAAATGTTTAATAAAACATTATATTAACTACTAAATTCTTATTAGAATACTATAAGAATATGTTTTGAGGAAAAATCACATAAGTAACTAACTAACAAATGTTTAATAAAACCTTACTCCACTTCTACTAAATTCTTATTAGAATACTATCCAAGATGTTGTTTTGAGGGAATCTCATACAAGTCAACTCTTTTGAGTAAAAATCACATAAGTAACTAACAAATGTTTAATAAAACCTTATACTAACTACTAAATTCATATTAGAATACTATAAGAGTATGTTTTGAGGAAATCTCATACAAGTAACTAACAAACGTGTAATAAAACATTATAATAAATTCTAAATTCTTATTAGAATACTATAAGAATATGTTTTGAGTAAAAATCACATAAGTAACTAACAAATGTTTAATAAAACCTTATACTAACTACTAAATTCATATTAGAATACTATAAGAGTATGTTTTGAGGAAATCTCATACAAGTAACTAACAAACGTTTAATAAAACATTATATTAACTACTAAATTCTTATTAGAATACAAAAAGAGTATGTTTTGAGGGTAACTCATATAAGTAACTAACAAATGTTCAATAAAACCTTACTCCACTTCTACTAAATTCTTATTAGAATACTATAAGAGTATGTTTTGAAAAAAAATCATATAAGTAACTAATAAATGTTTAATAAAACATTATATTAGCTAATAAATTGTTGTTAGAATACAATAAGAGTATGTTTTGAGGAAACCTCATGTAAGTTAAGATGTTAACTTCTCAAGTATCTCAAGTTAATGGTAAAGTATTATATAGATCTTTTGCAAGTAGATTATAAGTATTCAAAGTGGGAGTATCTTAAATTATCAAGTATCTCAAGTTAATAAAACAGCTGTCTAACTCACGTAGCCAATAATTTCATTTGGTAGTTGAAATACTTATAATTTTCACATTTGAATGAAAAATAATAGTTCAGCATAGATTATCGTGGGCTTCCGCAATGGGCCTCAAATGGGGTTTTTGGTTTGCAACAAGCCAACATTGTTTAAACTTCCGCAATGGGCCTGAAATGGGCTTTTTGGTTTGCAACAAGCCAACATTGTTTAAACTTCCGCAATGGGCCTCAAATCATAGCCAGCCTGAATCCATTCACAAGTTAATTGTCCCAATATATACTCTATATTGTGCGTTTTCGACAATGCCATAGAATCATCAATCGTAGATAATAAAATGTGCTAGATTTAATAGTAGACTACATAACAATGCCATAGATAAACACAAAAATCATCAAAGTTAACCAATTGTATCAAACATAAAATACGGAAGTGTCATAATGTTTTCAAAAGTGTCAACCCCGGCCCCCAGCATGACGACGACCTCCACCGCGACCACCATACCGAAATTCTCCTCTACCACCATTCTGAAGTCCTCCTCTAAGTCCTCTACCACCATCCCGACCTCCACCACGCCCTTGAGATGGACCGCTTGTGTCCTCCGGCCAACGTACAGTTCTTCGACCGTTGAAAGGCCCTTCCCTGGTAAATTGTCGCGTGGCAACCGCATCGAGCATTTCTGGAGTTGGTGCGTACAGATCAGCATAATTTGGGTAGAAGTGGCGGGCGTTTTCGTCCATTGCCTGAACATATAACACAGTAACCTCTTGTTGATCCCTTACTGACTCCATCTCACCATCCATCTGGTGCGACCAGAATCGAAGATCATCTACTTGGCAGGCGATGTGGTGGACCGTATCAAACATCGACTGTTGGTTGGCCGACACGTCCCGAAGACTCATCTCCACGTCTGTGTGGTGGCTGTGATGCAAGTCCTGACTCAGACGCATCTCCTCAAGTTCTTCCCCCAAACGATCCTGCCTATCGGATATTTGGTTTATCCTATCCAAGATGTATCTTTGAGTGTCTGCCATCTCCAGAAGTTTCGTGTCCATATCGAACTGTCGGTTTGCAATTCCTTGTATCCCTTGTAACACCTGCTCCCAAGGAACAGAAGAGCTGGATTTACCTTGGTGCGAATGCACACCTTCTGGCCCTGGATGTGATGAGGTGAAGGGCTTGTATTCGATCAGACAAACGTCATCCGTGTGCAGATCCTCAACGGGGGAACTAGTTGGACAAAGCCTTGTATCACACTCCATACCATCTTCCGTTGGCACTACCATCTGATCATTTATTTCTCGGGCAGGGGGGGCGTCCAAGTCCATCGGTGTACTCCGTTCATCCCGATCCGATCTACTCTTATCTTCGTAGTTGGTCATACAGAAGTCCGCAGCTCTCTTCCCATACGGCAGGGGACATGGCAAATATATCGCGTTATGGTAAGATTTCGTCGGTTTCCAATGCAACTCCGGCTCTAGTGGGTTGCTCAACAGACTGGCTGTGTTCAGACTCCTCTCATCGTACACATGAGACCCATGTATCTGCTCCAACCATTCCGGCGGTTCTGGTTCCCACTTCCTAGCGATCAGTGTGATCATACCCCCCAACGCTAACTTGCCCTTCGTGCTCCCGCTTGTTGCATCTCGAATGCAAGATGCAACAAACAAAGAAGTCCAGTCAGGCACGTTGCTGCATTCTTCGAAAAAGCACCGAAACCATATAAAATCTGAAGCCATGAACTTGCTGGTCTCTCCTTGACCCATAAAAGCCATCCTAATCACTTTGTGTCCCAAGACCAAGCACGGATGCCCAAGCCAAGAGTTAGTCTCGCCCTTGTGACCGTCAAACTGTCTGCCTGTAATTTCAACCCAGAGATCTTTCAAATTGTGGCCCGATTTCTTCCAGCCAGGGGTAGGTTGACGAGAAATCCCGAGGATGTCCCGCAACTCGTCGTAGGATAGCAACCTCTCCACATCATTGAGGTGAAATGAAATCCGGTTGCCATTGTGTACCGATAAGGTCGAGAGGAATTCCAGTACATATCTTAGATACGTTGGCGCATTCTTGTTCAAAAATCCCGACAGCCCTGCCTGATCAAACATTGACTTCGTAATTTCGAACATTCCTAGCCGTTTCAGTGTCGCAACATCGTAAAATTTAGTCAGTACAATGTCCATTTCCGCTAACTTTGACCATTTCGCCTTCTGCTCCATTGTCAGGGTAATTAGTTGGAGATAGTCCCGCTCCATTGCAAACTGATTTCCACACCAGGAATTATACTCGTTTCATAACACGTCTACTGAAACCCTAGGCCTACCCAGAATCGCCCACTGCCCACCCCAAGTACAATCAACCTCTAATGAACATAAAATCAAACATAACTGACCGATTAAAAGCAGAGACACTTACCAATTCGGAGATTGAGTGGCGGTCTGTGATATTGAAACGTAGGAGACGCCTCGCCCGACTGACGATTCTTGTTCTCAATAGCGAGATTCGCCGTTCGATTGTCGCCGTGCTGTTCCGGGGATGATTGTGTTTTGAAGTTGACGGTCGAGACTTGGGATGGAGGGAAGAGTTAATTTCGAAGAGGGCGGGTCACTGTCTTACGGTTTGCGGTTTCACACAGGTAAACTCCAACGTCTCCAAGCATCAGGGTGAAGCAGATGGAGTAGGGTGATGCACTTGGAGCAATTGGGCCGGGCCGAGGTCGCAATTGGGCCGGATTATTTGAATTAGGTATATAGTAGTATTAATTGAGTTAGCTATATACAGTATTATGCAAGTATAAACTAAGCCTAAATTTTTAATATTTTCACAGTGTAAATATCCAAAGATAAACAAAGTATAAAAATACTCCAAATAATACTTTCGTAAAAAAGTTTATAAACGGACTATTCATTACCGCCATAACTAATTACATTCCAAATAATAAAATATAGGAGTTGGAACTAATTTAGTTGTACAGTATATTATAAACTAAGTCTATAAATTATTTATGTATAAAGTACCGCCATTTTTTAATTATAGGAGCTGGAACTAATTTAGTTGTATACACCAAGTATAAACTAATTAAGTTGGAACTACAGTAATTAATTAAGTTGCATACTAATACTAGCCGTTGAGTTACTTGTGTAGCATTTCGGACAATGTATTACCGCCCAAAATCAGTTAACAAACTCATTTAATTAGGGGAGAGAAGTAATATAGGTGTAGTAATTATGACATAGGGGTGCATGGAACCTCACAAAAAAGCAAACCTATTGATCCCCTATTAAAACATTTCTTTTTCCTAAAAAGTAGTCTACTTTTTCCATGGACATGGGAATACCCTTAGTTAAGCTTACCAGAGTGTAAGACAAACAAAAAGTATGGTTCGTTTCATCCAAAAAAAAAATTTGCTTGGAAGAAAAGTTTTGTGACGTGTAATTTCTTTATCGGCACAAGAAAAAAGAAATTTTGGAATAAACCTGCTTACTTAGGAAATATTCCACTGTATCCGACTACACAGATGGCCACCTGAGTCCTGAACGCTCAAATCTCAATTCAATCGAACCGCCTTGATGCAAAATCACAAATTTTAGTAATAAAGTATTTATTTTTTCTAGAAATATTACGGAGTACATCATTTTACTCCTTTTTCTCCCCATAAATTTCATTACTTCCTCCATTCTTAAAAAAAATTGCCATTTTAGCATTAAATTTTAATTCTAAAAACATAACATTATAGATATTTTGTTTCTTACTTTATGAAAATACCCTTACAAAGTTACAATTATTAATTATCCACATGGTATGATTAATTAAGAAACCAATTTTAAAAATTGTTTAGTTTTCTATATACAAATTAATGAATAAATCACATATATATTAAAAAACAAGAATGCTAAACAATGCAGTGATTGTTTTATTTTTAATCATTTTTTTAAGAGAAAGAAAGTAATTAGATTCACCAGACGTCAATTTAATCGTCTGATAAGTCGAGAGACTGAAAAATGGCAGACAGAATAATTGTTATAGGATGTGAATCTCGTAGTTGTGAATTCCGGAACTGGGCGCGAAAGCAGCCAACCAGAGAGAAGAAGGCGTAGGGTGGGATCGATTCAAGGCAGCCCTCAAGTCTAGAATGGATCCCCGTTATAAAATGGAAAAGACATCTACCAAAGCACCCGCTGTAACTGAATACACACACCGAATCATGTCATGGAAAAAGGCCCATTTCATTTGCCACTAATGCAGGCTCAGCCGGGATAACAATTGGCGGAGAAAGCGGTATAACCAAAGCCAAAGAAAGGAGTAGAAGATGGGATCGGTAGAGATTCTTCGATCGGGAGTGTACCCGACATAGGATCTTGCTTCTCCTCGAGTGGTGTGGTTTGAAAGTGTCTTAGGGAGGAGCGTGTGTTTTATTACTAGATAAATGAAGACTAAAAATGGCTAAATCAACTGCTCCTCCGGAATGGATGGTAATACCACTTAAGGGTGGATAGTTCGTCCACCCAGTGCCGCTACCCACTTCTACTAAGGCTGAGCTTAATAGGAGCGCGCAAGAGACTTGGTGGCAACCACAACAATCAAAACCGTGCTAAATAAAACAAACTTAGAAAGACTAGACACAATTGACCAGTCAATCACAATAACAATCAGCTCGACATTTGTAAAAGGTGAGAGCACGGGAGAATCGATCGATCGAGGCTTCAGGCTTGACACATGTGATCTTATTTATTTTTATATATACGTGGGGGGTTGATTTTGACAAAATTTTCAACTGTCAAAAAAAATATTAAAAAAAACATGTAGTTGTAATTTATACAAAACCACCAAAAACAATACTATAAAGTAGAAACTATTAAAAAAATGAGTTATGAGTTTAATACGTACATGAATAATTATCAATGAAAAAAAGGTTAGTTGGAAATAAGTTACGGTTTAGTTAATTTATTTAAAATTGAAATTACATAGTTAACTCATGCAGGACACTTTTGTAACTTAAAATTGCAATTTTTTCATATATACTTGAGAATCCAGATTCAGTTAAAAAAGGCAAAATCAGATTCAGCCATGTACTCTTGAGGCCAACGTCGGATCAGCCATGTACTGTTGAGGCCACCGATCTGTGGAGAATATATAAGTTGGGAGTGTCCCACATTGAATAGAAATTTAATTCAAGTCTTGCATATAAGTCGGTGGGCTACCCCACCTAACACCAATTGGTTTTAGGATGGAACCCCACCCGGCTTGTGTGCTCGGCTTGGTTAGCGTGTTTGCGCTTGGACGTGCGTTGCCCCCCACGTCGGATGACCCACCGTTATTTCATAGAAAACATATATATCGTTGACTATCGAGATATGTAGCATTCAGCGAGCCTTGGTCGCAGCTTGATCGTCATTATAGTATCCTCAGCCTCCGATAGCGATGCTCGACTTAATGATGGACGGGAAAAGATCGATGAAGAGGAAGCCAGCGCTGGTCACCTGAAGATCGAGCACCAGTACGTAACGTACGTGTTTCGAATTTCGGTTAGTAAGACAATTTAAAACCCTAGCCATTAATTAATTATAAGTTAGAATTAGGCTTTAGGGTTTGATGTTAATTAATTTTGGGATGGATTTGTACGTAGCTAGGCTCTTCTTGAATTGATATATAGGAATCAAACTGTACGGAGAAGGCAATTGGAAAATCGATTAATAGCGAAAGGAATTGTAAAAACAAAAACGCATATATATATGATCCAAATTGCGAGTCATGCTCGCTCGATCAGAAGGACTGTGTTTACTTCGATGCAAATCGAACCGATATGACGCAGGACTGCGAAGAAGAAGAAGATCGGAAAAGCATTCATGATGCATGTTACGATCGATCACGTTCCGATCTCGGTCGACCTCTCAAGTAAAGATGTTCAATATATTTTACAAGGAATTAAGCAAATTAAGTAAAACTTACTTACTGCAACCAAAAGTTCTGTCCTTAATGAGGTTAATGTAGCTAGGAATATATGTATTTGATTATATATTATACATATATTAAGACCGGTAAGATTATTTTGATAATGTAAATACCTCTCATCTTATTTAGTATTTGTTTTGTGAGACATTGAGGCCTTTTGACTACTAGTGAAAAAAAAAACATACATAAAATATTAGTATGACAAATTAAAAGAGGTATATATATTCTAACATTCAAAATTAATTTGTATATATACAAAACACAAGCTATTTCTAGCCAGTTTTAGTTTAATTTCCAAAATAACAGCACAGACCTAATAAGTTGTCACCTCAATTCATAACTTCATATATATTTCCAATTCTATAAACCTAATCAAACTCCTTAATTAATTAGTCCCTTCTTTTAATTATTTCCAATTCTATAGACCAGAAAATAACAGAAAAAATGAAAAGAATGTCAACAGGTTGAACAAAATGTATCTTAAATAATACTCCATCCGTTCGCGAAAACTTGTCATTTTAGACTTTTGATTTTGTTCAAAAAAACTTGTCACTTTAGAAATTTTACCCATATATTTCCAAATTTACCCTCATTTGTTTAAAATTTGAATTACCTTGAAAAATGGGGTTGTACTTTGTTTTGAAATAATTAATACAAAAGTAGGGGTAATGTTGGTAGTTTAAATATTTCTTAAATATTGTGTCAGGAGCTAAAATGACAAGTTTTCGCGAACAGATGAGTATGAATTTAAAATAAAATATTGTGTAGATTGAATTAATCAAATACTCAATATCATATTAAGTTTATAATTGATTTACAAAAATGTATAAGATATTTTATACATTATGTTAAATACTCCCTCCGTTCCATAATACATGTCCCTTTCATTTTCGGCGCGCTTTTTAATGAGCGAATAACTCTATAAAATATTATTTTTTTGATTAATTTTTTTATATAATATGATACTTATTACTAATAAGTATCATATTATATAAAAAAATTAATCAAAAAAATAATATTTTATAGTGTTTTTCGCTCATTAAAAAGCGTGTCGAAAAGCAAAAGGACATGTATTATGGAACGGAGGGAGTATCTTTTTAAAAAAATAACAGGTTTATATACTTATACACTACATTTATGAAAAATGCAAAATCTCTCTCTCTCTCTCTCTCTCTCTCTCTCTCTCTCTCAATATTTACGTGGTTGCAGTGCTGCAAAATCGATCAATGACCCCCATTAACAGTATTAGAGTACGTGAGATGACTGCAATATACACCCAAAAAAAAAAAAACCGTTGAGGTAATACTCCGTAGAATAGAGGCTGCAGGAGTGAGTGTGAGTGCGAGTGGATCAGGCAGGATTCAGGAGTGAGGCAGTCTGCAGGCCTCAACTCCACCAAAAAAAAACGCTGAGGATTTTCCGTACAATTAAGGGCAGGACAACGAATGGGAGCAAAGCAATTCAAGCAAGCATGTTGTTTCTCAAAAACCAAAACCCTATGCCCTAGGCCCTCTAGCTACAGTAGGTTCCCAATTCTCCCTCTATCCAAGCGCCCAGCTGTTTTGAAACAATGGCAGGTGATGATCGGAACCTGCAACAGACTGTCACTGATGAAGAAGCTCAAGTTTTCGCTCATCAAGGGTATGCCATTGCCTATTTGCCTGCCTTCTTTTTTACAGTAGACGCCTATACATACCTTGATTTTACATTCATCAAATCAAATCAATGTCAGTGGAAATGTTGATGCACTGCACTCACATTACTCAAGGCCTAACTACTGTCAAATTAATTTCTTGAGATAGGTTTTGATTGAGATTTTGTATCCACATAATTATAATTATACGGAGTAAATAAATTAAGTAATCAAAATACTCATTTACTAATTTGTTTCCATCTCACCGGCCAAGATTCACTTTGTTTTGGTTTTGCATTGTATCCCAGCCCACAAAGCAATCAACTTTGTTGTTCCAGATATTTGTTACTACCATTCAATTTGTTTTTCCACGTAAATGTATTCAAATTTGGTCTTCCATTGTTTTTTTTTTCATGGGTTATTCCAGATATTTGTTACCATTCAATTTGTTTTTGGTTTTCATGGGCTCGGGCCGGATCTCAGTACGGGTTGGAGAGTTGGGCCTGAATGCCTGATGGGTTGTTCCTTCTTATGTGTTGCTGTTTGTTTTTGTTACATGTATTTTGTGATGTTATTATATCGTTTTATATATAACTACTACTTTTCCCGTACCTTGTACGGGGTGAGTATTTTTATTGAAATTTACCGTTTTAGTTCCCCCTCGTACTATGAATATATTTCATTTCATTTGAATTGTTGTCATGTTATCAATTATAACCCTCGTTATAATACAATAACACTTACAATCACAAACAAAAGTCTCATAATTACGGTCAAGTTTGATATCTTAAACAAAATATTCGACACATTCATTTTCTACTAACATATTGCTCTTGCTTCTTGTCATGTTGTTCTTCGAAATCTTTGATTATCATGATGAAATACTTTTTTATTGAGACAATCGATACTTCAAATTTGACAAAAAAAAATTATAGTAAATCACCCGCTTCTACGCTTCTCCTAGTATCCATCCTAATTGAAGACAAAGAAAAGAAATCTTATAGTTTTTAGCTTAAGAAAGCCGAATTCGAATACTTTATGATATTTTATCTATTACACATCATTCCACACTTTTTAAATTGGTCTAAATTATAAATCAATTTGATAAAGATACCCTAAGTTTAAATGTATAAACCCTATATAGCTAAATAATTTTAAAAATGATATTTAGTGTGTGTTTTTATAATACTTAGACCCTTAATTAGAAAAAAAAAAAAGGAACTCTATTTGTAAGTGTATAAACATTAAGAGGCCAAAACATTAAGGAAATTTATAGATATCAAGAATCAAGGCTCCAATTATTGATCGGAAGAAACATAGTTTTAATTCTGTAATTGTAATCTTAGAAATTTTTTCTTTTTTTTACTGGCGACCCTCTGTGTAGGGTCATTCAAGTCATCGATCTTCTAGATCGCCGAGTCGATCTACTTCTTGCCTACTGTAAAAAAAAAAAAAA
The DNA here is from genome assembly GCA_037127255.1 of Persicaria tinctoria. NCBI lineage: Eukaryota > Viridiplantae > Streptophyta > Magnoliopsida > Caryophyllales > Polygonaceae > Persicaria > Persicaria tinctoria. The sequence goes on from JBANSL010000008.1 coordinate 17,726,526, forward strand.
AAGAGGCCAAAACATTAAAAAAATGTTATACCTCTCAAATTGATGGAATGTGAAAATTAGTTGGGCATGACTTGTGTATGTAGAAAAAAAATTATGAGTACTCGATTAGGTTTTAGATGCAAGAAATTGATAGATCGTAAATGATAACTAATCAAAATAACATTCTTATAGTTGGTGTTTTGTATGAAAGATTTGACAAAAGACTCGCACATATAAGGAAATTTTTTTTGCATCCTTATAAAATTAGAAGCAAATTCTTTAAAAAAAAAAAGGTCCACATGTCCCTTTTTAAAAAAAAATTAAGCATTTATTTTTACATCAATTTATCATACCACGTTCTCAATGAATTATTAGGAAACCATGTTCACAATTTATTTGTAAAAGCAATTTATCAAATTCTCTCAATTTCTTCCATTTTCACCATACCCATGCTTAATAATCGTCGAAGGAAACGATTCAATTCAGCATCCACAAGATGTGGTTATGAGATCCATTCAAATAAGACTACAATCACAAGGAAGAAGTGTGGTGGAGATGGAGATTGCCTCAGAATCACGACATCCGTAAGGGTGGCGACAAATGATTGATTGGGGCAGAGTTCGTGGTGCAGATTCAACTTGGCTAGATCTCGCTCTCTCTCAATGACGCGGGTACTCAATGGAGAATTTACTATTTAATCAAGCCCAAAAATAAGGAGAAAAAAATTAGCTCCAATCCAAAATAGAAAGTAATACCAATCTCACTACTTACTAAATTAAAATCCAATGGCAAAAAGAAAAATAGAGACCTCACATCAAGGGATATTAGCTCAAATCCAAAATGTAATGAATCAACCTTAAAAATCGAATTTGGTTGAAAACAGTGATAATAAATGAAGAAACAATCAAAGTAAAGCTTGCATGATGAGGGAAATGAAGAGTGGTAGCGTACTGGTCGGCATGACATCTTTTTGTGGTCATTGTCGGTCTTCTCTCTGTTGTAATAAGGTTGAATCTCCAACGCAATGCCTTTTTCATCGCCGAACATCATATTGATTCTCTATTGAAGAGATGACCTCCTCACATTGAATTGTTTATCTACCGAAGCTTCATCAATTTTACCTAAAAGAGCGATTTTGTTATGCAAACATAGAGAAAGAGAAAGGGAAAAAGAAACTTATCTAGTTGGTTTATTAACCAATTAGTCAAACTTAAACAAAAAAAATAAGAAACCTATCTAGCTGATATTGAAACCTGATTTTCATGATTATAATATACTTCATACCATGACTGTGAAAAGGGATGAAGAAAATAATTGTTTTATGATTATACTCGTATTAAGTTCGTGTGTTATCATGGTAGTCCAATTATTCCAACTCAACCTACCATAGACTCATAAGCACCAACTAAATATATTCAATAACAATTTTAAGTACATTAAATTTTGAATGTACCCTCTAAAATTAAACTAATGGAATCATAAAATTAAGTTCAAACAAATGAGTAACCACTTATTTCAATTTGACATCTAATAGACTATTTATTTTCAGATATTCTTAATTTTATTGTATATAATATTTAAACCTCATTTTTCATTGTCATAATATAGTTCACACATTGTCTGTGAATCGGACTAATAAAATACAACAAAACATTAAATAGTGATACAACACAGAAAGTAAAAGAAATGGGAATTGGATTTACATAAATAAGTTGATGGAGAAAGAATAATCGACCTAAACTATATAAATGAATTAAATTTGCATATGCACATGTGTTCCACATTAAGCACATGATAAGGAGCTCTAGTTGTATAGAAATATTTGCAGCACAAGCAAGCACAACTTTTCTATAGATTAAAAATCTGGCTGAATTAGAGAATGTGAAGGAGATGATGAAATAACTAAATTCATTACCAATACTTAAGCCACTGAGATCTTTGAGTCTATATAATATTCATTAATAATTCATTTTAAAATCTTAACCTCAACATCCATATTCAGATTGACTTATTTACTAAAGAATTAGATATTTGCTTCTCTATAGTCCATTCACAACATCTCAAGCAGCCTCGTCCAATTCTTGTATTATCCCTTTAGCATTTTCCTTTTCATTCACCTTTTCTGCTTGATTCCCATTCACTTGCTTCTTCTCTTCGCAATCAACGTTCTGCCCATTGTTTGCCTTAGTCTCTATAGCAGCAACACCCCCCCCCCCCCCCCCCCAAAAAAAAAAATTTCGCATCCCATCCTTGGAATTGTTAAATAGATTTAACGACAATGCCATGAAACAAAGTATGGTCATAACAACAGTAATGAAAGATAACAACTCGACCCAAACTATATGAAACTCCCAAACTATATGAAACTATGTTAATTAAGATGCAGGCTACATTGAATTACAAATACACATGACCCAAAACAATTTTGGTGCTTAACAACAAACTAATGACTTTTACTCAGCACAGTTCACAACACAGGCATGAAAACAAATATGGCCATAACAACAGCAATGGCATATGTTAAACAGATTTAACAGCAATGCCGTGAAAAACATTATGGTTATAAGAACAGTAATCAAACATAACAACTCAACATAAACTATAACCAAATATCTTATTTAAGATGTGAGCTATATTAAATTACAAATACACATGACCTAAAACAATTCGGGTGTTTAACACCAAATAATGACTTTTATTAAGCACATTTCACAGTCAAATTCAATTTTGATTGAAATATGTACACAAATCAACAAATATAAGCGAAGCACATCCCAATTGACAGAATGTGTGCAACATATGGGTTATAAGTTATAACCCATATGTTATTCAGAAGCACTCTAACGGCAAATATAAGAATCAAATACTTCTATGATGATGTAGATCAAATGCACGAATGCTCGGCAAATACCCATTTTGAGGGCAAAATTTGTACATAAATTGAAGATGGGTAGCTAGTGGTACTGTAAAGACTTTCCATGGATGGGTAGCTAGTGGTACAAAATCAACCCTACTGATTTTTCCGATCAAGCTTCACACCATCGGATTATTCAGAAGCAAAATTCAATTAGCCAACTAAATCCAATTACAGACTTACAAAAGGCATCAATGGAAAAAAAATTCCCCAAATTTTCCAATTAGAGACTCACACGATCACTAATTTTTCCTCAACTAAATCCAATTAGAAGCAAAATTCACCAACAGCAACTAATTATGTTAGAGACTTACAAGAGGAGCAAGGCCTGAACGAAGAAGGATCCAGAGATCGAAGGTGAGGTGCTGGTCAGCCGCGTCGATGGCCCGCTATGGCTTCAATCCGCCACCATGTCGAGGTCGGAGTCCAAGAGGCTTTCTTCTGAGGGGTGAAGATGAACCTTACACTGCGACTCGCACATGCAAATTGAATCAAACAATTCATACTACAGAGAAACATGAATCCGAAATGCACAAATAATGTAAATTGAATCCCGTAAACCCTAATTTTTGACAAATTTGATAGCTTCAAATTGAATACATACATGTGGATGAAGATCGAGTAGCACCCTCGTCTACTCCGATCAAGTACCAGGCCTCCCAGAGTAACCACTTGTGATTCGGTCGCTTGTGGAGATTAAGGTGCCACAGACCTGGCGATCAAATCGCAATTGGTGTCTCATGTGTTCGTCTTGAGGATGGCAGAGTGTAGCAGACTTGAAATCGTTGAGCGTCGGCGAATCTAAGCACTTGAGATTAGCATGGATGGAGGAGGAAATTGAGCATGGATGGAGGAGGAAATTGAAATCGTTGAGCATGGATGGGGAGAACGTGGGTTTGGAGGAAAGGGAAAGACAGTTTCTTATTTTTGTGAAAAGGTTAGGGGTGTGCAGAAAAATCCGACACGACTGACCCGACACAAAAACACGGCGATACAACACGAACCGAAAATAACACGACACGAAAATGACACGAACTGGTAAAACCCGGAAATAAATGGTTCGTGTTCGGGTCGGGCAAATCTTGTTGTCGGATACCCGACACGAACCGTTAATTTTATTTTTAAAATTTAAATACATAATTTTTATGGATTAGTATAATTTATTCGACAAAGAAGTAACAATGCTTGAATTGCCAAGGTGGTAGGCGCCCCATACTATGAGCCGGAGGTCGGCTGTTCGATTCCCAATCCAATATGTCCCATTTTCCAATTTTTCCCATTAATGATAAAAAGAAAAACATGATACATAATGCATTTAATGTCATACAGTTACATGAAATGGACCTTGCCCAGTTGGTTGTGGTGTGTGTGAGTGTGCAATACATTTGTGAGGCGGTGGAGGGTTCGAGCCCCATAAAACACCCATTCTTAAATTATTTTTCTACAATAAAATAAAAAAGATATTGTCACTTAATTTCTACCGGGTATCCGACTCGGGTACCCGACACGATCCGGGTTATCCGTGTCGGAAATAAAAAAGATATTGTCACTTAATTTCTACCGGGTATCCGACTCGGGTACCCGACACGATCCGGGTTATCCGTGTCGGGTATCCGACTATGACCTTACCAGTTCGTGTCCGGTGTCCGGATCGGTGATTTAAGGTAATTTCCTACCGGGTACCCGACACGATTAACCGGTTCGTGTCGGGTACCCGATTATGCACATGACACGTGGCACAAATTTTTACAAGGAGGCTGCTTCTAAAATAATAAGTATAAGGGGTGGATTTGTTATTTGACTAGATTATTATATATTATATATTATTTTGATATTTTGTGATAAATATAAATTCTGAAATTATATATATATTATAAAATTGTTTTATAAGCAGTAGTATTTGGTATATTTTATGATGTTATATGGTGATTTTGAATTGTGTTTTATAATGTGTAAAGTGATTTAGTGAAGTTAGTTTTATAAATGTGGTTTGTTATAACAGATGGATTTTGATTGATTGGTCTCCTGATTTAGGACTAGAGATCGAGATGTCACCGCTTGGCGTGCCTCCTTGTGGAGCCTTGTCATTTTACTCTTTCGGGTGTGGTTGGTCGTTATCTCCCCCTTCCAGTTCGGCTTTTTCAACAAGTCGCTGCCCTTCCTTGTGTTCGTTGTGGTGAATGCTATCATCTCCTTCATTTTTCTTGATTATGATTATGGGATCATCAAGATCAACTGCAATGACCTCTTGCCCTAGTGGTAAGGGAGAGGTAACCCTTGCAAGAGGTCAAGGGTGTAAAGTGTAATTAAATGGGTGCTCAAGCCTTCATTGGCTTGGGTGAGCCTGCCTGGTGGCTTGCCGCCTGGCTTGCCCGGTTCGGGTCCTTTGCAGGCTAAACTGCAATGAGAAAAAAGACTCAAAGGGGTTTTTACCTTGGATTCGTAGCAGGTAATCTCATTTTTTTTGTCATTATATATTTATTAAACGTTATTAGCTTGTTTTGATTCTTTTTTCTTTTTTGTTAGGTTTGACCTATACGTTTTGCTTGAGTTGGCCTCGCTCGTACCTTGGGATTTAATCTACCGGGTAATTTATTTTTTTTTGTTGAGCTTTTTATTTTTTCAAATCAAAAGAATGTTATTTTATGAAGTATGATTATATCGGTTGGGTTTTGTTTATTTTCCTTTTCTTGTCTTAGGTATCGAGCTACAGGATGCCGCTCTTCATGTTGTGGATCAGACTCATTTACCTCAGAAGAGTTTGGCAATCCATTGTACGCCATGACAGATCATTGAAGAGCATTATAGGGCGTCGCATTTGCAAGATCTTGCAGCTGGCTCTCCTGGATCTATATTGGTCTCATGTGGCTGCATGTATCTTGTACTACACAGCTTCCTCATCAACGCACAAGGATAGCTCGTGGATGGGAAGCATTGTCATGGGATTAACGGACTACAGCAACTTCGAGCATCTTCCTGTCTGGACCAGATACATCACATCGGTGTACTTTGCCACTGCGACCATTACCACCATAGGTACGTTCGTTTTAACTAAGTTTGCAATGGTGTGCTCTAACCTCAATTTTTCTTAAAAAAAAAGTCATTCTAATGTCTTCTTGCCAACACTATTTACATTTGATATTATTTGTGAATTATCATAGGTTATGGGGATATACACCCTACGACTGTGGCGGAAATTATAGTCGTCAAGTGCATCCTGGTGTTGAATCTGTTGGTGATAATTTTCAATGGATTAATAACTTCGAGTTTGGTCAAAGCACTAGGAAGAGCAAGTGATCTCAAGGAAGGCTTAGGAACTGCAGTAAGCCAACAAGACGCAAGATTACGCAAGGAATTTGTGGAATCGGGTCTTCCGATTCCACAAGACAAGTTTGAGGAAATGAAGAAAAAATTCCTTACGCATTTGATCTTGGGAAAAAGACTTGACAACAACAGCGCATCATTCCAGGCCTTTCTTATCCAGAACCTCCTTGAGGAGGGTGATGAAGCTCTAGCTGAGGAGATGAAGGAATTATATCCCGACCTTGATCTTGAGGTGGGTCAATACAGAAAGGAGAGGGAAAATTACCTTGACAATCCGCATGCTGTCAAGTATATGACCCTTGGAGAGTTTATCGACATTAAAAAGAGCAATGTTGCAACTGTCGAGTGAGTTAGGATTGTTAGACATAGGCTCACTGAGCTACTCCCTCTTTTTTTCAATTATCTATCATTTTAAGGTTTTTTTTTAGTTATGCTAATTCCATGTCATTTGCATCACATCTGAAGAAGTTAACTAGATGAAGTTGCAGAGTCCTTAGCTACTTACTGTAAATGGTTTTGTTTGAGCAATGAGAACAAGTAGGCCTTTTTTTGTTCTTTAATACTCAAGGATACATGCTTCTGTTGGGGAGGAACAAATAGTCTCTCTAAGCCATACATCTATCTCTTCCTATCTAGCCTTGCAAGATCTCTTCTGTGTGCGTCCGAGCAAACCAAATTTCCCGAGAAAGAGAGTTAGAAAAAAGGAGGATCAATGGATGGTGAGACAAAATCGGCCCGATCTCCTGCGTGGAGTTGATAGTTTGGAAGGGTCTTGAATCAATTTGCGAGGCGTTCAAAAATTTGTGGGAGAAATCTCGCATTTGGAGCGGTTCCTGTTTTCCTCCTTTGATCTGAATGTGTTCTTCATGGCAGTTCCGGTTGCCTTGCTTAGTGAGGCCACGGTGTGTACTCCTCTCACAAACCTCAGTTTTGTACTGTTATTATGCTATAACTAAAACAACACTTCATGCCTCATTTGTTTTACAATATCTTAAAATAGGTGAAGATATCTTGCCATGGACGTTTCCGGTCTTTTCACATACAAAAACATTCCCGATTTTGTGGTAAGAACATGATTCCCTCGAGCATTCTTGGTCAACTGCAGCCTTACCATTGAGCTCCTTGCTACTTTTTTCCAACATCAATTTAGTGAGCAAATGGATCATCAGCTTGTCTCTGAACCCTTGTTGGGCATGGTTGGGGTACGGTAACGGCTGGTGTAAATTATGAGCAGGAAGTTGTCGAGTTTCCCTTGGGATATTTGGGGGAGGAGGAGCATTGACAGTTTCATTAGCTGGTTCCTTAGCTGGCTGCGCAGGAGTCCTATCACTGTCACTACCAGCATTAGAGGGCTCACCGGTTGTCACTGTCGTGGTCTTGTCTTGGGGAGTTTCACTTGCAACTTCACATTCTTGGTGATCTTCTTCACCCTGTTGAATGATCTCGGGAACTGGTGGTGCCTTGCTAAGCATGTAGTCATGAATCTGAGAAGGAACAAATTTTGAGCATCGTATTTGGAAATTTGAGAGCATGTCATGAACCTGTGATTTAATTCATGAAAACAGACCTCGTCAATTAGCTTCTGTCGTTCAGCAGTTCCAAATTTTGGAGAACCTTCGCGAGATTTAATAGCCAGTACGCGTTGCTCTTCCTTTGGATAGTGAAGGGAGCCTAATGCGCCGTAAGGGTTTGTATGCATGAAAGCAATCAGAGCAACCAATGCAGTCCGAACTGGATTAATGCAACAAAGTATCAGCCATCAATCAGTTGGAAGACAGGTAGAATATATATAGCAGCTCGTCATGTCAAAATACTCTTGTTACAAAAGATCTCAGGGTAACAAACAGTACACCATTTGACCAATAACTGAAAATAGGGTACAAATCCATCCCAAATATTAAATGGCAAAGACACTCTAAAACCACAAGCACTTTAAGAGATTATTGACTTACCGTTCCAAGATGGTTGCCGGTGTTCAGGATGGTGATTTGATATACAAGGCATATCTTCGTTTGGGTCTCAAAACAACCATTTGGCTAAAGTTCAGCACCAAATTAACACAATGAGTTATTTTTTAAGATAGGAAAGCCAATGTTAGATAAAAACCAACAAACAAACCAAAATCCAAACTCCAAAACTCAAAACTTTTCTAATATTAAAATTGAAAGCAGGACATGCTTATAACTTATTAAGGGTTAAAATCTAAAAAATCTAAATAGGAAAATACAACTTTGAAGCCCATTAATAATGGGATATTTAAAAGTGTTTTGATGATAAAGGATAAGAAAATGTTATGAGGAGCTAAAACTCAATAACAAAGAAGAGGTGGAATGTTTTAACAGACAACTTATGTTGTGTGGTGGAGGAAATTTAGGTCGAAAGAGGTATCAAACACTCAAACCCTTTATTTTCTTTCTCAAAATTTTCTTTTTTGGGTTAAAATCTGAGGAAGTACAAATTAAAAGAATATTGATCTTAGAACTCAACTTAAGAATACAGATTTCTTTTGAAGAAAATGAATAGTTTTCCTAAAAATACACAGATTTTTTTTTTAATCTTCAATTTAAATTATTGAGATAAGCTAAAAAAAAATGCTACAATCCCTCAACATTTAAATTATTCTAAGCTGATCTTCTCCATGAAACATGGGTAGATTCATACTTGATACCTCACTCACACTGCTTTATACCTCAAAAAAAATTGTAAATAGTCAAGATAATAAGTGTCCATCCATGAGGTATAAACTAATTTAAAAATCTATTATTTTATTGGTAAAGTAAAAAAAGGTTTTATGAAAGCATATCATCTTAGGTGAAATTAGGGACAACGAATCAGATGCTCCAAAGAAAAATATGCAGGGAGCGCAATTAGAGCTAGAAGATCATTATCAAGTTCATGTACTTTCATTTCAAACTTCAAAGTTAAATTAGTTAATAATATCACAAGCAAGAAGCTTACTGCATTATCTGTTGCATATGCTCACAGTTTGAAAGTGTATTCTTTCGAGTGTCCTATTTGGTACATATAGTGCTCTTGTAGCTCAAGCAGTTATGAAGGGGCCGGGCTGCTAATCGGCTCCATTAAGCCCTTGGCTGTCTGCAAATAACACAAGAAAGAAGTTAACTTGCAAGCTCTAACACGTGGGGGACAGAAGCAAACTACTATGACTACTGTTCAACTGCCATTGCATAACGCAGCAAAGATCCTTAGGCTAATTAGCTGTAGGCTTTAAGACATTATAGTATCCAGCTAGATTTATGGAAGGCAGTGTAACACAAGAATTCAGTATTTTTAGTGATAGAGAAAAGATGATTTAGAGATTGATACATAAGAATTTTAATCAAGCAAAGGGACTACACAACACCTAGCCAGAATTTGTTGTCAAGCAATAAAAGTTTGACACGCCATTTCACCTATACAAGAAAATGAAGACGCCATGAAGTTGGGTCCATTACATGCTCGAGAAGGTATTTCAAGATCTTTTACAGAATGCACTTGATCACTCACAATTACAAGCACTTTCCTTATAGAGAATACCAAACATATTAGCCTACTGAAAAGCTAGCATTACTGAAAAGTGAAAGCACCATTTCATTTTCATCAAAGTGAACACAGTATTCCAAAGAAAGATAATACAATCACATAATTCATGTCAAACAGATCTAAATTTCCTCTTTTAATCTGCAATTTCATATTATAATCTGAAGGAATAGGAAGTTCAGTACAAAGTTGCATATTTCAAAGACATCCAAAATCAACCAAATCTTACGAAATACCAAATCAAAATTGCTCTTTAGTAGCATCCAACTCTCTTAATTAGCAAATCATCCTTCTCTTGAAAGAAGATTCTGAGGCAGGGTCTTCTCGTAAGTTATCCTGAAATGTCTTATGTAGCTCACTGCTATATTCCAGACAGACATCAATGGTGAACCAAAAATAGGCCGAGAAGAAACCTCGCCAGATTTTAATCTCAAACATTGCTAAAAAGAATGATGAACTGAACAAATACGAAACCAGGAAAGACAAGTTATCACTCAGGAGCAAAAGTTGGAAGCAGACAAAGAGAAGTAAAGTGAAAAACTCACTTGCAACAGCAGCGGTGGAGGAATAATCAACAACGGCTTCTCCTCCGCCTCTCAGGGCCCTGTCTCATCCGAGGGCTGCAGCGGTAGCAGAGGAGGTTTCTCCGCCTCAGCCTCAGGTGCTGGCGGTAGAGTGGGCAGCTTTTTGGGTGAATCGACCTCCAACTCTGCCAACTTCTACTCATCACTCTCTACGCCGCCACCACCTCGACCATCACTAATGGTAAGCACTCTTCTAGTCTTCTTCATCTCCCCGTCACCTTCTTTCTCTGTCTTCATCTCTCTTAACCTTCTTCCCGCTCTCATCTAAACCCTAAAACCACAAATCACCACCAGAGGCAACAATTACCTGAGAACGGGAAGTGAAGAGGGCTTCGCCCAAATCCGGCCATCTCGGAACGACAATAATACCCTCCAATTGCAAATTTCCTCAATGATCTTCAAGGGGAGGTGAAAGATCGAAGAGTGCGGGCGAGCACAACAGTGAGGTAGGCTCGGATCTGCAGGGTTTTATCAGTACAGAGATAGCGCATCATAGCTGGATGGTATAGAAGAAAAATACCGATCGGTGGAAAAGGCTACACATACACTTGGTGTATGTATACACCATATTTTTTCCTTTAAAATTTATTTTTCTAGGGTTCACCATTTAAAATTTAGGATCTCATTAGTAGTTATTGAAATTTTTAGAGTTTATTCTTTATAATGAGTATAATAAAGTTTTAAAGAAAAAATTTAGGGTTAATTTTTACAATTTTAAAAGTAGTGGATAAATTTTACAAATTTTTACACATGGAAAAAAGATACACCAACATATACACTAAGTGTATCATCCTCCCCGATCGGTGGTGTACTGGTGGATATTGGAGGCAGCCACCTGAGCCAACCCCCCAAACTCCAGTGGGAGAAGAAACCATTAGAATTTAAATTTACTGATTAACCGTAAAAATGTGGGAAAGAGCGTATATGATGTGGCAGGGTGACATGGTATAATTAGTTAAACAGGCGATTTTTATTGGTCCACGTTTACAAGTTAGAAGTGAGAAATACATTGGGATTCGAGTTCTCTGGTGAAACCACGTAATCCTACGTTGCTTTGCTCCTGCTTTTAGGTGTAGTAAATATAGATAGGTAGATTATTTGCTCAGAATGAATTCCTATTGTTCTCCCCCTTTGCTGCAGTTCACTAACTGTGTGTTTGGTATATTGTCTGGCATGCTTCCCGATATCTCTGTCAAAGTAAAACAAAACATGGCGAAGGACGTTATTCCTTCGCTAAACAACTCCGAAAGGGCAACGAATATTGTGTCGACAACTTGGAAGCTGAGGGGTTTATGGCCCCCAATGATGCTGGATATAATCAAGCTTGTGCTCTTCACCTCTTCTCCTCAATGCACTTGGTCTCGGCTCTTGTGTGGAGGATGGATCATGAATATTGGTATGTTTCTCTAATCGTGAAAACTATAACTACTTGGTGAATGGAGTACTCCTCTGCTGCTTTCCTATTTCCGACGGCTTCGAGATGCTATGTTAGTTTAACTACCCCTGATTTCCCTCATGATGCAATTCTGGACGCGTCTGCTTCGGATTTACCTAAATTCACCTTATTTGCAGCTGCTGAAGTTGTTATTTTCGGTGACGATCCAGAGATTGTTAAGTCTCCTTTATTACCAAATGGTTATGTTTGGGTGGAATTTGAGGCGTTGTTCTTTGGCCTCTTTCAATCTTCTGTTGCTCTACTATACACCCTTGGTTTCCCTGCTATTCCTACTGTTGCGTCTCGTGCCTCCTTCATTGCTCCTGGCACATAACTCTCGGGGATGCGCGAGTCTGAGCAGCAGGAGGTTGGGAGGTCACCGAAACTTTAATCAAGAAATCACACTGGCAATGTTGGTAAATTTGTATTGATGTCACCTAAGCTGAAGGGAATGAACATTGTTTTAGTTTTTAGTTTTTTTTTTTTTTTTGGGGGGGGGGGGGGGGGGGTCTTCTCAAGGTTCCAGATAATTTAACTTGTACATCAGATCTTGTTTGTATATGGAATTCGGACAAACTGTTCTTGAATTGTTTACAAAAAGGCACCCAGTTAGTCTATATGATTCTTAACGAATCATTATTTATATCTTCTTTTGTATCAACTAAAAATCCCTCAAACATCAGTAGTGCAATCTATCGCTTAGCGGAATGGTGCAGTTGTTTGGATTGCATTCTCGTATTAGATTGAGAGGTATTTCATGAATCGCAAAACCCCTGCTGATGGATGCTGATGCGTCGTGCAGCTGGATAAAAGAGGCTCACAAAGGCGGTAATATGGGCTATATTGAAAATAATTCTATCAATTTGCGCTCGTTTGAAATATCCGAAGTAGAAATTTGTGGTGTCTTTGATGATGCTAGGAAAAATCAGTATCTCAAAATCTATTTTAATTGGCAAAGGCTTTTATAGGGTACTCACTAATACTGATACATACCTACTGTCATACTTCACATGAATTCTCATTTGATAAAACAATTGGCAATATAACTTAAAACAGGATAAAATGGCTTCTATGCTATTGTATTCTCAAGAGTTGTTATGGCTTTGTAAAGCAGGATGGTGCTGCTTGGTTGATAAACACACTCAATACAACTTGTTTGTATAATTGGACTGATTACAGTCTACTTTGGTGGGCTTGCCCATCCATTCCCTACTACAAGATGGACAATTACCTAGTCGGTATAGCACAAGCACTTTCAACAATCATCTGTTGGCCTAAAAGCCTTTGGCATGGGGAATCTACCCTCTTCCCCATGCTACAACCGGTGTTCCATGACGATTAGCTATTAGAGTTGTAGAGAGATCGGAAAAAAGACATTCTGGACAAGTATCAATGCGTGGTCAATCACATCATCACCAACCATTTGATAAATTGGAAGAAAACATCTCTCCTTGATGAGGATGAAGACCACAGTGTCCACAAGAGCAAGAGAGCAAATCATACACAATCAAGACCTAAGAGAGAGAACATAAAGTGGAAAAAACCATAGGCTAACACATTTAAGTTAAACTTTGATGGATCCACACTTAATAACAAGGACAGCACGATCGGTTTTATCATTCGGGATTGGGATTGTAAACCTATTCATATTGGATATGATAAATTTGGGAACCAGGCGCCTCTCAAAGCTGAGGCTCTGGCTCTAAGACTTGGCCTTCTCCAATCCCGAGCACTTGGCATAACACAGATTACAAATTGAAAGGGATTCTCTTATAATAATAAATCCCTTAAAACTAAATTATACGTGTCTTTGGGAAATTGAATTAATCATGTCTGATATTAAAACATTATTGTCGAGTGTGAGAGAATACGAATGGGTCTTTATGCGAAGACGAATGCCAACATGCACACCATGATGACTTTATGCTAGGAGCAGAAGGAATAAAATGAAGTTCCTCTTACAGCATCTTTAACAGGGGCTAGCGGGCTACACATCATATACAACCAGTGGTTCACGAATGTAGGAACGGCAAGAAGGACAGTATAGGCAGTTCTTGCTGCACAATCTGACATGGGGGAAAAGATTTGAGACTTTATGATAGGAGCACAAGGCATAAAATGAAGTTCTTGGTGATAAAAACATTTTATGGCATTGGATGTGTCCGAAGAGACAAAACACTTTGCCATAAAAACATGCTAAAACAAAGCAACATGGAGGTAAAATCACCTGCAAAGGGTCCAGTGCCAGCAGGGAAGCAACACAACATCAATCTCCCTCCTGCAGCACATTCGACAGAGAACCTTTTTCTGGAATTTTTCAATGGCCAGAATGGAAAACGTGTTATTTAAGGTGTTTTGGTTCGGTGAATAGGTATGATTAGGAACATGAATTATAAGAAAACACTTACACTGAGAAGCCGGTCATACTTTTGTTTATTAGCCATGGTGTTCTTTCTCTGCTCATTTAAGACTACTTGCAGCGTCCACACCTATTGTAGAAGAGACAGGAAGCAATAATAAAGAATACAAAATCTCAGAGTTGCAGCATAGAAGGAAAAGGGAAGATAAGCTTATGACTCCATCTCATGGGACTTCGTCATTTGACTCAGTTTCCACCATGGATTGCTTTGGTTCTTTCAGGTCTTTCTCGGGTCCTGATAATCACAATACATAGATGACAATAATAGGGGAATAAAAGACAGAAAACAAGGAATCCACCCACCTCCTCAACAAGATCTCTCTTTGACATTTTCTTGACCACGTCGGGAGGATTGTCGCAAAAGGCATAGCATCTGAGAAAATACAAAGAATCTAACGATGAGCAGATGTTCATTTTTGAAAAAAGGGGAAATTGTAATTTGGCTACATAAACCAAACAAATGAGCCTTTCTTTTTTTCAAAACCGTGGAAGAGGGAATAGGTTCAAGAACATTTCATCCTTAATTCTGTATATTTCCCACAAGTCTGTCTTAAATTAAATTGTCAATCTCACATTCTAAGTTTTAAGTTTTCTGTTCACAAACTAGGCAAATTTGGCTGCTTCTTTTCATTTTTAATCTCTCCCATACTGATCGGTACAAATTTAGTTGTTGATTGAATCTCATCAGAAAACAAAGAAGGCTAAGCAACGATGCACAAATCATACACCGACCAATTCACAAATGGAACAATGCCAGATAGGAACTAAACACCAAATATTGTGGCAACATGTATGCCTATGTGTGAAATTATGCAATCAAGGACATAAATGTAAGAAAAAGAAGGAACTGACCCTGGTTCATGGTTGTAATGTAGCTGTACTTTTCCGTTTCTACTTCCTTCATCAATTGACCACCACCCTAGAAACCTGGAATGAAGAAGGAAGGTATATGTAGTGTAGGCAGGAATATGTAAATCTGTGCATGTTAATGGATGTTTTCTTTGAAGAAAAATAATCTTGAGAACCATTCAATTGAAGATTATAACATATTCCGTATATACCTTGAACCATGAAGCATAAACTCAAGGAAGTCATAAACTCTGGAAGATAACATGAGATATCGCCCATCGTTGGCTTCAATGTTTCGGGGCAGAATAAAAATTCTCTCCACCAGCTGTAATGTTGAAAATAGAACTCCGACCCCTTGCAAGAGGAGTAAAGGGGAGAAAATAATTGGAAATGGGATCTCTCTAGCTCCAGCAGGAGTTCCCTGTAGGGTTGTAGGCAGAAATTGATTTTTTCCATAAATACTTCAATTGATTTATTCAGGATTTACAAACTAAAAACAGGCCATACCTGCAAGCGCATGCAAAGAAGAACCTGGAATACAATTATCAAAACTTTCATAAAATGCCCACCAATGTTTTGCAAAGAGCACATTCCACCCAGCTCTTGATCTTCTTCTACATTAGCAACTAAACAACTAGTCTGGTTGAGATCATTCGTTCTGGTTTGAGAATTTCTATCTATAACAGGATACGTCCACTTCGTCCAGACAAGAAAAGCAAAGGTTTGACCAGCACTGTAGAAAAAGAACCATACAACATATCAGGAAAAGATAACCTAATTTTGATAACTTGATGAGATTTTAAAAAACGAGCCAAAAGGATGCCAGTATGCCACCATATTAAGAAATATGACATCAGAAGAAAATATCGCGCAACAAAGGTAAGTAATACCTGAAAACTAAATATGGCCCCCACCAATTCCTAGTGGCCGTATCACCTGCAAGAATTGGTTACAGAATTTAAAAGGCGCACGTAAATATAGCCATATGTGTCATTTGTGCCACATGAGTGTGAGAAAGAAAGAAAAAAAAAAGAAGGTACGTATTTTCTGTTCTGAAATACACACTTGTGATCATATTGAGCTAACACAAATCAAGTGGCCATGTAGTAGATCTCAGAAGAATATTTAATGCAAGTCCCATATATCAACAGTGAAAAGTGTAAAAAATGGCATGACTTAGTAACTGTCTTAGCACACATATGGTATTTTGCCTAGGTTACAATCAAGTTTCACCACAACTTATCTCAGTAGCTGTAGTTCTTTCTCATCACAGTAATTCCAGGAGAAACACAATATACAGATCATCAACACAATATACAAATCATCTAGGCATCTAACTAATCATCCTGCATCATTTTTATTTCCAAAAGATAAAAAGGGGTGCTTCTAACTGCTCATGCAGCAATAATTAGTTGCAAAGAAGTTCAAATCCCAGCTCAAACCATGAGCCTTAAATGAAGTCGTGATACAGGGATGCTTTCACTGCAATCTAATGACATGCTATGCACTGATGAGGGAATAGGATTATACCAGTTAGCATTAGAACCATGAACAACGTAGCACCAAGGATGAAAGCCATGGACAGAATAATCAAGCAGTGCTGCATATATATATAGAGCAATGTTCAGTGTGATTAGATAAATCTTATTACCAAAGATAACAAAAAAGAACAGCACTGAAATGTAGTTGTGCCTTGTAAGTTTAAATAAATGCAGTTGTTTACTTCGGTATGTTTTTCCATTCCCGTCTTTTTGGTAGGTGTAAATATGTTTGATTCAAAGCAGATTTTTTAAGTTTAAAATAAAGGCATCGTTTATTTGCATCTATGGACGATTGTCAGTGTTTGAGGTACATATTACTATACAGAGCAATGAGCTGTTTTGATTGCCTTCTCGGTCATATCTCCACGGTTGCTGAATCAATTATAATCTCATTGTCTACAACACATCTCCCCAAAAAATAAAGGAAAGAAAGAATGAAAACATTCCATGGAAGTTCTAGTATCCTTGGATGTCATACCACGTTTTTCAAATCATAATATTTAGTAACAAGTGAAGTGACTTTCAAGGAATCAGTGCAAATATTACAGCATCATTGTCACAATGTGACCTTTACCAAAAGAGGGTTATCAACTCTGACATGGTACGTGGATAACTGAACTTACGGTAATTTTCGCACATGTATTATTTACACTCGAGCCCCTTGCTTCTTCTAGGATTATTAAAAAGCACATTCTGCAAGTACATAGTCATCAAATAATGAGGGGCAACATACAAAAAATGCAGAGTACATAAATGATTCACAGGAAAAGTTGTGACTTGAACAAAATAGAAAAGAAATCAAGACTCTGAAGACAATCTCACTCTCACTCATCTTTGTATAGGAAGAAAACAATTTCTTCTTGATACCATCAGGTTTCAAAAATAGCTATAGGATTCCTAAATTTTTCCAACCCACGTATTTACAGTTTGAACTAATCCACTATTCCTCTTGACTTGTTTAATAAAATGGTATATTCTTCAATCCTTGATCTACCCTCAGAGAAACTACCTAGTTTCCTCATGACCTGTTTAACATGACAAGAAAAATAAGGGACAAGTCAAATGAAAGTTGATGTGAGCACGAATACCTTATGCAACTCGCAATAAACTGGAACAAGTTCACCCCAAAAACCAACAAAGTACGTGATTTTGGTTTAATCAAGTTAGGTTTAATTTGATCAACTAGGGGGTATGAACAATATAAGGCATAAGTAAAATAAAAGTAACGGGGTAAGCAATGCTTTCTTTTTTCGGTAGACGGGGGTATTGCTCCATCATGATTCATTTAGCCAGCTCTTGCCATTTGTCAGTCTGACAAAGATGCAAGAATGCATATGCCTCGAATGGAGCATTAACAAGGCATAGGAAAGACACATATAAAAGATCAGAACAGTTAAGATAATCTACTAACTAAATTGTTAGAAGAAAAGGAGTAGAGAGGATGCACCTGGTGTTGTCTATTATAATAATTATTTCCAAAAGCACAACAGGTAAGAAAACAATCTTCAAGTTCACAGCTGCAGCAAGATTTAAAAAAAAAAACAGTATAAGTTCAAAAAGAGTAGTTGTTGATGAGAAGTAGCTATTTGCATTTAACATGTTACTTTTTTGTAAACAGGATGATTAACCAATTAGCTGTACCAGACGAAACTGTACCAGACGAATTCTCTAAATATATGCAAAGGAGCAGTTCGAAGGCAACAAGCAGATGCATTGCGACAAAAGCATGAAGTGGGGGTCTCTACAGTGACATAAGATGTAAGATACCAATCATTCGTTTTGGGGAGAAACTGTTTATTCAATTTCAAATAATATCCTAGAATAGTTAACTATTAGAGGGGCGAAAACATACACGACAAGAGTGTACATCTGAAGGAGCCGGTATGGAGAATCTCCCCCGTGCAACAACTGCATGAAATAACCAAAGAGGAATAAAGACGCACCTGCATGACAGAACCTCAATTGTTACACATCAATACAATTGTCCCCCGAAGTACTTTTGATCTAAAAAATGTGTCCCGGATAACTATGATCTCTGTCATTCTAGAACAAATAAGACCAATTTAACTTGGGTGATCGTTCCCAATTTGCAATCTTTTTTGCTTATCAGCTGCTTTATGTAGACAATTCGTCATGCTCCTTGCACAAATCACCTAATATACTGTACAAAATTGAGTCCTTATGTTATACATACCTGATTTGAACATTAATGTCACCAGCAGTTGCGGCAATCACATGATTTCGGATGTCAATTAGTCCAATAATGCTAAAATAGAATCAAAATATAGGTACAGGTTTCAAAGCTGAAAGCTTCAGCCTTTAAAGCAAAAACAAAGTTTAATTTCCTTGTAAACACATTCTCGTTATCGCCATATCCAAATCCAGCGAACTTCAAAAACGATAATTCTAACGAAATCCAGTAAAGTAAATTGAAGGCGAAATTGAGGAGGGGACGAACCACCAAGGGACGGAGAAGAGATGCTCGAGATTGCAGACGAGTAGAAGAGTAAAAGTGAAGAGCAAAGCATGCGCTGCAGAAACCCTTGCCGCTCTTCTTCGGTTCATGGCTTCCATGAAGAATCTTCAAATTCTTCGGATTTCCCTCCAAAGAAGAGAGTTGTTTCCTGTTTTGTACTCGTATAGTTGGTGTTTTGGTGAAGACTTCAATGTCGAAACTATAATACTCCGTATAATAATTAGACGAAGATCCTAAATCCCTTACCAAAACCCTGGTTTAAACTTTCCCAGTGGGTGTGGATTTTGCGGAGGTTTTGACTTTTGATCATGTTTTTGAGTCTTGTCCTTCGAGGCACTACTTCTTCTTGTACTTTCTTCTGATTCTTAGTGGACCCAGGTCTTTTTTTTTTTTTGGAAGCCGGGTAAAAATTAGGAAAGTCGCCGACGATCGGACTTTAAAGCTTCTTGCTCGTCTTTTTTTTTTTTTTTTTTTTTAGAACAAGAGCTGGTGAAATTCAGTAAATATATTATCTTTGCACAATTAGCCTCCTTAGTTATTCTCCTTTTAAATAGATTATCTTTGCACAGGAGAATCTCCTTGCAAGCTCTCCAAAGGAAGGATCTCACTCTAGGTAATGTCTTGATTTGCCAAATCTGCTTCCAAAACTCTTTCCCCTTCACATTTGTCCTGTATTGCAAAATTATTTCCGGACTATGGTTAAATTTCCGTTCCGATTCTGTATTGCTTAATTTTGAATCTAGTCGTAGCGCCTCGAATCAAAAATTGACAATAATACAAAAGGTTTGAAGAATGAAAACCAGTCGAATAGAGAAAGAGGAAAGGGGTTTTGGGATAAGGTTAATTAATTTCCTTATCAATTAATTCGAAGCGGCTGGCAATGGAGAAATTCAAAATAGAATCAATTTCACAAAATTCCGACCCTTAATTAACAAATATGTGTAGACGTGTAGTGATAGAAATTGAATAGAGAAGTTTGATCGATCATCAACATCACGTATTATATGATCAATTAGTTAAGTATGATACTTAAAACAGATTTCAAAGGGCGAGAGAATGTCATGCATGGGGGAGAGATTGAAGAGGATGGTATGACAGGGCGAGAGAATGTCGATCATGAATGGGGGAGAGATTGAAGAGGATGGCATGACTAGTGAAGAAAAGGGTTCTTTGTTGCCATCATCGACATAGATGACCGACATGAAGTGAAGAGGGTTCATATTCCTTGAAGCATTGAAGGAGAATTTTTAGGTGAAGATAAATATAGCCACGTTAATATATTTATCAAATTTCAATGATATATACGGAGTATAAACATATTAAAACTTTTAGAGATAAAAATTATTAGTAATAAAATTACAATGATAATATATTAATTAAAAATATATATTTAAAATAAGTCATCTATAACTACAACATGCATTTCTAAAGCAAGTATCATTTTTTTTTACTTATATAGTTAAATCACAGATAGAAGTGAGTAAGAAGATAAATAGAGTCAAGCTAATATATATATTTGTCGAATTTCAAAGAAAACTAAACATATTAAAACTTTTAGAGATAAAAATTATTAGTAATAAAATTATAATGATAATATATTAATAAAAAAAAATATATTAAAATAAGTCCCGTGCGTAGCACGGGCATGCTCACTAGTTGAAGGAGAATTTTTAGGTTAATTAATTTAGAGAGAGCAAATCTTGACCGTTTATTTATTTCAATGGTGAAGATTAAATTATTAGGCAATTTTGCTTAGGAGAGATCTCATTCCGTTGTTATGATATTGGGATTCCTCATCTCCTTCACAATCCTCCTTCACATGTCCCAACTTACCACAACCATGACAAAAATTAGGCAATCTTTCATATTTCATTTCTATCCATATCCTCCTGTCCTCTAGCTTCATCATCACCCCTCTCCGTAGCGGTTTCCTAACATCAATGCCTCCTCTAACCATCATGAAACCCCCACAAGCTTTCCACCAATCGACCCACGTACTTTCTTTCCCAACGCCTCTGTCGTTAACTTATTCATCAAACCTATTGGCAAGTTGTAGAATCTTACCCCATAACTTTACCTCCACAAATGTGACTTTTGAAGCCTGCATCAACCTCGGTTCTCGCAACATCAGGACACTCCTATCGAACGACCACGAACCCCCTTTAACTACCTTTTCTTTTTCCTGCTCAAATTGGATTAGAAATATGTTGTTCATAACTTCCCTGAACAAGAATCCCATCTTTGGACGTCAAGCCCTTCTCATCGTGTCTTGTAAAGCGTGGACGTTAAACTTTTGATTCGTCAACAACGACCCTGCCAGGACCAGCGATGTCCCATTTGCTTCTTCCTCTTGCTTCAGCAGCGACCCATCAATCACATCGCACTCTTCTTCCGTCAAATGAATTGCCTTCTCCTTCCCCGCCATCACCGCCTAAACCCTAATTTCCAAAACCTGTCTGACCAAAGTCTCTGTACGCACCAACCACGGTGAATCTCGCACTAATCGGCGAGGATACCCCGGCTCCCACTGCCCTAAACCGAAGAGGAAGAAAGACGATTGCCGGAAGTCAGGGGACTGCCACCAAGACGCCTTCGGATGCCCTATGTTGCTCCTATGGCTAGCATTAAACCCTTTATGTAGGCATGTTCCCGGGTCGGCGGGTTGTACGGGGTCCGGGTCAAATGGGTCACGAGTTCGGGTCGTGGGTTTCGAATAAATGGGCAGGCGAGGCGACAATTTTTTTTCCGAAAATTTCACGAAGTACCCCTGAGGAAACAGCTAATTCGCGAAGTGTACAACTATTTGACATATTTCACCCGGTACCCATTTGTTTATATTGTTTTCCGCCTCGTACCCTTTTTAGTTAACTTTAACGGTGACGGGTGACCCCAATTAATTTCGAAAAAAAATTAGAAAGAAGAAAAGGGAAGAGCTTGGCAGCATCTCTTCTTCTCTTTATTCAACCTCCCCTATGAAGAAAGAGGCCGGGTGAATTCAGGTGATTTGTACGCCGTCATTCCTATTGCCTCACTGTCGGTGGTCGACATGAATGGGAAAAAGTGGGTGGGAGAAGTTTGGGAGCGTTCTCCATGGTCGGAAGAAACCCCACCTCTTGCAATTGCACCAGCAACTGATTGCTCGATCTGCTAAAGACCACCTCCGCCGCTGCGTACCGCTATTAGTTGGTAATCAACTATCGCATCGTCGCTCACCAGCACAAGCTCCCTCCGTGAAAATCAATGACTGATTTCAACAAATGTCAACTATAAAACCAATCATAGATTAATTGAATGTTGCAACCACCCAAATTGATCTAAAATGGGTCCAATTGGAGCGAAAATCCAAAACCTTGAAATAACAGGAAACTTAAATCGTACATAGAAAGTGGAGTTGATGGGTTGAAGACTTGAAGCTGTCAGTTCTTAAGGAGGTTTTGGGTATGTGTTTCCTTGTTTGTGCCTTCAACCGTCTTTTAATTAAACTCAGGAATTGAGTCTTTAGAATCTTGGGCCTCTTTTTGTTAAACCAAAAAATGGAGGCTTTTTTTACGGCGCCCTTGCCCTCTTCTGCACAAGGAGATGGGAGGTTGAAGAAAGGGAAGAGGCTTTTCATTATTTTTTTTTAAAAGTAAGTAGCGGTGACCTCCGTTAAATTTAATTAACAAGGGAACGAGGCGGAAAACAATATAAACTAAGGGGTACTGGATGAGATATGTCAAACAATTGTACAACTCGTGAATTAGCTCTTACCTCAGGGCCGGGATACATCGTGAAATTTCCGATTTTTTTTTTAAAAAAGACCCGGCGGGTCATCTGGACACGTCGACCCAGGTGAAATATGTCAAACGGTGTTCACAAAAGGCACAAAGGTGGTGCTCGAGGCTTCATCCATGCAAATCCAAGAGACAAAAAAGTTTGATTTACCCGATGAGATGAATGTATGCCTGTGTATATGAGTCCCATCTATAGCTCCAACGCAACCCTGGCATACAAAATTTGTTAACGACCACGATGAGGCACCTTCACCAAGCTCGTAAAGGAGAGAAGATATACCTTAAAGTTGTTGGGCTCCCTCCTTAATATGGGCTAAGGAATTGATGGGCCAAATGAATGATATGGATGAGCCCATGTTCAAGAAAGATGAAGAAGGTCCTAGACTAATTCAATGAAGAAAGTCTAGATGGATCATACGGTAGAAGCACTAGATGGGTATAGAAAAGTGTAGAATCATGTGCTAATTTCTATCCTAGGAATTTGTATAATCACTAGAAAATTCTAGGCTAATTGGTGAAAGTTTTCACCGACATTAGGAGCCTATATATAGGCTTTAGATGGACACTTTCCATCATCCATCCAAGCCAAAAGCAAATCCAAGCCTAAGTGTGTGAGAGATCAAGCCTAGTAAGAGTGAGTGTAAGTGAGCCACAAAATTATATAGTGAGAGTTATATTCTTGTAAAGTTTCCACTATATAATACAAGTTCCACTTTTATACAAAAGTGAGTCTTGCCCATCTTAATCCTACGAAGCGGGAAAACCCGATTTTTCCCAACAGTGGTATCAGAGCCAGGTTCATTTTCGGAAGGTGTTAGCTCGTGCGGATCAAGATGGAGGCTACCGTCACTTACGAGGGTGACATGTTCAAGCTCACGGCAGAAAACTACTCTTATTGGAAGCCGATGATGGAGGATCATCTCTACTACAAGGACCTGTACGAACCCGTCTTCAACAAGGACAAGCCTCAA
Source organism: Persicaria tinctoria (assembly GCA_037127255.1). Taxonomy (NCBI): domain Eukaryota; kingdom Viridiplantae; phylum Streptophyta; class Magnoliopsida; order Caryophyllales; family Polygonaceae; genus Persicaria; species Persicaria tinctoria. Next base: position 17,750,331 of record JBANSL010000008.1, read on the forward strand.
GGAAAGAGTGATAAGGAGTGGGATCTCCTTAATCGGAAGGCGGTCGCCATGATCCGTAAGTATATCGATAAAACTCTCTTTGAACATGTTTCTAATTACACAAATGCTTTTGAATTGTGGACAAAGCTTGAGTCCATGATTCAAAAGAAATCGCCTCGTAACATGGCCCTCCTAGCTAGACGGTTGGTGAAGATGGAGTATAAGGATGGCCAAAGCATGATTGAGCACTTGAATAATTTCAAGGGGCTTGTCAATCAGCTAAGTAAGGTGGATATGGTGCTTGATGACAAGTTACAAGCCATCCTACTCCTCACCTCTCTGCCAGAGAGTTGGGATACTCTGGTAGTTACTCTAAGTAACTCATCACCAGACGGGAAGCTCACCATGGATACCGTATGTGATAGTCTTCTCAATGAAGAAGCTAGGAGGAAAGAGAGAGGAATAACTAATCATTCCGAGGCCAATGTCCTTGACAACCGTGGCAATAATGATGCCCGTGGACGGAAGCAAAACCGAGACCGAGATCAGTCTCGAGGACGATCCAAGTCACGCACCAGGGTCACGTGCTACTACTGTGGCAAACCGGGCCACAAGAGGCAAGAGTGTCGCATCCTCAAGAGAGATCAGAAGGCCGGAAACGTGAAGCCGGACCAGATCAATCCTACGAGGAGACGAGAAGAAAGGAGTACTGCCGCCATGGCTGATGAAGGCGAGGATTCATATCTCGTTGAAGGAGGTAACATTCTAAACATTGAATGTAATGATATCTCCTGGATTGTCGATTCTGGTGCCTCTTTTCATGTTACCCCACACAAAAGCTTCTTCTCATCCTACCAAAGTGGAGACTTCGGTACCGTCCTGATGGGAAATCATGGATGGAGCAAGATCGTGGGGAGAGGAGATATTATCCTCACATCCAACACGGGATGCAAGCTCATTCTAAAAGATGTGAGGCATGTCCCTGATATGAGACGTAACCTCATATCAACTGGAAGGCTAGACGATGATGGTTACTTTAGTCAAAATGGCGGAGGCAAATGGAAGCTGACTAAAGGTAACCTAACCGTGGCTCGAGGAAGAAAAGAAGGTACATTGTACTGGACAGAAGCAAAGGTCTGCAAGGGAGAGGTGAACGTTGCCAGCACTGACATGGAGATCTGGCACCAAAGACTTGGACACATGAGCGAGAAGGGCATTCAAATCCTCGCTCGAAGGCAGCTCCTCCCTAACCTGAAAGGTACTTCCCTCGACCCATGCTCTGATTGTTTAGTCGGTAAACAACATAGAGTAGCTTTCCAGAGATCATCTCCACCCACGAGGAGGAAGCATATCCTAGACCTTGTACACACGGATGTGTGTTCAATGACAGAAAAATCCAATGGAGGGGCACTGTATTTTGTGACCTTCATTGATGATCACTCAAGAAAGGTCTGGGTGCGCTTGTTGAAATCAAAGGATCAAGTCCTCGAAGCATTCAAGGAGTTCCATCCCAAGGTGGAACGGGAGACTGGTCGGAAACTCAAGTGTGTCCGATCAGACAATGGTGGTGAGTACCGAGGACCCTTTGAGGCGTATTGTAGCTCCTATGGGATCAGGCTTGAGAAGACACCGCCTAAGACGCCACAGCTGAACGGGGTTGCTGAGAGGATGAACCGTACTCTCACAGAGAGAGTCCGATGCATGCTCTCTCATGCCAAGCTACCCAAGTCATTCTGGGGAGAAGCCTTGATGACCGCCGTCGACATCATCAACCTCACACCTTCTGTCCCTCTAAACGGAGATATCCCAGAAGAGGTCTGGTCAGGGAAGAAGGCCTCATACAAACACTTGAAGGTGTTCGGGTGCAAAGCGTTCGTTCACATTCCAAGGGACGAGCGGGCCAAGCTTGATGCTAAGACAAAGGAGTGCATCTATCTTGGTTCACCCAGAGATGAGTTCGGCTATCGGCTATGGGATCCGGCCACCAGCAAGGTTATTAGGAGCCGAGATGTTGTGTTCTTTGAAGATCAGACGATTGAAGACATCCGAAGATCAACAAAGCCGATGCGAAGACAAAGGAGGGAAGAGCTAAGTCCCTCAAATGCCCAGCGGGACGATTCAGAAGAAGCTCCGATCGAGAGCGATGACGAAGCTGATGATGAAGATCATTCTCAAGAGCAGAATGATCAAGAAGATGCCCCAGTTGAGCCGGAAGCAGAATCAAGCACTCCAGTAGAGCCTGAGCTGAGGCGGTCCTCTAGAGACAAGCGGCCGTCCAACCGATACAGCTCAGATGAGTATGTGACCCTCACGGATGAGGGGGAGCCTCAAAGCTATAAGGAGGCTATGGATGATATCCACAAGGCTGAGTGGCTAAGAGCCATGCAGGAGGAGATGCAATCCCTGCATGAGAACCACACCTACGAGCTGGTGAAGCTACCAAAAGGGAGACGAGCCTTGAAGAACAAATGGGTGTATCGGCTGAAAACCGAGGACAACAACTCGAAGCCCCGCTACAAGGCTCGATTAGTCGTGAAAGGGTTCAGCCAGAAGAAGGGCATCGACTTCGAAGAAATATTCTCTCCGGTCGTGAAGATGTCATCTATCCGAGTTGTTCTAGGCTTAGCAGCAAGCCTAGACTTGGAGATTGAACAACTCGATGTCAAGACAGCATTCCTCCATGGTGACCTTGAAGAGGAGATATACATGGAGCAGCCTGAAGGATTCAAAGTTCCAGGCAAGGAGAACATGGTGTGCAAACTCACGAAGAGTCTCTACGGCCTAAAGCAAGCACCAAGACAGTGGTACAAGAAGTTCGACTCTTTCATGGCGGATCACAACTTCAAGAAAACCATGAGTGACCACTGTGTCTTCATGAAGAGGTACGCAAGCGGCGACTTTCTCATACTTTTGCTCTATGTTGATGATATGTTAATAGTAGGGCAAGATCGCAACAAAATAGATGCTCTAAAGAAAGACTTGAGCAAATGCTTTGCCATGAAAGACTTGGGACCGGCAAGGCAAATCCTTGGGATGACAATCACTCGTGATAGAACGAGGAAGCTACTATGGATATCCCAAGAGAGATACATCGAGAAGGTGCTCGAGAGATTCAACATGCATAAAGCCAAGCCAGTCAGCACGCCACTTGCTGGACACTTCAAGCTAAGCTCGAAGCAAAGTCCAACAAGTGAGAAGGAGAAGCAAGAGATGAAGAGTACCCCATATTCTTCCGCGGTAGGCAGTCTCATGTATGCAATGATCTGTACGAGGCCTGATATCGCCTACGCAGTCGGGGTCGTAAGCCGCTTCCTGGCAAATCCGGGGAAGGAACACTGGGCTGCAGTGAAATGGATCCTCCGGTATCTACGGGGTACTTCTAAACGGTGCTTATGCTTCGGCAATGCGAAGCCTGTGCTAGAAGGATACACAGATGCAGATTGGGCCGGAGACAATGATTCCAGGAAATCAACGTCAGGGTATCTAACTACCTTTGCAGGGGGAGCTGTTTCCTGGCAATCAAAGTTACAAAAGACTGTTGCCTTGTCCACCACTGAAGCGGAATACATCGCAGCTACGGAAGCCTGCAAAGAGATGCTATGGATGAAGAGCTTCTTACTCGAGCTGGGAGTAGAGCAAGACAAATATGTCTTGCAGTGTGACAATCAAAGTGCTATTCATCTGGCGAAGAACCCGACCTATCACTCTCGCTCGAAGCACATCGATATTCGATATCATTGGATCCGAGACATTCTCGAAGAGAAGCTCCTACAGCTTGACAAGGTGCATACGGAGAAGAACTGGTCCGATATGATGACCAAGGTAATCCCGACAAAGAAGTTTGAAGACTGCTGTCAAGGATCTGGCATCGTGACACGCCCATAATTAAGTCGGGAAGGGGGAGATTGTTGGGCTCCCTCCTTAATATGGGCTAAGGAATTGATGGGCCAAATGAATGATATGGATGAGCCCATGTTCAAGAAAGATGAAGAAGGTCCTAGACTAATTCAATGAAGAAAGTCTAGATGGATCATACGGTAGAAGCACTAGATGGGTATAGAAAAGTGTAGAATCATGTGCTAATTTCTATCCTAGGAATTTGTATAATCACTAGAAAATTCTAGGCTAATTGGTGAAAGTTTTCACCGACATTAGGAGCCTATATATAGGCTTTAGATGGACACTTTCCATCATCCATCCAAGCCAAAAGCAAATCCAAGCCTAAGTGTGTGAGAGATCAAGCCTAGTAAGAGTGAGTGTAAGTGAGCCACAAAATTATATAGTGAGAGTTATATTCTTGTAAAGTTTCCACTATATAATACAAGTTCCACTTTTATACAAAAGTGAGTCTTGCCCATCTTAATCCTACGAAGCGGGAAAACCCGATTTTTCCCAACAAAAGTAACGACTATAGCGAATGTCATTCAGAATTTGTTTCCAAACCTCGGAAAACAGGGGGTCTACAGGTCAAATAATGTCCCTCGCGAGCCCATTCCATCCACTGTTACGCCATACAATTGCCTCGGGGACGTCGATTATACACTCGCTAATTACCGTCGAAGACGAGCGTTGGAAGCATTCACAATTGTTCCTTTGTGATTCCTCCCAGGTCATCGTGTTGATGAAGATGTCGACCTTCTCCCAAACTGACATGTTGATGGACCCTCACAAACCATAACAGTGCTACAAGATGGAGCACAAGCAAACAAACACATGTTTGTTTGCTGAACTGACCTTAGATCGGTCTCGTTTGCAAGGATGTCATTAATCCAACTAGCACCGGTGTAGTCTAAAATGTATCAAGGCACCTTATGAACGTGTTTGTAGTAGTGCTCGACAAAGGCACTATCGTCCAGTTCCAAATTAAGGCAAAAGAGTAATGAGACCTCGTTTGCGCTCACATTTAAGCTCATGTTTCCGTGTGGCATCATTATTGTCCATCTCCTTGCATCCATTCATTGAAAAGGATGACGATGGGTACACAACATCGAGCAATCAGCCATACAAGACAGAACAAAAGAGAAGACAAAACAGTGTAGACCAAACTGAAAGATCTATAATGCATTCAAGTGTATCGTCCTCACATAAACTTAAAGAAAAAAGAACAACACGAGTTTTATGGTGTAGGCCAGAAAACTCTGTAAAGATAGGTCTATACAACCGAAGCTAAAAAAAACAACATCCAATAGAAGCATGCATCACTTGTGCCATCCAGCCTCGCAAGAGCCATTTATATAGACCGACTAACTAAACAGTGATATTGTCTTATTTGAACCGGAAAGAAAGGGGGAATGACATCTAAGGCCCTCCACGGATCCTATTGAAGTGAAACTCCAACCAAGCAAAGCCTGGAAGCATTGTACTTAATTGCCAAGAACATCTTAGCGCGGGCGGTTCTCATTAATGCTTCAACGGAGAAACACCACAATGGGTTGGCATCAAGTAGCAACCCTTCCACCACCCGCTCATCAAGTACTTCTTTGACTTGTTCAGATAGCTCTTTCTCCTTGCTCATGGACTCATCGTTAACGCCGAGAATTGCCAGCAACTTAACGTTGGTCTCCTGAATGACCTCAACATGGCGTTATACAACGAGGACGTACTCTTGTGACCGCCTCATGATTCTTTTCTTCCCACACTGAGTGATCTCGGACCCTATGACTCTCTTCCCCCTCTGTTATGGCAACGACGAGGCACCAACTAGAGTGACGGGGGAGGACCAACGGGGCTCACGGGGGATGAGCCGCTAATCCCTCGCATGATATTTTGGAGACTCCCAAACTCCGATTCCAAGTTGTTGAAGTCAACCCCCAACTCCTATGTACTTGGTGTCAACCGTTTGACCAACTTGACTCCCGACTGCTTCAGCACAATCGGAGGACATCCTGGAGGCGTGGCTGACGGATCCATCGAGGGAGCAACACAATGTTGCCCCGTGGCCACAATCTCTTAATATATTTGGTCCCTCATGTCCTTGAGCTCGGGTGAGATACCTTTCTTGCAATTTTTTTATATAGTTTCCATTCTACTACACTATGAACGACCAAACAAATTAGATACGTCGAACGACAAACAAGGATGGGACAAGAACGATGTCGCATGGGCAACTATTTCCGTAGTCCCGTCCAAGACCAGTCGCAACTTGTTTTAAATCTTTCCATTCTCTCCAATACTCTTTCATTTTGGTCATGCTTGTTCTTAAGAGTGTCCTGCCACACTTCTTACCGATGAGCTGCTCAAATTGGCCGTTAGTTCGACCAAGCTGAATGATTGATCACACATGTACTTGCGCTGATATGCAATCAATAGCTCTAATAATTGCTTCAACAAGGTATCATTCCAAGTGAATGAGTTGTCTTTTGATGGAACAAGAATTGCTCACCATCGAAATTGACAAGAATAAAAGCTAATTCGATAAATATTTAAGAGGGAAGTTTTTTAATCACAATATTACATGTGACAAAAAAGATGGTATTATTTTTGTTATGATATGTGGAAGAATAATAGTACTTGAGAGGAGGGAGAGAAAGAGAGAAATCATCTCAATTGCTTGTGTCTTCTCAAGTAGGGTTACAATGCCTTATATAGGCAAGGAATACAAAAGGATAAAGCCTACATAAAGTCATCAGCTCTTTGTTTTCCACCATGTGGGAGTTAGAGTAGATGAATGGGTTCTAAGGTGAAACATCCACAATTATGGTTTCATAACACTCCCCCTTGGATGTACACCTCTAACATTACAAACCGTCTCATTAAAAACCTCGCCTAGAAAAACCCAATGGGACAAAAAACTAGGACTAAAAGAAAAAGAGTACAAATGTTGTTTGATACGCTTTGATCATACTGCCTCGTTAAAAACCTTGTCAGGAAAACCCAGTGGGACAAAACCTGATCGAAGGTCCGGATTTTTAAATCCTAATCCTCGGAAAAAGAAATTTAAATATGAATTTAAATCGGGTTAACTAAAATCTCTTAAAATGAATTCCGGCATATAATTATTTTAAATGGGCTTTCATTCAGATTTATTTTCGCTTTCGCTTGCTAAAATTTGAAAGTATAATATAATTTTATTATTTGATTCAGTTCGAGAATTCGATTTCAATTTGAACTTTTAAGCTTTATATCTTTGGAGTCGGGTTAAAGTCGAGTGAGCGGGTTTCATGATTTATTTTATTATATTCTATTTCTTTTTCGGGATTTATTTTGTTCGGGTATTTTATTGGGGATCACACATTTTATTACTCCCTTCCCTTCTTCCAAAAATAGAGCAGCTCAGCTCTTTTGTCTCCTTCCCTTCTTCTTATCCAACAGCTCAGCAACAATGGCAGCAACACTGTGCCTCCCCTCTTACAACTAGAAGCTACCCCTATTGTCCTCTCCCACTTGTCTTCTAATGCTCTCTCTTACAACCCCAAATCCCACGCCAAAATCAGATATCAATCCCCCCTATTTTGCATTAGAAATCCCACCAAGACCCACAAAGACACCCATTCACCCCCTCTCTCTCGTCCCTCCTCTGCAGAACCCGGATTCCCATCCAAAAACCACCAGAGGACCACCACCACCTCCTCTCCGTTCAGTCACAGCAACCACCGTGACCACCCTTCTCCTCGTAAATCGCAGCCACCAGGGGTCGTCGCCGCCACCGATTGTAGCCGCTAGCAACCCCCGTCCCCATCCTCTGTCCCACCGGAGCTTCATCAGCCAAACTTTTGCAACCAGCAGCCTCCACGGATCTCCAGATCTTTACTCCTCCTCGTCCGACCTCGTCGTTGCCGAGCCACCAAATCGGAGCTTCCCCGGTTTCGAAGCCGCTAGAGTCGTCCCTGAGCACACCTGTTTTCCGTCCAGAAATCCGGTAAACCCCCTTTCACCTCCTTTCACTATAATACGACATAAAAGTCCACCTTTAAGCGATGTTCCCTCTTCCTAGGCCGAGAACGGCACAACTCCTTCTCCGACGAGCTCCAATCGCGGCTCCAACGACGATTTTCCGGCGAGAACTTCGAGCTTCGGTGAGCACTTCTCTCTCTCCCTCCTCCCTTGTCGCGTTTCGTTCTGGATTGTCTGGATGAGGTCGGAATCGGGGTTCAGTCGGGGTGGGTAAACCTCAGGCCGAAAGGCCGCCGGCAGGCCTGAGTTTCCTTCTTCTCCTTCCTTCGTTCTGTCGTCGATTGAACAGAGAGGGCTGCTCTTCAACTGGGAAAGGAGGCAGCTCCTGATTCCCTTGGATTGGGCTCGGTTCTGGGCCTGACCCGGGTATCTAATACGGGTTATATCATTTTATTGTTGGGCTTCCAGATTTGGGGAGAGATTAGACTCGGTTTCCCCTTTCCTATTGGATCCGGGTCGGTTTTCTGGGCTGGGCTTATTTCCATCCGAAATTTGGTCCTGATTTCGTTCTTTGTTTTGGTGTGGGAGAGTTGGGTTTGAGTGTGGTTTTAAAGTATATGTCACGTATTATATTATTTGTTATATGATATGATTTGTATTAAATCATACTCCCTCCGTTCCATAATACATGGTCTTTTGGTTTTCAGCACGTTTTTTAAGAAGCGGAAAACTCTATAAAATATTATTTTTTTAATTAATTTTTTTATATAATTTGATACTTATTAGTAACAAGTATCAAATTATATTAAAAAATTAATTAAAAAAATAACATTTTATAGAGTTTTTCGCTTCTTAAGAAACGTACTGAAAAGTAAAAGGACAAGTATTGTGGAACGGAGGTAGTAGTAGTTTATTGTGAGATACTATTATTCTGGATAATAAATATAATTTCTGATAATATTATATGTATATTTTAATTTGTTTAAACAAAAATGAATAGTATTATTTGGAATATGTATTTTATGATGTTTTAACATGTGATTAGGAATTTTAAAAGTGATTTGGTAGTTGTGACTTATAAATGGGGTTTATAAGATGGATTTAATTTGGTGGTTATTTTAGACAAATATTATTGGTAATTTAATTAAAAAGGGTTTTCAAGTCTTAGGAATTATCTCTTAAATGATTTATTATTTGAAGACTAAAATGCCGGAATTAATTCTATAATATGATTTTGAGGTATTGATTTTAAAGTTTAAATGTTTAAAATTGGGATTTTGTCTATGGCTTGATAATGTTGGTTTTGAGAAGGAAAGGAAGAATGATTTTGGTTGATGTTGATCATATCAACATCAACCAAAATCATTCTATAATGTAATAGTTATTGTACTGTTTTCTGTGCCCTATGACTGCTCATTCCTAACATGATTATGATCTATTGCCCGTGATGTTCTCCTTGTTACTCTATGGTGATCTCTCTTGCCTTCATGAACACTAGGTTGAACTCATTAAATGGCTCTTGACTATGCCCCTGCCCTGTCATGTATCGCTAGTATTATTCAGGACTTGTGATTTCTAAATGTATCTCGTCGTACAATTACATGTCGTTCTTAACCTACTATATAATCATTGTTGTCAGATATGATAATTACTATGTTGCTTTTATGTGTTCTCGTATGATGCTTCAGCTGATTGTCATGATGTACCTCGTTATGCTATGCTTGAACTCAATTGTTGATGAGTATATCATGTTCGTCCATCGTTCTTATACATGATACTTGTTATCCTCATTAAATCCCGCATGACTTTGAACCATACATGATTATTGCTGGTTCTGCATAGCTTACTTGAAGTTGCTAGGCATATCTGCTTTCATGGAGTGATAGACTACTAGCTTGCCTCATGTGTATCAGTATAGTGCTCGATTGTGTTTTTTAGAATGAATGTGTATGTCATTGTTCCTTGAGATAGGTACATGTTAGTGTGGTTTAAGGTATGTGGTATGCTCCATGATGAATTCGTGTTACTTGTCACGATTATAACCAAATAGACTTCCATAAGGGCATCGTTGCTATTCTCGGGTCGGAGTCTTGTCTCTTGTTGTCGTCTTTAGTGTCGGTCCGTGTTTGTTTCCAGAAGGGACTTTGGGTTGCTCGTCCTTCTCACTCCCCTATCCCTGCTAACTTAGACTCCGCGATACTTGGATGAGCGATCGCATGGGAAAGACAACGGAAGGTGGGATAACGATAGAGCGGCTCAGTAGAAGCGTGGGCCCATAACCCACGGGTCTCAGGATTAATGATGTCGGCAGAACAAGCACGTGTCGAGGATTGCGGTTACTGAGTGCGATATAACTTGCGAGCGAGAGTGTCTTTCGTTCGAATTGATAATCCTTCTGAATTTGTTGATGACAATATTGCACTGACCTGACGATGAGATTTATGTGTTGATGTGCTGACTTGGTGATGATTGTTGTCTGATTGTCTGTTGTCTATGATGATATGAATTGATACATTATAGTTCTAATATACCATGATGTCTTGACTTGTTGCTACGCTGAGTTGCTAAGGATGACCTAAATTTTTTTGCCTATAAAATGTGAAATGCAAATGCTGAGAACCTGAATTGTTTATTAGATAAGATTATGATGAAACTTGCTAGCTTGACTTGATTATGTGCATATATGATGATTGTAATAATGATTGAGCCTGACGGTAAATTGAGATTTATCGACGCAGTTGCAATGGTTAATGCTGAACTATTGATGCTATTGATATAAATGCTAGTTGATATGATGTGGTCCTTATGTGTAACAATGTCCATGATTGCTTCTTCTTTAAACTTGTGGGTGAGAGTTCTCTTGTAAAGTGGTTGATGAGTGGTAAAAGAATTCTAGGTGGATAAGATGATCGATGCTATTAGGATGCGAGTCGCGAGAGAGGGATGTTGGCTTAGGTAAGACTGAGTGAGCTTTGAGATTTATGGGAGGCAATGTTGGGGGTTCTGATGAGCTTCCAAGTGATGTTTGAGATGCTTCGGGTAGTACGAGGAGTGTAAGGAAGGGTTCGTGAATATCGAGGACATGGTATTAGAGAGTACTGGGGAGTGAAGTTAGAGATATGAGTTGGATTCTTAGAGGTGGATGGTGTGTGAGAGTGCTTAATGGAATGAGGGGTGAGATTGGAGTATCGGAATAATTGGGATTTCTTCAGGGGATTTTGTCGGAGTTAGTGTTGTTGAGTCTAGAAGATGATTAATCTTGGCTTGAGAGTGGAGATGGGTGAGTGGGAATTGTGTTTTATTTTGGCTGGTATAATGTGAGGAATTTTCTTGATTTTGTGATTTATTTATATCTGCTGGCATGATGTTAGATAACGACCATGATAAAACCTGAGATGGGATGACATTTTATGTTGATACGCAATATTGAAATCTAATTGATGGTGGCAAGTGTTATCATGATATATTGATGTTTTGTTATCCTGTTATGTTATTTTAGAAGCATGATAGGATATGTTGTGACATGATACATAAGATAATAATGTGTTATTATGTGAAAGCATGATGTTATGCTACATGGTCATTAAGCCCGATTAGGGATATGTTAAACGATGAATATGGCTTAGAGTATGAATATGACTTGTATATGTAAGATAATGGTGTCTAATTACTAAATGAATGTTATATGATATTGTGATGAGTTATAGTAATGTCTTTCGAGCATGTGACACCTTGATAATTGATATATTGGTTGATCTTCCCTTTTTGTCGAATCTTAACGGCATGACGTGTTGTGTTGATGTGTTGAGAATGAGTTTTGATTCGTTGACTCTATAGTAAGGAGGTACCTTTTATGACTTTGGTGTGATATCGAGATGTGTGTAATCATTTTGGCATAGATGCATATTAGGACCTTTAGTATGATGTGGAGATGTTGATGTGATCTTGTGACACTGTGTTGGCATATGTTTGAGACTTGTCGTATGATGTACTCGTTGAGGATCGATTGGTTATGTGGTTATGCATTGCTTATGGCTTGTGGATCTTGCTTGAATGGAGACTGATAGATTTATTTGATTCTGGAAACTAGGAAGAGAATATGGGATTAGCCCTTAGAGGTGGATGATTCCACCTCCGAGCTTCTGAAATTGATTGATTGTTATGCGGGAAACTGATTTGGTTTTGGAGGATTTTGACGAAATTTTGATCGGAAGGGTTTTACTTGTTTTGGTGGAAAGTTGTTTGGTAAACGCCTTATTAGAAGATTTTGAGCGGTTTGAAACGGTTTGAAAAGGAATTACCCGAAATTTTAAAGAAACGTTACCGAGAATTTCAACGATTTTGAGGCCAATCTTTTCCACTTGCGGAATTACCTTTGAGATTTTTTTACACCCGGGCTTATATTATAATGCCTCACGAAGTGGATACAAGCATTTTATAGGGGCGCATATAGAATGCTTGCTAAGACCCAGTAGAGACGCTATGATTGTTTTTCGAGTTATGAGGTGACCGAAAGGTCGGGGTAAGGGTGTGATACGAGCCCATATCGCATACTTGCTACGCCCGATTGGGAATATTATGATCACGTCAAGGGTACTGTAGGGATCTCATACGGGCTCTATGAGATGTTTACAAAATCAATGGCATGATCCTTGGACTCACCAATTTGAAACTTCATCCCCATGTTTTAGAGCGATTTTAGTCTCGAGGACGAGACTTATTTTTAGAGGTGGATGATGTAAAGGCCCGGATTTTTAAATCCTAATCCTCGGAAAAAGAAATTTAAATATGAATTTAAATCGGGTTAACTAAAATCTCTTAAAATGAATTCCGGCATATAATTATTTTAAATGGGCTTTCATTCAGATTTATTTTCGCTTTCGCTTGCTAAAATTTGAAAGTATAATATAATTTTATGATTTGATTCAGTTCGAGAATTCGATTTCAATTTGAAGTTTTAAGCTTTATATCTTTGGAGTCGGGTTAAAGTCGAGTGAACGGGTTTCATGAGTTATTTTATTATAATCTATTTCTTTTTCGGGATTTATTTTGTTCGGGTATTTTATTGGGGATCACACATTTTATTACTCCCTTCCCTTCTTCCGAAAATAGAGCAGCTCGGCTCTTTTGTCTCCTTCCCTTCTTCTTATCCAACAGCTCAGCAACAATGGCAGCAACACTGTGCCTCCCCTCTTACAACTAGAAGCTACCCCCATTGTCCTCTCCCACTCGTCTTCTAATGCTCTCTCTTACAACCCCAAATCCCACGCCAAAATCAGATTTCAACCCCCCTATTTTGCATTAGAAATCCCACCAAGACCCACAAAGACACCCATTCACCCCCTCTCTCTCGTCCCTCCTCTGCAGAACCCGGATTCCCATCCAAAAACCACCAGAGGACCACCACCACCTCCTCTCCGTTCAGTCGCAGCAACCACCGTGACCACCCTTCTCCTCATAAATCGCAGCCACCAGGGGTCGTCGCCGCCACCGATTGTAGCCGCTAGCAACCCCCGTCCCCATCCTCTGTCCCACCGGAGCTTCATCAGCCAAACTTTTGCAACCAGCAGCCTCCACAGATCTCCAGATCTTTACTCCTCCTCGTCCGACCTCGTCATTGCCGAGCCACCAAATCGGAGCTTCCCCGGTTTCGAAGCCGCTAGAGTCGTCCCTGAGCACACCTGTTTTCCGTCCAGAAATCCGGTAAACCCCCTTTCACCTCCTTTCACTGTAATACGACATAAAAGTCCACCTTTAAGCGATGTTCCCTCTTCCTAGGCCGAGAACGGCACAACTCCTTCTCCGACGAGCTCCAATCGCGGCTCCAACGACGATTTTCCGGCGAGAACTTCGAGCTTCGGTGAGCACTTCTCTCTCTCCCTCCTCCCTTGTCGCGTTTCATTCTGGATTGTCTGGATGAGGTCGGAATCGGGGTTCAGTCGGGGTGGGTAAACCTCAGGCCGAAAGGCCTGGGTTTCCTTCTTCTCCTTCCTTCGTTCTGTCGTCGATTGAGATTTATGGGAGGCAATGTTGGGGGTTCTGATGAGCTTCCAAGTGATGTTTGAGATGCTTCGGGTAGTACGAGGAGTGTAAGGAAGGGTTCGTGAATATCGAGGACATGGTATTAGAGAGTACTGGGGAGTGAAGTTAGAGATATGAGTTGGATTCTTAGAGGTGGATGGTGTGTGAGAGTGCTTAATGGAATGAGGGGTGAGATTGGAGTATCGGAATAATTGGGATTTCTTCAGGGGATTTTGTCGGAGTTAGTGTTGTTGAGTCTAGAAGATGATTAATCTTGGCTTGAGAGTGGAGATGGGTGAGTGGGAATTGTGTTTTATTTTGGCTGGTATAATGTGAGGAATTTTCTTGATTTTGTGATTTATTTATATCTGCTGGCATGATGTTAGATAACGACCATGATAAAACCTGAGATGGGATGACATTTTATGTTGATACGCAATATTGAAATCTAATTGATGGTGGCAAGTGTTATCATGATATATTGATGTTTTGTTATCCTGTTATGTTATTTTAGAAGCATGATAGGATATGTTGTGACATGATACATAAGATAATTGTAATATAATTTCTTTGATCGACCTTTCTCTGTTCTGATCTTCGATGTCCAATGCCCTTTTCCTCTCCTTCTTCGTATCTATATAGCTCTTCCTCATCTTACTCGATCCCTTGATTTGCTCCTAATTAAGACCTTCCTTAATTACCTCCTTGCCGAATTTGGGTAGATTTGACCCTAACGGCTATATCATTTAATGTGAGAGATTTCATTCATTGTTAACTCCCATTATTATTATTTTGGGGACATCTTATGCTTATCAACAGCCCCTCAGATAGCCTTATTGCGACCTCGTGATAGGGGTATCTGATCCACGATTCAATTGACGTCACTGTTTTCGAATGTCCGGGCTGCGGACACTGCCTTCGTGAACTCTAAATAGCGACCTTGAATGGTCAGTTGCGATGATTTTACCAGTCTTAGATCACGATTTGGATCGGCCGCAAGGGGCGATTTCGTTGGCCTTAAGTGGCGATTCAGATTGGTCGTTAGTGCCGATTTCGTTGGCCTTAAGTGGCGATTCGGATTGGCCGTAAGTGGCGATTTCGTTGGCCTTAAGTGGCGATTCGGATTGGCCGTAAGTGGCGATTTCGTTGGCCTTAAGTGGCGATTCGGATTGGCCGTAAGTGGCGATTTCGTTGGCCTTAGGTGGCGATTCGAATTGGCCGTAAGTGGCGATTTCGTTGGCCTTAAGTGGCGATTCGGATTGACCGTAAGTGGCGATTTCATTGGCCTTAAGTGGCGATAATAACCGGGGCCTCGTTAAAACCTCTCCATGGGAAAACCTCTTGGGAAAAAACCACATGGAGAGGAAAAAGAGTACCCCTTTATTGTAGTTCTTAATTACATACATCATACGGTTTATATTGAGCAGGCAAGTGACATCAAATATAATAGAACTTTAGATGGAAAGCATTCCACGCTCGAGGCAAGGATTTACATGCGGCATCAGCAAGCTTGTAGGCTCCTTTGCCCAGCACATCCGTCACCATGTATGGGCCCTCCCAGTTCGGACCGAGCTTTCCGTCAACCGGATCGCGGGTGTTAGAGAGCACGCGTCGTAACACATAGTCCCCGACTCGAAAGTTGCGTGGACGCACACACCGACCGTGGATTCGCATCAAGCCCCGTTGGTATGCTTCTAGTTTCACTGTTGAGCGCTCTCTTCTTTCCTGCAGTAGATCCAGATTCATCTGCAAAGCTTGATCATTACCTCCTTGCTCGTAGGCCTCGGTACGGATTGTCGGAAGGCCAACCTCCAAGGGGATAACCGCTTCTGTCCCATAGGCTAGTGCAAATGGAGACTCGCCGGTGGAGGTTCGGGGCGTGGTTCTATAAGCCCAAAGGACAGCCGGTAGCTCGTCTGCCCAACCCCCTTTTGCTTTCTCGAGTCTCTTTTTCAGCCCATCCACGATCACCTTATTAGTCGCCTCGGCTTGACCGTTAGCCTGCGGGTAAGCCACGGATGAGTAGAAGTTCTTGATTCCGTAGCCTGCACAAAAAGACTTGAAAGAAGTGCTATTAAATTGAGTTCCGTTATCGGAAATTAAAGCATAAGGGATCCCGAATCGTGTGATTATGTGCTCCCACACAAACTTCCTTGTGTCGACGTCTCTAATCCCGACAAGAGCTTTGGCTTCTACCCACTTAGTGAAATAGTCGGTAGCCGTTATCATGTATCGTCGATTCCCATGCGCCTTTGGAAAGGGCCCGACCAGGTCTAAGCCCCATTGAGCGAAGGGCCACGGACTAGTGATGGGGTGCAAGTCTCCGGCCGACTGTCGGATGAGCTTGGCGAACCTTTGGCACTTTTCGCATCGCCTAGCATAGCACTCCGCATCCTTTTGCATATATGGCCACCAATAGCCTTGGGTTATTGCTCGCATCGCAAGAGATCTCCCCGCTGCGTGAACCCCGCACACACCCTCGTGGATCTCAAACAAAACGTTCTCTACCTTGGCTGGATGAACGCACAATAGATAGGGACCCGTGAAAGATCTTCGATACAATGACTTGCCCGGGGATAGCCAGTAGCGTGAAGCTTGCAATCTAACTCGTCTCGCCTCCCTTCGATCTTCCGGTAGCTCTTCACGATCCAAATAGGCCATGATCGGATCCATCCAAGTGGGCTCGCCCTCGGAAATGTGCACGCCCTTGAGCTGGACACTCGGCTCTTCAAGGATCTCTACTTGTATTATGTACCTCTCATTTTCTTTGCTAGCCGAAGCCAACGTTGCCAAGGCATCAGCTATCTCATTTTTCTCCCTTGGAATTTGCTTAATTGAATACTCTTGGAAATTGTTTAGCAGGTCCCTTGCCTTCTCCATATATGCCGACATCCTAGGAGCCTTAGCTTCGAACTCGCCCCGAACCTGGCCTACGATCAACTGCGAATCCGAATAGACTGTGATCCCGTGTGCCCCCTGATCTAGCGCAGATTGCAGCCCCAATATAACGACTTCATACTCGGCGTCATTGTTAGTTGCTGAGAAGCCCAATTTGACAGCGGTTCGGACTACCTCCCCGGCCGGTGAAATCAATACCAGTCCAGCTCCTGATCCTCTGCGAGTCGTTGAGGCATCCACTTGCAATTCCCATGATCCTTGCTCTCCCAACCGAGCCTGCCACACAGCTTCGCCGATGGTCGCAGATTCACTTGCAAACTCGGCCACAAAATCAGCCAACACCTGCGCCTTTATGGCTGTCCTAGGTATGAAATGAACCTCGTATTGGCCTAGCTCCACTGCCCATCGAGCCACCCGGCCGGACAGGTCCGAACTTGCCAAGAGTGATTTCAACGGGTGGGCTGTCACCACATTAATCGGATGCGCTTGGAAGTAGTGATTCAACTTCCGGGCAGCCACCACCAACGACAATAGCAGCCTCTCCAGCGGCGTGTACCTCGTCTCTGCGTCCAACAGTGCCTTGCTAATGTAATAGATGGGTCGCTGAACCTTGGCTTCCTCCTTGATGAGGACTGCGCTGACTGCGTGCTCGGACACGGCCAAATATAAACTGAGCGTATCTCCGGGTCTTGGCGTCACTAGTACCGGCGGCGATTGCAAATATCGCTTCAATCCTTCCAAAGCCTGCTCACACTCCTCATCCCATTGGAACAACCGATCACCTTTTAATAATTTGAAGAAGGGGCTACATTTGTCTGAAGATCGACTAATGAACCGGTTTAGAGCGGCGGCCATTCCGGCGAGTTTCTGCACGTCTCTTACACTTCTCGGGCTCCTTAACTGCTGCAGCACCTTGATCTGATCGGGGCTTGCCTCTATGCCCCTTCGCGTCACCAAATGTCCTAAGAACTTACCCGAGCTCACCCCGAAGGCACACTTGGAGGCGTTCAGGCGCAGGTTGATGGCTCTCATCTTGTCGAAGACAACCTGTAGATCATCGAGATGAGTGTGTTCCTCCTTGCTCTTCACTACCATATCGTCGATATACACCTCCACTTTGTGTCCGATCATATCTCCGAATAAGCTCACAATCATGCGTTGGTATGTTGCTCCGACGTTCTTTAGCCCGAAGGGCATCACCTTGTAGCAATAAATACCTCTTGGAGTCATGAAGGCGGTCTTTTCTTGATCGTGTTCAGACATCGGGATCTGGTGATATCCTCTATATGCATCCAAGAAGCTCATCCGAGCGTGTCCTGAAGTAGCGTCGACCAGCTGATCAATCTTCGGAAGCGAAAATAAATCTTTCGGGCACGCCTTATTCAGATCGGTGAAGTCGACACATACCCTCCAGTCGCCGCTCTTCTTCTTTACCACTATTGTATTCGCTACCCATGTGGGATAACGGACTTCTCGGACAGCATCGGCTTCTATCAACTTATCGAGCTCGGCTAGGACGACTTCCGTATGTTGGAGCGACGACCTTCTAGCACGCTGGACAACTGGTCTAGCCTCGGGGTGAACATTAAGCTGATGACAAGCTACTCGCGGATGTAACCCCGACATGTCGTAGGGACTCCAAGCAAACAAGTCCCGATTACGCCGTAGAAGACCCACTAAGGACTCCTGCTCATCACCTGTCACGTTAGCTCCAATTAAAAAATATTTAGATGGCTCTACATCACTTACAGTGACTTTGTGCAAATCTTCAATTGATTTCTCATTAGGTGGTAAGCCCACTTCCTCCAGTACTTGCGGCGTCGATCGAATGGTGTATGAACTCGGTTGGCCTCCATCGGTCTTTAGGCACTGTCTAGCAGTCAACTGATCACCCCGAACTCGAACCAACCTTCCTTCGTGTGAAAACTGAATCATTTGATGGAGGGTGGAGTGCACTGCACCCATGTCGTGGATCCATGGCCGCCCGACGATCACGTTGTATGAAGATGGCACATCCACGACATAAAACTCTGTGCTGATCGCCTTTCCGCTGAGTAGTACTACCTCTCTCATTACGCCCTTAGGCCACACGGGGAATGAACTGAGACCGACGAGCTGCGTTGTTGCCGGCATCAAATCTTGCTGCGACTTTCCAAGCTTAATGAAGGTGTCATAAAACATGATATCCACTGAGCTCCCTGAATCTACAAGCACTCGTCGCACCTCGAAGTGGCCAATTGAAAGTGTCAAAATTAGCGGGTCGTTGTGCGGAAGCTGGACCCCCTCAAGGTCAGCCTCGGTAAAATTCAGAGCGGCGCTCAAGAGCTCCTTTTGCCGCTTTGTGTCCCTGTTCTCGGTCCTCCATACCTCGAGTGAATGGCAGCTTCTCTTGTATCGATGTCGGTCCTCTCCCTTTCTACCCGGCTTTACATCCACCATGTAGATCACTTGTTTCTGTCCACCAGCCCCTCGCTCTCGTCTCTGCCGATCGACGTCAGTCGGCTTCTTGTCGAGCCCCACCGCTGGCTTGTCTTCGATAAACTCCTTCAAGTGGCCCTTTTCCACTAGGTACTCCAAGTATTGCTTTAGGGTCCTACAGTCCTCCGTCATATGCCCCTACTCATGATGAAAGGAACAAAACTTACTCATGTCACGATCAGTTGGATCCCCTCGCATCTTACTCGGCCATCGAAAAAATGGCTTGTCTTTGATCTGCCTGAGGATCCGATAAATAGGAGCCTTAAACACCGTGCTAACGGCAGCATTCGGCATCCTAGGGGGCAGCCCCCTGTCACGAAACAAATTTCTTTCACGGTGATCCTTCTCTCGATTTGTATCAAAGCCATTGTGCCTCTTGCCGGGTGAAGTCGGGCGGGCTTCAGATGCTCCTTTTCTATCTTCCTCTAGCTTAGAATATTGTCGAACGCGCTCTTGCAATTCGGATACACTTGCGGGGGTTCTCAATGTCAAACTTTCTCTCAACCGGCACTCCCTCGGCAAGGCTAGACGGAATGTCGCCACTGCTGTACCCTCATCACAAGCATCAATGTCCGAGTAGCTCTCAAAGAAGCGCGAGGAGAACTGCCTCAATGACTCGCTTCGCCGCTGTCGGATTGCAAATAGAGTGTCAATCGACACTGGATCTCGACTATTCGCGATGTACCTTGCAACGAAGCTTTGGGCCAGCTGATTCCATGAGGCAATTGAATTGGGAGGCATAGCGTGGAACCACTTCGAGGTTGTTTTCCCTAAACTGGCAGGGAACATTTTACACATTATACCGTTGTTTTCAATCCACAATGCCATTTTATGGGTATATAAGGCCACATGATTAATAGGGTCAGATTTGCCATCATATAACTCGAAAGTTGGAGCCGAGAACTTATCTGGTGGGCGTTGCTCTCGAATGCGTCTGACGAATGGAGTCGAGGTCATCTGTGACAACTTTGCTTCAGCTTGCTCCTGAGCCGAGACTAACGATCCGCCTTGATTCGCGAAGAGTTTCATCAGCCTCTCTTCCGTTCGTTGGAGGTGCTCTGATCGTCGGTGTCGCCTGCGAGACCCCTCTTCCTGGCCTCTCCTATGGTCCCATTCTCTCTCTCGACCATGCTCTGGTGAATTCCCATCCGCATCATACTCGGACCACTCGTGCTCTGGAATCTCGTCATCGACAATGTCCTCGTGGGGTGCCTCTGTTCGTCCTGCATCTGCTCGATCGCCCCGCTTACGGTGCGAATTCACCCTAGGTCCCATCCATCGCTCTCCTTCCTGGATCGCCTTGCGCCCACGACGCCGATCGTACTCTATTCCACTGGCTTCGTCGTGATACCGGGCTGTTCGTTCTCCCTGCTTTGTTAAACCGCCGTCGATGACGCTAGCCAGCCGAAAGGCCTCTCCTCCAGCCTCCTCCCTAGGGCGCTTGCCATAAGCCTTCTCGAGGCGTGCATTCTGGCGGCGCAAGGCAGCGAGCTCCTCTTGCGAGGCCTCAAGCTGTCGACTCTTCTCTGCCAATTCCCTCTCCAAATCGGTCTCTTGGCGGAGATCGTCGTTTTCTTCAGCAATGGGATCGTGTACTTCGACCATCCCTTCGTTTCCCACAAACGGCGCCAATTTGTAATATAATTTCTTTAATCGACCTTTCTCTGTTCTGATCTTCGATGTCCAATGCCCTTTTCCTCTCCTTCTTCGTATCTATATAGCTCTTCCTCATCTTACTCGATCCCTTGATTTGCTCCTAAATAAGACCTTCCTTAATTACCTCCTTGCCGAATTTGGGCAGATTTGACCCTAACGGCTATATCATTTAATGTGAGAGATTTCATTCATTGTTAACTCCCATTATTATTATTTTGGGGACATCTTATGCTTATCAATAATAATGTGTTATTATGTGAAAGCATGATGTTATGCTACATGGTCATTAAGCCCGATTAGGGATATGTTAAACGATGAATATGGCTTGGAGTATGAATATGACTTGTATATGTAAGATAATGGTGTCTAATTACTAAATGAATGTTATATGATATTGTGATGAGTTATAGTAATGTCTTTCGAGCATGTGACACCTTGATAATTGATATATTGGTTGATCTTCCCTTTTTGTCGAATCTTAACGGCATGACGTGTTGTGTTGATGTGTTGAGAATGAGTTTTGATTCGTTGACTCTATAGTAAGGAGGTACCTTTTATGACTTTGGTGTGATATCGAGATGTGTGTAATCATTTTGGCATAGATGCACATTAGGACCTTTAGTATGATGTGGAGATGTTGATGTGATCTTGTGACACTGTGTTGGCATATGTTTGAGACTTGTCGTATGATGTACTCGTTGAGGATCGATTGGTTATGTGGTTATGCATTGCTTATGGCTTGTGGATCTTGCTTGAATGGAGACTGATAGATTTATTTGATTCTAGAAACTAGGAAGAGAATATGGGATTAGCCCTTAGAGGTGGATGATTCCACCTCCGAGCTTCTGAAATTGATTGATTGTTATGCGGGAAACTGATTTGGTTTTGGAGGATTTTGACGAAATTTTGATCGGAAGGGTTTTACTTGTTTTGGTGTAAAGTTGTTTGGTAAACGCCTTATTAGAAGATTTTGAGCGGTTTGAAACGGTTTGAAAAGGAATTACCCGAAATTTTAAAGAAACGTTACCGAGAATTTCAACGATTTTGAGGCCAATCTTTTCCACTTGCGGAATTACCTTTGAGATTTTTTTACACTCGGGCTTATATTATAACGCCTCACGAAGTGGATACAAGCATTTTATAGGGGCGCATATAGAATGCTTGCTAAGACCCAGTAGAGACGCTATGATTGTTTTTCGAGTTATGAGGTGACCGAAAGGTCGGGGTAAGGGTGTGATACGAGCCCATATCGCATACTTGCTACGCCCGATTGGGAATATTATGATCACGTCAAGGGTACTGTAGGGATCTCATACGGGCTCTATGAGATGTTTACAAAATCAATGGCATGATCCTTGGACTCACCAATTTGAAACTTCATCCCCATGTTTTAGAGCGATTTTAGTCTCGAGGACGAGACTTATTTTTAGAGGTGGATGATGTAAAGGCCCGGATTTTTAAATCCTAATCCTCGGAAAAAGAAATTTAAATATGAATTTAAATCGGGTTAACTAAAATCTCTTAAAATGAATTCCGGCATATAATTATTTTAAATGGGCTTTCATTCAGATTTATTTTCGCTTTCGCTTGCTAAAATTTGAAAGTATAATATAATTTTATGATTTGATTCAGTTCGAGAATTCGATTTCAATTTGAAGTTTTAAGCTTTATATCTTTGGAGTCGGGTTAAAGTCGAGTGAACGGGTTTCATGATTTATTTTATTATAATCTATTTCTTTTTCGGGATTTATTTTGTTCGGGTATTTTATTGGGGATCACACATTTTATTACTCCCTTCCCTTCTTCCGAAAATAGAGCAGCTCGGCTCTTTTATCTCCTTCCCTTCTTCTTATCCAACAGCTCAGCAACAATGGCAGCAACACTGTGCCTCCCCTCTTACAACTAGAAGCTACCCCCATTGTCCTCTCCCACTCGTCTTCTAATGCTCTCTCTTACAACCCCAAATCCCACGCCAAAATCAGATTTCAACCCCCCTATTTTGCATTAGAAATCCCACCAAGACCCACAAAGACACCCATTCACCCCCTCTCTCTCGTCCCTCCTCTGCAGAACCCGGATTCCCATCCAAAAACCACCAGAGGACCACCACCACCTCCTCTCCGTTCAGTCGCAGCAACCACCGTGACCACCCTTCTCCTCATAAATCGCAGCCACCAGGGGTCGTCGCCGCCACCGATTGTAGCCGCTAGCAACCCCCGTCCCCATCCTCTGTCCCACCGGAGCTTCATCAGCCAAACTTTTGCAACCAGCAGCCTCCACAGATCTCCAGATCTTTACTCCTCCTCGTCCGACCTCGTCATTGCCGAGCCACCAAATCGGAGCTTCCCCGGTTTCGAAGCCGCTAGAGTCGTCCCTGAGCACACCTGTTTTCCGTCCAGAAATCCGGTAAACCCCCTTTCACCTCCTTTCACTGTAATACGACATAAAAGTCCACACTTAAGCGATGTTCCCTCTTCCTAGGCCGAGAACGGCACAACATAGTCTTAGGACAGGTTCTTCCGTGACACTTGTATCTTTACTCTGTTTTCGCTTTACTTCCGTTTGAAATGGATTCCGCGACATAGTCTTAGGACAGGTCAAGGGTACCCAACGGCCCTTCGATGTTTTTAGGGTTTGAAATCCCCCTTTATTATTGACCTTAAAATTGAATTTGAAACCTCGACCTGTACCTGGATTGCAAGATCCGAACAAGGGGTTTTATCCCTTGAAACGTAACCCGGAAATCAT
This sequence comes from Persicaria tinctoria, assembly GCA_037127255.1. Classification (NCBI taxonomy): domain Eukaryota; kingdom Viridiplantae; phylum Streptophyta; class Magnoliopsida; order Caryophyllales; family Polygonaceae; genus Persicaria; species Persicaria tinctoria. The sequence continues at coordinate 17,773,944 of JBANSL010000008.1, forward strand.
AATTCTGGGCCGTTACATGCTCTCTTTTGGAGATAATTAGGGAGATGTTATTATGTCAAATTCGAAATGCAAACTAGCTTACATGGGCCCATTTGACTAACAACTCTTCTAGGTCGTCGTGAGCTACCTTATGCTCAACAATGTGTTTGATAACATTCTCTACCTTATGTTTCATATGACCAAAGTGTTAAGGCATCTATAATATTGGAATTACACTGGTCTATATGATAATGTTCTGTAGTTGTCTCATTGAATCCAATCAATAGACATTAGAGACTTTGCATTTACTCTCAATATAGATGGTCTTATTGTTGATATTGCCAAGATGATAGACCATATATGTTCGGTCACCCTTATTGAGGATCTTCGGGTCCTAGGATCTTCTGGTCCCTTCTAGTGGGTGTGTATGTTAATGTCAATGATCCCGCCCATCATTGATTCACATGAATGACCGAATGCCACAAAGAAAAACATTTTGTCATTAACTAACTTCTGGTTAGTGATAAATTTCAATGGGATAAATGAGTGTCAAATAAACGATATATATACATTCTCACTCTGTAAGACTTGTTTCTGGCTAGTCATATGAGATATTGGTGTTCAATACCATGTCAATTCATACATATGTGCCATTGTTACTTCAGGTAACAAGATCAGTGCTCTTCTGGAGCTATATGGTATTCATCTTGGTTTTCCATTCAAGATTGTTTGAGAAAACTTCGGGTTTTCAAAGTTGTTTGACACTTATAAAACCATAATATTCAACCATTGAACTTTGTATATGGTGATCCAATCATTTAATTTAGATGCCACTAAATGGGTATTGTCAGAATTTTCGTTGATGTCATACTTCAGGTATGATTCATTTATAATGTTCTCCAAGACATTTAGGAATAACCGTATAACAGACCTAGCTATAAGCCACAACAATAACTTTGGTCAAGCGCTTAACCACAACCTCTTTCACACCCTCTATCGGAGGGGCATGCTTCAGGCAATGCTTAGAGGATAATCAGGAAGTGACATTCTTAACCGGATCGTGTTATGTGGTTACTTCTATTGGTTGTATCAACCAGACAAAAATAGTTCTGAATATGATAAAACCCACATTCCATGTACTTCTTCAGGAGTACAAATGATAAAATTAGGATCATATACTCTTCTGGAGTTTGTGAAATCCTTTACTCTTCTAGAGTTCATAAAATATTCTTTACTCTTCAGGAGTTAATAAAAATCAACCAGTAGAGTCTTCAGGCTCTTAGATTGGTGTTGCAAAACTTAACAATCTACAGGATTGTGGTAAACATTTCTCCTAAATGTTCATCTACTTCGGGAGATGCGCTCGTTCATCTACTTCGGGAGATGATATATAAATTTAACAATTTTATTTACTTCAGGAGTAATTCATCTACTTCGGGAGATGAAAAATAATTAAAATAAACATAAAAATAAGATAAATGAAATAAATAAATAATTCATCACTTCAGGGATGAAATTCGATCGGTTATCACTTCAGGGATATAATAAAATAACATCCACTTCAGGGGATACGACCGATTGATCAAATCGCTTCAGGGATTGAGATTCCGCTTCAGGGGATACTACAACTTCGATTGATTCAATCACTTCAGGGATTGAGATTACTTTATCCGCTTCATGGGATACTACAAATTCGATTGATTCAATCACTTCGGGGATTGAAATTACTTCAATTGATTCAACCACTTCGGGGATTGAATTTGTTCGATTAATTCAACCACTTCAGGGGTTGATATAATTTATATTTACACATCATCTTCGGGGATGTTTTTATACTTCACAGGGGCAAAATATTGTTGTGAGCCTAATTTGCCATGTTTTATATATATCTTTTATATCGATTTCTGCATGCATTTCATGCATTTGGGTTAGAATGATACAAAATATGTGTAGTTTATGCTTAGTTGTTATATATGGAGGTCTACACAAGTTTTTGTCATATTTCGCAGAAATCGGACGCATTTTGGAGCTTAATGGAAAGTCATGGAGAAGCCAAGAATGGTGCAGCTGGAGAGAAGGCCAATTTCCGGTTTACATCGTTCTGAATTAGGCTGTGATGTCTTCATGAGAGTTGTAGTCCTCGGAAAGAGCTTTCCAACGCATGGTCATATGCGTCAATCCGACAACCGAGGCAGCGGGAAAGTGCGTTTTACGAACAGAGCTGGAAGCTGAGAAAAGAACTCGACGTCGACAAGAGTTGTCGACATCGACAAGTATCCAAAACTCGACATGAGCACTGGAAGACGAAGTCGAGTTGACTGAACTCAAGACCAAAATGTTGTCGATGTCGAGGAAAGTTGTCGACATCGAGAAGACATGTCGAGCATTCCAGAAGCCGAGATCGAGGAGAAGTCCGAAGAGAAAGGAGATTACTTGCAAGCCAAGGTTCGACGAATTCTATCCGAATCTATCAAGATCTATCAAGACCAAAGAAGATGTCCATTAGATATAGTTCTAGTCTATCTATTTTATTTAATTACACTATGTTATTTATTTATCATTAAGTTTTAGATATAGCTTTTAGATATAGATATAGTTGTTCTATCCTTGAGTAGCGAGGATTAGAAGCCTATAAATAAGGCCCTAGGGGGCTCAGTTTTATTCATTCAATTTTCAGAGAGAAGTAAGTAGGAGAAGTAGAGAGAGAGAGAGAGTGAGCAGCCGGTTGGAGTTGTAAAGCGAGAGCGGAGTTGGCTTCGAGCGGTTGTAAACTGTAGTTTATTTTAATGCAAGTTTCTTTCACCAATTCAATGTCTGTTATTGCGATGAGGCGTGAGTAGTCCACCCACTTCTGGGGCTAGGGTGAGCTCGACGGTGGCCATGTGAGGCGATGCGATAAAGGTCAGATCTTTTGTGCAATTTGTCTTCTATCCCTATGAGCATGATTCTTTTGCGAGAGTTGAAGGTGATCCTTGTTTGTGTTATTGAAGCGAAAGTGATCTTAATGCAACTTGGATTAATTATGTGAAAAGGGTTAGTAACAATTAAGGGTTTATGCGAGAGCCTCTATATTCCTATTTGTTAATAACGAAAGTTATTTAGATGGAAAGCATGATCTTTTATGCCTTTATGTGTTACTTTGCATGGTTACCGTTGTGGTGTTGAAACCCTAGCCTTGGAAGTCCTTTAGTTTATTAAGTTCATTCCGTTAAAGTTTGTTTCTATGTTCGAAAAGCATTTGCATTTAAATTTTTGTTCTTATCGATCCCGGGAAAGTTGTCGACATCGAGTTCACTTGTCGACGTCGAGAACTTTTTGCTGAAGTCGAGTTTTCTATTTTGTCGATCTGTGTCTTGTCGAGAATATCTTGTCGATAAGCCTTCTGTGTTGAGTACTTCTCGATATCGAGGACTTCTGTGTCGACAAGATTCGGTCGAGTTCTTCTTTCGAGTACTTTGTTGCGGTCTTTGTCGAGTTGCTTTACTTGCTTTGCTTTATTTCTTGCTTTCTGTCTTTTATTTGCTTTTGTTTTAGTTGCCCTTGCCGGGATTATTTGTTTCTATTTTATTTCTGCTTCTGCTTGTGTTTCTGCGTTGTTCTGCTGCTACTGTGAGAATCTGATAGCTACCTGAGAATTGCTGACATGTTTCCTCGTGGATTCGATCCTGACTTTTCTCTTACTACAACGGGAGGAAGTCTTGTAATTATTTGCTGGAACAGGGGAGTCGTTCTAAACCATATTCTATTCTATACTTGACTTACTCCTGCAACAACACTCCTTCGCTTCAAATATGCACTGTTGCGTTAATTGTAAGCAGAACCCTAGCACGTCCTTACAGATGTGCTAGGGTTTAGGGTTTGGCTAGGGTTTTAGGGTTTGGCTAGGTTAGGGTTTAGGGTAAGGAAACTGCACGTGGTCAAGGACGTGCTGCACGTCGTTGACCACGTGCTACACGTCGTCAACAACGTGCAACACGTCCTTAAGGACGTGCAGTTTCGACAAACCCTAAAACCCTAGCCAAACTCTAAACCATAGCACGTCTTTAAGGTAGTTGTATCAAGTATGAGGATATGGATTTCCAAGGTAGTCGCAAGAGTATCGATCTACTTCGACAATCTGTTTTTGTGCCCCTTCACAAATCCCAAGGGAAGTTCCTAACCAAAATATGCAGGAAAACATTATAAACAACATACACAAGTAGGCGGTCGGTGGAAGCCTCTGGCACGACTCGTGTGTGCCGGATGTAGAAGCCTCTGGCACGGCTGAAGTAGAAGTTGTTGGCGGCACGACCGAAGTAGAAGTCTCCGGAACGGCTGAAGTAGATGCCTCCGAGATGGTCGGTGGAACACGAGTAGGCGGTCTACCCATGTCGGCCCGTCGCCCACCGACTACGTCGGTAATACAGCTACTCAAAACATCAGCGGGCTCTAAAGAAGGCTGCAACCCCATCATCGCATCGCCCGTTGCCGGGGAGGCAATCAATCGCGCCTTAGGTAGTCAGTTCTCACTGTTTATTTGAGTTACTTTTCAGGTGTATGCGCCGTTCTGGTATCCCACCTGAATATTACGGTTTAGACGAACCAGAGCGCCTTCTACACATCAGAAATAGACTGCAAAGAGCCATGGAGGACGCTGAAACACAGGAGCAGCTGATCGCTAGGCTTACCAGGGATCTAGCCGCCAGGGATGCTGCTCTCGCCGCTGAGAAAGCAGCAAGGGAGCAAGCACAGGCTGAGCTTGCCCAATATCCAACCACGGCGGAGGACTACATGCACCCAGCTCTCGTCATGCCTGAATCGCCGATTCTAATCCCTGAAAACTCTTTTGAAATTCGCACTCAATTTCTTATAGAGCTTAAAAATAATGTCTTTTACGGCAAATTTAATGAGTGTCCTCTTGAACATATTACTAATTTTCATGATATGTGTCGTACTCTTGCAGAAGGCACAACCTTGGAATATGTCAAGATGAAATCTTTTCGCTGGTCTCTCGCTGGGCCTGCACTGAAATGGCTGGAAGGGCTGAAAGCAAGATCACTCACAACCTGGGCCCAAGTAGAGCAAGAATTTCTGAACAAATTCTTCCCACCTGCCAAAACAACATATCTCCGCCAGAAAATCACCGCCTTTAAGCAGCGGAAAGGGGAACCGCTGGCAAAGACATGGGAGCGCTACAAGGAACTTCTGCGATCTTGCCCTACTCATGGACAGCCACCCTACATCATTCAGGAGATCTTCTTCAACTCTCTTGAACAAGTCACTAAGGACAGAATCAACAATTATACTCACTACGAGTATCTGACGATGCCGCCAAGTGACGCATGGGGTGTGCTAGAGAAGCTCACCAATTACGACAACAAATATGGGTCTACTGCAACTTATGAAGAGAACCCATACGCCAGGCCAGCACCATCTATGCCTCTCTATGAGCCAGCAAAGGAAATTGATCCCGATGTTAGAGAGCAATACTACAGAGACCAGAATAGGAAGCTCATCAAGCAAGTAAAGTATCTCTCTGTCAACCAGCCTTGCATAGAATGCGGGTCGCAAAGGCACACCACTCCTGAGTGCCCACACACAGAGCAAGTCAGATTGGCAGAGCACCATGAGGATGCAGCTTACGCAGGGGGTCCAAATCGCTACATGGGGGACCAAAGGTTTCAGCAACCACAGTGGAACCAAGGTGTCCCTAGGAATCCCCCGCCCTACAGAGCTCCAGGACATCCAGAAAGGGACCAGAAAAAGGATGATATACAGCTAGTCCTGGAGGAAATACGGAAGAACCACTCAGAAACTAGGCAGTCCTTCAACTCCGTCTATACTCAGATGTAAGGTGTCAACTCTAGGCTTGGGGAAATGGATATATGGCGGAAAACAGTTGATACACAGATTGGTCAGCTAGCCGCAGGAATCCCCAGACAGTCAGGCGCACTCCCTGGATCCTCTGAACCTAATCCTAAAGGTAAATCTACTGGACATGTAGCTGCTGTAAAGCTCAGGAGCGGACATCAAATACGCGAGCCAGAGGTCGAAAAGCAGCAGGACAGCACTGAAGAACAACTCGATGTCGACAAGAATCTTGTCGATGTCGACAAAAAACTTCTCGATGTCGAGGAAAGCCCTGATCGACCAGCTTCTGGACAAAACAGTAACTCGACGTCGAGAAAACTTCTCGATGTCGAGGAACTTGTCGATGTCGAGGAAGGCCAAGTCGAGATCGAGAAGTCTGCAACGCCTCCGACGTCTGTTCTGGCCCCGAATCTGAAAAAGAAGCTACCTTTCCCCACGAAATGTCTTAAGGACCCAGCAGAGAAGAAATTTCAGCGCTTCATCAAGATGCTTCAGAAGCTCAATGTCACTATACCCTTCACAGAAGCTCTTAATGAAATGCCATCTTATGTCAAGTTCTTAAAGGAGATTCTAAGTAAAAAGCGATCGATGGCGGAAATCACAGAGGAGTGCAGCCATCTGGACATATTGGAGAAGAGGCCGGATCCAGGTAAGTTTGCTATAACTATTAGATTTGGTCCATACAAAATTAATGCCCTATGTGATCTTGGAGCAAGTGTTAGTATTATGCCTTTAACCATTTGGTCCAAGATTAAGATAGGTGCCCTGGAGCCTGTGGATGCTAGACTATACATGGCCAACAACACAGTGGTCATTCCAACAGGCATGGTGGAAAATGTCCCAGTACAAGTAGTTAAATTCTTCGTCCCTGCTGATTTCTTAATTATTGATATGGAAGAAGATCCTGCTTGTCCAATTATTCTAGGGAGACCATTCTTGGCGACGGTGGATGCCAACATAAGCGTAAGGAAAGGAGTGCTCACCTTCAACATCAGCGATGAGGTCATTGAGTATTCCTTCAACAAAACTGAAAGGCATACGGGTCCGATGGAAGAGGTCAAATCTATCTCAGCTGGCTACATCACCTGCGGGGAACCCAAGGTCAGGAATATGACCCCCGAGGAGCTAGAAAAGAGGGACATGGAGGCCCAGGTGGAGGAGATCATGGAAATCCTCAAGGAGAACACAGGAACTAAGTATGGGGTCGTAGTCGACAAAAACTCCTCGAGATCGAGTAGTTTAGTCGACATCGACAAAGATCAGAAACCTCCACCAGCATCGTCGAGTAAGCCACTGAAACCAGAGAACAACTCGACATCGACAACACTTGTCAATATCGACAAGATTGAGGCTTCCTCGACACCACCTCCCTCGACGAGAAACCCAACTAAAGACAGTAACTCCTCGACATCGACAACTCTTGTCGAAGTCGACAAGATCCGGGTTTCCTCGACACCTCCTTCCTCGACTCCACCTTCATCGACGAGAAATCTACTGGAAGTCGAGAACAACTCGATGTCGACAAATCTTGTCGATGTCGACAAGATCTTGGTCTCCTCGACTTCTCCTACCTCGACTTGCAGTCCACCAGATGACCCAACTTCATCGATGTCGAGTAACATTACTCGAGATCGACAAGATCCAGTGGTTCCCGAATCCACAACGGTAAGCCAAGGTATGAATCTGTCTTCTCCTATTTCAATTAAAGATTTATCTATACATGGGAGAGGTTTGCCTTGGTATGTGCGCTTATGCAGGATTTCCGATGACGATCCAAGGGAATACGAAGTAGGAGATATGGTCTATGTCTCTAAATCAAAGGATCATTGGTTTCCTAACAAATTCAATAAGAAAAAGATGGGACCATTCACGGTGAACAAGATCCATTCAGGAGGGATCCAGCTAAAGGACAAGAATGGAGTCTTATTTGAGGCCCAAGCTACATGGGCACTGCAGATGCCACCTTGAGCATTAATGAAAGTCGGTCTAGCGACTATAAAATCTAGAGCATGTACATAGACTTTTTAGGACATTTGAGACTTTGTTTTGGGTTTTTGGTTTTGAACATTGTTTTTTGGTTTTTGTTGTTTTTGGGTATATGTCTTCTACTTTTCAGGTCAATGGATAGAACCAGAGCTTACTCGGACTAGGAGGTGCTCCATTCAAAATTTTGCGGCTCTGCACTCATGTCTTGTGAGTTTCTTTCTTTACCCTTTACATTGTTTTTTATACAGTGGGGACACTGTAATGTTTAAGTATGGGGTGGGGGAAGAGCTTACTTTGTGCATATTTGCCATATTTGACATTACTTGTGCATTATTTCTTGGAATTGCTACATGGCTATTTTAGAATGCATTATTTGATTTATCTGCTTATATGCATGTTTTCCAAAAAGTTTTGAAAAATGACCCCCATTGAAAATTTTGAATAATGTCATGGAAGCTTATATTGGACTCAACGATGCAAAATTGGATTCATTAGAGATATAGCATGAAATTGCCTAGTAAGGGGAAGTCGCAATGAAGTGCATTATTTATTGAAAACCATGAAAGGAGGTAAAATTTGAAATTGCTTTTGACATGTTGCATGATAAGATGATGGAGGACTTTATATTTCCATATAATGCTCATTGTTATAATCCTAGCCTTACCTATGCTTATGCATCACAAAAGCCATAATATGCCTTATTTCGAATATTGCTCCACATGATCTAAATATTTGCCATTCTTTACCTTATCCGGGGATTATGTTGAGGATGATGTTACATTATGGAGATGTTATATGGTGTTTGTGTGATTATTATCATTATTGGAGTTTGGAAGGAAATTGTTTGAAATATATGGAAAATTTAAGGAGTGAAAGAAAATCCAATCACCTCAGGAGATAAAGGTAGATTGACCCTGCTCTCTAAGATAATAGTTTGGAGAGATGGGACACATTGTGAGGAGTCCAAAGCACTAAGTATCCGGGACCATTCATGACACCCATGTTTGCGACTCGCGAGAAGGCAGTGCTAAGGTCAGAGAGGTAAAAGCATGATTATTGATAAAAGCATTATGAAAGGTGATGAATCAAATGGAAGAAAGAATGTGGTATGAAATTCAGTTTGGAAAGTACTCCATTTCCCCGGATCAAAAACACCACATTGCCAAAAATTGCCCACCTTTTAGCCTTTTACCAATCTACTTCTTCATGAGCTTAAATTAAAGTCTTCTTGATTATCAATGCTTAGTCACTTATGAATGTTTTTGCATAACCCTCCTTTTGTAAGTAGATGTTGCTTTTACATATTTGCACATGCATGAATCTGTGACACTAGTACCTTTTCGAGGATGGTAATTGATTGCAGGAACATATGTCAATGAATCTAATATGTTGAGAGTTTTGATTTCTTCCCCTGAATGACAATTAAAAGTATTGCTTGAGGACAAGCAAGCTTAAGTATGGGGTGTTTGTTGTGAGCCTAATTTGCCATGTTTTATATATATCTTTTATATCGATTTCTGCATGCATTTCATGCATTTGGGTTAGAATGATACAAAATATGTGTAGTTTATGCTTAGTTGTTATATATGGAGGTCTACACAAGTTTTTGTCATATTTCGCAGAAATCGGACGCATTTTGGAGCTTAATGGAAAGTCATGGAGAAGCCAAGAATGGTGCAGCTGGAGAGAAGGCCAATTTCCGGTTTACATCGTTCTGAATTAGGCTGTGATGTCTTCATGAGAGTTGTAGTCCTCGGAAAGAGCTTTCCAACGCATGGTCATATGCGTCAATCCGACAACCGAGGCAGCGGGAAAGTGCGTTTTACGAACAGAGCTGGAAGCTGAGAAAAGAACTCGACGTCGACAAGAGTTGTCGACATCGACAAGTATCCAAAACTCGACATGAGCACTGGAAGACGAAGTCGAGTTGACTGAACTCAAGACCAAAATGTTGTCGATGTCGAGGAAAGTTGTCGACATCGAGAAGACATGTCGAGCATTCCAGAAGCCGAGATCGAGGAGAAGTCCGAAGAGAAAGGAGATTACTTGCAAGCCAAGGTTCGACGAATTCTATCCGAATCTATCAAGATCTATCAAGACCAAAGAAGATGTCCATTAGATATAGTTCTAGTCTATCTATTTTATTTAATTACACTATGTTATTTATTTATCATTAAGTTTTAGATATAGCTTTTAGATATAGATATAGTTGTTCTATCCTTGAGTAGCGAGGATTAGAAGCCTATAAATAAGGCCCTAGGGGGCTCAGTTTTATTCATTCAATTTTCAGAGAGAAGTAAGTAGGAGAAGTAGAGAGAGAGAGAGAGTGAGCAGCCGGTTGGAGTTGTAAAGCGAGAGCGGAGTTGGCTTCGAGCGGTTGTAAACTGTAGTTTATTTTAATGCAAGTTTCTTTCACCAATTCAATGTCTGTTATTGCGATGAGGCGTGAGTAGTCCACCCACTTCTGGGGCTAGGGTGAGCCCGACGGTGGCCATGTGAGGCGATGCGATAAAGGTCAGATCTTTTGTGCAATTTGTCTTCTATCCCTATGAGCATGATTCTTTTGCGAGAGTTGAAGGTGATCCTTGTTTGTGTTATTGAAGCGAAAGTGATCTTAATGCAACTTGGATTAATTATGTGAAAAGGGTTAGTAACAATTAAGGGTTTATGCGAGAGCCTCTATATTCCTATTTGTTAATAACGAAAGTTATTTAGATGGAAAGCATGATCTTTTATGCCTTTATGTGTTACTTTGCATGGTTACCGTTGTGGTGTTGAAACCCTAGCCTTGGAAGTCCTTTAGTTTATTAAGTTCATTCCGTTAAAGTTTGTTTCTATGTTCGAAAAGCATTTGCATTTAAATTTTTGTTCTTATCGATCCCGGGAAAGTTGTCGACATCGAGTTCACTTGTCGACGTCGAGAACTTTTTGCTGAAGTCGAGTTTTCTATTTTGTCGATCTGTGTCTTGTCGAGAATATCTTGTCGATAAGCCTTCTGTGTTGAGTACTTCTCGATATCGAGGACTTCTGTGTCGACAAGATTCGGTCGAGTTCTTCTTTCGAGTACTTTGTTGCGGTCTTTGTCGAGTTGCTTTACTTGCTTTGCTTTATTTCTTGCTTTCTGTCTTTTATTTGCTTTTGTTTTAGTTGCCCTTGCCGGGATTATTTGTTTCTATTTTATTTCTGCTTCTGCTTGTGTTTCTGTGTTGTTCTGCTGCTACTGTGAGAATCTGATAGCTACTTGAGAATTGCTGACGTGCTTCCTCGTGGATTCGATCCTGACTTTTCTCTTACTACAACGGGAGGAAGTCTTGTAATTATTTGCTGGAACAGGGGAGTCGTTCTAAACCATATTCTATTCTATACTTGACTTACTCCTGCAACAACAAATATGCAGCCCTGAAAGTTTTAAGCCTTTTCTGCAGATAAATAAAAATATGGGCCAATCTGCGGTTTCAAAGAACTATGGGCTGGTTTCGTAATTAAACAAATTTTAAATAAATTACCATCGTCTTCTTCACGGCTGCGGAGAAGCATACAACGATTCGAAGGTAGCGGCGGTCGGGGAGTATTTCGACATGCCCCTAGCGCCAAGGAGGCGTTGGCCACTGCGTGGCCGTTGAGGCTCCTACGATGCCTACTGTGTTGGTGGATGCGCACAAAATCTCTGGTTGATATGCCCCAATCGACGGAAACGTTACACCATAAGTGCCCATAACCTGCTACTCAAAAAAACCTTCCAAAATCGCACTTAGATCAAAAGTAATAAAGGTCATAATGTAGGGTAATCCAAATTAATTAATAAATTTGGAAGATTAATAGAAAGTAATTTAGGCAGAAGAACAAAAGTAAAGCACGTGACGAATCAATCGATGATGATTATTTTAAGATGATAGATTGATCATTCTCTCGTTTCCCAAGGAAGGCTCGGCTTTTCCGATCTCCAATTTGAGCTCCTCCGTATTGATAAAGATCTATGAGTCTATCGTGCTGATAACGTGTTATGATATGTGGAAGAATAATAGTACTTGAGAGGAGGGAGAGAAAGAGAGAAATCATCTCAATTGCTTGTGTCTTCTCAAGTAGGGTTACAATACCTTATATAGGCAAGGAATACAAAAGGATAAAGCCTCCATAAAGTCATCAACTCTTTGTTTTCCACCATGTCGGAGTTAGAGTAGATGAATGGGTTCTAAGGTGAAACATCCATAATTATGGTTTCATAACAATTTTAGTATTTTAAATGATATAGATATAAATGTATATATCAAATCTGATTCACTAGTACAAAACAGTAATCTTAAGGTTTACGATTTTTTTTTTTTTTTTATCTTAGTCCAGTTCGATCGACTCAGTCGCTCTACATCTGGATCGGGTACTGTATGGCCCATTTAAGGGGTTGACCCTCCCACTCACAAGCGACTCCATGTTTCCAAGGGGATTCGAACTTCGAACCTCTTGGCATACGATTTTTTTTTGTAATCAGAAGTTCTTAGATATTATTGCAAGAGAGTCTATATATAATATAACATAAAAAGTTGTGTTCATGGGCAATTTATTGCTCTTATTAGAGCATCTTCCCTCGTAAGCCATAATGGTGAGGGGAAATAGTCTACCAAAAGATAATATTCTATAGAATATTCTTTTTTGGCCTATAATACGACTTTGTTGTTCCCACCGTAGGCCAATTTTGGCAGGCTAAATTTCCTATAAATACTAATATAATTTAGAACTTTTACATCTTATTTCCGTCACTCGATTCTATCTTTAATACATTAAGCAACATAATATTTATTTTTTATTATAATTTTTATGAATCTATATTAAAAAAGATTAATGTCATCTTCTAAAAATATTATTTATGAAATGATAATTTAAACATGACAAATATTATATTCATATCGAAGAACCCATGAATATCTTTACAATACTACAACTTTTATTTTTAATTAAAAATCATAAATATATAATATATAGATTTATAATTGTATTATTTATAGATTTACATAAATATTAAACACTTAAAATAAATCAATAAATAAATAAATTGCATTTGGCCTTCCAAAAGAGGAAGCCAAATTTAGCCTTTGTTTTGGAAATAGGCCAAAAACAAAAAGGCTAAAATGAGTTTTGGCTTAGAGTGGGAGTAAAATTAGGCCAAAACCAATTTTTTGGCTTACCATGGGAGATGCTCTTAAGGCTATGAAAATTTACACTATTTTTTCTTTTTTATTCAATTTGTATCAACATGTCATCTTTAGCCCAATAGTTGTGGTTGTTATTGATAGCCCCATCATCCAAAAGGTTCAAACCACAACAACTACATCTTTTATTTTATTTTTTGGTTCATTTCATAGAGTGTATATAATATATCTATTTATTTACATACTAAGATTGACTTTTTGGCCACTAAATGCTAATTAAAAGTTCATATCTATTTAAATGTTTTATTTACTTCGTTGTCTTTTCAATTATTATTAAGTTTTTTATCAACATTTTTATATATTGAGTATTTTTATATATTGAGTGTTTTTTTTTGTGATAAAAATATATTGAGTTTTTACCTAAGCTTAAATTATATTAAAATGCTTTCTACATATTTCCGTAAAAATATAAGTTAATTAGGTGATGAAAAGAGTTACAAATTAGCTATTTAATTATATTTAATGCGTTTACCTTGGGTAAATGAAAAGACTTACAATTTGGAGCAAAGTCTTTTCACCTATTTTAAAAATAATTAAAATGAATTGTGTAGATTTAATTGTATCAATCAAAGTTTATTAATACATACCTAATTAACAAACGTAAAAATCTTTATCTTCTAACTCCATATTTCCCACCCTTTGTATTTAAACAATTTAGTTTATCTCACACATTGTAACGGAAACCCAAAGAAAATACAAATATATGGTTTTTATGTTCCTTTTTCATAATTAAACATAAATAAAATTATTTATACATAAAAAAAAGAAGAAAAATATAAAAATTTATATTATTTTTTGCAAAATTAAAAATAAGTAAAATTATTAGTGGATATTTAATATTTAATTGGCTCAATCAAAATTGATTAATATATACTAATATAATCAACACACATTTTTCAACTCTCTATCTTCTAATATATAGTTTAACAATTATGAAATATACTCTTATTTAAAAAAAATTGTAACAGAAACAAAAGAATACAATTATGTAATATTTATATCTAAATATTTATATATTTATGGTTATTTTTGGTAATTTGTTTATGCAAATTATTTAATTACTTTTTACAATTGAAAGTCGGTAAGGATTTAATTACTAAATAGTGGGCATTGCTTCATTGTCCTATAGGCTATAGCTCATATTACTAATTAATTACTAAATCGATATACATTCCATTGACCGTTACTTTCAAGTAAATAAATTCTAATGATAATGATAAAATCAGTTAAAAATATTTTCATATTCCATCCAACGTTTTCCATTCAGTTTAAGTGTATAAATAGGCATGAGAAGGAGAAAGTGGATAATTGATCAAGCTTAGTTAACCTATCTAAAAAAATTTGATAAGATAGAGTTCCTCGTAGTTCTTGAATCTTCCTGCCGCAGCCCATTCACCTTTTTAATTTTTTGTTGTTTGCATGTTGGAAAAAAAAAATCAATCTTTTTTAAAAAACGTGCTTGCACGTCCTCAAAAGGGCACGTGCTTAACCACGTGCTGCACGTCCTTAAGGACGTCCAAGCTCGTCCCTTAAAGACGAAGAGGACGTGCCACTTCGTCTTCGCCTTCATCGTCTTCAGAGAAATCGAGCGAGAGAGAGCAGTGTCGGAGCACCGAGAGAGAGAGAGAGAGAGAGAGAGAGAGAGACCGAGAGAGAGAGAGAGAGAGAGAGAGAGAGAGAGACCGAGACCAAGAGAGAGAGAGACCGAGAGAGATGGAGACAGAAAGAGAGAGAGAGCTCGAGGCGGCGGTGGCGGCCTTGGAGGCGGATCTGATGGCGGCGACGGAGGCGACGGAGGTTGGGGGTGATGTGACGGCGATGGAGGTGGAGGGTGGTGGAGCATCGGGGGAGGCGGGTGGCGATGGAGCCGGTGGCTGAGGAGAGGGTGGTGCTGGCGGCTGTGGCGGAGGAGGAGAGTGGTGGTGGTGGGGCGGCGTCTGGCGCCGGCAAAGGAGGCCGAGGAGGAGGGTGGTGGTGGTGTGGCGGCGTATGGCGGCGGCGATGGAGGCGGAGCAGTGGCGGAGGCGGACGACGGTCTATTACCGCCGCGGAAGCGTCGGACCATTGAGGTGTCCCCGATCCTGACTCCACCGGTATGTTATTTTAATTACTTTTTGTTTGATTTATTTTTAGAGTTTTAAAATATAATTTGATAGATTATAATATAGTTTTAGAATAAAAGTTTATAGAATATATGATTGATAATATATATTGTTTGATAGAATATAATTGAAAATATATTTTTTGATTTATTTATATATTATAATGTTTTTTTATAGTATATAGTTTGATAGAAAAGAATATAGTTGTAATTTGATAGAATATAATAGATAGTATATATTCAAATACATAGAAAAAAATTACAATTGAAAGACAATAAAAAACATTAAAATATATTATAATACTTCAAAAGTATTTAATTAACATTAAAATATATTTGAATATATTAAAATATATTCAAATACATAAAAATAAATTTATATTGAAAGATAATAAAAAACATTAAAAAATATTAAAATACTTCAAAATTATTTAATTAACATTAAAATATATTTAAATATATTCAAATATATTCAAATACATAAAAATAAATTTATATTGAAAGATAATAAAAAACACTAAAAATTATTAAAATACTTCAAAATTATTTAATTAACATTAAAATATATTCAAATATATTCAAATACATAAAAATAAATTAAAATTGAATACAATAAAAAAATATATATAATTGTAATACTTAATTAACATTAAAATATAATAAAAGACGATAAAACATATGAAAATATATTAAAATACATCAAAAGACATTAAAATATACTGAAAAGACATTAATATTCAACTGGATCATAATAACAGGCAGGGAGGCTCATGAGGGGTGATGGTACCCTTCGGCCTATTAGGTTCGGCAACCGGGCAGCGGTCAGCCAGGTACAGGAGTCTACAGCACCCCCCGATCAGACAGTCGACGATCTACTTGCGTCTACAGAGCGCTTACAGTCGTCGATGGGGACGCCCCCGACCGACGAGCACGACAGCTTCTGGAAGGGTCTGCCACCTTGGGATCCTTCGGGCGATGCGATGATGGGGTTGCAGCCTTCTTTAGAGCCCGCTGATGTTTTGAGTAGCTGTATTACCAACGTAGTCGGTGGGCGACGGGCCGACATGGGTAGACCGCCTACTCGTGTTCCACCGACCATCTCGGAGGCATCTACTTCAGCCGTTCCGGAGACTTCTACTTCGGTCGTGCCGCCAGCAACTTCTACTTCAGCCGTGCCAGAGGCTTCTACATCCGGCACACACGAGTCGTGCCAGAGGCTTCCACCGACCGCCTACTTGTGTATGTTGTTTATAATGTTTTCCTGCATATTTTGGTTAGGAACTTCCCTCGGGATTTGTGAAGGAGCACAAAAACAGATTGTCGAAGTAGATCGACACTCTTGCGACTACCTTGGAAATCCATATCCTCATACTTGATACAACTACCTTAAAGACGTGCAATGGTTTAGGGTTTGGCTAGGGTTTTAGGGTTTGTCGAAACTACACGTCCTTAAGGACGTGTTGCACGTTGTTGACGACGTGCAGCACGTGGTCAACGACGTGCATCACGTGGTCAACGACGTGCAGCACGTGGTCAACGACGTGCAGCACGTCCTTGACCACGTGCAGTTTCCTTACCCTAAACCCTAACCTAGCCAAACCCTAAAACCCTAGCCAAACCCTAAACCCTAGCACATCTGTAAGGACGTGCTAGGGTTCTGCTTACAATTAACGCAACAGTGCATATTTGAAGCGAATGAGTGTTGTTGCAGGAGTAAGTCAAGTATAGAATAGAATATGGTTTAGAACGACTCCCCTGTTCCAGCAAATAATTACAAGACTTCCTCCCGTTGTAGTAAGAGAAAAGTCAGGATCGAATCCACGAGGAAGCACGTCAGCAATTCTCAGGTAGCTATCAGATTCTCACAGTAGCAGCAGAACAACACAGAAACACAAGCAGAAGCAGAAATAAAATAGAAACAAATAATCCCGACAAGGGCAACTAAAACAAAAGCAAATAAAAGACAGAAAGCAAGAAATAAAGCAAAGCAAGTAAAGCAACTCGACAAAGACCGCAGCAAAGTACTCGACAGAAGAACTCGACCGAATCTTGTCGACACAGAAGTCCTCGATATCGAGAAGTACTCGACACAGAAGGCTTATTGACAAGATGTTCTCGACAAGACACAGATCGACAAAACAGAAAACTCGACTTCAGCAAAAAGTTCTCGACGTCGACAAGTGAACTCGATGTCGACAACTTTCCCGGGATCGATAAGAACAAAAATTTAAATGCAAATGCTTTTCGAACACAGAAACAAACTTTAACGGAATGAACTTAATAAACTAAAGGACTTCCAAGGCTAGGGTTTCAACACCACAACGGTAACCATGCAAAGTAACACATAAAGGCATAAAAGATCATGCTTTCCATCTAAATAACTTTCGTTATTAACAAATAGGAATATAGAGGCTCTCGCATAAACCCTTAATTGTTACTAACCCTTTTCACATAATTAATCCAAGTTGCATTAAGATCACTTTCGCTTCAATAACACAAACAAGGATCACCTTCAACTCTCGCAAAAGAATCATGCTCATAGGGATAGAAGACAAATTGCACAAAAGATCTGACCTTTATCGCATCGCCTCACATGGCCACCGTCGGGCTCACCCTAGCCCCAGAAGTGGGTGGACTACTCACGCCTCATCGCAATAACAGACATTGAATTGGTGAAAGAAACTTGCATTAAAATAAACTACAGTTTACAACCGCTCGAAGCCAACTCCGCTCTCGCTTTACAACTCCAACCGGCTGCTCACTCTCTCTCTCTCTCTCTACTTCTCCTACTTACTTCTCTCTGAAAATTGAATGAATAAAACTGAGCCCCCTAGGGCCTTATTTATAGGCTTCTAATCCTCGCTAATCAAGGATAGAACAACTATATCTATATCTAAAAGCTATATCTAAAACTTAATGATAAATAAATAACATAGTGTAATTAAATAAAATAGATAGACTAGAACTATATCTAATGGACATCTTCTTTGGTCTTGATAGATCTTGATAGATTCGGATAGAATTCGTCGAACCTTGGCTTGCAAGTAATCTCCTTTCTCTTCGGACTTCTCCTCGATCTCGGCTTCTGGAATGCTCGACATGTCTTCTCGATGTCGACAACTTTCCTCGACATCGACAACATTTTGGTCTTGAGTTCAGTCAACTCGACTTCGTCTTCCAGTGCTCATGTCGAGTTTTGGATACTTGTCGATGTCGACAACTCTTGTCGACGTCGAGTTCTTTTCTCAGCTTCCAACTCTGTTCGTAAAACGCACTTTCCCGCTGCCTCGGTTGTCGGATTGACGCATATGACCATGCGTTGGAAAGCTCTTTCCGAGGACTACAACTCTCATGAAGACATCACAGCCTAATTCAGAACGATGTAAACCGGAAATTGGCCTTCTCTCCAGCTGCACCATTCTTGGCTTCTCCATGACTTTCCATTAAGCTCCAAAATGCGTCCGATTTCTGCGAAATATGACAAAAACTTGTGTAGACCTCCATATATAACAACTAAGCATAAACTACACATATTTTGTATCATTCTAACCCAAATGCATGAAATGCATGCAGAAATCGATATAAAAGATATATATAAAACATGGCAAATTAGGCTCACAACAAACACCCCATACTTAAGCTTGCTTGTCCTCAAGCAATACTTTTAATTGTCATTCAGGGGAAGAAATCAAAACTCTCAACATATTAGATTCATTGCCATATAACCCTGCAATCAATTACCATCCTCGAAAAGGTACTAGTGTCACAGATTCATGCATGTGCAAATATGTAAAAGCAACATCTACTTACAAAAGGAGGGTTATGCAAAAACATTCATAAGTGACTAAGCATTGATAATCAAGAAGACTTTAATTTAAGCTCATGAAGGAGTAGATTGGTAAAAGGCTAAAAGGTGGACAATTTTTTTGGCAATGTGGTGCTTTTGATCCGGGGAAATGGATCACTTTCAAACTTTGAGTTTCATTCCACATTCTTTCTCCATTTGATTCATCACCTTTCATATTGCTTTTTTCAATAATAATGCTTTTACCTCTCTAACCTTAGCACTGCCTTCTCGCGAGTCGCAAACATGGGTGTCATGAATGGTCCCGGATACTTAGTGCTTTGGACTCCTCACAATGTGTCCCATCTCTCCAAACTATTATCTTTATCTCCTGAGGTGATTGGATTTTCTTTCACTCCTTAAATTTTCCATATATTTCAAATAATTTCCTTCCAAACTCCAATAATGATAATAATCACATAAACACCATATAACATCTCCATAATGTAACATCATCCTCAACATAATCCCCGGATAAGGTAAAGAATGGCAAATATTTAGATCATGTGGAGCAATATTCGAAATAAGGCATATTATGGCTTTTGTGATGCATAAGCATAGGTAAGGCTAGGATTATAACAATGAGCATTATATGGAAATATAAAGTCCTCCATCATCTTATCATGCAACATGTCAAAAGCAATTTCAAATTTTACCTCCTTTCATGGTTTTCAATAAATAATGCACTTCATTGTGACTTCCCCTTACTAGGCAATTTCATGCTATATCTCTAATGAATCCAATTTTGCATCGTTGAGTCCAATATAAGCTTCCATGACATTATTCAAAATTTTCAATGGGGGTCATTTTTCAAAACTTTTTGGAAAACATGCATATAAGCAGATAAATCAAATAATGCATTCTAAAATAGCCATGTAGCAATTCCAAGAAATAATGCACAAGTAATGTCAAATATGGCAAATATGCACAAAGTAAGCTCTTCCCCCACCCCATACTTAAACATTACAGTGTCCCCACTGTATAAAAAACAATGTAAAGGGTAAAGAAAGAAACTCACAAGACATGAGTGCAGAGCCGCAAAATTTTGAATGGAGCACCTCCTAGTCCGAGTAAGCTCTGGTTCTATCCATTGACCTGAAAAGTAGAAGACATATACCCAAAAACAACAAAAACCAAAAAACAATGTTCAAAACCAAAAACCCAAAACAAAGTCTCAAATGTCCTAAAAAGTCTATGTACATGCTCTAGATTTTATAGTCGCTAGACCGACTTTCATTAATGCTCAAGGTGGCATCTGCAGTGCCCATGTAGCTTGGGCCTCAAATAAGACTTCATTCTTGTCCTTTAGCTGGATCCCTCCTGAATGGATCTTGTTCACCGTGAATGGTCCCATCTTTTTCTTATTGAATTTGTTAGGAAACCAATGATCCTTTGATTTAGAGACATAGACCATATCTCCTACTTCGTATTCCCTTGGATCGTCATCGGAAATCCTGCATAAGCGCACATACCAAGGCAAACCTCTCCCATGTATAGATAAATCTTTAATTGAAATAGGAGAAGACAGATTCATACCTTGGCTTACCGTTGTGGATTCGGGAACCACTGGATCTTGTCGATCTCGAGTAATGTTACTCGACATCGATGAAGTTGGGTCATCTGGTGGACTGCAAGTCGAGGTAGGAGAAGTCGAGGAGACCAAGATCTTGTCGACATCGACAAGATTTGTCGACATCGAGTTGTTCTCGACTTCCAGTAGATTTCTCGTCGATGAAGGTGGAGTCGAGGAAGGAGGTGTCGAGGAAACCCGGATCTTGTCGACTTCGACAAGAGTTGTCGATGTCGAGGAGTTACTGTCTTCAGTTGGGTTTCTCGTCGAGGGAGGTGGTGTCGAGGAAGCCTCAATCTTGTCGATATTGACAAGTGTTGTCGATGTCGAGTTGTTCTCTGGTTTCAGTGGCTTACTCGACGATGCTGGTGGAGGTTTCTGATCTTTGTCGATGTCGACTAAACTACTCGATCTCGAGGAGTTTTTGTCGACTACGACCCCATACTTAGTTCCTGTGTTCTCCTTGAGGATTGCCATGATCTCCTCCACCTGGGCCTCCATGTCCCTCTTTTCTAGCTCCTCGGGGGTCATATTCCTGACCTTGGGTTCCCCGCAGGTGATGTAGCCAGCTGAGATAGATTTGACCTCTTCCATCGGACCCGTATGCCTTTCAGTTTTGTTGAAGTAATACTCAATGACCTCATCGCTGATGTTGAAGGTGAGCACTCCTTTCCTTACGCTTATGTTGGCATCCACCGTCGCCAAGAATGGTCTCCCTAGAATAATTGGACAAGCAGGATCTTCTTGCATATCAATAATTAAGAAATCAGCAGGGACGAAGAATTTACCTACTTGTACTAGGACATTTTCCACCATGCCTGTTGGAATGACCACTGTGTTGTTGGCCATGTATAGTCTAGCATCCACAGGCTCCAGGGCACCTATCTTAATCCTGGACCAAATGGTTAAAGGCATAATACTAACACTTGCTCCAAGATCACATAGGGCATTAATTTTGTATGGACCAAATCCAATAGTTATAGCAAACTTACCTGGATCCGGCCTCTTCTCCAATATGTCCAGATGGCTGCACTCCTCTGTGATTTCCGCCATCGATCGCTTTTTACTTAGAATCTCCTTTAAGAACTTGACATAAGATGGCATTTCATTAAGAGCTTCTGTGAAGGGTATAGTGACATTGAGCTTCTGAAGCATCTTGATGAAGCGCTGAAATTTCTTCTCTGCTGGGTCCTTAAGGGATTTCGTGGGGAAAGGTAGCTTCTTTTTCAGATTCGGGGCCAGAACAGACGTCAGAGGCGTTGCAGACTTCTCGATCTCGACTTGGCCTTCCTCGACATCGACAAGTTCCTCGACATCGAGAAGTTTTCTCGACGTCGAGTTACTGTTTTGTCCAGAAGCTGGTCGATCAGGGCTTTCCTCGACATCGAGAAGTTTTTTGTCGACATCGACAAGATTCTTGTCGACATCGAGTTGTTCTTCAGTGCTGTCCTGCTGCTTTTCGACCTCTGGCTCGCGTATTTGATGTCCGCTCCTGAGCTTTACAGCAGCTACATGTCCAGTAGATTTACCTTTAGGATTAGGTTCAGAGGATCCAGGGAGTGCGCCTGACTGTCTGGGGATTCCTGCGGCTAGCTGACCAATCTGTGTATCAACTGTTTTCCGCCATATATCCATTTCCCCAAGCCTAGAGTTGACACCTTACATCTGAGTATAGACGGAGTTGAAGGACTGCCTAGTTTCTGAGTGGTTCTTCCGTATTTCCTCCAGGACTAGCTGTATATCATCCTTTTTCTGGTCCCTTTCTGGATGTCCTGGAGCTCTGTAGGGCGGGGGATTCCTAGGGACACCTTGGTTCCACTGTGGTTGCTGAAACCTTTGGTCCCCCATGTAGCGATTTGGACCCCCTGCGTAAGCTGCATCCTCATGGTGCTCTGCCAATCTGACTTGCTCTGTGTGTGGGCACTCAGGAGTGGTGTGCCTTTGCGACCCGCATTCTATGCAAGGCTGGTTGACAGAGAGATACTTTACTTGCTTGATGAGCTTCCTATTCTGGTCTCTGTAGTATTGCTCTCTAACATCGGGATCAATTTCCTTTGCTGGCTCATAGAGAGGCATAGATGGTGCTGGCCTGGCGTATGGGTTCTCTTCATAAGTTGCAGTAGACCCATATTTGTTGTCGTAATTGGTGAGCTTCTCTAGCACACCCCATGCGTCACTTGGCGGCATCGTCAGATACTCGTAGTGAGTATAATTGTTGATTCTGTCCTTAGTGACTTGTTCAAGAGAGTTGAAGAAGATCTCCTGAATGATGTAGGGTGGCTGTCCATGAGTAGGGCAAGATCGCAGAAGTTCCTTGTAGCGCTCCCATGTCTTTGCCAGCGGTTCCCCTTTCTGCTGCTTAAAGGCGGTGATTTTCTGGCGGAGATATGCTGTTTTGGCAGGTGGGAAGAATTTGTTCAGAAATTCTTGCTCTACTTGGGCCCAGGTTGTGAGTGATCTTGCTTTCAGCCCTTCCAGCCATTTCAGTGCAGGCCCAGCGAGAGACCAGCGAAAAGATTTCATCTTGACATATTCTAAGGTTGTGCCTTCTGCAAGAGTACGACACATATCATGAAAATTAGTAATATGTTCAAGAGGACACTCATTAAATCTGCCGTAAAAGGCATTATTTTTAAGCTCTATAAGAAATTGAGTGCGAATTTCAAAAGAGTTTTCAGGGATTAGAATCGGCGATTCAGGCATGACGAGAGCTGGGTGCATGTAGTCCTCCGCCGTGGTTGGATATTGGGCAAGCTCAGCCTGTGCTTGCTCCCTTGCTGCTTTCTCAGCGGCGAGAGCAGCATCCCTGGCGGCTAGATCCCTGGTAAGCCTAGCGATCAGCTGCTCCTGTGTTTCAGCGTCCTCCATGGCTCTTTGCAGTCTATTTCTGATGTGTAGAAGGCGCTCTGGTTCGTCTAAACCGTAATATTCAGGTGGGATACCAGAACGGCGCATACACCTGAAAAGTAACTCAAAGAAACAGTGAGAACTGACTACCTAAGGCGCGATTGATTGCCTCCCCGGCAACGGCGTCAATTTGTTGTTGCAGGAGTAAGTCAAGTATAGAATAGAATATGGTTTAGAACGACTCCCCTGTTCCAGCAAATAATTACAAGACTTCCTCCCGTTGTAGTAAGAGAAAAGTCAGGATCGAATCCACGAGGAAGCACGTCAGCAATTCTCGGGTAGCTATCAGATTCTCACAGTAGCAGCAGAACAACACAGAAACACAAGCAGAAGCAGAAATAAAATAGAAACAAATAATCCCGGCAAGGGCAACTAAAACAAAAGCAAATAAAAGACAGAAAGCAAGAAATAAAGCAAAGCAAGTAAAGCAACTCGACAAAGACCGCAGCAAAGTACTCGAAAGAAGAACTCGACCGAATCTTGTCGACACAGAAGTCCTCGATATCGAGAAGTACTCGACACAGAAGGCTTATCGACAAGATGTTCTCGACAAGACACAGATCAACAAAACAGAAAACTCGACTTCGGCAAAAAGTTCTCGACGTCGACAAGTGAACTCGATGTCGACAACTTTCCCGGGATCGATAAGAACAAAAATTTAAATGCAAATGCTTTTCGAACACAGAAACAAACTTTAACGGAATGAACTTAATAAACTAAAGGACTTCCAAGGCTAGGGTTTCAACACCACAACGGTAACCATGCAAAGTAACACATAAAGGCATAAAAGATCATGCTTTCCATCTAAATAACTTTCGTTATTAACAAATAGGAATATAGAGGCTCTCGCATAAACCCTTAATTGTTACTAACCCTTTTCACATAATTAATCCAAGTTGCATTAAGATCACTTTCGCTTCAATAACACAAACAAGGATCACCTTCAACTCTCGCAAAAGAATCATGCTCATAGGGATAGAAGACAAATTGCACAAAAGATCTGACCTTTATCGCATCGCCTCACATGGCCACCGTCGGGCTCACCCTAGCCCCAGAAGTGGGTGGACTACTCACGCCTCATCGCAATAACAGACATTGAATTGGTGAAAGAAACTTGCATTAAAATAAACCACAGTTTACAACCGCTCGAAGCCAACTCCGCTCTCGCTTTACAACTCCAACCGGCTGCTCTCTCTCTCTCTCTCTACTTCTCCTACTTACTTCTCTCTGAAAATTGAATGAATAAAACTGAGCCCCCTAGGGCCTTATTTATAGGCTTCTAATCCTCGCTAATCAAGGATAGAACAACTATATCTATATCTAAAAGCTATATCTAAAACTTAATGATAAATAAATAACATAATGTAATTAAATAAAATAGATAGACTAGAACTATATCTAATGGACATCTTCTTTGGTCTTGATAGA
This sequence comes from Persicaria tinctoria, assembly GCA_037127255.1. NCBI lineage: Eukaryota > Viridiplantae > Streptophyta > Magnoliopsida > Caryophyllales > Polygonaceae > Persicaria > Persicaria tinctoria. The sequence continues at coordinate 17,798,813 of JBANSL010000008.1, forward strand.
TCTTGATAGATTCGGATAGAATTCGTCGAACCTTGGCTTGCAAGTAATCTCCTTTCTCTTCGGACTTCTCCTCGATCTCGGCTTCTGGAATGCTCGACATGTCTTCTCGATGTCGACAACTTTCCTCGACATCGACAACATTTTGGTCTTGAGTTCAGTCAACTCGACTTCGTCTTCCAGTGCTCATGTCGAGTTTTGGATACTTGTCGATGTCGACAACTCTTGTCGACGTCGAGTTCTTTTCTCAGCTTCCAGCTCTGTTCGTAAAACGCACTTTCCCGCTGCCTCGGTTGTCGGATTGACGCATATGACCATGCGTTGGAAAGCTCTTTCCGAGGGCTACAACTCTCATGAAGACATCACAGCCTAATTCAGAACGATGTAAACCAGAAATTGGCCTTCTCTCCAGCTGCACCATTCTTGGCTTCTCCATGACTTTCCATTAAGCTCCAAAATGCGTCCGATTTCTGCGAAATATGACAAAAACTTGTGTAGACCTCCATATATAACAACTAAGCATAAACTACACATATTTTGTATCATTCTAACCCAAATGCATGAAATGCATGCGGAAATCGATATAAAAGATATATATAAAACATGGCAAATTAGGCTCACAACAAGGAGGACAACTTGATTTCGCACTCCAAAACAAAGTCCGACTTCTTTCGATATATTCTTTCGCCGTTAGAATCGTTATGGCCGAGCCGCAAAGCAATCCTCGTCTCCAAGTATCCCAAATACGGATAGGTTTCGTAGAGTGAACATATTTCGTATTCCTTCCGTTTTGTTCATATTTCCAATTATGTGAATACAGTTTTGAGACTTTACGTCTGAGTTCTCGGACCCAAGGGTTTGGAATGACCGTGACGAAATGGTTACACATTTCAAGGACTTGGGTCGGAGACACTGCATGATTTTAGTAATCAAGCGGTCTTGGACGGGGGCATCGAATCGTCCAGGCGGGGTTCTCCTTGCTTGCAAGCAGTTTGGGGAGTACCGACCACGCGGGAGGAAGCTCCGGAGCACGCAGTCGAAGATAAGTGGTTGTCCATTCTCTCTACACGGACACGAAGCTCCGCCGGGTCACTGGGTTATGACGGTAACCCACGGTGTTCATAACCACGGGCTTTCCACAAGCTTGAAGGGTCACGCCATCGCCGGACAGATGACAGAGGGGGAAAAGAAGATGGCGAGGTGGATGAAGGAAATTGGCACTCCTCCAAAATCCATTGGGTACGGATTGAGGCAGTTAGATGAGACCAACGTCACGTCAAGGAAGAGTCTTACCAACACGCTCGCCATGGTGGTCGCCGAAGAAAGAGGTAGTCGGACGATGACCCAGGATACCTTGCACCATCTGCGGGAAAGAAGGTACTACTACGACTTCAGACGACATCCGGATGACGACAACGTCTTGAGCGACCTCTTCCTCGCGCATCCCGACGGGATACGCCTTCTCCGAAGGTTCCATTACGTAATCATAATGGACAGCACATACAAAACAAATGCGTAAGTTACTTAATTACAATTACATTATTGCACATATAGTCAATTATAAAGTATTTTATATGTAACATATTTACACTTGCAGATATGGGATTCCTTTGTGCGAGGTGGTCGGGTTCACACCCTCGGGCAATACTTACTGCATCGCCTATGCCTTCATGTCCCAAGAGAACGAAGACACATACGCCTGGGTGTTGCGACAGCTTCAGATCTTGCTTGGGACGGTTCAGCCTCAAGCTATCATGACTGATCGAGAGCTAGGTCTCTTGGCGGCGCTGAATGTTGTCTTCCCCGACGTCCAGCATCTCCTTTGTTGGTTACATGTGACGAGAAGATGCGAGGAAGCTGCTCTGAAGATCACGAAGAATTTAAACTACGCTGGCATTTTTAAGGGCAACTGTTGGGGGCTGTTCGAATCGAGGTCGGAGGAATCATTCAACCGACGTCGTCGGGCGCTACAAGCACCCAGGTGTGGTGGCGTATTTAGAGTCGGTTTGACTTCCATACAGCAGGAGCATCGTACGATGCTACGTAGATAATGTCTTCCATCTCGGCACCCGTACGACAAACAGGTACAACCTTACTTCATATCTCCCATTACAATATGATATAATATCGAATATTTAGTGGTATGAACTTCAATGTGTACAAAGTTGAGGGTCAACACAAGGTTCTGAAGGATGCACTTCACTCATCGACTGGTGACTTCCGCATCGTGATCGATGCAATCCATAGAGTCAACGATTGTCAACTGCATGAGCTGCAAACTGCTTTGGAGATCGACCGCTTCAAATGGCCAACATCGGCGTATAAAGTCAACCTTTTCGATGAGGTAAAGACTTTAATCTCCAAAAAGTGCTTCGATTATCTGTACAAGATGTGGCAGGACGTCGTGAACCAAAAGGTTTCTCCGGTATGCACGGACCGACATTGGAGGGTTTGTTACGGGATCCCTTATGTCCATGAGATTCAGGCATACGTCAACTCCGGTACTCCGATACCCGCCGAGGACATCCACCCGTTCTGGATGGATTTGTCATGGACTTACCTCGACGACACCCCACTGCCGTATGAGCTGTCATCTTCATACACGGCTTCCAACGATGTATGCGAGGATGAGCTGCACCCACCCTCATCAGCAAGCGTCCGAAGGAAGGGGAGGCCTCGGGGGTCTAGGAATGCCTGCAGAACCAACCCGTTGCCATACGAGGAGGTAAGGGAAAGGTTTGAGAGAGAAGAAGCGCGTGCTGCTCGAAACACTGCTCGGCCTCGTCCACAAGCGACCTCAGCTCGACGTGGACGTGATGATGTGTTCGGAGGGTTCAACTGGGGTCGAAACAACGTTGATCCCTTCATGCTCGGTCATATTGAGACGGTGAGGGACACTGTTGGAGATGGTCATTGTGGCTACCGTGCTTTGGCGGCTTTGACATCACAGATCGGCGAGACTGCTTTCCCGGAACTCAATCGGCAACTCTTGGGGTAGCCTGCATCGGAAACCAAGACCATTTTGCCGCGGTACGACTTCAAACGTCTTTTTTATTACCTATTCATGCTTTTCATATATATATATATATATATATATATATATATATATATATATATATATATATATATATATATATATATATATATATGTCAATACTCTAACTCTAATTTTTTGTTCTCATAGATCTGGTTGCGTCCTAACGCTCCTCTTCCGCCGCCTCCGCTAGAATGGGTTGAACATCATCATCCGAGCGTCGAAGGATGGGACGCTCCATTTCAAGCTCAGATTGAGAGATTTCGAGCCTTGCGTGCCGAGTCCGACCGTCCTTTACTATTTTCCTAGATTGTATTCCACAACTTTATTAAAATTATGAATGTAAACCTTTTTTTTCCGTTCCTTGTAACATTATTCGCATATTATCCGAATGAAAACCTTAACAATTCTTGTGTTCTATTTATTTTGACCCTAAATCCTTCAAATCCACTAGCTAAACACTTCAATTTTATCAATTAACATTACAAAACCGTTGGAAAACCTAAACTCTAACCCTAAACCCTAAACCCTAAACGCAAAACCCTAAGGACGTGCAAATCCTGTATCCGAATTTGCGGTGTATATAGTGACACCATATAAAATAGAGTCACTGATTTTGTATCTCTCACAGGGTTTAATATTTTTCATATACAATTTATTAATAGTACTATTTTCATTGACAATTTTCTTAGGATTTTGTCAAAAGAAATATTAATTATTGGATTTCAAGTAACAAATTGATAATAACAAATAAAACTCGTATAATGTCATAAAACATACAAATTATAATAGGATGCAAAAAGAACTACCATCTTACAAATTATAATTAGGATTAAAAAATTTATCTATTATCTTATTATGATTATCTATTGTATAGAATATTAATTATTGGACCCGAAATATGCTACTGTATAGAATAATTCCCGCGTTTTATATCCAAATCTATCTTTAAAAATTTATCTATGATCTTATTATGATTAGGATTAAAAAAAAAGAAAAAAAAACGGAAGACAACCCTAATTGAGCACGTCGGTCTGGAGAACCACCCCTTCGATCTATCAGCTAGTACTTGAAGAAGACGACTGTCGCCGGAAATCTTCCGATTGAACAAGCAATTGCAGAGGAGGGTCGGCGATTTTGCATATTCTCTCTTCTCATTCTGTCGACGCTGCTTATGTCTTAGCCTCTCTCTGTTCGATTGAACAAGCAGTTGCAGACGCTGCTTTTCGATCAATTATACTCTCAGGTTCGTTATCTGCCTCTCTCTCTCTCTTCGATAATCAGTTGGCGATTTTGTCTTCTCCCACTAGTTAGGGCTCGTTGCGTGTCTGTCTTCGCTTTCAGGTTCGTTAGCCGGTTCTCTGTTCAGTCGGTGTTTCTCGAGAGTCAATCAGTTGACAACATTGTCCTCTGGCGCTAATTAGGTCTTTGAATTAGGTTCGTATCTATTGCTCCATCTTAAGCTTTTGATGGTGTTTGCTTCTGTGTACTTTCAGTTGGCAATATTAACTATCCATGTTTATTCTTTTGATTAGTGTATGCTTCTGAGGTTTCATTGAATTAGTGTTTCATTCGATTAGTGCTTGCTGCAGTTGGCTGTTTGCTAGCTATGGTATCTGTTGCTCCAGTTGACTGTTTGCTTCTAGTTAAGGTTGAAGCATTTACCTTAATGTGCCTTTATTTTGCACGTTTGGTTAAGAGTTAGGACAGTGACACAAAAAGCAATCTCGTTAAGAAAATCCCTTGAAAAATTGGTATCTGTTTGCACGTTTGGCTGTTTACTGCAGTTGGTTCATTTTCCCGAATAATCCCTTTAAAAACGAAAATAATCAACTATATCTCCTTTATAAATCTCACCATTCATAGCTTTAAAAACTGCATATTTTAATCCATTAATACAAATTGTTATTGTTATTCTACAAACATTTTCATAAATTTTACGAGTTGTAAGAAAATATTTAACTTTTCTAAAATTTACGAATTTTTATTCTAAAAACTCTTTTATTGGTAAATAATATGAGTTGTACGAAAATATTTAACTTTTCTAAAAATATTGTTATTCTACAAACATTTTCATAAATTTTACTACACACACACATATTTGGACTGAACATTTTAGTACATATTTTTATCCATTAAAAAAAATTTAAACGTAAACAATACATAATTAATACAAATTATTACTACAACCTGTCACTCAAAAAAACCTAAGAAATTATGATAATGTTGATCAAAACTTATCCTCTATCTTAGATGGAGAGAGTATAAAATAAAATTTCCTATAATTCTACCAATATTTTTTTATCCCCATGTCAATAAATTTGATTATTAGTTAGGTGATGTTTGTGGATTTGTCAGGGGTTTGAACTTATTTACAAGTCATCGGAAAATGGAAGCAACGAGCAAGAGGGGTGTGTGGAAGGCGGTACGGGCGACTGCAGCACACACTCTACTTTTAGCTTTCACCATTCTTCTTGTTCTCAAACTTGTCTCCTCCTCCTGCTCTTGGTGGTTCGTTTTCCTACCTCTAAATTGAACTGACTGATTGTGTTATTCATTTAGCACACTAAACGATTTTGTTTGAAATTTCAGTTTGTGATTCTTATATTTTGTAATTTGGGGAATCAATCGGCTGATTATACGAATGAAGAAAAAAGGGAAATTATTTTCATATTCACTCATGAAACAGCTTATGGGCTAACGAAATTGAAAATCGATAACAATATGAGGATGGAAATTTTCATCAAATTACTCTGACCTGTGTTACACTTGCATTGAAAAAGCCTTCAATATTTGAACTTGCACAGCGGATCGATTTCGTGTTATTATGATATCTTCATCATTGAAGTATAAGTACGCAAATAGGGCATACAGATGGAACAAAGAGTTGAGCTTGATTGTGTATAATTCAAACATTTTTTCATGAAATTAATCCAAGGACTGAGTTATGTATACATTATAGTGGAGATATTAGCTTGGAAGTTGAGTTTTTATTTTAGTGGTCTGAAATGGTCCATGAAATTGATGATTTGGGGATATGCTTAGGTATAAAGGAAACAGCTGATAAGCTGCGGAAATCGAACAATCTGCGGAGGAATGACTTTGCCAAGTTATTCTTATCTAGTACAATTGACAGGGCTTCATGGTTATGGCCTTATGGAGGCACTTTTATGATTTAACTGAACGATTGAGCTTCTGCTTTGCAGGTTTGTCTTTTCCCCTCTATGGTTATTCCATGCTGTTGTTGCCCATGGGAGATTCTCCATACCCGCCGCTACACATCAATATCATATTCGTGTATGGATTTCTCTCTCTTTTTTCTTTTCTTTTTCTTTAAAAGGAAAGTTTTCGAGATACCGTCCTCTTCTTTTGATGTGGAAGAGGAAATTTCTTCAGAAAATAATTAACCATATCTTATGTTTCATTTTGTTGTAGTGGGACCCATTTCATTCTTTTGTTGCTATGCCGCTACTCATAGCCTTTGAACTGCTCCTATGTGTATATATAGAGAACTCTTATGGTACAGTTTTGTGATCTATAAACTTGCAATTTCATATATTGTATATTTTATGGTTATCATTTTTTTTATGCAATCCCCAAGATGCCTCCTTTAGTAGGAGATTTGAACTTGAAGGAATTTTAATGTTTGTTTCCAACGATTTATGTTCATTTACAATACAATATCAGTGAGTATACAACTTTGATTTTGCAAAAAGTCATCTTTTAGCAAATGATAATTGGTATTTGTTTATATGTTGGTTGTTATTTTAGGGTAAACTTTAAGAACCATCTGTGTCACTCTTTTTTCAACCAAAAAAAATATTTTCTTTTGTATATGATGAGATCTTATATGGGTTTTGCTCCTTAACAGTTAATAAAGTTGCAGCTGTGAACTTGAAGATTGTTTTCATACCTGTTTTCCTCTTGGAAGCCATTATTATTGTAGAAAATATAAGGTACCTCCTATGTGCACTTGTTGTTATGCCTGGCTATATTTTTGTCTTTGTTATGCTTTGTCGCTGCTCCGTTCGAGGTATGTGCATTTCTTGCATATTGGTTAAATTTGCAACTACAAGAACAGGTCAAATGAAATATAATGGAGCAATAGCCTCGTCAACTACCAGATGAAAGCAGTGCTTTAGAAGTTTTACATCACTTTTATTTACTTATGCTGCATATTCTTCATAAAGCCTAATAAGGGAAGCTGTTCAAATGAAATATGACATGATTTATCATACACCTTTAGTAGTATTTGACAGGAGTATTTTGCTTCCTTATGAGGTATTCTTCGATGTTATGCCCTTTTGAGGTTATATTAAGAAAGTCATAGGATATTAGGCACAAAAGTTTAAATTGTTTGTGTTAAGACTGCATATGATAGAAATCTTGAATTCTAACCCCAATTGGTTGGTCAAGAAGAATGTCAATTGATTGGCCGAGAAGGAAGGGGAGTGTTGTGGTTACTGGTTAGTGTCACGGTCATATGGGGTTAGAGTTTTGCCTAAACATAATGCTAAAGGTAATTAAAAGAACCTAAGGGAAAGAGCTAGCTACGTAATCAAAGCCATTGAGATTTGTAAAGCACAAGTCAAGGAAACACCTTCCTTTTCGTGAAGTAGGTGGGCTGCACAGCTACAGAAAATGCAGATGAGCACTCCCCGATCCAACACATTGGCCTTGCATGATGTCCCTTTCACATGCACCAATCGGCTTCAACTTGGCTTATAATTTTGGGTTTAAACAAATCCAAAACCTTTAGGGATCTATGTGGATGTATTGAGGATTTACTTGTTGACTGGAGTAATGCTTTCTAAAACCATTCCGGAATGGCTCACCGGAAAGGACTTGTGGATAATAGTCATAGGTCCCCGGTTCGAACCCCGGAATGGCCGCTCTTTATTTACCAATTCAAGGAGTAATGCTTTCTAATGTTGAACTTTTACATGACAAATACAGAAACTAGTGTTCCAGTGCTAGTTTTACACTTCTAAGCTCATCTTCCTCTTGAAACTCATAACAGAATCACGTGCTTTGCTTGTTCTTGGATGAGCAGCAGCAGCTAGTCAGCTACATCCTATAAGTTGCGTGAGGTTGCATTGAATGAGAACCATTTTCATTTAATCACTCTTCTTGGATGAATAAAAAACTGAAGGATATACGATCTTACAAATGAATCTTGCATTGAATGAAGCATGTGGCTGTTATGCAACAATAGCCTTCCAATATTCGTATGGAATAGTTCAAAACATGACCTTGTTAAGGGAAATTCTAGGAATCTATATCTATATGTATACAAACTTCTTTTATTCAAATCTAAAGATCAGTATGGATGTTTTCATAGTTTTGATTTCTTTTTAAGTTTCTTCAAATTTCCCTATGGATCATTTATTTCCTATACGTTTTATATGATTCTCCTCAATAACCTTTCACAATGTAATTACAGAGCATTCTTTCTGGATATGGAGATGTGAGTCTATCTTCGGTCTTGATTTCTTTTCAATTTTTCCCATCAATCATTTCTTTCCTCTACATATTTTGTTGATGGTCCTCGCTAATCTATATGAAAATCTAACTACAGATTAGCTCGTCTGCCAGAGTGGGATGAGGATGATGAGGTTGTTGTTATGACTAGTGTAAGTTTCCCACGGTTAGAGTTGATCACCATCTTTTTGCTAAGTTTTCACTTTTGATGTTGCTCTGCATTACAAGTTACTTCAATGTTGCTACATTGATTGTTTTGAAAAGCCTGAATGGCATGACATTCAAGGAAAACTTGAAGTTCCTTTGTGCCTTTTCATTACTTCTTTCCTTCACTGCGGGGAAGAAAAGGATGAATGAACAGGTTTCCCATTGTCAGAGTTGTTGTTGATACTTGGAAAATTGACCAGTTTTCAATGGGTTTGGCCCTTTTCTTGGCTTTCTTGTAGTAGCTTCTTCGAAAATTTTCAAAAGCTAAACTTGCATTGACCAGGCTTACTCCACTATATGGAACCAAAATTTCCCCTTCTCGACCTTGAGATTGTGTATATAGATGTGTACGAAGGGAACCAAAATTTCCTACCACAACAAGGAGTAAAAACCTACATTTTAAACCCAAAATCACAATTTCAATTCATTGCAGTTTTTTTTTGTTGTTGTTATCTTCATGGCAATAACAATAACCTAACCACTCTCAACTGTGTTGTATGCAGCATTTTTATGGGCCTACTGTTTCCATGATTTGCATCCTTGCTGCCACAGTTTGTATGGTTCTAATAATAAATGGTACTATCCTATTCGCTCATTATTTTAGTACATTTCATTAGATTGCAACGAAAGCAGCCCTGCACACTGAGTTTGTTTGAGCCTTGGGCATTTGTGTTGTTAAAAACCAATTTGGTTTTTTCACAGGTGTTTCCTATTGTCTATATTATCGATTGAGCATCCTACCATGTTCATTGGTCTTCACTTCAATATTATGCTTAAGTTTATTTTACTCCCATTTAATACAAGTAATGGAGTTAGGTTGGCTGTATACATCTTTAGACAAACAATCATCACACCAGGTCCATACAGAAATATCCTTTTTTTTTCCCACTCTGGTCGTCTTTTTTTTTTTTTTTCCCTGGAAATATGGTGATGGAGACATATTAATTCGAGACAATAAATTTCATGAGAAGTAGCTCATGCATATCAGCATATGGGTATATTTTTGTTTCTCTTCTAACTTCTGTCAATGAATTCTTGCAGGGGATATGGTTGCAGTAAGCTTATGGGTTCCATATGTCCTTTTTAGGTACTTATTATATCTATTACATGGTTTTTTTTTTTTCCAGTGTCATATTCTTCAATATAAGGATCCTTTTAGCTCATCTTTGGTTTCAATAAGGAGACCATGGCTATATCATACGTAGTATTTTGTTTTATCTTTTGCTCATATGGTTCCTTTTGTACAGCGCTGGACAATTATTTGCTTATATTGTCTCTTTCGGCAGTATGCGCATGCGTGCTTCAGTTGTTCGAGTAGAAGAAGATCAAAGCAGGTTTAGAGTGTGTATTGGTGATCATGTTGTGGTAGTTCTGATAGCTGGGTTCGAGATTCTTCTATTTATGTACGTGCAGGTATGGCATGTTTACGATAATTCAAGGATTTATTTGGAAAAGCAATTCGTTCATAATAAACCTCTTATTGGCTTTGCAATGCAGGGAACTCCTGCTAGAGCTAGGAAGATTCCAATTCCAATCATTTTCTCTCCTTTATTCCTCTTGCAAGGAATAGGAGTTCTATTTTCTACATCACAGCTGGTGGAAAGAGTTGTTGCTCTACTGCTACAAAATGAAGCCGGTGATAGGCGAAATTTAACACTTACTGCAAGAGCTTGTGACTACCTAGAGGTAGTGTGCCATGGTTCAAGGTACACAGGTCTAATTTTTTAGAGTACTGTTTTCAAGATCATTTTTTTATAATCTTGGAGGAAATTGAGTGTTTAAGATGTGCAGATTTGCATTGTAGTTACTACACTCCACATGCACTTGCCTTGTTCTTGTCAGGTTTCTAGGTTGGTGGTCAATTGATGATGGAAGTAGAGAAGCAGAGGGACGAAGTCTTCACGAATGTGAATCGGGGTCAAGGTGTTAACTTTGTATTCTTCTGATACCCATATGCTTGATTCTAAGCCGTAAAAGAGGATTTTAGTGCTAGTTTTAGGAAGATAGAGCTGCAGAGTTTGCATAATGTGCAGAATTAGCGAATGGCTAATTTCTTACTCCACAAGCCCTGGTGGCTGAGACCAAGTTTACACATTAGCTGTATTTATAAACATCATCTCATCGTCTGTAGAAAGAACTAAATTAAGCTAGGGCGCCTCTTTTCTAATATTGTGCATGTTAAATTGCTGGCGTGAGGCGCTTGTTAGATATTGCTGGTACCCAAAAATGTTTACTTCCAAAGATGGTAGCCAGGAAAAGTAATTATGTTATTGTTGAAGAGACACGGACGCCGTGTTTTCTTAAGCTTACTTATATTGCTTCATATGGCAAGTCAGGAACAGGTACTTGACAATTGATTTGTTCATATGAATACATGCAATACATTTTGCGGTAGTCCTCCTGATGTAGTGAAGAAAATGACAGAGAAAGATCTTGTTGAAGAGGTGGGTGCATTCCTTGTTTCCTATTTTGTACTCGGTTGTCAATATTCTAAAATCTTCCTACATGTGTTTCCATTTCCTGGAAAGGACGGTTCTTTGTTAGGCCATTTCTTTGGTTATTGATTTTAATCTCCTCTAATATAGGTGTTTACACTGCAAGCGGCAATTAATGAGGAGATTCAGCTCACGGGATATCTTCAACGAGAGTATGACCTGCTTCGAAATGTAAGTTGTTTTTCTCAAAATCTTTGTGATAATGTTCCTTTACGGGATCTATACAGTCAAGCAGAGTATGAGCGGCTTCAATCATCCATGTTTCTAAAGCATCTTTTCAATTCATCAGTCTCTTAAAATGCATCTTTCTGTATCTGATTTGGCCATTGAAATTTCCAGGACAAGGTTCTTTGTAGGATTTGCTTTCAATGGGATATTGGCGTTGTGTTACTTCCCTGCAGGCATCGGATTCTTTGCAGGTGATTCTTAACTTGTATGTTATTTTTAACTTTAGTTCGAGTCTAATATAAGTTTCGTTTTTCTGTTTCTCCTTCGCTCTTGCACAGTACATGTGGTAAAAAGTGCTCAACATGTCCAATTTGCCATGTCTCCATTGCCAAACGGATGAATATATCATAGCCCTAGGTGTAGTCTTGTTGAAGATGTTATTCCCAAGTCGTCACTCGTCAGCGTGGCCAAGAGAACTCAACTGCTCCTGCTGCTGCTGGCTGCTGCAACATTTGAACAACCATTATCTGATTTGAAGTTTTATGTTTCATATTGCAAGTCTTTAGTTTGTTCAATTAATTCATTTGAAAGAGGTCATTCTTGATGCTGCTACAACTAGTAATACTAAATTATATAAAAAAAAGTTTATATTAGTTGTTAACGATGGGTATTTAATACTTCAAATCCTTTTAGCTTCACTTTTTCATTATTTTTTATTTCTCTAAGTTCTCTTCTATTAAAAATGTCTAATTAAATAACAAATTTTAAGAGGTTCTCTAATACACTCTATATTTAAATAAAAACATTCTTTTATATATATATATAATTCTCAAATTCTGATAATTTTGGTTCTATCTTAGATTTTTCTACTAAAAATAACTATTAAATCACAGATTTAATATTTTTTCTAATATATTTAAACAAAAAATTAATTTTCATATATATATGCAAAATAAAAATAAAAATTCTAACCCTTCTAAAAAACTTTCTAGAGGCTAGATCCACCAATCGGTTCAATCTCCCCAAAATTGATACCTAGCTCCAATCATATCGTATGCAATGTGTTGTAACTTACAACGATTAAGGTTACATGCGTATGTGTGATAGGGATCTCGGGGTGGGTTCGAATGGGTTTGAACCCACTCAATCCGAATCTTAAATTGGTAAATAAAGAACGGTCATCCAGATTTATGATCTTTGGGTACTACTCACAAGTCCCAGTAGTAATTGCTTTTCCACTAAATTATATCGCTTTTCCACTATAATTGCTTTTATCCACATAGTATTATTTTATTAAGCCGTTATATAAGTAGAGAATTAAAAAATATATAGCAATTTTTTATGTTTATATTTATTTAATAGCAACGTTTTTTTTATATAAAATGATATGCGTAATTTTAATTAATAGTAGATGTTTTACAAATATGCTTTTAAAAAAGTATTAATGTTTTGTACTAGTAATAGTTTAAAATTTGTTGTTGAAAATTATAATCGCCATATCATTACTCTTTTATGTTATTTTGGATATCAATTCTCTTTTAGGTTTACAAAACCTTTTTACAATATACTTTTATGTACAAAACTTATTTTTATTTCATTTATCTTATCAATTGAAAGACTGGGAAATTACAGTTTAATGGTTTTGAGCTTTGACTCTTCCGTCGTCTTTCTACAATCTTGACGACAATCTACTAGATCTCTAACTCCTTGAATGGCGTAACCCGTCGAATTCGTCGAGAATCGATGGACTACGTTACCACTTCGATTTCGGTAGAATGACACGAAACTATAACCGCGCAACCACGGCGCACAACAATGGAGGGCCTCTGTTCCGCCGCTGCGAACGCGGGGAAACCTCCTCCGACTTCTCCTCCTTCCATCCAGGTGTGTGTATCTCCATTTTACATCCTAATTTCAGTACATAGCATCTATTTTTGTTTCCCCCCCTGAATTCTCTTGCTGTATATAAAATTGGAGGTCAAACTTCTTTCCTTGTTTGTTTTAATTTTCGTTTTCTATTTTCGGAGATTGGACGAATTTCGTCGAAGGTTTGCTTGAATTGTCTTGGACCTCAGGCATTCGAAGAGCTTGAATTGGAGGTCAATTTGTTATTCTCCTTTCTCTTTTTTTTTTACAGGTTTTGGGATATTGAACTTGCTAGGGTTAGTGATCCTTCCGTTTATTTGTGCCTTTTGATTTCTTGTAGCTCATAGAAAGACAAGCAGATTGTTTTGATTGGCAGAAGATAAAATAAAGATTGATGATTACTTTTATGTTCTCTGGGTAATATAAAGAACTGAAATGAAATGAAATTATCACAGGCAATTTACTCACCTGCTCTCCAAACCAATGTGAATGGATTATTGGTGGATATTTAGGCAAATTCAAGATTTATGGAGTTTTTTCATCCACTTAAAACGAAATTGTACCTCTCTGAAAAGAATATTTCCCTTTGAAATCATGTGAGTTAAATTGAAATGTGGAATGTCACACCTCAAATTATGCAAATAGATTCAATGAAAATGTGACCATTAAAACTAAATACTAATCGGTATGAAATCTGTGGATGGGCTAGATATGATCATGTGCTATATATGATTTGTCGTTGCCTGTTTTACTCCCATGATTAACCGAAATGGTTGTTTATGGGTGTTTGAGAATGCTTTGATGTCTCTTTGTTATTGTGCTCCTTTCCTTTTCTTATGTTTTAACAATGAAACCATACAGGCTGAAACCAAGGAAAGCAGGTTTGCTGGTAACTGTCGATTGTAAGAACAGAACATGAATGTCAAGAGAAATTAGAATTTAGAGACAGCAAGGAAGGGGCGAGGAAAAAGCTAAGGAAGTAATAATTTCCAAAATGTCATTTGCATTCTATGATGAAAACATATACCTGTACTATCAGAGGGCCGATGCTGGGTTGGAGGTAGGAACTTGTTCTGTCTGTTGATTGTGTTCTTTCATGTCATTGTCGTTTTTAGGAATTCGCTTGTTACCAGTCTTGATTTCATATAAAATTCAACATTTTATTTCTGGTACAAATATGATTATTTTGTTCATATAGAGTTTTGTTTACAAGCTTCTCAATGCATTATTCTATTTATGTGATGGGTTTTTTATCTAAAAAAAATATATACAATGTTTGTAATTCAGGGCTCAGAGAGCACATTGGAGGAGTTCTCGGAAGTTGCAAATGCAGATATCATTCCTCCTGCGTGTGCGTTGAAGCAAATATCTAGTGCATTAGAGTAAGTTAACACGCAGTTTATTCCTTGATTCCTTACAACAGTTATTTGGCACCAGGATGCATTTCTTATTGCATCGTGCTTGCCCTTTCTTTTCAAGATCTGGGAAGAATTATGGGTCGATGAAGGATCTACTCACCTCTAAAAGCTCTTCACCGGTCAAAGAAAGAGCAAGTTTGGGGCTATCTGCATTGAAGTCATTTATCCAGGATGAGGAAGGGGATATGTTCGTATCTGACCTTCATGATGACCAAGTCCTCCCGTTTTTCCAGTCAATTCTTAATGCTGGTAGGTAAATGATGTTCACCTTATGAAGCTTCTCTTTAGAGTTGTTTTTAAATTCGGTAATTGGCACCTTCTCTAGGTGATGTTTCCATCCCATGTAATTTCTGCATTCTGCAAGATACTTGCAGAGGGACTTACTCCCAGTAGGAAAATTGGATGTTTCAATGCAAATCGATCCAGCTCAGTGATGCTGTCAAGGGACATCCATGGTGCTCCTTCTGATTGCTTTGTTGCCAAACTTGCTGAGATCATGGGAAGCTTCAAGACCCTGCGGAAAAAGGCACTGCTCTGGACCCGGGTGGTTGCTGAAGTAAGTCCTTTCTTTCCTCTCTAACATTGTCAGTTTAAGGCCCATTTGGTTGTTCATCCAGAATGGAAATAAAAGGGAATGGCTAAGAAGGGGAAATGAAATTTATTTGTGGTGCAGCTGAGGAAACTCTGGATGGAAGAAAAATATGTACCCGGCATTCCTGAAGACGGACTCCCGAATCTGAATTGTTGTCTTATGTATCAGAAGCTTCAGGTTATGAATACTTCTCTATCCCGAAAAAAGCGCAGTGAAACCAATGTTGGATTGCTGGAGTCTTTAGAGACAGACGCTGAACGCCATCTTGATGGATCAAATCCTGCTCATTGTGGTAGACTAAACACTGGCAAATTTGTTCTTCGATTAGGCGCTAGCCATCCTGTAGGCGACTTGATGTTGTTGGAGACTGGGGAGCCAGTATATGTTCCCCAATCACAGGTTTTCTCAAAACATGCTTCTTTAATCTGCTTCGCAGTTGATCATTCATTGAGATAGTACATAAATCTTTTTATTCTTTATAATACAGGAAGGACCTTTGCTTACAGAAGATTTTATTCGAGAAAACGAAGACCTTGTGCTGCGAACAGGAAGGTTCGTAGTCTACTAGATTGTATCCATCTGTCTCAAGTTCACGCCCCATTCCCTTGTTTTGTTAAAACACTAACAATTTTTCTTCTTCTGTGAATTCCTCAGTGTCGGTGTTGGTTGCTCCCGACTTCTCTCTGATATGCAAGCGTTCAAGGTATATCGAGAAAGATGGACAGTCTACTCTTTTCCCAAATGCTAAAAAGCTTCATTCCTTGAAAGTGCTTTAAACGTTAAAAAAAGGATTTTTGCCGTCAAATAACTTATAATGCCGATTATAAATAGGCTGCGAATCCTGGTTGTATTCTTGAAGATTTTGTAAGATGGTACTCTCCCCCTGATTGGTCAGACGATTTGGCTGACGGAGACAACAATTCAAGAGGCTCTCAAAGAGGTCGCCTAAGCAGTCGAATGGAGAAAGAAGGTCAATTTTGTTCTGCACCAGATTTTAGTGTTTTTACTAATACATAACCTTGCCATATTCTCGCGTATTATCCGTCAACAAAATCACTTAGATTATCTGGATTTTTTATGTGCTATTACTTATCTTGAGTAAACATTTCATGTCTGTGCAAGATCAAGGCCAAACAGGTCTAGGAACATCCATTTGGTATTAGCCTGTTTTAAATTATTAAGTGATGATTGTAGGTAATTTGTGGCAAAAACTGTGGGAAACTTCGAAGCCAGTGCCTTCTGCGAGACAAGCGCCTCTCTTTGACGAGGATTTAGCTGTGTAAGATCAGGATCCCTTTCGTATCATTACATTCCTGATAAGCTTTATTTCCTTACAAGGACGACGCATGCTCTTGTGTAGGGAAGGCATTCTAACTGAATTTGAAAACATTTCTCCTTCCTACCTATTCAAGCAGCTCTTCCTCACACTGGTGAGTCGTCAAATTTCGCTACATCATGTCTAATTGCAAATTGTTGTTTGGACCGTGTTTCTTGGTGGTACCAATTACGAATTTTGTCGCTCAGCTTGGTGTAGGTTTTGTACTTGCTGAGGTTACTCTCTCCAAGGATGCTAATTTTTCGAGGCTGTTCTACGAGTGTAAAGATTACGTAGTTGCAACATGTGAAGGTGATTCTTGGACTAATAAAATTGATGAACTCTGTCAGGTATCTCTCAAATCATTTTTTGTACTATGCTTGGAATAAGATTGTGAATTCTATTTGACTGAGCCTGTTATGAAGGTCTACGAGTCGGTAGAGGCCATGGTAATCCGTCCTGACGAATACTTAAGGATCAAGCAGCAAGAAGAGAGTGATGAACCTAGCAGCCCATTTAGGAGGCTAAGCCTCATGTTCCGACGAAAGAGCAGGACTCCGTGGATTAGCGGATACTAACACCGAAAAAGCACAGAACCTCAGCATTTTCGAGTTCATTCGACGACAAACCCTCCTTCTCAGAGAAGCCTAAGAGTTCTTTTTCTTCTCCTTTTTTTTATATAAATGAAATGTAGAATTTTTGTTCATATATGTAGTGTAACTTGCAAAAAAAAAAACTAGTATAAACAAAGCATCTATGACAGTCCCATGGATGAACTATTCAGAGGGAGTAGTGTTTCATGAGATGCTAACAGTTTCTTTAAGCAAGAAAAGAAACAGAGCCATCTCAATTCCGAAGATGAGCCGGAGAGATGTTCTGTCTAGCATGAACCCGTACACCGTGATTCCCGCCTTGTGGTGCTCGAAATACGTCTCTGCCGAGCACGAAATGAGAAGATTTTATGCATCAGATCATTGCAAACTAGGTAAATGTTATGTTCCTACTACTACTGCATTTCGTATGGATGATTTTTCGAACGAACTTCAAACCATAGAACATCAAGAATGTATCACTTACCGAGAGCTTGTCGTTTCTGGAACGAGATGGATCTATGCGTAAAAGCTGGGATCAACCTCGTGTTGTCCAACTCGTCTTCCTCGTGTTCACAATCTTCCTCGTCGGAGTCCCCTTGGGGAAATCCATCAAGAATGGAAGCATCATATGCAGGATTGTAAGAGTCAATAGTTGCACAAACATGCCATTTAGCCGCGAGGGCGGTGATGGACTGACCCTTGTGTGTAATCTTGGCCGCGCTGTTCAGTAATATCATCAGCCCCGTCAACAGAGTTAACGAACACAACTGCACGACGAATCCAGAGCCTTATAAGAAGCTTATAATGTATGCAATGTATGCGCGAAAAACAAACCGAAAGATCCGAGGAGGAGCACACACAGCGAGCTCTCCGACATTGAAGATAGTAACATCGGAGCTGGCCTTGGTGGTGAGCATCAGAGAGACCCATTGGCTTATAGTGATCAAAACCAGGTCCCCAAGAATGAGCCACCGGAACCGGTGGCTGATGACTCTGAGGTGGCGCCGGATGCTGAGGTGTCCTTCCAACACGGACGCCACGTCAGACCCGTCCTCCTCAAACACCCTGGCGAAGTCCTGCAGCCGTAGGATCTGCAGGTGGCAGATCAGACGGAAGAGGACGCACGCCAGGAAGAATAATGTGGTCCTGTACAGCCAGGAGACGAGCTCAAGGGAGCAGGCGACGGTGTCGCTGATGATCGCGTTGCCGACGTAGGGGAGGCTGGTGGCGCCGGTGGCGTACCACCACACCTTGTAGGCGGCTAAGGCCGCGAAACAGGGGAGTGTGAAGCCCGAACATATCCACACCGCCTTCTGCAACATTCACATTATATTAGTTTTTTAAATTAAAATTAAATTTATAAAGACAAAAAAGGGCTAAAAAACAATTTTTTGGAAACAAAAATGTTTCCTCCACAAAATTGGGAAATATATAATGCCGACAATTTTATTTTTTTTTGTTGTTACAATCAAATGAATATAAGTGAGATAACTTATCCAATTATTTTCAAGTTGAAATTTATTCTTTATTTCCTTTATCAATAAATTGTCAGCTAAAAAAATACAAAAAATAAAACAATTTGGGGGAGAGGGAAGAGAACACAAACATTGAGGTGATCGGCGTAATTCCGCCGGACGGTGGCGCTCTCATTCACGAGCTTATCGAAGAAAAGCAATCTCCTTAATCCGTACTTCCTGACGATCCTGGCGAGGGAGATGAAGGCGACGCCGGCGACCGACGAGAGCGAGAACTCCACGGCGGCGCCGTAAGGGCGGCGGTGGTCGGAGTCGCGGGAGGAGCAAGCGAGGTAGAAGTAGGAGACGGCGGGGACAGCGATGCCGAAGACGGCGAATACGAGCCAGGAGGCGGCGCCGGAGAGCCACGTGGACTGGTCGAGGCAGAGCCACCGGAGGTAGGATCGGACGGCCCTGAACGCGTCGTCATCTTCCATCGATTGTGGTTTGATTCGATTTGAAAGGGATAAGATCCAGAGAGAGGATAGATGGTGTGGGTTGAAGGAGATGGATCGCGCGTGATTGATTCACCGAATTTCTCAACTTTACAGGTTGCAGCAACGACGCCCTTTTTTCTTCTTTCTATTTTTCTTTTTTGAAGAAAATAAAATTTGTATCAATGGTGATTTTGGTTTGGAAGATTTTTTAATTTTTTTTCCCCTAGTTGAAACAAAATTAATCATTTCATAACATTATTTAAACAAGAAACTGGTCAATTTCACCGTGAAAAGAACAATTTTTAAGTGGGAAAATATTTATTGAAAATGCATCCATCACAAATTGCACATCAGGATAGAGAAATGAAAGAGTACACATATTACACAAAAGACTTTAATAAATAAAATCGCTCATTATTTGTTTCTTTTACACAAATTCACCCAAAGTTTTTAAAATTGTACCTAATCACTCATTATTTTTCTTAAAACTCGCCACTCATTCCTAATTTCCTATTTTCAAGGTATGTCTATTTTTTAATGGAGTATACGTGACAAAATTACTCATATATATATTCAAATCATTGAATCAAAAAATTGATTAAGAAAAATAATGAGTGATTTGGTACAATTTTATTAAGAAAAACATGCCTTTAAATTTGAAATTTCAATTTTAAGGTATAAATATGTAATTCGGTTTTAAGCAAGATATGCTTAATTAAAAGATTATTAATTTGGAAAAAAAAATCAATTCGTTCACACAAAAAAAAATACGCCAGCCCCGTCATGTTAATTTGGTCACTTACATTGTCTTTATCAAAACATAATATATATAGACGAATAGGAATGAATCGAATGTAGTATTGTAGTGTTTTTTTTTTTTAAAAAAAAAGAGTGATTATGTAATTTTGAAAATAAAGGGCGGGATGATTCTTGAAGCAGTCAAATTTTATGGGTACAACATTTTTATAAGTACATATATAAACTTACAATTGACCTACTCCATTCGTTTTTATATGTTGTGATGGACACTTGTAACTTTAGTTAAGTCCAAAGAAATGGGCATGTGTTGACAATTGACATATACTCCCTCCGTTCCAAAATACATGGTCTTTTACTTTTCGACACGCTTTTTAAGGAGTGAAAAACTCTATGAAATATTATTTTTTAATTAATTTTTTTTATATAATTAGATACTTATTAGTAATAAGTATAAAATAGTATAAAAATTTTAATCAAAAAAATAATATTTTATAGAGTTTTTCGCTCCTTAAAAAGCGTGTCAAAAAGTAAAAGACCATCTATTTTGGAACGGAGGGAGTATCATTTGTCAGCCAATGGCCTATTGGTGGTGATCCAACACAACACTTGTATCCTTTTAATTTGGTTGATTTTTTAGAAGGTCTGAATTAAAATGAAATATTTAAGATTTATTTTTTCGACCAAAAAAATAAGATTTAATTTTATTGTTTACCACTATTTACTCCATCTGTTGCAAAATAATTGTAGTTTTAGATATTTACAGTGGATTTTGAACAAAGTTAAAGGAGTAGTGGGTTTTATAATCATTTGTTATTCGTTTACATCATTTCCACTATGTATAGATGCAAATTTTGGAAACGGAGTATTTTTTTAGCACTACCAAATATAGACTTCTTAATTAATTGACCGGGGTTTGTACCTACTGCACGTGGCGGTGCGGCGTTTGTTGCCTTGTAGAGGGTAAATCACGGCGCCGCAGTTGAACATCTGTAATTACTCCAATTATAATACTCCAATATAAGTAAATTGGATGCAACAGAGACATAAAAACATTCGTAATGGTTATTTAGAGAATTTTTGATTTAAAAAGATTCTCTATGCCGATCAATTTTTAAAATGGAGAAGCGGTAAAAAAAATCTTAAATGTGTAGCATTTTATAAGACAAAATGATTTTTTAGACCTTTAAAATTGAGGAACTTGTGAAATTTGAGTAAAAATAATTTAGAAAATATGTATTTTATTTCTTACAGTATTTTAAAAAAAATTTGAAGAAGATGTTAAAAGATAATCTAATATGGATGGATCGGATCATTGGAACAATTTTTGGTTGGAAGTGGAATTCTTTTCACATTGTCTTCACATCAATGGATCATTTTATGCAATTCACCTCCTACCTTTGCTTTTACTACTTGAACAATTTAACATTTTAACCTATAAAATAGTCCTTTTCAAATGAGCCATAGGCTCTTAGCTGGAGTATATAATTAACCATAGCTTTCACTTAACATTAACTAATACTCCAATTAACAAAAGATGGGCCTTCAAGAATCAAACACGTAACATCTCGTCAAGCTGTACCGGCCATGGCCATGGGGGATGACTCCAACTGGACCAATGCCCATCCAACATACGGACTATGTCTTATTTTATACCCTACCAAGTATTTTTTTTAAAAATTAATTTTTTTTAGGGTAAACTGCATAAAACCACCCCTTAAATACACTACATTGCTCAAAACCACCCTTTAAATATACTCCGTTAGCATATAACCACCCAACCAATTTATTCCGTTAAAAAGTATGTCAATCTGGTTAAAATACAATTATACCCCTTTGTTCACCCTCCAAAGTCCAAACCATCCAAATCGACCCTCTGTTTCATGAAGTTCAAACCCTAGAAGCTCAAGAACAAACGAAACAGGGTACGGTGGCCATGAGAAATTTCAGAATCTCGGGCGGTGTCGATGTCGGGATCCTCGTGTGCAGGCGCTGTCGCTGGCGAAATGAGAGAGGAGGAGGCATACATTTCTCAGATTGACAGACTTTTTAACGGAATAAATGGGTTGGGTGGTTATATGCTAACGGAGTATATTTAAAGGGTGGTTTTCTGCAATTTTTGTTTTAAGGTGTGGTTTTGAGCAATGCAGTCTATTTAAGGGGTGGTTTTCTGCAGTTTACCCTTTTTTTTATATATAGTAAATCAATTCGTTTTCTTTTTTAACTATTAAGTAAAGATTCGGTAAAGTCGATTATAAAAAATTCGGTTTTTTATTTTCCATGGCCCAAATGATTAAAAAAGAAAACGAAAAGATAAAGGAATCTGATCATGTCATCCTTGGGCAAGGGCTATGCTACTCTTCTCTGTACCCTTTCAATTTTATCAGATGTCTCCGAAGAGACAAAGCTTGAAATAAATCCCGAAAGGGTTTGACCAAATTTCGGTTGGCTGAATCTTATTAACGGTTTTTGCACGAGCGGTGTGTGACTCTGTTTCCGACATTTCTAGATGTTCTTCTGCTTGGTTGGGGGTGTGGAGTCCGGAGTCGGGACTGGTTGGGGTTGAAGTGGTGCTTTCAGGGCGACTCCGTATCCAGGAATGAGCTTCCATGGAGTTTCGTCTGTACTACCCATAGGAGATAGATTCCTACTATACCGTTGGGTCGCGACGCTCTTCGGTCGTCTAGTTGTAGATCGAGTTTGTTCTGCTTGTTTCATTGCGCATGTTTTATATATTTATTATATCTTTAGACGGTTTTCGTTTTCCGACTCGTCGACCTCTTGAGAATCGGGCTTGTCTGAGCTCGAATCTTTACTTAATTAAAAAAAAAAATACTAGGGTACACATGGGCTTTGTATTGATGCAAAATAAACAACTAACAAAGAAGTAGAATTAGCTAGTTTATATTTAAGCTGCGTATGGGTTCACATTTTAGTTAGTTTAATTTATAGTTAAAAAAAAGAGTTAAAAAAAAAGCTAAAACAACAAGTTTTTTGAGTGTTTATTTGGTTTGAAATTACCGTAATACCCCTAATAACAACAAAACAAACTCCATTTTTTACAAACAAACTCTTTTTCATCTCATATGATGTTTATATTATTCCATAAATTTTCAACCTTTATTTTACATAATTTTTCAATTTCAACTGTTTTTAAATTTTAGTTATTTTTTTAACTCCGTCTCATACGGACCAATACACTTTAAAAAATAAACAAGCTAGTACTTGTATACTATATTTGTAATTGTTGGTGCATTCTAGCTCTATAAGAACATTCTATATTGACTTATAAAGTGATACAACTTCACTATTTATGTACATTGACACATAAATTGATACAACTTGATTACTTATTTAAGTGCACCGATTTATTAGTGAAAGTGCATTAGTTTGAGTCTTTGAGAGAGGTACCATCCGAAGACAGATTCTCAATTTAAATGCCCCTATATATATATTACTGACGCTTCTTCAACTTCCAAGTCTCACACTTGACACTCCTTTCCCGCTCCCAAATTCCGAAACCCACACACACCAAATGGAAGACGACGACGGCCCCACCCCGGATTCCTCCGTAAGCGTCCGGAGGCCTTTCCTCACGCGCCGCCTCCACCCCGTCGCCTTGGACCGTCTCCTCTCACGCCCCGACGACGAGTTCCGGGCCGTCCGATCCTACCTCCGGTGGATGTGCGTTGACCAGTCCACCTGGCCCTCCGCCATCTTCTCCTGGCTCGTATTCGCCGCCCTCGCCATCGCCGTCCCCGCCGCCTCCCACTTCCTCCTCGCCTGCTCCTCCTGCGACTCCCGCCACCTCCGCCCCTTCGACACCGTCGTCCAGCTCTCCCTCTCCTCCGTCGCTGCCCTCTCCTTCCTCTGCCTCTCCCGCTTCCTCAACAAGTACGGGATCCGGAGGTTCCTCTTCTTCGATAAGCTCGTCAAGGAGAGCGTCAATGTCAGATCTAATTACACTCACGAGCTCAATGTGAGTACTCCTTTGAATTTTGATCTGGCTTCTGGCTTTCGCTTCTTTTTTTTAGGTTTTGAAATTGGGGATTTCTCTATTTACATCTCTTTAATTGTTGCTCTGCCTCATCTAATCATGAAACAGTATCATCAATTTCTTCTTCCTACCGTGAAATTGAAACTAGCTTGATCTTAATTGGAATCGTTTTCAGACTTTTTAGCTTTGCTCTGATCTCCATCTTTGAAAAATGATTGAAATAGCAGCAGCAGTTTACCTAAGTTTGAGATGAAAGAAATCTGTTTGGACAGGAACTCTGCAAGAGGTCATTGTCTTGGCTATCTGATTGTCCCCCTTTTCAAATAGGGTAAATTTTACAATACACTGTAGGGAGGTGTTTGATGGAAACATTATAAAATTAAATACTTTTGCGTAATTCCTCTTTTTCTTACCAGTAGTGATTTGTGGGAAATCCATAATTTGGGGAGGTTTGTGTCATGATATTTCTTCTTTTCCAAAAGCTTTTTAACAAATGTAAATGAAATTTAATGACTAAAAGACACATAATTCTGGAAGAAATAAAATAGCCTTTTATTTTATGGATATTATTCATTATTTATATCACGGAACCAGCATTAATTAGTTGGGAGCCTGATCTATAATAATAATACAATAAAAATAGTGTTGAGCCTCTAGAAGAGCCTTCAAAGTGAAAAAGATGCCTCTCATGTGAGATCTCACACAAAGCAATAACAATGTCAAACATCTGTCCTTTTCTCTACACAATTGGTGATCAATTTCCAAACAAATGTCAAGTTTAGAAAATGAAAAATATGTTACTTATCATTTTGATCGGTCCAAATCGGCTGTGAGTTGAAGATGTGTGAACTCGTATCGGTGTATGGAAATTTGACTGCATTTTGATTGCTTGAATCAAATCTAAAATGGGCTATTTCCGGTGGACCCTAATCCCTTCCATCTTCAGATTGCTCTTCAAGACATCTGAGATTCTATGCTTATTTGATTCCTCTAGCAATATAATAAGTGATTGCTTTTTAAACCGTAAATTTGAGTGAATTAGACAAGTGATTCTATGCTTATTAGATTCCTCTAGCAATTTGATAAGTGATTGCTTGTCAAAATATGCTTTCTTTACCTTTAGAAATTTTAAGTTGGTGTTATGAAGCATAACCTTGATTCTTAGTGGTAGGTCCAAACAATTACTCGCAATAAAATTCGGGTGATGGGTAAATTAGGTGATGGTTTGAGTTGAGTTTCGATCAGGATTAGCTTCACGCATCACCTAATCTATCACCCATTGTATACACAATCTATTGTATATAAACACCATAATATAGTGACATTGAAAATGATATATTTCATCTCATGTGATGGGCTTATTATGAGTTTTGATATTTAGTAATCGTTTATATATTAGTGAAAATTACCAAATTTATCTAACTTGAATGAAAATGTTGTGTCAAATTTTCAAGTTTGTATGTTTGTCCATATGCTTAGGTAATCAACAAATGCAAATCTGACCCAACCTGATTCACTCATGGGTGAGAGGTGGATTGGATTTGGAGATATATGTGGAAGTTTGATGGGTGATGGATGGATTGGGTGGGGCGGATAGAGAGTCGGTTCTGGGGGTGGATGGTGTGACGGATTCATCCACCCATCTCCTGACCACCTAGCCTAATGACATTGACACCCCTAGCTCCCTACTACTATTAGTCATGCTTCAGCTTTGGCTTGTTCTTATGCAGAGATCACTATGGATATGCTCGGTGTTTGTCTTACCCTGCTTTGCAGCCGAATGCACCTACAAGATCTGGTGGTATGCCTCTGGTTCCTCTCAGATTCCCTTCTTAGGCAACGCGATTGTGAGCGATGCAGTTGCGTGTACACTTGAGCTCCTCTCGTGGCTCTACCGGACCACAGTCTTCTTCCTCGTGTGCATCCTCTTCCGCTTGATCTGCTACCTCCACATCCTACGGTTGCAGGACTTTGCCAACGTGTTCCAAGCAGATTGTGATGTGGCTGCCGTCCTAAGTGAGCACCTTAGGATCAGGAGGCACCTCACGATCATCAGCCATCGTTACCGTTTGTTCATCTTGTGCGCGCTGATATTTATTACCATAAGCCAGTTCATTTCGCTTATGCTGACTACCAAGTCTAGCTCCAATGTCAATATCTTCAAAGCCGGAGAACTAGCCGTATGTCCTCTTTGCTTGCATCTTTTAACAACTGCTTATGTTCTCTTTCCTTGCATCTTTGAGCAACTGCTTATGCTTAGATTGAATCGTCATGGTTTGATCCATGATAGAAACACAACTTCCATAAACTCACTGCGTAACTCTGATCAAGACGCTCTTTTATCTGTCGTGCAGCTCTGCTCGATGACTCTGGTGGCGGGTTTGATGATCCTACTACGCAGCGCAACTAGGATCACTCACAAGGGCCAGGCAATCACCTCCCTGGCTGCAAAGTGGCATGTCTGTGCAACGATAGACTCATTCGACACGAATGAGCCTGAAACCCCTGCTTTTGTTCAGAATGGCTATGATGATTCCGCTTTCAACAGCCATTCTTCCCATGGGGACTCGGATGGGGAAGATTCTGCACACGATGACGAGTTGGACAACATGAAGTTGGTCCCAGCGTTTACATACAGCTCCATCTCGTTCCAGAAACGACAAGCTCTCGGTAACCTGTCATATATATATATTCTTCACCAAAAAAAAGGAGTAGCTCCTTATGATCCTTTTATCCTTTCATACTTCAACACTAATAAGGGAGCTACATTTAACGAGTTTTAAGTCGAAAAATAACATGATCATGTCTCTTTTACCTGGATGGCAGTGACATATTTGGAGCACCACAGAGCGGGAATCACAGTGTTCGGGTTCATGCTGGACAGAACGTCGCTCCAGCTCATTTTCGGGATCGAATTGTCGCTGGTGCTATGGTTACTTGGAAAGACTGTTGGCATCTCATGAACTGCAAATAAACACCTCTCTGAAGATGCTTGTTCATATGTATAATCTTTGCCTGTGTTGAGTTGAGTTGCTGTCCACAATACGGAATTCACAACAGTTCTTGGGGGCACTGGGCGGTGTCCACAGATCACAGATTTGAGTTATTTTTTGTACTTTCATGTAATGGACGACAAGGGCCTTAGGGTGATGGATTTCGTCCTTACTCGATGCTCGTCTTGCATAGATGAGGGCTCCATATTGCGAGCCCTCTATCGGTTGTTGGGTTGTCGACGAGCAACACGAGCACTTGACAAGATGATGATCATTCATTGTGAGGCTTTTTATTGCTTTAGTTTACCACATCGAGTAGTTGAGGGATGCTAGGCTTTGTGCTACAACTTGTATCTACCGCACCATCGATCACCCACATCGATCAATGATTCACTTGCAGTGAAAGGTAAAAAAAGACATCATATCCAACTATCTTTAGGCGGTTCGCCATTTTGGAAATGAAAGAATCTAGTACTTAAAGACAAATAATAATAGACAAATACTCTAGAAGGGGGTTGAATAGAGTATAAGCAATTTTCACAAAGTCCTCTATAACAAGCAAATTCAAGAGTTGGATACCGAATCTCAAGACCTTAAGGTCTTGACCAGAACTTTTCGTGCCTTGTGAAATCTTCAGTTTAATCAGACGTTAGAAATATAACAGAGAAATAAATAACACAGGATTTGTTAACGAGGTTCGACTCTAAATCAGAGTACGTCCCCGCCTAGGGTTATCCAACCCGTAGGGTTCAACAACTATTATTTCACTTCCTTATGGATCCTAGATACAACCGAGATCTTTCCTTCTTCTAAACTCTTGAGGCCTCACCCGCTCCTATCTAGTCAACTCAGATCCCTTAGAGTCCTAAATACAATTTAGAAGAACTATCCTTCTCTCGTAGCCTCACCCGCTACTATCTAGTCAACCCAAGCTCTCGTGAAATAATAGCTCTAACCACACCAATGTGTGTATACGTTTGAGTATAGAGATACTCTTAGTATAATGAGAATTAACTTATCCTATGAAGCTCAAACTCTTCCTAACTCTCAAAAGAAATAAAGCGATTACAAATAGGGAGATAGGAAAGAAATAAAATCAGCAGCGGCAATGGAAACTTGAGAGCTCTTTGATCCGCAGAAAAGGCTTGGTGGTAGATGTAATTTGATCGCTCTTTGCCTTCTCTTCTTATAGCCAAGACCCTTTGATGTTTGCTGATTTTTATCTCCTCAAATCTCGATCAGTTATACCAACCTTTTGAACGTTGAACTGCTGGAGATGCTACTGCCGAAATCTTCTGGATCTTTTTCTTTTTGAATTGCCGCTCTAAAAATCTTCAGGCTGAGATTTTAAAGGTTGCAGAGATATGGATGGCGAGATCCTAGTCCATCTCCAATTCAAATTCTTCCTATAACAAAATTCTAGACCAAAACAATATCTTTATCCAAAAAAAACTAAACCGAAAATACTAGAAAAGATATTGATAGAATTTAAACCAATTAATCCGAAAATATATATATGGATAGAATAAATAAGCATATCTCACGTAACCACTTTGACCAAAATATATTAAACAATGTTGCATCCAAATATTTAGATTTAAAACAAATCTTATATCTAAATCCAATCAAAACATACGTAAATAACCAAATCAAATATTTGTGATAAAAAACAATACGTAAAAGCATATATTTAAAATTCTTCTAGAACATTGGCCTAAATAAAATATATAGCACATACAATTTTGTTAGCCAAATAAATATATTCCGAGAATAATAAATCAAATAAAACAACCACAAAATGTAATTGATATTTGCATAAAATACTACCTTATTTATCTTCCATCAACCCTACAAAAATATATCACATATTGATCAAGGTGGAGTCAACAGGAAATTTACTTGTAAAGCACCTACCCAGGCCTGTCCGCAGGTCAGACCCATATGGGTCGGAAAGTCACGTCCCGAACTCAAACTCGTGGAACAAGCGGGTCAACGGATCAATCTGACCCGCCGGGTCAACGGATCGGATTCATTTATTTTTTTAAAAAAAATATTCTAAAAACATATTTTCGGGTCAACGAATCGGTTGTATTGGTGGCCTAACAGAGCGGGTTGGTTCACCACCTCGAGTGCATACAAATTAATCACAAGCCAATCCTCTCTAAACTTAGATAATAACACATGGATCTGGAATTTGGATATTCCGCCGAATGTCAAAATTTTCTTATGGAAAGTGTGCCAGGATGGTTTTTCGACTGCGTCTAGGCTTTCCCAACGAGGGACCCCTGTTCCTTCCACCTGCAGTTTGTGCAACGGCGTAGTAGAAGACAATGTTCACTTTATGTTTGAATGTCAATATGTGTGCCGTCTCTTCCGAGCTCCGACTCCCTACACGCATTAACGCAACCATTTCCAATATGATAAACCAATCACGAGATATAAAACATATAATGTCCTTCATTGGAAACGGCCTTACTTCCGTTACCAAGGCAAAGCTTGCTTTCTCTTGGTGGACGGCGTGGTACATTCGGAACCAATATGTGTTTAGATAGGCCCCATCCCTCATAGAGACTGTGTTTTACGCATTATTAAAACTTAAGGAGAATTGAAGTAAAACTTCTCTTTTTGAAAGTAGTCTTGATGAGGACCCCCCTACACAAATAAAACCTCAATCACACAAAGAAAAAAAAAAGCATTGTAAGATTACATGGCGCAAACCACCAAGGAGAACCCTCAAGTTAATTTTTGATGGATTCACAATTTCAAATAATGACAGCTCGGCGGGAGCCATAATCCGGGACTAGGAAGGCCGACCGATACACATTTTATTAGAAACTTGTTAAACAAAGTCCCTTGAAAGCAGAAGCCTTTGTCCTTAAGTTGGGAATCCAACATGCCCTACAACTCCGTATCGAAAAAATCCATATTTAAGGTGATTCCATTATAATCATAAACCACCTAAAGAACACATCTAAATGTCCTTGGGAAATTGAACTGATTTTGTCAGATGTTAGACTCTTATTATCGACTATGAAAGAAGTTTCCTTCTTTCATGTTCCCCGGTTAGGCAATAGAGTTACGGATAAAGTTGCACATCTTTGCCACTCTGCCTAAGGTGTCGATATTCACAACGATATTGGTCTTTTAGACCTCATCCGTAAGGATGCTGTCGGGTAGAGCTCGCTCGCTTGAATTCTTTCCTAAAAAGGGGGGGGGGGGAAGAAGGGCTTGCTCCATTTCCAGTTGTCTATGTATCCTTTCGAGAAAAAGGAATCAAAGCCCACATAGTTCTTTTACCTGTTTGAATCCCCGCTCGCCTTCCGGTGTCGTCACCATCTGAACTCCCAATGGATGTGTCCTCTTCAAATCCTTCATCCGAGTCTGATTCGGTGGAGAGGTGGTTCCTTTGGCCTCTTTCATCTGTCCGCTTCCAATCGCTTAGTAAGACTTGCATCTCGAGGTTCTTCGCCTGAACGTTTGTTGCCATTTGACTTGAAGTACTAATGTTTGGGATTATTTGAAGAGATGTAGAAATGTGCGAGAGAATGAGTGATTGTTTAGGTATTTATATAGAGTGAATTCAGGTCCACAATGGTCGAAATCACAACGGTCACAAAAACTAGCTGTTGTGTTTTTTTAAACCGCTATTGACCCATCGGGTCAGCTTCCTAACCGTTGGATCTCATAGTTGTTGTCTCACAACGGTTGGATTTTTTTTTCTTTTATTTTTAATTGCCTTCTAGTTTTTTTTTTTGTTTCTTTTTAAACCTCTTCTATTTTATATAACAGAAATGAAATGAAGAAAAAAAAAGAAAAAAAAATAAATGTGATAAAATAAATAAAATACAAACAAATGTGATAGATTTATTTTTATACAAATAAATTAATAATTTCACTTTCTACAATTTATTGAGAGTGAAAAAATAATATAAAAATAAATGTGATGGATTGATTATTGATAAATGGTAATGATAGTCAAATAAATAAAAATAACTAACTACACAATTTGTTCAACCACAAAAATCAACAATGAACACATGATTCTTTTATTATTAATCGACACATTAATAAAAAAACTTGTAACTTAGAAGTTTGAAACAACTCAACAACTACACAAAATAAAACTACGCATTACACACATTATAGACTTATAATTGATAGATTGAGAATGATAGTCGGACCCAAATACAAACACAATTTAACGTTCATCTTCTCAAATTTATGAGCGGCGTGCTAACCTTGCTTCGCCTTATCCTCTCAACCACTTGTCCGGATGCTTCTTCAAAATGTGCCTTTTCTGATTGTCATATCTCGAACCTCTCTTCATTTTAAAACCATGTGAGCAATAATTACAAACCACCAAATAGTCATCATTACCTGGGGTTTGTTCTTCACGTCGGAAATGCGTGTTATACAAGATTTCAACAAGGTTTGTCGTAGATCCTTCTTCATTTCGATTTGCCATTGAACTTGAAGTATTGAAAAGATTAAAGATGTACAAATGTGATAGTGGGTTAGGTATTTATAGACAACAAATTCAGATCCGCAAGTCCACAACAGTCCGAAATCACAACGGTAAAAAAACTAGCCGTTGGGAGAGCGTTTTCAAAATTTCACGGGTCACGGGTTGACCCGTCAGGTTGTCGGGTTTAAAACACCTCGACCCTAACCCGCACACGTAATCTGGCGTGACCCGAACCCGCCGGGTCCATGATCTGTCAGGTCGCCGACCAGCCAAACCCGTCGGGTTCCCAAGTTGTCGACTAATCCCCCACGGGTTCGAGTCATAGCCTGCAAATAACGCAAACCGGATAAGTCAGGCGGCAAGCCATCGGGCAGGCTCACCCAAGCCAATAAAGGTTTGAGCCTCCACTAATTACACAAAAGTATAAATAATGGGATTTGAACCCTTGACCACTTTGATACACAACTTATTTACCAAAATTAATGTGACAAATATCAACAGATAACTTATTTTTGGGCAAAAAAAATTCATTGACACCGGAAGCAGGTGAAACCATCATCCACTTAGCTATAAAAAAAACCATGTATATATATAGGTGATTGCACTTAGTATCTAAATCAGCAAATGCTAGTTAGACGGTTCGTCGTCTGTTGACTTTGTCGGCCTCTCGATGAGCCAGACATTTTTTACTTTCGAATCTTTACCTAATAAAAAAAAAATCATCAAATGCTATAACAAATATCATCAATTTTGAATTTGTTTACATTTTTTTGTCACTAGACTAATACTATGGGTTCATATGGGACGTGGTTAATAAACTGACTAAAATTATAAACATGGTAAAATTTATAAATTGTTGGTAAAAGTAGTTAAAAATTTAAACAATAAGATAATCTCCGTGTGAGGTGAAAAACAGTTTATTTGTAAAAAGTGGAGTTTATTTGGTTGTTTTAGGGGTATTGTGGTACTTTCAAACCAAATAAGATAAAAGGGAATGGGTAAAACAATACTCCATCCGTTCGGCAAAATTTGTCGTTTACTATTCATGTACGCTTTTTTAGAACGATAAAAACTATATAAAATATTCATTTTTTTATAAATTTTTTAACAAGTTTGTACTTATTAATAATAACTACGAAGTTGTTAAAAAAATGATTAAAAAAACTGGATATTTTATATAGTTTTTATCTCCTAAAAAAGCGTGGATGAATAGTAAAGTGTCAAGTTTTTCCGAACGGAGGTAGTACTTTGCAAAATAAACACCAAAATAACCTCTATTTTCTAGCTTTTTTTTAACACATTTTTAACGGATTTTTGTTTATTTTGGTGTTTCATACACCCATAAACGTTGTTTATTTTTTAAACATCTCCAAATGCTTTAATTTTAAAAGTTAAAAATACCACCCATACACACGCTATATCTATGGGTTCGTATGGAACGGGGTTAATAAACTGGCTAAAATTATAAACAAGGTAAAAATTTATAAACTGTTGGTAAAAGTAGTTAAAAATTTATGAAAAAATATAAACTCCGTATGGGGCGAAAAACAGTTTATTTGTAAAAGGTGGAGTTTATTTGGTTTTTGTTAGGGGTATTGTGGTACTTTCAAACCAAATAAGATAAAAGAGAAGGGGTAAAATAGTAATTATGGAATATAAACCTCAAAATAAGCTTCAATTTGTAGCTTATTTATAAACCCTTTTTTTAACTGACTAAAGCTTATTTGTTGTTCTCATACACCGTTTAAACCTGTTTATTTTTTTAACAGCTAATAATTTCACACTTTTTAACTGGTTTATTACGTTGCCATACACACCCTATATCTTAGTCTTTTGAATGATCAAATACTTCATACTCCATCCGTTAATTAAAATTTGTCGTTTTAAAAATCTGCACATTTTTTAATGAAACAAACAAATACTTTGTTTTTTAATACCTATCTAATCATTACGATAACAATTTTTAAAGTGAATGGTAAAGTACGGAGTATCTAAAATAACATGTTTTTATTAACAAGATTTACCTACTACAATACTCCGTATTATTTATTTCAGAGTTTGAAAATTGAATATTTTCCTAAAAAATACTCAAAAAAAGACAGTGTCATGGTGCCGTAAATAACTCCGAAACAAAGGGCGTAATGTTAGCCGAACTCCCCCCTCCCCAAACAGTGGGACCCACACTCTCTAAGGCAAGGGCGGCCCTACTCATACTTCCCTTCCGTACACTCTGTTCTTCACCGCCTTCATCACACCTCCCTCTCCCTCTCCTCGCAAGAAAGATCAGATACTCCTCCGATGATCACCGCCATTACACTCCTCTAGATCTTCACTCTCTCCTCCGTTGGAAGACGATCTCGGTAAATCCTTTTTCACACGGTTCTCACATTTTCCGGTTGTCTTGCGCTTGCCGTGTTTTCTCTCGTTCTTTGCTTCGAATTTAGGTTTTCCAATCGCTGCGTGAATGTCTGGATATCTTGCACTTGTTTTTCTCGATCTTTTCTTTCGTTTGATTCGACGATCGTTAGGGTTTTTTCATTTTTGTGGTTCTCCTGTTTGATTTGGTTGCGAATTTGATGTCATTGTTGTGGAAATTCAAGTTTTGTTTGGATATAGGATAGGACTCCTTCATCTGATGTTTGTGGCTTTCGATTTTGTTTTTGCGCCAATCAGCGACTTTGGCAGTTTGGCGTAACGGTGATGTTGCTTCTTGATGTTATGGATGGATTTGGTGAAGTGGAATGAATGCTTGCTCTGATCAATGATCATCTTTAAACCTTTTGATGCGGTCACTGGCATTGCAAACCTCTGTTCATCTGGTGTAATTCTCGTGGTGATATTGGATTTGCTTGGGTGAATTCGGTTTAGAAATGAGAATACGAATGTCAGAAAATGGAGCTAACTCATATATATGTGTGTGTATTTTGTTTATGTTAAGTTTGATCATATTTATGCTTTAGGGTGATGAAGTCGATCTTGTGGCATGGTTTCTTACCATCCTTCAAAATGCTGGAATAGCATTTGTTGCAATTATGCTAGGTTGTGTATTTATGACAAGAAAAATTTTGGTTGGAATTTTTGTTTTCGATTCAGATTGTTGGAATGGAAGAAGTGATTATATATTTATTTATGCAGGAATATTTTTAGAGCTTATTATCAAATGGCAGTGGCTGATATGCGAAACCCTCTTTCAGTGGAAACCACCTGTGGGACTCTGCTACAGCAGTTGCAGGTAGTTAGCTCTCACTGTCTTGAAATTTCAGTACATTTCATATAGATGTGAATAATTAATGTTGGTTGATGGAGTCACTGGCTTGAACAATCTGTGGTGAATGCAGCAAATTTGGGATGAGATTGGTGAGAGTGAGCAGGATCGGGACAAGCTGCTTCTAGAGATAGAGAGGGAGTGTCTGGATGTTTACAAGAGGAAGGTTGAAATGACTGTTAAATCAAGGAACCAACTTCTTCAGGAACTAGCAGATGCAAAGATTGAACTTTCAAAGCTCCTGTGTGCTCTTGGAGAAAAGAATGTTGTCGGCATTGTGAGTAATTGTTATGTGTAACTCTTACAGCATTTTGTGTAGGTTGCCTGAGGTTTGTTATCTCTATCGGACTTTTAGTGATGACGTCCTTTGCTGTTTCTGTTGTAGCCTGAGAAGACTTCAGGAACCATTAAAGAACAACTTACAACAATAGCTCCTGCACTAGATCGACTTTACAAGCAGAAAGAAGATAGGCTGAAACAGTTTGCCAATTTACAATCACAGATTGAAAAAATATGTGGTGAAATTACAGGAAATTTGAATCATCAGGCACCTGTAGTTGATGAGAATGATCTATCCCTGAAGAAATTAGAGGAGTACCAGATCCAGCTTCGGGAACTTCAGAAGGAAAAGGTAAAACATATAATTGCAAATGCACTACTCTTCTGTCCTTGGTGTGATTTATGCAATATGCTCATATGATGTTATTTGCGTTTCACATGGCAGAACGAACGGCTACACAAGGTCCTTGAACTTGTAAGCACTGTGCATGATCTGTGTTCTGTCCTCAGCATGGACTTCCTAAGCACAGTCACTGAAATCCACCCAAGCTTGAACAACTCCACTGTTATGCAGTCAAAAAGCATTAGCGATGACACACTTTCGAGGCTGACCAATACAGTCTTATCACTGAATGAAGATAAGAAGAAAAGGCTTGAAAAGGTAAAGAACGCATTTCTCACAAGTGGTCAGGGCTTAAGCAAGCCCTTCTTATTGCTATTATGATATCCTTCAATATTAAGCATGCAGCAATATTTGTTTAGTTCTCCCAGGTTTCCCGCCGATAACATGCATTTAGAATTCAAGGTCAATGGCGGTTATGTTTGGATACGTGACGTTGCATTAAACAGCACATCAGAAAGCTCGTTGCTTGTTATTTGCGCAAGAGTTGATCTTTGGATTCTAATGAAAATTCTTTTGTTCCACAGCTTCAAGAGTTAGCTGTCCAGTTAATTGAACTTTGGAATCTGATGGATGCCCCAGATGAAGAGCGCCGTCAATTTGAAAAAGTCACGTGTAATATATCAGTGACAGTGGATGAAGTGACCATTCCTGGGGCTCTTTCCCTTGATTTAATAGAGCAGGTAGCTTTTGTCTTATCCTTTGACCCTGCCAGTTTTAATCAGTGGTTGCTGGCCATTAACTTTATTAGGTGTTATGTAAAAGGTTGAAGTGGAAGTTGCAAGGCTTGATCAACTGAAGTTCAGTCGAATGAAGGAAATTGCATTAAAAAAGCAAGTGGAACTTGAAGAGATATATGCTCGTGCACACATAGAAACTGATGCAAAGGCTGCTAGGGAGAAAATTTTGGCACTAATTGATTCAGGAAATGTTGAGCCTTCAGAGTTGATTGCTGGTATGGATAACCAAATAGTAAAAGCCAAAGAAGAGGCCCTTAGTCGTAAAGAAATATTGGATAAGGTTGAAAAATGGATGTCTGCCCGTGAAGAAGAGAGTTGGCTTGAAGACTATAACCAGGTACACCCGCTCTCCTTTGCTCCTCTAGTTTCTCTCTTCTAATTTGAGTTTAGTTGGTGAATATCTTTGTCTGGAAAACTCAGGCGCATCCATATTTAATGCTTTTGTGATTGCAGTAATTCCTGGTTGAGCAGTGAGACTAATTGCCTGAGCCTAATCTTGTCTATAATTTATCTTTCTTTTTTCCACATGTTTCTCTTTAATAAGACCCGGAGTATATTTTACCATAGCTTTGTCTGTCATTATCCTGTGCCCTGAAAGAAAAAGGAAACTTCACACTAAGCCTCTCTTGATGGTTCGACATTGAGCACCTTATGCAACTATATCAACCGGTTCTTGAAATCTGCATTTAGTAAAGTAGAATGAAATTAATTCCGAACTTAATAATTGAAATCCGCACATGTTAATAGAATGCAACTTCTGAACTTAATAATTGTCGTTCTTTCTGCCTTGTTCTAATACAGGATCACAACCGATATAATTCAAGCAGAGGCGCTCATTTTAACCTTAAGCGAGCAGAGAAAGCAAGGATTTTGGTGAACAAAATTCCAGGTTCATATAGAAAGCAGATAACTGTGCTTGTTTTTCCTTGAACAACTCTGAAAATTATTTTTGCACCTTGGTTTTGTAGCAATGGTTGACACCTTGGTTGCCAAAACACGGGCTTGGGAGGTAGACCATGGCATACCATTCACATATGACAGTGCTCCCCTTCTCAAAAAGCTGGATGACTATGTCATGCTCCGGCATGAAAGAGAGGAGGAGAAGCGGAGGTTAAGGGTAAGTTCACTCAAATAGCTTCATCATATGAAGTTTAGGAAAAAAAAAATGCCAGAAGTTGAAGGTGAAAACAACATCTTTCCCATGACAGGACCAGAAGAAGTTTCAAGATCTGGCGATTAGCGAACAAGAAAGCGGATTCAGTTCAAGGCTCATCAGCAGTGGCACGAAGAAGGCAGGAGGGCCACGTGGAAGTGGCAATTTCAACGGAACTCCAAGCAGGCGTCCCGTTCTAAATAGCAATCACAGTGGTGGGCGTTCAAGTAAGGACAGTAGAAGAGATTCCCGACCAGTAGCACCGTTGAACTTTGTCGCCATTTCAAAAGGGGATATGGTACCCCACGTCTCTAGCACCAACCCGTTGCCCGTTACACCATGATAGCAGAACTGGGTTAGTAGAGAAAACAGTGTTTACCATTCTAGATGACTTTAAAACTAGTTCCCATTCTATGGTGGAGACTGGAGATGACAGACGTAAAAATGGAAATGATTCTGTCATAACTCATAATCAGTGTAGTAAAACATGCATTTGAGGTTTGGCTATTTTGTATCATATTCCCAATGTTGCTGCAAAAACGCCAACACAAACACATAAATTGCTTCCGGAGCTGATCAAAGTTCTGCATTTGTTCACTGGATTTGATGAATCGAACCAAGCAGCTGCAATGGAGGGAGCTCAATTTGTATGAGCTATGTAGTAGCTCTGATGCTGTTTTCGTTATAATCACGAATTTGGACTTAGATATATTTGATGATAAAAAATTTTTTGAGGGCAAACAGCTGCT
Organism: Persicaria tinctoria; assembly: GCA_037127255.1. Taxonomy (NCBI): domain Eukaryota; kingdom Viridiplantae; phylum Streptophyta; class Magnoliopsida; order Caryophyllales; family Polygonaceae; genus Persicaria; species Persicaria tinctoria. The sequence continues at coordinate 17,836,727 of JBANSL010000008.1, forward strand.
AGTAATAACAACCATAGGAGCCATCAACTCCACTTGTCATCGGATTTTCAAATGAACTATTGGAGGGGTTTCTTGTACTAGCTTCTAGTGGCGCATTTCAATACGCGATGTGCAGGCTACATCTATCAATCATCACAGGCAAAATACAGGAAGAAGAGGGGACACGTGGGAGCAAGGAACTCCGAGATGTCCCCAAGAGGCCAAAGTCACTCAAGGTGCAGATTCATCAGAGTTTCATCTGCACAAAGTAAATCCTTCACAAACCAAATTCACCTCCCCTTAACTCGTTCCCCTCTTCTTTAACCATGTCTATGTTGCCAACAAACAGCTTTTTACCAAGCCAGCTTAGTTGAAGACGGGCTCAAGAGGATCCAGAGTATACAACATCAAAGAGGATGTCTCTTAGAGAAAATAGTCTGGTGCAGGCTTTTTCACAGGAGCTCCTCTTGATTCCTGCAGGCAGTAAATTTGGTTGTCAATGCAAAAGCAAAGTTCTTACCAAAGAAGAAATCGTCTAAACGCTTGAGCTACCTATGATATATTATGTACTGCATTATTGCTTGAAACTCGGTTAATCAATCCATCCTAGTCTCATGAGAATCAATAGAACATACTAGTCTAACTGAGAAGAATCATTAACCATGAGTAGTTTGAAAAAAAAATGATGATTTTTTTGAACCAGATATTTCTAGTCATATTCAACTTGTATCATATGAAACTGTGCAGCATTTTAATACTGCTCCTACAAGTCTTCACCCACACTAGGGGAAGAAATGGAACTGAACAAAACTAATGAAACTTCAAACTTCAAATTCAAGGTCTTTATGCTCACATTAAGTGGATATTGCAAACCACTGTTTTTTTTGAGCCCTGATTACTGACATTTATTTTGTTTAGAATCTAGGGTTGATGACTTTTCAAAAAGCTACTCAAATTTCAAGTACACATGTTAAGCAAAACATCCCTATGGATATAAGGTTGTAGCAGTCAAGGTTCAATGACCAGAAGGTTAAGAATACAAACCTGTGGAGCTGCTTCAAAAACTCGGAACTTTTTATTGAGATTCGCATCTAACTCAAGTATCGCAGCAACATTACCACATCTGCATAGGAAACAACATTGCAAAGGTATAAGTTACTGCCTTAAGTTGTCCAACATGTGGTAAATTTGGCTTTGAAACTGTACCTATAACAATAATTTGGAGCTGACCAAACTGTAACAATCTGGCTATTGAACATCCACTTATAGCCCTCCATAACCAATTGATGGGCACGACATATATAATCAATGTTGTTTGCATGGTTAAATGTGGAAACCACACCGCCACCAAAAAGGAATCCAGCACCACGAGGACTCAATCCCCAGCCATCCACATTGTCTTCAGGGTCCGACCACATGAGGTCACACATTGCACCCTCATGAGGTACCTCTTGCTTCCGATCAATTACTCGAATCTGACACACAAATCATGTTGGATTCCAATACAAGGTCGTAACTAACCATCCCAATGCCTTTTTTTGTATCAAACAGAAAGGGTTTAGAAGTGGTCTGACCTGGTCTAGTGTAGATATGGAAGGAGAAAGACCACCATGAACACTAAATACTTTGTTCTCAATCAGGGCTGACAAACTGTACAAGAACCAAACCAAATTCAATTACTTAAAAGTCGTTCAAAGAAGATAAGAATATGCTTAATTTAGTAGAGTTAGATTGTGATAAGGTTGACCATCATCTGACAGGGCTGTGGATGGTTTCACTGGCATTGAAATTTGTATGAAATCATTTTAAAACTTGTTTTCAGATTGCGTCCCTAGCAAGGTTTTAGGATACGAGAAATTTTCACTCATTATTATACAACTCAAATGAACTGCTAAGATTAAGATCCTTCAAGCTTTTCTGATATCAAATGACCTTTTTACTATAACTTCACTATAACTTATAAAAGTTGTGTAACATCAACAACTAAAAGGTTCTCCTTTCTAAGTTCACAACCCTTGTATGATGTTATGTAATACATCAGTGCAATCTTCTGGAACATATTCCGGATATATATATTATTTATAAGGAGAGCATACCTTAAGTAATCAAATATATCAGTGCAATATCTCCAAACATTCACTGAGCCATATTTACGAAGGCACTCATCATAAAAACCATAGACCTGGTAAACAAAGGACAATTATGAGACAAGAAAAATAATAATTGAACCCACACAATGGTGTCAGATGATGGCCCACCTGTGTGATTTGGCGGCTCTCATGGTTCCCTCTAATCAGTGTAATTCGATCTGGATATCTGACCTAGATTTATACTGCATGTTAGAATGTTAACCAGTCATTGGAGCTGACAAAATGGCAACACTTTGTGCGCAAAGGAGACCAGAGGAGCATTTAGTTGCATTGCAGATAAATAATGAGAGCAATCTGGAACCAGAAGACCACTCAATAAGAAGCAGCTAAACAGAGCCATTATATGATATATCGTTTTGACCAGCAACTGAAGCAGCTTGCTAAAACAAATAAAAAACAATTAATAGGGCAAATCGCATAGTACATCTCAGAGTTACCCACTTATCCGGGCCAAGGGCGGTACTATAAGTTAAGAGAGTTTCAAGTTTTCGACCACTATCCCATAGGAAAACATAGATATATTGCACTAAGTCCTAAGTGGATATTAAACATGGGCAACAAAGGCTAACCGCAGGAATCCAAATTCAAGAATCAAAATAGTTACAGAAAAGTTTCAAGTTTTCAACTTGTGCATGTTTCTTGCCTCCTGTCTCACATGATAACTGCTAAAAACCTAGCATGGGATGAAGTATAATATAATGAAAACATAGAGCAATATCCAGGAGCAAAAGGTTCCTTGGATTAAAATAAGTGCACTACATCAGCAGATTTCCATACTATTTATCACAAAAGAGGAAGCAATATCACGTTGAATAGTACCTTAAGGGCAAGCAGAAGTAGGAAAGTTTCAACAGAATAATATCCTCTGTCCACAAAATCTCCAAGGAATAAGTAGTTTGTCTTGGGACAATCACCTCCCACTCTGAAAAGCTCTTTCATATCATAAAACTGCCCATGAATGTCACCACACATCTACAAGGAAAAAAAGACGAGCACAGCACAAAAAGGGTGAGTCAACTTTGACTTAGATTTACATTAGTATGAACTACTTGTACTAGATTGAATAATAAATTATAGGATAAAAGAGAAAGGTCAGGTGAAAAAAGCAGAAGGAAGAGCAGAACAGATTCTGGACTAACAATAAGGTCCATCCCAGGAGAATGTACCTGAACCTCCAAGACAAGGCTTTACCTTATCTTCCTAGCTAAGAGCGAAAAAACGAATTCTCCAATTCCTAAATTATTTCCCACAAAGATCATTCTCTTATCTATAGAAAACATAAACATAGATAGGACTTGACTATAGTGAGGATTTAACCCAAATCTCCCTTACCTAACCACAGTTTTGAATTAGCAAGATTTCACAGCTAATCTAATAATATTTCTTCACTCATTTCCTGCAATTGATCTACCTCAACCTTTACATAAAAGTTTACTTGGCCATGCATGCCCAAAATTCATATGACAACCCCACATACATGAGAAGAGAGTAAATAAAAACTACCCTGGCCCTGACCCCGAGATTGAAGAATCATATCATATGAAAATCATCAAATCACAAATTAAGAAGACGGACATTCCAAGATTGTTAGATATTTCCCTCAACAAAAGCACATTATAAAAAACCAAGAAATATGTAGAGCTAACAGAAACGGCACTTTAGACACGTAGTTCCACTGAGTGTGAAGGATTTCAGTATATTGCACAACATCATTATTGACAGTTATCCCCAACCTTACAATCAGTAGTAGACCAACTTTCCTGATAAGTTTACCATATTGACTAAATCAACAAGTAGAAAATCAGCATTACAGTGATGCTTTTTGAAATGCAACAAACATTTAGTGGAATGAGCATATAAAAAAATAACAAACAACTAAGAACCTGGAAACAATAGTACTTCCATCAGCTAAGATATAAAAAATGAAATGCAATCTACTATGTTCTAAACTTGTTGCTAATAAGAAATCTTATTCGTCAATCTTTACAATTTCCTTAATGTTTTTGTGGAGATTAATGTAAATATCTCTTGATAAAAAAAAATACCTCTTTACTATTACAAACAACAAACAAATGCAGCTCACAAATCCTTCAAGATATGTTTAAACAACCAAACCAACACAAAGTGTCGACAAATATTTCCATATATCATAGATCAGGATAGCAGACCTTTCAGAAAGTAATACAGCACTTATTTGTCCACAATTAAGTTTTATTTGGGTGGGGTTGTCCACAATTAAGTAAATATAACAGCCCTTTATTTATAATCATGCCCTCTTTCTTCACCAAGACGAACATAAAGATAACAGCATGACATATTTACACACCAGCAACTAATACACCACTAATTTGTCCACAATTAAGTAATATAGCAGTCATTTATTTATAATCATATCCTCATTTTCACCATAACGAACAGAAAGCTAACAGCATGACCTATTTTACACACCAATAAGAAGACCAGAGGCCAAAGCCTAGCATACAACATACTCCACCAGATTCTATGCAAACAAAAGTTCCACAACCAGCCAGTATCAACCTAAAGCAACAACAGAATGTCAAACAATACACCAAACACTCCTAAATTTCATCAAATCGCTCTTTCCTGGGAGCTGTAGAACCCAACATAGTGTATCTCATAATAGGTAATCAGAACAAAAGATTGGACTTTGGCAACAGGAATGTTTTTCAGCTCCCAACTGCCCGAACGTGAAACAGCTGTGCATTATCAATTTCCCCAATCCAAACCATAAGTCCGATTTCACACCATTAATAAATCTAGCCACTAGTACTCTTCCTAGGTCATAATAAACACCAGAAGTTGAACCCTAGAAGCAGACCTTTTTCCACATAAGGGGGTGAAAAAAAGGCAGATTCTATAAATTTCCGACTTAAAACGGAAACAATAAAACTCAATCCTTGACCACGAAGATTCAGATTAGAGAAAAAGTCGAATGTAGAGAACAGTCAAAATTCCAAACATAGATTCAGCAGCCATTAAAGCAGCCTCCAAAGATTCGAAGAATTACGTTTGATTTGCGAGACCAGCAACTACTCACCTCTCTCACAAGACCAAATCAAGGTTCGGAGACAGAATAGAAACAGAAAACCAGGAGTTCGCAAATCGCAAGCAACGAAGGCAACAAAACGCCGTAGATGCGATTAAAAAAAAAAGATAAACACGACGAACTCTGACAGCTCGACATTGAAAAAGCTTACAGTGACGGGAGCGTCGACTCGTTGAACGTTGCTCTCTTCGACGAGGATCTCCATGGCTTTGAGGCATAAAGCTTTAACCTCCGACTCCTTCAATGCCTCGCACCTTTTCAGCTGCTCTATTTGCCTGTCGAGGTCCGACATCGTCCTCCCCTCTACTCGCCTTCTTCCTCCTCAGAGCCGATTTGATAGGGGGTAGAGAGAGAGCTTGAGCAGTTGTTGGCTATGGCGTCTCTCACTTTGTCGAGGGGCGCTCCCTTCACTTGGTTCGAAGAGTAGGAAAAAATCTGGAATTAGTTTTGGCCTCTCAAATCTTAAAGGGGGAAAAAGTATTTGCAATATGGTCCATATTGTACTTTTAATTTTTAACTTAGTCCCTATTTGTACTTTTTATTTACATTTTAGTCCTTCCTATTTTGTGGCTACTTACCTACGCTACGGACGATTTTAGCCATGCTTGGTTGGGAGAAATTGACTAAGATTATTAGTATAAAAAAAGGGGTCAAAAATAATGAGTTTTTAGATTTTTCAATAAAAGGGGTCAAAATAATGATTTTCTTAGTACTGATCAACAATAATGATTACTCCATCCGTTCCAAAATATAAATTGTTTGACTTTCTGATATGTTTTTTAAGAAACTAAAATTAAATATTAAATTTTTTATTATTATTTTAAATAATATTATACTTATTAATATTAAGTATAATATTATTTTAAAATTTTAATTAAAAAGTTAATGTTTTATATAGTTTTTAGTTCCTTAAAAAATGCGTCAGAAAGTCAAACGACTTATATTTTAGAACGGATAGAGTATTAGATTTTTTTAGATAGTAGATTGCAATAACTTATATTAATTGGAGTATTGTTTTATTCTTTAAAAAATTATTAGCTAAACATTTTAGTGGATATTAAAAATAATAAAATTTATGAAAAAGTTGGTAAAATAATAATGTTTTTAGAGAAATTAAATGTTTTTTTAAGTTGTGTAAAAATAATCTAAATTGTGTGACATGTATTATGCATAGGTATGCCAAAAGAATGTTGTAAGAATGTTTTTTTAATTTCAGCCTTATTTAGGTAATTGAATAGCTGGGATGTTATATGCACGGTTTGATCTCGTCAAATGCACGACATACCGAAATCGACTTCCGAAGCTGACACAAATCACGTCGTCTACATAGTGTTGGTGTTTGTGGACACTGGGTGTCGAAGTCGGCTGGTGGTGCCGATGTCGATAAATGTGGAAATCATTTGGTGCTCGTGTTGATAGGGGGTTGGGTTGTGTTTCCCGAAACCTATTGTCGAAGTCGGTTGGTGGTGCTAATGTCGACAAATGTTGAAAGTAGTTGGCGGTAGTGTCGACAGGAGTGCTAGGTTGTGTTTGTCAACACCCGGTGTTCGAGTTGGGTGTTGTGTGCTGGTGGTTATCGACAGGCCTAGTGTTTGCGACATCGGGAGTCGGAGTTGTGTGATTGGCCGTGTGATTAGCAAAAATACGATCATGTGAATAGTAACCCACAAGGGTAATTCATAGGTTCTTTTAATAATCATGAAAAATAAATTCTATTTATCAATAATAAATTATTAAAATACATGTTCAAAGCTTTTCACTAATACTTGGTATCTTTTGGAGCCCAAATTTTCTACTCTTGTTGTAATAGCTTAATACCTCCTTTGAGACAATAAAATAAATTGAAAAGGTGATTTTTCTAATCACTTATTATTTCTCTTCGAGTAATATAGGAAATCAATGTCTAAATTAGTAAATTTCGTACATCAGTGCTTTGATAATAATTATAACTAGTAGGATCTCCGCGCCATGGCGCGATTTTTTATAAATAAAATCTTACTAATATAATAAATTAATATTATAACATAATTGTAAAAGTTCAGATAATTAAATATTTTGAATTAAACTCATGGGTAGAGAAAACGATTGAAGTAGTATATATAGATATATATAGATATAGATTACTAATATTAATTTTATATTTTCTTATTATTAATTTTATGTTTTGAATTAATCCCATTGTTTTTTTAGAGAAAAAAAACTACTAAAATTATAATTTAGGCTAAGATCAATGTTTTGAATTAAACCCAATAGTTGGTAAAATTAAAGAAAAAAAGAAAATTAAAGGAAAAAAAGAAAAAAAAAAGAATTAAAGAAAATTAAAGAAAAATGGCAAAAAAAAAAAAAATGGTTGAGACTCCTAAAATTACTCTAAGCTTGACACATCATCCTAAACTCTTCTAAATTAAGAGTTTATATAGATATATATTATTAATTACATTAACGGATAATGCATGAATTATTTTTTACTACTTTTTTCGCCTCCAAATGTAATCCAATCACTAAAAAAAGACTGGATCTGTTTGGTTAACATGATTATAATTAGACCAGTTAAACGGGTCATTCGGGTCTGGTTTCGGGTAAAACGGGTTGACTAGAACCCGAGTTTGATCGGATTTCGGGTCGATTTTGGGTTTGTCAATTTTTTATTTTTTAAATTAAAAAAAATCATAATTTAATAATTTTACGATAAATTTTAATTATATATATAAAAAAATTATATTTAATTATAAATCAACCCGATCAATCGGGTAAATCGGGCCAAAATTACCGGATCTTGACCCAAAAACTTCCGGACGTTCGGGTCGGATTTTCGGGTCGGGTTATGTTTTGACATGTCTAATTATAAATTTATAATGTATCATATAAGGCCTTATAGCGGTGATCATGTGTTGATACGAACGTCTTGACGTGGCAAAAGAATCTTTTACCAAACATGGCCTTATTCCTCACCCTATTTGCAAAACATTCAACAGTTGATTGTGTTTCCTTCTTTTAACCTCTTTACAAACACTATGGGCCGTTGGCCTATGACTACGTCTACTTGTACTTGCCTTCATACATTCATTCCCCTTGCTCCGTTTCGTCGCGGGTGGGGCTGTCGATGGCTTCGACAGCTGAGGAGACGGACGAGTCAGATGATGCGTCGTCAAGTGTCAAGGCCGAGAGCTCGCCATTGACAGAGCTCTCGTCCTCGCTGAACGAGGGCGCTGAGGACGATACGTCCATCGTGCTTGCAGCCTCGCCAAATGACAAGGACGATGACTCGGAAGATTCTTCGACAGGCTGTTGGAGCGACCAGTACATTATGCTTGCGGTCAAGGTTAGGATCATCTTCGGGTTCACCTGCATTCGACAAGATTGTGATCAATCACACAAAGTTATAACACTTGTAACCAGATTTGCCTTCAACCAATTGAGCTCTATACCAAACCATAAATCTAAATATGTCAAACCCCTAAACATGGAAGCGCCAAAACGAGGATTCCGAGCTATGGAAACATATCTCTTGTTACTGAGATTCGAGATCCGTTTCATAAACTGGTTGCTTCTACCAAAGGAATCGAGGATCTTACCTCCATGATGTCCTCAGGCAACAAGAAAATGGAGCATCCAAGCTTTCTTGCAACACTGATAATATAGATAGCATTCAATCTCTTCTCGTCGTCTGTGGTTATAACGTAGAACCTTTATTAGAGGACGAACTAGATCTATCGAATCTGTCATTATAGGATTAGAGATTCGTACCACATTGGCCTTTAGAGACGAGGTTCCAATTGACAACCCTGGGCGCCACAGAGCTAAGGAGTTCGAGGAAGAATAGACCATTTGACAAACTCTTATCCTGAGGATTGATTCCGGTTATCCATAAATCAGGATCAGCTTCAGTCTCAAAAATGTCTATTATTACAAGTATTTTTTTTTACCTTGAAGCTCTGCATACGAGATCTTCTGCCCGTGCATTTAACTTTCTGGTTCGCCCAGTTGAGGATATCTGAATCGGTGATCTCCTTTCCATGGGAGAAAGATCGCAAGTGCTTCAGAAGTTGGAGCATGTTATATCTCATCAGCTGCCACAAGTAAGCTGAAAATGACAGCAAACAGCCCATGATCATTTATCTGAATGTGTTAACTTCCCAAGGAAAAAATTGAATCTATGATGATTATAACAACTCAAAAAATACGGTGATGAGGACGAAGAAGAGGATAGGTAGGAACAAAGTACATTCATATGCACATTTATGTTCCAAGGCTCGACAGTCGGTTCCAAAGGACTATATAGTAAGGTGAATATCCTTACCAATTATTAGCTTTTTATTTCCCTGTACGAAGTCGTTACCAGCAACGTTGACAAGCGAGAATTTCAACTGCTTCCCTATCTGCACGACTTGATTGCAATTTTCAACTTTCCTGAATGGCATTTTGATAGGAGGTTTTGTCGCTTGCTTCCACTTCACAGATCCTGGAGAAACCTTCTCTAGAGCTTCCAAGAGTACCCATCTGTGTACGTACAGCGAACCAATACATAACCGGCTCAGAAACACATCAAAGGAAAAGCGAGTATGAAAAATAGAACTGTACATAAAAGATCAAGAATAAAACACTCACCCATTCCTAACATCCTCGAACAAGTTATTAACATAGGTACCACAGCCAAGGCTGTTGATCCAAAATCGGAAACACCTCTCCTCTCGAGAGATCTCTATGTCATCTGTCATCATCTCGGCAAAAGAGTACTTTTTGTTGTCCAATGACAAGCCATTCCTACATAGAAACCACATGATCAAGTCGACTAACAAAACAGGTTATGGCAATATGAATGGATCAAAAGTACATGGGAGTAAACTAAAGGGCGGCAAAAGTTCTAACCTTTGCTGGAATATCTGAGCGATAAATGCAAGATTGAGATTTGATGTGCCTTCAACAATGTCCTTTGCGTTTAGGTATCGTTTACAGCCCATTCTCTCTGCATGATCAAGTATCAACTCTGCCCGTGCAGTTGGATCCTTAGCATCCAATGTATCTGGACTACAATGTTCTGGTGCAAGAACATTAAGGAGGTACGCGTAGGCTTTTCCGTCCTACAAATGCAATAGTAGAGTAATCAATACATATCATGGCATGGGATAGATGAAATGTTTACAGGAAAAAACATTACAATGTGATGTAGAAAAGGAGAAATTGAAATGTAACGGCTGCCAGATAAGTCATCTTGCAAGATGAATAATGTTTTAACTCGTGCAGTCTAACATATGAATGAGCTAGACCTGATAAGGACATGACACCGACAAATAGACCAGTTTATTTGATTATTTTATGCCACTAAGAAATGAAAAGCTATACGAAAGGTGTTCTAAAGCAGTTATACTAGAAGGGCTTTGGAATGGCAGAAGGATACCTTCAAATCAGATGAGAAGTTTGTTAAAATTTTCTCGTACCCTCCTCTTTTCAGATGAAAATTCATCCACTTTAACAAGACCTTTTCGGGAGACAAACCCATGAGCTCCTCAATGTCCTGTGTAAATTCAAATAGCAATATAGAAATTCCTTTCAAGTTTGGATCGTGAATGCACACTACATCAGATAGAGCAATTGGAAAATGTCATTACATCGCAATCATCTGCCAGCTCAATAAGTTGAGGCGTCTTCCTTAAGTTGAGATCAGCCAGCAGCTGGATCTGATGTTACATGTAGAAAAAGTTGCAAAAAATCAAAAGATGTATGCGTAGTTCGCCCTAATTTTCATCTATGTATTGAATAAATATACAAAAATCAAAGGGTTATATGAGCTCACCTTGATGATTTGAGAAACCAAACCAAGGACTAGATGAGGCTGCAAGAAACAGAAAAATCAAAATGTGAATATTCATGATGACACATGCTCGAATCAAACAGTATATGGAAACAGGTTGTAAAAGTAAACTAACTCTGCCTTCCACCAAGTCCTGGGGGCCAATGTTAACCACAGTGCATCCAATGGCTTTAGCTGAGTTAAGACAAAGTGTATGATTCTCGTTCCTCTCCCAAGGGTTGAGAACCTGTTTAGTGTTTATCGTCCTTTCGTCTATCGTACCAGGAACGGCAACGTTTATCAGCTTACTGCAGCAACACAAGAGTAATTAGAAGGCATCAAGACCCAGTAACAACCACAAACAAAGGAGCAACGATTTCAATGTCAATCTCTCGTTACAGTTTAGATACCATAGAAGAACGCCATCTTTTGCAAGTTCAAATAGATCATTTGAGGCCGGATTAAGAGGTAGGAACTGTTGCAGAAATGGGTCGTCTCCGAGAAAACTATTGATGTGAACCACGTAGCATTGCTTCTCTGATTCCGAGACTGTATGAAGAAGAGTAGTTGTGCTTGCCTTGAGGTAGGATGAAGAATGATTTGAACCCCCTTCATGGTCTGCAGCCCGACTTCGGAATGTCAAATACAACTGCCCAAATCCAAAACATCCTTGTTAAGCACAAGGTACAACTAAATTTGACAAAGTGATTGGATACAAACTGCCATTTTGCCAAGTACTATTGATGCAAATATCTAATCTATTGGTAATTCGGTACCTAGTATATCATTTTATCCAATAACAAATTGAAACTAAATTTAACTAAAAAAAAAGGCTAAACTATAGAAAACCACTCATAGTGCAGTCTTTTTTAACAGTAATTCGCAGTTAAACTATAGCCATAGGCTCCATTAGCAAAAGAGCAACTCGACCTTAAAATACAAAGGATGGTCTTTTACAAATGGAGGTTATTACAAATGTGGGAAATTGCAGTCATTTTGTCTATTGTGTGATTTTGTAAAGGAACTATTTAGAGCGTGTTTGACATAGCGTTTAAAGTATGAGTGGTAGCGTTTAACGATTCAACTAGCGGTTTAAGTAGCACTTTTCCGCAGTTATCAAAGGAAGCGGTTTAGAATGCTACCACTGCCCGAACTGCTTGACATGACAGAGACACCTTAGCCGACTAGTTAATGTAATTTAGACTAAAGGCATAGGCCAAAAAAAGAGCAACCTTACCTTGAGAAAGTCTTCAAAGTGCACTTCATCACAGGCATCACAACTCAACCCATTCAACACATCTCTGATCTCATCAGCCTTAAACAACTCACTCAATCCCTTCAATTTGACCATAAGTTGTGGCAAATCTCCCACAGTCACCTTGCCCTTCTGATCCTTTATTGAAATAAACTACAAAGCCAAAAATTCCTAAAATCACAACACAGCAATCCCTAATAGCCATACATCCAAACATGACTGTAAAACAGCTAAGCGCAGCAATGGAGGAGATACCTTGGAATTGAGACTGCGAAGCTCCACTTGTGTGAACTGGCTTTGAAGCCCTGCATCAGAAACTATCACACCCACAAATCCAGACATTTCTCCTTATTTGAACTTCGAAGAACTGCGGGGAAAAAAAAAAAACTTTTGAATTAAATCGCACAAAAATAAAAATCACAAACCCATGAATGGAAACGGCATTCACACATACCCAAATGGCGTTGGAATGGAAATGCCGAAGGAAAAGGAAAGAGTTTCCTTAAAGATTGAAACTTTGAAAGGAAAAATATCAAAACTCAATCTGGGTATATTCGATTTCAATTGAAAAACGGAGAGGGGGATGGCGTAGGCGAAGAGCAAAGGCGAAATGGAGGTAAATTGAGTGGGGTAGGGCAAAATGGTAAATAACCAAATATGGGTGTAGTTCGGAAGTAGGAATTGAATTGAATTGAATTGAAGGGGAATTCAACAATGAGGGATAGAGATTGACGAAGATGATGAATTTGACTTGAATTTGGCCATTGATTTCTTTCTGCGGTCTCTACTGATTCACACACTCCTGCAGGCCTAATTTGGGGGGTGTTTTGTGTTGTGTGCGGTTTGTCTTCTAACGAACTCGATGTGGAATGGGGGATACGTGTCTACCGACCTACCTCCATGTGGTTCACCGCAATCGATTCCCTCTGATTTTTTTTCCATCTTAAATGATAAGAACATGGGGGGTCGTATTGGTAGAAAATGACATTAAATTCCATTGCATGCTGTATCATTTATTGTACTTGTATGTGAATTATAATCCCTTATATAGTTTTTGACATAATTTTTTCTTTTCACATTTTAATATTATATGATTTTAAATAAAATAAATATAAGATTTTAGTTTAATTACTTCTGAAATCATGCATTTTTATACTCAAATTTTTCAGAGCTCACGATTTTTTATTCTCAAATTTGCATATGCTAGTAGTTAAGTTTTCCAAACATAATACTAGCTTATTAAATTATATTTAACACAAATATTTTATCAGATTTAGCTACCTTTTTACATCCTATAAAATATCAAAGTGAGAAAATTATAACAGCTGTTCTGTGATTTCGATAATTTGACCAATTGACCGTATCAATATAGTAAACAACAGGATCAGATCATAAGCAGAGAACGACTAACTAAAGGACAGAGAACCCATGGCACGAAGAAGTGTACATTTCAAGTCCATTAATATTATGGCAATGAGCATGAATATGATAGATATCCCAATCTCAATAGCCAAAAAGGATACAACTTTGAACACCCCTCGTCGTCTAATCTAACCCTCCACAATGTGTGTATAGCACTCTTTCCCTGTACTTTATCAATTGGAAATAACTTTATTTTTAATCATATCTAGTCTCGTTTTATTGCACATCTATATGAGCATTCTCATATATTTATCATCGTAAGCTTTTGCTCTATTTTTAATCATATCTAGTCTCGTTTTATTGCACATCTATATGAGCATTCTCATATATTTATCATCGTAAGCTTTTGCTCTTCTGCATTAGTAGTCGCCCAACATTTTGCCTCATACAAAAGAAGGTTTCGCTATTATCCTATTATTCCTATAGAATTTACGAGTTTTAGTGGTCCTTTCCTATAGCATAGGAATCTTGAAGCTGCCATGCATTTATTTGCCACCCTACCTAGACTTAGAGTTGTTCAACTGTCCAAAACCAAATAAAACGAATCTAAAACTGAATTTATGAATTCTCTGGACCGAAAACCGAACTTAATATATTAGCTTCGGTTTGGTTCAAGTCCAAACCCTAACTGCACTTAACTGACAAATAAATATAAAATCATAAAAAGTTTTTTGTGCGCGCGCGCGCATCCTGAAGGGCCGAAGTATATGTTATATGAAACTTTCAAAAATATGTACAATATTTTGAATGGGTTATAATTTTTTAATGAAAGTTGTTTCAATTTAAACCAGCATCTTATAACTTTTTTATTTAATTTAGTAAAAGTTCGATTTAGACCTAATTAACCGAACCTAATCTCCTAGATTCAGTCCACAAAATTTAGTCTAGACCAACTTTTGAGTCGTCATACCAAGACTCGATGCTTGATGTCTTCATACACCCTGCCATCGTCTTGCATCCAAATTTGGCTTTGACCAATGTCGTATATTCAAGTTTCTTGAATCGAACATGCATACTTTTGCAAGTGTTTGCCCACCTACATTGTGTTAGGAGATGGAAAGATGAAAGCCAAGGCCGAGCATTAACCAACTCATTCGAATAGTATTGATCGGGATGCAGTGCAGAGGTTAGGATTATTGTGTTGCTGGATGGCTTGATTCTTGTGGATGATAGAGAAGATATCATGTCGTCACATTCGTCAAAAAACAAGAAACAGAAGAGGCATCACAAGCAATCAATTTCAAGCCTGATATGAGTTCGCTTAAGAATGTTGAGCGCTCAAAGTTAAATTATACACGAAATAATTAAGTGATGCTTCTCGTGTGTTATAAGAGATCTTCATTAGGATGTGGGTGAAAGAGGGGTAAATCTAACCTTTTTATTATTATTATTATTTACAAATTCACCAATCGGATCAGGTCCCATCATGGATTAAATCAGATCATTTGATGTAAATCAAGCAAACGCTATGCATCAACCAGACCCAAAAAACAACAGGAACATGACAAAGGGACAGTTCCCAATTCCCATGAAGGAAAAAACTAACAAGCACATAAAACCCATAGCCTGAAGCTAAAAAAGGCGCTACAGATTTAGGGCCCGGTAGCGGTTGGTACCAATACTGAGGAATAGGGAATGGTCATTTGATGCAGATCGCAAGAACAAGCAACACTGTTTGTGAAACGGACACAAAAACAAAACAACAGCAACACGATACGCAGATAACGACTATGAAACTAAAAAAAGTGTACATTTCAAGTCCATTGGCATTGTAAGAAGCATGGTAGATATACAATTTAGGACCCCGTCTGCTTTCGTCGTTTCCCAACCTGTCCGTTATTGTCCCCAAACTGGGGTCCTTGAGAAAACGCGATGGACAAGGCAAGTTTCTGCGTGTTTCATGGGGCATTTAGCGTGGCAAACGCCAGTATTTTGGGATGCCCGGTAACATATCAATAAGCATCGGGGGCGTTATTACCATAAGAATATGTGCAATGAAACAAACTACTAGAAGACAATACAAAGATGAACCCCATTGTCCCACATAGAATGCCAGCGTCCCAGAAACATATATCAAGTGTACTAACCAACAGATCCTTGAGATTATTATGATCTTAAAGCTTGATTGGTGACCCTGACTTCCATGTTTAAGATGTCTTCGGCTTTGGTCGGGAAGGAAGCAGCTGCAGCAAAATAGAAGCATTGGTCAACAACAAAGAGCAAATGATGTCTCCCTTTACACCTTCCTATTACTCGACACATAAATAGAAACATTTTCTTCAAAAAAAAAAAAAACAGATACAATACCAATTTATGAAATTTATCATGCAACACTGATATAGGTTGGGAACTTGGGATGCAACACCACTTTTTAATGTGGCGTTTAGTTAAAGTCCAGGTATGATTTTGGAATTTGATAGATGTTTGGCTAAGTTTTAAAGACAGTTTCTCACTAATGGTCAGGGGTAAGCCAATACTGATATAGGTTGCAGGTATGAGTACTCTGTGGTATCAGTTTGGGAAAGTGAAAATTGCAACCCAAACACCTGGGATCAGGTTGGGATTCTTGATTCCTCGTTTCTTACAATCACACTCCCTCTAAACACTTGACCCGTGACCTTACTAAATGCACATAAGCAACTTTCGTTAAAACATTTTTCAAATGACCATGGTAAAGGTAGCAAAGCAAAGATGGAAAATGTGTCCATGTAAACATAAGCATATAAGGGCATTTGCTAAAATGTAATCAACAAAAATGAATTTTTTTTCCACTCAAATAACGTAGACTAAGTAGTAGTGAAAAGAACAAAACAGTACCTGATAACACGAAATGAGAGACGTGGCAAATCCAAAAGCTCCGGTGACACGGGGAGTCACTTTCTTCGGAGCCAATTGCAGCAGTCCAACTGCGACAACAATATCTGCAGCTGCTTTAATCAGAGCCAATGACCTCTCGTTTGACTGCTCAAGTTTAGCACGATAATGCTCATTCTGCACTCAGCAAAGCATCAGAAAGGGGGAAAAGTAACAATATACATGAGCCCATAAAAATAACAAGATACATCCAGTAGCCAACTACAAACCAACATTACGTACTTTATACTTGTCACTGCCTTTAAGTTCCTTCTCTAACTTCTTCGTTTGGCCAGAAAGTCTACCAAGCTCCCCAAGCTGAAATATTAAGGTAGGTGTTCACTATTCTCCAACTTAATAACATTAAGTCGTTGCATAACAGATGAAGATAAGAACATTGTGTAACAACAGACCTCAACCAAGGTGGAGCACACAGATGAACCCATCCAGCAGTAGAGAGAGATTCTTCCAATTAGCTCCGCTCGCTCTTTGTTCTGTTAAGCAACTAGTGAGATAGTGCTCTCATTGTACTAATTACCTTGAATAATTCAAAGGCGGATAAGAAAGTTGCACCACATACCTTATAGATGCCAGATCTACCAAGCCACACAATTTGATCGAGAAACAAGAATGTCGACAACAGTGCATTTTTTGACTGGGGAAAGAGCAAGTCCTTGGTGTAAGACAAAAGTGGAACAGAGATTTCACAAATGATACCAACTATGGAATATCACTTACCTTCCCGAGTAATATCAGTGACAGAGGAGTTCCCTTTGGATTTGGGCTGATAAGAGCGTGTAAGTCATTGACAAACTGAAGTAGCAAAGAATACCACAAAGACTTCAATTTCATCATCCACAAAAAGCAAAACAACTCAAAATATGGAACAGGTTGAGGAGGCAGAAGGCTAGTAATGGCTTAATTAAGCTATTCTGAACCTACTACACTATCATAGCTAACCTTGAACAAACGGAAAACTTTTCTTGCCAAGCTGGTTGACTTGTCAACATTTTGGGCGGTACCAGGTTGCCCATTGCTCAAGAATTTTGAACCATATTGAATTGCCCTGCATATCTTGTCCCTGGCTTCAGCCTTGTGCAAGTACACAACAACAAGACCGAGGTCTGCCCTTGTCGCATCTAGTGCGGTCATCTTTTTATCTTCATAAATGCATTGAGCAACATAAGATGACACGGTGGTGAGGGGGAAATTTTTTATAGAAAAGACTAAAACATACCAAAGACCTCACATCATAATAGGAATCAACGAAAAAGTATTTCCACAAGTATATATTGTAAGAATGAATTGGGTAAATTTCATCTCGCTCGGTTCTAGACATTGACAGTCCCTATGTAGTAATTCAACTTGAAAAAGGGCAGAAGAAAAGGCCAATTTATCCCCTACCAGACCATCATCATAAGACTTAAGACTTAAGTCCACAAATTTGACTATGAAAGAAAAGGCTACCCCCTTCTCGGCTCCTGCCGTTAGGATAGGATAATATCCAGCTATAACATGCTGCTAGCCATGGATGGATTGCATACAGTGGAGCTCATTAACTCGATAATCCGACATCCAACCCCAATTACTAGATAAATGGGCATGTAACTCCCTCTGCTTAATTCACAGGCTGCAATTTCAAGCTACTAGAGAAGAAGACCATTTACCTACAATCTATCAAGTATCAATACTTGCAAACTCATTTATTGCAAAAAAAATATTCATTAATCCTGAGAAATCGAGCTTCTATATATTAATGGTAAATTACTGTTCAATTCAACACAAGCCCAATTCAGGGGGTGAAGTGTGAACCGTGGATGTCGAAAATCAGGAAATTGCACATCATAGAGCGAACTAGTAAGGCACTACAAGCAAAAAAGAACAAAAGCCCACTAAAATTCAACCAGAGCTGAGCACGAATCGAGCAACACAGAAATCAATTCAAAGCAAGAAGAGTTACCAAACGGAATCTTACAAGCATATAACCAAATTCTAGGGTTTTGAATTTGGGGAAGGAGAAACAAGGAGGCGGAAATTACCAAGATTCAAGAAGGGGATGAAGACGAGGACGAAGAATAGGGTTTCTCCCACACACACAAACACGTATTTTGTCTGGCAAATCTTCCTCCTCCTGTGGAGGCTGGAGATTGAATTTTGGGGTAAGGGTCAGCTTGTGTGATAAGGCCGTGTTTGGCTATCCCTTTTTGAGCTTATTACTCACACTACCAGACAAATTGGGATTTTCCTCTCACTGTCACAACACAAACTTCCCTATCACACAAATCTATCCATGGGTTATCTCAATTAATTACTGCTATTTTGTAATATAAAACCTTAAAAAAATCACCTGATTTTTTTTTTGAATACCTTACGTTATTTTAAATACCTTAAAATATTTTTTAACCAAACACTTTAAAAATGATTATACTTACGTTCCGGCTATATACACCGCAAATCATGCACGTTCTTAAGGACGTGCATGATTAAAAGGCTTGCACGTCCTTAAGGACGTGCAATATTAGACACAAGGCTTGCACGTCCTTAAGGACGTGCAATATTAACCTTGTGATTTGCGGTGTATATAGCAACACCGTATACTTATAAGCGTAATGCATTGACAATCCAAACACACCCTTAGTTGCCCAAATTTAGTACTCTATATTTCAAAATATTTTTGCCATGTTTTTTTTAATATCTATCAACACATTATGATCATATCAGCTGTAATCTCAGGTGATACAAGTTACTCCCTCCGTTAATTAAAACTTGACGTTTTACTATTCACGCACGCATTTTTAGGTGTTAAAAACTATATAAAATATTAACTTTTTTAATAATTTTTTTAAATAATATCATACTTATTACTATTAAGTATGAATTCATAAAAATAAATTTTTAAAAAAGTTAATATTTTATATAGTTTTTGTCGTTATAAAAAAGCGTGCATGAATAGTAAACGACAAATTTTAATTAACAGAGGGAGTATTTGATAAATCATAACATTTGTCTAAACAGATTCATAACTTCAACTAGCAAAGATATTACATAGATTTTCAGGTTTGATAACACCTAAAACTACTCTCACTTGACAGTCTTAAGTTTCATACAGTTTATGAAACTTGGATTCGTACAAATTTGGTACATGAAGGTTACTGAGAACTTGCACAAAAGCAGGCACATTGGCTCCTAGTTTCTGCTAAACAGGCCTATTATTTTACCCTTTTCGAGTCGATCCAACAGCTTATTCGCGCCATGGACGTCCATCTGAGTGAGCTTCTTGAGATACCCGATTGCCCCATACGAGATCATGAGCTTCCGACACTTCTTGCTTGATGAAAGACCTTCCAAGCACGCGACTGCATACTTCTTGGCTGTGTTGCTTGGGTTTGGATCAAGCAACCGGACCAAGTTTGGCACGCTCCTCTCGTCGTCCTTGACTTCCCTTTGGTTCCGAGGGAGAGTCATTAGGGCCGCGAGGGCTTGTGCAGCTGCCTCCCTGGCTCCGTTACTCGTAGCCTCAAGGAGCTTTACGAGGAGAGGAATGCAGCCTCCTTCAGCCACCATTCTCTTGGTTTCGGTTGAGGTGGAGACTCGACAAATGGCTGATGCTGCGGCCTGCTTGGCCCCCAAGGACCCGGATGTTAGAACATGGACCAGCCGCGGAAGGAAGCCAAGGGACTCGAGCACTGAAATTGGCACTGAACCAACCAGATTCCTCAATACTAAAACAGCAGGCTCCTGAGGCAAAGGGCTATCAAGATAAGCCAAGAGGGTTCGAATGCCGCCTTCTTCAATGACTAGTCTTCGGAAGCTCTCATTGCTCGCAGTGAGATTCTTCAAGCACTCAGCTGCATACTCCTTTGAACCCAACAGCATTCCACAATCAAGGAGGCTGATCATGACCCGAATGACACCTTCATCAACTAAGTTTTGCTGTACATCAGGAAAAGCCGATAGGTTCTTGAGTGTCCTGGCGGACATGGCTTGCAAGACCGAGTCACCAGCCTCACAGGCCTCGAGCAGTGGCACAACGGCTCCATAACGGACCATTGCATCAGCTGCCTCGGCTGACATAGAGAGCCTCTGAAGGGACATAGTAGCTTTTTCCTTGGCAATGGGGCTTCCTGACTCAATCAACCTTATGAGACTGGCAAGAACACTTTCCGAAATCAGCCAGTTCTCGTAGCCCCCGGACTCTACTAATGAAGAGATTATAGTTACTGCCTTTTCTCGATTCCTTGCACTCGTCGTGGAGAGGAGGTTGACTAGGGAAGAGATGTTGCTTCTTCCGATACACGACAACACGCTCTTCTCATTTTCTTTCATGATCTCAACAAGGGTGTCAAGCGCCTTGGTTTTCGACTCCAAGTGTCCAATTTGGAGCCTTGCAAGCAACTCCCTGATGCTCTCAGGCTCGGATGATGGTGCTGCACGAGTTGTGGTGAACTCGCTGAGCACACCAGTCTTGATCAACAGCAAGCAATCTTTCAAGACCAAATCCAATTTCCCACACAACGAGTCGAGCTCACTCTGCATCTGCAGCTTACCCTCATACTTCTCCTGATTGCATAGCTCAGCTAACCGGAGGACTTCATCTAGAGTCTTCACAACAGATTGCAGCTGTTCCTTGCAAAGGCCATTCTTCGAAAAGCAAGGGTGGCTCGATAAGTCTGACAGGCGAGGAGGGATCTGCTCAAGCTTGGATGTGATCATCTTCCATCTTGCTGTGAACCCTTTCACTTGTCTGGCTATGTCAACGGCTACAGGCACAAGATCCTGCACCCGAGATAGCCAGTCTTCGGCCTTCTGGGTATCTAGCAATCCGTCTCTATCTTTCTCCTCCACCATTGTTTGCTTCACAGGCTGAGTTGAGATCTCTGAATTCACAATTTTTATTTGACAAGATCAGAGGATAAACAGTTAACTGATTCACAGCAAAATAGAATTGGGCAAGGGTGAATCACAGTGAGAAGCTCAAAACAATACTTAGAACTTGCAATCATCTAAGTGACACAAAAGGGTATCTTCATAATTCACAAGGGTAATCATAGATAAATGAGGTGAATGACAGCCAAGTGAATTATCCACCAATGCACATGAAATGAATTCCACTAACATGAAGAAGGGGAAAAAAATCACAATCATGATGAATAATGGAAAATTGAATGTTTCCATAATTACAAGCATTGAAAAAGAAAAGCATGTTCTCAGTAGACTATATCAACACAGTACAGTTGGTATTGATAAAGATGGATGGAATTTAATCAATTTACTCTCAAACAGCTAAGAGAAGCTATTAGCTATTTCTACCTACAAATACCTGAAAGATTGTCTATGAGCTGTTTACAAAAAATGACCTTTTTCTAAAATTGAAGTGAAAAAACTCAAATCAATTACAAATTTACAATTTCAAGCATGTTAACAAACTTTGATCAGATCTAACAAAGTGGGGATCTTTGAAGATGAGACAAAAAGTTTGGGACTTTTCCACTTTTTGTGGGCTTCAAAAGAGAGATAAATGGCTAGATGGTCCCTGTCAATGGAGAGTTGCCCACAATCTATCTGGAGATAATTTGAATTCATAGCAAAAATCAAAAGCAAGTGGCATGAATGTAATGCAACTTTTACCTTGAAACTGAATCTGGATTTCTCCCCTAAATCATTTAGTTGACAACTTGACAGCCGCCATGGGAAGATTTAATTAGCCCCAAAAGTAAACCCTAACTAGCTTGTAATTCAAGAACTAAGATTTAAGACTCAGAAAGAGGAAATTCTGTGCATCATCTACCCCAAAAGGAAACCATAACTAGCTTGACGTTTAGACCTCTCTTTGTGTGTGTGTTTCTTCGGTGACAGGGATTTCGAAATTTAAGGATAATCAGTAGGCCTAAACTGGACTTCGAAGTGGAACAGAACGAGAAACGGTCGGCAAGATTCAAAATTTTGAACTTGATCTTGGAGGCAGAAAGAAATTTTGAGATTTAGGGATGCCCAGAAGAGCTAATTTGGACATCGAAGAGGAACAAGGCTAGAAGTGATAGGCAAGATTCAAAATTTCTGATAGAAATCCAAGAGATTTGATGTTTAATACTCCGTAGCTCAATCTGTATGTGGGATTTTGTGGTGTCCCAGAAAAGGGTTTTTGAGAAAAACAGGGGGAACCAGGAGGCCTGTTTGGAGTCTTTGGAGTTTGAAGAGGAAGAGGACGAGAAACGGTCGACAAGATTCAAAGTAGTAGAATAAAAATCCAAGAGTGTTTGACCCGCCCGGGACCATCAAATAAAGTTCGATTTGAATCAAGTAAAAATATAATGTGAACCTCAATGATGATCCCAACGAAACGAGAGTATCTATTTATTTTATTTTATTAGGAAAAAAATTGGATGGACAAGCCCTACCCGAAGTCATCTTTTCGAACGAGGTCTAAAAAATCAGAATTGTTATAAATATCGACACACCAGACAGAGTGACAAATGTGTGTAACCTTATCATTCACTCTATTGCCAAGTTGGGGTACATGTCCTTCTTTCAAAGACGATGGTAAGCGTTGTACATCGGACAAGATAACTTTGATTTCCCAGGGATATGTGAATTTGTTATTTAAGTAGTTCATGATGATGCTCGAATATCCTTCAATCTGGATTTTATCAATACGGAGTTCAAGAGCGTGTTGAACCCCAAGTTTGAGGGTAAGGGTCTCCGCTTTGAGTGCGCTTTTTCTGCCGAGCTTTTGATATCCTATATGTATCGGGCTTCCATTCCAATCCCTTATAACCACACCCATCGAGCTGACGTTATTTGCGATTGTTGATCCGTCAAAGTTGAGTTTGAAAGTACCACCTGACGGTTTTCGCCAAGAAATATGGCGATCTTTTTTCTTCTTTTTAGGTTGCTTGAGTCTGCGCGATTGAGATGGGGTATCTTTGTCAAGGGTTTTGTCATAGCAAAGAGTGTTACCCCATTTTATCTCGTGAGTTTTAATAAGATGTAAGGCGACATCCCTTGAAGGGATATGTTCTAGCCTAAACACGTGTTGGTTTCGAATGTACCAAACGGACCACCAAGCAAAAGCAAGTTTAGCTAATGCTGCATTTGAGAGATTAGTTCCAATGAAGTGAATGATTGGTTTTATATTTCTAGACTGGGCAATCATATTGAGTATAGTAGATCTAATGTGTGCGGGGAGTTGAAAGAGAGAGCTTGTAAATTGGCATTCTAGCAATAGATGAACATCGTATTCTGTCGAGCAATTACATAAATTGCCGATAGAAGGAACAAGGACACCCCAGAGAGCAAGCTGATCTGTTGTTGGGAGGCCAAGCTGACAGATTTTCCATAAAAAAAATTACCTTAGGAGGAGCATTTAGACTCCAAATCAACGCGTTCTTATCTACCTGAATAGAAGATTCGGCTGAGAGTATCAATGTTTTATTCTTCCGTGGCTGTATCAGGGGATGAATACATTTGTTAATAAACTAAATTCACAAATATTTTCTTGGTTTCAATCAACCTCTTAAAAAAGCATTTCAAAAAATTGTTAGAACAATTAAAACTAAATGCAGTCTCTTAATCTTTATAAAATAAATGTATAAAGTACGTTTGAGAGCTTAACCTATTGTTGATATGTGAAGAGAACAAAATACTCCTAAATACACCCGATTTAGTCATTAATATGCCAAATTAGAAAATATTCTTATTCTATGCCAAATTAGAAAATATGCCAAATTAGAAAATATTTCTCCTAAATACACTCGATTTAGTCATTTTTAAATTATATTAGCAGGTTCACTCATTTACTTTTAGGGTTTTATTTCCCAATAAAGTATTCTTATTCTATATCCTTATGACACACAATAGACAAACTGATACTAAATAAGCATTATATATATAAACTGATGAGCTAGTCATTCAATTGTCGAGTGCATTTAGCATGGAATCTCATTCGGCTTATGCACTTAATCCGTTCTCAATTTTGGACTAGTTAAAAAGAGAATGAGATGTTAAACCATTGTCAAAGTGTTAACTAGAAAAAACAACTTCAATTGCACTTGCAACTTAGCGTAGTACTGTATGAACTAAAAAACCTTTTATAAAAAGCTTTTTGAAATACTCCTTCTCAGTAAGGGCTCGTTTGGTTGAACATAGAAATTTAAATTCTCGGTAAGTTATTTCATGGGAATTGAATTCCTAGGAAGTCTGATAATTCATGGGAATTGTGAAAATTTATTTGATTAACCTTTTATTTTAGAGGGTTAAATAGGGAAATTGAAAATTTTTAAATACAAAAGGTTGGAATTGCAACTTAATTAAGGGAAAGTATGTAAGTTAAATTCATTAAATGGAGGAAGTTAAATTCACTAAATTATGTGGAAAAAATCCAACCAAAGATATAAGAAGTACTATATTTTTTTCACTTCCTAGATGATTTTAAAATGGGAAAGCCATGCCAATAACTAAAATTGCATTCAAACAATTTAAATACGGAATATAGTACTGCTGTATGATCAATCCCTTATTTTATTTGGGTGTTGCTAGATACACCACAAATCACAAGGTTAAAATTACAAGTCTTTAAAGACGTGCAAACCTTGTGTCTAATTAATATTTTTAAAAAAAATTAATCCCTTTTAATCATGCACGTCCTTGCATGATTTGGGGTGTATATAGCCGAACCGTTTTATTTATATAAAAAAAACCCTGAAAATGCTCAGCTGTACTGTCTGTGTGCTGTGTGGTTAAGCTCCGGCTACAGTGGCATCTGACACTCTAGAGCGCGTGTCTCTGTAATTCCGTGAAGAGAATTTGTAGGAAATATCCCATGTGGGAACCAGATACATTCGACCGTTGCTATTTCTTTCTCCAAATTTCAAATTTCTCATTTTTTAAAGTCTAGAAATTTGCACAACTAGACAAAAATGGATGAATAGATCTGGGAGTCTGGGATCGATGAACCTTGGTTCAATTTAAAGATTTTAATTTTAAATCCTATTCCATTTTTGAAATCAGACTATGTGCAACCTTTTTGAAATCATAAAACAGTCCTGATTGAATTCTGAATTTGCAGTTTGTACTTTGTTTAATTGGTTCTTTCACTCAGTTTTTGGTAGATATGACTTAATTAATGATATGATCAAATTTAATGACGATGTTATACAGTAGTAATTCGGGATGGCTATAAGCACCGGAGACAGGTGCTATATGCACTACGAGGACGGATTGTCCATTATAAATTTTTAAAAAAATACACTGACGGATTTAGGATCCGTCCGTTACAAAAAAATATAAAAAAATTACATAGGACGGATCTAGGATCCGTACTATATAATGTAAAACAAAAAAAAAATCAAAAAAAAGAGAGAGATTGAAAAAGCTGCAAAAGCAGCTTTTTCTTTTGTTTCTTTAATTGCAAGGCGGATCTCCCATCCGCCCTTTAGGTTTTTTTTTTTTTTTTTTTTTTAAAAATCTGCTACATGTGCAGTTTTTTTTTTTTTTTTTGACGTTTATTTATATGGGACGGATCTTTCTTTATAAAATTTTTTTTTTTACAACGGACGGATCCTAGATCCGTCCGTGTATTTTTTTTAAAAACTTGTAAAAATGATTGGACAGGTGTCATGTGTAGATGCAACGGATCCTAGATCCGACCACGTAGTGTATATAGAACCTGCACCCGGTGTATATAGCACAATCCTAGTAATTTGAGTTTTAGTGGTAAAAAAAAGAGGGAATGTGGTGATTTAGACCTTTATGGATATTTGATTAGGTGGTAAGCCTCTTTAATTATTTTTTTAGCCGCCCTAACCTTATTTATTTTTTATTAGGCATGATAAACCCCTCTTCTTTCCCCTTCTATCACAACCTCTATGTTTGCTCTCTCGTTCTCCCTTTCTCCTCCAGATGGAGATGATCTCAATCAGGCCGGGTACGCCGTCACCACCACCGGGTCTGCCCTCACTGCGGCCATGCCGATCGGTACCAATTCTAGGGTTTAGTCCCGGCTCGCCGAGATGGACCGCTCCAACCCAACGCTGAGAATCGCAGTTTGTATGCGAAGCTCGGCGAGCCCATCGACCGCACCACGTCTGCCATCATCAATGGGCTCCGGATCAAACTCAAGGACCTTATGGTGGAATTTCAGGTACTTTTCAGATCCCAGATTCCTATTGTTTTCTTATTCGACTTCTGATTCAATTCCAGTCGGAGTTTAGTTGATTAGGGTTTGGAATTATCGAATTTGAGATCCGAATTTGGTTAATTTGAAATTCAATTGTGAAATCAAGGGTGCAATAGCACAATTGATGGATCTGATTTGTGTGAATTGAGCCCTTGATTGAATTGATGGAATTGAATTTATCATGAACTACGACAAAGGATGATGTATGAGTTCCTTTGAATGCAGCTTACTGATGTTTTCTATACTTGTTTGAACTGGCAGCTTACTGATGTTTTCTATGCAGCTTACTGGTATCGACTCAAATGTAATTTGCTGCTTCTCTGTTCTGTGGCATGCTTCACAAATGTCATCTATCCAGAATATTTTTCAAGTGCCTACATGGATGCTTTGCCTAGTCACACGAGATACGTTGCCTTGTGGTCATGTAGATTTTGATGTTAGGGATGTCATCCAATTTTTGCTGCTGTCATTGAACTGTTGTTGCAAGGGATGTCATTGAACTGTTGTTGTAAGGGATGTGTGGCAATGGCAACCAAATGCAGAACCATGGGTCATTTTATTGAAAGCAAGCTATGATGTCATCATTAAAGTGGATTACTAATTTCATTCATTCTAATTTTTTTTCCAAGGGAGGACTTTTACACACAGTGTTGAATTTTAGCAAATGCAGAACCATAAGTGACGGAGGTAAAACCTATCGTTGATTGCGCCAAAGAAAACTCAAACCTATAGCAAGTATAGAAATAAGCAAGAGGTCGATCCACAGAGAAATTTGTAATTCAAGTATGATTCAAGTGTCGATTAAAGTAACCAAAGGGGGGTTTTGAGAGTGTAAAAGTTCCGCCTTTTATCAAAGCGGAGTAAAGAAAGTAAAGTAATTGGATTTGGTTTTAGACAAATTTGAGAAGTAATTCTACCTACAATTTTCCACTTTATTGGATTGAAGCGATCCTTGTAACTTCTTCTCGTCCTATTAAGTTTCCTATGAATGCCCTTGTCCCGACCTAATATAGTTACTAGTCCAATCAGTCCTAGAAACCCTTATCAATCGAACTGTCCCCAAAGAAGGATTTAACTCAATTGATAGCTGTAAGTTCAGAGATTAGCCAAGGTATTTGCAGTCCCTAAAGAAGGATTTAACAACACATTCAACTTCCTACTCATTCAATTAGTTCAATCAGCCCTAAAGGAACAAGTTTTCTACTTAGGTTAAGGTTCACAATCAGAAATCTACAAAACCTTAGCAATTGAATTGATTCTAACTAGTTGCGGGGGCTAGATAGAATAAAACAGTAGATAATCAAGCACAAGGAAGTCGAAGCATTCAAATATAGGAAATAAGAACGAGAATTAGAAACTCACAATCAATCCAAATAAAGCTTCAAATTGCAGGCAGAATCGATGAATTTAGTTCCTCATGGAAGACATTGCTCAAATTCTCTAAAGTGTCTGATGAATAGAATAGAATAGAAGTGCCTCGAAAATAACTAAAAAGTGGCCTTTTGTATCATCCAAAGTCGGCCATCAACAAAAACCATAAAAAACATCTAGGGTTTTTTAATTAAAACGACGCGTCAAACGCTGTCGGCAGATGCGGCGGCCGTCGCATGTATGCTGCGGCCGCAGCATTAGTGTTGATTTTGCATCGACCCTGGCGGCGGCCACCGCACCCCATGCTGCGGCCGCCGCATTACTGTTTGCGGATTTTCTCGTCTTTTCTCCGAGATTAGCTTCTTGAGGTGATTTGCTCCTTTTATTCCTCGCTTCTCTCCAATGTCTTTTATACTCCTCTTCAAGGTATTGCATCACCCACATGTGTTCCGATTCGATCTGCAAGATAACCACAAATTTGCGCAGAATCCGAACTCTTCTAGAATAATCATAAGATGCAATTTAGTAACAAAGAACGAAAGAAATGCAACCTATCTAAGCTAAAAATGCCTATAATGCCTATCTAATATATGCATTATCAATCAGCTTTTACACAGTGTTGAATTTTAGTAATTTCACCAAATTTCCTCTTGTATAAAAATGTTATCAATAAAAATGTCATCATCAGAAAATGTCCTATTGTCCTCACAAAATAATTGATATCAATGAAGTATAATCACAAATGTTATCAATGAATAAAAGTCATTAACAAAAGATTTAATGAATGAAGTTTAATCACATTTTATGTCATTGTGTCATCAATTATATAAAAATATAATAAAAAGTGGCATCAAATGATTTGATTAAAAAAATGACATCAAATAATTACATTAGAAAATTGGCGTCAGAACAATACTTTGAAAAAATTGCATCACATTAAAGAAAAAAATGTCATA
This sequence comes from Persicaria tinctoria, assembly GCA_037127255.1. Lineage (NCBI taxonomy): Eukaryota > Viridiplantae > Streptophyta > Magnoliopsida > Caryophyllales > Polygonaceae > Persicaria > Persicaria tinctoria. The sequence goes on from JBANSL010000008.1 coordinate 17,865,745, forward strand.
AAAAAACTACTTTGAAAAAATATTGTATCACGGTAAAAAAAATATCATCAAAAAAATATTATATCAAGTGATTGTATCAATGAAGTGTAATCACAAACGTGTCATCGGTGAATGAAAGTATAATCGATGAAAATACATCGATATACAATTGATAAAATTAAAAACATGTGGCATCAATCGATTTGATTAAAAAAGTGGCATCAGATAATTACATTATAAAAATGACATCAAAACACCATTTTGAAAAAGTTGTATCACATTAAAGAAAAAAAATGTCAACAAAATACTACTTTGAAAAAATATCATCAAAAATACGGCATCACGGTAAAAAAATATCATCAAAAAATTGACATAAAAAAAAGTGACATCATTCGTTATCAGTAAAAAAAACGGCATCAATGGTCAACGTGACATTACAGTAAACAAAAAATGTCATCAAGGTTTAAAAAAAGTGGCATTAGAAAAGTTGCATCAAAGTGAAAATAAAATATAATAAAATTTTGGCATCAAAACAGTAAAATATGACACCTTGTATTGATTTTATTGATTCCGCATTATATATATTACTTACATTGATGCATTTTTTTTAGTTGATGACATGTTATAATAGGTGTTTTTACGTATACAACCAATATTAATGTCGTAGTTTCAAAGACCTTGTATTTTTATATGTGCAATAAGGTGACAATATTTTGATTCCACGTTTTAAGCTCTTATGTCATCAATTATATAAAATTGTCACCATAAATAATTGTGATTAATGAAGCGTAATAACAAATGTCATCCATGAATAAAAATTTAATGAATATGTCACCACAAGTGATTGCATCAATGAAGTGTAATCACAAACGTGTCATCAGTGAATGAAAGTATAATCGATGAAAATAAATCGATATACAATTTATTACATTAAAAACATGTGGCATCAATCGATTTGATTAAAAAAAAATGGCATCAAATAATTACATTATAAAAATGACATCAAAATACCATTTTGAAAAATTTGTATCACATTAAAGAAACAAAATGTCATCAAAATACTACATTGAAAAAATATTATCAAAAATATAACATCACCGTAAAAAAAATATCATCAAAAAATTGACATAAAAAAAAGTGGCATCTGACGTTAACAGTAAAAAAAATGGCATCAATGATCAACGTGACATTACTGTAAACAAAAAATGTCATCAATGTTTAAAAAAAGTGTCATCCAATCATTCCATTAGAAAAGTGGCATCAAAGTGAAAATAAAATATAGTAAAATTTTGGCATCAAAACGGTAAAATATGGCATCATAAAAAAAAAAAAAGTTGGCATCAAAACAGGTTGGTCAACGTTGACCGATCAACGGTCAACGTTGATCGGTCAATGGTCAAACAGTTGACCATTGACCAACCCACCCTATTGGGAAGGGGTTAGGGCAAAACTAATTAAATTGATTTAGGGTCTAAGTGCCCAATTGAATATTAAAAAAAGGCCAAGTACCAAAATCACAAAAAAAAAAAGCATTAGGTTATGCTATTAATATCGCTTTTTTACTTCCTTGAGTTCCTTCAATCAATAATGTAAGATGTTTTAAAAAATATATAAAATATTAATTTTTTTAAAAAAATTAATAGTTATTAATAATAAATATTAGATTTATTTTTTAAAAATAAAATAAAATTTTATACTACAGTTTTTTTTTTTATTAGGTAAGGATTCGGTTGAGCAGAAACTCTAGCGCCGAAAGCATCCTTGCGGATGAGGTCGCGAAGACCTGGATCATTGTGAAAGTCTGCTCCCCTGGTAGATTAGCTAAGGTGTGCAACCTTATCCGCTACCCGATTACCAATGCGGGGAATATGGGAGATACCAAGGATTGTTAGTTCTGTTATGACGGATTGGATATCTGACATTATAGTTTTTAGCTCTAAGTATATTCAGTAAAAAATCTTATATTTTAGATTGAGGGTTCCATAAATAATGTTATTTCTTAAAACTTTGAAAGTCCAAGTTATTTATATGAACACAATGACACATAGCCACATAGGCTCCGGGGTTTGATAGATGAAGGACACGTGTTCGGTTGAGAAGTGAGGATCAACTCGTAGGTTGTTAGAGGTGTGAGCAAGTGGGAGAGAGGAACGTGTAATAAAGCTTTATATAGCTTTCTTTTGTACATATTCAATCAATTTTCCTCTAGTTTTCTGACTTCCAAATACTCCATTTTAGCTTGTCCATCAAACCTCTCGGTTTGGCTCATATGGTATCAGAGCGGGAAGGGTCTTGAGAGCATGTGCAACCATGGGTTACCTCTTCTTCTTTTCAATTTTTATCCCCTTATTATAATTTGCCACCTAATATATTTTTTTCTCTAAATTATTTTCTACTTTTTCTACCTTTTCTTTACAGGTTACCCTTGCATCCATGAGGTTACCTTGTTCCCCACTTGTGTGTTTAAAAAAATATAAAATAACATATAATGAGATTACCTTAGTGGGAAGGGGTAACCCCTTCCAAAAGGTTTGGCTTGCAACCATGGGCTTACCTTTTAAGACCTATAAGGTAAGTAAAACCCATGGTTGCACATGGTCTGAGAGCCAATTTCCGTTCCTGTAGGCGATTGTCGTCGAGATCTGAATCCTGTAGCAATCTTGGAGAGATCGATCACCATGGGAGACACTTACGCCTCCTCCGTTCTCCGTGGAGTGAACAATGATCAGCAATTCATCTTGGCTTCAAATGATCCGATGGCGTTTGCGAATTCAGACAGTCCTGGTGCACAACTCGTAGCGGTCGTCTTCAATGTCAACAACTTCCTCAGTTGGAGTCAGAATGTGAAGATGGCGCTCGACGCGAAAGGCAAAATCGGATTCATAGATGGCTCGTGTGCCAAACCTCCAGATGATTCAGCGAATAGCCAGCGTTGGTTGTGAGCCGATTATATGGTTCGATGCTGGCTACTAAACTCGATGGAGATTTCGATTTCGATTTCGAAATCCTTCATCTATGTTGGATATGCGAGAGATCTTTGGAGTGAGATCGTTGAAAGATACGGTCAGTTGAATGCCCCTCTATTATTCCAGTTGAAGAAATTGGTTGGATCTTTGGTCCAGGGATCAACTCCTGTGAGAGTTTATTACGGAAAATTAAAGAAAGTTTGGGATGAGATTATTAGCATTGAAGGAGTGCCGAAGTGCAGTTGTGGTGCAATGGATTAGTGCACATGTTTGGCAATCAAGAAGATGTTAGATCTGGATACGATGAACAAACTCGTGCAATTCTTGATGGGGCTCCGAGATGAATTTGAACCAGCAAGAAACTAGATATTGGCAATGGATCCCATGCCGAATTTCAATCGTGTGTTTTCCATTATTCGGCAAGTTGAGCAAGATGGTCCTACACAACAAGATTCAAAGCAGGGAGAAGAATCAATTGCTATGAATGCAGGAAGACAACAAGGTTCTAACTCGAAAAATGAAGGGGACTTCAAGAAGCAAAGGGAGGATAAAGATAATCGAAAGTTTGATTTCTGTGGCTACAAAGGACACCTAAAGGAGAATTCCTACAAGCTCCATGGGTGTCCTAATAAGTGTGATCACTTTGGGAATCGTGGACATCAAAAAGGAGAATTGCTATAAGTTGATCGGATATCCTGACAAAGGCAAGAATCAGAAAGGGAAACCGTATGGGAAAGTTGCAACAAACAGTTCAGAGGCACAAGATACACCTCTGGACATGGGGAAAGATCTGCACATTGATAGTGCTCTTGTGAACACAGTGTCTTAAGAGGTGTACGTACAGGTTGATGAAAGGGAAGCAGATTCAAACGGAGTCGGAGGATTATCTTGCAGCAACAAAATTTTCGGGTAATTATAATCCTACTAAAGCTATGATGATAGAAAAGATAGCTGGAAAGAAATTTTGGATATTCGATACTGGTACTTCCGATCATATGCTTTACGATTCTAGAACGTTGCATTGCATAAGGAAATTGAGTAAACATATATTAGTTGCATTGCCTGATGAAGGAACTAAACTTGTTGATATTGTGGGAAATGTGTATTTCAGCTCTGAACATACTTTGCAGAATGTTTTTTTGATTCCCTCATTAATCAAGCATAATTTGCTATCAGTTGGGAAATTGCTCCAGGGTAGTAATTTAATGGCATTATTCATTGCTGATAAGTGTGCGTTCCAGGACTTTACCACTAGAAGTAATGTAACTCAAGGCCAGAGGATTAATGGGCTATACATCATCGAATCAGGAGGACAAGAAGACATGATTGATGGTTCCTATATTGCCAATAGTAGTAGTATTCATACTGATGTGTTGCATAGTAATGTGCCAATGAAGTTCACTTCCGAGAAGTGTAGTGATGTCGATTGGATTCATGCCATGCTTGTCAAAATTACAGCATTTGCAACAATTTGCTTCTATGAAATGTAAAGACTTCTTTTGTGAAAGTTTTGTTTTAGCAAAACACCACAGGTTTCCATTTGATAGAAGTTCTTCAATTGCTGCACAACCTTTTGATTTGGTGCATTTAGACTTGGGGGGCCATACAGGAAGTTTTATTTGGAAGGTGCCCAATACTTTCTCATCGTGGTTGATGATTGTACTAGGTACACTTGGACGTACC